>JAYESA010000007.1:107191741-108621741 GCA_036927795.1 Iris macrosiphon | reverse complement strand
ACCGACGTGAGGCGTGGGTGAGCTATGATGCATGTAAAGTTGGGTATGATCACATATCTACACTAAAATACTCCCCACCCTCCGACTGGTATAGTAGATCCAATCATGGTACGCTATGGCACGGGATTCCCTAGGGAGGTAGCAAATCTCCCCGGGAATTAGTGTCTGTACATGCACAAGGTAACAAGGAAAATAAGTCTTGTACAAGCTACACCATGAATAAGGAATAAAATCTCATGACGAGATCCGTATATACCAATCCGTGTAACCATCGTGTCAAGAGCATGAATATTTACATTAGATACAGTGAACATAGGGAATATCGTAAATAAGAAACTAATCAGAGAATATACTCACCTTGGGTCATTAGCTGGTAAAAACCAATGTCCTATCCCAGAGTATGGTCCAGAGGATCCAACAGTCCTATAACATATAATAAACAATACAATGTTTGCATCAGATGCTATACTAAACACACAGTCAAATACCTAACTCAGGGGCTATGTCTGGCATGATACTGGTCAACTAGGGTCGTCTAGCAGATAGATATATAAGACACATTATACCTATTTTTAACTACATTAGTACTTACAATATATATACATGCACCAATTTATATATATATCTAATTTATACTAGTTGAACAATATATATATATGTATATTCATACATATGCTAAAAATACATTTAAAAAAAAATATATATATATTTATATATTGTCAATGTTATTATTTAAATATATACTAATACATCACATTAAATACATATACAATATATATATATATATATCATTTAATTTCATGTATAATATATATATTAGTTAAACAATATATGTGTACCATATATATCAATTTAAAAATATACTAGGTGTATATACAAATAAATATATACATATACCAATTTTTATATATTGAAAAATATATTAAGTATACCAATAATACATATAGTAGAATACGTATTTATATATATACCAATCATATTTACATACATATACTGAAAATACGTATATACATATATACCAATCAATATATTGAAAATATATTAAGTGTATGCAAATATATATATATATATTTGTATACATATACCAATTTTACTAAATACGTACTAAAAACGTATATATCAATTATATTAAACATATACATATACACTATTAAATATACATTATAAGAAAATACCAATATACACACACACATATATATATATATATATATGAATACATACATAGAATTAATTAAATACACTATCTATACACATGTACGTATTTAGATATACATATACACTATTACATATTACATGTTAACTAGAGGAGGGAAGAAGAGGAGATGCTCACGGTGGTGATGGTGCCGGAGTCGGGTGAACGGTTTGGGAACTCGGCCGGAGCTCAGGAGCTACGAGGAGGAGGGAGAAGAAGAGTGGGAGGAGTAGCAGGAATGGGAGGAGCTCGGGAGGAGTTGGAGGCTTGCCGGGCCAGAGAGATGTTCAGCGGGGAGCTCACCTTGTCGAGGGTGCAGGGAGAGCCGAGGAGGAAGAGCAGCGGCGAATGAATGGGGAGGTCGGCTGTTGTCGAGGCCGCTCGGGGTGGTTGGCTCTAATGGTGGTGGTGGTACAAGGGGGAACCGATCGGGAAGACGACCAGAGCAGGGAGTCGACTCGGGGATGAACGGGATACGGGGAACCCGGGCTGCGGTGGAGCTCGTCGAGGCAGGTGGCCGGACTGGTTGCTCAGCGGGGAGCGGTGGTTCAATGAACTGGTGGGAGGCTGGACTGGGGTCGGCTCCTGAGGGGGAGCTCGAGATGGCCGGAGTGGTCGGGTTCCTGAGGGGGAGCTCCTGAGGTGGTTGTAGCGGGAATAAGGCAGGTCGGGGAAGATGGTTTGGCCGGCTGGATGTGGGGCCGAGGATGGCCGGAGTGAGGTCGGATGAACGTCGTGGAAAGAGCTCGGTTCTCCTTAGAGTATGGGTTGAGGTGGAGTATGGTGAAGGTGTAGTATTATTTTTGTGAAGAATTTATTTGGAGAGGGTGGTGGCTTTTGTATGGGGAAGGAGGTGATGTGACCCGCCTAGAAATTAGGGCCGGCCAAAAATATTGGGATAGGGTTTCCTTGGGAAAGGGTTGAGGGAATATGCAAGGGGTTATGTGGTGGGGATGGCTCCATTTGAAATGGAAGGCCTAGATTCAACATGAGTAAAAATGCAATAAAAAAAAGGAGGAGAGGTGGGTGTGTTATTGACTAGTCAAAGAAGGGGGTTGGTTTCCTTCATTTGGGTTAAACCAAGAGGATGGTGACACATCTTTGCAATTTTGTAATTAAGTCCCCA
This sequence comes from Iris macrosiphon, assembly GCA_036927795.1. Lineage (NCBI taxonomy): Eukaryota > Viridiplantae > Streptophyta > Magnoliopsida > Asparagales > Iridaceae > Iris > Iris macrosiphon. Next base: position 108,619,423 of record JAYESA010000007.1, on the reverse strand, counting down.
ATAAATAGAAAATTACACAGAAATAAGTTTCTGGATTTAATTAATTAAAATTAGATACACTTGGCGTTCTAAAATTAATTAGGAATACATGGGGCCAAAATCAGGTCGGGTCACCAATATCATTAATGAAGAAGGCTCAGAACAGAATATTACCCTAATTTGGGCCGCACGAAAAATAGGTCAAGATTGCCTCCAATTTCGATTGGAACGCACAACGATACAGAAATTGAATTTATTTAGGAATTAAATAAACGTCCGCGACGAATATTGTGCGGCTAAAATGAAGCTCAAGAGATCATAATTATGAGTTACAAAAATGGCAGAATGGAAGGCGGGCACGTCTAGGGCAATGTTGTAAAATTTGTTGGAATGCAAAAGCCAGGTAGCGCCCCAATTATCGAAGAAATAACAATACGCAATAATTAAATAAATTAGGGTAATTAATTACGACATCCAAAAATTAAATCCTAAATAATGTAATTAAATACACAATCCCCAAAATTCTGTCAGGTGTTCATGTACTGGGCTTCTAGGTCAAGTCTAACAGCTCAAACATAAATGAACACCGTATATAATAATATATTTAATTACACATCTCACATAATTATTTAAATTAAATACACCTATCGAGAAATCATCTAATATAAATACCATAATATTAATAATACATAAAAAGTCGAAAATACCCCTATTTTCAGAATGTGGTAGTGACAAGTCTACCCTCCTTAAAAGAATTTCGTTCTCAAAATTTAATGTCCTCATAGTAGTGTTTATACATTATTTTATTTTTCATCAATAGTTAAATTCATCAACCACACAATCAAGTAGTAATCCACCTTGCCATTTCACAATCTCAAAAAAATTCTGAAATCACTGTATTCTTGCAATATCCTCGAAAATAAAAAATCAGTTTCCATTTTCTCAGAATTTCCTCCGAATTTAAATTTAAGAAATTAAATACTCGGATTTTGACATCCAATCCTCTAGTTCACTTAATACACATTAAGACTCCCATCTAAAACACAATCCCTAAATCCAAGCCTTCAATTTAATTAATCAACTATATTCATAAATTGAAATGTTATCCAAAAAGTTTGAATTTAATACCAATCCATTAATGATTTTTACTCCTCAATTTAAATCCAATCGATGCATATTCAAAATCTAAATCCTCATCCCGAGAATCGAATTCAACACTATTCCATTAACGATTTTATTTCCTGATTTTCTTTTTCCTCAAAATACTCAACGATGCGATACTTACGGAATCTTCAATGCAACATTCATAATATAAAATTTCAAATTCCTATCTTGCAATCAAATAGATATAATGATAATTTTCCTAATTTTCTCAAATTTTAATAACCAATTCAATCATATCAAGACCTTCCTAAAATTAATAAATCCTTAATTTTGCCATGTGAATTTCTTAACTCTCCATTTAAGTTAATATTTCTCCTCGAATTTCAATCATACCTCAATATTCGTAAAATCAATGATCCATCAATTCTGTTATATCAACCTCTTAATTCTTTATTTAAATTAATGCTTATCCACAAATTTAATCATCTTGCCCCTTTTTGTCAAGTCATAACCTTGTCATAGATCTTTGCTATGGTCAAAACCCTAATGATCATGGTTTAAGAAAATTCTACTTACAGCCATGCAATCTAAGAAAATATATAGGTCATGTGTCTTTTGTCATGGTATTGCAGTCTCTGTCAGGGTGTACTACCAACTTTATTCTAACAAGAAATCATGCATAAGAACTACAGTACTAGGAAAATCAATCAATCGAAAGACGAAAAAAGGAACATTAGGAAGAAAAGAAAGAACCTGCTAACATATTCCTTGTAGTATCTCCTATCTCTAACAAACACTTAACTCTAGCACATTCACTAACTAATTCCTTTTCCTGTACACTGGTACCCATATCAACTAATTATTAATCCACAAGATCCATGAATATATCCATATTGCACACACCTGTCTATTAATACCAAAATCTGATACCAAGAACCTCTAACACGATTATAGGTCAATTGGTGCATGTAAAGTTTGATACCTCTATCTCTTTAGGTACCCCTGTTCTACTTTAGTACACCGACTGCTAGTTCTCGTTCCTACTACAATTGTCCATATTATTTGTTCTTATCACTCAAGTGCACACCAAGTATAACACACCATACTAAGTGCTAAGCCCTTTCTAATACAACTCTAGATGGACACCCAAGTCTGTCTGTGGTGCCATCTCAATCATGCCCAAGTCAACAGATCCTTACACATGTATATCGTCTACTCATATATTAATATATATATATATATCTTCCACCATAAAATTTATCCTTAAAATAATCGCCAAGGGTTAACTTCTCGAACAAATTTAAAATAAAATGCATATATTTCCTCAATAGTCGAATACTCAATATCGAAATCAAATTTTTCGCTCCTAAATCTTTATAGCCTTGACCATGTTTATTGAATCAAAATTTGAACCCTCAAAAATTTAATGACATAAATCTTAACTCCTTAATAATTCTGAAAATTAAATTTTATTTCCACTCTTTAATTTATAAATCCACAATATACATATAAGTGCCCACGGTCTCTAATACTCGAGGTGCACTCAATGCCTCTATTGCCTACAACTGCCAACTGGGTACTAGAATTGTACTGCCCGAATTAATTGCACTATTACTCCCAATAATTTAAGTTATCATCACACGTATTTTCTCCCATAATTTTCAATCTATGTCAACTGGTATATCATCTAATTATCATCACACAGAGTGCTTACTGTTATTAACGTTATTCTCGACTAATCCTCGATATAGAATCATTAGCACTCTTGGTATTATATCACTAGCTTCATTAATGGATCATCTCATCAAGCTCATTAGAACTCATGATTACCTGTACCTTCTATAACACTCATGTTCCTTTACTCTCATGGGCAAGTATATGGTTCTTCATCTTGGTTGATGTATATGTATTTCCTTTTAACCTTTTATAGCCTGTTAAACTAATCCGTGATACGCTTCACCATTTTCATTACCAATTCTGATATTTCTCTTCTCATGACATCTCATTATTACTCCTCATGCATATATATTTCTTTACCTTTAACACACCTGATATTAATCATCAAATTGAACGTCATGCTCTATTAATCCTTAACACAATTCCTGGATACTTAATTGTTTACCTAGATCACTCAATTACATAATCATGATTATCCAGGACGGGTATACTGGCTCTGATACTAACTCTGGGAACTATCACTGATACTCTATACTCTCCTTCTACTCACAGTCTCTAATGACACTTATCCTAGAACCATTGTTACAAGGTACTATGCTATGGGTTAACTCTAGATTAAGGCCTACTGCTCACATGTCCAACTAGGAAACACTTACAACTCACTAGCAACACTCAGTCAATACTAATACTCAAGATACAGCCATAATTACAAGTCATTAATTATCATACTTAACAAGGAATCCTCAAAGAATAGGAGCTCAAAAAGACTGGATTGAGGATTGAAGGTGTTTCTACTGCTAGCAACAAAAAGAAACGATGGAAAAAGTCCTGTATAACAGAAATAGATAAGTGTTGAGATGATACTTTAAGAATAAATTTTAAGACACAACCTGATAATCATACACGTCGGTCAGAAATTATGACGCTGAGAATCCTCGCCATGCCAGTAAGCATAGGTGCGGTAACGACAGGTTCCATAACTAAAGTACGCAACCCTATAGTCATGTCATCTAGAATCTTCGCCACGCCAACCGGTACAGCTACGATAAACTCTAGGTTTCATAACCAAAGCAGACGTTTCACCTTCCGTGCTGTTCTCATCAATATGTGTCATCAGATGATATCATAAAATTTAGTCCATAAAATTTATCTCGGCATGAAATCAAACTCTACAATGAAACCAAGATCCTAATTTAATAAATGATCAACAATAATAAAATTCAATATCAATGAGTGAGGACGGACGAAAATAAGGGCGAAGGATTTAAAATTAGAAATTTTAATAAGATTCTCAAGGGGTCATCCCAGGAATCTCTCAAGAATTTGTGATTGAGTATCCCCTCTCATCCTAGTATCCTATGTCATATATTCTATAGCAGGCACGCAGTAGTACAACTATGATGTCGCACTACCACGACATCGCACAACTTACGAAGTCTGACCTGTATGGGCCACCACTAAAAATGTGTCACGACCCGCACCCGATATAGGGGTACGAGAGCGTGGGTACGTCCAGCCTACGCCGCAGCATCGGCGGTAGAACGCTATCTAGGTCATGTAACTATCTAATCCATCTCACATGAATACCCAACTCCATAAGGAGACGTGGATATTATAAAATAATGTTGAAAATACTCAATCACATAAACTAAAGCACGATGAGATATCAAGCAAGCAAAGAAATACAAGACAAGTCTAACGACAAAATAGTCATACCTGCAATCAGTAACATCCGATCCCCAAGTGTGTCAGAAACAAGTCCACTAAGGTCACAGTCTGGAAATATTTTTCCAGTCAAGAAGGAGCAAAGTACATCTCTAAATAGTAGTTCTGTATTAATGATATAAACTATGTAGCAGATATAGATAGAAATATACAAGATGCATGTATATGTACGAGAAATGTACAATAAAAGAAATACTAGAAATACTGTAAGTAAATGCAGAAAAATAAACAATATGTCAATGAGCAAGAATTCTATGACTAAGTGTGTGAGTACTAGCTTTAACATGTGATCGGCTTGGGACTAGTAAACTCATTACATTGGTTAGCGATCATCCTTGAGGTCAGGCTAATCCGTAGGAATAGCTATGATGCGAGTAATAGTCAGGCTAACCATATGTAACAGTGATGAGGCATGTCATGGTAAGGCTGCACCGACGTGAGGCGTGGGTGAGCTATGATGCATGTAAAGTTGGGTATGATCACATATCTACACTAAAATACTCCCCACCCCCCCGACTGGTATAGTAGATCCAATCATGGTATGCTATGGCACGGGATTCCCTAGTGAGGTAGCAAATCTCCCCGGGAATCAGTGTATGTACATGCACAAGGTAACAAGGAAAACAAGTCTTGTATAAGCTACACCATGAATAAGGAATAATATCTCATGACGAGATCCGTATATACCAATCTGTGTAACCATCATGTCAAGAGCATAGATATTTACACTAGATACAGTGAACATAGGGGATATCATAAATAAGAAACTAATCAGAGAATGTACTTGCCTTGGGTCCTTAGCTGGTAAAAACCAATGTCCTGTCCTTGAGTATCGTCTGGAGGATCCAACAGTCCTATAACATATAATAAATAATATAACATTTGCATCAGATGCTATACTAAACACACAATCAAATACCTAACTCAGGGGCTATGCCTGGCATGATACTGGTCAACTAGGGTCGTCTAGCAGATAGATATATAAGACACATTATACCTATTTTTAACTACATTAGTACTTACAATATATATACATGCACCAATTTATATACATATCTAATTTATACTAGTTGAACAATATATATATGTATATTCATACATATGCTAAAAATACATTTAAAATATATATATATATATATATATATATATATATATATATATATATTTATATATTGTCAATGTTATTATTTAAATATATACTAATACATCACATTAAATACATATACAATATATATATACTATTTAATTTCATGTATAATATATATATTAGTTAAACAATATATGTGTACCATATATATCAATTTAAAAATATACTAGGTGTATATACAAATAAAAATATATATATACCAATTTTTATATATTGAAAAATATATTAAGTATACCAATAATACATATAGTAGAATACGTATTTATATATATACCAATCATATTTACATACATATACTGAAAATACCTATATACATATATACCAATCAATATATTGAAAATATATTAAGTGTATGCAAATATATATATATATATTTGTATACATATACCAATTTTACTAAATACGTACTAAATACGTATATATCAATTATATTAAACATATACATATACACTATTAAATAAACATTATAAGAAAATACCAATATACACACACACATATATATATATATATGAATACATACATAGAATTAATTAAATACACTATCTATACACATGTACGTATTTAGATATACATATACACTATTACATATTACATGTTAACTAGAGGAGGGAAGAAGAGGAGATGCTCACGGTGGTGATGGTGCCAGAGTCGGGTGAACGGTTTAGGAACTCGACCGGAGCTCAGGAGCTATGAGGAGGAGGGAGAAGAAGAGTGGGAGGAGTAGCAGGAATGGGAGGAGCTCAGGAGGAGTTGGAGGCTTGCCGGGCCGGAGAGATGTTCAGCGGGGAGCTCGCCTTGTCGAGGGTGCAGGGAGAGCCGAGGAGGAAGATGAGCGGCGAATGAATGGGGAGGTCGGCTGTTGTCGAGGCCGCTCGGGGTAGTTGGCTTTAATGGTGGTGGTGGTGCAAGGGGGAACCGATCGGGAAGACGACCGGAGCAGGGAGTCGACTCGGGGATGAACGGGGTGCGGGGAACCCGGGCTGCGGTGGAGCTCGTCGAGGCAGGTGGGCGAACTGGTTGCTCAGCGGGGAGCGGTGGTATGAACTGGTGGGAGGCCGGACTGGGGTCGGCTCCTGAGGGGGAGCTCGAGATGGCCGGAGTGGTCGGGTTCCTGAGGGGGAACTCCTGAGGTAGTTGCAGCGGGAATAAGGCAGGTCGGGGAAGATAGTTTGGCCGGCTGGATGTGGGGCCGAGGATGGCCGGAGTGAGGTCGGATGAACGCCAGGGAAAGAGCTCGGTTCTCTTTGGAGTATGGGTTGAGGTGGAGTATGGTGAAGGTGTAGTATTATTTTTGTGAAGAATTTATTTGGAGAGGGTGGTGGCTTTTGTATGGGGAAGGAGGTGATGTGACCCTCCTAGAAATTAGGGTCGGCCAAAAATATTGGGATGGGGTTTCCTTGGAAAAGGGTTGAGGGAATATGCAAGGGGTTGTGTGGTGGGGATGGCTCCATTTGAAATGGAAGGCCTAGATTCAACATGAGTAAAAATGCATCAAAAGAAAGGAGGAGAGGGGGTGTGTTATTGACTAGTCAAAGAAGGGGGTTGGTTTCCTTTTTTTGGGTTAAACTAATAGAATGGTGACACATCATTACAATTTTGTAATTAAGTCCCCAATAAATAGAAAATTACACAGAAATAAGTTTCTGAATTTAATTAATTAAAATTAGATACACTTGGCGTTCTAAAATTAATTAGGAATACATGGGGCCAAAATCAGGTCGGGTCCCCAATATCATTAATGAAGAAGGCTCAGAACAGAATATTACCCTAATTTGGGCCGCACGAAAAATAGGTCAAGATTGCCTCCAATTTCGATTGGAACGCACAATGATACAGAAATTAAATTTATTTAGGAATTAAATAAACGTCTGAGACGAATATTGTGCGGCTAAAATGAAGCTCAAGAGATCATAATTATGAGTTACAAAAATGGCAGAATGGAAGACGGGCACGTCTAGGGCAATGTTGTGAAATTTGTTGGAATGCAAAAGCCAGGTAGCGCCCCAATTATCGAAGAAATGACAATGCACAATAATTAAATAAATTAGGGTAATTAATTACAACATCCAAAAATTAAATCCTAAATAATGTAATTAAATACACAATCCCCAAAATTCTGTCAGGTGTTCATGTACTGGGCTTCTAGGTCAAGTCTAACCGCTCAAACATAAATGAGCACTGTATATAATAATATATTTAATTACACATCTCACATAATTATTTAAATTAAATATACCTATCGAGAAATCATCTAATATAAATACCATAATATTAATAATACATAAAAAGTCAAAAATACCCCTGTTTTTATAATGTGGTAGTGACACACCCTCACACAACCACACTCACTCACACACTCTCATACTACTCCTATACACCCAAGCACACTACCACAAACACACGCTACACTACACACAAACAATATACTACACACTAACACCTCACACTCATACACAAACCACACACACTACCCAAACACACATACAACTCACAACACACACACTCAACCATACTCACCCACATACATATAAATACCTATATATATATAAATATAAACCCAAAAACTCTAATACACACTCCCCGAGGCTAAACCAACCCGTACACAAGCCCAAAACATAGAAACCAAGTCGAAATGCCTATTTGGTCATTTCGACAAACACTTGGTGTGCGGCTCATGATACCTCGTGAAACGCATACCAAACCTACTCGGAATTGACCCAAAATTTTCTCACATATTCTAATCGATGTCTAGAACCTTAAAAAATGCTAACTCTTTGATTTTAGGTCCGTGACAAAATTCCACATGCATGTGGAATCCATGGCAACAAAAAAACTCCCAAATCGCCCGAAACGCCCAAATCTCTATGATACGATCTCACGTGTCCGAACGGGGACACGTACTCACCCTCAAGACACCAAAGCACGTCTACCTAGGTCCGTCTAACCTAGGGCAACATCCAAAATTGAGCCAATCTTGGATTTCACCCAAAATTGACGCAAAACTCTAACACATCCAAACAAGCTCCAACTTCCTCCCATGGGTAGCCCTAAGATCTAGGAAGGTTTTAACCTACTAATTACACTATATTAGAGCAATCACTAAGAGGAAAGTTAGGGTTTACCTCTTGGGAGTTGGAATCCCAAGGTCAAAGTCTCCAAAAAGTTCTAAATTCACCACATCAAGCCTCCAAGCCTCCAAACTAAGCTTCTACACCAAATCTAAGCTCTACACACCTAGGTTAGGGGAAAGTAGAAGGTTAGGGTTTGCATTCATGAGAGAAATAAATAAAAGAAGAGAGAAAAGGTGAAGAACTTACTTGGAAATGGAGAAAATTGGAAGAAGGAAAGAAGAAAGAGAATGGAGGAAGAAATGAAGAAGAAGAAATGAAATGGAGGGGGGAAAGGTTCGGCCAAGTGTATAAATAGGTTTAGGGTTAGGGTTTGTGTTTAGTACAAAGACCAAAATGCCCCTCTCTTAAGTCATGCTAATAGGGTTTTAGGTTAGGGGTTTCCAAATGCACTCTAATTAATTCCTAATCATTCCAACTAACTAATTAAAATATAAATAACTATTCTAAATTAATAAATAAGTCTGACAAGGGTGTTGGTTGGGTCTGGCAAGGGTCTACTAGGGTCTGACATGGGTCTAGACTAGCCAAAACCCTAAAATAACTAATAAAAATAAATACAACCAACTAATTAAATATTAATAAAAATATTTATGATCAATACACAATTTACCAAATTAAAATAAAAAAATATCCTGCCCTGAAAATGGGGTAGTGACAACTCTCCAGCTCTAGGCTATAACAAACTCCCTGATGGACATGCGCTACAGTTTTGTACATCATTCTGGCAAACCTGTTGCTATGGTTCACGATCCTACTCTAACTGGCTACCGTATCAACGATAGAGATGCGCAAAGATACTTTAGCCCAGCTGCTACTCGTTATGACCCCAACTGGTCTGCTGAGACTGGTGAACCCTCGAGGAAAGATGATGATGATTATCACTAGTGATGCGTAGATCTTATGCTTAGATTTGTTTTATGCATAGTGATGTGACATTGTCATTTAGTTGACTTTATTAGATTTTTTCAGTTTTAGTACTATTTGCATAATATACTTCAGTATTTGAGAAGTATTTGGTTATGAACTTTAGTTTAAGCAAGTTTTTGGAAATGTATTTTAGTTTATTTGCAATAAAAACTATTGTTAGTTTGATTTACTATTGGTTAATACAGGCTAATGTCTCAACATATTATTTGTGTTTTTTTTAAATTTTACTTTTTTTGTTTATTTTAAGAGAATTCAACTCCATTTTGATGAAGTGACAACGGGGGAGAAAAATACTGATAAACATTTTTTTCTATCTCCTTAGCTCGTAATCGCTCTCATTACGGGGAAGCCATTGTCATCATTACGGGAAAGCTATTGCTACATCAAACAATCAATCAACAACTTGTATCAGTCGCAATTTTTGTCAATTATCAAAATAGGAGAGATTTTTGACACATTTGGTCTCAGTCAACCTAATTTCGATAATTTACTTAAAACTCTCAATCGATAATTGCAACAGTAGACTGCGCCATCAGCTAAAGCTGTTCTTTGATGTTCGATTGTTTATATTATTTTACATTTGCTTATGTATTTTTATGTTTATTGAGCCTAGGACTTATGTGAGTTGGAACGCACTTTGGCACTAGTTGAATACCTATCCAAAGTCCACTTAAATAAGTCTACCTATACCTAAATAAACATGAACTTATACTAGACCAAAGTTCGCTGATACTGTGCTGTTGTAGTTGCATGTCTTGCGGGCATGGTACCAGGTACTCACATCTTATCTACCGGCATTATGATTATTTTATATTGATTATTCATCTGCTGTTGTAGCCTAGTTTTTATAGACTCATACTCCTTCTCGAGTCTACTCGAGTTAGTGTGTTATTGGGCGGCCGACTTTAGCACATATAGCTCTTTCTTGTATACTATTATACATTGTGGATTGAGACATAGAGGTTTACATTTATGGGATATCTAGATAGTGCACCTTTATATTAAACAGCTTATACATATTCGTGTCAGACCAGAGTCTGGTCGAATGCGTAGCTAGCGTGTCACATATTCCTGGTCCTACGTATTTTAGGACTGGGCATGACATATTTTTGTGGTGGCCCATGCAGGTCAGAATTAAATCGTCTTGGTCACCTGACTTTGCCAAGCGAGCCTGCAAATTATGAATAGATATTATGATTTTTGAATAGGATCTCAATCCATAATCGATTTTAAAAACTCTTTGTATGTGATTATCGCCCTTAGACTTCCAATTTACATTCGTTCAATCTTCGTCAATATCGCTATCCTTGTTTCTCGTCCCCTATTGTTCGGGAAGACGAATGCTCCAGAAGAAGATCGAAGACCAGACGACAGAATATAGAATTCGTATATCTTTCTCTGAGAAGATTGTTACCTTATCAGGATAGATTGATGGGTTCTTTGGATTCTAGAACTAGTGTGGAAGGTTGGCAAGAGAGTTGGACCCAGTAGTACCCTACCCATGCTTGAGGTAGCAGTGATCTTGGAAGTACTGAGAGTTGAAGGGATTGTTGATCATGACCTAGAATAATTTATGAAAATGCATAGTCTGATGATGGAAACTAGTGGTTGTATGTGATAACAATGCTAGGAACGAAGATTATGAGCTAGAGGAGATGAAAATTTTAGGATCTCACTTGGAAGATAATGATCGGATTCTAGAAATTCTAGTATGTGCTTGAGCGATACCATTATTGTACTTGTGACTTGGAAAGATGAATAACGAAAAGAAGAAATTCGAGGAATAAAATTTTAGGGAAAATCTTGAGGAGAAGAGAAATTATACATTAGGCAAGGAAATATTTTCTTTTGAGGATTACTGTTAAAAATAGAACAGGAGAATTTATCTTGAGGTTAAAGACTAGACTATAACATTATCCTAGACATGGATTGGTTGAGCCAATACCACGCAACGCTTGATTGCCGTCGTGGTTGTGTTATCCTTAGACCACCGGATTACCCTGAGTTTGAGTTTCTTCTGAGAGCCTGGGAGCATGGTGCCCATCTACCTTTGAGGCATACAATGTCGGAGGTGAACCAGTGTACCACTGTATTATATCAGAGTTTAAGGATGTGTTTCTAAAGAATCTTCCAGGCCTGCCACCTGACAGGGAGATTGAGTTTACTGTAGAGTTGACTCCAGGAGCTGAGCCAGTTACTTCCCCCATTTACAGACTAGCACCGAAGGAGTTGGTTGAGCTGAAAGTCCAAGTAGAGGATCACTTAGACAAGAGTTTCAGTCGGGCTAGTATTTCTCTATGGAGGAATACCCATCTTAATGGGGCCGAAGAAGGACAAGACGGTATGTTTGCGTATTGATTTCAGGGACGGTATGTTTGTGTATCGATTACAGGGTTTAATGCAGTAACGATAAAGAACAAGTACCCATTGCCGCATATCGATGATTTATTTGGATCAGCTAAGTGTATTCTCGAAGATCGATCTCAGATCACGCTATCATCAGATCGAGGTACGGAGAGAGGATGTTTCGAAGGTGGCTTTCCGGACGAAGTATGGGCTCTATGAGTTTCTAGTCATAACCGTTTGGTTTGACTAACGCGCCAACAGTATTTATGAGCTTGAGGAACAATGTTTTTCACCAGTACTTGGATAAGTTCATGGTGGTAGTTATCGATGATATCATAGTATATTCTAAGAGCCAGGAGGAGCATGAGAGGCATCTCAGGATCGTGATGGAGGCGCTGAGACATGAGAGACTGTACGCCAAGCTCCGTAAATGTGAGTTATGTTTGGATAGAGTACCCTTCCTGGGACACAAAATCACCGGAGATGGACTAACAGTTGATCCGGAGAAGATAGTTGCAGTTGCGACATGGCCAACCCCTGCACCTGTTACAGAGATTAGGAGCTTCCTCGGACTTGTCTGATATTATCGGAGGTTCATAGAAAATTCTCGAGGATTGTTGCGCCTATGACGGACGTATGAAGGCGAGGAGTTTATCTGGACCGAAGAGTGTCAGACGGCTTTCGATGAGCTGAAGAAGCGTCTGACATCAGCACTGATTTTGACACACCTTTATGGAGAACATGTTAAGATTTATACATATCACAAAAGTCTAAAGTATGTTTACACGCAGAAGGAACTCAATATGGGACAGAGGAGCTGACTGGAATTTATGGCAGATTATAATATCGACTTGCAGTATCACCCTGGCAAGGCGAATGTCGTAGCAGATGCCTTAAGCAGGAAGCCCATGGCATACTTTTTGACGAATCAGCGACAATTGCTAAAGGATCTCCAGAATCTTGGGATTGAGATTGTATTGCCAGGCATGGATGGACAGATGGCCAGTCTCGAGGTTCAATCTACACTGATTGAGAGGATCAAGGCAGCCTTGCCTACAGATACGAGATTTAGACGACTGCGAGAAAGGACAGAGGCCGACATGCAAACGGGACTCTAGATTCATGAAGATGGAACAATAAGATATGAAGATCGCCTATACGTTCCGAGTGGCGAGCTATGCCAAGAGTTGATGACTGAGGCTCATAGCTCAATTTATTCTATTCATCCCGGGGGTACGAAGATGTACCGAGATTTGAGGCAATATTTCTGGTGGCATAGGATGAAGAGAGAAATTACAAGATTTGTGGCAAAATATTTAGTTTGTCAGCAAGTCAAGGATGAACATCAGAGGACTGCAGGATTATTGCAGCCGCTTTCCATTCCCGAGTGGAAGTGGGAACATATTACCATGGACTTCGTCACAGGATTCTCGTGGAGCCCTAGCGGAAAGGATGCAGTTAAGGTTATCGTAGACAGACTCACCAAGTCTACACATTTCTTGCCCTTCAGAGTTGGGCAGTCCATGGAGATATTAGCTGACATGTATATGAGGCAGATAGTACGACTACATGGAGTGCCTGTCAGCATCGTAACGGATCATAATTCCATATTCACGTCGTATTTTTGGCGGAGTATGCAGAAGAGCCTAGTAACTCGACTCAAGTTCAGCACTGCATATCATCTACAGACTGATGGTCAGTCAGAGTGTACAATATAGATATTAGAGGATATGTTGAGAGCGTACATGATTGATTTTATAGGATCTTGGGAGGACCACCTACAGTTAGTGGAATTCTCCTACAATAATAGCCACCAGGCTAGCATACAGATGGTACCTTATGAGACACTGTACGGCAGGAAATACAGGTCGCCAGTTTGTTGGAGTGACATGGGAGAGCATCAGATACTTGGTCCAAAGTTGGTGACACAGACAGTGGAGAAGGTCAAGCAGATTCAGAGCCACCTGCGTGCAGCACAGGACAGACAAAAACATTGGGCAGATGCGCTCCGCAGGCCATTGGAGTTCAAGGAGGGTGACCATGTATTTTTGAGGATATCGCCTACTCGGGGTACCATCAGATTTGGAGGCAGAGGCAAGCTGAGTCCGAGGTACATCGGGCCTTTTAACATCTTGGAACGAGTTGGCAAAGTAGCTTACCGTCTTGCATTGCCTCCATCATTAGAGGGAGTGCATGACGTATTTTATGTATCGCAGCTAAGGAGATATGTCTCAGACCCTAGCCCCGTGCTTGATCATTCGAAGATTATAGTTGGGCCAGCCTATCTTACGTAGAGCAGCCAGTTGAGATCCTCGATCACAGCGAGAAAACTTTGAGAGGGCAGACTATTCGACTGGTCAAAGTTGCATGGAAGCACCATTCACCAGGCGAGTCTACATGGGAGCGCGAGGATTCTATTCGGCAGCAGTTCCCATACGTATTTGAGGAGCAAGGTACGAATTCACGTACGGCAATTGATTACAAGTTGTTTTAAATTCTTTTAGCTATTATCGTTCTTTACTTTTAATTTCGGGGACGAAATTTTTCTAAGTTGGGAAGAATGTAAACCCCCTCGATTATTTCTATAGAAAGTCAGGTATGGATTGGGAAAATTTTGGATTTTTCAGCAGATGTTGTGGTTTAGAGTAGAGTTGTCTGTTATTTTATTTAATTAAACCCTTGGCGCGCCCTACCGTTGCTATTTTTATTCGGAGCCCAATATTAGCCCATAAATTTCATCGGACTATTGTACTTCTGACTTGACTCACCAATTTAGGCACTAGACTTTTCTGTCACTCAAAATCAAATCCGTTGTGCCCTAAATTAATTTTACAACTTCCTGTATCCTAAAATCCATATTTACTTCCGTGTTGGACACCTGTGTCATTACCCTCAATTTTGAGATACCAACTTAACCCGTTGAGCCGGACCAACTAAAGGGTCCAAGACTGACTCCAAGCCCCCACCATTTTTGACCTTTGTGTTATTTCTGAATTTTGACCCCAAGTGCCCCCATTTAATTTAAAAGTGCAGGACACTTTAATTCTATTTAAATCGGGGATACCAATTTTGTCTAATCCTATTTTAATCCCCAATTAATCCTAATGCCCATTTAATTAAACCCATGCCAAACACACAACACCCCCTCACCCTACAAAACACCAAACACCTATTTTCCCATAAATTTTCCATCATTTCATATGTTTGTGAAATTACCCAAATTTAAGGGGCTTAGTTGCAAATAATGAAATAGGTGTCCTAACCTCTTTGGTCTAGGCCAAATGGAGAAGCCCCCTCTCCTTTGACCAAGTCAACATCCCTCCTCCCTTTTATTTGGATGAAAAAATAAATTCCTCCATATGTAATCTCTACCACTCATTTCAAATGTGCTCATCCACACCATCCAACTCCCTACACAACCCCCTATATAATGTCATTTCCTCCCCTTTTCCCAAGGCAGGCCCTAATCCCCATGTCTAGAGAAACCCCCACCCCCTCTCTCTCTCCTCCCACTTCTCCATGTAAAAATCGATCACCCATTCCCATTTTCTTCCTCTTCTTCCTTTCTTCTTCTTATTCTTCCCTTCACCATCTTCTTCTTCCCTACTCCTACTCCGGCCAAGCCCCTCACCTCCGGCGGCCAACATCACCACTCGGACCGGACTGCTCCTCCTCCACCCGAGCTGCTGCTGGTCACCCTTAGTTTCTACACTGCAGCACGAGCCGGCTGCTTCCAACTGTCGAGCATCCGGCCTCCCCCATTCCATCTCTTCCTGCTGTCGACTCCGACGAGTTCCTCCACCTCGTTCGCCACCGGCCTCCCTCAACCACCATCTCCACCGGTCCTCACCTCCACCACCCTCGGCATTCCCGGCCACCGAGCACTGAACCACCTCCATCTCCCCCGCTGCCATGAACTATCACCACCCCACTTTACCACGCCATTTCCACCAGCTCGAGCACATCCCCACAGCGGCTCTGGCCTGCACGGCTTCCCCTATCCGACCTCCACCACTTCGGACCTCCTCCCAGTCTGGCCTGCTCCACCCTGTCCAGCCATTATCACTACCACCTCCAGCCTCCCTGTCATCACCATCACCACCATTAGATCCCATTATCATCACCATCACCACCACTACAAGCTCCTTGCCACCACCATCACCACCGCGAGACCACTACCACCACCACTCCCAGCCATCCCCGTTTCTGCCCTCCGGCCAGAGGTAGTTCTCCGGCCAGCAACCCCCACGCCAAGGTAAAATACTCCCTCCCCCTCTATATGTTCTTTATATATATAGTTTGTTAGGGTTTAATGGTTATATAATGTTGGTATATATATATGGTTAGTGTAGTACTTGAACTATGTGATTAAGGTTAATATTGATTAAGGCTAATAATGATTAAAGTTAATGTTAATTATAATGACTTGAGAATAGGGTTAAATGTAGGTTAAGGTTTATGTTTACATAAATTAAAATAAATTTAAATGATTTGCATGGAGGTTTGGAATTTGATTTTGACGAGATGTTATGAATACTACACATGGTGGAAATGATGCTATATCAATTAATAAAGATTAAATTATTAAGAATTAAGATTCTGATATTTTGAACATTGAGGAATACTGAGGAGCACGTGTTTGATTGTGAACTAGTGAGAAGTATAAAACCATTGATTGGTAATTTGGGGACTAAAAATTAATGATGGATTAAATTAGAGTAGTACTTCGTGAATGAAACGAAGGGTTAATAATCATTAATTGTGTTTTGAGGATGGCTTGATGATGTGGTACTGATGACTAGATATTTTAACTATCGTACCGATAGTCAACTGTGGTCAAACCCCCTAGTGTCTTGTCCCTATGAGTCGTAGCTGAGACTGAGTTTAGGTGTAGATGTGTGTCGCATCCCTGTCTATCATGGAATAGATTATTGATTATCGGTTTATATCTCATCTCTAGGTACTGCAGGACCTGAGGACTTGGACGTGGTACCGGATCCCCGTCATCAGCAGCCGCACGCAAGCAAGTGTACCTTGCCATCCTGTATTTCAGATTACAGATACTTGTTGTTCTTTATGTACATTGTGCACGTATTTATATTGACATTCGATACTTCGCGTCCGGATCACAACCGGGTGCTGACATTCGTCGTAACATCTTAGAATAATTGATAGATGCTTCATAGTACCTCGATGTACGTACCTGAGTATATCGACACCCCAGGACACACTCATATACTGTGATCGTGCCAGATTCCTGCATCCTAATACTGACATCATGACCAGAGACTGGGATGACCTTAGGGTCATGTCCGTTGAGTTATTTCTGTGTGTCGAGACTGTAGATAGAGGTTCAGGTTCAGCGCACGATCGTTGACCTCTTGGGAAGGGGAAGACAGTTACTAGACGTTTGGGCTCCTCTGCACGCGCTTATATATGTATGTAGTATCTATGTAGTGATCCTGTATCTAGTGTAGTGGTATCACCCGTGTGACTCTTTGTCCGGAGCTGCGATACGTCCCGTGTGTTTTCGTGTCCGGAGCTACGATTTTATTTTGGACAGCCCACGCGTCGAACATTATCTTTAAACTGTGTCACACTTGTTTGGTTATGATAGAGTACCCTGTTGTTGCACTTGTACTTTTCTGTATACTTGGTATGCTGTATTTTGTACCTTGTTACGCCCCTCTGAGGACTTGGTTCCCTGCCAGTTTTGTAGCATAGATGATTACGGAGCATTTGGAGTTGTTGTTGGAGTTGCATGTCTTGCGATGGTACCAGGTACTCACATCTTATCTACCGACATTATGGTTATTTTATATTGATTATTCATCTGCTGTCGTAGCCTAGTTTTTATAGACTCATACTCCTTCTCGAGTCTACTCGAGTTAATGTATTATTGGGCGGACGACTTTAGCACATATAGCTCTTTTTTGTATACTGCTGTACATTGTGGATTGAGACATAGAGGTTTACATTTATGGGATATCTAGATAGTGCACCTTTATATTATACAGCTTATACGTATTCGAGTCAGACCAGAGTCTGGTCGAATGCGTAGCTGGCGTGTCACGTATTCTTGGTCCTACGTATTTTGGGACTGGGGCGTGACAGATACTAAAACTTTTGGCTCAATTATTCCAATAAAACTTTAATATTTTATACTATAAATTCAATAATAAAACTTATTATTATTATTAAAAATCTCTTTAAACTAATATATATATATATATATATATATATATATATATATATATATTAGTCAACTTAAGTATGACTTCCAAAACATTTTCCAAAACCCATCTTTTTAAAAATTAAAAGAAATACTAAGAAAATGTTTTGAGTTTTTTGTATTTATCCCACCCCACCCCCAATTGATAATGCTATCTCCACTACCCCCCCCCCCCATTTTCTTAATTAGTGTTACCCTCCCAATTCTCAAAATTAGAAAAAAAAATTGGGGGGGGGAGGGGGTAACCATAATTACAATTATCATATTATGAAGGATTGGGGGATAACACTAGATTTTTTTATAAATGGGGGTAGTGGAGATAACATTATATATTGGGGGATAAATACAAATAACTTAAATATTTTTTATAATTTTCATAATAAAATTAGAACATTTGAGTTACACTCCACTTTATTTAGTCATATTCAATGTGCACCCCACATAATTATCATAATGTAAGATACCCTTCATTTTTAACGAAAATTAATAGTCAACTATTTTGACTGTTAATTTTTGACCGAAATAACCCTTCCCACTTCTTATCCCCTCCTCCTTTGTCGTGTACGAAGGAGGGTATTTTTGTCCAAAACTTTTGGTCAAAGGAGTTGACCGTTAGTTATAGATGATTTTGTCAAAATTGGGGGGTGTTATACAATATGGTAATCGTGTCGGGTGCACCTTGAATATGGATAAATAAAGTGGGGTGCAACTCAAATTTTCTCTAATAAAATTTTAGGAGAAATTATTTCCTTCTCAAGATATTTGAAATTAAATAAAAATCTAAATATTTTGGAAATTCCTGAAACCGGAGTTTACACACTCAGACCTTGTGTCTAACTAAACAGTAGGGGGATTTCCTGGGTCCTGGGTATTTCAATCAGCAACAGTAGCAAAACTTAAAGTCTAGTATCTGCAACTAGACGTAGTGTGTATTAGTGTAGCAGTAAATGTGTATCCTGGTATAGATAAGAGTATGAGTGTGTGTGTCAATGAGTAGTATATGAAACAGTATACCATGGGGGTAAAGGATCTAGAAGTGGGGCAGGATATGCATTGATGTACAAGTTATATTGGTGAATATGAGTATAGATGTGCAAGAACTTACAGAGCAAATCTGATGGTATGTGTATCCTAGAGTATAAGTGGTTGTGTATGTCTAGAAGTGAGTATCTCAGTGTAGTTTATTAGTACCTATGATATATATATATATATATATATATATATATATATATATATATTGGATAAACGAAATATGAGCCATAGTGCTCATTTTTCTAAATAATCCATGCACATGTGTACCAATAGAAATTGATTCATACATCACATATGCACTAGTACACTCTATTCCAATTATTCCATATGTGCATAGCTCATGCAAAAAAATGAGCACTATAGCTCATATCCCGTTTACCAATATATATATATATATATGTGTGTGTGTGTGTGTGTGTGTGTGTGTGTGTCAAGATATTTAGATATGGTCAAGGTATTGTATTAAGATACTAGGTATATATATATATATATATACATATATATATATATATATATATATAGTTATTAGATACCTAGAATACCTATACCTATAGGGTATGACTAGAATATCTAGACCTAGATAGCTATATAGGCCAATCAAATAGGTATTGAAAATCCAAAAATTGGTAATTACCTAGTTTAAACCTACTGACCTAGAATTGACCTAGAAACCTAAATAGGATAAGTTAAGATTAATTTTTTATTCCAAATCACCTATTGATATAGATCACTTGGACTCTGATACGGACTTTGATTGGTATTTTCAGCTCAGGACCACAGACGAGTACATTCTCTGATAGTTTTCTTACTTGATAGTTTCTATGATATATGTTTATAGTATTGTTTTACTTCATTCCTGATACGATGGTTATACGGATTGGTATTATGTAGATTCATTATCATGAGAAACATAGTTTTAGGCCTATTCATTACTGGACTAATGTATTTACTGGAATATTGACTTTCTGGACTATTAACTTTTCTGGTATATTGTGATTCTTCGTGTCGGTACTCGAATCCATGGGTACTAGTTGGATGGGAAAATAACTAGAAGAAGTATGAACTACCATTTCTTTCATATGGTCTTACTAGAATAATAACAGCCACACCCGACATATGTGGTTTACCAAATTTTATTCCTTAGTCGTTCACATGTCGATTTGGTATTTCAAAAAACTTAGATAGGTGTAGTCTTCCTTATTTCACTCTATACTTGCTGGTTACATCTTATACCTGCTGATATTACTGTTTTTACTTATTTGACTTGTCATTACTGCCACACTTATCTATTTTACTCTATTTATCTTACCATGATTCTATGCTTATCTGTTCATCTTGTATTTTATTACTATTTACTATTTTATAGTTTTATCATGTATTGGAACTATTGTTAGAGTTTTACTCATTCTATCCTAACTGAATAACATTTTTGGTTGATGGTATTAAGGACCGGTATCCCACTCACTATGGACCTTAGGAGAATTAGGTACCTGAGCTTGATCCTACCCCTCCGGTGGATCAAAGAGGGTTTGTAGCAGAGACCCAGCCGGCTACCTAGATAGTTTAGTATCTTTACTTAGTATTTGAGACCAGATTTATCCCCAGATTATATTAGACTTCTGGACTTGTGATAAATGGTTTAATACTCTACTCTAAATTTTATACTTGGTTATGTGACTATTGATTCTCTTGTTATTATTCTATCGTACCTTATCTTCTTTAGCACTGTGATTGAATATTATATTATTTTATTTTTTCCTCTCTTAGAGGAGTTGAATATTGTTGTGTGCGATTGTTAGATATATTGTGATAGTCTAGACAACATTTTACCGTCGATATTACGGTGTACGCTGGACGTACCTAGTACTCGTGCCCAAATATCTTGGAATAGGTCGTGACACAACCACATAGAACACATACCCCCATACCCCGACTAATCATCAGTACGATAGGATATGCTGAAGACAACTCTAGAGGGGGTGAATAGAGTTTGTGACAATATTTACCAATTAATAACTTATGTAAGAAAATATAAAAATATAGCAAGTATATGAAAGATAAACAGAGTAAGAAATCATAATACGCTAATACTAAGATTTTATCCTAGTTTCCCTCGTGGAGGACTAGTCCAGGTTCAAAAATGCTTACTCGAAGTTGAATTTGATATCAGTAAAAGAGCGTACAACACAAGCTTTGATCCGAAGGCTTACAGACTTCTTACAACCTCGAGCTTTGATCAGAAGGGCTCGAACAACTATAGACATGTGTATTTGATATGAAGGGCATGCAGACTTTAAACACTTAAAACTTGAAAGTACTAAACTTTTATAACTCAATCAGACTTCTAAATTGGAACCGTGTTGGCACTAAAAGGCTGGGAGTTGATGATTGGGGATTAGAAGTTTGTAGCTCAACTAGATAGGCAAGTGATGATTCAGTGCTTGAGTAAATTGAAATAGTAGAATCATAAGCCTATTTATAGCTTTTACTCAAACTGAGTTTGGCCTGAGCTCGGTTCCAATCCGAACGTTGGGTTCCTGAGGACCAGAAGGAACGTTGGATGTGAACGTTGTAAACTGAGTCATGGGGGGCCAGAGTTCGGCCCGAGTTTGATCTTAGACCAAGTTCAGCCTGAGTTAGGTTCTCTTTGTCCAAGGTTTTGTTCAGTTGGGTTTTGGTTTGCTTTATGGACTAGGGTATTATATGGATGAGTTTTTCAATCCTAGCGCCAACTTAACCCAATAAAACTTTTTGTCCTAATAAAATAAAAGGAAAATATTGAACAAAATGAAAACCAAGAATACTATGATGACGCCAATCTTCTGAAACGTCTGCTGACCGGGAGGATGCAATTTTTCCTTTACGGTAGTTGTCCAAAGATAAACAGATCTGGTAATCTGAATACCTTTCGGGGGCTTCTCCCCTGAACCCCCGTAAGGGGTGCTGCCCCCTCGACCCCATCCGCTGATCGGGCAGCGGAACCCCCGAGTGGGAGGCTCTGGAGATGTCGTAGGTGCTTTAGAGAAATATTTTGGTATAACATCATCTTTGGCTCATCATTATTTCTTTATTGCATATGTCCATATCTGATCTTGCTTATTTTTTTTGCAAGTACATGTTAGACGAGCAAAGCAATATACAAAAATAAATATTATAATATTAATGCATATTTGGACAATATTGAGTTTAAGTAGATGTTACTACAGTGATTGCACGATTATCATAATGCTAAACTTAATCGATTAGCCATATTCAAAAACTCAACATAAATATTGGACCAACACATTACACGACATAGGTCATGATAGTATTCTTATTATGTTATATATACTGGATAGGTTCATTAGGATTTGGCATATTAAGGATTTGACATATTTAGTTCACTGGGTGGGGAGGACAGTCACTAGGCGTAGGTGCTACGAGTAGAATTCACTTTGTTGTTGCTGCATGACAGACAACCGAAGGGAGTGCCAATGCACGAGTACCTTATTAGAGGCAGCCCCATATGTTAAAGTATGTCCTTATTGCATTTACACTTAGTTGCTAGAATACCCCTGGACTGTTTTATATCTTGTTACGTCCCTCTAAGGACCTAGTTCCCTTCCAGGCTTAGGCGAGACGGAGTACGAGCAGACATACGGACCGGGGCCTGACACTGTTACCAATGATGAGGAGCTAAACCCTGGAGACTACATTGATCATGGTAAAATACCATCTTGGTTCTGGCTTCTACTTGTAATTCATAACTACTATCTTATTTTCAGTACTTACTTCAGCATATTTTATAGTGGTTTTGTCTCCACCAACTCTAGATTCCTTATGGTTTGTATGACATATTCTAATTACATGACTCTATCATATTCAGACTAGTTTATTTTTATGTGGATGAGACTTAGTATACCTGTGACTATATTAAACTTTAGGTATAACGATATACGTAAGTGAGAATTCCATTAAATTGGACAAATTCCATAATTATGTATTGGTTGGCCATTGTTGTGTAGCTTAGTCCCTATATTTTGGGACTTGGCAGGATATAATTTTTGTGGTGGCCCATGTAGGTCCTGATTTAAATCAACTTAGTTACGTTATTGTGCCAAGCGAGCGTGCAATAGGACTAAATATTAGAATCTCATTCACATGCTTGATTTTCGTTCTTGATTCCATACTTATCCTAAATCTATTCTTTAAGTTTGTATCTAGTTTGATTCGATTCTTATCTGATAATGTCCTTGTTCTTTTGGACAGGTAGATGAATCTCCATAGTGGTCGAGTTGTGTAGCCGGGCAATGTTCCCCGGGACACCGGATTATCTAGAGAGCCGACTCTAGAGCAGGCACTTATGCTAATACCTGCTCTCCATCTCCAGTAGGGACAGTCATCTCGGCAGTCCGAGGTGGTGCAGGGGAGCACCATTATCAGCAACAGACGAATTAGGAGGCTAACAGACCAAAGGGATTGGAGGAAGAACCATTGCCTCCACCACCACTATTTTCTCCCCAGGGCCATTCACATTCCCTTCTCAGCCACAGCAGGGCCAGCAGACACCGCCACCGGATAGTTTGGCATTCATGTACCATTTTTTTTAGGGCATGATGCAGGCCTAGTGGCAGCAGAACGAGCTTATGAGGAGAAACATTGAGTCTGGGCGACTAGGGACCATTGATAAGTTTAGAGGGATGCACCCTCCTCCATTCAAGGGCAGTGAGGATCCATTTGAGGTGAACAAGTGGCTTGTCAATACTGAGCAGATGTTGGAAGCCGCTGAGCTACCTAGAAGGAAGTGGGTTACTGCAATACGTATGTAGCTCCCGTACTTTGTCCACCATTGGTGGAAGGCAGAGGAGTAGCACTTTGAGATGCCTCCGTCATGGATGAACTTCCACAAGCTATTCTAGGAACAGTTCTTTCTATCTTATGTCTACTTCGAGCTTCAGGATAAGTTTACTCACCTCCATCAGGGCAGTATAACGGCGAGTGAGTATGACACAGAGTTTCGTAGGCTGAGCAGGTTTTCCCCTTCACTGGTCGAGGACGAGTCAGACAAGGCTCGGAGGTTCCATAAGGGCCTCAACTATGAGCTCTGGCAGTTCACGGGCAATATGGCCCACACTACCAGAGAATACGTCATAATGGCTGCGAAGGTCCAGTAGCCTATTCGTCTTGAGTGGGCACCAAAGCGACATGTTTGTATTGCATCCCTATCCTAGAGATAAGTACATAGCGGATTGATTAGGCACCCTACGATCTAGCAGCACCAGCAGCAGTGGGCAGTTCCTAATTTAAGCTAGAGGCCTACTTGCCATTTCAGTGGCAAAATAGGCTACATTCATAGAGAATGTCATAAGCGCTTGGGGAACTGTTTGGTTTGTGGGTCCAACTAAACCAGACTGTAAACATCCAAAATTTTCAAAAATTAAATAAAAAATTTAGGATTTTCTGTGATTTTTAAATAATTATTATAAAGGTTTTATAGAATTAAATATTTTTGTGAACTAAATTAAATATTAAAATATTATGAAAATTATATTTTTGAGTGTAAAATATATAATTAGACATAATATAATTTTTTTGGAATTTATTGGACAAAAAATAGTTTTAAATAGCTAAAAACATTGTTTTTAAATAAACACATTTAAACCATCCTAAACCGAACCGAACCCAACTAAATAAACCGAACCCTATATAAAGCCGACACAAAGCCGACCCGTTATCACTTGCTACAGTATCTAACCAAAACCCCCAATCCCCCGAGTTCTCTCCGGCCTTTTCTTTTTGCCGCAGCCGTTGTCCAACAGCCGACCCCTCGGTTCGCCTCCCCGCCGACCGACCACCTCCCTGTAACCGCCGAGAACTACCCTTATATAAACCTCGGCCACTGATTACCGTCACCATCTACGGCTACCACTTCCCCTATCCGCCACACCAAGCTCCACGCGGCTACCGCTACTACCACGACCCCGACGACTTCGCCACGACCCCGACGGCAACCCGTAGACGAACTCCGACAACCTCCGCCGTCCACCGACACCGCCACCTCTCCGACGACCTCCACCGTCGTCAGCAACGACCATGACCGAGCACAGCACCGTCGCGCCGCCCCATGCACGTATAATTTCAGTAAATTCTGACTCCTTGTTCTGGTGAGTATTTCTCTCTCCTCGTCGCATCAATTTTTGAACGGTCTTTTGTGACACGTTCGCTGTGTAGCCCTCTCGAACCCCGTACAATTAGACTCGGGTATCGTGTCCTGTGTCGATCATAAACTGTGACGCAAAAACAAGAAAATATATCCCAATTTTGGACTTCAGAATCTGTCCCGAACTCACAAGTTCACGGCCGTTTTACGTCCAACATGTTTTATAATTATTAAATTTACTTAAACAGTAAATTAGATAATATAACCAAGTTTTAAACCCTGTAATTAGTTTTTTTTTTGTGCTGTGAGTTATGTTTTATTCGCGGATAAAGTTGACCAAAATATTGGTTTTCAAAACCCTAATTTTCTCGAAACTGGATGCGTCCCACTAAACGAGGCGACTTCGTCATGTTCGAATTGCACCGAAAGGAGCTTATCGTCAATGCGGACGTGTGGGATTTCGTGGAAGTTGATTTGAATGTGCGTGCACACCAGAATCAACGCATATCCGTCGAAATTGATATTCTGAAACTCGTTGTAACTTCGTGTGTGCTTGTCGTTTCGTAACGAAATTTGTGCCATCGGACTCGTAGTGTTACGCTGGTCCTTGGACCCAAGCTTGGTACGATTCTAAGAATATTGACGAAACCCCGTATCGTGGGCCCCACGGCTCCACTTGACGAACGATTTTGTCATCGGCTCATCGGAATCCAGTTCTGGATATTCTGTTGGGTTCATATCATCATTCTGGACTTGTAGACACTAAGTTTGACAAATTTGGAGAACTTTGTCTCTGGCACATTTTTCGGTGCGAAGTAGGTCACACGTGGACCCTACTTTGACCAGAAAATGTTAATTTTTCCTATGTGTCCAAATTGAACTTATGGATAGGCAATCCTAGTTGTTTCATATCTTCTGAGAGATATTATAAAATTTATTTCAGCATCCGGAGGAGTACAGGAAGATCTTACTGTTACCGAAGCAACTGAAGGAATTCAAACCCCAAGCAAGTGTACCTTGCCAATCTTGCAGTACTTGCTTTATATTATTCTCTTAATTTATTTATGTGATGTATCTACTCAATCTAGGACCGTGAGACGTTGCTTAGTGTCCGAATAATATTCGAGTATCAACACCGTACGCGGAGTCGTGTAACGTCACTTAGAGAGTTGAGATATTACGATCCTATATTTTTGCTTGCATTATCAAGTACGTTATACCATAGGACACTTGACACTATTCATGTGACAGAATCTTTCCTGATATATTCATGGTGATTCTGTATAGGATTACAGGAATCGTGACATAGATCTTACATATGCATAGTTATTATTATGACTCGCTGCATTAGTTAGAGGTCATGATCTTGCGTGTTATGGATATGAGACGTGAGATTACATTGGGTGGGGAGAGTCTTACCATACTAAAGGCTGATTATATTATATATATATATATATATATATAGTTATCTGGAGGTGCCTTAAACTCTGAATAGAGCTATGGCACATGAAATAGCCCTTCGAGATATAAAATGCTACTATGGGTTCCCTCGACACAGAGCCTATAGTAGTTTAAGCCTGAGTATGATTATTGTTCTCATTTGTATATCACATAGTTGGTTACATAGTTTGTCCTATTGATACATTTTATATACTGCACTTATTTGGCTTAAGTTATTCTTGTACTTTGCTATGTCTCCTGAGGACCTGGATCGGGAACAACGCCCAGCCTACGCCACAGAATCGGTGGTAGAACGCTGTCTGGGTAATCTATCTAGCAATATAATGAACCACCAACAATAACAATATGCTCAATCACAAATCTAAGATGGAATGAGCATGAATCAGATAAAGAATAGTCACATATAACTCATGAGTCTAAATAATAACATCAATGAGTCTAACAGAAATACTAATAAAGTAAGCTGGAGACAAATCCAGTACAAGAATACTAAGAAGCTACTAATCCCGGGTCATCTGTCTTAGTTGCGATAAGTCCCTCCTAAGCCAGGGTCTCTGACTCTAAACCCACAACATCCTGGGGTCCACAATGTATAGGGTACCAGTCCTCATTGTCATCTGAAAAAAATATATCTAGTCGGGAAAGGAGCAGAGTACATATTTAACAACAGTTCTAATCAATGATAAAAACTCTGTAATAGTAAATAGATGTGAATATACAAGATGCAACAATAGATACAAGAGATATACAATAAGGAAATACTGGAATAAATACGATAATGAACAATATATCAATGAACAAGAATACTAATGTCTAAGTGTGTGAGTACTAGCTTAACATGTAATCGGCTTGGGAACTTGCACAAGAGTATAATGGCCTGGCTGATCATACGTGCGGTGTATGATCAACACTCACAAGGAACAATATATGCAAAAGGAGGGTATGATTACATGTCTACACTAAAATACTCTCCATCCCGACTGATATAATAGATCCAACCATGGTATGCTATAGCACAAGATTCTCTAAGAAGGTAACAAATCTCCCCGAGAATCAGTGTCTGTACATGCACAAGATAACCAATAAAACAAGAATTGCACAAGATACATCATATACAAGAAATAACATCTTATGAGGAGATTCGGATATACCAATCCGTGTAACCATCGTATCAAGAAACATGGATATCTATACTAGATACAATGAACATAGAGGATATCATAAATGAGAAACTATGAGAGGATGTACTCGCCTGAGGTCCAATGAATAGTCTCACAGATGTCTGACACGTTACCTCAGAAATCTAGATATTGAATATAACATCAATACAAGGTTTCGAAAAGAAATAAGTTAAACTAGTCAACTTATAGGTCAAAAGTCAAATTTGGTCAACTCTAAGTCAACTATGGTCAAACTATGGTCAACTATCTATTACTAGGTTGCAAAGGTCTAAAACAAAGATATTGGATTCAAATACTAAAGTCTAGGTCATAAACTATATCTTAAAGTACTAGAATACCGTATCTCTGGATACGTAAAACAATAGGTAAAGCATCACATATATGTCAAACAATATTAATTATATATAATCCTAATTACAAACATTAAATAGATGCCTTGATTTTGAATCAACTTGGTATCACCACACTAACCCATAATATTGATACCCAAACCCAATACCATGGGTATCCCCACTTACCTTGGTACTTACCTTGGTATCTCAAGGTAATACCCAATACTTTACTTATGCTAACTACCCTTAAATATAATATATGTTGCACTAATTATTATACATAAGTATACTATAATGCAAATAGCAATTAGGAACATATATATATATATATATATATATATATATATATATATATATATATAAATATCTAATATTAAGAAAACTGCCAAACTGTCACTAAAGCCCCTGCCTGCCGTCGCCAAAGCTGTCGATAAAGCCTCTGATACGGCTGTTGATACTCTGTTATTTTAGTAACAGATTTCTGCTGTTGTCGGTGTTGCCCTTTGCTGCTGTCGCTATTTCTCTTGCTAGTGCTGCTGTGCGTTGCTACTGCTGCGACACTTCCTGTTGTCGCTATAGCGGCTACTGCTGCAGTTATTGTTGCTGCTGCTGCATTTAGTGACGCCTGCTGTTGTTGCTATAGCTCATGCTCTCCTCTATCTCTAATATTTATATATATATATATATCCAATACAATATAATATATATATATATATATATATATATATATATATATATATATATATACTAAATTTAAGCATATAAATACAACTAATAAATACACATACACACACACATATATATGTACATAATATCTACATAGTAATATACACCTATATACATAGTAACATATTTATAACAACATACATACGTATACGTACATATAAACATATACACAATATAAAACATATATTATATAATTATAAATATAACCATATATAAATATCTATTTAACATATACATATATATATATACTACAATATATAAATATGCTTACACGTAGAAAAATAGCTACATAACAATAAATACACATATGGTATATACATAGATACATAGATCTAAGACACAATATTACAAACATATATATAAACAATAATATATATATATATATATATATATATATATATATATATATATATATATATATATATATATATATATATATATATATAATTATACCTCACCATGAATAAGAACACAAGAGAAAATAGATCTATAATTAAATTGCACAACACATGGAACGTATTATCCTGTATCCCACTAGATCTATGATACGCATGCGACACGAGTCCACCACACATCCAAACGTACCCCGAAGGACACAACCAAGTCATATATATCATTTATGAATAATACGAAGAGTCAAATATAAATCTACGTGTCCGTGCCAAAATGTGACATGTTCAAAGTTCCGTGTCGGAGGAAAAACCCCAAAATCAACATGTATCACCAAATTATTGGGATACGACCTACACGTACCCAATTATGGATACGACACTAGCTCCAAATACACAAGTACATGCCAAATTGATCTATAGGACCAATTGACACACACAACAAATGTCAATCTCGGAATTTCCCTAAAATTGATAAAAAATGACCATAACTTTCTCAATATGCCTCCTATGAAGACAAAACCAAATCCTATGGGTAGCCTATGCATATGGGTTGATTTCTCAAGGTTAAATCTCATATTTAGAACCTAAATTAAGGGAAAAAACTAAATTGTATCTATTGGGAGATGGATTTCTAATGAAACCTCCAAATATGATAAAATTGGCCTCCAACTTGTAGATTCTTGCTCCTCTTTGTAGATCCTTGCTTCCTCCTTCTAGATCCTTGCTCCACTAGACTCCAATAATAATTTGGGAAGGAATTGGGATGAAATTTGGTATGGAAATAAAGTGGGAATGAAGGAATTTGGTTGAAAAAAATTCTAGATCTAGTTTCCAAATGAAAAGAGGAGAGAGAAACCAATTTCCCCCCTCTTTAATAGGTCGGCCCCCTTTTCCCTTCCTCAAGCTACTATGTAATATCTTTTATACCTCTTGGGGCCTCTCATGAAGAAATAATTAAGGAGGAAAGCTTCTAGTCAAATAGTTTTAATTAATTTTAATCCATCTCCTAATCAATGGGCTTTCTAATTGGGCTCAAATCTAACAATTAATACATGTTGGTCCATGAGACTAAACTAAACTAGTTAGGTCCACTAACACAAGTCAAAAATAAATAACTAACATCTAACAATAATTAAATAATACAACAAATAATTATTTATCATGTACAATATTTAATTAATTATGAAATTACTTATATACCCTTTCCTAGAAAATGTGGTTGTGACAAGTCTACCCTCCTTAAAATAATTTCGTCCTCGAAATTCAAAGACGAAAACTACCCCCAGAAAATAATAGAACATAACCAAAGAATAGAACTAAAGAACAGAATTAATTATGAAAGAACATAACATAATTAGGAAAGAACATACCTCAAGGCACAAACAAATATGGATAATGCTATCGCATTTCATCCTCCCTCTCCCAGGTAAACACCCTCGGAGAGTGATACCTCCATGCGACGCGTACCAAAGGAATAGTCTGGTTCGTCAGCACCTTCTCTCTTCGATCTAGAATCTCAAGTGGCTGCTCTGGATAGCTAAGAGTAGGGCCCACCTCTATCTCCAAGTGATCCAATACATGACTAGGATCTTCCACGTACCGTCTCAACTTCGACACGTAAAACACATTATACACCCCCTCCAATGCAGTTGGCAAGTCTAGTCTATAAGCAACTACACCGACCCTCTCTAGAATAGTGAATGGTCCGATAAATCGCGGACTAAGCTTTTCACCTCCACGGAAGCGAATCATGCCTCGTGTCGGAGAAATTCTCAGAAATACCAAACCACCCACCTAGAATAAAATACCACCTTAAGAACTTAATCTATAATAAACAACTAATAACAAGCACAAACAAAATCTAAACTATACCTCAAACTCCAAAGGTCTCCGGTGGCTATTGGCCCAATGCCGATGTCTGTCCTGCACTACACGAAGTCTGTCTCTGATCAACTGAACCTTCTCCGTTGCATCCATAACCATCTCTAGCCCAAGCAAAACTCTCTCTCCAACATCGTCCCATAACAAGGGAGTACGACACCTCTGACCGTACAGAGCTTCCAAAGGTGACATCTCTATATTAGCCTGGTAGCTGTTGCTATAAACAAACTCTAACAAATGGAGATGGTCCTCCCAAGAACTCCCAAAATCTAGTACACAAGTGCACAACATATCCTCGAGAGTCTGAATAATCCTCTCTGACTGCCCATCTATCAGGGGATGATATACAGTACTGAACTTGAGCTAAGTGCCTAAACTCTCCTGTAAACTCCTCCAAAAATGAGAAGTAAAACGACTCTCCCGATCCGAGACTATGTTGACGGGAACTCCATGTATCTTGACGATCTGCCTCACATACATCCTTGCCAGCTTCTCCGTAGACAAATCCACCTTGAAAGGCAAAAAGTGGGCTGACTTGGTCAACCTATCAACGATGACCCAAATCGCGTCTTTTTCTCCTAGAGATCGTGGAAGTCCGGACACAAAATCCATAGTAATATGCTCCCATTTCCACTCTTGAATGGTTAATGGCTGAAGTAAACCTCCTAGCCTCTGCCTCTCGGCTTTCACTTGTTGGCACACTAAGTATCTGGATACAAACTGTGCTACTTTCCTCTTCATGCCATACCACCACACACTCTCTCGCATATCCCAATACCTCTTGTTGGCAGATGGATGAATGGAATACTGAGAATGATGTGCTTCCTGTAATACCTCCTCACGTAGCTTCCCACTAGGCACACACAATCTAACTCCATGCCTCAAAGATCCATCCTTAGCAATGGTGAAATTATCCTCCAATCCTGCTCTCACCTGAGCTTTGATACTCCTCAGAGATACATCCTTATACTGTGCTGACTTGATCCTGTCTATCAAATCTGAATGTATCTGCAATCCCCACATCTACATAGCCAAACCAGAAACTATCATCTCAATGCCCAAGCTCTCCAAGTCTCCAATAAATATCGATCATGTGTCAAGAATATAGCTACCAGATACCTGCTCAAGGCATCAGCAATTATATTAGCTTTTCCAGGATGATACTGCAAAGATATATCAAAATTCTTTATCAGTTCCAACTACCGACGTTGCCTTATGTTCAACTCCTTCTGCGTGAAAACGTACTTCAAGCTCTTGTGGTCTGTAAAGATCTCCACACGCTCTCTGTACAAATAATATTTCCATGACTTCAGGGCGAAGATGACTGCTGCCAACTCTAAATCATGGATAAGATAGTTCTTTTTATGAGGTTGCAATTGCCTGGATGCATAGGCAATCACTTTCCCATTCTGATGAAGAACACGACCCAAACCTTTCCCTGATGCATCACTATAAATAGTGAAACCTCCAGACCCTGATGGCAACATCAAAATAGGAGCAGACGTCAACATCTTCTTCAATTTCTCAAAAGCAACCTGGCAATCCTCCGTCCAAACAAACTCTACATCCTTCCTGGTGAGTCTGGTCATCGGCTCAGCAATCATCGAAAAATCCTGCACAAACTTTCTGTAGTAGACTGCATATCCCAAGAAACTCCTGATCTCTGCTATCGAACTCGGGGTATTCCAAGATTCTACTGTTGCGATCATCTTCGGATCCACTGAAATACCATCACTAGTCACAATATGCCCCAAGAACTCCACCCTATCCAGGAAGAACTCACACTTGGACAGCTTCCCATAAAGCTTCTCCTTCCTCAACACGTCCAACACAATCCTCAAATGCTCCTCATGCTCCTCCGATGTCTTCGAGTATATGAGTATGTTGTCGATGAACACCACCACGAACTTGTTCATCAAGTTCATAAATATCGCCGGCGTATTAGTCAACCCAAACGGCATCACCATAAACTCGTACTGACCATACCGGGTTCTAAAAGCAGTCTTAAGTATGTCCATCGGCTTCACCTTCACCTGGTGGTAACCTGATCTCAAATCTATCTTAGAAAATACCTTGGCACCACTCAACTGATCGAACAGATCATCAATCTATGGCAAAGGGTACTTATTCTTGATAGTGAAATTATTCAAAGTCCTGTAATCAATGCACATGCGCACCGATCCATCCTTCTACGGTACAAACAATACCGGGGCTCCCCACAGTGAAGAACTCGATCTAATAAACCCCTTATCCTGCAATTTGTCTGCCTGCTTCTTCAGCTCGACCAGCTCGCTGTTGTTTACTCTATAGACATGTTGCGAAATTGGTTCTGCATATGGCACCAAGTCTATAGAGAATTCAATATTTTGATCTGACGGCAACCCTGGCAATTCCTCAGGAAATACATCCAAGAACTCTGCTATCAACGGATACGGCAACTCCTTGTCTTCACCATAGATCCCAAATAATACCTTATCCCTGTACTGTAGCTACTCTAGCAAACTCGAACTCTGGATCTCCTAGCGAACCAAATAAAACTCTACCTCTTCTACAATCTATGCTAGCACGGTGCCTACTCAACCAATCCATCCCGAGTACAGTATCGTAGCTCAGAAGTGGCATTACAAGTAGACACGCACTCAACTCCCGGCCTCCCAGAGTAACTCTCCGATCCTTGCAAATATTATTAACTAGGATAATGCCTCCCCCGGTCATGATCTTGCAAGTCCTAAGCAAAGGCTCAGCTACCAAACCATGCTTCAGAGCAAAAAAAAACAGATACAAAACTATGGAAAGCACCACTATCAAACAAAGCTAAAGCTAGAATGGAATCAAGAAAAATAGAACCTGCGATGACATCTCTGGTTGGTTCGTCCTCCTCGACGGTCATATCAAACGCTCATCCCTGACGCGTACCTCCCTGCATCTGATGCAGGACATAACGCTTTGTTGTGTCAAAAACGGTCCCCTCGACTGTACTGCAGATGGTCTCGTCTGTGCCCTCGGAGCTGAAGCTGCTCCCTAAACTGCACGACGAGGATTGGAAGGACACTCCCTCAGCTGATGCCCTTCAGTACCACAATACAAACAAACTCCCAACCTCTTCCTGCAAACTTTCCAGATATGGCCGGGCTTCTAACAGAAATGGTAGGAACATTGTTGTAACTGTCTCTGCTGCTGTGGTTCCTGGTAAAATGGTGTCCTAGCTGGAGTCTAGTGCTGTTGTGGCTGCTAGAAAGGTCTGGACTAAAAATAAGGATGTTTTGCAGATACTGAATTGTTGTTTGCCTCCAGAAAAGAATCACGGTCTCTCTTAGGCTTCAAACTCAACTCCCGCTCAACCTTGTATGCCTCCGCTAGTATCTCCGAGTATGTCTCATAAAAAGACGGTATGAGGATCTTTACTTCCCAGCTTAGACCCTCACGGAAACGAATAGCCCGAACCTCTAGCTCTCTTACTAAATACTCTATAAATCGGCTCAACCTGCCAAACTCCGCAGCGTACTCCTCCATAGACATGCTCCCCTGAATGAGGCTCTCAAACTGTCTCCCCAAGTCTAGCCTGTCTACCCGAGCGAAGAACTTTTTCTTGAAGAGGTCCTTGAATACCTTCCAAGAATGTCCCGCGTCAACAAGAATTGGCTTATTCCTTAACCAAGTATGGGCGACATCGAAAAGTTAAAGTCCTACCACCTCAACCTTCAGATCCTCAGAAAGATGGGACACCCTCATAAGACGCTCAATGTCCTTGAGCCAATCATCAGCATAGACGATGCCCTCCGTCCCCTTGAAGACCTTAGGCTTCAGATTCTTGAAGTCCTGAATGTTGCCTGGCCGAAGCTGAGCAACATGAGGAACATCCTGCTGCTGGACTGGAACTCCTCTCTCTACTACGGCACGAGCAAGATGATGAGCACTCTCGATGAACTACCGTAAAATGTCGGTCTACCTCTGATGTGCCTCTGACTGAGCCCTCTGTACCTCGAGCATCTCACGAAATAGTGTAAACATCTGTGTCGCCTCTGCTGGCACAGGAGGTGGAGGTGAAAGTCGCTCAG
Organism: Iris macrosiphon; assembly: GCA_036927795.1. Lineage (NCBI taxonomy): Eukaryota > Viridiplantae > Streptophyta > Magnoliopsida > Asparagales > Iridaceae > Iris > Iris macrosiphon. The sequence goes on along the minus strand of JAYESA010000007.1, from coordinate 108,583,953 downwards.
ATACAGCTGGCACAGTCCTCTGAGTAGGTGTTGGACCTCCAAAATTAGCTGACAATCCAATCACCAGAAAAGTGACTGGTGCAGGCCCTCAGAATATCGCAGACCTCTCAGAAACTTCTCTCCCCTGCTACGATCTAGTCTTAGGCGGCATCCTGAGATAAAGCGAAAGAAAGAATCAATATGGCACATGATGTAAGACACTCAAGGAAAGGACAGATTAAGATATCACGTATCAATATCAAAGGAGAATAGATGAATGAATTAAAAGAATTTTTCCTAGATGTTATTGGGTATTCTCAGCCTATAGCCTATATCCTATATCTTAAATCAGGCTCGCAGTAGTACAACAAAGTCATCGCACTACTACGATATCGCATAACTTGCAAAACCTGACCTGCATGGGCCACCATTAAAAATGTGTCATGACCCGCACCCGGTGTAAGGGTACAAGTCGGGAACAACGCCCAGCCTATGTCGCAGAATCGACGTTAAAACGCTGTCTAGGTAATCTATCTAGCAATATAATGAACCACCAATAATAACAATATACTCAATCACAGATCTAAGATAGAACGATCATGAATCATATAAAGAATAGAATAGTCACATACAACTCAGGAGTCTAAAATAATAACATCAATGAGTCTAACAAAAATACTAACAAAGTAAGCTGGAGACAAATCCAGTACAAGAATACTAAGAAGCTACTAATACCGGGTCATCTGTCTTAGTTGGGATAAGTCCCTCCGTCGCTAGGGTCTCTGACTCTAAACCCACAATATCCTGGGGTCCACAATGTGTAGGGTAACATTCCTTAGTGTCATTTGGGAAAAATATATCCAGTCAGGAAAAGAGCAGAGTATATCTCTAACAGCAGTTTTTGTCACGCCCCAGTCCCAAAATACGTAAGACTAGGACACGTAAGCATGCCAGCCGCATGGATATGACAACTCCAATATATGGAAACCAAAACCCATACGTACGCTGTAATATGAATATCAAAATCCACAAGTGGTATAAACTATCACAAGTCACAGTGTATAATCTAATCTCATCCACAAAAAAATCAAAAATAATGAATAACCAATATCTATAACCAGATCCCAAAATGAATTATCTAAAGATGACAGTCGTATGGAAATAAATCCACTGCCAAACTAGAATAAAGAATAGACACGACGAATACAATATAAATACAACCTCTAGCAACCACGAGGCTCGAAGAGAAGACCTCTCGCAATATAAGTAGCCAGTCCGGATCTGCGCTCTTGCAAATACTCATGAATAATATACCTAGAAAGGGACCAGGTCCTTAGAGGGACATAACAAGATACATAAAAGCATGCCATAAAGTAAATACTGTAAAACTCAAGAGTGACCTAACCATGTAAGTGAAATGCAACTTGAGGACAACTTTGGGTGTATGGGAAAGTGTAGGCTAGACATATGCTGACGTAATTCACCAATTATGACAACTGGCTAGTATATGCCACATATGCCCCCTATAATACGGGCGCATAAATATAATAACGTCCAACGTTCTCTAGAGTGTGGTGTCTGTAACGTCCATCATTCGGAAGAATGAGGTATCTGTAAAATCACCAAGTAACGTCCAACACCCTAGGGAACGTGGTATCTGTATAAATAATAACGTCTGTATCACTCCGTCGAGTGCGGTATCTGTATAAAGGAAGTGGGTGTCCCATACGCCTACCAGTTGTCCTTCCCGTCCAATGATCTATGCATGTTGTATCCACAACAAGCTTCAGCCACTATGCCGAGGCATTATAACTCTGGCTCATAATCTATCATTAGAACAATAGCCCAACCTTACAACCAAACAAGGACAAGGATTGGACCATCGAACCACGATAGTCTATGTTCCGCCTACTAATAACTGCTAAGTCTTCTAACAAGCATCACTATTAGCAGTTATACCCTAACCGTCGCACGACCTAAACGTACAGGTGGCCAACTACATACGCAAGTCCGTGTCCTATATGATACTCACAACCCGTGTAAGAAATGTGTCAAGGCCTGGGGAGTCATACCGATAACTCCATAACTTTAGGTGGGTCTACTAGACACTAGGTCGGACATAAGTCCTAACGTCAACGCATTCGTTGACTGCATCCGAGTCTCTCTCGGATACGCACAGTCATATAATATAAACATACAAATAATAATACAGAATTTAAACAGTACAACAAGGCAAGGTATACTTGCCTGGCAAGATATCTGCAGAGTATAATGTCCAGATGTCAAACACCAAGAGTAAGAAACTACGGCCTCAGAATGAACGTCTTCGGATGCTGAAATAAATATCACCAACGTTCCCAAAATAAGCAAAATAGCTAGAAAGCACTTCCCTTTCGTCCAATCTGGACACAGGGGCAAAACGGTAATTTTGGGTCAAAGTAGGGTCCACGTGTGGCCCACTTTGCACCAAAAAGTGTGCCAAAGGTAATGGTCTCTAAATGGGACAACTTATAGGTCAAAGAAACTCAAAATGTTAATACGAACTCAACGATATGTCCAGATGTGGATTCCGATGAGTCGAACACAATTTTGCCTAAAAAGTCAACCGTGGGGCCCGCCAATAGGCGACTTGGTCAACTATCTCAGAATCGTGTGAAACTTTTGTCACAGGTCCAGCGCGATATCACGAGTCCAGTGGCGCAAGTTTCGTCGCAATCAGACGAGTGTGCACCAAATGCGCAGGTCTTTCCCAAAAGTTATGACACGGGGATTGTCCGTGGATACGGGCTGATTCCGACGCGCACACTCGTCCGAATCAGTTTCTGCGAACTCTCACGTGCCCAGGTACACGATGTGCACCTTTTGGTACACTTGGTAGACGACGGGACGGTCCCGTTTGGCGGAGCGCGCTCCGTTTCAAAATTTTTGGAAATCTGAAAAAAGTAGGGTTTTCGGGTTTTCTAACAAATTTAATTCTTCTTACAGCAGTTAACAAATTAATGTAATTAACAAAAATTAAACTAGGTCAAGTGGTCTCCGCATACCAAAGAGAAAAATCGAATTCGGATATCTGTGGTGGGAGATACGAATCTGGAAACATAGGTGGTCACCGCAGTTTTCTGCAATACCCGAAAGTGGTTTTTTTCTGTCAACTTGGACGCTATTTTCGTCTAGGGTTTCGCGATGTTCGAGGTCAACTATCATACAGATATAGAAGGGGAATATCTAAGGATCATACCAGAGAAGACGGGGTCGAGTTTGGTCTAATGGTAGTACGGAAAACGGAGCGTGAACATGGCTTCGCTGTTGATCAAAATTTTGTGCACGTGCGCTTGCGCGGGGTCGCGGACGTCGACGGGCGGCCGTGCGGCACTGAGCGGCGGTGGCGGTCGTCGTCAGGCCGGCGGTGGCTCGGGGTTGAGTAGGGGATGGAGATGAGAAGATCTAGGGTTAGGGTTTTTGGTGGAGATGCGATGTATATAAAGGGGAAAGATGGGACGCGGTCATATACGCGTGGGGTTGGAAAGTTGCAGCGGCTGTTGCTCTTCCTATTGGCTTGGGCCGGCGGGTAGTTAGGAATGGGTTGCTGCTGCTGCTAATTCCTAAGGGGTTGGGTGCAGGTCTAACTAGCGGGTAGGGATCCAATAGGGATTTAATAGTTTTTTTTTTCTTTTTCTTTTCCTTTTCCAATTTTTTTTCTTTTCTTTTTCTTTCTATTTCTTTTATAAATAAATATGTATATATATATATATTTATATATACATATATACACATAGAAAAATCTAGAATTTTATTAATGCATACCATTAAGCTAGCAATTGTCCAAAGGGTCTCCTACATGGAATAAATTCGAAAAAATTTCTAATGGTCCCATAAATCCCCTAAGTGCACGAACACCTAAAATAAAAATTAAATAAAATCTATTTTTTCTAATTAGCCACTAATTACTATAATTAAATTAATAATTAATAATAAGAAAAAGTAAATACGAATATTAGGATCAGGGGTTTTACAGTTTTAATCAATGATAAAAACTATGTAACAGTAAATAGATGTGAATATACAAGATGCAACAATAGATACAAGAGATATACAATAAGAAAATACTAAAATAAACACAATAATGAATAATATATTAATGAACAAGAATACTAATGTCTAAGTGTGTGAGTACTAGCTTAACATATGATCGTCTTGGGAACTTGCACAAGAGTATAATGGCCTGGCTGATCATACATGCGGTGTATGATCAATACTCACAAGGAACAAGATATGCACAAGGAGGGTATGATCACATATCTACACTAAAATACTCCTCACCCCGACTGGTATAATAGATCCAACCATGGCATGCTATGCCATGGGATTCTCTAGGAAGGTAGCAAATCTTCCCGAGAATCAGTGTCTGTACATGCACAAGATAACCAATGAAACAAGACTTTCACAAGATATACCATATACAAGGAATAACATCTCATGACGAGATCCGGATATACCAATCCGTGTAACCATTATGTCAAGAAACGTGGATATCTACACTAGATACCATGATCATAGATGATATTATAAATAAGAAACTATCCGAGAATGTACTCGCCTGAAGTCCAATGAATAGTCCCACAGATGTCTGACACGGTGACTCGAAGACCTATATATAAAATATAACATCAATACAAGGTTTCAAAAAAAATTAAGTTAAACTAGTCAACTTCTAGGTCAAAAGTCAAACTAGGTCAACTCTATGTCAACTATGGTCAACTATCTATTACTAGGTTGCAAAAGTCTAACACAAAGATATTGGGTTCAAATACTAAAGTCTAGGTCATAAACTATATCTTAGGGTACTAGGATACCGTATCTCTGGATACGTAAAACAATAGGTAAAGCATCACATATATGTCAAACAATATTAATTATAAATAATCCTAATTACAAACATTAAATAGATGCCTTGGTTTTGAACCAACTCACTACCAGAAAAAGTCAAATTAGCGACGTCTAAAAACGTCGCTAAATAACCAAAAATCGTCGCTAATTAGGTTTAGCGACGTAATTAGCGACGTTTTAAAGAAGTCGGAAAATACCAAGTCGCTAATACAAAAAACGTCGCTAAACGTCGCTATGCCGACGTTTTTTAGCGACTTTAATGTGTCGCTAAATTTAGCGACGTTTTGCGACGCCAAGTCACTAAAAAGCGACGTTTAGAAAAGTCGCTAAACGTCGCTGATTAGCGACATCTATCGCGACGTTACACCGACGTCTTTAATGACCTGGCTATACTGCCATGTCAGCAATTGGCGACGTTTAGCGACGTCATTAGCGACGTTATTAGCGACGTTATTAGCGACGTTTTACGGCGTCACTAATTAGCGACGTAATTAGCGACGTAATTTAACGTCGCTAAACGTCGCTAAACGTCGCTAATAACGTCGCTAATTTTTAAAAAAAATTAAAAAAAATTCCCAGAATCAAACATTGTGATTCCCTGCAGTTTTACATCATCTTCATCATACACACCAACATGATTCAATCTAGTTAACTATATTATCCAATTAAATTAAAGACCACAAGAAGTATCAATCCAATTAAATGTGGATAACTATATAATCCAATTAAATTAACTAAAAAATTAATGACCACAAGAAGCATCATACATCATGTCTATTGTTGAAGTACCAATAATTCATAAATAATAATAATAATAACTAGACTACTACGGATCTGCAGGAGGCTGACCAGCGGCGCGCTTCAAGGATAACAACTCCTCATACTCGTCCCGTGGAATCGACACCGATGTCGATGGAAAAGGCAGTGACGTCGGTGGCGGTCGTGCCCGCTCCAAATCTGCGAGTCGCTGGTTGTAAGAATCCAGGGTAGATAACAACCTCGTACTGCTATCACCCATTGAATCCTGCATCCTCGTCAGGTTCTCGCCCATCGATAGCTGTGACGCATGCATCCTCGTCAGCTTCTCGCCCATCGATAGCTGTGACGCCTGCAGCTCCATGATGTTGCGATCATTGGAGGCTCTAATATCATTTGTCAATTCTCGTAGCTCCGTCATGCTGCGGTCGAGCATATCCAATCGTGCGATAAGCATCGGATCGTCCGCCTGCGGCTGGGACCGGGACTGGTCCTCCATACTTCGCAGCAAGTCGTCACGGAGAGACGCAATCTGACGGTCAACGGCCTCCTGGACGGCCTCCTGGACTCTGGCCGACGACTGCGAGGGCTGCAACTGCGAGGGGTGTGTGGAATGCACAGCTGTCGGGGAGGCCCTAGATGACTGCGTCGCAACCAGGGCGCCATAGGAGCCCGTACCGTAGTACGTACCCCTCTGGAGACCACCAGCTGCGGTCACCCACAGGTCGTCCGCCGACGGAGATGGACCGGGCTGCGATGAAGCACCAGCCTCTCCAGGTGTAGGTGCACTAGCAGTCGCCCGCTCACGAAGCCTAAGATACTCGGCCTAGAAAAGGTTTGGAAACTCAATAATTGCCTAAGTTATATTAAAATAAACACAAAGTAAAGTAATACTTACATAGGTCTGTGAGGCCCTCTCATCAATGAGATTTCCGTCCTTGCGATGGGTGGCCAAGAAGACGGTCACCATGTTCGCATCCTCACCCCTCTGTACCTGTTAAAAATATATTTTTTATTACTAAACTTAAATATTTATTCCAAGTACCATTTTATGGTACTTATATTAAAATAATATATTTTAAAAGAAAAAATATACCAAACGACGGAAATGTTCCGTCATCGGAATCGAGCCACCACACCACTTGGCAGCATTCTGCCTAGCCGCCTTGGCCTTCTTAGACCTTTCCTTGTAGCTCGGATCGTCGAATCTAGCCCTCATCGCAGTCCACTGCTCAGGCGTGATCCAACCTTGGATCGGTTTTCCAGCACGATCACGAGCCTTCTGGTCATCCAGAGCATCTCGGATAAGCTTGGCGGCAACGGTAGGAAAGAGCCGCTCGATCAACTCGGCCCGGTGCGGAGGATAAAAATACGTTTGCTACAATAAATAATTCATTAAGTTAGCATCACGAATATGCATAAATTAGAGGATTTATTTAATATACTTTTACCTGGAAGTGCGCAAACCAGAACGCCTTCCTCTCCTCCGGAGCCTCCGAATAGTTGATCCAAGGGCCACCGTAGTTGTTTCTCAGAAATTGGCCCAGGCGTCTCTGAACCGACGATGGACGATATCTATACAGAAATAATAATTTAGATTACTGAAAAAGTCAATATACGATGAATAAAGAGAAACACAAATATATATTAAACCATCTAATTGACTTACTTTGTACCGTTGGCCCAAATCTCTGTCCTCGTCTCCTCCGGTGGTGCGCATGGAGGATCTTGCTGATGCTGGGACAACGTCGGCACGACCTCCTCTACATGCTCATCTGTCTCCATGCTTCCGTTAGCAGGAGGAACGCTGGACGAGGGAGTACTATCACGCCTGGAACTACTCGTCCCAGGAGTGATGCCACGCAACGTCGTCGCAGTCGGAGATGTGGCTGATCGATATACTGGAGTACTGGGCGACGATGATCCGGAACCAACAGTAGGCAGTACCGGAGTGGCACTCTGTCTACCTCGGGACCTGCCGAATCCTCCGTGTCGTCCTGTCATATCTGATAACAACATATGATGAATATAGAGAAACACAAATATATACTACATTCTACAGTCGGAATGTGATACATATCTCAAAGTATTATACAGTCAAAATATAATACATATATTCGTTAATGTCAACATCTACTTCTACATGCAATATTTATAGTCCAAATATAGTTACATTCTACATGGAATATTTTATATTTTCAATCATCTTCAGAAAATTCATCTTGTTCGCCTTCCTCGTCCTGCTCTTCCTCTTCCTCGTCTTCACTTTCATCTACTTCGTCGTCCTCTCCGGATAATTCTACATCTTCTACATTATTACTCGTGTAATGAGTAACTTCCGTTGAGTCCACATCTACAATATTTGTTACAAGAGGTAGATCGTCCTCCTGATAAGCTATTTCGTCAATGTCAAAGGTATTTCTAGCTTTAGTCTTGCATACTGCCCACCAATCCGACCTCGCTGTCCCCCGTCTAGGATAAGTTGCGAAGTACACGAGCTGAGCCTGACTTGATAGGACAAATGGTTCGTAGCCTTGATATCTACGCTTGTAGTTTATATCCACAAGGCCATGCTTGTCAATTTTCCAACCTTGATCTTGAATCGGATCGAACCATTCATACCTGAATAGCACGATATTAGCAGGTTCTGGGCCATAATTATATGTCAACTCCACAATCTCTCGTAAGATGCCAAAAAAATCATTGCCCGGATTGACGTCTTTGTAGTTTGAAGATTTGATACACAAACCACTGTTTTTCGTGGAATCAAGATCCAGAAAGCTGTCTCTAATAGGAGCATTTGTTGACTTGAACCTGAACCCATTCACACAGAAACTTGGCCATATTTTTACGGCAGTAATTGGTCCCTTGGCTAGAGTCCTAATAGATTCAGTCTCAGGTGATATTAGACGATCGACCTAAATACCAAAGTAGCGATAGTAAGTTATTTGTTTTGCAAGTGCAGAAATAAAAAGTAATTACCAAGCATCTTACATATGCGCTCAACCAAGAAGGAAAATGGTATCTCATATCTTGTTCTACTTCTTCGTCTGTTATGTAGGGCCTAACCGACCTCAACTCATCATTATATGTGCTGAAAAACAATGAAGCAACTGCTGATTAGTAGCATAATAGTATCTTATACTATTACATTGAGATGATGTAAACGTGGACGTTAATTACTTACCCCTCTAGCTTCTCCACTTCATCCTCGTCGCAATTGAGTAATATATACAATTGAGCAGCCCTTAGCTCATCGTCATTCAAATATCTCTTCTTCATTTTTCCCGAGGGCTTTCCGGATGCATTGAATACTTTGAGTATTGCATCATTAGATTCCTGATATGCGTCGTCGTTTCTGGGAGCTTTTGTCCTATTAGTAGCAACATGCGGATTGAAATACATCGAGCAAAAGTTTGTAATCTCCTCGAGAACATAAGCTTCACAAATAGAGCCTTCAACCCGTGCCTTATTTTTCACCTTTCTCTTTAGGTGATTCAGATGGCGCTCGAAGGGGTACATCCACCGATAACCGACAGGACCGCCAACACGTGCCTCATAGGAAAGATGAATTGGCAAATGCTCTATAGAGTCGAAGAATCCAGGAGGAAACACCTTCTCGAGCTTACATAGTGTTACCGCAATGTCCCTCTCTTGCTTTTCTAGACGATCGACGAGCAACTTAGTACAACAAAGATCTCTGAAGAATATGCTCAGCTCTGTCAATGGGTCCCAAACGACCTGCGGTAAGAATTCCCGAAATACAATCGGAATTAACCTCTCCATGAATACGTGACAATCGTGGCTCTTCATACCTACTAGTTTGTTCTCCTTGAGGTCGACGCATCTTTTCAAGTTCGACACGTACCCGTCTGGAAACTTTAGACCCTGAATCCACCTACAAAGTCTACCTTTATCCTCTTTATCCAGTGAGAAAACTGACTTAGGTTGCTTTAACTTTCCATTCCCCTCCTCTATCAAATGCAATGCAGGACGTCTACATATGTCTTCTAAGTCCAACCTCGCCTTCGGATTATCTTTCGTCTTCCCCTTTACATCCATTACAGTATTAATTATGTTATCAAACACATTCTTCTCGATATGCATGACATCAAGGTTATGTCTGATCAGATTGGTGCTCCAATATGGCAGATCCCAGAATATACTCCTCTTCGTCCAGTTATGGGTGCGACCAAATCCGTCACACTTGTACCCCTTAGCAGGCTCTTGGATAGCACTTGGTAAATCTTTTACCTCTTCCCATATCGTGCATCCGGGCCACCTTGGCGGTGGATTGGCCTTCTCCACAACTCCCGCACGAAAAGCATTCCGATTCCTCCGGTACGGATGATCGTTCGGCAAAAATTGTCGATGACAATCGAAGAAGCACGGTTTGCCTCCGTGTTTCAAACGGAAAGCCTGAGAACGGTCCATGCAATACGGACATGAGAGACGACCATGGGTGCTCCATCCCGATAACATTCCATAGGCCGGAAAGTCGTTGATGGTCCACATAAGTGCTGCCCTCATCTGAAAATTCTGCTTTCTAGAAACATCGTACGTGTTGGCACCGACTTCCCACAGCTGATTCAACTCATCTATCAAAGGCTGTAAATACACATCGATGTTCCTCTTCGGATTGTTCGGACCCGGGATAATAACGGTTAGGAACATATACGGAGTCTTCATGCACATCCAAGGCGGTAGATTGTACGGAGTGACGATCACAGGCCAACACGAATACTGGGAGCCCGAAAGTCCGAATGGGGTAAAACCGTCAGAGCAGAGCCCCAATCTGACATTACGTGCTTCCTCGGTAAAATATGGATACTCTCGATCAAAGTGCTTCCATGCTTCTCCATCGGATGGATGATCCAATACTCCTTCGATCTGTTTTCGCCTGTGCCAACTCATGTTTTCTGCAGTCTCCTTAACCATGAACAACCGCTGCAACCGCGGCGTCAAAGGCAAGTAGTGCATCGAATCGGTAGGCTTCCTTGCACCGACAGACTTTCCTCTAACAGTGGCCTTGTAGCGATCAGCACCACAGAATCTGCACGCATCTTCATCCTTGTCGTCTTTGTAGTACAACATGCACCCGTTGCGACATGCATCAATTTTCTCGTATCCCATCCAAAGCGATCTCACCATCCTCTTAGATCGATAGAAGTCTTTAGGCAACTTTCCACCCTCGGGCAAGATCTCTATAATCAAATCGAGCAGTCGATTATAGCATTCTTGCGACATGTTAAAATCGGACTTGATGCTCAATAATCTTGTAACCACCTCCAACGGTGAATGATCCTCACAACCAGGATATAGTGGAGTCCTTGCATTCTCAAGCAACTCCATAAACTTTGCAGCATCGGCATTCGGTGCCTCCTCAGCTGCATCATAATTGTCGGGATTGAAACTAGGTCCCGCCGCATCATAATTGTCAGGATTGAAACTAGGTCCTGCAGCATCATAAACCATATTCACCAACCCGTCGTCGTAAGCATCGTGGTCTTGGACATCCATATACGGCTCCACATAGGGCTCCGACTCCGATGCTAGAGATACAAGTTCTCCGTGCGCGGTCCACTGATAGTAATTCGGCGTAAAGCCCTTCGAGTATAAATGATATGTAACTTCCACTTCAGGATGATATTTTCTGTTGCGACATCTCACACACGGACACTTAATTTTGGTACCGTCCATGTATTGAGGGAACGCCTTTGCGAACTGCAGGAACTGCTGTACACCCTCAATGAATTCATCCCGCACACCGCACATGTCATCAGGATGACGGTTGTACATCCACGAACGATGACGCAGATAGTAATTCATATCCATTTCTAGAAACTTCTGCAAAATTGACATAAGCTATCATATAAATCATTACATGCAAAATTAACCGTACTATAAAAATCATAACTGATATAATACATATTTTCATTTATCAAAACTGCAGCTGCCCCCAACCCCATAGTACTATGAACTGCACTATAAGTGTGCAGTCAACACTACAAATAGTGTGTCATACTATAGAACTGCAGCTGCCCCCAACCACACTCCTAGGTCAGTGTCCGTTATGGGAAAAGCAGTCATGGCATTGCACTAAGGCACCTGGTGCTTGAACAATTTTTGCATCAAAAGTTTCCCAAGTACACGGGCTATTGCTCTATGAAAATATGCCATAGCTAGGAGTAGAGCTGTCGAGTGGGCCGGGCCTCTCAGGCCCATGCACTATAACGGGTCAGACCGGACCTAAGGGTAAAAATCTAAGTCCAGTTCGACACGTGACCCACGGCACAGTGAGTTTCAGACTGGACCGAGCCGGACCGGATCGGACTTGGGATTCCGTGAACCCTACAAGGACTTCAAAGTAGAGATTGAAGAACAACTAACATTTTATTTTTAAATTATGAAGTGTAGGGTTGAATGTGCATAGGAGATGGTTGGGAGCGCATTTGTTTCCGGGAGAAACAACACAGATGGTATGCTCTCTCGGATGAACTTCTCTACTTTGGGATATGTAAACATAGCACAAAAAAATAACACACTGCAAGTTCTTGCTTCATATTTGTCTTGGAGATTCACAATCCATTTGTTTCAATCTATATACAAGAACTTGGCAGATTGTATGCATACCAAATCCCATAGATTGGCGTAGGACAATGTAATACATGGATGTGTATAATACATCAGATAGTATAAACCAGGTTGTCGATCAGGCTAGCAAGCAGCAGCGTGTCGGGCCGGGCCGAGCTGTGCCTTGGGTCGGAACGAGCCTGGGCTTCGGGGCCGGACCTCTCTTATGGGCCGAGATATGAGGTCCGACACGTCCCTATATATTGGGTCGGGCCGGGCCGAGCCCACGATAATTCGGACAGGGTTTTGCGGGCCGGATTCGTGCCGGGCTGGTCATCCCGGTCCAATTGTCAGGTCTAGCTAGGGGTGGGCGTTCGGGTTATTCGGTTTCAACACCGAAATAATAAAAATCGAATAAGTAAAAATTTTAAAAACCCAAAGCTGAAATAAATTATCTATAACCGAAACAGAACCGAATTGATAATCAATTTATTTTATTTGATAATCAAAGCTAGTAAGCAGTGCTCACTGCTGCTGTTACCTCTCTCGTAGACTTGGGCCAGTCGGCCCTAACCCTAAACCTAACCCCATGTCAACAAACCTAACCCTAACCCTAACCCTAGGTCCTCATCAGTGTCTGTGTCAGTGTGTGTGTGTGCCGTGTCTGTGTCTGTGTCAGTGTCTGTGTGTGTAGTGTTTGTGTCAATGTCACATGTGTCCTGTGAGAGAGAGAGAGAGAGAGAGAGAGAGAGAGAGAGAGAGAGAGAGTAGGGTTTACCGGAATAGGGTGGAGAGCCGGTCGACGGAGCGCGGGGGGGGGGGGGGAGTTTTTCTCTTTTCGAATTTTTAGCAGATGGGGAAAAATGAAACCGAGCCCTAATTAACCAAATTTTAGCGACGTTTAGCGACGTCAAAGTAAAACGTCGCTAACTTAAATTTTAGCGACGTCATTGACGTCACTAAACACGTTGCTAAAATATTTTTAATAAAAAGGTCGCTATATACGTCGCTAAACGTCGCTAAATTAGACATATTAGCGACGTTTAGCGACCTTTATTTAACTTATAGCGACTTAACTTTTAAAATCTTAATAAAAGTCGCTAAACGTCGCTAAATATCGCCATTTAGCGACGTCTAGCGACGTTTTTATAAGGAGTCGCTAATTATATATTATTAGCGACGTTTCTTTTGACGTCGCTAAAATACGTCGCTAATAGCGCTTTTTCTAGTAGTGACTTGGTATCACCACACTAACCCATAATATTGATACCCAAACCCAATACCATGGGTATCCCCAATTAACTTGGTAAACACCTTGGTATCTCAAGGTAATACCCAATACTTTACTTATGCTAACTACCCTTAAATATAATATATGCTACACTAATTATTATACATATAGTATATTATAATGCAAATAGCAATTAGGAACATATTTATATATATATCAATTACCATATATATATATATATATATATATATATATATATATATATATATATATATATATATATATATATATTTAATATTAAGAAAACTGCCAAATTATCACTAAAGCCCCTGCCTACTGTCGCTGAAGCGAGTGATACTGCTGATACTCTATTGTTTTATTGACAGATTCCTGCTGTTGTCGCCAAAGCCGTCGCTATAGCCTCTGATACGGCTGCTGATACTCTACTATTTTAGTGACAGATTCCTGTAGTTGTCGTTGTTGCCCTATGCTGCTGTCGTTGTTTCTCTTGCTACTGCTGATGTGCGTTACTGCTGCTGCGACACTTCCTGCTGTTGCTATAGTGGCTGCTACTGCATTCAGCGACGCCTGCTGTTGTCGCTATAGTTCCTGCTCTCGTCTATCTCTAATATATATATATATATATATATATCTCCAATGCAATATAATATATATATACACAACAAAATATATATACTAAATATATACATATAAATACAACGAGTAAATACACATACACACACACATATATATGTACATACTATCTACATAGTAATATACACCTATATACATAGTAACATATTTATAACAACATACATACGTATACATACATATAAACATAAACACAATATAAAACATGCATTATATAATTATAAATATAACCACATATAAATATCTATTTAACATATACATATCTATATATATACTACAATATATAAATATGTTTACATGTTGAAGAATAGCTACATAACAATAAATACACATATGGTATATACATAGATACATAGATCTAAAACACAATATTACATACATATATATACACAATAATATATATATATATAATTATACCTTACCATGAATAAGAACACAAGGAAAAATAGATCTATAATTAAATTGCACAACATATGGAACGTATCACCCCGTATCCCACTAGATCTAGGATACGCATGTGATACGAGTCCACCACACATCCAAACGTACCCCAAAGGATACAAGCAAGTCATATATATCATTTATGAAGAATACGAAGAGTCAAATACAAATCTACGTGTTCGTGTCAAAATGTGACAAGTTTAAAGTCCCGTGTCGGTGAAAAAACTCCAAAATCAACACGTATCACCAAATTGTTAGGATACGACCTATACGTACCCAATTGTGGACATGACACTAATCCCAAACGCACAAGCATATGCCAAATTAATCTATAGGACCAATTAGCACACACAACAAATGTCAATCTCGAAATTCTCCCAAAATTTACACAAAAAGTATCATAACTTTCTCAATAGGCCTCCTATGAACACAAAACCAAATCCTATGGGGAGCCTATGCATATGGGTTGATTTCTCATGGTTAAATCTCAGATTTAGAACCTAAATTAAGAAGAAAAACTGAATTGTACCTATTGGGAGATTGATTCCCAATGAAACCTGTAAATATGATAAAATTGGCCTCCAACTTGTAAATCCTTGCTCTTCTTTGTAGATCCTTGCTTCCTCCTTCTAGATCCTTGCTCCACTAGCCTCTAATGGTGATTTTGGGAGGAATTAGGATAAAATTTGGTAGGAAAATGAAGTGGAAATGAAGGAATTTGGTTGAGGGGAATTCTAGATCTAGTTTTCAAATGAAAAGAGGAGAGAGAAACCAATTTCCCCCCTCTTTAATAGGCCGGCTCCATTTTCCCTTCCTCAAGCTACTAAGTAAATATCCATTATACCCCTTGGGGCCTCTCATGAAGAAATAATTAAGGAAGGAAGCTTCTAGTCTAATAATTTTAATTAATTTTAATCTATCTCCTAATCAATGGGCTTTATAATTGGGCTCAAATCTAACAATTAATACATGTTGGTCCATGAGTCTAAACTAAACTAGTTAGGTCCACTAACATAAGTCCAAAATAAATAACTAACATCTAACAACAATTAAATAATACAACAAATAATTATTTATCATGCACAATATTTAATTAATTATAAAATTACTAAAATATCCTTTCCTAGAAAATATGGTAGTGACATTGATACTCTATTTCATGTCTCATGGATTTCTGTATTAAACTCATTATCGGGTTGTTCCCCGAGATATTTTATTGAGACTTATTGGTTTATATTTCATCATGATTATTCTGACTTTGATTTGTCTTTATCTTCTATGGATGAGATTAGAATTAGAATATGACATGTATCGTAGACCATTATATTATTTTTACTGCTTAAGTACACCCTAACGGGTCCATTAAAATGGGTTTTTCTATGGGAGTGTGCTGCTGGCCATTGTTACGTGGCTAGTCGCTTGGGACTGGGGCGTAACATAGTTTTTGTTGTGGCCCATACAGGTCAGAGCATTAAGGTCTACGATTAAGGTCAGAGCATTAAGGTCAACGATTAAGGTCTACGACTAAGGTCTACGACTATGTTGCTTTGATTTCAACTAAGAAATTGAACAAGCCTGCAATAAGGATAGGATAGGTTATAGGAACTTATCCACTTGATTGATACGTTCTTGACCTCTATATCTACTTCAAAATAATTTCTTGACTTGCATCCGGCCTTGATTACCTGTGCGCCTTTTATAGTCTATTTTGGATGCAGAGTAATGAATCCACAAGCAAGCAACAAGACTCCTGTAAGAAAACTATAAATTGCAATTGTCACCTACAATTATGAAGTGACACCAGTGGGTGGAGGGCAATCAATACAACAAAGCAATCAAGCAGATCAGCTCGCCTCGAGATTCCAACGAGACGATATTCCACCATCACCGTAGTTTACTCCACTGATGCCTATTTTTCCACCAGGACAGCTTATGGATGGTCATCGGATGTTCCAAATGTTCTACGCAATGATGCAAGCCCAACAGCAGGTTTATCAAGAGGCCCAGCAACAGTAGAGGACATTACCACAGGGATGTGGACAAGCTTTTGCGATGACAATGGAGGACGCACAGACTCGTGGAGTAGTAAATACGCGTAAGATTTAAGTTTTATCATAACTATCTATTCCTAGTAGTGCCTTAGAACGTGCATGTTAGATCATCTCCCTAGCCTAAGCCAAGTATTATGAACATGATAGTACTTGATACCCAAGTTTTTCTAAGCTGTAGTTGATCCTTGCTCTATCAAGATTTCTTTACTCTTGAATTACTTATCTCTCTCATTGCCTAGGGAAATATTTTTATTCCTTCCCTACGTGTTATGCTTAATCCCTCACCCTTTGTCTAAATTTCTCCTTGTTCATGATTCTTTATCCCTTGTGTCGTGCTACAAACATGTTTTGCAACCGCGTCATCTCTTCTGACCGATTATATTTTATTTTATTAATTGTAAGGACGTAATTCTTTTAAGGAGGGTAGATTTTAAACACCAGAATTTTTTAAAAATTAAATAAAAAAAATTAGAATTTTTCTGTGATTTTTAATTAATTATTATAAAGATTTTCTGGAATTAAATATTTTTGTGAATTAAATTAAATATTAAAATATTATAAAAATTATATTTTAAGTGTAAAATAAATAATTAGACATAGTGTACTTTTTTTGGAATTTATTGGACCCAAAAACTATTTTTGAATAGCTAAAAACATAGTTTTTAAATAAACCGATTTAAACCATCCTGAACCGAACCGAACCCAACTAAATAAACCGAACCCTATATAAACCCGACCCAAACCTGACCCATTATCAACTGCTACAGTATTTAACCGAAACCCCCGATCCCCCGACTTCTCTTCGGCCGTTTCTTTCCGCCGCATCCGTCGTCCAACCGTCGACCCCTCGGTTTGCCTCCCCGCCGACCGACCACCTCCTTGTAACCGCTGAGAACCACACCTATATAAACCCTAGCCACCGATTACCATCACCATCCACGGCCACCACTTCACCCATCCGCCACACCAAGCTCCCCGCGGCCACCGCCACTACCACAACCCCGACGACTTCGCCACGACCCCGACAGCAACTCGCAGACGAACTCCGACGACCTCCACCGTCCACCGACACCACCACCTCTCCGACGACCTCCACTGCCGTCAGCAACGACCACAATCGAGCACAGCAATGTCGAGCCATCCCGTGCACACGTAATTTCAGTCGATTCTAACTCCTTGTTCCTGTGAGTATTTCTCTCCTCGTCGCGTCAATTTTTGAACGGTCTGTTGCGACATGTTCGCTGTGTAAACCTCTCAAATCTCGTGCAATTAGACTGGGGTATCATGTCCTGTGTCGATCGCAAACTGCAATATAAAAACAGAAAATATATCCTAATTTTGGGCTTCAGAATCTGTACCAAACTCCCAAGTTAATGACCATTTTATGTCCAACCTGTTTTATAATTCTAAAATTTACTTGAACAGTAAATTAGATAATATAACCAAGTTTTAAACCTTGTAATTAGTTTATTTTCTTGTGTTGTGAGTTGTGTTTTATTCACGGATAAAGTTGAACAAAATCTTGGTTTTCAAAACCAAATTTTTTTCGAAACTGGGTGCGTCCCTCTAAACGAGGTGACTTCGTCGTGTGCGAATTATACTGAAAAAAGCATATCGTCAATACAAACGTGTAGAATTTTGCAAAAGTTGATTTGGATGTGCGTGCACACCGGAATCAACGCGTATCCGTCGAAATTGCCCCGTATCGGCCCTGTTCTGAAACTCGTTGTAACTTCGTATATGCTTGTCATTTTGCAATGAAACTTGTGCCATTGGACTCATAGCGTTACGCTGGTCCTGTGACCCAAGTTTGGTTCGATTCTGAGAATGTTGACGAAACCCCGTATCGTATGCCCAACGGCTCCACTTGATGGACGATTTTGTGATTGGCTCATTAAAATCCAGTTCTGGATATTCCGTTGGATTCGTATCATCGTTCTGGACTTGTAGACACTAAGTTTGACGAATTTGCAGAACTTTGTCTCTGGCATGTTTTTCAGTGTGAAGTGGGCCACACGTGGACCCCGTTTTGACCAGAAACTGTCAATTTTGCCCTTGTGTCCAAATTGGACTTATGGATAGGCAATCATAGCTATTTTATATCTTCTGAGAGTGATGGTTATGTTTATTTCAATATCCGAAGGAGTACCAAAAGATCTCACTGTTACCGAAGCAACTGAATGAATTCAAACCCCAGGCAAGTGTACCTTGTCAATCTTGTAGTACTTGCTTCATACTATTCTCTTAATTTATTTATGTTAAGTATCTACTCAACCTAGGACCGTGAGACGTTGCTTAGCGTCCGAATAATATTTGGGTGTCGACACTGTACGCGGAGTCGTGTAACGTCACTTAGAGAGTTGATATTACGATCCTATATTTGTGCTTGCATTATCAAGTACGTCATACCATAGGACACTTGACACTATTTATGTTACAGAATCTTTTCTGATATATTCATGGTGATTTTGTATAGGATTACGGGAATCGTGACATAGATCTTACATATGCATAGTTATCATTATGACTCGCTGCATTAGTTAGAGGTCATGATCTTGCGTGTTATGGATATGAGACGTGAGATTATATTGGGTGGGGAGAGTCTTACCATACTAAAGGCTGATTATATTATATATATGATTAACTGGAGGTGCCTTAGACTCTGAACAAAGCTATGGCACATGCAATGGCCCTTCGAGATATAAAATGCTACTATGGGTTCCCTCGACACAGAGCCTATAGTAGTTTCAGCCTAAGTATAATTAATGCTCTCATTTGCATATCACATAGTTGGTTACATAGTTTGCCCTATTGATACATTTTATATACTGCACTTATTTGGCTTGAGTTATTCTAGTACCTTGCTATGTTCTCTGAGGACCTGGATCCGGATTATGTCCCCAGGTATAGCAGAGGAGATCTACCCCGAGGTATACGGGACAGGAGCAGACGCTGGAGCAGTACCAACACCAGAGGACGAGGTGATGCCAGAGAATTTTGCCTGAGTATTTGCTTTATATACTCAGTCATTTCTGTTCTTGATACTCTATTTTATGTCTCGTGGATTTCTGTATTAAACTCATTATCGGGTTGTTCCCCGAGATATTTTATTGAGACTTGTTGGTTTATATTTTATCTTGATTATTCTGACTTTAATTTATATTTATCTTCTGTGGATGAGATTAGAATTAGAATGTGACATGTATCGAAGACCATTATATTGTTTTTACAGCTTAAGTACACTCTAATGGGTCCATTAGATTGGATTTTTCCATTGGAGTGTGCTGCTAGCCATTATCACGTGGCTAGTCCCTCGGTATTTTGGGACTGGGGCATGACATGGTCCACACGGGCAGTTTGTATTGTATCCCATCCTATAGAGAAGTACAGAGCGGATTAATTAGGTACCCTATGATCTAGCAACACCAGTAGCATTGGGCAATTCCTAATTTAAGCTAGAGGCCTACTTGCCATTTCAGTGGCAAAATAGGCTACATTCATAGAGACTGTTATAGGCGCTTGGGGAATTGTTTGGTTTGTGGGTCCAGCTAAACCAGACCTAAGAGTGTAATAGATTTTAGCCTTTAGCACTGCATCAGGGGCAAGCACCTCCACTAGCACAGCAGATACCGAGGCCTATAGTGCTGGGAGCACCGTGTCCCCTAATTCATTATGGATATCAGAGAGGCCTACCCTTGGCTTCACAGGAAGCTCAGTTTGGCAGATTTAGGCCTCAGGCGAGAGCACCGAGGCATGGACTAGCATATGTTATAACTGTAGAGGAGCCGGAGCTTGAGGGAGAAGTCATCGCAGGTACCATATTAGTAGCTTCATTTCCTGTATATGCTTTATTTGATTCAGGTGCTAAGAATTCATTTTTGTCTATAATCTTCGTAGCCATGCATAGAGTAGCATCTCAGTCCTTGCCTAAGGTTTTCAGAATACTCATTAGAGGTGGTATAGTGTCTTTCAGTGACACCTATAGAGGGTGTTCTGTAGTAGTGTTTGGTAGAGAAATAAGGGCATAATTTTTAGTGTTTGATATGCCAAACTTTGATGTCGTCCTTGGGATGTACCGATTGAGCCAGTATCATGCTACGCTAGACGAGGATGTGGGATATTTAGACCCCAGGATAGCGAGAGTTTAAGTTCTGTAGGGAACCCAATAGAGAGAATGACTAGCTAGTTGATGGGATACAGTTGGCGATGGAGGGCATATCTTATCCTCCAATTGTAGATGACTTCCAGGATGTGTCTCTAGAGAAGCTGTCAGGACTACCACCTGACAAGGATATAGAGTTCATGATAGAGTTAATTCCAGGATCCAAATCGGTCTCTTTCCATAAATATACTGACTAGCACCGAAGGCTTGCATGAGATGAAGATCCAAATAGATGAGCTCTTTGACAAGGGCTTTATTCGATCCAGTGGTTCACTATAGGGATCACCAGTTCTATTTGTGCCAAAAAAAGATGGATCAGTATGCACGTGCATCAACTATATGAAGTTGAATGCAGTAATGGTGAAGAACAAGTACCCTCTACCATGCATCGATGATTTGTTTGATCATTTGAGTGGATCACAGGTATTCTTAAAAATTGATCTTAGGTCCAGCTACCATCAAATTAAGGAACGAAAGAAGGATATTCATAGACAGTTTTTCGGATGAGGTACGTGCATAATGAGTTCTTGGTGATGTCATTTGGTTTAACCAACGTTCCAGCAATGTTCATAAACCTGATAAATAAGGTGTTTCATCAGTATCTGGACAAGTTTTGGAAGTTTTTATTAACAATATCTTGGGATATAACAAGAGCTAGGAGGAGCACAAGGGGAATATTAGGATCGCGTTGGAGACATTGTGCAGGAAGAGGTTATATGCCAACCTCAGCAAGTGTGAGTTCTGCTTTGATAGGGTATCTTTTCTTGGTCATATTATTTCTTGTGATGGACTATCAGTCAACCCAGAGAATATTGCCGCAGTAGAGTTATGGCCCACTCCTACTTAAGTTATAATGGTTAGGAGTTTCCTCGGACTTGCCGGATACTATCAGAGGTTCGCGAAAAACTTTTTCAAGATTGCAGAGCCTATGACGCAATTGACGCATAAGGATCAGAAGTTTGTTTGGACATAGGAGTGTCAGATGACATTTAAAGAGCTGAATAAGCGTCTGACGATGTCACCTATCTTGACTCTTCCTATGGGAGCTAGAGGATTTATAAATTATAGTGATGCATCTGGGAGCAGATTAGGATGTGTTCTGATACAGCATAGTAAGGATATGGCATATACATCGAGACAGTTGAGGACTTATGAGAAGAACTATCTGACGCACGATCTAGAGCTAGTTGTGATGATATTTGCACTAAAGCTATAGAGATACTACCTATATGGACAGCGAGTCGAGATATTCACTGATTATAAGAGCCTGAAATATGTCTTCGCTCAGAATGAGATGAATATGAGACAGAGACATTGGCTGGAGTTGGTGACGGACTTCGAGATCGAGCTACAGTATTACCCTGGTAAGACGAACATTATAGCAGATGCCTTGAGTATGAGACCTATGGCATACTTCTTGACGACACAGTATTACTTACTAGAGGATCTTTAGGATTTTGGGATAGAGATAATATTGCCAGGTATGGATGGACAGTTAGCCAACCATGAGGTTCAATTATCGTTGGTAGAGAGGATCAAGGTAGAATTGCCTACATATGCCAAATTTTAAAGGCTCAAATAAAGGACAGAGACCGGCATACAGACCGGGCTACGGATTCACTAGGATGGGACATTGATGTGTGGAGATCTCCTATACGTTCTGAGTAGGGAGTTACGTCAGGAGTTAATGATGGGGGAGCATAGTTCAGTATATTTTATTCATCCCGGTGGTACAAAGATGTATCAAGATTTGAGACAACGCTAGTGGTGGCACAGGATGAAGAGGAATATCCCACGCTTTGTGGCAAGATATTTGGTCTACCAGCAGGTCAAGGCTAAATATCAGAGGTCGGCAGAACTTTTATAGCCACTTCCCATTCCCGAGTGGAAGTGGGAACACATCACTATAGACTTCATCATTGGATTCTTGAGGAGCCCCAGCGGAAGGACGCAGTCTGGGTCATCGTGGACCGACTAACCAAGTCGGTGCATTTTTTGCCTTTTAGATTTGGGCAATCTATGAAGATTTTGATATATTTATACATGAGTTAGATTGTACAATTACATAGAGTGCCAGTCAGTATTGTGTCAGATCGAGATTCGAGGTCATATCTAATTTTTGAAAGAGTATATAGCAGAGTATCAGGACTCGTCTAAAGTACAGCACTTCATATCATCCTCAGACAGATATCCAGTTCGAGCAAACTATTCAGACCTTGGAGGATATGCTTAGAGCATGTATGCTTGACTTCGAAGGATCTTGGAAGGGCCACCTACATTTGGTGGATTTTTCGTATAACAACAACTACCAAGCTAGCATTCAGATGGCACCATTTGAGGCACTTTATGGGAAGAAGTATCGTTCTCCTATATATTGGAGTGACGTCAGAGAGAGAAATATTTTAGGACTAGAGTTAGTGGTCAGTACAGTCGAGAAGGTGAAGCAGATTCAAGGCATCACTACCACATATTCTAGGAAAGAATATTTTATTCATTTCATAATTAACTAATTATTGTTCATGTTGTATATTTATTTATAGTATTATTTATTTATTGCTAGATGTTGCATTATATTTTGGTCTTGTGTTAGTGGACCTAACTAGACAAGACTTGACTCATGGGCCAATATTTACTTTAGTTAGACTTGAGCCTAATAACTAGCCCAATTTTTTAAGTTAGTGATTTAATAGTCAAACCATTAGGAATAGAGCCTTACTTCCTTAATCCTTTTCTTCATGACAATCCCATAGAGATGAAATAGACTTTACACCATTACTTGGAGGCCAAGGAGGTGGCTGGCCTACTTAAGGAAGAGGAATTTCTCTCTCCTCTCTTTTCTTCATCCAAATTTCTAGATCTAGAATAGTTTATCTCATTCTCTTTCATTCCCTACACCAATTCTCTTTCCAATTTTTCTCTATTTTACCATTGGAGGCTATTAGAGCAAGGATGACACAAGAATCTACAAGGAAGTGAAGAGTGCACAAGTTGAGGGCTCTTTGCATCCAATTGAAAACTTATATTGGAAATACATCTCCCAATAGGTATAGTTCAGAATTTCTCTTCTATTTAGACTCTAAATCTATAGTTTAATCATTAGGAACCCTTCCATGTATTATGGCTACCTATAGGAAGAAGAATTGACTACTAGGGACCCCTATTGTTAATGTTATTGTGAGTTTTGTATCCAATTTGGGGGAAATGTGCACCATGTATTTGTCAATAGGTCTAGTAGACCAAATTAATATGTGTTTGGTTGTGTGAGACTAGTATTGTATCCAAAATTGAATACGAGTAGCATGTATCATGACAATTTAGTGATACAGGTTAATTTGGGGGTTTTTTCTTCTACACGGGGGTCTACACATGTCATATTTTGTCATGAGCACATAGATGGATATCTAGCACTTTTTATTGCTATTAATTATGATATTTGACTTGTTCATAATCTTTGTGGAGAGTTTGGTGATGGTTGGATAGAGTATCAATGGTGTATCACAAGAGTATCATAGAGAAGTATAATATTTGGATTATGCACCACTTAGGTTTAATTTAATGTCATGTATCTTATTGTACTTCAATTACTAGTTTGATTATATATCTATTTGACTTGTACTATCTACATAATTACTTGATGGATATTGTACTATGTATCTAACTACTTGATGGATACATACATACATCATTAGTATGTCTATAGTTTTATGCATTAAGTATCTTGTGTTAGTATATATTTATAGTATGATATATATATGTTATTGACTGTGATAGGCATATATATGGATAAATATATATTGATAGATAGTTGTGCATCTCTTAGTGTCAATGTGTGTGTGTGTTGGACTAGAAGGAGAGAGAGTGTGTGGCTTGTATGTAGGATGAGGAGTGGCTCGGGGTAGTGCAAGTGTGTATTCAACCATGAAGAGGAAGGGGGTATTTATCGGGTTCAGAGCAACCCAGCAGCAGCAGCAACATACCAAAGCATGTTGCTGTGTTATTGGCTGTTGTGGTCGGGTATGGGCAATGCACTGTGCAATAGTGTAAAAATGAGGTAGGGGGTTCATGTTGGATGCAGCAGCAGCTGCAAAATAAGATAGAAACAGTAGGAGCATGAGGCACTGCCTTAAGCATTGTAAGGGATTGAGTGTGTATTGTGAGTGTTTAGTAGCCTTAGTGATACTCTAAAAGTATCTTAGTGTGTTAAGGTATTAGGTAGTATGCTAGGCGATAGATTGTTGGTATCAATGTGATACCAAGTATCATTGTGTAGGATACTAGGCAATGGTGAGATAATTGGGTAAGTATTTAGGTAATGGTTTAATAGTCTACATATTTGTCATGACCCGCACCCGCATGATCGGGCACGAATATGTGGGTACGTCCAGCCTACGTCGCAGCATCGGCGATAGAACGTTGTCTATATTATCATTATCTGTCTATCTATTATACTAGTACAACCAGTACTACCATGTACTTAATCACAATAATCTAAAAGGAGAATGAACAGGAAAAATAATCAATAACATTCTACAAGGAAAGAACTAGGCAGCATATGGGAAGAAACACTAACTAGAACTCTACAAAAACTACCTCAAGTCAATTGGGTAATAATAGTCATGTCTATAGCATTACTCTGAAATCCCAGAATAGAGAGTACAATAATTATTAAAAAATATCGTCCAATCAGGAATTGAGCAAAGTACACCTTTAATAGCAGTTCCAATAAATGATAAAGACTGTGTAACAGTAAATAGAGAGCATATACAAGATAAATAGAGCATGGTAGAAATATACAGGAATAAAAAAATAAGGGAAATACATACAAGAGATATGAACATCATATATAGAATCAAAAAATACATCTGAGCGAGTGAGTACTAGTGACAACATGTGATTGGCTTGGGTACTAATCAAGAACCACAGACCTGGTTAATCATAGTGCGGTGTATGAGTAACACTATGCAAGGAAAATAAGAATTATGGGGTATGATTACATATCTACACTACATACTCCCCGCCTCCAACTGGCATAATGGATCCAACCATGGCACGCTATGATATGAGATTCTATGAGAAAGGAGCTAATCTTCTCATGAATCAGTGTCCATATATGTACAAGAACAACGGGGATCGCACAAGAAATATGCCAGGAACTACCAGGAATAACATCTCATAATGGGATCCAGAAATACCAATCCGTGAAACCAAGTGTCAGGAAAATCAAGGATATCTACACTAAATACAAGAAACATAGAGGATATCATAAACGAAAAACTGTCAAAGAATGTACTCGCTTGGAATCCGGGATGAAGTATCAACTGTATCCAGGATGGTGCCTCGAGGACCTAAATATGGAATATTATATCAACACATGATTTTATAATGATAAATAAGTTAAACTAGTCAAATTCTAGGTCTTTAGGGCATCTCTAAGTCAAAATAGTCAAACCAGGTCAACTCTAGGTCAAACTTGGTCAAACTAGCTACTTGTAGGTTGTGTTAGCCTATATCTAGGTTTCTATATTGGTATCTTGATGATACAAGCTATATTAGCTAAAACTAGGTACTATGATACCTATTATACTAATATCAATACATAGCCTATACTAGCTATAATACTAGGTAATAAGTTACCATATATACTTATATCAATATGTATAGCTAATATTCATATACTAATTAATATAGTATCAAAGTTATATACATACCATAAACCATATTACCTTGGTATAACTCAAGGTAAACTAGAACTAATATTAACCACTACTAAAACATATACTAACTAGTGTATATTTATATAGTGACACACATTAAATATACACTAGCATACCATAACTTACTATTATTCACTTATAACTATTACATGAGCTAACAATAACTAACATCTACCATCTAACTAACCAATGCTAACATCTATATAATACTAACTAAAATCTAACACATACTCCAACTAGCTTACTAACAATGTATACCTCACTAACTAACAACTCAAACTAACATATATATAACACTATTAACCTGAACTAACCTCACAATACAACTGGTATTAGTATCTACTAAAGATAACTTACTATATACTTAACTGATATATATATATATATATATATATATATATATATATATATATATATATATATATATATATATATATATATTACTAATTGGTACATACTTATACGCTAACTCGCCTACAATGCTAACTGTTAACAACTAACAACTGATATCACAAATACTAACTAATTGGTATCTAACAACTAATACCTACATATTAATATATATTAACTTATATATACACTATACACTAACTGATATTAGAACCATATATTAACTTAACTCTACCACTAACATACTAATTTAACTGATACATATATACATTAACTGTTATATATATATACTAACTGAACTTGATACTAACATATTTGTCACTCCTCGTCCTCGATATACGTATTTGGAAAATATTTTACTTTAGTATGGTTGCATGTGCATGGAGACTAGACCCATTCTTTGGTTTAACCTGATTCATGGTTTATTTTATGGGTTGGTTCAACTCATGATAGTCTTTTGTTCGACCCTCAAACCCTAGCATATATAAACCAACAATTTATTCTCTCTCTTCACTTCTTCATTTCTTCCTCCTTCTTTAGCTTTCTCTCCCCCATTTCATAGGCAAGTACACCTTGTATGAGAAATAGAAAAACCCTCTATATTATTATTCCATTATGATTATTATGTGTTTCTAAGCACTTTCAGTTCTTGGAGTTTTTTGTTTTTATGGATGGATTAGTGTAGATCTATATTTCTAACTTAGGTTTTTATTGGGTTTCTTGAGTTTTTCTTGGTTTTGATCTATTAAACTTCTGTCTTTAAAAATCAGTTTTTTCTACATGTTAGATCTTTTGATTTAGAGCATTTCGTCTTTTGGTTCACCTGATTTGGAGTTAAAATGATATTTTTATGAAGGAAACAAGATTTCAGTTTTTTAAAGTTTTGCCATGGTCGAACCTGTTGTTGGAGAAGACGAAGTCTTCATGCGGCCAGCGAGCTATGCGGCTAAGAGTGTTATGCGGCCGGAGAGGGTTATGCGGCTGAAATCTTGTCGCATACTGACAGCATGCGTTCATTTTGTTGGATGCATGACTACTGATTTACACAAGTATCCTTGAACACTATGTGCATTCACTCGATGAATGAATTAGAAATTCGCTAAGTCCAAAGGAAACTCCATGTGACATCGGACTCTATGTAACATCGAACTTATGCTGCAAGCAGAGCATGCGGCCACGTTCCCTTGGACGCATGACTCTAAACTTTGGCGCATCCTTGGCACGTCTTTCTATGGTTTTTTCATTTTCTCCTAACATACTTTATGTCATATCATACTTTATGTCATATCATACTTTATGTTACATCACTGACACTCTATTTTATTTTTTATCGCTTCATCACTTATCCCGACGAGTAGACCTTAGCCCTGACTCTATGTAGCATGACTCCATGCGGCATGACTCTATGCGGCATAATCTCATACGGCCAGGATTTGTCATGCGGCCTAATTTCTCATGCGGCCAGGATTGTTATGCAGGCTAGAGACCCATACGGCCCTGCTTGTTTGATCGAATATTTTCTTGTTCATGTTACCCAATATATAATTGGTAATTAGACTCGAATATTGTATCCGTGCTGATACTACTATTGCCTGATAATTATTTATGTTTTTATGTACGTCAAGGTGTGACACATCGTGTCACGTGTTAAGTGATTATATTTGGGTTGTGCATCGAGAATGCCTTTAAATTTCTGAACACATGATATTATAAATATGAACATTGTTTCCCCAGCACGGGCATAATAAGAGAGTCGAATTACCAAAGTGTGGCTAGGATGTTTGATTGTATGAATATTGCATATAAGCTCAGGTGAATCCAGATTTAACTTACATGGATTCGTATCTAGCGTACACGTACCTTATACGATATCTTAAGAGAAATCCTCATATGACCACGCCTTTAGATTTCAACTACAACCTAGGGATAATTAGGTAACTAAAAGTCGTAGTAACATTTGGAGGGAACGATATACCGAGATCATGCCAGCGAACCTTCCCACGGAGATTCATTCTAAGTGCATTGTGGTCTGGCCATCCCAGATAATGTATATCATCTGAGTGCAGTATATGACTTATTATTATGTCGAGCCAATATTTTAATATAGGAACACTAGAACAGCTAATATCATATTTTTAGCGCAGTGGCCCAACGGGGGACTGGTGCTTCCTGCAAGTGCTTATTTTATTATGTTGGTTCGGTTAGCTCATGTTCGGCACTGGCGTGATCTGAGGATACTTATTATATATTATTCTGAGATAACCTCAGACTCCACTAAATAGCAGGCCGTACAAATGGTTGGCCGATATAAGAAATAGAATTATTTATGATTGTATTATTTTAGCTAGTAGCCTAGGAAAAAAGGGACTATCATAGTGTGAGGGTTCAAAACTTGTCCTTGTTTGGTTGTAGGGTTGAGCTTTAGCGCTAGGATAGGCATGGACCTAAGTTACGACACTGATCCTATGTAATATTATATTATTTCCCTTGGAGTTTTGTTTCTCTATTTTGTGCTTCCTTTGTGGTACTTGCTATTTGGGGTCTACCCCCACTGGTTTTGCATGTCCATGTTTCAAGCCATCAACTGAGGATCCAGCGTCCTTTCCCCAAACTTATAGCGCACACCAGGAATATGGTCGCAGGGGATAGCGAGTGAATTTTTCTTCTTTCTTGCTCGTCTTGCACATTTATTTCTTTTGGATATTTAGCCACCGGCACCTGTTAGCCGGCTCGTTTGTACATTAGTTTTTCTTACATGATTGTATTAATTCAGACTACAGTTGAATCACTGTCATGTACTATTGCTACTTTTCCAACTTTTTATTTTTGCATAGCTGGACTCCATAATATTTTGAGAAAGTATTTGGGATGCCTTATTGCTTATCATATATGCTCGATGATTACTGTTTTTTTTTTGAATGATTGAGACATAGAAGTTCTTGACCATAGGAGACTTGATTATAGCATGCACCCCCTTGTCTTATACAGTCATGATCGTCGTACGACGTATAGTACCTTGTACGGGATAGCTAGCCATGTCCATCTTCGTATTTTAGTACTAGGGCATGACATGGTTTCAGTGGTGGCCCATGCAGGTCTGCCCTTCAGACTTGTGGGGTGTCATGCTCATAAGAGTCTCAATCAAACATGATCCTTCTTGAAAATCTAAATTCATACTCTTCAATACTCAGCTTGGATTTTCCCAGATTGGTTGCTTTCTTCTTCCTTCTCATCTTATGCTTATTAGTTCTTGTGCTCTTCTTTAGGGCTTCTCCTTCCCTCGATGTTGCAACAATAGGAGAGGCAGCGTTGCTAGTGGAACGAGATCCTATGGAACCTTGGCCAAAGATCTGAGTTGAACCCACGATGAATGGGACCGAGCAACAGGCTCCAGGTATTCCCGTACCTCCCGCAGTGATGGCAGGACTGGATACCCCAGCCTTGCTAAAGATTATTCATGGATTATTGGCTGCACAATAACACCAGATGGTGGTGCAACAATAACAACAATAATAACATCAGCAGTAACAACTCCGGCAGCAGGAACAGAATGTCCTGTTGAACCAAGGGTTACAAATGGCCCTAGAATGAGGCAAGAGAACATACTCTGGGACATCTGTTAGATTTTACAGACTGAACCATAGATACTTTGATGGCACAGAGGACACAATCATGGTAGATGATTGGCTTCAAGATATTGAGACCATTCTGACATCGGCTAAAGTTTTGATCGAGGAGCAAGTTGACTTGGTTCGCCTCCAAGATCTGGCAAGAGATTGGCGGGCTACGATGGAGGTAGGACTGAGGTATCCTATTTCATGGGAGGATTTCAGGATCCGATTCAGGGCAAAGTACTTTAGGATTGTGGCTCAGTATGAGTTATAGCAGAGGTTCATTAACCTTAAGCAAGCTGGAAGGACGATAGATGGCTATGCGATAGAGTTTTGTCGACTAAGCAGATTTGCTCCAACTATAGTAGCAACAGAATTAGAGAGAGCAATGAGATTCCAGTAGGGACTTTACTTAGAGATCTTGCACATGATAGAGTTGTACGACTACCAGACCTTCGAGGCAGTATTGATAGCAGCCAAGAGGATCGAGCTTACTTCTGAAAGGATGGAATCAAGGAGAGTGGATTGGAAGAGGCCTCATGGACAGAATAATGAGGGAGGACCAATACCTCGAACGTCAGCACCAATACATGGTGTTCATATACATGATTTAATATCGCAAAGGGCGACAATTCCAACAGTGACAGTACGAACTCGACATCAACAGCCGAGACAGCAGCAGCAACAACAACTACGGGGAGCACCGATAGGTTGTACCTACTGTGGCAAGGAAGGTCATACCTGGGATGTTTGTCGGGTAGCTAACAGACTATGTTTGAGATGTAGGAGGCCAGATCATAAGATTGCCCCGTGCCCATTTATGCAGAGGCCAGGAGGGCCAATACAATAATTTTCTGCATTGCCAGCTCCAAGGGCAGTGCAGCAAGGAGGACCAGTAGTAGCAACACGGCCTTTGGCTCAGCGTCCGTTGCTTCTGTAGGCCCAGCTTTATAGGAAACAATAGCAGAATTAGTAAGGGCCACAACTATGGCAGCAAGGAAGACAGCAGTAGGGAGCTCAAAAAGGCCAAGGGCAGGCACTCACCTTGTCTTTGGAGGAAGCAATAGCGTCAGGTGACATAGTGGCAGGTAATATTTCTGTTACAAACTTTCCTGCCAGAGCTTTATTTGATTATGGAGCTTCACACTCATTTATATCAGCATAATATGCAACACGTATTGGATTAAAGTTTAAGGCATTGCCAGCGAGGCTGAATATACTCACTGATAATGGGATCATAGAAGTTAGTAAGGTGTGCCTAGCATATCAAGTCATAATATGTGGACATCTATTACCTGCAAAGTTGATCGAGTTTCCTATGGATAACTTTGACGTTATTTTAGGCATGGACTGGTTGAGAGACAGTCATGCAATGATAGACTGTCATGAGGGTAGAGTGTTGTTTAGAATTCCTGGTCTAGTAAAGTTTGTCCTTAGCAGAATATCAAGAGGCCAGCACAAGGGAGGAGTGGCAACCATAGAAAAAGAAGCAAACCTGCTGACCAAGATAGTTGAAGAGTTCATTGACATCTTTTCCAATGATCTTTTCAGATTACCCCCAGTTAGGGCAGTAGAGTTATGTATAGATTTGATGCCAGGAGCAGAACTAGTATCCCAGAAGGTATACCCAATGCCACCATCAGAGCTTGATAAGTTATATCGACACGTGGAAGAACTGAAAGCAAAGAAGTTTATTCGGACCATTGCATCACTGTGGAGAGCACCAACGGTATTGGTAAAGAAGAAGGATGGATTGATGCGGTTGTATATGGATTATAGGCGACTTAATACAGTGATTGTAAAGAACAAGTACCTATTACCAAGGCTTAATGATTTGTTTGACCAATTAAGTGGAGCAAGAGTCTTCTCAAAGATAGATTTACGATCAAGATATCATCAAGTGCGAGTCCGGGAGCAGGATATATCAAAGACAATATTTAGGTCACGATATGGGCATTACGAATTCTTAGTTATGCTATTCGGACTGATTAATGCTCCAGCGGTATTCATGGACTTGATGAACCATATTTTTATGCCTTACTTAGACCAATTTATGGTATTATTCATCGATGACATCCTGGTGTATTCTCGTAATGAGGAGGAGCATAAAGAACATCTCAGGATAGTTCTGCAGACTTTGAGGGAGTACCAGTTATATAAAAAGCTTAGTAAGTGTGAGTTTTGGCTAGATCGCATATCCTTTCTTGGATACATTATTTTTGGAGTAGGAGCGTCAGTTGATCCCAAGAAGGTAGAGGCAGTAGAGAACTGGCCAATCCCAAAGACGGTAGTGGAAGTGCGTAGTTTCCTGGGCTTGGCAAGATACTTCAGAAGATTTATGTCAGATTTTGCTAAGATCTTGGCACCTTTGACTCAGTTGACGCACAAGAAAGTTAAATTTATGTGGTCGACGGAATGTCAGATAGCCTTTGAAGAGTTGAAGAAGAAGTTAATCTCTGCCCCAATCCTTACTCTTCTAGCAGGCCCTGGAGGATTCATAGTGTACTGTGATGCATCTGAAAAAGGACTTGGATATGTTTTGATGCAACAAGGGAGAGTGATAGCATATGATTCTTGGCAGCTCAGAGATCACGAGAAGACTTATCTAACTCATGATTTGGAGTTATCAGTAGTAGTGATTGCACTTAAGCTATGGA
The DNA here is from genome assembly GCA_036927795.1 of Iris macrosiphon. NCBI lineage: Eukaryota > Viridiplantae > Streptophyta > Magnoliopsida > Asparagales > Iridaceae > Iris > Iris macrosiphon. The sequence continues at coordinate 108,550,850 of JAYESA010000007.1, read as the reverse complement.
GGCACTACTTATATAGTGATCGAGTAAAAATATTCACGGATCATAAGAGTCTGAAGTATGTATTTATGCAGAAGGACATGAACATGAGGCAGAGAAGGGGCTAGAGTTGTTGAAAGATTATGACATAAAACTTCAGTACCATCCAGGCAAGGCTAATATAGTAGCTGATGTACTTAGCAAAAGAGGTAGAGCATCTATATTGACTACTCAGTAGCACATTCTACAAGATTTAAGAGAGATGGGCATCAAGATAGTACTTCCCCAGAGTACAGGTGTTCAGGCTAGCCTTCAGATTCAGTCAACTTTGATAGATAGAATCACGATAGCTCAAGCAGAGGACCCAAAGATTCAAAAGTTCCGAGAAGAATGTGAGTCAGGTCTTCGGAAGGAGTTGACAATACATACAGATAAAACACTAAGGTTTAAAAATCGTCTATGTGTACCAAGTGGGGATATTCGGCAAGAAGTTATTACTGAAGCACACAGTTCTCAGTATTCTATTTATCCGGGAGGCAGGAAGATGTACCAAGATATCATGAAACACTTTTGGTAGAATAGAATAAAGAGGGAAATAGCACGCTTCGTATCACAATGTCTAATATGTCAGCAAGTGAAGGCAGAACAACAGAGACCGGTAGGATAATTACAGCCACTTCCTATTTCAGAGTGGAAGTAGGAACACATCATGATGGACTTTGTGACTTATTTACCTAGATCACCAACTGGTAGAGATGCTGTTTGGGTGACAGTAGATCGTCTCACAAAAGTAGCTCACTTTCTTCCATTTTGAGTTGGACAGTCTATAGAATAATTGGCTAAAATATATATGCGGAAGATAGTGAGACAACACGGTGTCCCAGTAAGTATCGTATCATATCGAGACACACAGTTCACTTCGCATTTTTTGAAAAGTTTGCACCAAAGCTTAGGCACTAAGATAAGATTCAGCACAGCTTACTACCCTCAGACAAACGGGAAATCAGAAAGAACCATCCAGACATTGGAAGATATGCTACGAGCATGTACCTTAGATCTTGATGGATCTTGGGAGAATCACCTTCACTTGGTGGAATTCTCGTACAATAACAGCTATCAGGCCAGTATTCAGATGACACCTTTTGAAGCACTGTACGGCAGAAAGTGTAGGTCACTGTTTGCTTGGGACGATATTGGTGAGCAAAAGATGTTAGGTCTTGAAATGACACGCAGACAGTAGAGGTTGTCAAGCAGATTATAGAGCGACTTTGGGTTACACAAGATAGGCATCATCATTGGGCAGATCAGCATCGTAGACCTTTAGAGTTTTGTGCCGACGACCACATATTTTTGTGGATTTCGTCTACCCGTGGAGTCATTAGATTTGGGATTCGCGGGAAGCTTAGTCCTAGATACGTAGGTCCATTCGATATTCTCGAGCGGGTAGGCGATGTTGCTTATCGCCTTGCCCTTCCGCATTCGCTATGTGAGGTACACGATGTATTTCATGTGTCTTAGTTGCGTAGATATGTTCCAGATCTGATTCATATCCTTGATAATTCTTTATTAGTCATTGGAATCGACTTATCTTATGAGAAGCAACCAGTATCCATTCTGGATCAAAGAAAGAAAGTACTCAAGAACCGGACTATTTCTCTTATCCGAGTAGCCTAGGGATATCACACTCTTGGAGAATCGATGTTGGAGAACGAGGATGATATTCAGTCTCAGTGCCCGTACATGTTCGATTCGGAAGGTATATTCTATCTTATGCCTTCATATCTTGGATTTTGGGATCAGGTGATCACTTAGGTATTGCGATGATATTACTTGCATGAGTAGTTGCTAGTAGGTTTACATCGTGCTTGTCCTGACTTCTCTAGCTATTGCTTGGATTCGAATTCCGAGAACAAATTTTTTTTAAGGTGGATAGAGATGTCACACCCCGTTCCCGATATACGTATTTGGAATGTATTTTACTTTAGCATGGTTGCATGTGCATGGAGACTACACATATTCTTTGGTTTAACCTGATTTATAGTTTATTTTTTAGGTTGGTTTAACTCATGAGAGGCTTTTGTTCAACCCTCAAACCCTAGCTTATATAAACCAACATTGTATTCTCTCTCTTTACTTCTTTATTTCTTTCTCCTTCTTTAGCTTTCTCTCCACATTATGATTATTATGTGTTTTTAAGCACTTTTAGTTGTTGAAATTTTCTGTTTTGATGGATAGATTAGTGTAGATCTACATTTCTAACTTAGATTTTTATTAGATTTTTTGTATTTTTCTTGGTTTTGATCTATTAAACTTCTGTCTTTGAAAACCAGTTTTTGGTACATGTTAGATCTTTTGATTTAGAGAATTTTGGCTTTTGGTTCACCTGATTTGGAATTAAAATAAGATTTTTATGAAAGAAACAAGATTTTAGTTTTTGGGAGTTTTGCCATGGCCGAACCTGCTGTTGGAGAAGACAAAGTCTTCATGCGACCAGTGAGCTATGCGGCTAAGAGTGCTATGCGTCCCAAGAGGGTTATGCGGCTGAACTCTTATCGTATACTGACAGCATGCGTTCATCTTATTGGATGCATGACTGCTGATCTACACAAGTGTCCTTGAATACTTTGTGCATTCACTCGTTGAACGAATAAGAAATTTGCCATGTCCAAAGTGTCCTTGAACACTCCTTGCGGCATCAGACTCCATGCGATATCGAACTTATGCAGCAAGCAGAGCAAGAGGCTACCTTCCCTTGGACGCATGACTCTGAACTTTGGTGCATCCTTGGCGCATCTTTCTATGGTTTTGTCCTTTCTTCCTGACATACTTTATGTCATATCATACTTTATGTCACATCACTGACACTCTATTTTATTTCCCGTCACTTCATCACTTATCCCGAGGAGTAGACATTAGCCTTGACTCTATGCGGCATGACTCCATGTGGCATGATCTCATGCGGCCATGATTTGTCATGCGGCCTGACTTATCATACGGCTAGGATTGTTATGCGGCCTAGAGACCCATGCGTCCCTGCTTGTTTGATCGAATGTTTTCTTGATTCATGTGACCCAATATATAATTGGTAATTAGACTCGAATATTATATCCGTACTGATACTACTATTGCCTGATAATTATTTATTTTTTTATGTGCGCCGAGGTACGACACATCGTTTCACGTGTTAAGCGATTATATTTGGATTGTGCATCGAAAATGCCTCTAAATTCCTGAACACATGATATTATAAATATGAACATTATTTTTCCAGCATGGGCATAGTAAGAGAGTTGAACTACCAAAGCGTGGCTAGGATGTTTGATTATATGAATATTGCATACACGCTCGGGTGAATCCAGATTTGACTTACATGGATTCGTATCTAGCGTGCTCGTACCTTGTACAACATCTTAAGAAAAATTCTCATGTGACCACACCTTGAGATTTCAACTACAACCTAAGACTAATTAGGTAACTAAAAGTTATAGTACATTTGGAGGGAAAGGTATCCCGAGATTATGCCAATGAACCTTCCCACAGATATTCATTCTAAGTGCGTTGTGGGCTGGCCACCACAAATAATGTATATCATCTGCCTTAGTGGAGTACATTATCTGACTTATTATTATGCCGAGCCACTATTTTAATATAGGAATACTGGAACTGCTAATACTGTATTTTTAGCGTAGTGGCCCTACAGGGGACTGGTGCATCTTGTAAGTGCTTGGTTTATTATATTGGTTCGGTTAGCTCATGTTCCACACTGGCATGATCTGAGGATACTTATTATACATTATTCTGAGATAACCTCAGACTCTATTAATAGCAAGCAATACAAATTGTTGGCCTATATAAGAAATGGAATTATTTGTGATTATATTATTTCAGTTAGTGTTCTAGGAAAAAAGGGACTATCATAGTGTGAGGGTTCAACCATTGTCCTTGTTTGGTTGTAGGGTTGAGCCTTAGCGCTAGGATAGGCCATGGACCTAAGTTACGACACTGATCCTATGTAATATTATATTATTTCCTTTGGGTTTTTGTTTCTCTATTTCATGCTTCATTTGTGGTACTTGCTATTTTTGGTCTAACCCCACTGGTTTTGCATGGCCAGGTTTTGAGCTAGCACCAGAGGATCCAGCGTTCTTTCCCCCAACTCATGGCACGCACTAGGAATATGGTCGTAGGGGATAGCGAGTAGGTTTTTCTTCTTCCCTGCTCGTCTTGCACATTTACTTCTTTTGAACGTTTAGCTACTGGCTTCTGTTAGCCGACTTGTCTGGACATTAATTTTTCTTACATGATTGTATTAATTCAGACTACAGCTTAATCACTGTCATGTACGATTGCCATTTTTTTAGCTTCTTATTTTTGCACAGCTGGACTCTAGAATATTTTGAGAAAGCATTTGGGATGCCTTATTGCTTATCATATATGCTCTATGAATATTGTTTCTTGTTTGAATGATTAAGACATAGAAGTTCTTGACCATAGAAGACTTGATTGTAGCATGCACACCCTTGTCTTATATAGCCGTGATCGTCGTACGACGTATAGTACCTTGTACGGGATAGTTGGCCATGTCTGTCTTCGTATTTTGGTACTGGGGCATGACAATATTACTAACTAAACAATCAATACACACTAATATATACAACCTGCTTCCCTTATACTTCTACTATTGTTGCTCTAACTTCCTATCAGACCTACTTTCCCCTTACATTGATGTGTTCTCCTTACAGTGCACTTACTCGAGTTCCCCAAACCAGTGTGCAGCAATACACCTCAGTGCTCTTGCTTGCACTGAACCACCTGCATCTGAGAGCTCCTTCAATCCTGTTGATGCTGCTAATGATGTTTTCTTGCACATTGACACAAGTCATACTGATTTCTGAGACACTCAACTCACAGTTCCCTCTTAAATACACATACTATATAATCATACATACATAAGCCAACCTTCAACACCTTGCATGTACAATATACCAACTTTTCACAGCAATTCACCTTCACAACAGTACCAAGCACTCCTCCCATGAACCAGTACCCAATCCCCAATTTGTAATAGTTGTTGCTACTGATTTATTTCCTCATTCATATTGTCTTGCCTGCAGGCTTTCCCCAACTGTAGTACAGTTACCCAAGAACACTAGCTGTCCTACACAATACTTCAACATCAACACATCAACCCAACTCTCTCTCTCTCTCTCTACACAGGTCCTCCTCTAGACTGCACATATACACTAGTGCCTACCCAACACTCTATACACACCCATAACTTGCTGCATATTGTGCCTGACCTTAACTCAACTTTCGATACACTATGTATCATTCCTCAACTAATACCATACCCGAACCCCCACCTGTGATTTCCTTCTTACTATTAATTGCCCGAACAGACCCCTCTAGTTGCAAATGACCCCAAAGCAGTAGCTACTGCTATCTCCTCTATTCCACTGCCATAGGTAGTGAGTGCTGCTGCTACACTTAATTTTACTTTCTCCTCACCGAACATGCAGGACTTGAATACTCCATATGCCTTGTGTAGAAGCATAAAAAATATGCCGGATGGCTATACGCAGCATATTGATGCAGAGCAGTGTAAACAGAGGCCTTCAGATCCATCAAGCGTGCAACAGAGCTTTTTCTGCTAAACACAGCATAAAAAATAAACTCGAAGGACCATCCGCGTAAGGCAGTACATCCAAACCGCTTCAGCGTAAACAGGGTGTTTCATCGACTCCTGGGCGTAAAACCCATCCTCTTTCAACGCAGCATTGAAGTGTACGAGAGACGCTTTGTATTCTCTGAAGTGAACCTGTCAGATCCTGCAATGAACCTGTCAGATCCTGCAATGAACCTGACATCTGGACTTCTGACAAAAGGATACTGCTCGACTACCCAGACGACGGCTATAATGATGGCACATCACTACGACCCAGGCTATCATTTACCGCTATCTCCTCTGCATAAACTGCTTTTACGTGCACGAAGGGATACGCTGCCTTGTTTTACACAGGCAGACATGAGCTGTTTACCCTCTGCAGAAGACAAACCGCCTGCCACATCAAAAGTTGCACTCCGTACGGGGCTCGAGGTACGTCTCTACGTACAATGCACAGAGCGATGACAGTTGCTCGAGGCACGTCTCTATGTCTAATGCACAGAGCGGTGACAGTTCCTGCACAGAGCGGTGACAGTTCCTACATAGAGCGGTGACAGTTTCTCGAGGCACGTCTCTGCGACTGATGCACAGAAGGCCTGCAGACCTTCAAAAATATGCCTCTACATTTAATACGCAGAATGGTGGCAAATCTCTGTATTTAATGCAAGAGATTTGATTATATCTTCAAAGCCGTAATTTTTGGCTAAGACGTCCACATCAGCACTCTGGCACGTTACGCAGTGGCTTCTACGCCCATTCATCTTCTATGCTCACTCGGCTTCCACGCCCATTCAGCTTCTGTGCTCACTCGGCTTCTACGCCCACTCGGCCTCTATGACCACTCGGCTTCTACGCCTACTCGGCTTCTATGCCTACTCGGCTTCTATGCCTATTCGGCTTCTATGTCGGTTTGATAACTATTTGGCTTCTACGCCATGGTGATAGTTATTGGCTTCTACGCCAACCTTTTCTACACAAGGGATAACTACCTACGTGGCTTCTACGCCGTGATCTTCGCAGCAGATATACGCGTTTTGTCTCCTTAGTTGGACACGCGTCACATGCTCACTCAAAAGGTCATCTATACGCAGGCATTGGTTATTTTAAACTGTCGTGTAAAAGGGTGCTATAATTTCCACTCCTCGGTTTCTACACCGACGGAGTGGTCACTGTCACCAAAACTCTATAAATAGAGACCTCTATCAACAGAGGAAAAGGGTCAAAGAAATAAGGGTCAGAAATTGGTCAAGAAAACCAATATCAGATCCAAGGTCGAACTTCCAATAAAGATCGAACCAGAGGTCAAGAGAGAGAGAGAGAGGAGAATCCGGAGCTCAGGCAAAGAGTAGGGATCGACGACTTTGGCATCGTGCATCCACCCTCTTTTGCAACCTTCGAAGCTGCTTCCTGTCTTCTACGGCACTTCTTCATCATCGTGTGGTCCAAGGGCTAAAGTGATCAACTGCAGTTCAGACACCTATAGCAATATTTACCCAGATTAAATAAATTGTACTCCCACATCCTCGTGTAGGATCAAATTGTACAAGTTTGTTTGTAAACCAAAGAAGGAGGGTTTCGTGTAAAACCTCGTATTATATACACTTCGTTCTTTCGTTTAATACCACAAACAAGATGGCGACTCTGCTGGGGACGTCTTTCTCTTCTGATGAGGAAGTAATTGCACAACACGATGCGGTATCTGTAGGAACCGTGAAGAAGACACTGGTCGTCCAATTTGACCAGTCTGCCTACGAAGACATGCTTCGAATCGGGGGTAGCTCTCACCCTCTCTCCGTCCAAGATAACAGAAAGCTGCGCAAGGTCTGGATGCCCAAGACCTCCTATACCATTCCTGTGGACTCTTCGATCTCTCCGATCTCTCTGATCTCTCTGACCAATGAGGTTGTAGCATTGCTCCCTCCGTGCCCTGCACGTAAAATTCAGTCTCCCGCTACGCGCGGTACAGACAAAACTTTGGACAAAGCCTCAGCGCTAATCCAGAAGTATCCACTACGCTCTACGCGTAGAACCCAGTCTCCCGCTATGTGCGGTACAGACAAAACTTCGGGCAAAGCCTCAGCGCTATCCCAGAGGTATCCACTGCGCTCTACGCGTAGAAACCAGTCTCCCGCTATGCGCGGTACAGACAAAACTTTTGATGATGCCTCAGCACCAAATCGGAAGTACAAAATGCCTTCGGCGCGTAAACATTCATCTGCCTTTCGCGGAAAAGCAGATGACCCCTGTAATCTACGCAAGAGAAAGCAAGCGGCAGAGTACTCAACTTCTTGGCCTTTACGCCAGCGAGGATTATCCGCCACCCAGATGGCCAACCTGTTGTACACAGGTAGCACAGGGAAAACCATGGTGCCCAACCTCCGCATGCCCACTGATGGGAACAGAAGAAACAAGCCGTCGTCTTCTTCTTCTGTATCTTCTCCTAACCTGCGGGATTATCTGATCCAGAAATGCAAAGACAAGAGTCGTAAACAGGCTTCAGTTCCCCTAACGGTCAAAAACGGGAAGATCTTATGGGAAGATACGTCAACGTCCAATGTCGTCATGACAGGTGGACCACACGAAGATTCCATCTTTATTATTCCACCAACTCACGACGATCAGCATCCAATAATCTTCGGTCATAGACGGGGTACCCCGATCATACAGAAAGAATCTTGCGAGTCTGAAACTGGCAGGATACAAACCCACAGATATAGCCCGCAAGCATTAAATATTATGCAGAGCATGGGTTATGATTTGAAGCTGAAATAAGGCCTCAACTATGAAAAAGGTAAATGAACACCGTTGCGTGGTAATTCTCACCATCAACAAGCTCGTTTCGGGTTGGGATATACTGCATCTCTTACAAAACCCAAAACTTCAAAATCTAACCCGGTACCACCAGAGGCAGCTCCTGCTGTATCAGTTCCTGTGGCCAGAGGCCACGACATGTCTAGGGGTAACTTACCTTGGCAAAATAAGGCGACATCCAAGGCTAGGGGCAGAATGTCCTCAAGATCCGAAGATGATGCAACGACGACAGTCTTTTCGGAAGACCGTAAAACTCAGACATCAGGAGCCTTATGACCAAAAGGGACTTTCTCCTTCCAAGAAGAAGACATCGTTGAAATCTTCAATATGTTAAGAGAGGAACACAAGCTTCAGCTACCCAACATCAGATACCCTGAGAGGGCCGGCAAAGTCGATGACCCAGATTATTGTCTCTTCCATCGGTACACTCATCACCCTACAAAGGCCTGCTATGTACTAAAAAGGAGAATTCAGGAGTTGATCGATGCCAAGGTCATCACTTTGCATTTGTAAACAAGGGAACGATCGTCAGAAAAATACCAGATGATGAGTCCCTAAAAGGTTTTTCCAGTGGATCCTTCGGAGGAAATCACTCTATAGTAAATTTTCACGATCAAAGTTCGCCATGTTCATATTACCTCTGAATAAACTTTCGGCTATCGACTATCTTCTGATATCGATTGTCATCTCAACTTAACACCCGTACTTAACTCTAAGTATGCCAGTGGTGTTGAGTCCACAAAAACTGCCATGTCCATATTTACCTCTGAGCAGATGTATGTCTCTATCCCCGATAGAGTCACAACCCAGGGAGTTTGTCATATTCATATTACCTCTGAACAAACCTTCCTAAATTCGGCTATCGATTATCATGTTCATATTACCTCTGATATCGATTGTCATCTCAACTTAGCACCTGTACTTAACTCTAAGTATGCTAGTGGTGTTGATTCCACAAAAACTGCCATGTCCATATTACCTCTGACAAGGCTTGTCCCCAAACCTATTATTTGCACTCTCGTGCACAACAAACGATAGGTCCACAAAAAATTCCCCTGAGGAATGCCCGCAATGGAAAGTAGTACATGGCAACTATTCTTCGATGGAGCCTCCAGAACTGGTCCCATGGGAAACGTGGTTTCAGGGGTAGGAATTGTCCTGATCACTCCTGATAAACTCGTCATCTACCGAGCATATTCTCTTAGCGAGCCATGCTCCAACAATGTGGCAGAGTACAATGCTCTGCTAATCGGACTCCAAGTCGCCAAAGAGCTGGGGGTCGAGTCCCTGGAAGCTTTCGGTGATTCTCTGCTTAACGTCAATCAAGTCAGGGGAATATATGAAGTCCGGAATCCAGACCTCATCCCCTACCACCAAGAAATGGTTGAGATAGCCATGACATTCAAAGAGTTATTCCTAGAGCATGTACCTCGATCTCAGAATCTGGAAGCTGATGTCCTAGCCAGTCTAGCTGCGGATTTAGCCACTCCTATAAGAAGGCAGAATTCGGCAATCCTTCTTAACAGAGATTTATTATGTGTGAAGAACAACCTTCACATAGAACGCAGCTACGCTGTGAACACAGATCCCCCTAGAAGAGACTGGAGAAGTCCCTTCATAGATTTTGTCGCATATGGAATCTTGTCGGAGGACCCCAAAGAAGCAGTATCCGTCAAAAGACGATCATTATGCTTCTACTTCGATGCATCTTCACAAGGCCTATATCGCCGGACCTACGACGGACTGCTATTGAGATGTCTCTCTGACGACGAAGCACAACAGATTATTCGGAAAGCTCACGAAGGCGTATGCGGAGCACATCAGCCCGGTCCTAAGCTACAAGATCGTATCAGGAGAATGGGCTATTACTGGCCTACTATGATCGCAGACGCGATCAACTATGCAAGATAATGCAGAGCCTGTCAGGTTCATACAGACTTTATACATCAACCGTCTGAATATCTACATCCTACGGTTACATCCTGGCCTTTCGAAAGCATGGGGTATGGATATCATTGGTCCTATTCACCCGTCTTCTTCCAGAGGTCACCGGTTCATACTGGCCATCACGGATTACTTCTCCAAATGGACAGAGGCGATCCCTCTTGCTGAGGTAAAGGCGTCTAATGTAATCAGCTTCATCAAGTATCACGTCATTTATCGCTTCGGGGTACCCCGGAGGATAATTCACGACAATGGGCCTCAGTTTATCAGCCAAGCGTTTTACCGATTTTGCGATAAAAATTGGATACATAATATTGCCTCTACGGCATATTATCCAGCTGCTAATGGTTTGGCGGAAGCTTTTAACAAAACCATTATCAAACTCTTGAAGAAGTTCGTCTCTTCAAACAAGAGAGATTGGAATGAGAAGCTGGGCGAATGTCTCTGGGCATACCGCACAACGGTACGAACACCGACAGGTTGTACCCCATTTTTACTGGTCTACGGGAGCGAAGCAGTTCTCCCCATTGAAATCTAGATCCCGTCACTCAGGATAGCCGTGACTAATGAGCTGACTCAAGAAAAGAATGACCTGTTAAGGCTTCAAGAGCTAGAAGGATTAGACGAGAAATGCCTCCAAGCTCAACAGCGTATCGCGCTCTACCAAGCACGCATTTCCAGATCTTTCAATCATAAAGTAAAGGAAAGAGTGTTCAAAGTCGGCGAGCTAGTTTTAGCCGTAAGAAGGCCGATGATCCTTACTAACAGGAGTAAAGGCAAATTTCAGCCCAAGTGGGAAGGCCCTTATGTGATCGAGACAACGTTCTCAAACGGCGCTTACAGGTTAGCCCAGCCTAATAGAGACCTGTTAATGGCTCATATCAACGGTAAATTCCTAAAAAGGTACTACGCTTAACCTCCTCTGCTCAAATGGAATATAGCGAGAATCTCAATTCTTACAAAACTACTTCCAAAACAAAACTAGTTGGGTCATATTCTATCATGTCCATATAACCTCTGAATAGATATGTTCGACTAATTTGGAAATGCAATACCTATCACGTCCATATTACCTCTGATAGTGTCTTGTCTACAAACTTTAGTCAAAGCATATTCTATCATGTCCGTATGACCTATGAATAGATATATCCTACCAAAGCATATTCTATCATGTCCGTATGACCTCTGAATAGATATGTCCTGCTAAAAGTTTATCGAGAGTCTATCACGTCCGTACTACCTCTGATATCACTCTCGCCCAAACCTGTTATTTATATTCCGAAATAATGGGTCCACAAAGTCAGAAAAGAGTCACTTTTATTTATTCCCAAAGAAAAAGAGAGCAGAATTACAGTTGGAAAGCAAAAAGAAGAAAGGGTACATCATTGTGGGGGAGCGGTCAGATCGTGAATCAGCTGCACCAGTGCAGCTATCCTCTCATCCCTGGAAACTAAGGCATCAGCACGGGCACGCTCCAGCCGTGCCTCGGGGTTGCTCGTAAAGGACAGTTCGGCCCTTGCCCGAAGAGAACCCGCACGGGCGGCTTCTGCACGCTCCAAATCCCGTCGCGTTGTGCTCAGTCGACCAGTCACTACATCTAGACCTGCCAACGACTGGGAAGCCCACTCCTCTGCCAGAGCGAGTTTTTCCTTCAACTTGCGGGCCCTTGCTACGTTCCCTTCATGATCGGATTGGCACTTCGTCTGAAGAGCAAGAGCCTCCTCCACGACAGCTTTTCTTTCATCCATCTCCAGCTTATGTTCTTTGATGGAGTTATCTAGGCTTTCCAGCTGTTTAGTAAGTCGCGCAGTCATGAGGTCGTATCTGGCCTGGACCTCAGCTTCAAGGCTGCCCCGAGTCAGCTGTAAGTATTCGTTAATAGGTTGCTCCAAACCATTAACCATCACCTCCAGGGCGTCAGCTACCCCAGAATCACCGAACTCCCTGACCGTCCCGATCGAAAACTGAGAAGCCTTCTTCAGACGCTCGAAGTCTAGATTCTTCGCCAACACCATTGATATCAGTGTTTTTAAACTGGTATAAAAGAGGCTGGTATATTGCTCGGTCAGCGCAACTAGATCCGATTGGACGCCAGGAGTGGTTGCGATATTGGCGAGTCCCCCTCCAGGAATGATTGCAGACGAGGTGGCCACAGCCGCCGCCTCGACGGGTGGTGCGACCGAAGGAGGTGCGACAACGACGGTCGAAGTCATCGGCATACTCGCGAGAGGCAAGGTCAAAATAACGGGTTCATCCTCCTCTTGAGATGACGAAACCACTCCGGGCGAGCTGGCCCCCAAAGATATTTTCTCCTCGAAGTCGGGCGCCTCCGTATCATCGCCAGGAGCCCGAGCAGAGCCAGAAGGCGCTTCAACGCTATACTCCCCGTGGACGCCGTCCCCTGAGAAGAGGACAAGAAAGTTGATATCAATATGATGGTAATCTTTCTAAGAGGAGACATAAAGATAATATTTACCCGTAGCCAACGGTATATATGTCGCATCTGCAGCCGATGTAGCTAAATTATGCCTTAATGACGCAATACGAACTGTCATACCTGGAGAAGGGGGTGGGCCAACCGACATCGCCAGGTGCTCTACCGAGCCTTCACCAAGACGCAGTCGAGGTTCGTCAGATGGAATCTCGCTAGGCATGCTCACGGACACGGCAGGAGTTTCATTAGTTGCTGGTCTAGGGAAAGATTCACTCATTTGCCTCGACCACGCAGGCGATTTTGTTCCACTACCGGAGGCGGTGGCAGCAATGGCAGACTCAAGCAGGGGTTCTCCGGCACCGCCAGCCGAAACTGAGGGTCCTTCTCCGAAAGACGAGGAACCTCCAATCAAAGAGACATCCCCAACAGTGGAGACCGCAGGATCCTCTCTAGGAGCCTCAATACCAAGAACGTGGAGAGGACGAGCAACCGTCTCCTTTCTCCTCTTACGAAGAGAAGCCTCCTTGGAAGCAGGAACCCTTCGCTTCCCAGAGACTACCAAAGCCCCCGCAGGCGGAGGCACTTCACACCTCGGCACCGACACCAGAGGCTCATCCGGAGTGACGAACTCCTCACCCTCGTCAGAAAAAACTGAGGGGACTTTGACTCTTCCCCCGGGCTTGGGAGAAGGTACCCTAAAGCTTCAACGCATGTCAAAATTGCGATGGAAGGTGTTGATCGCCACGTAGAACTGGGCATACGAATGGAGGATGCGCAGCTCTGTGGAGAGTGTGACGACCGGCACGATAAAGATTGCTTCCGTGCAACCCATGATAAAATACCGCCATCCTCTGGCTCCATCAATGAGTCCGCCCCTGGACCTGAAGCTGGTGACGGCATTGCCCACGTGCAGCTGATCATACCCAAACTGCCTGGCAAACCAACTGGGCAAGTAGGGCTCGAAGAAGCAATGATCTTCGCTTCTGTACAGCAAATGGAAGGGTCTGATGTAGACTAACCAATTAAAAGCTTCCGGAGAAAGATTGGTCTTCTCTCCACCTAAATCCTCAAGCCTAATCCCCGACTGATTGCGATGTACAGAGGGGACAGAGCAGAGGAGCTTCCAGCCGTGACTGAGGCTCAACACCAGTCGACAGTCTAGAACTGTGTTCATGTTCCAGGGAGAGTCCTTGTAGTTCAGCAAGAAACTACCCCCCGAGCTACTACCAGGGTTGGGAGACATCACCCGAGGGTTGTGGAGAATTAACCATCCCATTAAGTACAGGTATGGTAACTCTACCCGGGAAAAGCTATCACGCCGAGCTTCATCGACGAGCAGTCCATCAGTCATGGCTCTCAGGCCAGCCTGTATACGGTACACCATGGCAGGGAGCAAGCCCAATCTTACCCCGAACACCAGACGCACAGCAGGCCACAGGATATTCCGGTGAATGCGGTCCGCAGACGCGATACCGGGCACCACTACTCGACGTAGCCATATGGAGAGGAAACCAGCCAGCCGGGCTTCCTTAGACAGAGGCCTGCGACAGCGCCTCAAGTAACTGTAGGCCTTAGTGCCTTCAGGATACTTTCCTACCCCGTCATTGAGAATCTGATCTGGAGCTTTAGCATCCTCCATAAGATCCTCGATGACCTGGGCACTGAGCACGCCCAAACAGTTTACGGGCTCATTCTTGCCCCCCGAAACTTTCTCCGACTTGGCGGCCCTGGCCCGGTGAAAGAAGAGGTGGGACGTCCACTTAGTGGTGTGAGCCAAATCAGAAGGCTCATCATAAAAGCAGTACACTCGAAGTAGTGGCACATCAGCTCCTGATACACCTCCATAACCCGAGGGTCCGAGTCCTCCAACTCCCGGTTGGTGGGAACATACTCTTCATATGGGATATCCCCCTTCGGCAGTCTCGAGATTACTGCCATCTCATGGAGGGCCAATCCCAACTCCTCCAGTGGAGTGGCGAAGGTCCCGGTGAGCGGAATGTATCGCTCCATCAGTGCCAGAAATAGGTTAGGGTTGGGAGGCAACCCAACACTCGTCGCACTCACAGCAGCATATAGTCCAATGCCCTCCAGCTCTCTTCGAAAATGCTTCAAGGCCCAGTCAACTAGGCAAGCCCATCGGAGGTTAGTTGGGGTGATCCACCCATTGCACCGAGGATTCTCCTTGGGGTATACCCCCCTCGCCCCATGAAGTCATTGCAGAAAGTCGGCAATTGGACCGGCTGGATCACTGAACTGTCTTTACTCGGGATGCTGCCCGGGCACAGTCCCCTGAACACCGTCACAACGCCAGAAGGGCGGCTGACAAACGACCCCTGGTCAGCTCCTTTCAGATGAAAGATCTTCCCCGGCTTCCCGTGAAGATCGGGCGTCAGCGTCCACGATATCCTCCTGAAATGTGTCACATGGGAGAAAGCCGAGATAGGATAATCTCTCGGCATCGTTGGCAGATACAAGACCATACTCTTGGCGGGAAAAATCCAGGGTTCTCTCTTGGGCTTCGTTTAGGACTGTTTGTCAATCATGTCCCCAAAGAGAAAAGCCGACTTTATGTACTGGTCCCCGTCTATGTACGTCAGGGGCTCTCCGTTAATCATGTTCAGCAACGTCGGCTCGCCCTGAGCCGATATCAAGATCTCCCTTCCTTCAGGATACTGGGGTCCGGAGATAGGAAATGTCACGTGGGACAGATCCTCCAGATAGTCTGAGTGCAGCATCCCGACAGCGGAACCCATCACCTCGGCCAGTGGAGACTCATGCAAGTTAACTGCAAAAGTGCAAGGAAAATACGTCATTACAAATCTTGCAACATAAAGACCAAGAAACGACAGTCTGTGCTTTACGCCAAGACCGTACAAAATTTGTTCATTTTACGTCGGAAGTCACATCCAAAAGCGTAATTGGGGGTATACAGTCCGTGCTTTACGCCAGACTGCCAAAATTCTAGTTATTACGCCGGAGGTCCCATCCACAAGTATAAAACTAAAATTTTATAGTATATACCAAGTTTTCGGCAGTCAGAGCTTTTACGCTCAAAACTGCGAAAACATGGAGTTTTTACGCTAGCACATTAGAAATGTGGGCGTAAAAGATAAAAACGTCTCCGTGCGTCATCTTCCTCAAAGAGGCTATCAGCACAGAAGATGACCTAGCACGGTCACGTTCAACGTGTGCGAAGGATTTTTCGTCATTCTTTGTCATCCCAAAGGCTCTACCTCTAAGGTCGGGTGCGCTACTCGTTGGCGGGATGCTTCGCTCAGAAGAAAGTTCACCTTGTTCGACCGAAGACTCTCGTGCTGGGGCAGATGAACGAGAAGAAGAACCTATACTATTTCCCTTAGTGGAGGGGATTTGTTTCGGCGCCATTTCTGAAAACTCAGAGTGCTCGGAGAAAGAACGAGAGGAAAAAACTCAAAACGGTCGAAGGCTCTCTTTCGCAGAAGACGGATGAAAAGTTTTTCTTTCAAAAGCTTGGGATATATATAGAGTTTGGGTCGAATCCTCGAACGGACTCCTCAAAACCCAAACCAAATCTCCTAATTAATATTCGGTTATGATTGGGTCCTACGTCAGCCTATTATTCAGAGAAGGCGGACAGTCAGCGAATTCGAAAAGTTTTTCGCGCAAAGCAGGTCAGCGGTTCCTACGCTAAGGAGCTTTCTATGCTCGACAGCAGCAGATCTACGATTTTACGCTCGCAAGCTATAAGTCTATGGTTTTACGCCCTGATGCCTTTGTGCTCGGTAGCTTTTATGCTCGAGAGGCTACAAACCTACGACTTTACGCTCAGCAGATACCAAATCGATGATCTCACGCTCGGTGGCGCTTAGTTTATGCTCAGAAGCAACAGATCCGCAACTTCACGCTCGAAGAAATTTTCTTTTCAGAAGCTACAAATCTACAGTTCTACACTAAGGAGCTTTCTATGCTCGACAGCTACGAATCTACGGCTTTACTTTCGACGGCTACAAGTTGGGTTTTACGCCCAGATGCCTTTGTGCTCAGTAGCTTTTATGCTCGAGAGGCTACAAACCTACGACTTCACGCTCAGGAACCACAAGTCTATGATTTCAAGCTCGATGGTGTTTAGTTTATGCTCAGAGGCTACAGACTAATGATTTCACGCTCCATGACTTCCCGCATATCTGAAAGATACGCCGGCCAGATTACGCGTACATCTGAACGGTCCTCAAAGCGGTCAATTGCAAAGAGTTCACACAGAAGATACTCGTTCTTGACCTCAAGATATCCCAAGTACCCGAAGCATATAGAATTCTACATTAAAAAATTACTCTTCTTCATGGGTCGATTCGAAAGTTCATCCAGACTCCAGTCTGAATATCTCGTCTATCAAGATGGCAACTCAGTTTGACAGCCATTTCTCGACCCTGTTCCAAGGGATTTTCAAGAAATCATTCTTGAAGACGAAGTCTGAACAAAAATTCTGTTCATCAGAAGTAAAAAACAACAGTTCAGAGCTCTACGCGGTTCCTCAGTCCTAGCAGCAGGACAGTTCTAAATGTTCAAAATGCTCAACAACGTTCTATGGACTATTCGCTATGCGTAAAAGACTAGACCTAGCACTCTTTCTATACAGAGTCGGCGTAAAGAATCAGACGTGTCGAAGCTACACATATTCAGACTTCACAGCAACGTATAGCAAAACGATCATATGTAGAAAAGAAAGACGATTTTATTAAAGATTAAAGTCATGATTACATATGAGGAAAATCCAATCTACAAGGGTTTTTTTTCATTTTTATGATCACATCTGAGGGAAACCCCATCTACAAAGGGCTTCCTCATCATCGTCTGAAGATCGCCCAGAAGCTGTTCTGACAGGTTCTCAATGGGCTTCAATTCTTCATCCATCTTCTCCAGCAGTCAGTCAGTTCCAGCGAACTGACTGACATGGCAATGATCAACGGCGGGAGAATACAGAGTTGGGGCTTGCATAAATTATACAGATCTCATGCTCCGTGTGTCATGACCGATTGAGTTGATATATTCCATCCAACTCAATCCTGGACAGCAGACCACCGGTAACGGGAGAAGACACCACTTGCAAGCTGTGTGGTCCAATGCGACCCTTCCCTTCTCCTGGAAGAACCGCCATATAAAGTTGCTGATTATCCCAGGCAAAGGAGGCTAAGATATCCTTCCATGATCCATCGTTGCAGTGGACACTTGCTCGAAGATGCCGTCTTTTTCGGTTCCTTATACCCTGGAAGAACATGATCTCCTTCTTCCTTAGATCGACCCGACGAACTCCGGCGATCATCTCTGCGTGGTGATAGAAATGTAGAGAGAACAGGTTAAACCCTCAGCCTTTTTATAGGCGAAAGAGGTTACACCGGTCCACAATAAATCCGCCATAAAGTCAGCATCGACCGTTTCAACGCTCCATTCAGAAACGTTTCGAGTTACGAGGAGCGGTTCATCCTTCATTCAAAGCGTTCCAAATTTCGAGGAATTTAAAAGCTTTGAAGGGGGTCTTGTAGAAGCATACAAAATATGCCGGATGGCTATACGCAGCATATTGATACAGAGCAGCGTAAATAGAGGCCTTCAGAGCCATCAAGCGTGCAACAGAGCTTTTTCCACTAAACACAGCGTGAAAAATAAACTCGAAGGACCATCCGCGTAAGGCAGTACGTCCAAACTGCTTCAGCGTAAACAGGGTGCTTCATCGACTCCTGGGCGTAAAATCCATCCTCTTTCAACGCAGCATTGAAGTATACGAGAGATGCTTCGTATTCTCTGAAGTGAACCTGTCAGATCCTGCAATGAACCTGTCAGATCCTGTAATGAACCTGACGTCTGGACTTCTGACAAAGGGATACTGGTCGACTACCCAGACGACGACTATAATGATGGCACAGCACTGTGACCCAGGCTATCATTTACCCCATCACCTTTGCGTAAACTGCTTTTACGTGCACGAAGGGATACGCTGCCTTGTTTTACATAGGCAGACATGAGCTGTTTATGCTCTGCAGAAGACAAACCGCCTGCCATATCAAAAGCTGCACTCCGTACGGGGCTCAAGGCACGTCTCTACGTCCAATGCACAGAGCGATGACAGTTGCTCGAGGTACGTCTCTACGTCTAATGCACAGAGTGGTGACAGTTCCTGCACAGAGCGGTGACAGTTCCTGCACAGAGCGATGACAGTTTCTCGAGGCACGTCTCTGCGACTGATGCACAGAAGGCCTGCAGACCTTCAAAAATACGCCTCTACATTTAATGCGCAGGATGGTGGCAAATCTCTGCATTTAATGTAAGAGATTTGATTATATCTTCAAAAGCCGTAATTTTCGGCTAAGACGTCCACATCAGCACTCTGGCACGTTACGTATCGGCTTCTACGCCCATTCAGCTTCTGTGCTCACTCGGCTTCCACGCCCATTTAGCTTCTGTGCTCACCCGGCTTCCACGACCATTCAGCTTCTGTGTTCACTCGGCTTCTACGCCCACTCGGCCTCTATGACCACTCGGCTTCTACGCCTACTCGGCTTCTATGCCTCTTCAGCTTCTACGCCTATTCGGCTTCTATACCGGTTTGATAACTATTTGGCTTCTACGCCATAGTGACAGTTATTGGCTTCTACACCAACCTCTTCTACACAAGGGATAACTACCTACGTGGCTTCTACGTCGTGATCTTAGCAGCAGATATACGTATTTTGTCCCCTTAGTTGGACACGCATCACATGCTCACTCAAAAGGTCATCTATACGCAGGCATTGGTTATTTTAAACCATCGTGTAAAAGGGTGTTGTACTTTCCACTCCTCGGTTTCTACATCGACGGAGTGGTCACTGTCACCAAAACTCTATAAATAGAGACCTCTATCAACAGAGGAAAAGGGTCGAAGAAATACGGGTCAAAAATTGGTCAAGAAAACCAATATCAGATCCAAGGTCGAACTTCCAATAAAGATCGAACCAGAGGTCAAGAGAGAGAGAGAGAGAGAGAGAGGAGAATTCGGAGCTCAGGCAAAGAGTAGGGATCGACGACTTTGGCATCGTGCATCCACCCTCTTTTGTAACCTTTGAAGCTGCTTCCTGTCTTCTACGGCACTTCTTCATCATCGTGTGGTCCAAGGGCTAAAGTGATCGACTGCAGATCAGACACCTATAGCAATATTTATCCAGATTAAATAAATTGTACTCCCACATCCTCGTGTAGGATCAAATTGTACAAGTTTGTTTGTAAACCAAAGAAGGCGGGTTTCGTGTAAAACCTCGTATTATATACACTTCGTTCTTTCGTTTAATACCACAAACACCTTGCACCCGAGGCCCAACTGAACCTTCATTCTAAACCCACTAGTGTATCAGATTTCCTCCAACATCCATCTGTAGCTACTGCAGTTATACCCGAGTGTAAGTAGTAACCTCTACTGCAGGTCTGAACCTGGGCAGGTATTTCCCCAACACCATATGCTGGGTACAACATTAACCATTGAACACTATAATTCCAATCCCTCTCTATATCCTGGACACCTCCTACTGCTTATAGGTGAGTTATCCCATGCAGTCCCAAGATCAACACCTCCTCTAATACACACCACACAACACAACAATTTGAATATCACATTCCCCCCTTCATCATAGTAACTTATAATATCAATCATATAGTACCTATATACATATACCTACATGTATATATCTAAGCACAATATACCTATATATATATATATATAATACTCTTCAACTCACTAGCACTAGACCAAGTATCAAACACTTGGTGTGCACACATCAAGTTTCACACAATAACTCACGATATGCTAGTGATACGACCTCACAACACCATGATACACTCCCAAAATCTTATGAACACAACCACAATACTATATGTACTATACATAATATATTATTATAGCTATTAAATGCAACATGAATAATTTGGCATGCTAGAACTCCCCACACATGCAAATATCCCTCCTACGATACTGTATCACGACGTATCATGATACACACTCATCGTATCCAATTATGGACACGTACATCCTTCCGAATCATACACCCTACTCTAAAATCACTAGATAAATATTCCATCAAATACCTAATGGCCCAATATCGGATTTTTCCTAATTTGGCCATAAAATTCAATGTAACTATCACCATACAAGTCATATGGACCTAATTCTTGATCCTATGGGTAGCCCTAAGCCAATGGAAAATTTCTAATGGTTAAACTACAGATTTATAGTCTAATTATAAGGGAAAACTAAATTATACCTATTAGGAGATAGATTTCCAATAAAAGTCTCCAATGAACACAAAGAAGCCTCAACTTGTGCAAATTTCTCTAAATGGTAGATTATAGCCTTCTTCTTACTTCTAGAGTCTCCAATAGTGTAGTAGGGGTAAATTTGGATGAGATGTGATAGAGATTTGATGTAGTTTTGGTGGAGGAAAGAGAGAATTTAGGGAATAACTATTCTAGATCTAAAATTGGAATAAAAAGAGGAAGGACAAGAGAAAGAGTGCTCTCTATTTGGCCGACCACTCTAGCTTGGTCTCCAAGCAATGTATTTTAACCCTAATACCCCTTGGGGATTTTCATGAAGGAATAGAATTAAGGTGGGAGCTTCTACTCCTAATAGTTAGTTAATCAATTTACTTAACTTAATAAAAATAACTAACTATTTGGCTCAAGTCTAGTATCACTAATGTTGATCCATGACAAGTCTAGTTAGGTCCAATTAGGTTCACTAACAACTAGTCTAACTAATGGTTAACAATTAACCATTAAATATATACATTATATATAACATATACAACCCTACCAATTATTAGAATAAATATAATCCAAAATATCAATACTAGAAATATCACTCAAAACAAGTTTTTTAATTACCAAATTAACAATATTATCCATATTTAGGAAAAAACAAAAATATTCCTCTCTGATAAAGTGGTAGTGACAACTCTACCCCCCTTAGTAGAAATTTATCCTCGAAATTAAAATACCTCGCCCCTCTCTCTTTGGCCAGTCATAACCTACTCATAAAAATTATACTACGGTCAAACCCCTCACAATCATAGTACAAGACAGTCCTATCATATAACCTTACAACTCTACTGAAGAAAAAAACCATGCATGGATATATTCTCTAACTGTCATGAATTGCAATCTCAAACAGGGTCACTGACTAACTATACCTTAGCCAGATTGTCTATCATGGGTTACCACTTCTAATACTACTGGTATACTATAGTTTTAGGACATGGGCATACTTAACTCACTAGCACAAACCACCCAAAATATTGTACTAGCGCCTCAAGAATACCCTCTCCCTTTATCTGTCTCAGTTCTTGCAATCACTTAGAAACTGCTTAAAAATTCTTCTGACAATGAACACTTGTTAACACTCTTAATTATGCACTCTATTGGTACACCCTTACCAATCTTAGATATTCTCAATAGAATGCCAATCCAAGTCTTGACAGTGTATATATAAGGCACTAACTCCTATATATGTTACTTGTGTGATATTCTCATACCAGGTTACTCGTGTCTCTCTTCTATACTTGGTAGACTAGCTACTAGAATGCCAGTTCCCTAAACCTTCATAATACTTGAGATACTCTAGATCTTGCTACTAAGGTACTCCTAATATCTGGTATCTGGTGCAAACTTATACTCTAACACTTAACAATCATTCTAGGATATTCACCTGTATTTGGTACTATTATAATATACATATATATTTCCTAACTGCTATGACACTATGATGTCTTACTGGTGCCCTTATACCCAACATATTTCTCACTAATACATACTACTTATATACCCAAAACTAGCAAGGTACTATACCTACTGAACTTACTTCTATATAGGTTACCCCTCTTACTCACTGCCTGGAACACTTGTACTCTTACTCCTAAACACCCATTCATCTATACTAAATGATAAACTCATCTAATATTATCATATACAAGATATTCACTGATATTAACATATTACTCAGCTTAGCCCTGATATACCCTGAATACTGGTACTTTACTTCACCAGTATAAAATTCACACATCACCCATTGTGCACTATACACATAATTCTAGACATTGTACTTCCTTCCTCCACATATCACTAATGGCGAAGCCTGACCTGCATGGGATACCACTAAAAATGTGTCACGGCCTGCACCCTCATGATCGGACACGAGTACATGGGTACGTCCAGCCTATGCTACATCATCAATGGTAGAACATTGTCTAGGTTATCATTATCCATCTATCAATCATACTAGTACGACCAGTACTACCATGTACTCAATCACAATAATCTAAAAGAAGAATGAATAGGAAAGATAATCAATAACATTCTACAAAGAAAGAACTAGGCAGGATACAGGAAGAAACACTAACTAGAACTCTATAAAAATTACCTCAAGTCCACAGGGTAATAAATGTCTTATCTATAGCACTACTCTGAAATCCCAGAATGGAGAGCACAACAATCACTGAAAAATATCATATAATCAGGAATGGAGCAAAGTACACATTTAACAGCAGTTCCAATAAATGATAAAGACTATGTAACAGTAAATAAAGAGCATATAGAAGATAAATAGAGCATGGTAGAAATATATAGGAATAAGAAAATATGGGAAATACATACAAGAGATATGAACATCATATATAGAATCAAGAAATACATCTAAGTGAGTGAGTACTAGTGACAACATCTGATCGGCTTGGGTAATGCTTAAGAACCATGGGCCTGGTTACTCATATGTGCTGTATATGAGTAATACTATAAAAGGAAAACAAAAATAATGGGGTATGATCACATATCTACAATACATACTCTCCGTCCCCAACTGGTGTAGAAGCATAAAATATGCTGGGGAATTGTACGGATATTATACAGTCAAAACCCCCAACATGTATGAAGCCCGCGTAAACAGTGCTTTAAGGCTGTGTGGCATAAAATATGGCTTCAGAACTGCTCGCGTAAAACAGAGCTTCAGAGCTGTTTTGCGTATCATAGAACTTCAGAGATGCCCGCATAAAGCAGCGCTTCAAGGCTGTTTTGGCGTAAAAGGTTTCTATGCCTCCCTACAGCATAAAATATATTTGTCTTTAATGCAATGTAAAGTCATACGAGAAACTCTTCGTATTCCTCAAATGAATCTGTCAGACAAAATAGTGAACCTGACTCCTGACAAAAGTACTACACCACGATCGAGAGGACGGCTGTGATGATGATTTTGCACAGAGATCCAGACTGTCGTTTAGTGACATATCCTTGATACAAGTCATTTTTACACATTCAAGGAATACGCTGCCTATTCTACACAGGCAAAGATGAGCTTTTACGCTCAAGATGAGACAAAATCAGATGCCACGTCAAAAGTTGTTTCTCATACAGAGCTCGAGTCATATCTCGGCATTTAATGCACGAGATTGAGGCATATCTCTGCATTAAATGCACGAGATCTGGTTCTATTTTTAAAATGATTGGGAGAGCTAAAAACTGTGACTAATACGCTCACATCACCATCATGGTATTTTACGCCAACCAGGCTATTTTTAACCATAGAAGTATGCCGTATGCTATCTTCTCGAAATACGCCAACTCCGGCTATATTTGCAAAGGTACGTAATAAGGCTATTTGGCCCAGAATACGCTCAAGACCTCAGTCAAGAAGGATAATTGGCTATTTTTATGCTGGTTATCTAGTGTTCATGCAGTATCAAGTTTTATGCGATATTTGGCTTTTACGCCAACAAGACAACTATTTGGCTTTTACGCCAACAAGACAGCTATTTGGCTTTTACGCCAACGAGACAGTGATTTGGCTTTTTGCCAACCATCTTTACGCGAGGGGTAGTTACCTACGTGGCTTGCATACCGTGATCTTCGAGAAGCAGTTATACGCGTTATCTCATAATGGGACACGCGTCATACGCGGATTTAGGAGATCATTCAAACGTGGGTAACAATTATTATAACCGCTACATAAAAAGTGCAACTTTCTCTACAGTTGTGCTTCTACGCCAACTGGACAGTTATTATGACTGATCTCTATAAATAGAGACCGCTGGTCACAGGAGATCAGGGTCAGAGAAAAGAGGGGAGACTACCAGAGATCAAGACACAGAGAGAGCACAGACAGAGAGTGTTGATTGACAACTTTGGCGATGAGAGTTCAATCCTACCTGCAATCTTTGAAGCTTCTTCTTCTTCTACAGCACTTCTTTATCATCGTGTGGTCCAAGTGACAAAGTGATCAACCACAGATCAGACTCCTATAGCAATTTTTCCCCAGAATCATTTTTATTGTACTTAACATCCACGTATAGGATTAATTGTACTTTTTTTCTTGTTTGTAAACGAAGAAAGGGTTTCGTATAAAGCTAGTTTCATTCTTTTGTTTATCATCAAACACAACATGACGACTCTGCTGGGGACGACTTTCTCACCTGACGAGAAAGCAATTGCTCAACACGATGTTGTATCCGTCAGATCGACGAAGAAGACTTTGGTCGTCCAATTCGACCAATCTGCTTATGAAGACATGCTTCGTGCAGTGGGTAGCTCTCATTCCCTCTCTGTCCAGAATAACAGGAAGCTGCGTAAAGTATGGATGCCCAAGACATCCTCTACCCTTCCTGCAAGCTCTCCTCCTCCGATCAACAAGGTTGTGACAACACAGCCTACGTGCTCTGCGTATAATACTATTTCTCCCGTCTGTGACGTGGCAGACAAAACTTCTGGTAATACCTTAGGGCCAATCCAGAAGTCTAGAACGCGCCCTGTGCATAAAATCTCTTCTCCTGTTTGTGACATGGTAGACAAAACTTTTGGTAATGCCTCAGTGCTAATCCAGAAGTCTAACACGCGCCCTGCGCGTAAAATCTCGTCTTCCGTTTGTGATGTGGCAGACAAAACTTCTGGTAATGCCTCAGTGCTAATCCAGAAGTCTAACACGTGCCCTGCACGTAAAACTTTGTCTCCCATTTGTGATGTGGCAGACAAAATCCCTAGCAAGGCCTTAGTGCCTATACGAAAATTTCAAACGCGCCCTGCGCGTAAAAATACATCTCCCGTCTATGATGAGGCAGATGGACCCTGGGATCACATCAAGGGAAAACGAGTGGCGAGTATCCCAACCTCTAGGCTTGTACGCCACCAAGAAAAGAACTTGCCCACTCTTCAGAGTACGCGTGACGCTAGAGACCGTCTGAGGACTGTCCCCGTTTTACGCGAACCTGTGCAAAACTCCAGATTACGCTAGGATAAGCCCGTCCGTATAAAGAAGACACGTTGCATGAGAAAATACGCTCCTCAGACGGACAATGGATCGTATGCTACTCACATGGGTGAACTGCTATATTCCTATGGTAAGGAAAGGGTTCCGGTCCCTAATCTTCACGATCCTACTGATGTAAAAAGGCGGAATAAGCCTTCTTCTTCCTCTTCTGTTAATCCCCCTTATTTGCGTGATTTTTTGATCAAAAAATGCAAAGTCAGGGGATCTTCGAATATGTCTATTATACCCCCTAGGGAGCATTGTTGTAATAGTCATAAGGTTGTAATTAACTACTGCTGTTCTAAGGCAAAATGGTCAGTTTTCGACCGGTTGAACTACTCTTTGTCCTTACAGGAAGAAGAACCGACATTCGCGTCGGTAAACATGGCTTCACACATTCCTAGAGGAAAGTCAAGTTCAAGACGTCATCCCTCTAGAACTCCAAGCCAAAGGAGATTTGACAGACTCCGTAAGAATATTGAAGCAGGTGTCTTTCGAAACACCCGCTCGAGGTCACGGCAATCGGCCTCATATTCTTCTGATTCTGACACTGGGGGTTGCCAGTTTTCTGAATTTGATGCTGAAAGTATAGACTCAATCTCTACAGAGATCTATACTAATCCCTCAGTGGCATCCAGAGAAATAGCAGTTTATGCTGTTGGAGATGAACATGAAGAAGCTTCCCCATCAGGAAGTACGGAACAATGCATCGCTGTATTGGAAGCATCGCTTAGAGAGATGTATACCATGATGGAGAATATGCACCAGATGATGGTGACTCAACATACAGCTACGGTAGCTCAAACACCTGTTCCTCCAACTCAACTACGTGTGGGGGTAGATATACCATCCAATGCAAGCCAGGAGCCTATTCAAAATCAAGAATCAGCTACTCCTCAACCCCTTAACCCGAAGAATGTATTACCTCCTGTGGGAGTCACAATACAGCCGATCTCTCACCTCTCTGCTGTCCCTTTCCCGACTGAAGATCCGATACAGGCAGTTCAGGAATTAAAAGCCTAATTTGATGCCTTAAGGCATAAAGATCTGCTCAAGAAGTTGGAAATCAACCAGCCATGCCCAGCTATCTGGGACAAGATCTCTTTCCC
Source organism: Iris macrosiphon (assembly GCA_036927795.1). Lineage (NCBI taxonomy): Eukaryota > Viridiplantae > Streptophyta > Magnoliopsida > Asparagales > Iridaceae > Iris > Iris macrosiphon. Next base: position 108,523,623 of record JAYESA010000007.1, on the reverse strand, counting down.
ACCAAAATACAAACCACAGGCTATGGTTTTGTTTGAGGGAAAAATGTCGTCAAGCCAGTATATGAATTACTTCAACATGATGACGGTGTTATTGCAAGGGAATGACGCCCTTCTCACTCGAGTGTTTAAAGGCTGTCTGTCTGGAGTAGCCTACCAATGGTACCGTAGTCTAGCGGACAACTGTATTACTTTTTTTGAAGATTTCAAGACTCTGTTCTTCGCTCGATTCTACGAAGGAGGAATGGACATGTCCATGTCATCACTCATCGAAGTAAAGCAGAAGGAGAAAGAAAACGTTCGTACTTTTATTGAACGTTATCGTCAGGCTACTTTGCAGATGCCTCCCGGAGTTCCAGATTCTGCCTTGGTGGACATTTGCAGGAAGAACCTTCTCCCACTGATCTCAGTATTTACGGGACCATATCAGTTCCATGATTAGCCCTCGTTTATCATGTCGGCGGTAGCCGCTGAAGACAACAGTCGGAAGGCTCGTGACAACGAAATCATGATCTCTACCTCTGATAGAGGGAAGCGGTTATCCTCCAATAATGACCATACTCGTAGTTCCAAAGGAAAGGAAGCTCTGGCCATCAACACGTCCAGGAAAAATACTCCAGTGACTACGTAGACGAAACCTGGGACTTCCAGACCTATAGAGGAATATTCTTTTGACGACGACGATATTCCGAGCATATTCGATTATCTAGTAAAAAGTGGCAAGCTTACTCTCCCCGAGATAAAGCGTCCAAATGAAGTCGGCAGTACAAATAATCTTAAGTACTGTATTTTCCACAGATACATACATCACCCCACAAAGGCGTGCTATGTACTAAAAAGAAAAATCCAGGAGCTGATCGACGCCAAGGCCATCACTCTATGTAATAACGAGAAGACGGTCACTGCAAACATGATCTCCCTCCAGTTTGGCAATCTGCCCCCTCAAGAAATCTCGGATGGTGTGGTACCTATTCCAAGATCAATGATGAACATTGTTAATCTCCCTCCTACCAGGGGTCAAAATTATGACTTAGTGCCCCTAACTACCAAGCGTAGGAAGATAATATGGGTCCACCCTGATCTGGTGTCAGAAATTGAGGAAGAGACTAAAGCTACTAAAGCTAAGTCTAAAAAGAACTCAAGATGTAAACCATGCCATATGGTTGCAGTATCCCCGACATCGGAAGAAGAGGCTTTAGCAACCGGAACCCGGTCAGGAAAAGCCTACCTTAAAGACTATGGAGGAAACCAGGAGGAAGCAACGGCAGACACTTCGCCTGCCAAACATCGAGAACCTGAACCTGTTATGCCAGAGGCAGGTCCTTCTAAACCAACTTCGGTGGACAAAGGCGAGCATAAAGAAGTTCGTTTCGATAAACCTTTGAAGAATATTCAAAACAAAGGTTTAGAGAAACCTTATAACTTCGACATCTTGGCTCAGTTGGCTAATACTCCGGCCAAATTGTCCATTTTTGAGCTACTTAGGCTATCTAAAGACACTCGTCAAGCCTTGAGTAAAGCGTTAATCCAAGAAGATGCATGCTTGACTCAGCTTAAGTCTCCTGATAAAGAGCCTGTGGCATGTCCTCAATGCCATAGTGTGATGGAAGTGGTCCCTAACATTACTTTCACTCAAGAGGACATATTGTTGAAACATAACAAACACGACAGGCCTCTTTATTACACCGAATACGTTGGCTCCGTTGAGGTAGACCAGATTTACATAGATCCGGGATCGTCGATCAGCATTATCCCTCATAGTCTGTTAAGACTGTTGAGAATTCCTACAAGCGAACTGGGTTACACTACCACCACAATCGTGGGCTTTAATGCCAGGAAGAGCAGACCGTTAGGGAAGATTCGTTTGAGGATCCAGATTGGTGACCTTAGATCAGTGGCTACATGCTACGTTATTGATTCGGAGGTGTCTTACAACATTCTATTGGGCAGACCATGGATCCACGATCACAATATTGTTCCTTCAACTCTACATCAATGCTTTAAATATGTAGACGTCCAAGGGACAGTGAAAATAGAGTTTGCTTATCTCAACCCATTCAAAGGAGTTGAGTCCTACTATTCTGATGCCATGTTGTACACCCAAGACTACATGAAGGAGGTATCAGGAAGGACGGAAGAGGAATCCTGCTAGGAGCCAGGAGAACCATCTGCTGAGCAACATTTGTCAATCCAGGTGAAAGGGCGGACTACCCGTCCGAAAGTCATGGAACCTGTGACTATCCACTTGGGCAAAACCAAATCGGGAGGAGGAAATGATCCCCTAGTGATCAGTCTGAACAAGAAGCCTCCACCTTTGGTTATTGACCTTAGGCGCAACAAGCAGACAGCTGATGTAAATATAACCGGGAATATGGTTTCTGGCGATAATAAAGATTCTCGTTTCCAGTATACTGACGCTCAATTTCCTAATCAGGAATTTTCCCTCATAACGATATAGAACCTATAGCACAAAAATTCTTGGAAGCTATAGACTTCTATCATCCATATGTGTGGAAAATAGCGTCAACATCTAATGTCATCACGACATATGGGCCGCATGAAGATTCTATCTTTATTGTTCCACCTACTCGCAACGATCAGCATCCAATAGTCTTTGGTCGAATGCGGAATAGACCAATTGTACAAGAAGATTCTTACAAGTCTGATGCTGAGAAAATACAAGTCCACAGATATAGCCCACAGGCTTTAAAGATTATGCAAAGCATGGGTTATGATTTAAAGTTGGAGCCAGGCCTCAACTATGGAAAAGGCAGACGAATGCCGTTGCATGGTGATCCTTACTGTCAACAAACTCGTTTTAGGCTAGGGTATACCCTATTTCTTGCAGCTTCAAACAACTCTGAGCCAAGTGAGGAGACCATTTCCTCTTCTCAAGACGATTTGTCATCCTCCGATTCAGATGATGAACTCGAACGGGCATTATCAGTAAATATGGTGTTGACAGATTCCCTCGAAACAGAGGAACAAGAATCTGAACCATTTGAAGATGAATCCTGGGCATAGCAAATAGATACACAATGGGAACTCCAGTTCGAAAAAAAAGAACCACCCACTGAAGATAAGGTTGTCCAAGTCAATATTGGGGATGAAATTTTACCAAAGCCGATATTTATCAAGATCAATCTTTCCGAAGAAGAAAGAGAAGGAATGATCCAGCTGATAAAAGAATATATCGATGTCTTTGCTTGGAATTATGAGGATATGCCAGGTCTTGATCCAAAAGTGGCTACCCATAAACTCAACATACTATCCAATTCAAAGCCTGTAAAGCAACACCAATGCCGGTACCGCCCGGACATGATGGATGTCATTTAAGATAAAATCAGGAAACTAATAGCCTGTGGGTTCATCCGGAAAGAATAACATCCTGATTGGGTCGCTAATGTTGTCCCGGTTATGAAGAAAAATGGAAAAGTTTATATTTGCATCGAGTTCCGAGATCTAAACGCGGCCTGCCCTAAAGACGAGTTCTCTCTCCCCATTACAGACATCGTGATCGATAATACGTGCGGTTTTGATCGCATGTCTTTCATTGATGGATTTTCAGGATATAATCAAATTAAGATGGATCCTGAAGATGAGAAGCATATTGCTTTTCGTACACCACTGGGGGGATATTGCTATACGGTCATACCTTTTGGATTGATGAATATCGGGGCCAAATATCAACGAACTATGAGTAACATATTCCATGAGCACTTACGCAAAATGGTGGAGTGTTACGTAGACGATATTGCTGTCAAAAGCCACCTCAAGGATAATCACATCCAAGACTTGAAGATAGTATTCGAGTTGATGCGCCAACATAAACTCAAAATGAACCCTACAAAGTCCTTTCTTGGTGTATCCAGTTGCAAAATTCTAGGATTTGTCATTACCGCTAAAGGCATTCAAGTTGACCCTGATAAAGTAAAAGCTATCCTGGAAATGCGACCGCCCCGTAATCTCAGAGAACTCAGGGGATTTCAAGGTCGTCTAGCTTATATCAGGAGATCTATATCCAACCTCTCTAGAAGATGTCATCCTTTTTCTCGTCTAATGAAGAAAGGTGTATCATTCGTATGGGACAAAGCCTGTCAGCAAGCGTTTAACGATATCAAACGCTATCTTACTAATCCTACAGTTCTGGTGCCTTCCATCATAGGACGACCATTTTTGTTGTATGTTCGAGCAATGGATCATTCTTTAGGGGCTCTCCTTGCACAAAAGAACAATGAGGGTCACGAATAGGCTATTTACTATCTAAGCAGGATGATGGTCGGAGCTGAACACAGGTATAGTCCAGTAGAAAAAGAATGCTTGGCCTTAATGTTTGCCATTCAGAAGATGCGACATTACTTGACGGGCCAAACTATTCATATCATCTCCAGAATCAATCCGCTGCGGGTTTTAATGAATAAACCGAGTGTTCTTAATTCCTGACTCGCGACTTGGGCAATGCTATTAACACCGTATGATATGGTGTACGTCCCTCAGAAGTCCATGAAAGGTCAAGCCTTGGCTGATTTCTTAGCCGTCCATCCAATTTCGGAAACCTCCAAATTATATAAGAATATTCCCGACGAAGTTGCAGAATGTAATTCGACAATGGAAGGTGATACATGGCAGCTATTCTTTGATGGCGCTTCCAGAACTGGTCCCAAGGGAAACATGGTTTCAGGAGTAGGAATTGTCCTGGTGACTCCTGATAAACTCGTTATCTATCGAGCATATTCTCTTAGCGAACCCTGCTCTAATAATGTGGCAGAGTATCATGCTCTACTAATCGGGCTTCAAGTCGCTAAAGAATTGGATGTTGAATGCCTATAAGCTTTTGTGATTCTCAGCTGATCGTCAATCAGGTCAGAGGAATATATGAAGTTCGCAATCCAGACCTCATTCCTTATCACCGAACAAAGATCAAGATAGCAATATCTTTTAAAGGATTCTTCTTAGAGCATGTTCCTCGATCTTAAAATTTGGAAGCTGATGCTCTGGCCAGCCTAGCTGCAGATCTAGCTATTCCTATAAGAAGGCATAATTCGGTGGTCCTTCTTAACAGAGATTTGTTTTGTATAAAAAATAACTTTCACATAGAACGTAGTTGTGCTATAAATACGGTTCCTCCTAAGAGAGATTGGAGAAGTCCCTTTGTAGACTTCGCGTCATACAAAATCTTACCAGAAGATCCTAAAGAAACAGTATATATCAAGAGATGATCATTATGTTTCTATTTTGATGCTTCTTCATAAAGTCTATATCGCCGAACATACGATGGACTATTGTTACGATATTTTCTGATGATGATGCAAGGCGGGTTATCCGAGAAGCTTATGACGGGGTATGTGGAGCACATCAACCCGGTCCTAAGTTACAAGATCGTATCAGGAGGATGGGCTACTACTGGCCTACTATGATAGCAAATGCCGTAAAATTTGCAAGATAATGCAAATCCTGTCAGGTTCATGCGGATTTCATACATCAGCCTTCTGAGTATTTACATCCTACTATTGCATCATAGCCCTTTGAAGCATGGGATATGGATATCATTGGTCCTATTAATCCTTCGTCTTCTAGAGGACATCGGTTCATCTTGGCTATCACTGACTATTTCTCCAAATGGGCGGAGGCGATCCCTCTTGCTGAGGTAAAGACATCCAACGTGATCAGCTTTATCAAGCACCATGTAACTTATCGCTTCGGGATACCCTGAAGGATAATTCATGACAATGGGCCTCAATTTATCAATCAAGCATTTCACCGATTTTGCGATAAGAATCGGATACAGAACGTGGCCTCAACAGCGTACAATCCTGCTGCTAATGGTTTGGCGAAAGCCTTCAACAAAACTATCATCAAACTCTTGAAGAAGTTTGTCTCTTCAAACAAAAGAGATTAGAACGAGAAGTTGGGAGAATGTCTGTGGGCATACCGCACAACGGTACGAACGCCAACGGGCTGTACCCCATTTTCGTTAGTTTACGGGTGTGAAGTAGTTCTCCCCATCGAAGTTCAAATTCCATCACTCAGGATAGCAGTGGCTAATGAGCTGACTCAGGAAAATAATAATCGTTTAAGACTTTAAGAGCTAGAAGGATTAGACGAGAAACGCCTTCAAGCACAACAGCGCATCGAGTTCTACCAGGCACACATCTCCAGAGCTTTTAATCAAAAAGTGAAGAAAAGAGTGTTCAAAGTTGGTGAGCTAGTTCTAGCTGTGAAGAGGCCAATGATCATTACACACAAAAGTAAGGGAAAGTTCCAGCCCAAATGGGAGGGCCCTTATGTGATTGAAACCATATTTTCAAATGGCGCTTACAGATTAGCCAAGCCTAATGAAGATTTGATAATGGCTCCTATCAACGGCAAATTCCTGAAGAAGTACTATGCTTGATCTTCCTTGCTTAAACAGGGTATGATGAAGATCTCATTCTGACGATACTACGTACAAAACTTAGTTGGAGCATATTCTATCATGTTCTTATGACCTCTGAATAGATATGTTTAACTAATTTGAAACTTCAAAATCTATCACGTCTATATTACCTCTGATAGTATTTTGTACACAAATTTAGTTGGATCATATTCTATCATGTCCATATTACCTCTGAATAGATATGTTCAGCTAAACCTTACCGAAAGTATATCATGTCCATATTACCTCTGATATCACTTTCATGTTAGCCTATCATTTATATTCAAAAGTGATAGGTCCACAAAGTCAGAAAATGTATCTTTATTATCTCTAAAAATATCAAATTACAAAAGGAGCAAAAAGGTACATTATTGGGGAGGAGCAGTTAAATCGCGGATCTGTTGCGCCAAAGCCGCCATCCTCTCATTCCTGGAGTTCAGGATATTAGTACGAGCCCGCTCCAGCCTTGTTTCATCATTGCTCATGTAATCACCTGAAAATTTTAAGAATTTTTACAATTAAATTTTCTGGAATTAATTAGCAATTTCTGTGAATTTTTAAACCTATAATTAAATCAGTCTAATTTAAAATGAATTTTTAAATGAAATTAAATAATATTAAAAAGTGGTGGAAATTATATTTTCTAGTGTAAAATGAAAAACCGAGCATGAGGTATTTTTCTGGGAATTTATTGGACCCCGGATGAATTTTTAATGCATTAAAAACTATTGTATAAATTATCTGATTAATTAAATCAAATTAATTAAGAAAACCAACCCAAATCACCCTGAACCGGACCGGCTGGGTTCACTGAACCATTTGCCTTGTGGGTCGGATCCGGGTCAGAACCCGACCCGCTAAGGACCCGACCCGACCGATTCAGAATCCCTAAAACCAGAGAGACCCGACCCTTCGGCTGCCGGCGGCCGTTTCCGCCGCCATGGCCGCCGGCGACCGTCCCCGTTCCTCTTCCCCGGAACCCCCGACGCTTCCCCTTCAGATCCCGACCAACCACCGGCCATCCCACTCCCATTAGACCCTATATAAATCGAGGAGTCCACCGGCCGGACTCCCTTTCATTCCCACCTCCGGCGACCTCCTAACCGCCTCTGACCACCCTGAGGCACCGCCCCGACCACCAGGACCAGTTCGCCCAGCCTCTAGCTTCTGTTTCCGGCTTCCCTCGGCCACCGGGACTCCGACCAGAGCATTCAGCGAGTCGACTCCCATATTTTCCCCTTCTCCGGCTCTGATCCGGCCGTCCAGGGCTTCGACGACCACCCAGGACCGGAGCCGACCTCCGCCGGAACTGTGCCCTAGACTCGACACAGTAGGACACGGAAGGCCGGACACAAACAGTGGACTCAAGGACACAAGAACAGTAAACCCTAGTGAACAGGACACGAATTGGACACGAGGAAACTCGGATTTTTCGGACAAGTTCAGGTACCCATAACTTTTTACTCGTAGCCCTGATTTTAATTCCGTAAATTGCATCACGAAGCCTGTAAGACCCTCTCGGTGCCCGGACAAACCGCTCGGGGCATCGCGTCCTGTGGTGATCGCACACCGCGATCCAAAAATAGGAAAAACTTAGCCCTGTTTCAACCCAGAATCGAGTACGCTCCGCTAAACGGGATGACTTGGTCACGTGCGGTCTTCACCGACACGTGAGCAACGTAAATACGGACGTGCGGGCTTTCACAGAAGCTGATTCGGATGTGCGTGCACACCGGAATCAGTGCGTATCCGCGGACACCGTCCCGTATCCGTATTTTCTGAATCTCACTGTAACTTAGTGTATACACGTCGGATTGAGACGAAACTTGCGCCATCGGACTCGTAGCAATACGCTGGTCCTGTGGGTCAAGTATTGTTTGATTCTGAGAACGTTGGAAAATCGCGTGTCGTGGGCCCCACAGGCTCTAACTGACGGGCGATTTTGAGAACGGCTCATCGGAATCCAATTCTGGAAGTTCCGTTGGGTTCGTATCAACGTTCCTGACTTGTTGACACTAAGTTGGACTGATTTGGAGACCTTTGACCCTGACCCGGTTTTCGGTGCAAAGCGGCCCACACATGGACCCGCTTTGGCCCAGAAGTGTCATTTTTGCCCTTGTGTCCAAACTGGACTTAAGGACAGCCGTTTCTAACTATTTCCCATGTTCTGAGACTGTTGTTAATGTTCATTTCAGCTTTTGGAGGAGTTATTGCTGAACCCACTGTTACAAGGACCGTCACTGATATTCCAATCCCAGGCAAGTGTACCTTGCTATAAGTTGCAGTTTATTAGTTATTTAGCTCTCTTGCTTTACTTTTCTGTGGCTATTGTACATGTTATAACCTAGGACCGTATGACATACTTAGCGTCCGATCACAGTCGGGTGCCAACCCCGTACGCGGAGTTGTGTACGTCATTTAGTGATGGATATTCGAGACCCTTTATATTCTTGTGCTTGTTTATCAAGTACACTATAACCTAGGACACCTGACACCATACATTGACAAAATCTTCCTGAGATATTCAAGGTGATTCTGTGTAGGATACAGGATGGACATAGTAATTATACTCTTTGATTATGACTGTTGTATTAGCTCTGATCTCACGTGACATGGACATGCGACGTGTGGTTACATTGGGTGGGGAGAGACACACAGGCTACAGGCTGTTCTATATATATACTACTATTATGAGGTTGTAGACTCTCGAGCAGAGCTAGACCACTACTAGATATTGCTGCTACCGGCTCCCCGACACAGAGCTTGTAGCAGTCTCAGCCTGAGTACTAGTGTTGCTCTCAGTTGCATTTTCACATAGATGGTTATGTAGTTACCTGCTTATTATATTTTCTATTTCACTGCATTACTTTTGGCTTGTGATTTCTGTACCTTGCTATGTCCCCTGAGGACCTAGAATGGATGATGTCCCCAGGTTTAGCAGAAGAGCATTATCCCGAGGTTTACGGGACAGGAGCTGAAGCTGTACCAGGAGCTGTTGCTGAGGGAGAACATAACATAGAAGCAGAGGTGATGGCTGAAGACTTTACTTGAGATTATGACATTTGTACTTCTCAGATACTTATTTTGGACTCTTTTATTCTGGTCTGATGAACCAGTGTTTTAGACTCTTATCGGGTTGTTCCCCGACATACTCTGCTGAGACTGGACTTGATGTACTTTCTTTATTGCTGTTGTTTTTATTCTGTGTGTGGATGAGATTAGTTTTTGATTTATTGTGGTAGACCTATATTACAGCTTAAGTATACCCGGTGGATCCATTAAATTGGGTTGTCCATCGTTGTGTACTGCTGGCCATTGCCACGTGCTTAGTCCCTCGATATTTTGGGACTGGGGCGTGACATGGTTTTTGTGGTGGCCCATACAGGTCTACGACAAATTGTTTGGTTTCAACTTAGGGACCAAACAAACCTGTAAAAAGATAGGATAGGCTATAGGATCTCATCCATTTATTGAACGTTTTTGAAACTCTATATCGCATTCGAATTAAGTACTTGAATTTGCATCCTGCTTGACTCTACTAAACGTTCTCATAAAGTTTATTTTTGAATACAGCAAGATGGATCCAAGGAGTGGAGATGAAATTCCTTTTACACCACAAGATGCTGTGGTTACCTATGGAGATGGAGTTACACCAGAGAACAGGGGACAATCCTCTCAAAGTGGACAAGCTGAACAGAATAACTCAAGGTTCAGGCGTGATGATATCCCACCACCGCCTCAATTCACTCCACCTATGCCTGCATTCCCACCAGGGCAAACAATGGACGGGCAGCAGATGTTCCAGATGTTTTATGCCATGATGCAAGCTCAACAACAAGTTTAACAGGAGGCGCAGCGTCAGGAGGCAGAGAACCTGAGAACCAGCCTAGTAAATGCATTGGAGCAGGCAAACCCACAAGCTAGGCAACCAGCGACGGGATCTATCACTAATTTCCGTCAACTCAAGCCCCGTACCTTTTCGGGCAAGGAAGGACCAACTGAAGTGCATAAATGGCTCACTAATACACAGCATCAGTTGGAAGCAGCTGAACTTCCGCGGAAGAAATGGATGACTGCTATCCGAATGCAACTGACGGACAACGCACACCACTGGTGGTTAGCTGAAGAGAGGAGGCTCGGACATGACCGAGTCACTTGGGAGGAGTTCTCCAGACTCTTCCAAGAGATGTATATCCCAGCTGTTGCTAGATCAGAACCCCGAGATAAATTCAACCGCCTCATCCAGGGCAACATGACGGTGGAGGAGTATAATGCTGAATTCATTCGTTTGAGTCGTTTCGCTCCTTCTCTAATTCCTACCGAAGAAGAGAAGGCGGAGAAATTCTTTGATGGACTCAGGTTCGAACTTCAGAGGTTGATTGGATCTGTTGCCCCTACATCGTACAACGACGTCCTTGCTGCGGCACGACGCATGGAGCGCGTCACCAGGAGGGAGTCAAGTCTGAAGCGGCCATTTACCTCAGTACCATCCAAGGCAGCACAAGAAGATTCTGCAAAGCAACTCCAGAGGAATCTACCGCATAGGGCAGCACCAAGAACTCTACCTACTTGTCATTTCTGCGGCAAGTTGGGTCACATTGAAAAGGAGTGCAGACGTAAATTGGGACTGTGCCTGGTTTGCGGCTCCAACCAGCATCTATCCAGGGACTGCACAGCACGCCGAGAGGAAGCACCACGACCAGCTCTACCTGCACCAAGGCCAGATTATCCAGCAGTGGGAGCACAGCAGACGGGAGTTGGAGGAGTCAGACCACCAGCACCAGGAGGATATCAGCCAAGACCTCCATTGCCACCTCAAGCAGCACTATTCCAACAGGCTCGTCAGCAGAGGGGACCAGCACAGGGACGAGGTCAGGCTTTTGTATTGGCTGTTCAGGAAGAAGCTATTGCTGGAGAAGTTATAGCAGGTACCATCTTAGTAGCTTCATTACCTGCTGTAGCTTTATTTGATTCTGGGGCATCGCACTCATTTATAGCTGCTAGCTTCGTAGCCACCCATAGAGTAGCTACTGTACCCCTTCCGAAGACTAAGAGAATTCTTACGGGAGGTAGAATTATACCTGTTAGTGATATCTGTAGATCATGTTCAGTAGTAGTCTGCGGAAGAGAGATGCGAGCCCAATTTCTGATCTTTTCTATGCCTGACTATGATGTGGTACTTGGTATGGACTGGTTAAGTCAGTATCATGCTACTCTTGATTGTCGGCTTGGAAAGGTTATATTCTGACCACCTGGACACTCAGAGTTTGAATTTCTTCGAGGAGCTGTAGAACAAGGTGTTCAGCCAACTCTTAGGGTATTAACTGTAGAAGGGGAGTCAAGTTACCCAAGAGTTATATCAGAGTTTGTGGATGTATTTCCCGATGATCTTCCAGGTCTACCACCTGATCGGGAAATAGAATTCACCATAGACTTAACTCCAGGAGCAGAACCGATCACTTCAACAGTTTATAGACTAGCACCTAAGGAGTTAGTAGAGTTGAAGAAGCAAGTTGATGAACTTCTGGACAAAGGTTTCATCCGGCCCAGTGTATCACCTTGGGGAGCACCTATACTTTTTGTACCGAAGAAGGATGGAACAGTTCGTCTGTGCATTAATTACAGGGCGTTAAATGCTGTGACCATTAAGAACCGGTATCCCTTGTCCCGCATAGATGACTTATTTGATCAATTGAGTGGAGCTAGGGTATTTTCAAAGATTGACCTGAGATCCGGTTATCACCAGATTAGGGTGAGGAAGGAAGATATCCCGAAGACAGCCTTTAGAACCAAGTATGGACACTATGAGTTCTTAGTTATGCCGTTTGGTTTAACCAACGCGCCTGCTATGTTCATGAGCTTGATGAACCGAGTTTTCCATCAATACTTGGATAAATTCGTGGTGGTATTTATAGATGACATTCTGGTATATTCCAAAAGCCACGAAGAGCACGAAAAGCATCTCAGAATCGTGCTAGAGACGTTGAGGCAGGAGAAGCTTTATGCTAAGCTCAGTAAATGTGAGTTTTGCATGGATAAGGTGCCATTCTTGGGGCATATTATCTCAGGAGAAGGGCTGTCAGTTGATCCAGAGAAGATTGCTGCTATTGAGACTTGGCCTACACCAACATCAGTTGCTGAGGTGAGGAGTTTTCTAGGACTTGCCGGATATTACAGAAGGTTCGTAGAAAATTTCTCAAGGATTGCAGAGCCAATGACGAAGTTGACACGGAAAGATCAGAACTTTGCATGGACAGAAGAATGTCAGTTGGCCTTTGAAGAACTGAAGAGGCGTTTAACAACAGCACCAGTCTTGACTCTTCCTTCAGGGTCAGGCGGTTTTGTTGTATATAGCGATGCGTCAGGTAGTGGCCTAGGATGTGTTTTGATGCAGCATGGCAAAGTTATTGCTTATGCATCGAGACAGCTGAAGGTCCATGAGAAAAACTACCCAACGCATGATTTGGAGCTAGCTGCTGTAATATTTGCACTGAAGATTTGGAGGCATTATCTTTATGATGAGAAGGTGGAAATCTTCACTGACCACAAAAGTCTAAAGTATGTATATACCCAGAAAGAGCTTAATATGAGGCAAAGACGCTGGCTTGAGTTAATGGTGGACTTTGATATAGATCTGCAGTACCACCCAGGGAAGGCGAATGTAGTAGCAGACGCACTCAGCAGGAAGCCTACAGCATATTTCTTGACAATGCAGCCTGAGCTATTGAGAGATCTACAGGAGCTTCAGATAGAGGTTATTCTACCAAGGCAGAGTGGTTTACTGGCTAATCTGGAAGTGAAGTCATCGCTCGTGGAAAGAATTAAAGAAGCTTTGCCTACTGATGCAAGATTTAGAAGACTCAAAGAGAAGACAGAAGCAGGCATGCAAACGGGACTTCGCATACATGATGATGGTACATTAAGGTGCGGAGATCGTCTATATGTTCCAAATAGAGAACTGAGGCAAGAACTAATGACTGAAGCACATAGTTCCATATACTCTGTTCATCCAGGAGGAACAAAGATGTATCGAGATCTAAGGCAGTACTATTGGTGGCATGGAATGAAGAGAGAGATTGCCAGATTTGTAGCTAAATGCTTAGTCTGCCAACAAGTGAAAGCCGAGCATCAGAGGACTGCAGGAATGTTGCAGCCGCTTCCCATACCAGAATGGAAGTGGAAACATATCACCATGGACTTCGTCACAGGATTCCCAAGGAGCCCCAGCGGAAAAGATGCGGTATGGGTTATCGTGGATCGACTCACTAAGTCGGCACACTTCTTGCCGTTTAGAGTTGGACAATCCACAGAAATACTAGCCGACATGTATATGCGACAAATAGTAAGGTTGCATGGAGTGCCGGTTAGTATTGTATCAGATCGAGATTCGAGGTTCACCTCTCATTTTTGGCGAAGCATGCAAGAGAGTCTTGGTACCAGACTAAAATTTAGCACGGCCTATCACCCCCAGACAGATGGTCAATCAGAACGTACAATCCAGATCTTGGAAGATATGCTGCGATCCTGTATGTTAGATTTTGGAGGATCCTGGGAAGATCATTTGCATTTGGTGGAATTCTCATATAACAACAGTTACCAGGCAAGCACCAAGATGGCACCTTTCGAGGCGTTATACGGTAGGAAGTGCAGATCGCCAATATGCTGGAGTGACGTCGGAGAGCGTCAAATCTTGGGACCAGAATTGGTGATGCAAACAGTGAAGAAAGTGAAGCAAATCCAGAATCATCTTCGGGCAGCTCAGGATAGACAGAAGCATTGGGCTGATACACACCGACGTCCCCTGGAATTCAAGGAAGAAGAACATGTATTCCTGAGGATTTCATCTACTCGAGGAACCATTCGTTTTGGGAGCAGAGGCAAGTTAAGTCCAAGGTACATTGGGCCCTTTGATATTCTGGAGCGCATTGGTGAGGTGGCGTATCGTCTTGCATTACCTCCATCTTTAGAGGGAGTGCATGATGTATTCCATGTTTTACAGTTGAGAAGGTATGTGACTGACCCAAGTCACATAGTGGATCATTCAGAGATCGCCGTAGGTCCAAGCCTGAGATATGAAGAACAACCGGTGGATATACTCGGAACCAGTGAGAAGACATTGCGAGGGCATACAATTAAACTGGTTCGTGTGGCATGGAAGCAACACTCACCTGGTGAATCTACCTGGGAGAGGGAAGATACCATGCGACAGAAGTACCCCCACTTATTCGAGGATGCAGGTATACCTTAAGTAAATTTTAATTCTTGTAGTTCTGTTCTGTTAGTAGTTTAATCTTTAAATTGCGAGGACGCAATTTTCTTAAGGGAGGTAGATTGTAATCACCTGAAAATTTTAAGAATTTTTACAATTAAATTTTTTGGAATTAATTAGCAATTTCTGTGAATTTTTAAACCTATAATTAAATCAGTCTAATTTAAAATGAATTTTTAAATGAAATTAAATAATATTAAAAAGTGGTGGAAATTATATTTTCTAGTGTAAAATGAAAAACCGAGCATGAGGTATTTTTCTGGGAATTTATTGGACCCCGGATGAATTTTTAATGCATTAAAAATTATTGTATAAATTATCTGATTAATTAAATCAAATTAATTAAGAAAACCAACCCAAATCACCCTGAACCGGACCGGCTGGGTTCACTGAACCGTTTGCCTTGCGGGTCGGATCCGGGTCAGAACCCGACCCGCTAAGGACCCGACCCGACCGATTCAGAATCCCTAAAACCAGAGAGACCCGACCCTTCGGCTGCCGGCGGTCGTTTCCGCCGCCATGGCCGCCGGCGACCGTCCCCGTTCCTCTTCCCCGGAACCCCCGACGCTTCCCCTTCAGATCCCGACCAACCGCCGGCCATCCCACTCCCATTAGACCCTATATAAATCGAGGAGTCCACCAGCCGGACTCCCTTTCATTCCCACCTCCGGCGACCTCCTAACCGCCTCTGACCACCCTGAGGCACCGCCCCGACCACCAGGACCAGTTCGCCCAGCCTCCAGCTTCTGTTTTCGACTTCCCTCGGCCACCGGGACTCCGACCAGAGCATTCAGCGAGTCGACTCCCATATTTTCCCCTTCTCCGGCTCTGATCCGGCCGTCCAGGGCTTCGACGACCACCCAGGACCGGAGCCGACCTCCGTCGGAACTGTGCCCTAGACTCGACATAGTAGGACACGGAAGGCCGGACACAAACAGTGGACTCAAGGACACAAGAACAGTAAACCCTAGTGAACAGGACACGAATTGGACACGAGGAAACTCGGATTTTTCGGACAAGTTCAGGTACCCATAACTTTTTACTCGTAGCCCTGATTTTAATTCCGTAAATTGCATCACGAAGCCTGTAAGACCCTCTCGGTGCCCGGACAAACCGCTCGGGGCATCGCGTCCTGTGGTGATCGCACACCGCGATCCAAAAACAGGAAAAACTTAGCCCTGTTTCAACCCGGAATCGAGTACGCCCCGCTAAACGGGACGACTTGGTCTCGTGCGGTCTTCACCGACACGTGAGCAACGTAAATACGGACGTGCGGGCTTTCGCAGAAGCTGATTCGGATGTGCGTGCACACCGGAATCAGTGCGTATCCGCGGACACCGTCCCGTATCCGTGTTTTCTGAATCTTACTGTAACTTAGTGTATACACGTCGGATTGAGACGAAACTTGCGCCATCGGACTCGTAGCAATACGCTGGTCCTGTAGGTCAAGTTTTGTTTGATTCTGAGAACGTTAGAAAATCGCGTGTCGTGGGCCCCACAGGCTCCAACTGACGGACGATTTTGAGAACGGCTCATCGGAATCCAATTCTGGAAGTTCCGTTGGGTTCGTATCAACGTTCTTGACTTGTTGACACTAAGTTGGACTGATTTGGAGACCTTTGACCTGACCCGGTTTTCGGTGCAAAGCGGCCCACACATGGACCCGCTTTGGCCCAGAAGTGTCATTTTTGCCCTTGTGTCCAAACTGGACTTAAGGACAGCCGTTCCTAACTATTTCCCATGTTCTGAGACTGTTGTTAATGTTCATTTCAGCTTTTGGAGGAGTTATTGCTGAACCCACTGTTACAAGGACCGCCACTGATATTCCAATCCCAAGCAAGTGTACCTTGCTATAAGTTGCAGTTTATTAGTTATTTAGCTCTCTTGCTTTACTTTTCTGTGACTATTGTACATGTTATAACCTAGGACCGTATGACATACTTAGCGTCCGATCACAGTCGGGTGCCAACCCCGTACGCGGAGTTGTGTACGTCATTTAGTGATGGATATTCGAGACCCTTTATATTCTTGTGCTTGTTTATCAAGTACACTATAACCTAGGACACCTGACACCATACATTGATAGAATCTTCCTGAGATATTCAAGGTGATTCTGTGTAGGATACAGGATGGACATAGTAATTATACTCTTTGATTATGACTGTTGCATTAGCTCTGATCTCACGTGACATGGACATGCGACGTGTGGTTACATTGGGTGGGGAGAGACACACAGGCTACAGGCTGTTCTATATATATACTACTATTGTGAGGTTGTAGACTCTCGAGCAGAGCTAGACCACTACTAGATATTGCTGCTACCGGCTCCCCGACACAGAGCTTGTAGCAGTCTCAGCCTGAGTACTAGTGTTGCTCTCAGTTGCATTTTTACATAGATGGTTATGTAGTTACCTGCTTATTATATTTTCTATTTCACTGCATTACTTTTGGCTTATGATTTCTGTACCTTGCTATGTCCCCTGAGGACCTGGAATGGATGATGTCCCCAGGTTTAGCAGAAGAGCATTATCCCGAGGTTTACGGGACAGGAGCTGAAGCTGTACCAGGAGCTGTTGCTGAGGGAGAACATAAC
This sequence comes from Iris macrosiphon, assembly GCA_036927795.1. Classification (NCBI taxonomy): domain Eukaryota; kingdom Viridiplantae; phylum Streptophyta; class Magnoliopsida; order Asparagales; family Iridaceae; genus Iris; species Iris macrosiphon. The sequence continues at coordinate 108,506,349 of JAYESA010000007.1, read as the reverse complement.
ATAGAAGCAGAGGTGATGGCTGAAGACTTTACTTGAGATTATGACATTTGTACTTCTCAGATACTTATTTTGGACTCTTTTGTTCTGGTCTGATGAACCAGTGTTTTAGACTCTTATCGGGTTGTTCCCCGACTTACTCTGCTGAGACTGGACTTGATGTACTTTCTTTATTGCTGTTGTTTTTATTCTGTGTGTGGATGAGATTAGTTTTTGATTTATTGTGGTAGACCTATATTACAGCTTAAGTATACCCGGTGGATCCATTAAATTGGGTTGTCCGTCGTTGTGTACTGCTGGCCATTGCCACGTGCTTAGTCCCTCGATATTTTGGGACTGGGGCGTGACAGCTCAAAAGAGATAGTTCGGACAGAGAATCAACAAAACTTGCGTGGATGATACCCGCATGTGTCAAGTTCTGTTGAGCTGTCTTCACTTGGCCCTCAAATACATCATCTAAACCCCCAGATTTTGCAAGAATTTTAAATTGGAATTTTTCGTAATTTTCTGGGGATTTTCTGTAATTAAAATCAGAGTTTTTAATTATTAAATGATTTTTAATTATTAATAAATAATATTAAAATATTATGGAAATAATATTTTTTGGTGTAAAATGGAAAACTGGACTTAGGGTAATTTTTCTGGATTTTTCTGGGCCTCAGACCTATTTTTAAATGCCTAAAACTATTTTAATTAATTAATTAATTAATTAACTATTTATTTAATTATTATTATTATTTATTTTTTTATTTCTCAGCCCAGCCCGCACCCTGGCCCATTGGGCCGCGGCCCAGACGCAAACCTTAACGGGTCGGGTCGGGCTCACCCGAACCCGACCCGCCGCCAGCCCGACCCGCCCGAACGGTCCCCCCACGCTGCCCGACTCCACCGCCGCCCTCCGCGCGCAGCGCTACGTCCACCGCGCCACCTCTCCCTCTTCTCCGCCGAGTCCGACCCAGCAACCGCCCTCCTCCTCCTTTATAAACCCTCTCTCCCCCCTTCTTCTTCCTCCTCCGGCCACCTCTCAAAACCCTAACCCTAGCCGTGCTCCGCCCTCCACCGCCGTCTCGCCCCGACCTCGCCGCTGCCCAGCCACCCTGCCACAGCCGTCGCCGTCGCCTCCAGCCGCGTTCCCCCCTTCTTCCCCGTCGACAGCAGCCGCAGCGCCGCCCTGGGCCGCCCCCGCGCCGCCGCCTCCGCCCGGACGCTGCGCCGCCCTCCGCCGCAGCACCCCAGCCGTGCTCGGCCTCCCTGCCGCCGTGCCGACCACCGACCACCGCCATCAGCAGCCAAACCCTAACCCTAACCCTAATTCCCAAATTCCGTGTTGGACACGACACGGACACGGTGAAGACCCAATTTTTGGACCCTGTTCAGGTGCGTGTAACTTTCGCCTCGTAGCTCTGTTTTCAATTCCGTAAATTGCATTGGAAAGCCTGTATGACCCTCTCGGTGCCCGGACAAACCGCTCGGGGCATCGCGTCCTGTGGTGATCGCACACCGCGATCCAAAAATAGGAAAAACCAGACCATATTTTACCCCGGAACTGAGTACGCCCCGCCAAACGGGACGACTTGGTCGCGTGCGGTCTTCACAGATACGTGTGCACCGTCGATACGGACGTGTGAGATTTCGCAGAAGCTGATTCGGGTGTGCGTGCACACCGGAATCAACGCGTATCCGCGGACATCGCCCCATATCCGACTTTTCTGCAATTTGCCCTAACTTCTTGTACACTCGTCGGATCGAGACGAAACTTGCGGCATCGGACTCGTAGCGATATGCTGGTCCTGTGGGTCAAGTTTGGTTCGATTCTGAGAACGTTGACGAAATCGCGTGTCGTGGGCCCCACAGGCCCCGCTCGACGGGCGATTTCGTGATCGGCTCATCGGAATCCAATTCTGGAAGTTCCGTTGGGTTCGTATCAGCATTCCTGACCTGTTGACACTAAGTTTGGTGAATTCGGAGACCGTTGACCCGGACACATTTTTCGGTGCAAAGCGGGCCCACCGGTGGACCCCATTTTGAGCCGAAACTGCCGTTTTTGCCTTTGTCTCCAAATTGGACCCAAGGATAGGCGTTTCTAGCTATTTGACATCTTCTGAGCGTGATGGTAATATTTATTTTAGCATCTGGACTCATCTCTGGAAATTTCCCCGAGAACATAACTGTAATTGGATCCAAACAACAGGCAAGTACCTGCACTTCAAGATTAATCTTTATATTATGATAGTTAATTCCCTGCTCTACTAGTACCCTTGATGATTACACGTAGTGTTAGAATACTGGATTTCATGTCTTGGATACTGTATTTCATGTCTTGCTTTTCATGTCGGGTGGGAGAATGCTAGAAGGCATGTAGTTTACCTTTCCCCCTATCATGTTTAATAGCTGTTGGTACGCGACTGTACCCTCAGCCGGATCTCGATTGTTCATGTTTAATAGCCGTCTATGACGGCCGAATTAGCCTTATAAACCCCTATATGCCAACTATGTATTCTAAAATAAACACAAGTTCACACATATAGCTTCTGGTCTTGTTATAGTTCTTGCTGACTGTTGTAGTTTTATTTCCTGTCTCATTTATTCCTGCTTTCTCATATTCCTGTTTATAGCATTAACTCTCAGATATTGATGTTCTTCTATGCAACTTCCTCAATATGATACTCAAGTTAATTGTCATGAATATTTAGTTTAATCTTGTTGTGCATTGTGTACTTTGCTCCTTTCCTGACTGGATCCGTTATTTTAGGCGATGATGAGAACTTTGCCCCTACCTATTATGCCCACTATGAGTTAGCAGGTGACCCATATGAGGAGCCAGTTCCCACCCAGGAGGCTACTTCTGCAGAGTAGTTAGCAGTAGCTGCTTATTTATTTCCTTTCAGCATATACTCGGATTTGTCCCCGATTTATCTTCTGGCTTGTATTAACTGTGGATTTGGTTGTCACAGATTAAATGTTATGAAATCTTAGCATTCCTATTTCCTGTGATTATTCTTACATGTTCATTATTATGGATGAGATAGGTACTTATTGACCCCAAAAATGACCTAGACAGCGTACTACCGTCGATACTGCGGCGTAGGCTGGACGTGCCCACGCACTCGTACCCGAATAACCGGGTGCGGGTCGTGACACATTTTTGTGGTGGCCCATGCAGGTCCAACGACTAAATTGTTCGGTTTCAACTCAGGGACCGAACAGGCCTGCAATAAAGCTAGGATAAGTTTATAGGATCTCATCCACTTGCTTGAATCGTCTTTGATATCTGTATCGTATTCGAACTAATTTGAACTTGCATCTTGCCTTGATTCCTGTGCGCCTCTTATTGGTTATTTTGGATACAGGGAAATGGACCCACAAGCCAGCAACGAGGCTCATGCAGAAACACCACAAACCGTTGTGGATACCCAAGAAGACGATGTGATACCAGTCGGTGAAGGCCAATCATCACAAGGCAGTCAAGCAAGTCAGCCTGCCTCAATAATCCGTCAAGATGGCATTCCACCCTCGACATAGCCTATTCCACCGATGCCTTCCTTCCCACCGGGACCGCCTATGGACGAACAGCAGATGTTCCGCATGTTCTACATAATGATGCAAGCCTATGAGAAGGTTCAACAAGAAACTCAGCAAAACCAAGCGGAGAACTTCATCGACAGAATTAGCTCGGAGTCACGGAAGCCAAGCAGTTCAAATGCAATTACCTTCGACGAGGACGTTCTTACTGCAGCGCGACCTGTGGAGTGCACCACAAGGATCGAGTCCAGCCGAAAGCGGCCGTCTGCGTCAGCACCAGACCAAGCACAATAGAAAAAAGCTGCAAAGCGACCACGGATGAATCCAACTCAAGGACAGAACCAACAAGCTCCCACTTGTGGCTATTGTCAAAAACGAGGTCACATTTGGCAGGATTGTAGAAAGAGACTAGGTGCCTGTCTATATTGTGGATCAGCAGCACATCAAATGAAGGATTGTCCGGCTGCTCAAAGACGCACAACTGCACAAAAGTTCCAGTTCAGGCCAGGCCCCAGCAGCGCAGCAGAGGGCACCACCTCAAGAACACGGACAAGCTTAGATGATGACCATGGAGAACGTGCAGACTCTTAGAGTAACTAATGCGCGTAAGTGATTCGTAGATACCATTTTCTAGTATTGTTTTAGCTCGTGCCTATTGGTTAGCGACCTCAGCCCCAACCTAGTAATTTTAAACTTGCTAATAAATACTTTTGTTGGATAACTGTAGAGATTGTAGAATCCTTTGTTACTGAGCTTATTGTAGGTTGTTTTGTGTGTTTAAATAATTTGTACCTCCTTTCATCATCATCTAGTGCACTAAATTTTGATGTACTTGACTTATGCTGCTATTTTATAGCCTAGTTTTGCAAGCTTACTCTTTATCGAGCTTGTTCATGACAAGTGTATTATTGGGGAGGCCCACAATGATATATTTCAGAATCAGTGTATTACGGTTTGATCAACCATAGTACGCTTGATTCGCCCTTCGAAATAATACTTTACGTGGATTGAGATATATAGTTGACTAGTTGCCCTTTAGATATGTCCGAGCATATCGTATCGATTACACAACTGTATTAATATGAGCATGTGAATAGGAATTACCGAGATAGGATTCAATCCACAATCGCTTGACAATTCCCACCTGAATACTTTAAAACGCCTTGACCCCGATATTTCTTTTCTATCACCCCACCCTTGAACTCTTTATTATTGATCTTCGTCTTCCCTTATTTCGGAAAGATGAAATCTCGTGCCTGGTATAAGTTAGTACATAGATATTACTAGATATGCCACATAGGCCGATCACATACTTGGGGATTAAACTTTCGTAATTGAGGACATATCATATGTGACATGATCGGCGTTGAAGTTCGAGGATTGAATGACGTAGGTAAGCATATTAAGGAATATTTTTCTTAAGGTATATAGTCTTTTGTGATGAATGGGTAAACTCTAATTTGGGTAGCAATGCATTTGTCAACTCGAGAGGAATGTCCTTTGGATCGTGACCGAGTAAGGTCAGATTGGAAGAAGCAAGCCATTATAATTTTGAAAATTTAGAGGAGTGACTAAAATGATTAATGAATTGATATCGAGGACCCAATAAGTTGTATCTTGGATACATGATTTAAATCTTGAATAATGAAAGTAAAATCGCCAATTTGAATTTAGGGGATATATGATTCAGACTTGAACAGTGGTGGACTACACTTAAATTATTTTTCAACTTGATGATTTGAATTACAAATTAAAATTTGATGGTTGGACTAACTAGTTGGATTATTGAGGAGATGAATGAAATTTAAAAAGTTGAAGCATACAAGTGAATGGGAATACTAATGGACTCGAATTACTTCCAAAAGAAATTACGATCGTGAGGTAAATTCATAAGCACGTGCAAATCTGGAAGATGCTATATGGACTTAGTCCAAAATCTGCCTGTGGGTAATTTGAGGAAGTAAGAAGTAATAGCCATAGGTTGAATTCTTGATGGGAACAAGTAGTCATCTTAAATTTTGAAGTGATTGCAGTGGATATGATTAGGCTTTTAATTATCGCAAAGAGATGGCGATCGACTTGCCCTATGTACATGAAGGGTTAACAGATTATGGCTTAATTTTAAATTTTGAGGACGAAATTTTTATAAGTTGGGTAGATTGTAAACCCCCAGATTTTGCAAGAATTTTAAATTGGAATTTTTTGTAATTTTCTGGAATTTTCTGGGGATTTTTTGTAATTAAAATCAGAGTTTTTAATTATTAAATAATTTTTAATTGTTAATAAATAATATTAAAATATTATGAAAATAATATTTTTGGGTGTAAAATGGAAAACTGGACTTAGGGTAATTTTTTTGGATTTTTCTGGGCCTCAGACCTATTTTTAAATGCCTAAAAACTATTTTAATTAATTAATTAACTATTTATTTAATTATTATTATTATTATTAATTTTATTATTATTATTTTTATTTCTCAGCCCAGCCCGCACCCTGGCCCATTGGGCCGCGGCCCAGACCATAACCTTAACGGGTCGGGTCGGGCTCACCCGAACCCGACCCGTCGCCAGCCCGACCCGCCCGAACGGTCTTCCCACGCTGCCCGACTCCACCGCCGCCCTCCGCGCGCAGTGCCGCGTCCACCGCGCCACCTCCCCCTCTTCTCCGCCGAGTCTGGCCCAGCAACCGCCCTCCTCCTCCTTTATAAACCCTCTCTCCCCCCTTCTTCTTCCTCCTCCGGCTACCTCTCCAAACCCTAACCCAGGCCGTGCTCCGCCCTCCACCGCCGCCTCGCCCCGACCTCGCCGCTGCCCAGCCACCCTGCCACCGCCGTCGCCGTCGCCTCCAGCCGCGTTCCCCCCTTCTTCCCCGTCGACAGCAGCCGCAGCGCCGCCCTGGGCCGCCCCAGCGCCGCCGCCTCCGCCCGGACACTGCGCCGCCCTCCGCCGCAGTGCCCCAGCCGTGCTCGACCTCTCCGCCGCCGTGCCGACCACCGACCACCGCCATCAGCAGCCAAACTCTAACCCTAACCCTAATTCCCAAATTCCGTGTCGGACACGACACGGACACGTGCCCCAGCCTTCTTCGCGTGCGGTCTTCACAGATACGTGCGCACCGTCGATACGGACGTGTGAGTTTTCACGGAAGCTGATTCGAGTGTGCGTGCACACCGGAATCAACGCGTATCCGCGGACATCGCCTCGTATCCGACTTTTCTGCAATTTGCCCTAAATTCTTGTACACTCGTCGGATCGAGACAAAACTTGCGCCATCGGACTCATAACGATACGCTGGTCCTGTGGGTCAAGTTTGGTTCGATTCTGAGAACGTTGACGAAATCGCGTGTCGTGGGCCCCACAGGCCCCGCTCGACGGGCGATTTCGTGATCGGCTCATCGGAATCCAATTCTGAAAGTTTCGTTGGGTTCGTATCAGCATTCCTGACCTATTGACACTAAGTTTGGTGAATTCGGAGACCGTTGACCCGGACACATTTTTCGGTGCAAAGCGGGCCCACCGGTGGACCCCGTTTTGAGCCGAAACTGCCGTTTTTGCCCTTGTCTCCAAATTGGACCCAAGGACAGGTGTTTCTAGCTATTTGACATCTTCTGAGCGTGATGGTAATGTTTATTTTAGCATCTGGACTCATCTCTGGAAATTTCCCCGAGAACATAACTGTAATTGGATCCAAACAACAGGCAAGTACCTGCACTTCAAGTTTAATCTTTATATTGTGATAGTTAATTCCCTGCTCTACTAGTACCCTTGATGATTACATGTAGTGTTAGAATACTGGATTTCATGTCTTGGATACTGTATTTCATGTCTTGCTTTTCATGTCGGATGGGAGAATACTAGAAGGCATGTAGTTTACCTTTCCCCCTATCATGTTTAATAGCTGTTGGTACGCGACTGTACCCTCAGCCGGATCTCGATTGTTCATGTTTAATAGCCATCTATGACGGCCGAATTAGCCTTATAAACCCCTACATGCCAACTATGTATTCTAAAATAAACACAAGTTCACACAGATAGCTTCTGGTCTTGTTATAGTTCTTGCTGACTGTTGTAGTTTTATTTCTTGTCTCATTTATTTTTGCTTTCTCATATTCCTGTTTATAGCATTAACTCTGAGATATTGATGTTCTTCTATGCAACTTTCTCAATATGATACTCAAGTTAATTGTCATGAATATTTAGTTTAATCTTGTTGTGCATTGTGTACTTTGCTCCTTTCCTGACTGGATCCGTTGTTTTAGGCGATGATGAGAACTTTGCCCCTACCTATTATGCCCACTATGAGTTAGCAGGTGACCCATATGAGGAGCCAGTTCCCACCCAGGAGGCTACTTCTGCAGAGTAGTTAGCAGTAGCTGCTTATTTATTTCCTTTCAGCATATACTCGGGTTTGTCCCCGATTTATCTTCTGGCTTGTGTTAACTGTGGATTTGGTTGTCACAGATTAAATGTTATGAAATCTTAGCATTCCTATTTCCTGTGATTATTCTTACATGTTCATTATTGTGGATGAGATAGGTACTTATTGACCCCAGAAATGACCTAGATAGCGTACTACCGCCGACACTGCGGCGTAGGCTGGACGTGCCCACGCACTCGTGCCCGAATAACCGGGTACGGGTCGTGACACATCACGAACTGCCGATGCCTTGAGAAGCCTCTCCCTTGTCTGGGCAAGTTCAGCTTCCAATTCTTGAACCCTCACTTCGTATCCCTCATATTCTGTGCAGCACTTGGCCAGCTGAGGAATACTCTCCACCAATACTGCTTGCTCTTTCTTTATCTCTTGTTGTTGTTCCTGGATGGATTTGTTTAAAGATTCAATCTGCTAAGCAAGTTTCATTGTCAGGGAGTCATACTCAGCTTGAACCAGGTCATCGATGCCGCCTCGGGATAGTTGCAAATATTTGTTAATGGGTTATTCTAAACCATTAACTATTTGCTCTAGCGCATCAGCTCTTTCAACATCATTGAAATTTCTAATCGGCGCTATAGTGAGCTTGGAGGATGTCTTCAGAGCATCAAAGCCTAGATTCTTCTCCAGTACCATGGATATCAATTCTTTCAAAGTGATGTAGAATATGCTAGTGTATTGTTCAACTAGCATAGCAAAGATTGAATGTACGCTAGGAGTGGCCGCAATATCGATAAATCTCTTTTCTGGAAGGACTGTAGAGGATGTTGCCACAGTCGTTGCTTCAACAGATGGTGCAACAAAAGAAGAGACACCAACAACGGTTGGAGTTGCTGGCATGCTTAACGAAGGAGGCACGGTCGAGATGGTGGGTTCATCCTCCTCTGATGTTATTTGAACTGCTACTGGCGGGATGACACCCGAGAATGTTGCGGATGAAAGATCGACAGTTTCAAAGTATGCTTCGTCGACGTCAGGCACCACCATTTCATTAGCGGGATCCGCAACAAAATCAAAAGTTGTGTCAACTCTGCCCTCCCTAGAGATATCTCCGCCTGAAAATAAGATAAGAGAAAGTTAATATCAATTTGATGTTAATTTTCCTGAAGAAAGCATGAAGACAATATTTACCCATGGCCGACGGTATGTATGTTACGTTTGCAGGCTGTATAGCTAAATTATTTCTTAATGATGCTAAACAAACTGTCATACCTAGAGAAGAGAGTACACCAATATGAAGGTAGTCATTCCAGTCGTCACCTAGATCCACTTGAGATTCATCGGGTGGAATCTCGCTCGAGATACTTACAAACGAAGGAGGGGCTAGGCCCATTATTTGTCTCGGTAAAGGTATATTGATCCTTATTATGCTCGGCCTCGGAGGCGATCTAGAAGCACTACCAGTAACGGTGGTAGCGGCAGCAGTAGCAGGCAAAGAATATCCAGCATTATCATCTGGAACTGTGGAGGTTCCCTCTCTAAAAGGCGAAGGACCCCTGATCAAAGAATCATCCCCAACAGGGGAAATAATAGGCTCACTCCTAGAGGCCCCCTTGGTGGAAGTCCTTTTAGGACCTCCTGTAGTCAACTTCCTCTTGCGGGGGGAAGGCTCTTTCTGAGTAGAAGCCTTTCTTTTATGGGAAATTATGAGAGGCTCTGCTGGCGGAGCTATCACGCCTCTCGGTAAAATCAACAAATAATCATCTGCACCGGTTGTTTCATCACCTTCATCAGAGGAGACAGATGGTATCTCCTCTCCCAGTTGACCTATGTGAGGGCATTCTAAAACTCTCGTGTACATCAAAATCATGATGGAAGGTATTGATGGACACATAAAACTGCGCGTAGGAGTAAAGAATGCGCAGCTCCGTGGAGAGAGAAGTCGCGGGCACAACAAATATTGCTCCAGTACAACCCATAATGAAGTACTGCCTTCCTCTAGCTCCATCAATAAGTCCACCTTTGAACTTGAAGCTGGTGATGGGATTTCCCATATGCAACTGATCATAACCAAATTGCCTGGCAAAATGGCTAGGCAGATAAGGCTCCAAGTAGCAGTGGTCCTCACTTCTGTACAGCAGATGGGAAGGTCTAATACAGACCAACCAGTAAAAGGCTTCAGGAGAAAGAATAGTCTTCCCCTGACCTGCATCCTGAAGTTTCATCTCCTGTTGATTGATATGTATAGGGGGGACGATGCAAAAGAACTTCCAACTATGGGCAAAATTTAGTGCTAGTCGACAATCTATAACGCTAGTCACATTCCAGGAAGAATTTCGATAATTTAATAGGAAGTTATTGCCCGAACCACTGGCCGATCCGGGAGACATCACTTTGGTATTATGAAGGATTAACCATCCCATCAGATATAAGAATGGCAATTCTACTCTGGGATATCCTTCACGCCGTGTATCATCAGCCAGCAGTCCCTTAGTGATGGCCCTCAGGCCAGCTTGAATCCTACATACCATGGCAGGGAGCAGGCCCAATCTTACTCCAAATACCAAATATACTACGGACCATAAGGTGTTGCGATGAATGCGATACGCAGACGCGATGCCAGGAACCACCCATCGGCGTAGCCAGATAGAAAGGAAGCCAGCCAGTTGAGCGTCTCTTGACAGAGGCTTTCGGCAATGCCTCATATAGCTGTAGGCTTTGGTTCCTGCAGGATAACCCCCTATCTCTTTATTGAGAACACAATCTTAGGCCCCAGCATCTTCAATGAGATCGTCGATTGTGTTGGCATTAAGAATGCTCAAGGGATTCAAGGGTTTATCTCTGCTATCTACAACCTTATCCTATTTGGCATTTCTAGCCTGATGGAAGAACAGGTAGGATACCCATTTATTGATATGGGCTAAATCAGAGGGCTCCTTGTAGAAGGCGGTGCATGCAAGGTAGTGGCTCATCAGCTCTTGGTACACTGCCACTGTCCGAGGGTTGGTGTCCTTCAGCTCCCTATTTGTTGGAACGTACTCTTTATAAGGAGTGTCTCCCATTGGCAGCTTTGAGATATTTGTCATCTCATGAAGTACCAGGCCTAACTCACCTATCGGAGTGGCGAAAGTCCCAGTGAGCGAGTTATATCGCTCCATCAAAGCTAAGAATAAATTGGGGTTGAGAGGCAGCCCAACATTAGTAGCACTCACAGCCGCAAACAAGCCAATACTTTCCAGCTCCACCTGGAAGTGCTTCAGGGCCCATGCAGTTAAACTGGCCCATCGAAGATTCTGGGGGCTAAGCCATCCACTGGTGCGAGGGTTAACTTTGGGGTATACTCCTTCCTGCCCCATAAAGTTATTGCAGAAAGTCGCTATTTGAAGCGGCTGGATCAATGAAGAGTCTTCACTCGGGACACTGCCCGGCAGTAATCCTCTGAAAGGCATGACAGGGCCTGAGAGACTACTTACAAAGGACCCTCGGTCCAATCCTTTCTTATAAAAGATCTTCCCTGGCTGGCCATGAAGATCAGGAGTCAGAGTCCATGACATCTTCCTGGGATGCATGGCATGGAAGAATACAGAGATAGGGTAATCTCTAGGCATATTTGGCAGAAACAGGATCGTGCCCTCAGCAGAAAATCCCCAATCTTTCTTCTTGGGCTTCGTCTGGGATTACTTATCAATCATATCCCCAAACAAGAAAGCTGGTTTCTTGTACTCAGTCCCATCTATGTATGTCAGGGGTTCCCCACTGATCATACTCAGCAACATCCTTTCTTCTTGGGCCGAGATCAGAGTTCCCCTTTCTTGAGGATACTCGTTTCCATAGATAGAGAATGTCACATGGGACAAGTCCTCCAGATAGTTGGAATTCAGCATTCCAGCAGCAGAGCCCATCACTTCAGCCAGAGGGGGGATCTGTAGGTCCACTGTAAAAAGCAAAGAAAACAAGTCAGTTTTACGCAAGATGCTACACTCTTAGCAGTATACGCCAGAACTTGACAGTTTGAATTTTTACGCTAGACTGTAAAAATTTGACTTTTTACGCTTGAATTTACTTCTAGTGCGTAAAAACTCAAAGTTTGCAGTATACGCCAAAACCTAACAGTCTGAGCTTTTACGCCAGACTTCCAAAATTTGAGTTTTACACTGGAATTTACATCTAATGTGTAAAATGCAAGGTTTGCAGTATACGTCAAAATTTGACAGTCTGAGTTTTTATGCCAGACTGCAAAAATATGGAGTTTTATGCTGACACATTAGGAATGTGGGCATATTTGCGCATACACGTACAACGTGTGCGGAGGGTTTTCTATGTCTCTCGAAGTCTTTACCTGTGATGCCCGAAATACAGCTAGACGGCGGAGCACTTCGTTCAGAACACGGCTCGCTCGGCCTAACAGGGGTCGCTCGTGCATGAGCAGTGGAGCGAGATGAAGAAGCGACTTTCTTTCCCTTAGCAGCGGAGGCCTGTTTTGGTGCCATGGCGAATCTGAGTTCTCAGAAAAGAGATGAAGACGAAGAGTTCTCAGAAAGAGGGGAACAGTTTTCAGAAAATAGACGAAGGGTTTTTCTATCTCATGACCTAGGTCTATTTATAGAGTTCAGATAAACTCTTCGAATCCTTAACCAAATCCGATCTTATCTGATCAGTTATGATTTGGGACCACGTCAGCCAATCATTTGAAAAAGAAGGCGGACAGTCATGTTGCGTAACGGATCCATGATTTTATGCGCAGAGCAAGGATCCATGGTTTTTTTATGATTTTACGCTCAGAAGCTTTTACGCTCAGAAGCTACAGATCTACGGTTTTACGCTCAAAAGCTACAAATCTATGATTTTACGCTCATAAGCTTTTACGCTTATAAGCTACAGATCTACGATTTTACGCTCAGAAGCTACAGATCTAAGATTTTTCGCTCAGATGCTACGGATCTCTGATTTTATGCGCATCTTAAATTACGCGGGACAAGATCAGTTAGCAGGATATGCGTATATCTGGGTAATTCGGGCCTTACACTCGAAGAAAGCCAATTACAAGGGTTTATGCAGAAAATTCTCCTTTTTGGTTACAAAACATCGCAAGTGCCTAAAATACACAGATGTCAGCATTGAAGATGACTCTTCTTCTTGGGCCATTGGAAGTTCATTCGAAGTCTAGCCAGAATCCTTTATGTCTAAGTTCAAGTATGGCCTGTTCGGCGGACATTTCTTGCCCTATTTTCGAGAAACTTTCGGGAAGCCATTCTTGAAGATGATATTCTGAACAGATATTCTTCATATTAAAGAAGTGACAGATTAGAATTCTACATGACTCCTCGTCCAAAAATAGCATGATAATAGGATTTTTAAGACAGTTTAATGCTGAAGAGCTTTTACGCATCTTCCTCTATGCGTAAAAGCTTGAACGTGACTGGAAGCATATTTGTCATAATCAGCGTAAAAAATTACTCAAGCATGCTGAAGCTGCGTATTATCAGACTTCCTCACAGCAAATATGGCAAACCAATGATGCGAAAGAAGACAAGTTTATTAATCATGATTACATATGATGGAAATCTATTTTACAAAGGATTTTTCATTAATGTTCAAGATCATGATTACATATGATGGAAATCCATTTTACAAAGGATTTTTCATTCAAGATCACGACGGGAATCTATTACGCCAGGTTCTCGTCTGATGGAGATCTTCAGTTCTTCTTCTACGGCACTTCTTCGGCTTCTTCGGCCGATGAACAAGAAAATGGTGAATGGCGGGAGGATACAGAACTGGGCTTGTTTAAATTATTTAAGCCCCCTCCATATGTCATTGGCGGCCATGCTCAGATTTTTGTTAGGGATTCAGACCCAACACAATATTGGAAGACACGGCCAAGCTGCCCACCAGGGTCCAGCTTCATGATAGAGAAAAATACAGCTAGCAAGTTGTGTGGTCCAATGAGACCCTTCCTCTCTCCTGGATGAATCGCCATATAAAATTATTGATTATCCCGAGCATAGGAAGCTATGATATCCTTCCATGATCCATCGTTGCAGAGGACATTTGCTCGAAGATGTCTCCTTTTGTGGCTCCTTACATGCTGGAAGAGCATAATCTTCTTCTTTCTCAGGTCATCCCAAAGAATCTCGGCAACCATCTTTGTGGTAAAAGGAGCATGGGAAAATAGGTTCATTCGCTTGCCTTTATATAGGCAGAAGAGAACATACCAAAACCCAACAACTTCTTAATTATTGCCGAAAAATCAGCCTCAAAGAAAGAGTCAAATTTGACCACTTCATGCTTCATTCAAAGTATTTCAAATTATGAGGAATTTGAAAACTTTGAAGGGGGTCTTGTAGAAGCATGAAATACGTTGGAGAATTGTACGCATATTATACAGTCAAAACCCCCAACATGTATGAAGACTGCGTAAAGCAGCGCTTCAAGGCTGTGTGGTATAAAATATGGCTTCAGAACTGCTCGCATAAAATAGGGCTTCAGAGCTGTTTGGCGTATCATAGAGCTTCAGAGATGAATGCGTAAAGCAACGCTTCAAGGTTGTTTTGGCGTAAAAGTTTGCTACGCCTCCCTACAGCGTAAAATACGTTTGTCTTTAATACAACGTAAAGTCATACGAGGAACTCTTTGCATTCCTCGAATGAATCTGTCAGACAAAACAGTGAACCTGACTCCTGACAAAAGTACTACACGACGATCGAGAGGACGGCTGTGATGATAATTTTGCACAGAGTCCCAGACTGTCGTTTAGTGACATATCCTTGATACAAGTTGTTTTTACGCATTCAAGAAATACGTTGCCTATTCTACACAGGCAGAGATAAGCTTTTACGCTCAAGATGAGACAAAATCAGACGCCACGTCAAAAGCAGTTTCTCATACAGAGCTTGAGGCATATCTCGATATTTAATGCACGAGATTGAGGCATATCTCTACATTAAATGCACGAGATCTGATTCTATTCCTAAAATAATTGGGAGAGCTAAAAACTGTGACTAATACGCTCACATCACCATCCTAACATTTTACGCCAACCAGGCTATTTTCAACCATAGGAGCACGCCGTATGCTATCTCCTCGAAATACGCCAACCAGGCTATTTTTAACTATAGGAGCACGCCGTATGATATCTCCTCGAAATATGCCAACTCCGGCTATATTTGCAAAGGTACGTGATAAGGCTATTTGGCCCAGAATACGCTCAAGACCTAAGTCAAGAAGGATAATTGGCTATTTTTATGCTGGTTATCTAGTATTCATGCAGCATCAAGTTTTATGCGGTATTTGGCTTCTACGCCAACAAGACAGCTATTTAGCTTTTACGCCAACGAGATAGTTATTTGGCTTTTATTCCAACCATCTTTACGCGAGGGGCAGTTACCTACGTGGCTTGCATACCGTGATCTTCGAGACACAGTTATACGCGATACCTCATAATGGGATATGCATCATACGCGGATTCAGGGGATCATTCAAACATGGGTAGCAGTTAATATAACCGCCGCGTAAAAAGTGCAAATTTCTCCACAGTTGTGCTTCTACGCCAACTGGGCAGTTATTGTGACTGATCTCTATAAATAGAGACCTCTGGTCACAGGAGATCAGGGTCAAAGAAAAGAGGGAAGACTACCAGAGATCAAGATACAGAGACAGCACAAACAGAGAGTGTTGATTGACAACTTTGGCGATGAGAGTTCAATCCCACCTGCAATCTTTGAATCTTCTTCTTCTTCTACAGCACTTCTTCATCATCGTGTGGTCTAAGGGACAAAGTGATCGACCGTAGATCAGACTCCTATAGCAATTTTCCCCAGAATCATTTTTATTATACTTAACATCCTCGTATAGGATTAATTGTACTCTTTTTCTTGTTTGTAAACGAAGAAAGGGTTTTGTATAAACCTAGTTTCATTCTTTTATTTATCATCAAACAACTGGTATAATAGATCCAACCATGGCACGCTATGATATGGGATTCTATGAGAAGAGAGCTAATCTTCTCATGAATCAGTGTACATACATGTATAAGAACAACGGGGCTCATACAAGAAATACGTCAGGAACTACCCAGGAATAATATCTCATGACGGGATCCAGGAATATCAATCCATGAAACCAAGTGTCAGAAAAATCAAGGATATCTATATTAAATACAAGAAACATAGAGGATATCATAAACAAAAAACTGTTAGAGAATGTACTCACCTAAAATTTGGAATGAAGTATCAACTGTATCTGGGATGGTACCTCGAGGACCTAAATATAGAATATTACATCAACACATGGTTTTATAATGATAAAGAAGTTAAACTAGTCAAATTTTAGGTCTTTAGGCCATCTATAAGTCAAAATAGTCAAACCAGGTCAACTCTACGTCAAACTAGTCAAACTTGGTCAAACTAGCTACTTGTAGGTTGTGTTAGCCTATATCTAGATTTCTATATTGGTAACTTGATGATACAAGCTATATTAGTTAAAACTAGGTACTAGGATACCTACTATACTAATATTAATACATACCCTATACTAGCTATAATACTAGGTAATAAGTTACCATATATACTTATATCAATATGTATAGCTAATATTCATATACAAATTAATATAGTATCAAAGTTATATACATAAGTTATACAATACCTTAAACTGTATTACCTTGGTATAACTCAAGATAAACTAGAACTAATATTAACCACTTCTAAAACATATACTAACTAGTGTATATCTATATACTAACACACATTAAATATATACTACCATATCATAACTAACTATCATTCACTTATAACTATTACATGAGCTAACAATAACTAATATCTACCATCTAACTAACCAATGCTAAAGCTAACACATACTCTAACGGCAGTTCCAATAAATGATAAAGACTATGTAACAGTAAATATAGAGCATATATAATATGAATAGAGCATGGAAGAAATACTAACTAAAAGCTAACACATACTCCAACTAACTCAAGGATAAAGATTATGTAATAGTTATATTAGAAGTTAGAAAGATGGTGTAAAACCCCTCGACCAAATTTAGGTCTACTTGGCTTAGATAGAGAGTCTAGGGTTAGTTTGGAGCCATTTAGAATTAGAACATAGTATTTTAGATTAATGTATACAATATTCGTATCACCTTGTGCACCTTACCATTGCTTCGGTATTTGGAGCACTACACTAGCAATTTGCTTTTAAATAAATTTTACACACTTTTTTTAGACGTGCCAGCCTTCCATTATGATATTTATGTAACTCATAAATACCTACTCTTGTACTTCATTTTAGTCGTATAATATTCGTTACAAACGTCCATTCTTAAATCCAAATAAATTCAACTTTGCATCTTTGTCCGTTCCAATCAAAATTGGAGACACAATCTCGACCCGTTTTGTGCCACCCAATTTATGACAATGTTCTATTATGAGTCTTCTATGTCCATGATACTTGTGTCCCAACCCATTTTAATCTTATGTACTCCTAATTATTTAAAGAATACTATTTATACTAATTTTAATTAAATTAGTGTAAGGACCCAACATAACCAAAAACTAGACCCAACACCAACCCAAACCCCCACTCACACCCTCAAGGTTCATACTAAACACCACACACCCTTCTAACCCACTACATCATACCAAACATGGTATTTTCCGTCATCCAATCCCAAATTTTATTATTTGTGCAATTTTCCAATTATTAGGGGCTTTTGTATAAATAGACAATTAGGTGTCCACCTCCCATTGGAACCAAGCCATGAAAAAAACCCCTCCCTCATGTGTTGACCGGTCCAACTAGGTTTTCCCCTCCATTTTGAGTGTATAACACTCTAACTTTCCTCCTACATGATCTCTACCCTCCATTCAAACCAAAGCCATCTCTACCCTCCATTCCTTGACCAGCCATCGGTGTGAGCAGCACGTGTGACGGTATTTATCTTAGTTGTATATTTCTTTAGTGACTTGCATTATAGTACGAGATGTCCACGTCGTGTTCGCGACTTGTATATTGGTATTGGTCGGAGAAGACAATTAGTAGGGGTATGGGACAAATATTTGGCTGTCGTTGTTTCAGAGTAAACTACGGGGTCGTGAGCCTCAGTGTTACCCGATTATGAGCCATGAGTTACCCGGTTATGGGCTATGTGCTACTCAGTTATGGGCGTATATGCTTGTCGATACATTCGGCAGAGGTTACTAGCTGTATGCTATCATGATCGGTGATGTAGTCATCATATACTCCTAGCATCCAGTTTATAACTAATGCCAGGTACTTAGCCTCTGGCTTGACGCTACGTTTTATATCTTTTACCTACCCATACGTACCAAGGTTATCTTCAAGTACATTTTACTTAGATGGTTAGATCATCCTCGAGTTTACACAGTATTTACTTTATGGCATGTATTTTTGTATCTTGTTACGTCCCTCTGAGGACCTGGTTCTCTTCCAAATCTGGAAGAGCACTTGTACCCGACCATCTACGGAGCAGGAATAGAGACAGGGTTCGTGATTGAGGACTTCGAGGCACTTCCAGAAGAGTTCCCATGATTTGGGTACGCAGGTATTTCGGACTAGAGTATTCTTATCTAGCTAGTTGATACTCTAGTCTAGTTATCTTACTTCTTTCTGCACTTTTATTCCATTGCTGTATTTCAGTGGGTTTGTTCCCATCAGACTTTTCAGATGTATTATAGATATTCAGACTCTTGTATTTTATTTACCAGCACTTGCTTCAGTCATTATTATATTATATTCTGTGGATGAGATTAGACATTTACCTGCTGTATGTTAGTATATTAGACTTGTTTGTATTTTAGGACAGCGTAGTATGCTTCATCAGGTCCATTAAATTGGATAAATCCCTCGGAGTCGTATTAGCTAGCCATTGCCACGTGGCCTAGTCCCGTGTATTTTGGGACTGGAGCGTGACATGGTTTTAGTGGTGGCCCATGCTGGTCTCTGTTTATCGCTTGTGGTATGGTATCATGCACAGCGAGCCTGCGATAGGATAGAAATTATTAGATCTCATCCACCTTGACTACCGCCTTTGAACCTCCTTCGTATTTGATTATTTGAATATATGCATCTGTTTGTTATTCCCATACTCTTTTAATATAGTTCTATCTCTTGCAGAAATATTATCTTGCGTAGCGGACACGAGGCATACGGTACCATTATGCCATCCGCCACCACGTAGAAAGAGGATACATCCCCTGGACCACCTGGAGAGCAGCTACCACCACAAGCCCCGGTGATCCCACAGGCCCCATTGATACTTTGGCGCGAGACTTCTCAGGGCGATCTGATACAGCAGCACGAGGGACAGACTTTATAGACGATCCCAACACAACACATCGAGGGTCAGAATTTGAGAGCCATGCCGATACCGTAGCCCGAGAGGCCGACATCCGAGGAGACACCTACAGCGCAGCCCGAGGTCCCATTGCCACCATCTCCACCCTTTCCACCTCTGCCACATCCAGAGGTACAGTCGCAAATGCTCTAGTTCTTCCAGGCCATGATGCAGGCGCAGTGGCATCAGACCGAGACTATGAGACATAGCTTGATGACAGTTCTAAAGAGGACACCTGCCCCAGCACCCGCACCAGTACATGTACTTGTTCAGCCAGCTGGTACTGTTCAAGGATTTTGTCAGATGGGCCCGGATACCTTTTCGGGCAGCGAAACCATAGAAGAGATCTCTGATTGGGTCGCCAACACGGAGATGTTACTGGAGGCTTCTCAGCTACCTCCGGACCTTTGGATGACCATAGTGAGGGCCCAACTAAAGGGCAATGCCCATCACTGGTGGGACTCCATGGAGCGCAGCATCGGCAAGAACAAGACATGGGAGCAATTTTTAGAATACTTCAATGCGAAGTAATTTCGGCTACGGTCAGGAATGCGCTCTACTCTCAGTTCCTACATCTGGAGCAGGAGAACATGACCGTACATTCTTATGACGTAGAGTTTAGTCGACTTAGTAGATTTGGTGCCCCCTGATACCCAATGATCTGGAGAAGGCCAGGAGATTTCATCATGGTCTGACGTACGAGCTACAGAGGTATACTACCACCTAGGCGAGGATCTCTTACGAGGAGGTTCTGTCAGAGGCTAGGATCCAAGAGGATATTGGCAGAGGATCGAGGCGTTCTAGTGTAGCTGCACCAACTAAGGCACAACCAGGAGCAGAAGGACCGATCCATCATCCAGGAGTACAGACGTAAGAGAGGGTTGTGCCGTATCAGCAGAGAGAGCAACCGATATGTCACTTTTGCAGAAAGAAGGGACATGTTCAGAAAGATTGCAGAAGTATATTATGATAGTATTTGAGGAGCGAATCGAACCAACATCAAGCTCAGAAGTATTCCTAGTATGTCAATAAAGCCCAGCAGATAGTGCAAAGGCCAGCTCCACCGGTCCTAGGTAGGTCCGTAGCATTACTTGATAATTTATATCTTATTATGTGTTTATTTTAATTTTGAGGACGAAATTCTTATAAGTTGGATAGATTTTAAATTCCTCGACAAATTTTAGGTCTACCTGGCTTAGATAGAGAGACTAGGGTTAGTTTGGAGCCATTTAGAATTAGAATATAGTATTCTAGATTAATGTATATAATATTCGTATCACCTTATGCACCTTACCGTTGCTTCTATATTTGGAGCGCTACACTAGCATTTGCTTTCAAACAAATTTTACACACTTTTTTTAGACGTGTCGGCCTTCCATTCTGACTTTTGTGTAACTCATAAATACTCTCTCTTGTGCTTCATTTTAGTCGCACAATATTCGTTACAAACGTCCATTCTTAAATCCAAATAAATCCAACTTTGCATCTTCATCCGTTCCAATCAAAATTGGAGACACAACCTCGACCCGTTTTGTGTAACCCAATTTATGACATTGTTCTATTCTGAGTCTTCTATGTCCATGACACATGTGTCACAGCCCATTTTAATCCAATGTACTCTCAATTATTTAAAGAACACCTTTTACACTAATTTTAATTAAATTAGTATAAGGACCCAACCTAATCCAAAACTAGACCCAACACCAACCCAAACCCCCACTCACACCCTCAAGGTTCATACTAAACACCATACACCCTTCTAACCCACTATATCACACCAAACATGGTATTTTCCCTCATCCAATCCCAAATTTTATTGTTTGTGCAATTTTCAAATTGTTAGGGGCTTTTATGCAATAGTGTCACGACCCGCACCCGGGGTAAGGGTACTAGTCGGAAACAACGCCCAGCCTACGCCGCAGAATCGGCGGTAGAACGCTGTCTAGAAAGTCTATCTAATATAATGAACCACCAAAAGATAGTGTACTCAATCACAGAACTAAGATAGAATGAACACGAATCAGATAAGAATAGAATAGTCACAATACAACTCATGAGTCTAAAATAATACATCAATGAGTCTGAAGAAAAATACAGAAATATGCTGGAGACAAATCCAGTACAAAAGAATACTACAAAACTATAAAGCTACAACTCCAGGGTCAACTGTCTCAGTTGGGATAAGTCCCTCTTGAGCCAGGGTCTCAGAATCTAAACCCACAATATCCTGGGGTCCATAATAGGTAGGGTACTCCTCAGTGTCATCTGGAAAAATATATATCCAGTCAGGAAAGGAGCAGAGTACAACCCTAACAGCAGTTCTCAAATAATGATAAAAACTATGTAACAGTAAGTAGCTGTGGATAAACAAGATGCATAAATAGATACAAGAAATGTATAGACAATAAGGAAGTACTGGAAAGAAATACAATAATGAACAATATGCTGATAGAACAAGAATACTAATGACTAAGTGTGTGAGTACTAGCTTTAACATGTGATCGGCTTAGGAACTTGCACAAGAGTATAATGGCCTGGCTGATTATACGTGCGGTGTATGATCAACACTCACAAGGAACAAGACATGCACAAGGAGGGTATGATCACATATCTACACTAAAATATTTCCCACCCCGACTGGTATAATAGATCCAACCACGGTACGTTATGGCACTAGATTCCCCAAGAAGATAGCTAGTCTCCCCGAGAATCGGTGTCTGTACATGTACAAGATAACCAATGAAACAATACTTGCACCATATACACCATATACCAAGGAATAACATCTCATGACGAGATCTGGATATACCAATCCGTGTAACCATAGTGTCAAGAGAACATATATATCTACACTAGATACAACGAACATAGAGGATATCATAAATGAGAAACTATCAGAGAATGTACTCGCCTGAAGTCCAATGAACAGTCTCACAAATGTCTGACTCGGTGCCTCGAAGACCTAGATATGGAATACCACATTAATACAAGGTCCCGGAAAGAGAACAAGTCAAACTAGGCAATTTCTAGGTCAATAAGTCAATTCTAAGTCAAAAGTCAACTATGGTCAACTCTAAAGTCCACTAAAGTCAAACATGGTCAAACCCAAAGTCAACCTCACAAGACATCTATAAAATAATATAGAGATAAACTACAATAATTTAGGAATCAAATTAGATTCAAAAAGAACTCACACAAAGTATACTAATAATATAATTAATATATACCCTAAAATAATATATATACAACCCAATATTTATATAAATAACATAATATATTATTATAATTATTATTCCTCACAAAACACATATATATATACATATATATATATATAATTATAATATATACATTAAATCTGTCAAAGCGTCATTGAAAAACAGTGAATAAAATAGGATTAAATCAAAACAGTTTAAATAGTGACAGTCGGGACTGTCACCGAAGGACTGTCACCGAAACCCAAATAATAAACTGCCACTGCTTTGGTTTTCGCTGACAGTTAAACTGTCGCGGAAAAGCGTCGCAGAAAAGCTGCTGTTTCTCGCTGCTGCAATTAATGACAGGTTTGTCATTAATTGCCCGAAGGCTACAGCGGCTGCTATTAGTCGGCTAATTAATGACAGTTTTTTTACTGTCATTAATTCACTGTCACTAAAACAAGTTGTATATATATAATTATATATATAAAAATAGAATATATAAACAATATATATATATATATATATATAAACAGAATATATAAAACAGTATATATATATATATAAACCATTAATACAAAAAAATGTACATATATATATTAATATACACATAAACTTATACCTTCAAATATTTAACAAAGAACATATAATTTACATGGCTAGAAGCACACCTAAAATATTTACATTAATATCCAAATAATTACATAATAATTATAAATAATATAATTACACAATTAAACATACAAATATATTTTATAAAACATTTTATGTATAAATTATATTATTTAACAAGTAGTAACATATATATTTGCATGCAAGAAAGCTACATATTATATTGTACATTATATTAGCACACCCAAAATATAGATCTATGCTACAATAATTACTATAATAAATACACAAAATAAATATTTAATATCCATATATATATACTAATTATAAATAAAGAATTGAACCATAATTAATTAGATCTATGCAAAAATACACACAATTGGAGAGTATCTCACCGTATCCCACTAGATCTAGGATACGCATGCGACACGAGTCCAACACACAACCAAATGCACCCCGAAGGTCACAAACAAATCACAAATAATATTTATGAACAAATCAAAGCGTCAAAAGTAGATCTATGTGTCCGTGTCAAAATACGACATGTTCAAAGTCCCGTGTCGGAGGAAAACCCCCAAATGACACGTATCACCAAATAGTTGGGATACGAACCACAAGTATCCCAATATGGACACGACACTAGCCTCAAACACAAATCTCATGTTCAATTGATCTATAGGATCAATTGACACACACAACAAAATATAAATTCGGAATTCCAACAAAATTGACACAAAAAGCACCATAACTTTCTCCATGGGTCTCCTATGAACACAAAACAAAGTCCTATGGGTACTACATACATATAGGTTGATTTTACATGATTAAATCTCAGATTTAGAAGCTATTTAAATGGGAAAATCTGAATTATACCTATTGGGAGATGGATTCCCAATGAAACCTCCAATTGAGATGAACTTGCTTCCAAATTGTAGATCCTTGCTCCTCTTTGTAGATCCTTGCTTTCTTCTTCTAGATCCTTGCTTCCTCCTTCTCTAATGGTGAATTGGGAAGAATTTGGAATAAATTTGGTAGGGAATTGGATTGGGAATGGAGGGAATTTGGTAGTGGGAAAATTCTAGATCTAGATTTGGAATGAAATGGGAGGAGAGAGAAATTTCCCCCCCTCCTATATAGGCCGGCCATAGCCCCTCCCCCAAGCAATGGTAAAATGTCCAATGTACCCCTTGGGGCCTCTCATGAAGAAATAATTAAGGAAGGAAGCTTCTAGTCTAATTATTTAATTAATTTAATCCATCTCCTTAACTATGGGCTTTCTAAATGGGCCAAGTCTAACTAATTAATTCATGTTGGTCCATGGGTCCAAACTAAACTAGTTGGGTCCACTAAAATAAGTCTAAAATAATTAAATAATAACTAACAACAATTAAATAATACAACAAATAATTATTTACCATGCACAATATTTATTTAAATAGGAAATTACCAAAATACCCTTTCCTAGAAAATGTGGTAGTGACAAGTCTACCCTCCTTAAAATAATTTCGTCCTCGAAATTCAAAAACGAAAACTACCCCCAGAAAATCACAGAACAGAACTAAAGAATCACAACTAACTAATGAACAGAACATAACAATGAACAGAACATAACTAGAAATAACATACCTCAAGGTACAAACAAATATGGATAACGCTCTCGCATGTCATCCTCTCTCTCCCAGGTAGACTCCCCCGGAGAGTGATGCCTCCATGCGACGCGCACCAAAGGAATAGTCTGGTTCCTCAGCACCTTCTCTCTCCGATCCAGAATTCCAACTGGCTGCTCTGGATAGCTAAGAGTAGGGCCCACCTCTATCTCTGAGTGATCCAATACATGACTAGGATCTGCCACGTATCGTCTCAACTGTGACACATGAAACACGTTGTGCACTTCCTCCAATGCAGGTGGCAAGTCTAGTCTATAAGCAACTGCACCGACCCTCTCTAGAATAGTGAAAGGTCCAATGAATCACGGACTAAGCTTTCCGCCTCCACCGAAGCGAATCGTGCCTCGTGTCGGAGAAATCCTCAGAAACACCAAACCACCCACCTAGAACAAAACACCACCTTAAGAACTTATCTATAACAAACAACCAAGAACAAGCACACAAAATAAAATCTAAACTATACCTCAAACTCCAAGGGTCTCCGATGGTTATCGGCCCAATGCCGTTGTCTGTCCTGTGCCACTCGAAGTCTGTCTCTGATCAACTGAACCTTCTCTGCTGCATCCACAACCATCTCTGGCCCAAGCAAAACTCTCTCTCCAATATCGTCCCAAGACAAAGGAGTACGACACCTCCGACCATATAGAGCTTCAAAAGGTGACATCTCTATACTGGCCTGGTAACTGTTGTTGTAAGCAAACTCTACCAAATGGAGATGGTCCTCCCAAGAACACCCGAAATCTAGTACACAAGTGCGCAACATATCCTCGAGAGTCTGAATAGTCCTCTCTGACTGCCCATCTGTCTGGGGATGATATGCAGTACTGAACTTGAGCTGAGTGCCCAAACTCTCCTGCAAACTCCTCCAAAAATGAGAAGTGAAACGACTATCCCGATCTGAGACTATGCTGACGGGAACTCCATGTATCCTAACGATCTGCCTCACATACATCTCTGCCAGCTTCTCCGTAGACAAACCCACCTTGAAAGGAAAAAAGTGGGCCGACTTGGTCAATCTATCAACAATGACCCAAATCGCGTCTTTTCCTCCTGGAGATCGTGGTAGTCCGGACACAAAATCCATAGTAATGTGTTCCCACTTCCACTCTGGAATGGGTAATGGCTGAAGTAAACCTCCTGGCCTCTGCCTCTCGGCTTTCACCTGCTGGCACACTAAGCATCTGGATACAAACTGTGCCACTTCCCTCTTCATGCCATACCACCACACACTCTCTCGCATATCCCGATATATCTTGTTAGCACCTGGATGTATGGAATACTGAGAGCGATGCGCTTCCTGCAATATCTCCTCTCGCAACTCCCCACTAGCACACACAATCTAACTCCATGCCTCAAAGATCCATCCTCTGTAATAGTGAAATCATCCTCCAATCCTGCTCTCACCTGAGCTTTGATACTCCTCAAAGATACGTCATCATACTGTGCTGCCTTGATCCTATCCATCAAATCTGAATGTATCTGTAATCCCCATATCTGCATAGCACCACCCGGAACAATCACCTCAATGCCCAAGCTCTCCAAGTCCTCCAATAAATATCGATCCTGCGTCAAGAACATAGCTACCGGATACCTGCTCAAAGCATCGGCAACTACATTGGCCTTCCCAGGATGATATTGCAAAGAGATATCAAAATCCTTCATCAGTTCCAACCACCGACGCTGCCTCATGTTCAACTCCTTCTGCGTGAAAACGTACTTCAAGCTTTTGTGGTCTGTGAAGATCTCCACACGCTCTCCGTACAAATAATGTTTCCACAACTTCAGGGCGAATATGACAGCTGCCAACTCCAAATCATGGGTAGGATAGTTCTTTTCATGAGGACGCAATTGCCTGGATGCATAGGCAATCACTTTCCCATGCTGCTGAAGAACACAACCTAAACCCTTTCCCGATGCATCACTATAAATAGTGAAACCTCCGGACCCTGATGGCAATGTCAAAATAGGAGCAGACGTCAACCTCTTCTTCAACTCCTCAAAAGCGGCCTGGCAATCTTCCGTCCAAACAAACTCCACACCCTTCCTTGTGAGTCTGGTCATCGGCTCGGCAATCCTCGAAAAATCTTGCACAAACTTTCTGTAGTAGCCTGCCAATCCCAAGAAACTCCTGATCTCTGCTACCGAACTCGGAGTCTTCCAAGATTCCACTGCTGAAATCTTCTTCGGATCCACTGAAATACCATCACCAGTCACAACATGCCCCAAGAATTCCACCTTGTCCAAGAAAAACTCACATTTGGACAACTTTCCATACAGCTTCTCCTTCCTCAGCACATCCAACACAATCCTCAAATGCTCCTCATGCTCCTCCGGTGTCCTCGAGTATATGAGTATGTCGTCGATGAACACCACCACGAACTTGTCAAGGTACTGGTGGAACACCTTGTTCATCAAGTTCATAAATACCGCCGGTGCATTAGTCAAACCAAACGGCATCACCATAAACTCGAACTGACCATACCGAGTTCTAAAAGCAGTCTTCGGTATGTCCTCCGGCTTCACCTTCACCTGATGGTAGCCTGATCTCAAATCTATCTTAGAAAACACCTTCGCACCACTCAACTGATCAAACAGATCATCAATCCGTGGCAAAGGATACTTATTCTTGATAGTGAGATTATTCAAAGCCCTGTAATCAATGCACATACGCACCGATCCATCCTTCTTCGGTACAAACAATACCGGGGCTCCCCATGGTGAAGAACTCGATCTGATAAACCCCTTATCCTGTAATTCGTCCACCTGCTTCTTCAACTCGACCAGCTCGCTGTTGTTTACTCTATAGACATGCTGCGAAATTGGTTCTACACCTGACACCAAGTCTATAAAAAATTTAACATCTCGATCTGGCGACAATCCTGGCAATTCTTCAGGAAACACATCCAAAAATTCTGCTATCAACGGATGTGGCAACTCCTTGTCTTCCACCATAGCTCCATAAATAATGCCTTCTTCCTGCTCCGTAGCTCCTCTAGCAAACTCGAACTCTGGCTCTCCTGGCGGACCAAACAAAACTCTACCTCCTCTACAATCTATGCTAGCACGGTGCCTACTCAACCAATCCATCCCGAGTACAATGTCGTAGCTCGGAAGTGGCATTACAAGTAGACACGCACTCAACTCCCGGCCTCTCAGAGTAACTCTCCGATCCTTGCAATTATCATTAACCAGGATAATGCCTCCCCCGGTCATGATCTTGCAAGTCCTAAGCAAAGACTCAGCTACCAAACCATGCTTTAGAGCAAAAGAAACAGATACAAAACTATGGGAAGCACCACTATCAAACAAAGCTAAAGCTGGAATGGAATCAAGAAGAATAGAACCTGCGATGACATCTCCGGTGGGTTCCTCCTCTTCGACTGTCATAGCAAACGCTCGTCCCTGCCGAGCACCTCCCTGCTGCTGATGCTGGACAAAACGTTGTTGCTGTGTCGGAAGCGGTCCCCTCGGTTGTGCTGCAGGTGGTCTCATCTGTGCCCTCGGAGCTGGAGCTGCTCCCTGAACTGCACGACGAGGACACTCCCTCAATTGATGCCCTTCAGTACCACAATACAAACAAACTCCTAGCCTCTTTCTGCAAACTTCCCAGATGTGGCCGGGCTTCTTGCAGAAGTTGTATAGAGCTTGCTGTAACTGCCTCTGCTGCTGAGGTGCCTGGTGAAAAGGCGCTCTAGCTGGAGTCTGGTTCTGCTGTGGCTGCTGGAAAGGTCTGGACTGGAAATGAGGACGTTTGGCAGATACTGCACTGCCGTTGGCCCCCAGAAAAGAATCACGGTCTCTCTTGGTCTTCAAACCCAGATCCCGCTTAACCTTGCGTGCCTCCGCAAGTATCTCCGAGTATGTCTCATAAAAAGACGGAATGAGAATCTTCACCTCCCAGTTTAGACCCTCTCGGAAACGAATAGCTCGAACCTCCGGCTCCCTCACCAGATACTCTGTAAATCGGCTCAGCCTACCGAACTCTGCAGCGTATTCCTCCACAGACATGCTTCCCTGAATGAGACTCTCAAATTGTCTCCCCAAGTCAAGCCTGTCTATCCGGGCAAAAAACTTCTTCTTGAAAAGGTCCCTGAATACCTCCCAAGATTGTCCTGCGTCAACTAGAACCGGCTCATTCCTGAACCAGGTACGAGCGACGTCGAACAGTTGAAGTCCTACCGCCTCAACCTTCAGATCTTCAGAAAGACGGGACACCCTCATAAGACGCTCAATGTCCTCGAGCCAATCATCAGCATAGACGATGCCCTCCGTCCCTTTGAAAACCCTAGGCTCCAGTTTCTTGAAGTCCTGAATATTGCCTGGCCGAAGCTGAGCAACCTGAGGAACAACCTACTGCTGGACCGAAACTCCTCTCTCAACTACAGCACGAGCAAGCTGATGAGCACTCTCGATGCCCTGCCGTAGAACGTCGGTCTGCCTCTGATGTGCCTCCGACTGAGCCCTCTGTGCCTCGAGCATCTCACGAAACAGAGTAAACATCTGTGACGCCTCTGCTGGCACAGGAGGTGGAGGTGGAAGCCCCTCAGATACAGCTGGCACAGTCCTCTGAGTGGGTGGTGGACCTCCGAAAGCAGCTGACACTCCAATCACCGGAGAAGTGACTGGTGCAGGCCCTCGGGATATCGCAGACCTCTCAGAAACTGCTCTCCCTTGCTGTGATCTAGTCTTAGGCGGCATCCTGAGACAAAGCGAAAGAAAAAATCAATATGGCACAAGATGTAAGATATTCAAGGAAAGGACAGTTTAAAAGATCAAGTATCAACGTCAAAGGAGAATAGTTGAATCAAAAGAATTTTCCTAGATGTGATTGAGTATCTCAGCCTATATCCTATATCCTATCGCAGGCTCGCAGTAGTACAACTAAGTTGTCGCACTACCACGACATCACATACTTGTGAAGCTAGACCTGCATGGGCCACCACCAAAAACGTGTCACGACCCGCACCCGGGGTAAGGGTACTAGTCGGAAACAACGCCCAGCCTACGCCGCAGAATCGGCGGTAGAACGCTGTCTAGAAAGTCTATCTAATATAATGAACCACCAAAAGATAGTGTACTCAATCACAGAACTAAGATAGAATGAACATGAATCAGATAAGAATAGAATAGTCACAATACAACTCATGAGTCTAAAATAATACATCAATGAGTCTGAAGAAAAATACAGAAATATGCTGGAGACAAATCCAGTATAAAAGAATACTACAAAACTATAAAGCTACAACTCCAGGGTCAACTGTCTCAGTTGGGATAAGTCCCTCTTGAGCCAGGGTCTCAGAATCTAAACCCACAACATCCTGGGGTCCATAATAGGTAGGGTACTCCTCAGTGTCATCTGGAAAAATATATATCCAGTCAGGAAAGGAGCAGAGTACAACCCTAACAGCAGTTCTCAAATAATGATAAAAACTATGTAACAGTAAGTAGCTGTGGATAAACAAGATGCATAAATAGATACAAAAAATGTATAGACAATAAGGAAGTACTGGAAAGAAATACAATAATGAACAATATGCTGATAGAACAAGAATACTAATGACTAAGTGTGTGAGTACTAGCTTTAACATGTGATCGGCTTAGGAACTTGCACAAGAGTATAATGGCCTAGCTGATTATACGTGCGGTGTATGATCAACACTCACAAGGAACAAGACATGCACAAGGAGGGTATGATCACATATCTACACTAAAATACTCCCCACCCCGACTGGTATAATAGATCCAACCACGGTACGTTATGGCACTAGATTCCCCAAGAAGATAGCTAGTCTCCCCGAGAATCGGTGTCTGTACATGTACAAGATAACCAATGAAACAATACTTGCACCATATACACCATATACCAAGGAATAATATCTCATGACGAGATCCGGATATACCAATCCGTGTAACCATAGTGTCAAGAGAACATGTATATCTACACTAGATACAACGAACATAGAGGATATCATAAATGAGAAACTATCAGAGAATGTACTCGCCTGAAGTCCAATGAACATTCTCACAAATGTCTGACTCGGTGCCTCGAAGACCTAGATATGGAATACCACATTAATACAAGGTCCCGGAAAGAGAACAAGTCAAACTAGGCAATTTCTAGGTCAATAAGTCAATTCTAAGTCAAAAGTCAACTATGGTCAACTCTAAAGTCCACTAAAGTCAAACATGGTCAAACCCAAAGTCAACCTCACAAGACATCTATAAAATAATATAGAGATAAACTACAATAATTTAGGAATCAAATTAGATTCAAAAAGAACTCACACAAAGTATACTAATAATATAATTAATATATACCCTAAAATAATATATATACAACCCAACATTTATATAAATAACATAATATATTATTACAATTATTATTCCTCACAAAACACATATATATATACATATATATATATACAATTATAATATATAATATATACATTAAATCTGTCAAAGCATTATTGAAAAATAGTGAATAAAATAGGATTAAATCAAAACAGTTTAAATAGTGACAGTCGGGACTGTCACCGAAGGACTGTCACCAAAACCCAAATAATAAACTGCCACTGCTTTGGTTTTCGCTGACAGTTAAACTGTCGCGAAAAAGCGTCGCAGAAAAGCTGCTGTTTCCCGCTGCTGCAATTAATGACAGGTTTGTCATTAATTGCCCGAAGGCTACAGCGGCTGCTATTAGTCGGCTAATTAATGACAGTTTTTTTACTGTCATTAATTCACTGTCACTAAAACAAGTTGTATATATATAATTATATATATAAAAATAGAATATATATAAACAATATATATATATATATATATATATATATATATATATATATATATATATATATATATATAAACAGAATATATAAAACAGTATATATATATATATAAACCATTAATACAAAAAAATGTACATATATATATTAATATACACATAAACTTATACCTTCAAACATTTAACAAAGAACATATAATTTACATGGCTAGAAGCACACCTAAAATATTTACATTAATATCCAAATAATTACATAATAATTATAAATAATATAATTACACAATTAAACATACAAATATATTTTATAAAACATTTTATGTATAAATTATATTATTTAACAAGTAGTAACATATATATTTGCATGCAAGAAAGCTACATATTATATTGTACATTATATTAGCACACCCAAAATATAGATCTATGCTACAATAATTACTATAATAAATACACAAAATAAATATTTAATATCCATATATATATACTAATTATAAATGAAGAATTGAACCACAATTAATTAGATCTATGCAAAAATACACACAATTGGAGAGTATCTCACCGTATCCCACTAGATCTAGGATACGCATGCGACACGAGTCCAACACACAACCAAATGCACCCGGAAGGACACAAACAAATCACAAATAATATTTATGAACAAATCAAAGCGTCAAAAGTAGATCTATGTGTCCGTGTCAAAATACGACATGTTCAAAGCCCCGTGTCGGAGGAAAACCCCCAAATGACACGTATCACCAAATAGTTGGGATACGAACCACAAGTATCCCAATATGGACATGACACTAGCCTCAAACACAAATCTCATGTTCAATTGATCTATAGGATCAATTGACACACACAACAAAATATAAATTCGGAATTCCAACAAAATTGACACAAAAAGCACCATAACTTTCTTCATGGGTCTCCTATGAACACAAAACAAAGTCCTATGGGTACTACATACATATAGGTTGATTTTACATGATTAAATCTCAGATTTAGAAGCTATTTAAATGGGAAAATCTAAATTATACCTATTGGAAGATGGATTCCCAATGAAACCTCCAATTGAGATGAACTTGCTTCCAAATTGTAGATCCTTGCTCCTCTTTGTAGATCCTTGCTTCCTTCTTCTAGATCCTTGCTTCCTCCTTCTCTAATGGTGAATTGGAAAGAATTTGGAATGAATTTGGTAGGGAATTGGATTAGGAATGGAGAGAATTTGGTAGTGGGAAAATTCTAGATCTAGATTTGGAATGAAATGGGAGGAGAGAGAAATTTCCCCCCCTCCTATATAGGCCGGCCATAGCCCCTCCCCCAAGCAATGGTAAAATGTCCAATGTACCCCTTGGGGCCTCTCATAAAGAAATAATTAAGGAAGGAAGCTTCTAGTCTAATCATTTAATTAATTTAATCCATCTCCTTAACTATGGGCTTTCTAAATGGGCCAAGTCTAACTAATTAATTCATGTTGGTCCATGGATCCAAACTAAACTAGTTGGGTCCACTAAAATAAGTCTAAAATAATTAAATAATAACTAACAACAATTAAATAATACAACAAATAATTATTTACCATGCACAATATTTATTTAAATAGGAAATTACCAAAATACCCTTTCCTAGAAAATGTGGTAGTGACAAATAGAGAATTAGGGGTCCACCTCCCATTGGAGCCAAGCCATGAAGAGACCCCCTCCCTCATGTATTGACCGGTCCAACTAGGTTTCTCCCTTCTATTTTGAGTGTACAACACTCTAACTTTTCCTATATATGATATTTACTCTCCATTCAAACCAAAGCCATCTCCACCCTCCATTCCTTTATGTAGAACCTCCCCCCATCCCTAGAAAATATACATGGCCAGCCCTAATCCCAATGCAAGCCTCCACTCTCTCTCTCTCCTATATTAAACTACCTCCTTCCTCTCTCTATTCTTCATTCACAACACCACCATCACCTTCACCCTACCCGAACCCTAACTTCTTACCTCCTTCTTCTTCATCCGGCCACCCCCTCTTCCTACTCCGGCCACCTCCCACTCCGGCTATCACCTCGCCACCGCCACAGCACTGCCTGTCTCCCTCGACCACCCTCACTATCAATCTCCACCCCGTCACCAATACCACCATCACCAACACCATCATCATCATCATCAACATACTCCTCATCGCCGGACCGCCACAGCCACTAACACCTCCATCACCGACTTCTCTTCTCCTCCCCCGGACCATACCCCGACTTCCTCGACAGCAGCCAACCGCCACTTCCCTAACTTCTTCCACCACCGAGCACCGAGTACCACCACCACAGCACCTCGACTCCTTCTTCTTCGATCTCTCCTTCGGACAGCCGACCCGAGCAGTCACCTGCAACCACTGTCTCGACCACCCTCACCACCACACGACCGACCACATCACCGTCGATCACCATCACCGCCTCACAATCATCACCATCACCGGCACACCACCATCCACCGCCACCACAACGGCTAACACCACCGTCACTAGCACCACCCTAGCCATCACTGCAACCACCGCCATTCTCCTCTTTCTCCTCCTCCATTCATCAAATCCACCATCACCACCACCCACGACCACCTCTCCTTCCTTCTTCCCAGACTCCCCTCACCACCACTACCAGCCCTCCGACCATCAGCCACCTCCCCACGGTTACGATCACCTCCACGACCATCAACCCTAAGCCGTTGTCGTTGCCGATGCAAGCAACTGCATTGCCGCTGCTGCTGCCACTGTAGCAGCTGCTGCTACTTGCTGTGCACCGCCGGAGCACTTCCCCCACCCACCGGAGTCTGGCCACCCTCGAGTCACGAACGTGCATCACCCCCCTCCAAGTCGAGCATACCTAGGTTTGCATCGTACTCCTCCTCCTTGATTATTACATGGATAAATATTGATGTAGTAAACCTAATACCTAGTGTTTGATTATGCGTGTTTAATTGTGATTATTTATATGTGCATAGTGGTTAGTATTAGTAATATTTCATAGGAAATTGGTTATTTAGTTTGGTGCATATTTGTGTTGACCTAGGCGTTTAGACTAAATTGTCCTTCATGCACTAATCTAATATCTAGGACATGAGTTTAGTGTTATATGTTATTTATAATTGTAATGTATTTTGGTAGTTAATTATCTCGTTGTGTACGGTATCTGAGACATGACGTACCCGTGCATTGAAAACTAGATGGTTATCCATATCAGATGTGTCCTGGAAATCTTAGTGCGTAGAATACCTAGTACCCCTGTGTTAGAGGTGCAACTTAGCACATACACGAATCATAGCTGTGACCGTGATTGTAACATATGAGAAATGATACCTTAGTGTACACCTACCCCCTTGATCCGTGACTAGTCAACCCTAGCCAACGTATTTAATTAGAACGTTTATTCAGTTTAGTATCTGCGTAACTCATGACGTTGCATAAGTTGTACTTGTGTACGTAATTAGCATCGTTTAATATAGTGATTGATATTTATTGTTATTTATTAATAGGCACCCAAGACGATTCTACCTTGGCTGCGAGTTCTGGATCCTTACTTGTGCACACCAGAGTTCCATGCAAGTATACCTTGCCTTGTTGTATTATTTAAATTCAGATATTATTTAGTTGTATGTTTTATTATTTTAATATTATATAACTGTGCGCGTCCGAGAAAGACTCAGGTGTAGTCAATGAAGGTGTTGACATTAGGACTTGTGTCTGACCTAGTGTCTAGTGGACGTACCTAAAGTTATGGAGTTATCAGTATGACTCCCCAGGCCTTGACACGTATTATTGCACATCACAGAGTGAGTTCATGTAGGGACGCATGCTTCAAACTTGACTGGCCATCGGTGTGAGCAGCACGTGTGACGGTATTTATCTTAGTTGTATATTTCTTTAGCGACTTGCATTATAGTACGAGATGTCCATGTCGTGTTCTCGACTTGTACATTGGCATTGGGAGGAGAAGACAATTAGTAGGCGTATGGGACAGACATTTGGCTGCCATAGTTTCAGAGTAAACTACGGGGTCATGAGCCTTAGTGTTACCCGGTTATGGGCTATGTGTTACCCGGTTATGGGATATGTGCTACTCGGTTATGGACGTATATGCTTGTTGATACATCCGACAGAGGTTACTAGTTGCGCGCTATCATGATCGGTGATGTAGTCAGCAAATACTCATGGCATCCAGTTTACAGCTAATGCCAGGTACTTAGCCTCTGGCTTGATGCTACGCTTTATACATTTTACCTACCCATATGTACCAAGGTTGTCTTCAAGTGTATTTTACTTAGCTGGTTAGATCACCCTCGAGTTTATACAGTATTTACTTTATGGCATATATTTTTGTATCTTGTTACGTCCCTTTGAGGACCTGGTTCCCTTCCAAATCCGAACGAGCACTTGTACCCGACCATCTATGGAGCAGGAGTAGAGACAGGGTTCATGACTGAGGACTTCGAGGCACTTCTAGAGGAGTTCCCGTGATTTGGGTACGCAGCTATTTCGGACTAGAGTATTCTTATCTAGCTAGTTGATACTCTAGTCTAGTTATCTTACTTCTTTCTGCACTTTTATTCTATTGCTGTATTTTAGTGGGTTTGTCCCCATCAGACTTTTCAGATGTATTATGTATATTCAGACTCTTATATTTTATTTACCAGCACTTGCTTTAGTCATTATTATATTATATTCTGTGGATGAGATTAGACATTTACCTGCTGTATGTTAGCATATTAGACTTGTTAGTATTTTAGGACAGCGTAGTATGCTTTATCGGGTCCATTAAATTGGGTAAATCCCTCTGAGTCGTATTACCTGGCCATTGCCACGTGGCCTGGTCCCGTGTATTTTGGGACTAGGGCATGACAGATAGTTTAACCACTATGGCCTGCTACGTAAGGTTCCAATTTCTTAAGGTCATAATACAATTCCTTGTATCACCATCGTGGGTCACAACTAAGCCCTTGCATCTAGCTATATATTCCATAAAGTATTCCAGTGCATTAGAATAAAACCATCTTTCTAACTTCTAATACTTTCAAATTACTGCTACCTTAAGCAAGAGTAAGATTTTATTTAGCTCTAGGACACTAGTACTATATTCAATTCCCATGCTAACAATCTATACTAGGTCTAACATATAGAAATAACTTATCTACCTACCCACTAAGGGTAATCGTCTTCTAAAAATTTTATATCCAACGTATCTTCTTCCGTCTTGACAAAGATCTGCTTCTGGAGGAAATACCGCACACAAACGTTCATCTCTCTGAAAGAGGGAGAGATGATAAACAATAATAAAGATGTCGAGGGGAATAGACGAGTACAATTATGAAGTCCAAGGGCGATAATCAAATGCTAAGAAATTTTCAAATCAGTTGTGGATTGAGATACTAATACTGCTAATCCTGATTACAGGCTCGCTCGGTACCGAAAAGTAACCGAAACGATTAATCATGACCTGCATGGGCTACCACAAAAATATGTAATGCCCCAGTCCCAAAATACATAGGACTAGGAATACGTAATATGCCATCTACGCATTCGACCAAATTCTGGTTCGACTTGAATACGTATAAGCTGTATTATAATTATCACTATCTAAATAATCAAGTAAATATAAATATATGCCTCAATCCATAATGAATAGAATACAACAAGAATGAGCTAAATGTGCTAAAGTCGGCCTCCCAGTAACATACAAGCTCGAATAGACTCGAGAAAGAAATATGAGTCTATAAAACTAGGCTACATCAGCAGATGAATAAACAATATGAATAAATAACCATAACTCCAGTAGAAATGATATAAGTACCTGGCACCAATGCCTGTATGACAAAGCAAGATACATCAGCAACTCCAGGCAGGCTCCACAATGGTCTATGCTGCAAAATTGGTAAGGGATCAGGTCCTTAGAGGGACGTAACAAGGTACAAGAAACAACATGCCAAAGTAAAATAGTATAATGCCACATACTCAAGGGTAAACTACTATAACCATCTAAGTGATATGCACGTGAGAATATCACTCGTACTCAGGCTGAAACTACTACAGGCTCTGTGTCTGGGAGCCCATAGCAGCAAGTAATATCTCGTAGGGCCACTAAATATGCCAAAGATCTAAGACAGAGTCTAAGGCACCTACAGTAACGTAGTATATATATATATAAACATCATCAGCATGTAGTATAGTGTATCTCTCCCCACCCATTGTAACCTCATATCTCATGTCTACGATATCTCATGTCCATAACACACAAGATCATGACCTCTAGCTAGTACAACGAGTCATAATGATATCTATATAATATACAAGTCTCATATCATGAATCTTGGAAGCCTATACAGAATTACCATGAATAACTCAAGAAAGATTTTATCATATAAAATAGTGTCAAGTGTCCTAAGGTTTGACGTACTTGGTAAAGCAAGCACGTAAAAATAGGATTGTGAAATCAACTCTCCAAGTGATGTTACTCGACTCCGCGTACGACGTCGACACCCGAATCTTGTTCGGACGCTAAGCAATGTCTCACGGTCCTAGGTTTAGCAGGCACAACATAAGAATATATATATATATATATATATAGAGAGAGAGAGAGAGAGAGAGAAATAAACACAAGCAGATAATATAACAGGATCTACTGCAAGTTTGGCAAGGTACGCTTGCCTGAATTCTGGATATGGCGACGTCCAAGTGGCGAGCTCAATGCGTCAACTACTTCTGAAAAGATAGAATCTGCACGAACGTCTCTGAATGCTGCAACAGACATCACTAACATTTCCAAAATATAAGAAATAGCTAGGATTGACTACTCATAAGTCCGATTTGGACACAGGGGCTAAAATGATAGTTTTTTGTCAAAACGGTATCCAATTGTAGCCCGCTTTGTACCGTAAAATGTGCCAAAGACAAAGTTCTCCAAATTTAACAAACTTGCCGAAGACAAAATTATCCAAATTTAACAAATCTAGTGTCCACAAGTCCATAACGATGGCACAAACTCAACGGAGTATCCGTGATTGGATTCTGGTGAGCCGGTCATGAAATCACCCGTCAAGTGAAACCGTGGGCCCGCGAAACGATATTTTGTCAATGTTCTCAGATTCGAACCAAACTTGGGTCATAGGACTAGCGTAACATTGCAAATCTGATAGTATAAGTTTCGTTGTGAACGACAAGCACACATGAAGTTATGATAAGGTGTCAGAATAGGTCGATACGGTATTTTTTTACGGATATGTGTTGATTCCGGTGCGCACGCACGTCCAAATCAAGTTCCACGAAATGTCACACATCCTTTTTTACGTTATGCACCATTCGATATAATCTACATGCGAAGATGTGGCCTCATTTCGAGGAACGCACCCCCTATCAAGAAATTTTAGGTTTTTAAAACCATATTTTTGTCAATTTCAACGCTGAATAATTAATAGTATAAAATAGAATAAATTAAACTAATTAAATAGATTAAATCTTGGTTATGTTGTCTAAAATACCGTTCAAGTAGATTTTTGAAATCATTGATAATTTGGGAGAAAATGGAACGCAAACAAGGGTATTTGGACAGTTCTTAAGTACTATTTTTTACCAGTTTTCGTTCAACTTTCGATCTGGTTTATGCACGATTTTCAACAAAAATAAATATTCTATTTGAAGAGATTTATAATTGATTGTGTTTTGAATCAAAAGGAATTGACAGATCGCAAATTGGATGAACGGGGGAGGAGAGCGCAGACCTGAAACAGGGGGTTCCAGCCGCCTGTTACTGCGTGTCCGCACGCACGGCAGGTGCGCGACGCTCCGGCGGTGCTGCGGCCAAGGCCAAAGTGGTCTCCAGCCGAGGGGCGGCGCGGGGATGGTTGATGATGGCGGTAATGGTTGGATGTTGATGGTGGCGGTGGCTATATAAATGAAGAGAAAGGGAGGGTACGGGGAGATGGATCGAGGGTTCGCATGGGGTTAGGATTCGGGTTTTGGGTTGGGTTTTGGTTTGGGTTTCGGGTTGGGTTTAGGTTTCGGGTTTGGATTTTATTTTTATTTTCATTTTATTTTATTCTCGTATATATATATATATATATATATATATATATATATATATATATATACAAAAATAGGTTTGCACATAAAATAAATTATAGGAAAATTTTATAATACTTTAAAAATACTTTTACATTCAAAAAATAATTTTTTGACTTATTTTAATTACTAAAATTAAATAATATTTATACAAGTTATTAATAAATTATATATTTGTAATTAACTAAGTAGAATTCTAAAATTTTAAAATATTAAAAAAAAGACAATTAAATAAAAAATTGGGTGTTTACAATCTACCCAACTTATAAAAATTTTGTCCTCGAAATAAAAAATGTACAGTAATAAGAATAAGAGATTTTATTTCGGGAGAAGGTTAAATACAACTCGTTGTATAGGGTTTCTTGATTTTAAGAATAAGGTACGATCTAATCACAAAAGTGGTAGAAATATACTTTAGATGTGCAAGGTCATATATGGATTCTCGAATGTTGGGAATGCAGTTACCAATGAGATCTTAATCTGACGCCATATTCTAAGAATAAAGTATGCTTAAACCAAGGCTCTACCCAACTTATAAAAATTAAGTTAGCCATGAAAATTTTGGTCACCCTTCTGTTTAAAAGGATCATAAAAGTCTAACTTCAAAGGAGGTACAGGATATTTAGGCTTTTGTGACCGTAGTCACAGACTATCAGAAGAAATCTAGGAACTACCCTAATGTTTTTGAGTCAATAATTTTATAAAGAAAGTTTACCAGTTCTCCTTGCTCCTAATTTGGTCATGAGTTTACAAGACAATAGGAAATGTCTTAGTCAAATACAACTAGGGTGACATGGTACAGAGAAAATGTTCATCGTATATTATGGATGCCGATCAACAGTTCAACAATAAGTATCAAAAGGTAATATAATTCGTCAAGGTGATTAGTATTGTGTAAAGAGTACAAGGGGTTCAATTTAATGCAACATAAGTGTCATGGACGTAGGTTGGCATGAATAGACTACGGGTACATCAGTTGTTACGATAATTGGGTTACCGATATACAATTTAGTTTAATTGCAACAGAATTGAATATTTAAGTATAGATTTTTAGAAGAAGATATGCCGCAAATGTTGTGGGGTCTATATGGAGCATGGGGATGTATATTTGGGCATAACAACTGGTTTATGAGTGAAGTAGGTCCATTTAGGCTCATGAATGTCAAAATTGTCAGAAGAATTGAGTCGATGTTACGTATTAAAATTGTCCGCAATGAAAAAGGATATCTAGGTGTCATTTGGGTTCACAAATGCGTCACGAATATTGTACGACTAATACGAAAAATGGGAAGTCTAGTTTGTGAGTGATAGTCATGACATCGGTGTAGAGTGGCTAGTCTAGGTCATAAGGGTGGAAGTTGTTGGAAAGAAAATGATAGTATTGTGATCCAAATATCCGATTCACAACAAGGGTATTAAAGGATACAAAATTAAAAAGCTAATTCAATCTGTTTGGAATTAATCCTAATCAATACCAAATAAATTAAAATTTACCCTAAAATTCTAAAATAACCCTACTCTAAAACTTGGGGGCTACGATCTACCCAACTTATAAAAATTAAGTTGGAATCCAAAACTAAAGTCAGGGTCCTGCTAATAAGATTTCTGGAAGGGCCTACTTCCTAAATAAAGATACAAGAAATCTAGAGTTTACTGGCCATAATTAAAGATTCACTATGGGAACTTAAATATTATCAGGGTACTATTGGTCAACAACTCTATAAGGGAAATTATTACCAACCAATATTGCTCATATATAGTTCATGTCTTCAACAAAACATAAGAAAGGGTTTGATCGGGTATAACTAGGGCAAGGTGGTAAAGAGACTTTGATCATCTCATGGCATTGATGATGAAGGGACTAATCGAGGGAATTACGAAAGGAGGAATCTACAGACCAAGACAAGAAAAGATAAGTTTAGGAAGTATGGTCGTAGGATTGAATAAGTACGATTAGACAACTATCTGAAGAATCAAGTCACAGTGACTAGATTACGGAACTAGAAATAGAAAAGAACTAATACCTACAGTGAGATGGATATTAACACCATGAAGAGGGTACTAACTAAAAGATTAATTTGCTACTAAGGCACGACTGGGAAAGGAAGAAGGATCTACTCAGTTTGTTATAATTAGAAGGATCATTATTGCAAAAGCACGAGGCTATATATGCAAAACAAGATAATAATTTGATAGGAATGATAGGAATACAGTCGAGGGAGTAATACAACTAATCCTTAAACTCAATACTATATTCATATAAGTTATATCTATATAACCTCTCTCATACTATTAGCAACCTACTACTGGCTATAGGTAAACAATATACGATCTTTACAACTTCGTCTTTCTCGCATATTCCTAACTTAGTAGGTAAGGGTCTAAACTAAGCATGCACTTAGGTCTATCACTCATGGCATATTATTTGCTAAGGACATTCATCAATAATTGTCTAATCTTTAATTGGAATGTCTACCCATTTTCGTACAACTTACCCCATTCTATTATCTATCTCTTTGTACAGTTGTTCGTCTAGTCTCTGCTATCTAAAATCTATCTTCCTCACGAGAATCTTTCGGCTTGGCTACTGACCTATTACACAAGCATGATGTTATGGTTATCTCCTTGAGTGGAAATTCTTCGAACTCAATGAGATGATAAGATTTCTAAAATATAAAAATCTATTGGCTATGGTAAATTAGAATTAGGTTCTCATTACCTACTACTAAGGATAGGTCCAGCAATCTCATACCCTATTAGTAAAAAAATCTAAATTCCTAGCCCTAATCAGTTTATGTGTAAACCCACAATATTCAGCTATCATTCCTATAAGACTTCCATCTTCCATATACACTTTCCTACCATGTGTAAATCTATAATCTAATGGTCTTGTGATAATCCTCTACAGAATAACCAACAAGTCACTATATAATTCTGAACCTGTGTTTAATTTTTTTGAAGTTCGTATCACTTCGAGACTGATCAATAATTTCTACTCGTACTAAATTCTTAAAATTTTAAAAGAATTATAATTCATATATACTAAAATTATTATCCCTTAAGTCCATTTCACAATCCCTTCTCCTTGGATTATGTGACCATAATATCTTTCCCTTATCATTTGTTTTCTACGCACCTTCATATTATTTTAGTATGTTAATCTTGTTTTCAATTATAAGCTTCGCCAATCATGACCCAATACTTTCTGCTTCGTAGTATAGATTTTCTAGGCAACTACCGAGTGATAAAATCTTTAGTCCTTCCTAGATCCTTCTCTTAATTTTAAATGCTCAAGGTCATGTACTCCTCGTAAATCTTTTCTGGTTATAATTCTACCTTCTTCACCTTGAACCAGAGATTTCTCCTAGTTTATTCCATATACCCTTCATCCAAACTACATGGTTATCATATGTTTATAGCTTATCCTTTATTATAGGCAATCCACTATATCTAACTCAAGACTATATCATCTATTAAAACTCTCATCCTTCAACCTATTTGCTCTATCACAGATTCTAGCATATCTATCCATATAATCACGGGTGGAACTCACTTGTTCAATTAACACTAACCATCCAAATAATCAAGTACATCTAATTTAATTTCGAAAGCTACACCTTAGTACTCAAATTATCTAATTACTCAAATATTAGGTCTAACATTCTACCTATCTATTTAGTCCAGACCAATAGTCATCAATAATTAAAGGGGTCATAAGATCTAGTTTTGATACTAAAAGTCATAAGACAAATAGAGATTTAACCACTATGGTCTGCTATGTAAGGTTCCAATTTCTTAAGGTCATAATACAATTTCTTGTATCAACATCATGGGTCATAACTAATCTCTAGCATCTAGCTATGTATTCCATAAAGTATTCCAGTGCATTAGAATCAAACCATCTTTCTAACTTCTAATACTTCTAAATTACTGCTACCTTAAACAAAGGTAAGGTTTTATTAGTTCTAGGCCTCTAGTACTATATTCAATTCTAATGCTAACAATCTGCACTAGCTCTAACATATAGGAATAACCTATCTACCTACCCTACTAAGGGTAATTGTCTTCTCAAAAATTTATATCCAACAAGTCTTCTTCCGCCTTGACAAAGATCTGCTACTGGAGGAACACGAACGTCCATCCCTCTGAAATATAGAGAGATGATAAACAACAATAAATATGTTGAAGGAAATAGATGAGTACAATTATGAAGTCCAAGGGTGATAATCAAATGCAAAGAAATTTTTAAATCAGTTGTAGATTGAGATACTAATACTACTAATACTGATTACAAGCTCGCTCGGTACCGAAAAGTAACTGAAACGATTAATCATGACCTGCATGGGCCACCACAAAAATATGTAATGCCCTAGTCCCAAAATGCATAAGACTAGGAATACGTAACATGCCAGCTACGCATTCGACTAGACTCTAGTCCGACTCGAATATGTATAAGTATTATAATAGTCACTATCTAAATAATCAATTAAATATAAATATATATGCCTCAATCCACAATGAACAGAATATAACAAGAATCTGGTACATGTGCTAAAGTCGGCTGCCCAGTAATACACAAGCTCGAATAGACTCAAGAAAGGAATATGATTCTATAAAACTAGGCTACATCAGCAGATGAATAAATAATATAAATAAATAACCATAACTTCGATAGAAATGATATAAGTACCTGGCACCAATGCCCGCATGACA
Organism: Iris macrosiphon; assembly: GCA_036927795.1. NCBI lineage: Eukaryota > Viridiplantae > Streptophyta > Magnoliopsida > Asparagales > Iridaceae > Iris > Iris macrosiphon. Next base: position 108,462,041 of record JAYESA010000007.1, on the reverse strand, counting down.
AATCAACACACATCAGCAACTCCAGGCAGGCTCCACAATGGTCTATACTGTAAAACTGGCAAGGGACCAGGTCCTCAGAGGGACGTAACAAGGTACAATAAATAGCATGCCAAAGTAAAACAGTATAATGCCACATACTCAAGGCTAAACTACTGTAACCATCTAAGTGATATGCATGTTCGAACATCACTCGTACTCAGGCTGAAATCACTATAGGCTCTGTGTCTGGGAGCCTGTAGTAGTAAGTAATATCTCGTAGGGCTACTAAATGTGCCAAAGATCTGAGACAGGGTCTAAGGCACCTCCAGTAACAAGTATATATATATAAAAATATAATCAGCCTGTAGTATGGTGTATCTCTCCCCACCCAATGTAACCTCACGTCTCATGTCTCATGATGTCACATATCAATAACACGCAAGTTTTATTACGTAACGCTACAAATTCGATGGCACAAGTTTTGTTGCAAAACGACAAGCACACACAAAGTTATGACAAGGTGTCAGAATAGGCCGATACAGTATTTTTTGACGAATATGCATTGATTCCAGTACGGACACACGTCCAAATCAAGTTCCACAAAATCTTACACATCCCGGTTTACGTTACGCACTATTCGGTACAATTTATAAGCCATGACATAGCCTCATTTGGCAGAACGTACCCCGTATCAGGAAATTTTGGGTTTCCAAAACCATATTTTGTCAATTTTAACGTTGAATAATCAACAGTATAAAATAGAATAAATTAAACTAATTAAATAGATTAAATATTGGTTATGTTGTCTAAAATATCGTTCATGTAGATTTTTTTAAATCATTGATAATTTGGAAGAAAACGGAACGCAAACATGGATATTTGGACAGTTCTTACGTACTATTTTTTACTAGTTTTTGCTTAACTTTCGATCTGGTTTACGCACGTTTTTCAACAGAAATAAGCATTCTATTTGAAGAGATTTATGATCGATTATGTTGTGAATCAAAAGGAACAGTCAGATCGTAAATCGGATGAACGGAGGAGGAGAGAACAGACCTGAAACGGGGGGTTCTAACCGCCTACTGCTGCGTGTCCGTGCGCACGGCGGGTGCGACGGCGCTCCGACGGTTTGATAGAACTCCCTATATTTGATAGAACTATGGTTTGATAGAACTCTCTATGTTTTCTACTTTAAGATATTTGGATGCAAATGTTTCATTCTCAATACCAAATATAACTTAAGCAAATTTGACGAAAAGGCCGAAGAAGATATTTTTTTAGGTTATGCGGCCAAGAGCAAAGGATACCGAGTCTTCAACAAGAAGTCAATAATGATCAAAGAATCAATCAAAGTCACCTTCAATGAGATGAACAATGATAGTGACGATGAAGATATCGGTACATCAAGCAAAGCACCAACCGAAATGGAACCCAGTACCAGCTACTTGGAGAATTTGCCAAAGAGGATGAAATTCATGGCCGATCACCGCAAGGACTTGGTAATAAATGAGATCACAAAAGGTGTAAGTACTCGTTCCTCTAATAGAGATATTGTATCTACTATAGCTTTTATTTCACAACTTGAGCCTAAAAATATTGAAGAAGCATGTAGTGATAATTACTGGATAGAAGCCATACAAGAGAAATTAAACTAATTCGAACAGAATCAAGTTTGGGAACTTGTTCCCAAGCCTAATGATCATTCGATCATTGGCACCCGTTGGATAATTTTAAAATAAATTAAATGAGAATGGTTTAGTTACACATAACAAGGCTAGACTCATAGCTCAAGTATACAACCAAGAGGAAAGATATCGACTACAATGAAACTTATTTCCTAGTTGCGTGTTTAGAATCCATTCGCATGCTATGTGCATTTGCATATTTTTTTATTTCAAATGGATGTCAAACGTGCCTTTTTAAAAGGTTTCATAAAAGAAGAAGTTTTTGTAGCTCAACCACCTGGATTCACGGATTTCAAAAACCCTAATCATGTTTCAAGTTGATGAAAGCCTTATATGGACTGAAACAAGTCCCTTGCGCTTTGTATGACCGCCTAAGCTCTTTTCTACTTGAAAAAGGTTTTTCAAAAGGAAAGGTTGACACTACATTATTTTCTAAATCTTTGAATAAAAAACTTTGTTTAGATCAAATTTATGTTGATGACATTATCTTTAGATCAACTGATGAATCTCTTTGTTGAGAATTTTCTGAGTATATACAGAGTGAGTTTGAGATAATCATGATGGGAGAGTTGAAGTTCTTTCTTGGACTGCAAATCAACCAAACTCAAAATAGGACGTTCATCAACTAAGACAAGTATACAAAAGACCTCTTAAAGAAGTTCGATCTGGAATCTGCCAAGCCCTTTGGTACTCCAATGGCAAATTCAACAAAGCTTGACATAGATGAACAAGAAAAACCAGACGACATACGTAAGTATCAAGGTATGATTGGTAGTTTACTTTATTTAAATAGTAGTCGTTCTGATATCATGTTTAGTGTTTGCTTGTGTGGTGTCCCGTTCCCCCGTTTCGGGGAGCGCGGCTAAGGAATACAAGTCGGTATCGTTCGATCAAGATAGATTGAAACAAGATCTTATCCTCGTTATGGATTTTCTTCTTCGAAATCAATTCCCATATTCAGTGGACCGAGCCCCAAGGATCAACTTAGCGGCATCTCAAAGAGGGACCTCTCCGTAGCAAGTTTTCTTGCCTAGTTTTTGTTGTCGCCTTGTTGCTTTCGTGCTTTAAGTTGGTTTTCGGATTTATTTGTATTTCCTTGAACGGTTTCGATGGATTTTATTATTTTTTTCGTTGAACTATACTTCAATTATAAGCTTGGAAAGAGCAGAAGAGGTATTGATCAGCTGTTTGTGGCAATGCAGGTGATCGTGCAGTAGACGATGTACGAGCGGAGTCTTGAAGCACCTTTTTCCTTTCCTTTCACCAACCAACTTGTGAGTGGCTATATTCGATTCAGTTGACCCTTATTCCAAGTCTTCACATCTAAAATCTTACATTCTTGCTTCTCCCGATCAAATGATACCTAAATAACTAAAAAATGTCAAGATAAGAAGGAATAGACTTGGACTACTTTATGCTTATCAATCAACTTGTGAATGGTTACCTTATTGCAGGCTAGTTCATTTAGAATATTCTTTCTATGCTTCAATTTTAGTTAGAATATATACTTCTTCTATAAATTAGGCTATGTATAGAACACACCTTGCTATGCGACAAACTGATCAGGGAGACTATGCAAAATAAATTATGTCATACTACTTGTTTCCTGATCTTATTGCCTCAAACTATATAAATAAATAACTTAGAATAGACGTCATTTGATCACGGACAACTTGTGCACAAGGTCTTAGTTCCTATGGACGGTCGCTGGGCCACTGGCACCGATTCGATCTGGGCGGAACTCTTGTTTAGTCTCTTATCCTGGACAGGATGGCATGTAGCGCCACAAGTGCTTTCATTGCATACCATCCTCGTTCATAGACTATAACTCATCCTTTATGGCTCTTTGCCAGTGATCCCCTCGTATATTTAAACATGTGCAAGCTAACTAGTATCTTCGTGGTAGGGAAAGACATAGTAAGTATTGTGCAGGTGGTTCAGACGGGCAGGTAAAAGTTACCAATCGGTGACAAATTTATTTCAGTAAATTTCCAATCAATGCTTACTTGTAAAATAAACTAAGGCAAGATAGAAAGACCACAAATAAGTTACATACTTCATAAAAATAACGTGTTGATTGATATAGTTGGGTTAGCTCACCTTAACCAGTACATTTTGATGTACTGACCCTCATTGAAACAGGTTTTCCACACCAAGAAGATCCTGCGAAGAGCTGAAGTCACTTCCTAATCCAGTCCAACTACCGACATGTCCTGATCGTGCCTTAGTTGAAGCATTTTGAAGACCCAGGAGCTAGCAAACTTAGCACATACAGCTCCGTGGAAAAGCGATTATTCCGCCTGGAGGTCTCTTATTTTGAAGCTTTAGTAAAGGATGTAATATACAGGACGGCTATCTCATTTTGAGTCCAATTTTGTAAGCCCGTGCAGCAATTATCTGACTCGTTCAAGAGTTTGTAAAAGATGTTCATTATCAATAAAGAGAACTTTTCCATGTTTCAACTTTGTGTTTCAATTATCTGCATATTCTAAATATGTGCTCATTATGCAAAAATGTCTTAGCCTTGTGTGATGGGCAACCTAGGCACACACGGCATCACACCCGGGGGACGACTATCGATTCCACGGAACCGGGGCATAAAATATTGGTATCAGAGTACAGCTTCAAGTTCCTTTGACCCTTGTGTTGGAAAATTTCCTTTAATGATCTATTCTTTATGCGAACTCTTGAACTCGTTAGGCCAAAATAAGATATGTTTCATACAATAAGTTCATAATACATTATGATCCTGATTTAAGTTACCTTCTTTTGAAGGAATGACTCAAGCGCAAGCATCATCGCTAACACCGGGTGGAATCCAAGCCCAAGAAAGTCGTTCTAGCACATCGGGAAGTTCACGATGTCAGCGAGCTATGTCCCGTGTCGATCCCATTCAGCAGTTGATGCGGATGCTTAAAGCTAGCCAGCAGAGAGACGAGGCTCATTATGAACGAGCCAAAAAGTGCGCGAAAGAGAGGCAGAGCAAGTTTAAAGACAATCTAGAAGCCTGATTTGTATTCCAACAGAAGCAGGTAGATACCCTACAATAGATCGTGCAAACCTTAGCCTCCAACCATTATGCGACAACAGTAGCGACACCGGTAGAGCAACCCGCGCTTGAAGTCAAAATGCCTCAAACTCCAAGGAAGAAGGATGTGACTACCTTCGACTTTGCTGACTTCAAGAAGGTCTGCAACACGCCGTTTAAGGGGACTGAAGACCTGATTTTGGCTCTAGATTGGCTGGCAGAACTTGAGGATCACTTCAAACTGCTAAAGGTACCAAAGCAGGAGCGAGTCGCATGTGCCCAACTACAGCTTCACTTGAACGAGCATGATTGGTGGGACGTGCATCAAAGATCTCTTCCAGTTGATGATGAAGAGGAGACGAACGCATGGGCTACCTTCCAGGGCGCATTCGAAGAGGAGTTCATACCCCCTCCCATACGTCAGTAGAAGGAGAACGAGTTTGTGCAACTATGGCAAGGCAGCATGACCGTGAAGTAGTACTCCACCGAATTCAACTGACTCTCCAAGTTTGCAAACTCTTATTTACCTGATGCGTTGAGTCATGCCAAATGATTTGAAGGCGGCCTACAACCTGTGGTTGTTCCCCAATACCAGATTATATGGGAAGTTCTCAACCATGCCCTTTCTCTATAACCGCACTATCCTCCAGTTGTTGTCGGCACTGTACATACTTCCAATCACAAGCGACATAACAACGCTGGAGGAAACAACGCTCCAAAGCATCCAAATAACGGCGGTCAGAAAAGGAAAAACCAGGGCAACCATGTTCCTTCTGTGGGAAGCCATATCACACGGCCGAAAACTATCACATGAAGCTCGGGTTATGCCTCTCTTGTGGTGATTCGAACCATGAAACTAGTGACTCTCCGAAGTGCCTCGCTGATCGTCTCTCTCAGCATCCAAATTAGGTCACAGCAACCTAAGCCAATCGCAAGAGCGTCGTCAAGCTCATGGCTGGGTGTACACTATCACACGGGAAAAAACCCTGGCATCGGATATCGTTGTGTCAGGTATATTATTTTTTAATAACATACTTGCACGTATGCTATTTGATTCTGGTATAACGCATAACTTTATATCAATGAATTTTTCCGTAGAAAACAACATAGAAATGATACCGTTGTATCTAAACCTTAGTGTTAGCACCCTGTCGGGCACGAAAATACCTGTCTGTTCAGTATGTCAAGGTGGTTACGTCTGTATTGGAGGAAGGAAACTCTTATTGGATGTTTTAGTCCTAGATGTTCAGGATTATGACATCATTTTGGGGATGGATTAGCTCGGCGCTTGCTCATAACTATCGAATGTGCAGAGAAACGAGTCATCTTCCCCTACCTAGAGAAGCCAAATTCTGCTACATGAGTAGTCCAGCAACTGATGCGTCCAGGGCCTGCATGGTGATTGTGACGATATCTGCTCGGTGGATGCTACACTCTGGTTGCGAGGGATACTTAGCGTCGGTTCGGGATACGCAGCTGGATTCGCAAACGTTGAGTCTTCATCCGTTGTGGCGGAGTTCCCTGATGTGTTTTCGAGCGAACTACCCGACATGCCACCTGACCTAGAGATCGAGTTCACCATCGACACATTCCCAAATACTCAGCCGATTTTCAAGTCTCTGTACAGAATGTCCCCTGCTGAACTAAAGGAGTTAAAGTGCCAACTTCAGGAACAGCTAGATCGTGGGTACATCCGTCCGAGCGTGTCTTCTTGGGATGTGCCTGTGCTCTTCATAAAAAAAAGGATGGAAAGTTACGACTCTATATCGATTATCGGGGGCTGAATAAGGTCACTATCAGAAACAAGTATCCCCTTTCCAGGATAGACGACCTCTTTGATCAGTTGCAAGGAGCATCGATGTTCTCAAAAATCGATCTTCGTTCGGGCTACCACCAACTAAAGATTAAACCAGAGGACATGCCGAAGTCTGCATTCTGAACCCGCTATAGACATTACAAGTTTTCTGTTATACCGTTTGGACTGATGAACGCCCCTGCCGCTTTTATGGATTTATTGAACAGTGCGTTCTGACCCTTCCTCAAAAAATTTATGGTAGTTTTTATAGACGACATCTTAGTGTACTCGAGGAATAAGGATGAACACGCAGGACACCTGCGGATGATGCTTCAAACTCTTCAAAACAATAAGTTGTATGCAAAGCTAAGTAAATGTGAGTTCTGGTTGGACAGCATATCTTTCCTTGGGCACATTATTTCTGCAGAGAGCATCTCAGTTGACCCAAATAAAATAGAAGCCATCATGAAATGGAATAGGCCTGAGTCAGCTAGCGACATTCGGAGTTTACTTGGTCTAGCAGGCTACTATAGAAGATTTATAAAGGATTTTACAAGAATTGCCTCACTTCTGACCCAGCTCACTCAGAAGGGAGTTACGTTCGAGTGGACGGACGACTATGAAGCTTCATTTATGGAGTTAAAGCAGCGACTTATCTCAGCACCAATTCTTACCCTTTCAGATAGACCCGATGACTTTAAGATATATAGCGATGCTTCAGGAAAGGGCTTGGGATGAGTCCTTATGCAGAGGGACAAGGTAATAGCCTTTGCGTCGAGGCAGTTGAAGCATCACAAGAAGAACTATCCAATGCATGACCTAGAGCTCGCAGCAGTGATGTTCAAGCTGAAGTTGTGGCAGCATTATCTCTATGGTGTGCCGTGCAAGATCTGTACGGATCATAAAAGTCTAAAATATCTCTATACCCAAAAGGATTTAAATCTGCATCAACGACGTTGGCTTGAACTCCTTAGCGACTTTGACTTAATAATCAGATACACACCGGGCAAGGATAATGTAGTAGCTGATGCACTGAGTCGAGTGTTCGTTGGGAGCTTGGCTATTAATGACAAGCTGCATCAGGATATTTAAAGTTTGGGCGTTACACTTTGAATCAGATACAAAAGGGAGCGCAGGTGGCTCAGCTGCGCCTCGAACCTGACTTGTTAGAAAAAGTTAAGTCCGCTCAGAAGGATGACCTATTCCTGCAAAAGATGCAAAGTCTTATCTCAACAGGGAAGGCAACCGACTCTGCGGTAAGCCTAGACGGAATGATGCGAGTGAAGAAAAGATTATGCATTCCTAATGATGCAACCCTTAGAAAAGATATACTCACTGAAGCCTACTATGCGAGTTATACTTCACATTCGGGTAGCACAAAGATGTATCGAGACCTCCGTACGATATTTTAGTTACACGGCATGAAAAGAGATATGGCATTGTTCGTGTCGCAATGCATGGCTTGTCAGAGGGTAAAGGTCGAGCACCAGAAGCCGGGTGGAGTGATGCAGAACCATGTTATACCGGAGTGGAAATAGGAACAATAACGATGGATTTTATTGTTGGTTTGCTGAAGACGCAATGGGGGAATGATGTCGTATGGGTCATCATTGATCGACTCACCAAGTCATCTCACTTTCTGCCTATCAAAGTACTTAGAGTGCCGACCGTATGGCTCAGATATACCTCAATGAGATTGTTCAGCTCCATGGCGTGCACGTATCCATTGTCTCCGATAAAGATGGTCGATTCTTATCACATTTCTGGGAGAGCCTTCAGTCAGCAATGAGGATGAAGTTGAAGTTTAGCTCCGCCTACCATCCTCAGACAGACTGCCAAATAGAACAGGTCAACCAAATCAAAGACATGCTACGGCTCTGCGCCTTGGACTTGAAGACTAGTTGGGACATGCATCTACCGTTAGCCGAATTTGCATACAACAATAGTTATCAATCCAGCATTCAGATGGCGCTGTATGAGGCATTGTATGGGCAAAAGTGCAGATCCCTGATCTGTTGGGATGAAGTTGGTGAACTGCAAATTCTTGGCCCGAAACTCGTGGAGCAAATCGTCCAGAAGATCTGTTTGATCCGAGAACGGCTGAAGGTAGAACAGAGTCGTCAGAAAAGCTACACAAACACGCATCGACGACCTCTTGAGTTCTTGGAAGGTGATCGGGTATTTCTTAAAGTCTCGCCCATGCGAGGAGTTGCCAGATTTAGAGCAAAAGGAAATCTAAGTCCAAGATTCGTCAGTCCGTTCGAGATACTAAAGCGAGTCGTGTCATGCCCCAATCTCCCATAAGCTCGATCGTCCCCGCTGAACCTGAATCACCATGTTGCAGCGCTCCTGCAGGACAATCGTTCTCATCGAGACGTGATGATGTACGAGCCTGGAGTTGTGCTCGCACAAGGCGATGTTGTCAAACATCAAAGTTAACATTAAAATGACCAAGTTGCAGCGAAAGTCAAGTATTGTGTACCAAGCACACATCAGAGTATACGCAGCGAAGCTCTCGATAGGATCCAAATTAAATGCCATAAAGGAGAATGCCATACTCTTGTTATTTTTCTTGCCCACAAAGATACTTACCGTTCATACATTATGTTCCGTATATCCAAGCAGCGCCACTACACCTGTGTACCGGAAATAATGCCCAAAAACGTGGGTTATTACACAGACGTACTGGTAAGCAGGATAACCCATTCGTCTAAACCGACACTAAGTAGAATAGTGAATGCAAACAGTTATATGGTGATCTTTCTACTTGAATCCTAGATTTATTTCATGGCAGAGGTATGACATATTAAGAAAAACTGTAAAGCAGATTAAGCATGCAAGCGTTCAACTCAAGCCAATATACAAGCAAATATATCCAACTCAAAAGAAAACTAGCATGTAAACCGTCCTACTCAAACCCAAGCAACACGAGAACCTATCAAACCATCATCCAAGCCTCAATATCCATCCTCAAACGATACCACAATCCAAACCTTATTATTCCTATCATCAAAAATGCACACTCTTGTCGAGGCAATGTGGCCGCCGCCTACGAGAAAAGCACAAACCAAACCAAAGCAAAGCAAAGCAAACCAACTCTTATCTATATGAAGTCACTGGCCAAGCCATAAAGGACTGATCAACTACAGTTCTACTCGATCCAGCGCTGAGTAGCTAGACCATATGGTCGCATCGAACTACTGGCACCGTGCCCAAGACACGTTACCATTTGTTTTCTCCATGGCCGAATGGTCCCAGTGCCCCAGAGCATATCATGTTTGAGAAAACGAAACCATGTGTGCAATAGGTTGTCTGTGACCGATGTAGACACCAAGTAGGTATGGCAAGAGAATCGAGCATTCTTGCCCCACCAAACGATCATAGCCTTATCCCAACCAACTATCCACAACCATTCTCCAACTTATATCCCAAGGCACCATCTCAAGATATCCTCATAGGCACTATGCCGCTTCGACACAATGCTCCAATTGGTGTAACACCCCTCGCTCAAAAAAATCTCGTGGCACAATGCCCTCAGCGGTGCAGTTGTCCGATTTTGAACCACAACTGCATGCTTTGCATGACAAAGAGTCCAACTGATACTCGTGCACGGATGCACGCTTGATCGCCCGCCCAAATTGCCTCGATATTCCAACCAAGATGATCCACTCAAGCTCCAACTGCCTAATCAAGCTCCAGCTGCCCAACGCAAAACTAACTCAAGTCATAAATTATATCCAACCAAACGACGCACACTCTATGCACGCCACAGTATAGTGATTTCCAAGTTCCAGTCCAAGTGTTCAAGCCATTATGTGTGTTCCATATTATTAGACATGAAGGAGTAGAGAAGAAAGGACAGAGCCCACTCACCAAGTCTGATTTCGTCAAGCACCCTGCCTTACCGATACGAGCAATCCCTTGAACCCGTGGTCCGATGCAAAGCACGATCTACTCAATTGGTATGACCATGCGAGCAGGCCGTGCTCTCCAAATTATCCAACCGATCGGACTAAGGAATACGACATTATTGCTCCAATTATGCTATTCCAGTACTGCTCTGAACGAACATCTGATTCCATCGAACTTCGTTTGCGATCTGTACATAAAACCAACTCAAATCAATACTTGTTCCCCAATCCAATAAATTAAAATATAACCAGCTATTGCCTCATTCAATCTGACTCAGCGTAATGCACCATGCGGTTGTGGGACATTACATAATATACCACTTAGAATCAGGTTCATCCACGAACTATACTAGTATCCATTCCTTGTCGCATGTCGCTTGTCCAATTCATAACTCTGCTCCATGCAATTCACATTCTCTTAATCCAGACTCAGCATCTTGCTCACGCTGAACGCTCGCACAAATTCTATATTCCCACATCCTCCTTGCAACTCAATACAAATTTCTCATATCGCTTAGTTTTGGATCGTACACATCTTTAAGGCTACCCTGAAATACATACATTTCAGCCGAGCTTAGCGATAGCGAATTTGGACAAGTTATAAGGGTATCTTTATGTCCGAGGCATTCATTCGCTTTACTCCCAATTGAACCAATCCTAACGTTCATTTTATAACGCATTCGCACAAGTACTATTCTCAAATACGATAATTTCCTACTGACGATCTTTCTACCTGAGTCAAATCAGTTCATGTTCTAACTCAATCCATCCAACTATTTTTGAATCCATACTAGCACCATCCAAACTCAACTAACCAAACTCTAGCATGACTCCAATCGCACCATGTTCTGTATGCACTATCTCCAACTATCATCTCTTGCTCCGAACGATCATCACAACTGATACTACCCCAGCTAGGCAACTTACCCAAATATCAAACTATGCTCTCAGATCAGCTCTGCACAACATCTCTTCCTCAATCTCAATACCTCACTGGGTGAATATCTATATTGAGGTTCATGTGATCCACGAAGATTTTGCTGCCATGCCATAGGGATAGTGTCACCACGATTTTAATATGGTCACGCTCGCCACAATTCTTAGGTCACGCATGGAATAGTTCTTCGTGCTGCTTCTACTACCTCGAAGAACAGGATATCAGATTCGCCTTCTATACGAGCACGCATCCCAGACTAAGTCTTGAAGCATCTTGTAGATCTGAGGTACATCTGTCCCTTCTAGTATTACAAGGATTTGATCTGAACGAGCCTTTGCTTTAACTTCACAAGCTAGTTTTACAGTCGTTAATTTATATGAATGTTATTTCCTTCCGGGGCACGACGAGTCAGAGGTGATACCATCTTCAAAAATCTGTGACTCCGAATCTCATCAGTTAACTTAGGCTATTTTCACCATCGCTTCGATCTTTCGGCTGCATTTTCAGCTGAAGGCTATCCCAAGGATCTCTCAAATCCAACACTCAGTCACTAAGGCCAATCTCCAACACACACTACTCACATCCATCATCGACGCATTCCCAGATACGTCGCCGCAAAGGTTGTTCTATGGGTCTATAATATTTATCCCTGATTTGGCAAGCATGTCGCTAGGGTCAGCTGTACCAAAGCTATGCTCGATAATTATAAGTCATCACGATGGACAGTTACTATGAACCATGTTATATCTCCTCTGCAAATCTGAGCCATAATCTATCTATTCCATCTGAACAAACTTCTGACTCCGAGAACTTCATGCAATATCTCTAACGAGTCTGTCAACTAAACGTCACTTAACCACCTAGAGTCTTACTATCTGTCCAAGCCACAAATCGAAAACTGCGCTCGTTGAAACCGTCTTCCATCAATTTGTCGTTCTGTCCTGAATCCCTCAAAATTAATGAACTGCCATGTTCGACTTCTGGCACTACCACTTGTAACAATTTTCGAAACCAAAGACTTGCTCCAAATTCTTATCAGTATGCCATATTTCACAGTGCACGTCCAATTTGCTCGAGCAGTACAATAATTTGCTTCAATGTTGCTCTCTCGTTTAGCTATCTTCAAAAATCTATCTGTCATAATTCTTGTTCTTGTTCATTCCTTAGCTCGTCTTGATTCTCTATATCTTCCGATTAGTCCACACACTCTCAATGACTCGTGCATCAGTTCTAACATAAATCTTAAATCCATATTGCCTTTACTTGTTGCCTCAATCCATCTCATTATTGTACGTGTTAACTTCCAATCTGACCTAACATCAACTAGACCTGCCTCATGCCCGTTTATGTCTTCCGGAGAATCCATCTACCATCGTTGCACCATTTCACCAAATTTTACTTCCACTAAACCATGAGTCCAACTTCTCGAGTGCCAATATCCAAAATCCTTCAAGTCCGTACGAATCTATCGTATTGCCCCTCCAAACCAGATCGTGTTTCATTGTTCAACCAACAGCTCTAATGTGTTTCCAAAATTCATAGTCCGTGCTCGCTATCCTTCGATTCACCCATCGCTCGCTCAAGCGTATCCCAACTGTTCGTTCCTCATACTCATCTCTCTCTTTCCATATATGAATGCTCCACCGAACTTTTAAATCGTGCAAGCGAACTCTAATATTCAGCTTTCTATCTGATCGATCTTCACTTTTTTCTAATACTTGGTCCGCATCAATCCTTCAAATTCCAAACACTCATTCCATTGCTTGTTCCGATCTCGTCCGTCTCTCAAGTCCAATGATACTTCCATTGCACAAGTCTAATATATCGAAGAATACCTGAGTCAAATTTTATTGCACTATATACCACTTTGAAATAGAGTCGCTCTAGCGCTTACTCTGTGTTGACGAACGTTTATTCCAAACTGACTTATTCCAGGGTTATCCTGTCGATCGCAACTCAATATTCGCTTGCTCCATATTCTATTTTCTAACTCAGCTGATGTGCACCAACCAACTTATATTCCTGTTACTATGTCCATTGCGGCAATTCTATTAAGATCTTGTCCAAAATATTCTAATTTCGCTTAACTATGTGATATACCATATACCACTCAGAATCAAGTCACTCCTCATGTCACCCTTCCTTGCAGTGATCCAAGATCCGTTCGAACCATCCCTTATGCGTGATCCTGCCATCCCCAACTCAAGTCTGACATGAAACTCAGCCAATGCATGAACTATCTAACTCTTCCATCAATCTCGCTGTGCAACTTGTGCTATATTCTATTCTCAATACTTTTAACTATTTTTTAAACCATATGATACTTTTGCTACACAAGCAACTCGTGCAACAATTTCTTCCAAGTAATCTAACCCAATACCCAATTATTTCTCACATTTACTGTACGAGCAACTCGTGCAACGCTATCCTGATATCCCCAAGCCAACTCAAACTTGCTCAACCAATGCTCTATGTGATATACCCAGCCAAAAATCCAACTTCCATCCAACACAATCGCTATACGAGCAACTCTTACAATAATCCATTCTCATCTGATGTTTTTACTCACAATATGCCACATAACCAATCTCGTTTGACAACCAACTGCTCTACTGATGTAACCAGAATCTCCTAAATGATAAGCCAAACAAAAGAAATGACACACCTCTCAACTTGCTGCACAAATACAACAACGCTCAACGATGCTAAGCGATCTACCAAAAACCAACGAAAGCAACGCAACAAAAAATAACATGCACCCACAACTAGCAAATATGTTAACTTATTGCATGAAACATCTAATGCGGCACCGAGTAGAGCCAAGAGCTAAACGACACGGGGAAGTTATTTAGAGTTTGTGATGAACCAAAGGACAAAGTTCGAAAAAATAAACTGGGCGCTCTGATACCAATATGTCATGCCCCAATCTCCCGCAAGCTCGATCGTCCCTGTTGAACGTGAATCACCACGTTGCAGCGCTCTCGCAGGACAATCATTCTCATCGGGACATGATGCTGTACGAGCCTGGAGTTGCGCTCGCACAAGATGATGTTGTCAAATATCAAAGTTATCATCGAAATGACCAAGTTGCAGCAAAAGTTAAGTATTGTGTGCCAAGCACATATCAGAGTATACGCAGCGAATCTTTTGATATGTCCAAATAAAATGCCACAAAGGATAATGCTACAAAGGAGAATGCCATACTCTTTCTTTTTCTCTTGCCCACAAAGGTACTTACTGTTCATATATTATGTCCAGTATATCCAAGCAGCGCCACTACACCTGCGTACCTGAAATAATGCCCACAAACGTTGGTCAGTACACAACCGTACTGGTGGGCGGGGTAACCCACTCGTCTAAACTGATACTAAGTAGAATAGTGAATGAAAACAGTTATATAGTGATCTTTCTACTTGAATCCTAGATTCATTTCTTGGAAGAGGTATGACATGTTAAGAAAAACTGTAAAGCAGGTTAAGCATGCAAACATTCAACTCAAGCCAATATACAAGCAAATATATCAAACTCAAAAGAAAACTAGCATGCAAACCGTCCTACTCAAACCCAAGCAACACGAGAACCTATCGAACCATCATCCAAGCCTCAATATCCATCCTTAAACGATGCCACAATCCAAGCCTTATTATACCTATCATCGAAAATCTACACTCTTGCCGAGGCAGGTAGCAGCCGTCTACGCGAAAAGCACAAAACAAACCAAAGCAAAGCAAACCAACTCTTATCTATATGAAGTCACTGGCCAAGCCATAAAGGACTGATCAACTACAGTTCTACTTGATCCAGCGCTAAGTAGCAAGGCCGCCTGGTCACATCGAACTGCCGGTACCGCCCTCAAGGCACATTACCATTTGTTTCCTCCATGGCCGAACGGTTCCGGTGCCCTAGAACATATCCCATTCAAGAAAATAAAACCCCGTGTGCAACAGGTTATCCGTGACCGATGCAGACACCAAGTAGGTATAACGAGAGAATCGAGCATTCTTGTCCCATTAAACGATCCTAGCCTTATCCCAACCAACTATCCATAATCATTCTCTAACTTATATCCCAAGGCACCATCTCAAGTTATCTCCATAGGCACTATGTCGCTTCGACACAATGCTCCAATTGGTGCAACACCCCTCGTCCAGAAAAATCCTATGGCGCAATGCCCCAATAGTGGCACAATGCCCTCACCGATGTAGTTATCCGGTTTTGAACCATAACTTCATGCTTTGCATGACAAAGTGCCCAACTAATACTCATGCACGGATGCACGCTCGCTCACACGCCCAAATTGTCTCGATGTTCCAACCAAGATGATCCACTCAAGCTCCAACTGCCTACTCAAGCTCCAACTACCCAACGCCAAACTAACTCAACACACAAATCATATCCAACTAAACAACGCACACTCTATGCACGCCACAGTGTAGTGATTTCTAAGTTCCAGTCTAAGTGTTCTAGCCATTACGTGTGTTCCATATTATTAGGCATGAAGGAGTAGAGAAAAAGGGACAGAGCCCACTCACCAAGTCTGATTCCGTCAAGCACCCTGCCTTGCCGATACGGCCGATCCTTTGAACTCGGGTCTGATGCAAAGCACGATCTACTCAATTGGTATGACCGTGCGAGCAGGTCATACTCTCCAAATTATCTGACCGGTCGTACTAAGGAATACGGCACTATCGCTCAAATCTTGCTATCCTAATACTGTTCTGAACGAACATCTGATTCTATCAAACTTTGTTTGCAATCTGCACATGAAACTAACTCAAATCAATACTTGTTTCCAAATCCAACTAATTGAAATATAACCAGCTATTGCCTCATTTAATTCGACTCAGCATAATGGACCGTGTGGTTGCGGAGCATTACAAGTCGCCCCAGTCGCATATCAGATTATCCTGCCACTGTCACTCTCTGAAGTGCACGATGTTTTCCATGTTTTAACTTTGTGTTTCAATTATCTGCGTACTCTGAAACGTTATGCAAAAGTACCTTGGCCTTGTGCGATGCGCAACCTATGCACGCACGGTGTCATGCCCGGGGGACGACTATCGATTCCACGGAATCGGGGAATGATAGCTTGTGTGCACGATTTCAAGCTAACCCTAAGGAATCATATTTGTGAGACGTTAAGCGTATCTTCCGATACCTCAAAAGCACTTCTTCTATCGCCGTATGGTATCCCAAAACCACGTCCCTTGACTTAGTCGGTTATTCGGATGCTAATTTTATTGGATGCAAAGTGGATGAAAAAAAGTACTAGTGGTACATGTTATTTTCTAGGCAAAGTTTTAGTCTCTCGGTTTAGCAAAAAATAAAATTCTGTTGCATTATCAACTTCTGAGGCTGAGTATATCGCTGCAGAACGTTGTTCTGCAAAAATTTTGTGAATGAAGAAAACCTTAGAAGACTATGACTTGTAATATTCACATATTCCCATTTACTGTGACAACACTAGCACTATTAATTTGACTAAGAATCATGTATGTCACTCACACACTAAGTACATTGAGATTCGATATCATATTCTTAGAGATCATCAACAAAATAGAGACATTAATTTTGAATATGTAGACACGAAAAAATAACTGGTTGATATCTTTACTAAACCTTTAGCAGAAGATAGATTCAACTATTATGTCGAGAATTAAGAATTTTAGATATCAATAATATTAATTAATCTTATCTTATTAAATTACTTCTAATATACAAAAATTATTTTGGAGACAAGCTTACAAAGGATCTGTCTGTCACTACGGCTACGGCTAAAGAGAAACGGAACTTAAGTGTCCCCGGTGGACCTCCGCTAGCTGGGACAGTACCCCCTACAGTTAATCTGAGACAATCGCGGTATACAAAAAATAATTCATAAAATAATTTTAAATATATTTATTGAAATTTAAAATTAATAACTTCTGATGATGAGTAGATATCTAGCTGTTATGTTTTAGTCTAGATATTTTTAGTTGATTTTTTTCTTTATGTCTATGTATCTTGGAAATATGTTCTATATTCCAATGATTAGATTTTATTCATGCATTTCCAGTTATAGTACTTTGTGTATGCTAAAACCCTTCAGTTAGTTGTACTCAAAAGTTTATCTATTTAAGTTTTATTCTATTACATGCATATTAACTTTTTTGTCTCGCTTAGCATTCATATTTAGCTACTCATTTTTTAAATGCTATATTTCTGTGAAATATATGCAATCTATTTTTTTCTTCACTTGTCTGTCTTTTTGTAAGCACATTTTAAAGGGGATCTTTCTTCTCCTAGAAATTTTGCTAAATGACAACGGAGGAGAAAAAAAAAGATACAACATCTGGTGACGACAATTGAAACAGTACAATTTATTTTTAAATCAGTTCGATCAAGATGTTATATCGGTCAAGGTATGTCAATTATCAAAATAGGGGAGATTGTTGGCCCATTGGTCATGGTCGAACCGATTTTGATAATCGATCTAACCTGGACTCGATATAAGCTACTGCGATGACTGCAACATCAACTGTTCAGAGCTGCTTTTCGTCGTCGTGTCTGTTTTTATTTTTTAGTATGCAATATAATTTATTATTTCATTTAGTCTAGGAATATATTGTACACCGCGTTGTACTGGCAATTAGGCTACCCTAAATTATTTTTAAAATAGCATATCTTGAAATAACTAAGTTGGACCCAAAACTCAGCCCATTTTCAGTTCTGGCCCTGAACTAAGGAACAAAACTCGGCCCGAGTTTGGCCCGAGTTCGGCCTTAGTGGACGTTTTGTTCAGAAACTTGGTCTCCCTACAGTTTCGGATATAATGGCTATTTTTTGATATTTTACAGACGAACTCTGGCCGAGTTCTGTCTGAACTCTCCTTTGAGTAATCCTATAAATAGAGAGAGATTTCACATTTCTAATCATCAATCAATCAATTCACTTTCAATCTTTCCTTCTCTTCTCTTCTGGTATACGAGTTCTAAAAAGCCTTCATTTTCACATCCCAAGCCAGTTATAATTCTCTAGTCTTAGTTGACAGTACGGTACGGTCTAGAAGTTCAGAGAGTTATAATCATAAGCTTGTTCATAATTTCTCTACTTCACAATTGAAGTCTTCGAGCTCTTCGAATCAAAGCTCATGTCTGTAAGAAGTCTTCGAGCTCTTCGGATCAAAGCTCGTGTCTGTAAGAAGTCGACAAGCCTTCGGATCAAAGCTTGTGTTCCATTCATATAGTGGATTCCATCTGGGAGCTAGAGTCCTTCCGTCTGGATTAGTCCTCACATTGAGGGATACCAGGATACATCGTTGTGTTTGTGTTTGCCTTCTTACTCTTTACTTTACTTTGGCTTATACTGTGATAGTTGTGACATACTTGCAACACAATTATTAGACTGTTATTATAGCTGTGACACATACTTATATCTGTGACACATATATAGCAGTCATGATACTTGTATAACTTGCTAGAAAAAAATTAATTGCTAAATTCTGCTGCATACTCTATTCACCCCCCTCTCTAGAGTATATTCTATTATATTTTGATCTTACACTCTATAACAGTTCCATATCTCCAGTATCGGGAACTAGGCAAGTATACCTTGCCACTATGTTATTTCTATTTCAGATTCAGTACTTAATTTATACTTTATTTTGTGTACTTTATTTGCGTGTCAGAGCATGACTCTGGTGCAACCAACGACTACGTTGGTTAATTATTTTAAGAACTAAGCTTTAGGAGACTCATCTTACACTATGAACAGATACACTGTCTCTCGCAAGACCCTGACACATATTTTGGACATGGAGCTATGATGCAACAACATAGGATACGTACCCCCGTTCCTTGACTGATCATCAATACGATGGGACATGCGACGACATAGGTCATGATAGTATTCTTATTATGTTATATATACTAGACAGGTTCATTAGGATTTGGCTTGTTGAGGATTTGACATGTTTAGTTCATTGGGTAGGGAGGACAGTCACTAGGCATAGGGGCTACGAGTAGCGTTCACTTTGACATTGTTGCATGATGGGCACCCGGAAGGAGCGCTACTGCACGAGTACCCTATTAGAGACAGCCCCATACGTCAAAGTTTGTCCTCATTGCATTTACACTTAGTTGCTAGAATACCCCCTGGACTCTATACTTTATTGCATTATGACTTATCTATTTTTTATCTTATTACGTCCCTTTGAGGACTTGGTTCCCTTCTAGGCTTCGGCGAGCAGGAGTACGAGCAGACTATGGACTGGGGCCTGACGCTGTTATCGAGGACGAGAAGGTGTACCCAGAAGACTACGTCTGATCTTGGTATGATACCATCTTGGTTGCGGCTTCTACTTGGAGTTGGAATCTACCTATCTTATTTTCAGCACTTACTTCAGCATATTTGTATAGTGGATTTGTCTCCACCAACTCTAGATTCCTTATGGTTCTGTATGACATATTCTGATTACATAACTCTATCGTATTTAGACTAGTTTATTTTTCTGTGGATGAGATTTAGTATGCCTGAGACTATATTATAATTTAGCTACAACGACAAACGTAACTGAGGATTCCATTAAATTGGGTAAATTTCTTCTTACGTATTGGTTGGCAATTGTTGTGTAGCTTAGTTCCTATATTTTGGGAGTGGAATATAACAATCCCTCTAGTTTTGTATGGCCAAATCTCGTAATAAATCCCAAGGACCTTCCATCACTTCCACTCGATAATGCTCACCAGGAGAGTAACAACAAAGAGTTTCTATTGGGTTCCTTTTCCACCATTCGTATTTTTATTTCATTATTTTAAGGCATTTAGTCACTTGGCACATGATTAGTCAATGTTTTCTAAGATTTTATTTCCCGTCATTTGAGACAACGTGATTCTATATTTAAATTGCAACAGACTATGTGATAATGTATGATTAACACTTGTGCTAGTATTATATTTTGTCATACTAATTTTGTGATCATTTTGTTAGAGCATAAGGGATATTTTTCTGCTTTATCTTACATGTCACATCTTATCGATTCTTTGTTGTTTGATTGAGACATAGGATTTATTTGTGAAACCCTAAGATGTTTGTTGTATTGTGATATACAACCTCTTGTCTAGGTACAATCGTGACCTTACCGTGGGATGCTGGGGCAGTCGGTAGTGTAGCTAGTGTGGGCATACCCCAGTTCTTTGTATTCTAGTCCTGGGGCATGACAGCTCATGCTAGTAAATTGAATCGACTATGTTTGTACTGTACTATAGGTACCATATTCTCGTATCATGCTTGTTTGATCATCTATCTGCTCCTGACTCAGACCATCTTGATCCATTGTGTTGTATGCTAGTATACTTGTGACAGTTGTCTAGTATCATGGATTAGATTAAGAAGCTACTTGTGTGGTTTGTGAGGATTTGTTAGTAAGGACTTATATTTGTAACCAGTTAGCCTTAATATGGTACCATTTATATGTAGCCCTTGCGATTGTCATTATATTAGCATTATGACATGTGTACCCATATCATAAATACCACCATCCTTGGGTTGAGTTATGACCACTAGTATGTCTGATTTGGCTTGACCTTTATCATCGTGTGTGACTTGATCAATGAGCGCGTACGATCTCGTATCCTTGGTGGTATCTAGTTCTCCAGCGCAACCTATATAGAAGAGAGTCTTCAGGTGCCCACGACTCGAAATATCGGAACATGACTTGTTGGGTTAACTAACTAGTATATTGGGAGGGGATGATTCCTACGACCATACATCCTTGTCGATTTTGCATCACATACTCAGTAGCACGGTGTTGTGTCACGAACTCACTCGCACAAACTCAGTATATGCATATGATACGACATCATAGATGGTCAATATGTTTCACGATATTATGTTATATGTTCTGCTTGGCCAACCTCGGTATCTATACGCATGTTCCAATGGAACCTCCAGAGCATTAAAATCATATCATATCAAGTCGTATGGTTGGCCCTTCTATACTTGTTGGCTTATTTTTGTTATTAGTCATGTAGTACTTAGCTTCCTTTTGAGGAAGTGCATTGATACCACACTATCTCATTGTCTTTTACTAATTACTTGCTTACTTATTGCATATATATTAGATTGTATGGTTGTTGTTAGTATAATAGACTTTGAGACGTAGTGTTATCATGAGTACAATTTCCTCCCTCTGTTCCTTGTTTGGTGTAGAGGTGTGGCCAATGTCTCGAAGACAGACTACATATCCTAGTCCAGATTTCATGTTACTCTTATTACTATTTTATGTTGGTTTTTCTTCCATTTTGAGCTTACTTCGTCGTAATTGCTACTTAGGATTGACACCACTGGTTTTTCATGACTAAATCTTGTAACGAAACCAAAGGATCTTTTCCGTTACTTCTTGAAGCATCAAACTAGGTGGACAATGACGCTTGAGCTAGATGATATTTCTTTTCACCGCTCTTATTGTTATCATTTCGGATAAACACTTATTATTGGAGGTATTTAGTCGTCGAGCACGTGTTAGCTTGTTTAGCATTTTGCGAGTATGCTCCCGTCTACGGACAACATGATTATATTACTCTAGACTGCAGGTAAACTGTGATCATGTACTATTTGGTACTTCTGCGAGTACCTCATTTTGCTAGTAGCTTCATGATCATATATGATATAGCATATAGGATACCTTATTGCTTTTAATTTAAGTCATATCTTTATTGCTTGTTCATGTATTGAAATATAGAATTTCTAGCATGCCATAGGACTTGATTGATGAATTGTAGATTACCACCTTGTATTTATAGTCGTGACCGTATTGCATGGTGCAAGTGTACTCCATTATGCGTACGTAGCTGACCGTGTTGTGCCTCCATTCGCTGTATTTTAGTATGGAACGTGACAAGTGTTATTGTGATATCCCATGTGCCACATGTACAAAGGAATCACATTTAGGTGGAGGGGTTCTCAGTAGAAACCCTTTTGATACTGAAGTCAAAAATAGGAAGTCAATAGACTAGAAAATAAGGAGCTGATCTAAAGACAAAAGTGTTTTGTCATGGTAATATATTTATGATATATGAAAGCGGTAAATCTATAAATTAGTTGAAATTATTTATCCGTTTTGTCACCACATGATTTTAAGGATGTGCTCTGACCTAGGTTGCTTTACTCTTTTCAGGGATTTAACAATTACCAAATAAATGGTTTTCGACTCAATGATGATGTCATTTTTGATGCTCCTATCTAGATTTGTGGGCCGGTATTGTGGATCAAAATTCTCACATCTATCGGTTATGTTTTCAAAGCATATGGGGAAGTTTTAAAAGTCTTAGGAGAGTTGAGTACCATATGTTGGGTTATTTTCATTCAAATTCTATTAGATAATTTACTTTTGACTTTTGCTTAACAAGTATTAATTTGTAAGCAAAGCCGTATATGCCATATATGGCACGAAATGGAAGATTGATTGATGAACAGAAGCTGAGTTTTGGTAGGCTTGAGCCTACCATCCCCAAATTCAATAAGTCATTTTCGATCTTGTGTTCTGTTAAATGAAACAGGTTTGTGCCCAAAACCTTAGACCCGGATCCATGATCGCCATCATTGTTTTCGAATTGGTTTTTAAGTGCAAAAACTGAAAGAGTAACCAGATCCAACGAGACCTGAAAGCTCTCCTTTTTCACTTCAAATCAAGCATCAACGTCTTCACCTTCCTTCTGATCGTCATTGAGAAACTCCGACCATAACACCACTGCCATGTAGATCTTTTTTCGCATAGTCAGCTGTAGGGCGATCCAGCTGCCCAGTTCATGGAACCAACCAACAATCAAATACTTGAGAGCATCTTAGTGTCAGTTTCTAGATGCAATTTTCATTTAGTGTGTTTCCATTGCGTCCCGTCGTGCATCATGTTATTATTACAGACAGTATGCTAATTAAAACATCCTCTAGAAAGTTTACAAATGCATCTTACAGAGGCTGTACTCTCCCTTTTTTTCATATTTGACATAATAGACTATTAACTGCAGAAACATTAATTAGCCAGGAGGCCAGTTCATTTGCCGCCCTCCAATAATGTGAATGTGTAGATGATATACAGATTGGCCTGCAGAAAACAAGGGGAGAGATCAGCGAAAGAAGTAAAATAACAAAAACAACACGTTGAATAATGTAGGAAGAAATAATTCAGACATCCATTGGGTCCATCGTTGATGACAATCCTGTAGCCATCTTCAAGTCCCTCCTGCTTTGCAACTAGTTTAGCAACATACATGAGGTAGCCCAGTATCTCTATGTGCCTCTCCTCGGACTGTGAATGATTGAAATAGTATGTATCAAATAGTATGTAGGCAAAGAAATAAGTCTGAGAGATGAAACAATTTGCTTTGCCGATTAATATTAAAGATGCTGGAAATTAATATCCTCCGATCGTTGTTCAAGTTCTTGCAAACATTAAAAGAAGTGATGGCAAGTAAAAAACAAATATATGCAATGCGAGCTTTCAATGAATGGATAGGTGAAAGACATTGTTATGCAACAATGTAGAGTGGGAACGATGGATGATCATTATTGATGAGAAGATTACATATATATAGGAGAGGCTAACCCCTCTCACTATTGTTCTATCCGATATGGAACTAAAGCCCAATACTACTTTTAATACTTAACACCCTCCCTCAAGCTGAAGCATATATATCAATCATTTCCAGCTTGTTACACATAAATTGAACCCAATGACCCAAAAGAGACTTTGTGAAGATATCGGCTATCTGATCACCGGTCCTATCACGGACGAAGTGGATGTCGATTTCAATGTGCTTCGTCCATGAAATAAATGATTGGTAACAATATGGATAGTAGATTGGTTATCACACCACATATCTGCTGTCTTATATCATGTTTCTTTTTCCAGCTCTTGTAGAAAATGCTGAAGATATAACATATCTGTTGTGCCATGAGCAATTGCTCGATATTCGGGACCGAGAACATTCGACTTCAGCTGTCTCTATCTACTTCTGTCCTCATAGACTGAACAAGAACACCACTATTTTCGAATTTGATCGTACTATCACATCATGCTTCTTGCTCTTCCACGATATCAAGTTTCCGTCAATAAATACCGAATAGCCAGATGTAGACCGTCTATCCGCCAGACTTGTATCCCAGTCAGCAACTGTAAAGCATTCAACACAAGTATGTCCATGATTCATCCGGTTGTTTTTTTCCGGATTCTGGACTAGGTAGCACAGAATTCTGAGAAATGTCTGTCAGTGTGGAACTCGTAAAGAAGTCATAAATGTACTTGCGACACGACGAAGGAAATGTCCGGACGAGTCATTACCGTCAAGTATTTGAATTTTTCAACTACTCGACGATAGTGATCCGGATTGGTCATCAGGACCCCCTCGTCTGGGAGTAACTTTGCTCATGGATCCATGGGTGAGGTTGCTCCCTTGGCTTGCATCAGTCCTGCATCATTTAGTATATCCAGCACATACTTCCTCTGAGACATTACAATGTCTCCATTACCCCGTGTGACTTCAATACCCAAGAAGTAGTTAAACGATCCCAGATCATTGGTCTGAAATTGTTCTCCCAGAAACTTTTTTAGTCCTGCAATACTCTAACTGTCGTCACCCGTAAGCACAATATCGTCAAAATAGACACCAAGTAGTATCATTCTAGCTGATGTCTGTCGGTATAATACCAAATGATTCTTCTTTGATTGACACATGCCAAGCTGAGTAACAACATGTGTAAACCGACCAAACCACACACGAGGTGATTGTTTGAGACCATAGAGGGTCTTCCGCAGATGACACACTTTACCCTTGTAACGAACCCGGAAGGTTGCACCACATACACTTCTTCAATATTTCTGTGGAGAAATGCATTCTTGATATCCAGCAGAAGCAATGGCCAGTCATTGCGAACAGTTAAGGCCAAGAGTACGTGCACAGATGTCATCCTGACAACTGGAGAGAAGGTCTCAAAATAATCCTTACCATAGGTCTGAGAATATCCTTTAGCCACCAAACGAGCCTTTAGGCGATCAAGAGTGTCATCCGGTTTCACCTTGATCGTGAACACCCATTTGCAACCTAGTGCCTGCTTACCAGTAGGCAAATCTAGCAAGTCCCAAGTATGGTTCTTCCGAAACGCTGTCATCTCCTCCTCCATAGCAACACGCCAACCGGGATGTTTGAGACCCTTCTCAACAGTATTGGGAATCTGAATCCCATCAATAGTAGCTATCAAGGACTGAGTGTGGCTCGCGAGCCCTTTGTAGTTTTCAATATACAAGGGATGATCACGACAGACACGACGAGGTCGAGCTGGTAGAACAGACAGGCGAATTAGTTGAGCTAGAGGAGGAAGATGGCTCGGTTACCGTAGGCACTATCTGCGATGTTCTTTCGGACGACGTCGGTGGTGAATGAACCAGTGTTTGCGAACCGTCGGACCGGGAGACTGACAAGGTAGGAAAGGACACCCTTACGGGAGGTTGTTGTATTTGAACAGGAAACAACAAGAAATCATCTTCTGGGTAAACTTGGAGAACTTGATCTGTAGTTTGTGGAAGTGGAGGAAACTCGGTTTCAACGAAGGTAACATCCCGAAAAAGAAAATACCCATTCAAGGTAGGAGAAAAATACCAATATCCTTTCTGAGCTTTAGGATACCCAAGGAAAACACATTAGATTGCCTTAGGATCTACTTTAGAAAGGGTCGGTCGGGTATCCAGAACATAACACAAGCAACCAAAAGTTTTTAGAGGCTGAGAAAGCGGCTCTTGTTCGGGATATAATCGAGAAAAGGGAGTAGCACCATTGAAAACCGGCGATGGCATGCGATTAATCAGATAGCAAGTTGTAAGTACTGCATCCGACCAAAATCTTTTGGGAGTACGTGATTGAAACATAAGAGCACGCGTTATTTCCAAGAGATGACAATTCTTACGTTTGGCCACACCATTCTGTTGTGGTGTGTAAGGACAGGAGGTTTGGTAGATAATGTCATTGCGGAACAGATAGGTATTGAACTCACGAGATAGATACAACCATTGTCACGTCGAAAACATTTAATCAGGACACTGCGTAAAAATTGCACCAAATTTCAAATAATTCGGAGTAATTTTTCATCGTGTAGACAAAAGTGACGTGAATAGTCATCAACAAATGTAACAAAGTACTTGAAACTCATCATTGATTCAACGGGACAAGGTTCCCATACATCAGAATGCACCAACTCGAAATGAGCGAATGTAATTTTATTATAACTCACCAGATAGGAAACCCGGTGATACTTATCCAAACGACACGACTCATAATAAAAATTAACTTGAATATCTAAATATGGATACATTTTCTGGAGAGCTTGGACTGATGGATGGTCTAACTGACAATGTGACTTGAAATGATCGAATTTCATGCCATACGTCAAACAGGTACAAGTCTCCAGCCACATGTCCCTTACCGACAGTTTTTTCAGTCTTCAGGTTATGAAAAACACAATCATCAGAAAAAAAAATGTTACCGAGCATTGTATGTCGCGAGTAATCTCTAATTGAAAGTAAACTGAACAGGTTGCCAGGTGTATGTAATACTAAATTGAGTGACAGTCCGGAAGAAAAACGGGCACTTCCTCGTCCGCGGACTGTTAGTGAACCACCCATTGGCAACAGTAATATCGGAAAAACGACCTACCTATACATAATTGCGTATCATACCTGCGTCGCCAGTCATGTGAACAGACGCACCAGAGTTAATCACACTGGTTCGATCTCACCACACATGTCGCGGAGCACCCGGCTGTGCATCCAGATGTGGATGTCTCACCATGACCTTGAACTTGGAACTCAAGAAAATCTATATATGACTCTGCAGTCATCTGGACAGATCGAACACCATCATCATGAGCACCTGATTTAACATTGGCGGCAGGAGCTTTAGGACACTACCACTGGAAATGATTTTGCATACCACAGTTGAAGCATGTGTGCGGTCTTAATCCATCATGACCGTCGTTGCCTCGTCCACCATCACGACTAGCATTTTGGCTGCCACGTCGTCCACCACGACCACCTCGAAGTCCAGCACGAGCAGCACCAAAAGCAGATCGATCAGCAGAAGAATCACCCAGAGTGGTCTCAACGACCTTAGCTGCCCGTAGGACACGATAGTGAGCTTCCATCAGAGATTGAACATCAGATCCAACAATGATCTGAGAGCGAGCAGAGTCCGCATCAGGACGAAGAGAGGCAAGATATACCATGACATGAAGCTGCTCTCGTTGAGCCCTCGCTTCATTGATATCCGTCGTGAGAGGTAATACGCGGCCAACCTCATCAATCATAGCCTTAAAGGCTTGGAAGTGGTCCTTATGAGATTTGTCTCCCTGATTTGCTCGGTATACGCCAATGACCAAGTCTTAGATACGAGACAATCGTGTTTTTCATCAAACGTTGTCGCTAGGACCTCCCATAACTCCTTCACTGAATTCGTATTCTGAACAATATCTTCCACCGATGGTTCCATGGAATTCATCAACTGTGTAAACAGTCGACTGTCATCTGTCTCCCACTATTCAAATATGGGATCAATCTCGTCTGGAAGGTTGTCAGTTAGATGTTTGGACAACCGCATTCTCCGAAGCGTCTTCTCGACCTTCTTTTGCCATGTCGAATAGCCTTCTGATCCGTCCGACCGTCGATCGACAAGTCGAATCGATGAAATCGTGATGCCAGTGCCCGTTAGTCCCGCCATTGCGTTTCCGACATAGCTATTTGCCTCAGTGCTTGTCATTCTTCAGTGTTCCTGATTCGACCGTCGTGTTTGATCTTTCCAACCCGATAATCACATCAACTCTGTCAATACGCTAGAAATGTGGCCAAACCAGTCACGCGCATGGAAAGCAGAGATTGAATGTGGATCACACAAGCCAGGACAGAAAGGCAACCCAGGTTACTCTCTGTTGGATCCTGATGTGAAGATCGAGTAAGAAAAAAATAAAGATTCACGCAAAACAAACCACTTGTCTGCTCTTTGTTAAAATTCTGATGCCAATGTTGAGAGTCAGAGGTTCCAACAAACAAACTATTGTTTACCCTCTGAGAATCCCAACAGTTTACTCCTAATGCCAACGTTGAAAGTCAGAGGTTTCAGCAAACAAACCATTGTTTACCCTGTGAGGATCCCAACATTTTTTTTATGGATGTGGAAAGACGGCTAGGGTTTGGAGTATGCGGCTGGGTTAGGGTTAGGGTTTATGGACATATTTTTCAGTTTAGGAAAAACGACTAAGGTTAGGGTTTTGGGGTAGGTGCGGGGGGGGGGGGGGGGGGAGGGTTGTCATCAACAGGGGGCAGGAGGGGACCGACAACAGGGGCACAGGGGCACTTCAGAGGGAGCCGACAGGGGGACACTGCAGGGGGGCCGACAGGGGGGGCATTTCAGGAGGAGCCGGCAGAGGGGGGCACTTCGGGGGGCGGCAGGAGGGGCACTACAGGGGGGCCAACAGGGGGCGGGACAGGGGGACGCTGCAGAGGGGTGGGGCAGGAGGGCGCTACAGTAGGCGGGGGCGCTGCAGGAGGGGCCGACAGTTTTAGAATTGAGAAAAAAAAGAGGAATGGCTCTGGTACTATGTAGAGTGGGAATGGTGGATGATCATTATTGATGAGAAGATTACATATATATATATATATATATATATATATATATATATATATATAAGAGGCTAACCCTCTCACTATTGTTCTACCCGATGTGGGACTAAAGCCCAATACTACTACTAATACTTAACACAGGACATGCATGAGTTTTAGATGTACAACGCAAAGAACCAAGTTAATAATGTTCAATATAAGAATACATTTGATTCTTTAGTTAAAGACGGTGAACTTTCAGCAATAAACTAACAACAATCTAAGCAAGCATGTTATCTTCTAATGTAAATTGACAAGATCAAACTAATGCAAAGTAGATCTCTTTATATTGGATAGTTTAATAATTAATATCATATCTAATTTATTATTAGTAGAAGCACTCACTTTTCTGTTTGTGGATTTGACAACGGATAAATACTTACATAAAGAATGATGGATTTCATATTCTTGTAAACATTAAATGAAGAAGTGATGACAAATAAAAACAACTATATGCAATGCAAGCTTTCAATGCATAAGTGAAAGACATTGCCTAGTTATCCAATTACAAATTTACAATGGAGTTGAATCATTTGTGATTCAATACTTGTTTATCATTGCTTTAAGTATTAAGGATTCCAAGTGATATTTTTTGTTTCTAAAAGAAAATTATTCATGACAGAGATGGAATTAGAACCAAATCGTAGTTCTATCAATAGGCTAATCATTCCATCTTCTCCCCTTAAATAAGGGTCTGGCACCCAATTTGTGATTCTAAAATATTTCAACCAAAACTTGTTACGATATAAAACAAGTTTGAGCTTCTCCACGGGATAGGAAAATCTTGTAAAATGTGCAGAAAGATGAAATTTTCCTCATTCAGGTTCTCGTCGGGCACTTCAAGGTGATGTGTATGTGTTTGTGTGCAAACAATATATATATATATATATATATATATATATATATATATATATATAGAGAGAGAGAGAGAGAGAGAGAGAGAGACTATAGAGCATACATAAACGACAATACTACTTAAAAGAAATCACAGATAAAGAAAGATATTTAAAGCATGAAAGTAACCACAATTCAAAACATGAGTTGTAGTACATTATCTCTAAACAACAAATTGACATAAACTAATAAAATAAAAGCAAGGATTATATTAATGTCTTATGACTCTCATTACAAAGTTTGCCAAACCACCAAATATCATTCATTAACTACTATAGTACTACACTAGTACGAGTAACTAGTCTACTAGACTACTAATCATCATTATCAAACGGAACTTCTTCATTATCATCACCATTAGAAGAAAGAAGAGAGGAATGAAGGTGGTTGTGATTGTTTAAAGAAGGAAAAAAAACAGAAAAGGATATCGCTTATATTTGACTATAAGAGTTACTTGTGGGCCTAGGTTACTTGTGGGCCTGTATAGTTGAGCTAGTTTAATTTTAAAAAAAACTTTAAGCGCGCCAGCACGCACCATGGCACGTTATAGGGCACTAAAGGCACACACCTATGCTCAGTCGAGCACCACGAATGGTGGTGAGGCACACCGTTGTGCTACGACGCCTCGCGCCAACAGTGCACGTCCCTATAAGCCATTAAGAACAATGATATATATATATATATATATATATATATATATATATATATATATATATATATATATAGCTCAAGTAGTTAGTGTAGAGGCATAAGACTTGAGTGGGCA
The DNA here is from genome assembly GCA_036927795.1 of Iris macrosiphon. Classification (NCBI taxonomy): domain Eukaryota; kingdom Viridiplantae; phylum Streptophyta; class Magnoliopsida; order Asparagales; family Iridaceae; genus Iris; species Iris macrosiphon. Next base: position 108,431,366 of record JAYESA010000007.1, on the reverse strand, counting down.
ACGTTCGAATCTAGTGGGAGCAATCATGGATAATTATCTTCTTCCAAATATATATATAGGGAGAGGATATTGCACCAAGGCTTATTGCATCATTTATTGCACCAAGCACTCTCAGCCACACATTTTTTTTGAAATGTGTGGTTATAAAGTATGCTGACGTGGCAGTAACTTTATGGGATGATTTATGACCACACATTTAAAAAAATGTATGGTTGAGATTGCTTGGTGTATTATTGTTTGGTGCAATATCCCACCCCATATATATATATATATATATATATATATATATATATATATATGAAAGCCTCTTAGCTAGTGACAAGGAGGTGGCAAGTTGGGCGAATTCGATTACATAGGAAAACATAATTTACAAGGAATTCTGCGACATACCCGAGTGGATTCCTGTGAGGAGCTTGTGGACCGTGGGTGAGGCTCGTAAATATGTTGGGCCGCAACTGCAGCTGTGGTTACCGTAATCCTGCAAGAGCTGGATATGATGACCATACCTAGCAGGCAGGGGCGGACCCACGTATACTGCACTGGGGGCTGGACCCAGTGAAAAAAAAAATGAAAAAAAAAAAAAATAAGACCTTATTAAGAAGAAACTTTCATTTATTAGTTTCTTTAATTAATGAACCTATAAAAGCATGTATATGCAAGGTTAACTTATTCTGGTCTGGCTAAACATCGACATTATAGGAGGAAATGGTGTACAAACTTATAAGAAGGCATGATTCTAATAATTTGCAAATCCATCTTTAAATTTGTAAAAGAGTTTACATTCAGTTACTGAACATTGCTTATAATACAGTTACTAGTAACATCTCTTGCTGCTGAAATATTGTTCAAATCTGAATTCAGTTTCCTTTTAAAGTATCATCAATCTTCAAGGAATTTTACATTTCTTAATCACAAGTTAAAATTTGTGCTTTCTGTAATAATGCTCATTGGTTCTATGGCTCCTGAATATGCAATGAGAGGTTACTTGACAGACAAAGCAGATGTTTACAACTTTGGAATCCTAATGTTGGAGATTGTTAGCGGCACAGCAAACTCGAACTATAGGCCTAAGGAGGACTTGATGTCCCTTGTTGATAGGGTGAGCATAAAAAACAAATCATGATTTTTTTCTAAAGTTGGCTTCTATAAGATAAAAGTCTGGACTATATGTGTTTTGTACATGAGTCAAATGAAAGGTGAAGTATACTGTTGAACCAGTACAAATAGAGGATACTTGATGCTTTCACTAACATCTTCCCACTAACCAAGCTCCAGTTCTTCCTGGACATTTACTAAATTAACACTACCACTAATCCTTTCAGGCTTAATTGCATGTTACAATTTCGTTGTTCTTTCAACTAGTCTTTCATTATTGTTGATATCATTATATCATCTATTTGAGGAAATATGAAAGCTATTTTCTATTTTCTTTTTATGACTGCCCCAGTGGATTGTAATCATGGATCTGCCACTACTAGCAGGGTGTGGAGGAACGGACGGGCCGCCGCCGAATTGGATGCTACGAAAGATGCTGAGGACGCCGAGTTGGATACTGATTGTGGTAGTGAGAGAGAGTTGCATGTCAGTTGTAATGAAGTCCCATGTATATACTCCGACTGATTGTAACAAGTCCCGTGCTTCAAGACGAGCAATTAATAAAATATTTACCTTCTCCGTTAATAAAATATTTACCTTTTGGGGGGTGTGGGTGGGTGGGTGGGTGTGAGGGGGGGGGGGGGGGGGGGAGGGTTAGGGGGTTGCGGTGGGGTCATTTCGGCTATGGCCTATGTGGCACACTGAAGAGTTGAGGACAAGGGGACCTGATACAGGACTGCAGTTACACATTATACTTGGTCTGTCTACGTAAGTCCCAGATTCACCGAAAGTGGAAGATATGGATCCTACGGTTGTACTATCATAGTCAGTATATAGTTCCCAGCATGGGGAGTTGAGGACCGTATCATACATTACTGTCATACCTGGTAGTGCCATGTAGGGCCCATACTGTGGAGAGTTGACAACTGTTGACAGCAACTTTTAGATGATAGCTTCAACACCGTCAAATGGCATAGCATATCGTGGAAGAACACCAAATGAATCAGTCTGATTGTCGCATTTGAAACTAAGATAACGAATGAAGAATTACACAATAAAGTCGTCGTTTACAGCATCCTTCTATTTACCCATTTTCGTCAGGCTAAACAAGTTGCTCAGCATATTAACATCCCTCTATTAATAAGCTCTAAAGCTCATCTGCTTGGATGAAGGCAGAAAACCAGGACGAAGAAGAGGCTAAGGAATATCAACAGAACTTTTGGATAACCATGTGATAGAAATATTAAATGTATCAATGTAACTATGTATTGGAAATTCATTCCTGAGATATGAATAATAGTAAATTTCTGTTGATGACCATATCTGATACTAAATCACTATCTACTGTATGTGTTATGATTCAATCTAATGTGCAGATGGAAGTGTGGTAGCACCCTAATATAATAGGATCTATAATTGTGTAATGGCATTATGTGTAGAGATTAAGTTGTAGTAGAACCAGGTTTAGGGATTCTGTAGAATAATGGATAGCAATTGATCATGCATAAAAGATTGTAAAAACTACATAGGTTTTAATAGCATAAAACTCAAGAAGAATCTTATAACCTTAAGAGAAAACTTAAGACTAGTGATACGAGCCTGGTTGGGAACACAGGCCGACCACAATGAGTACGAATCCATACCCTTTGAGGGAAGTTTTCACCAAACCACTCTTTGAGGAAAGTTTTTCACCAAGACCCACACTAATGGTTGATAAATGAAATCCAGTCCTGACAAAAGGCTGTGCATCTAATTGATCAAGGGAAAAGTTGTACCCTTAAGAGAAAACTTAAGACTTGTGATACGAGAGCCTGGTTGGGAACACAGGCCGACCACAATGAGTACGAATCCATACCCTTTGAGGGAAGTTTTCACCAAACCACTCTTTGAGAAAAGTTTTTCACCAAGACCCACACTAATGGTTGATAAATGAAATCCAGTCCTGACAAAAGGCTGTGAATCTTATTGAGCAAGGGAAAAGTTGTACTGCTACAAGATATGGCTTGTCTGGGGGTACCAGTGAGAGCTCCGATGTGAAATGAATGACATTGGTAAGACTAACTGTAAGTCGATAATGGTTGACTTATTGGAGTTTTACTTATTGAGAGATAAATAAGACAACCTTATGATGGGATGTGTGGTTCAATGTAATGCCAAGGCGTTGACCAGTTGGCTGGGATATCCTCCAGTTCCTGGTACAAGTGCTATGTTTTATAGTATAGTGATCACAGATCAATCTGCAAGGCACTTTGGTGGGTTGAATAGGTATAAATAGAAACTAGTGTCTGAAGATGGATTATAATTAGGATTTGGGCATCACACCAATTCGCACATAACATGCATATCTCAAAATGATTCATTCATCAACTAATCAAATTATGTCTGGGTACATGCTTATTAGTCTTTAGACTTGAATATAAAGCAATCAAGCAAAGAATTTCCAAATAAATACCCCGAAATAAAGTAAGATTTCAGTACTAATCCTAAAACCATGACTCAAGTAAATAAACTCAGACTCGGTCAGAAATAGACCCTAATTGACTAAACTGGACTCAGACTCACTAGATTCAAAAAAAAGGAATAAAATCTAATCAAACTCCCACTGGATTTCCATCAATAATTATCTTCACCAAGTCGAAATTATAGAGGAACAAATCTACCCTTAGGGACAGTGCTCAGTACGCCTGAGCAAACCTATATTCAGTTAAGTGTTTTAACCTCTCTTGAATTCCAATTCTTTTGCATCTTTGGTTTGTCAATTTCAAACCAACTTTTAGCAATATGTTCCAACAGCTTTGAAACGAAAGATACACAAAAAAGAATTATAAGAAGGTGGTTGCTATGTTAGTTGTACAATTTTGTGGACCTAAACAAATATACTATTCTCTTCTGAATCAGTCAAAATACATCTTCCATTATGTAAGTGGCTTATTTATCCAGGTTATTTAGGAAGTGATATTACTACATTACATCATGGAACTTTTTCCGGAAAATGAATATAAGATAAGGGAAAATGAGGAATACCTTTGAAAGCCCAGTCAATCCATCCCTAATCTTGGGGATGACTAAGATATGTGTGGGAGCTTGAGTGTTTATATCTCTAAAAGCAAGAGCCTGTTCAGCAATTCACATCGATAGATATTAAGAGATGAAGTGTAGCCCAAGGCCAAATTGTTGAACAACATAAACAGTGGCAGAAGTTAAAATTTGTCAACAAACACATAAGTAGAAAGTCTCATATAGATTACACAGCAACCAATTCAGTGCAAGTACCAAGGCATGCCTATGAAGGATAAAAGGGATGAAAACTATACATACTTCAAACTACTCATGTAAACGGTAAGAGAACTTTTGCATAACAATTAGCATTTGTGATAAATGAAAAACTATCAAGGAACTTATACGCAAAAGATCCTATAGATTCACATACTAAAAAAACTAAAATGATCATCAATAAATGCTAAATGCCCACAAAACTTTAATAATAAATTACCAAAAACTCCTCAATGCTTCCTTGCAGACATACACATTTGCTCCTTTTACATTTTTGTTATGTTATGACAAAAGAAGATTAAGATTGAAACAAGTACGAAATAGCTTTGATAACGATAGTATTTTAAAAAAAACATTTGATAGAAATATCTATTTTGAAATCTATTAAAGCTAGTATGAGATTTGATAAGCATCTTGTTCTTATTTTAGAACCTCACGTTACTCAAATACCATGACAAGATATAATTTCTTTGGATTTACTAAACTTCAGAACAGATGACGAACATAAATAAGGTCAAGCTCACATATACATTCACTACAATATTTATCAGCATCGAGACAGCAGATTAAAAAAAATTATAAGGGAACGTTAAATATAAACCACAAGAAGCTGTCAAGTTTATAAGTAATAATACATATATTGATATGTTACTAGAAATTCAGATTCTAATCTATATTGTAAGATGATGGTATTATCATTTTACAAAGTTCACATAAAATACACAATCATGAAAAATGATCTAGTTTCAAGCTTAACAGAAGAAAAACTAATACCCCTCAAATAGCCCTTTCGACCAACATCAGCACAGCCCCCACGCGCGCAAAAAAAATGCACAGACACAAAAACTGTGCAACAAAAGAATGCATCCTGAAGGATTGCATCCTGGAGGCACAGAAACAGCCTCTCTCTCGGGTAAGGATGCGTACAACTTGACCCTCCTCATACCCTACGTTAGGTTGAAACCTCATGGCACTTGGATGCCCTTTAAACAAAAGAAAGCATTACCAGACCAAACTGGTCAAAGAACAAAGAAAATAGAGCACATGGCTAAATTAACAACATAACAAACAGAATTTCCTTGAATATAAAAATATATCTTTAGAAGCAAAGTTGCTACCTTGTCATCCTCGTATACTACTGTAGAAGGAATTTGTTTCTTTATAATTTTGTCAAATCTGCAGTAGATATCAAAGGTAAACTTAAATGGCATATTGAAGGGAAGGACCAATACAACATTATCAACTTTAGTGACAATAGATACTAATGAGCACTTAACTGTGTACTCTACTTTTGCTTGTACAAACATGTTTCATTCAACTATTGGAGAAATGAACATAATAGATCCTACCCTTACTCAATTGTAGAGGTAACTGGCCCCTCAAGGTGCAGCTAAGGATGATAGATTATGCATTTCCAAAATGTAGTTGAGGAACATATAGTATTCAAAGAAGCACACACAGATGCACGATAGGTGAAGACACACAGTAGATGTTCTGATAAAAGTATATAGTTGCACAGATTCTAGACATGATCTATAGTAACCATGACAAGCATAACAGAATGCATGACAGATGAATGTGTAAAACTTTTGAAAAAGGTGTAGGATCAACATAAAAGAATCCACCAGGATGCAGAGGAATTTAGTTTGATAAGTGTGCAATATTTAGAAACTGTTTAATTTTGACTACTTTGCTTTTGACTTTAATTTGGCAAATAGTTAACAAATTAGGATACCCTGGGTTAGGTCAGATTTAGTTTAAGTAGGAAATTATTCTAGGAAGAGTGGAGATCAATATTTGGAAAGTTCTCCCTATTTCTTATTTTGACTATAATCCAATTGGGTTTATATTTGGAGGAGAATGCACGAAGGCTTTCCATATGATTCTAAGATACTTTGAACTCAAATCAGATAGGTATTACTTACGTTTGAACGGTGCACGTAGGCTTTCCATAGGCTGGTCAGGTTTCATCAAATAGAGAAAAATTGGAGGTGCGACTGGTTTTCGTTTAAACAGTCAAATCGTCTCTTAAAATTCTTTTTCCATTGTTCCATTATGAGTTTACTTTCTCAAAGGCCAGTGACTCCTCCTTCCACCTTTCCTGAATCGTTCTCATATCAGCTCTGTACTCGAGGTGGAGTCTGGAGTTCAAGATCTTCACAAAGATTTTGAGTGTTCTTCAGTAAACCCAATATGAAGCTTGGTTGCAACTTTCATCATCCATTGTCCAAAAAATAGGCAAGTTTCCTATTAGAGTATATCACAAAACATCAGATTCCTTGTCTGTCCCTGTTTGATTAAGATTTTTGCATGTCTCTATTAATTGTTATTGCTGAAATTGATTCAATACGGAATCAACACTATTGCATACTATTGAAGTGGGAAGCTTATTTGATTACTTCTAAGTGAGTTTCTAGCATAACCAAATCATTATTTCCTTGAAGCAGAGACTGGTGTGGTACCTGCTGAAATTACTTAATTCTGTAGCAATTTTTCACCCGACTGAATTCTCAATTGCATTCGTAGAACCCTAATTTGCATCTAGACAAGATTAAATCTTAATTTTCTTAAACTACCATTTGTATTTGATGGAACTTGTTCCATCAGGTGTTGACATTTTCCCTAATTTAGTTCTGAGACATTATTCCTATAGTCCAAGATTGCATCACCGGGTTTTTCCTTGAAGGACGACAAACGTGAGACACCAACACCATCAAACATATTGCATAGAACTTCTTCATTCTTCTAAAACCATGTTTTTCTTCTTATATTCAAACAAATCGTCGTGAAACCCAAAAGGAGGTAACTTTCTCCAAGGAGGTAGGGGGAGGGGGATCTTGTGTGGTAGGACTGGTGTGGGACTGGGTGTTAGTCGAACATGATTTTTGAATAACCACCTAGAGTTTCAACTGGCCTGAAATCATTTATACTTATGTTTCATGATTTCTCGACCTTGAGACCCCCAACCTTCAACCCACAAGATCATCCAATGGTATCATCTTCCTCAAGATCTATGAAAGCTCCCTCGTGTTCCAACCAAATTTTGAGGCCACAATACTACAGGTTCTTGTTGCCACCCAACTTCATCCTCCCACAGTGGACAACTCTTTGAGCACTCCTCCTTACAGAAAGTTTTCTATCATCTATCCTCCACAAACAATTCATCATTCCATTTAGTTCCTCCATATCAAACCCATTATAGGAACTATTATATCCTTACTAAATCATAAAACCCAAATTCCCCAAAAAAAAAAAAAGTTAAAGAGATCATTTAGAATAGGGGTTTAAGCTCAAATTTCCATTTTGCTATTCTTTCCAAGCTTCATTTTATTTTATTTTCCCTCTCAATTAGAGTTATAAATTCGGATCTGCTATTCTTGTGAACTAAAGTATCAATCTATAGACATTTGTTATTTTGTAAGCATGAAGATATTGCTGCATTTTCACTGCAAAAGTTGATATAAAGTTGTTGCAAGTAGTTGGTACTCATAATAAGGGAATATGGCTTCAGAGAGAAACATCAGTCACAACCCCAAAAAGAACAAAGCCTTCAATCCAGCTCTACTAAGAGTAAACTCCTCCCATAGCAAAATTGTATCCTCTTTCACAGGCTTAATACAAGCTCTTAGGTCTACCCCTACTACAAGAGCCCCTCTAACTAATAACAATCCTAATGTATCTATTGGTCTATCTCACACGTCCAAACCACTTCAAATCATTCGTCGCATCTACTAAACAGCAAGACCAATATTCTACGGATGTATTCATGCCTTATATTATGTCTTACATTCACCGATCTCAACATTCCCATTTTAGCTATGCTTTATTTTCAATTTGGGTATCATGTAACCAGAAAACACTCTGGAAGAGCTCCTCTAGTTCATCCCTCCCTAATTCTATGAACAAGAATCTTCATTTCTTTTTTATGTTTTACTAAAGATACATTATATATACTCTTATTTTTGTACTACCAACTTTAAAATCTTTAGATTTCATGGTTTCTAGATTAGTGTGCTTTGCTTGAAACCATAGTAATTTACTTTTGAAAACTCAACCATAATCTGTTTCCAGAATTGATTCTGACAAGCACCCCCTCCCCCCATTCCTAATATCCAAAATCATCCAAATTGTGTGGAATGTATAATCTACTATGTAATCAACGAAATCATCTTTTTCATCATTCATGTTGGACACGTAAAGATGGAGAAATGGAGGATATGTGAATCTAGACTCTAGAGTGATAAGTAGAATATACTAATATACTAACACATATGTTGGTCATAGGGGAAGGGATTTCAAAAGCAATAGAGTCCACATACAAACTTACGAGTATCTATTTTGGCACTTTTTTGACGCACTTGAGCACCATCTTCATGTAATCCTGTTCAGGATTTGTTGGCATGGAGATCCTCAACGATCTAGTTCCTTCAGAAGACTTAGAGAGAGAGAGAGAGAGAGAGAGAGAGAGAGAGAGAGAAAACTAAGTCTTTTTTTCCTCTATTTTTTTACTTATGATTTTCGGGCAAGGACGATTTTTGATCACTCATTGAGTCGTTGGGGATCATCACCAAGTGCAATGTGAAGTGAGTTTATCCAAAAAATGCATTTGTTATATCTTGGGGGTAGATCATCGGCATCCATGTTGCACCATTATGTGGTGGCAGAGTTCTAACCTAAGGACAACAAATAATGTATCATGGCTCAATTTACTTTTTCTGTTTCTTTTTTCATATTTTCCGCATCAAATTTCCTACGTTAATTTCTACATGTTATGAATTATCTCTAACAAACTCAACTAGGGCTCCACTCCACTCGACTCAACTAGGCTCGACACAATTTAATGTACTTACTTTTTAAAGAGAACCAAACATGCTCATTACCTAAAACCGAAATTGTTAATGATTGTATTTTTATTTTTATTTTTTTTATTCTAAACAAGTCCAATCCATGCCTGCTATACCTATGGACAAAAGAATGGTATTTACCTTTTTACTACGCTACAAACTTGGCCTACATGTTGAACTTGTCATCAATTGGAATATTGGATAGCTGCATATAATTGAACCACCCCGGAGATGATTGAAAAACTCAGACACAGTCCAAAAGTATATGAAAATAGTTGCAGTAGAGTTAAGTAATATAATGAAAGTTGGAAGTCAAAAGATGTTAAAAATTAAGAACTCTTACAACAAGGAATTGTCATTAATCTCTAAGGCACAATAATGCACCTAGACCAGAACATGGACACATCCCATAGCAACTCTGCTCACCCATGCATCGTAAATTGCTTAGTTTTCATAGCACGGGAGGACCCTATTGTGCATCAGTGTGGGTGTACTTCCAACCTGAAGCAGATTATAGGTAGGAATAGCATAAAAGAGAAGTACATATTGGAAGCACTTCAGTTACAAATATGTAGTTGCAAGCTACAAAATACTTTTAAATTTTTTGCATGTTCCTCAATTTGGACACCAGGAAAAATATCACCAAAAAGATATATTCTTTGGATTAGTAAATTACCAATCACAACAATAATTAAGAACCCATTTCCTATATAAACTAAAACTAGATTGGAATCTCATGAGAAGTTCAGTCTAACCCAATAGGACCAAATTAGTACGTACATGAGTCATAGATGACAATTTTCAGCTTAGAATCCTCATAACACAATGAAAACGAGGATGATGTTGAGTATTGGTCAGTTTTTCTTGTCTTTAGTTATTTTTGCAAGAGAGGTAGTATCATCTTAACTATGGGGGCCGAAAAGGGCCCAAATTTCGGGGAAAATCTCCTAAATTGTATCTGCACATGGGATCTCGAGAATCCAAGCACAGAACCACCCAATACCTACAATGCAAATGGTTTTCTTAGCCCAAGATAATAAGAGCATCTCCAACCCTGTTGTGACTTTGGAAAAAAGTTGTTGCCGACAAATTTTTATTTAAAAATCCTTCTCCAATGCAATTGTGAAGTTATACAAGCCATTATGACGTTGGTTGTCTAGTTCTAGACAATGCGCAAGACAATGTTTTCAATTTCATGTCATCAAATATGAATAAAAAATATTTTTTTAAAAATAGAAGAAGACGAGAAGTTGTCTTGGAAGTTGAAAAAAAGTAAACATCTCAGTACTTTTGCATTGGAGAAGACTTTTCTATCTCATTGTCTTTTGTGAATATAGTCTTGCCCCCTAGGAAAGACATTGTCTTGTACCTCGTGCCACATAGGAATCACAACACATTATAAGACGATAGGGTTGGAGATGCTCTAAAAATATGAATTACTGCACAAAACAATGGAAGCCCCCAGTTGTCATATTTAGACCTTGTGCTTAATATATATTATTAGGTAAAACCTACAAGAAACCTAAGAAAAGACTAGTTATCATTTATTCTAAAATTGCTGATTCTCCCTTCTCCCTTTTTAATAATTTGCATTCTGCATTAGATCTGAAATATACGGACTTGCATTTAGTAGGGATTTTGCACTAGTTATAACAAGCTCTGATTCAGTTTTAGATCCTCTATAGCTGAAATAGAATTTATAAATCAAACAAATCAGAAATTAATTTAAGAAGCACGCATGGACGATGATGAAATTGATGCCATAGGTAGTTCACCAACATATGCGAATTCCCCGATCGAAATGAAGAGAGGGAGATAATAAGCAAATGAAACATATAGGGGAAGCAAAAGAAAAAGAAACATCGATCTCACATAGTGGGACCATCGGTGGGAGCAGCAGAGAGGGCTGCTTCCTTCTCAGAGACGGCTGCAAATGAAAGAAAGGAGGAAGAAGAATAAGAGGCGTCGAAGCTGAAGTGAGAGGTTAAGACCCCAAGTCTCCTCGAGCTCACACTCCTCTCTCTTTTATGAACATCATCCATTCTCTCTCATAGCCATCGTTCGTACTTCCTATCCCTTTTTAATGGCCTGTGATAAAAGGCACTACAAAGTAACTCAAGGTTAGTTTAGTATTAGTGTTAGTCCATTAATAAAAATATTTTACGCATACTAGTCTAAACATTACTCAGGACTGTCCACCCTCTCCTTCTCCCTTCTCCTGCTCCTCCCCCACCCCGTGCGTCGTAATCTCTGACACGGAGAAGGTACTCGAGGAGGAGGAGGAGGAGGAAGGCGACGAGGAGGAGGGAGATGGAGGCGGAGCTACTCGAGGAGGAGGAGGAAGACGACGAAGTGGAGGAGGACGACGACATAAGGAGGAGGAGGAGGAGGAAGATGACGAGGTGGAGGAGGGAGACGGTCGTCGTCGCTGCTCTTGCCTCTCCTCCTCCTCCCTCTCCCTCTCCGCCTCCGCCTCCCCCTTATTCCTTGTCTCGCCTCGCGCAAACACCATCCCCCTCCGGACTGTCAAAATTTTGACAGTTTTAAAGAATCAATATATTTTCTTTAAGGCTGTCAAAATTTTCAGAGTTCTTCCAATTGGTAGGACTGTCAAAATTTTGAGAGTCCTTCATATTGTTAGGACTGTCAAAATTTTGACAGTCTTGAAAAAATTTGGACTGCCCTGATCAAGTTTGGAGAATGGTAAACTTGTAATTATCTAAAAAAATGGGACTGTCTTGAGTATATTTTGTAGTGCCTTTATCAACAACCTTTTTAATAGACTACTGATAATGGCACAACGAAATTGGTCAAGGACATCACATTTTTTTTACAGTTTTGTGACTCAAAATTCTGATATTTTGTGCATATTAATTTTAATAGTTCTCCAATTATGAATTGTCAATGACAAATTTTGATAATTAATATAGTCCTAAAATAGCAAGGAGACAATCATCCAATTGTTGGGATCGAGTTTGGATCTACAATCCTGAATTCGATTCGAATTCGTCCTGGACAAGTTTGGTCCGAATTCGGTCTTGGACGAGTTCGGTCTGTCACGCCCCAGTCCCAAAATACACGGGACAAGGCAACGTGGCAATGGCCAGCTAATACGACTTCGAAAGATTTTCCAATTTAATGGACCCGACGTAGCGTACTACGATATCATAAAATACTATCAAGTCCAATATGCTAACATACAGCAGGTAAATATCTAATCTCATCCACAGAATATAAATAAGAAGTGCTGAAATAAAATACTGGAAATAAGTACGGAGTCTGAATGTCATAATAAAACACAATTAAGTCTGATGGGAACAAACCTACTGAATACAATGTTGAAATAAAAGTATGGAAGGATAGATAAGAATACTATATTAAAACATCGACTAGCTTGATAAAGATGCTCTAGCCCAAAGCAGCAGTGTACCCCAAATCACGAAAACTCCTCTGAAAATGCCTCAAAGTCCTCAGACACGAATCCGGTCTCCACTCATGCTCCCATAGATGGTCGGGTACAAGTGCTCGTCCGGATCTGGAAAGGAACCAGGTCCTCAGAGGGACGTAACAAGATACAAAAAAATACATGCCATAAAGTAAATACTGTGTAAACTCGAGGGTGAACTAACCAGCTAAGTGAAATACACTTGAAGACAACCTTGGTACGTATGGGTAAGTAAAAGATATAAAGCATAGCATCAAGCCAAAGGCTATGTATCTAGCATTAGCTGTAAACTGGATGCCAGAAGTATATGTTGATTACATCACCGATCATGATAGCGCGTAGCTAGTAACCTCTGTCGGATGTATCGACAAGCATATATGCCCATAACCGGGTAGCACATAGGCCATAACCGGGTAACATATAGCCCATAACCGGGTAACACTGAGGCTCACGACCCCGTAGTTTACTCTGAAACTACGGTAGCCTAATGTCTGTCCCATACGCCTACTAATTATCTTTCCCGCCCAATGCCAATGTACAAGTCGCGAATACGACGTGGACATCTCGTACTATAATGCAAGTTACTAAAAAAATATACAACTATGATAAATACCATCACACGTGTTGCTCACACCGATGGCCTGTCAAGTATGGATCTCGCATCCCTGCATGAACTCACTCTGTGACATGTAATGATACGTGACAAGGCCCAGGAAGTCATAATGATAACTCCTTAAGTTTAGGTTCATCCACTAGACACTAGGTCAAACATAGGTCCTAACGTCAACGCCTTCGTCGACTGCACCCAAGTCATTCTCAGACGCGCACAGTTATATAATTAAAGAAATAAAATATGCGAACTATAATAACTAAATTTAAATAGTACAACAAGGCAAAGTATACTTGCCTGGAACTCCGATGTGAACAAGTAAGATCCGGAACCCGCAGCCAAGGTAGAACCGTCTTAGGTGCCTATAAATATATAACAATAAATATCAATCACTACATTACACTACTCTAAGCATGTACAAGAGTTCAACATATGCAACATCATGAGTCACGTAGTGTCTCGACCAAACATGCGTTCTAACTAAGTAGGTTGGCTAATGTTGACTAGTCAAGGACCAAGGAAGTATGTTTACACTTAGTCTACTAGTCCCACAATATTTACAAGTCATCCTAAGGTATAATTTCTCATATGTCACAATCACGGTCACAACTAGAATTCGTGTAGGTGCTAAGTTGCACCTGTAACACATAGGTTACTAGTGTTAACCATCTAGGTCTCCATGCACAAGTATGAAAAACGTCCTCAAATATTTTTGCACAATAAGTCAGCTAGCTATTATGCTACTAATACGTGTTTATAATTCCAAATATCGTGTAACACTAATCACGTGTCCTAACTATTAGATTAAGGTGTATATATGATAAACTAGTCTAAGAACCTAGGTACTACACAAACATAAGTGTCATACTAAACAACCTAGCTCATGCAATATTTAATATCACTAAATACTATTCCAACATATATATAAATTTTAAAATTATATGGAGATAATAGGGTTTATAGTACATTCATGGGTTCATGCAACCATAAAGAATGAAGAAGGAGGAGGAGGTGAATATACCTAGGGTTAGTTCTGAAAAGAAAGGGGGGGTGCTCGGCCTGCGGCCCGTGGACAGCCTGACTCCGGCGGGTGGGGGGTGCTCCGGCGGTGCAAGGCTGCATAGCAGCAGCAACAATGGCTTATAGTAGCAGCGACAACGGCTAGTAGCAGCAGCGACAGCGACTCGTGATGGAGGTGATGGTGGTGGAGGTCGATGGGTTGGAGGAGGAGAAGAAGGTCGGGAAGCTCGGTGGTGGTGGTTGTGATGAAGGTGAATGATGGTGGTGTGGTGGTCGATGGGTTGGAGGAGGAGAGAAGATCGGGTGAGGGTGATGGTGTTGATGGTGATGGATGATAGTGAAGGTGGTTATGGTGTGGTGGTGGCCGTGAACGTGATGATGATGGTGGAGGCGGTGGTAGGCTAATGATGGTGTGAAGGTCGAATAGAGGAGTTGAAGAAGAAGGTTGGGTGGTTGGAGGTGATGGTGGTGGTGGTCATGAGGTGATGGTTGGCTATCATGAGGCTCGGGTGGAGGAGGAGAAGGTCGGGGATGATGGCGGATCGGTCGATGGTCGGAGGAGGAGATCATGGGTGGTCCGACGGCTAGGGAGGAGGTCTTGGGAATGGTGAGGGGACTGTGGTGGTGGTGGTCGGTTGCTAGGGGAGGAGAAGAGGAAGAAGGAGGTGGTGGTGGTGAGGGTTTCGGTTTTGAGGGGAGGTGGTGGTGGCTGAAATTATTTAGAGAGAAAGAGAGAGTTAATGAAGGAGAGATGGAGGAGTGAGCATAGGGATTAGGGTCGACTACATCCCTATTTCTAGGGATGTGGGAAGGATTTTCATGAGGGAATTAGTTGTTGGATTGAGGTTACATTTGAATGGAGGGTAGGGATTAAATGTGGGTGTAAAGTGTTGTATAGTACATGCAAAAACAGGCAAAAATGGAGGTGTGACCGATCATGGCATGAAGAAGGGTTTTCTTTATTGCTTTGCTACAATGGGAGGTGGACACCAAGTTGTTTATTTGCACAAAGGCCCCCAACAATTTAGAAATTGCACAAGTAAAGGAGAATTGGGATTGGATGAGGAAAATAACCATGTTTAGTGTGTTGTAGTGGAGAAAATTGATGTGTGATATTTTGTATGAATTATGAGGGTGTGAGTGAGAGTTTGGGTTGGTGTTGGGTCTAGTTTTGGGTTAGGTTGAGTCATTGCACCAATTTAATTAAAATGAGTGTCAAAGGTGTTCTTTAATTAATTAGAAGTGTATAGGATTTAAATTAGGTAGGACACAAGTATCATGAGCGTAGTAGACTCGGAATAGATTATTATCATAAATTGGGTTGTACAAAACTGGTCGAGATTGTCTCTCCAATTTTGATTGGAACGGACAAAGATGCAAAGTTGGATTTATTTAGATTTAAAAATAGATATTTGTAACGAATATTGTGCGACTAAAATAAAGTACAAGAGAGGATATTTATGAGTTACAAAAAGGTCAGAATGGAAGGCTGGCACGTCTAGGTCAAGTGTGTAAAATTTGTTTGCAGGCAGAAGCTAGAGTAGCGCTCCAAACATCGAAGCAACGATAAGGTACACCAAGGGAATTTAATTAAAAGAGACAAATTAATAACTCCATTAAATAATTCAAAAATAATCGTAAATAAATCCTAATCCTAGATTTGGGTCAGAAGATTTACAATCTACCCAACTTATAAAATTTTTATCCTCGAAATTAAAACAACACATAATAAGCTATAAATTATCAAGCAATGCTACGGACATACCTAGGACCGGTGGAACGGGTATTTGCACTATCTGTTGGGCTCTATTGGCATAATGGGAATACTTCTGAGCCTGATGTTGGTTCGATCCACATCTTAAACACTGTCCTAACCTTCTCTTACAATCTTTCTGAACATGTCCCTTCTTTCTGCAAAAGTGAAATTGTCACTACCATATTTCTAGCTTAGGGCATTATTGTAATTTTTCCCTGTTTAATTCATTGTGTAAATAATTATGTATGATAAGTTTATTAAATATATTATAGGGTATTCTTAATGCATAGTTTATGGGCTTGACCTAAAAACCCATTAGGTTCAACCCTTATGACTAAACCCTAATTGGCATTTTTTAGTTTTAGATTTAAACCCTAGGTTAATGACTAAACCCTAATTAATTCTTGTTCTTCATGACTAATCATGGAGGGCTAATTAAACTTTGGCATTATAAACCTTAACCATAGTCCTATATAATGAGGGGAAGCCTCCCTCAAGCTTCTTCATTCATGAAGAAAGCTCTAAACCTAGCCTCCATTAGAAAAACCCTTCCTTCCCCATAAATTTTAGAAATTTAAAACCCTAGAAACCCATTTCCTCCTCCATCAAGAGAAATCTAGGAGCTTGGACCAAGGAGGCTTGAAGAAAGAGGAGCTACATTGGGAAACCATCTACCAATAGGTGAGAACCCGAATTAAACCTCATTTAATTCTATTTTTCATTTGTTGTTTGGCCATTAGGAGCCCACCATGTGATTTAGAATTGGTTCTTGGGATTTTCCACGAAGATCTAGGTGATTCTAGGGTTTGGTGTTCCAACGGGGTTTTTTTTCCCAATTTTGCGAACCCTAATCATGGGGGTATGCATTATACATGATTACATCTCCAACATATAGGTTTGATCTCAATTTTTAGGGTTTTGGTTTGAGGATTCATGAGTTCTTAGTGTGGGATCCGTTTCCAGCACTTTATATGTTTGATGAAATGATTACTAGGGGAATACCTATCTAATCTACTCTTATTACCTATATATATATATATATATATATATATATATATATATATATATATATATATATATATATAGAGAGAGAGAGAGAGAGAGAGAGAGAGAGGTGTTGTGTGATTTGGAGAAGGAAATGCACCGGGGGAAGAGGGGAGTTTACTGTATCAGTCGGGTTTCAGGTTGTGTGGGGGTATTCAGTGCAATGGTGGGTTGAGTTATTTTGTGTAGCTGTTGTCACCCTCACATTTCCATCTAAGGGTAGTTTGGTAATTATCATAGGTATTAATTATTTTAGGATTATTATAATTAATATTTGTGCATGACTGATTTATTTATTTTATTATATTAATAATTTTACTAGTGTAGACTTATTTAGACTTGTGTAGTAGACCTAACCATTTAATTAGAGAGCATGAACAAACTTTTGGACTAGTCTAAGTTGAGCCCATGAATTAGGCCCATGGATTAAGAAACTTGATTAATTAGGGAAACCATTAGACCAGAACCTTCCCTCCCTAATTATTTCTTCATGAGAGGTCCCAAGGGGTATTTGTGACTTTGTACATTGCTTTGGGAGGGGTTTATGACCAGCCATAATTGAGAGGAGAGAGAGTGCTCTCATTTTAGTTCTTCCCCAAAATTCTAGATCTAGTTTTTCCTCTTCCAATTCCCCAACAATTCTCGATCAATTCTCTTCAAATTTCTTCCTAAATTCATTATTGAAGACTCTACATCAAGGATCTACAATCAAGGAGCAAGGAACAAGGAGGAGGAGGCCAAGATCTACAAGGAGAGGAGCAACTTGTCATTTAGGACCTTTACATTGGAAATCCATCTCCCAATAGGTACAAATCAGTTTTCCCCCTTCATATAGACTATAGATCTGAGTTTTTACTATGAGAAACCATCCCACATGCATAGGTTACCCATAGGTTTTGGTTTGGAGTCATTTGGAGACCTACGGTGGAAGTTATGTCCATTTTGGTACCAATTTTGGGAAAATTCCGAAATTGGCACATGTAGTACTTGTCAATAGATCTAATAGATCTATTTGACACTTGATTATTTATTTGTAGCTTGTGTCGTGTCCACAATTGTATACGTGTGGGCCGTATCTCGTCAATTTGACGAAACGGTCGATTTTGGGGGTTTTCCTCCGACACGGGGTCATGTGCATATCATATGGTGACACGGACATGTAGACACTCTAATTTCTATATATATTGATCATAAAATATGTATTGGACTTGTACGTGTCCTCCGAGATACGTTTGGTTGTGAGTTGGGGGCCGTATCGCAAGCGTATCATAGAAAAGTGTGATACGGGTGCGGTGCACTCCATGTGTTTGTGTTTTGGCTCATTTTACTATACATGCATATATAATTATATTTGTATATACTATCTATAAATTAATTGGAGTATATAATAGTATAGTTTGAGTTTATGTATATGTGTGTGTGCCTATATGTGTACTTAATAGAGTATGTAGTTGTATATATATATATATATATATATATATATATATATATATATATATATATATATATATATATTGATACATTTATATGTATGTGAGAATATGTATATACATATAACTAGTGATTCATATGTAGGTGTATTGGTATATATTCATGTATGGTAATATTATGCATTAGAGGGATTGTAGGAGAGTTTTATAGTTCTCTCTCTGTGTATTTATATATATGGATACCTGTATAGTATCTAGTGAGTTTGTGTTAGGTGAACTTTTGTTTTTGTCTGTGGGTGATTGCTGTATGTGGAGTTGAGACTATACTCGACACAGCAGAAACCCATAGACCATAGACCTGTATCACAGCAGCACCTGGACTGAAGAGTACCTGAGGATCAAATGAAGACCGAAGACTTACCTGCTGAATAACACAGTCTGAAGGGAAGCAAATGCTCACTGTGTTTCACAGTTACTTCATTCGAAGAAAGCACTGCAGAGGTATTGAGGAACAGACTCACTGCCTGCAGACTGAACACAGACTCACTGCCAGCAGATTGAACACAGACTCACTGCAGACTGAAGATCACCTGAAATCAACTGAAAATGAAGGACTGAAGAGTAGAAAAAGACTCCACTGAAGTTAGATTGCTGAAGACTCAGTGAGATATTCACTGAACTGGAGAATGCAGTAAAGTGCAGAACTGAACTAGAGAATGCAGTGAAGTGCAGAGCTGAACTGGAGAATGCAGTGAAGGCAGTAACATGTAGGTTGAAGACTGGAGAACTAACCTGAAGACAGAATGCACAGCAACTTGTAGACTGAAGGCACTGAACAGTTTATTCCTTCCCTGTATTCGATTTCCTGCTAGGATAGTTAGCAGTTTTGTTTCAGTTAATAATCAAGGTTGTATGAGTAGGTAGTTATGTTTCTGTTAGTGTTTAGATGGTTTGGTTGGGTTTCAGTCAATGGTTAGCTGATAATGGTTCAGTTAATACTTGAGTTATAGTTAAATATTAGAGTGGTCACTTATATTTAGGTATGTGTTATATACTTGTATTGGTGGTTAGTTGACTGTTAGTTTATATAAGTATATTATAGTGTAGATGCATTGACAGTATATAGATGATAAGTTACTAGTTATAGTATTAAATGGCTAGTAGTCGCATGTGGTTTAATTAGGATTTGCCTTTAGCTATATAGAATTATTGGATTAAGTTTATAGTTATGGGTACTATTACTATATATATAAGTAGAGTATCTATGTTGTAGTATAAGTAACTGTTGGTCAATAGTTAGAGATAAGTATAGTTCAGCTAGCTTTAGCTTGGTTATGTACTTCATAATTAAATTGCCTTGAGATATTATTATTATATATGACTTATGTATATATATATAAACCTATATTTCATATTAGAAAATTTGCGTATCTTAGATACGGCTTCTTGATTTTACCGTGGTGTGTTAGCTTAGCTAGTATAGCATAGCTTCATAGTGTATTGACTTAGTGACTTAGCATTAGACTCTTGCAACCTAAAAATGCATTGGTTTGACTTAGAAACGGCGTATTGACCTAGAACTTCTTCAACTTCATTTATTTTCATCATTGAACCTTGTATTGATGTAACATACCATATATAGGTTGTGAGACACCAGCTTGGGCATCGAAAGATACACTTTGCTCAGGACTTCAGGCGAGTACATTTCTCTGTTTGTTTTCAATTCATAATATTCTATATATGCTTGTTCTATATTAGTATACATTGATTTCCGACACAGTGATTTCACGGACTGGTGCTATATGGATCCCGTTAGGAGGTGTTATCCCCTACCGTGTGCAACGGGTACCTAATGACATGTATTTCATCGTGTGCATCGGGTATTGACTTTTATGTGCTTCTTGTGCATCCACTATTTCGTGTGCTAGTATGACTATCGTGATCATGTACGTAACGTGTCATAATTGGATCCATGAGTATTGGTTAGGGAAGGGGAGTAGGAGTTGGTTATGTGATCAAAGCCCTCTTGATCTCATGTGCATGTCGATTATACACCTCACGTATAATATAGTTACCTATATACCTCATGTGCAACCTAAACCGATCACATAACGAACTCTCACTCTAAAACACATAGTTAGTATTTCTTGTTCTCTACTTGCAGTTATTCTTGCATTTACTTTCAGCTTTATTATGCCTATTGCCTGTTCACTTGTATTGTATATTCTTTCTACTTGTGCATCTTGTATCATTTTTCTATTGCTTGTTATATATGCTCGATTATGTTATTGGAACTGCTTTCAGAGGTATGTACTTCGTTCCAATCCTAACTGGATATATTTTTCCAGATGATTGGCTAGAGGAGCTGTGTCCCACATATTACGGACCTCAGGAGGGTGAGATTTTAGAGGACACTCCCCTAGAGCCAGAGGACATAGTACAAGTGACCGAGGAGGTCTAGTTTTGTTTAGTGACTTTTGTATTAGACTATTATTTTTGTGGAGATTCACAGATATATTATTATTTCATATTGTGGATTGTATCTTTCTTCCCTTCGCTATTTCCATTCGTGCATTATTTCCTCCTTAGTTGTTTTGTGATTGAGATTGATATATTTGTGAGATACCATATTGCTCCTCCGATTGGAGTTGAGATGATTGACAGGTACCATATTATATTGTTGAGATGTTAGATAGTTAGAAATAACCCAGACAGGGATCTACCGCCGATTCTACGGCGTAGGCTGGGCGTAACCGCGTACTCGTGCCCGAATATTAGGGTGCGGGTCGTGAAACATTTTTAGTGGTGGCCCATGCAGGTCTAGATAGACATCGTAGTTGTGCTCAACTAGAGTATTGCTACGAGCCTGTTTTAGGATACAGGATTTAGGCTGAGAGTTACTCAATCACAACTAGGAAAAACTCTAATGTTTTGTGCTACAAATCTTTATCTATTTGATATTGTCTTTCATTTTGAATTAAGTTCTGTCCTTCTTTGAGGATATCGCATTATATTCAATATTGATTCCGTATTTTTAATCTGACTTCAGGATGCCTCCGAAGGTCAGATTCTATCGCTCGGGAGCAGCGGCAGCTTCCTCAGCTACTTCCCCACCTACTGCGGATAGAGTAGCAGCTGCTACTGTTTCATCTTCAGTCGAGAGGATCGCCTCACCGGTCCAGGTGGGAGTCTCAGCAGCCGCTTTTGGGGGTGCTCCTCCCCCGGTTCAGAGGGTTGCTCCTGTTATTCCCGAGGATCTTCTGCCACCACTGCCAGTACCAACTAATGCTACACAGCTATTTACACTTTTTCAGATGATGATGGAGGCCCAGAGGGCCCAGGCCAAGGTGCAGCACCGACAGACCGAGGTGATGAGACAGGGCATCGAGAGTGCTCACCAGGTGGCCATCACTGCCGTAGAGAGGACCGCACCACCACAGCCACGGGAGGTACAGCCCAGGCCCGGCACTATTCAGGACTTCAAGAAGTTGGATCCCCGGCCTTTCAAGGGGACAGAGGGCATCATCTATGCGGATGATTGGTTGGAGAGCATGGAGCGCGTCATACGCTTATCCCGCCTTGCGGAGGACCTGATGGTAGAGGCAGCAGGATTGCAGATGATGGACATCGCCAGCACGTGGTTCCGGAATAAGCCACGGATCGCCGATCCAGGATTGACATGGGGAGAGTTCAGGGACTTGTTTAGAAGGAAGTTCTTCCCGCCTACTGAGAGACTTGACCTGGAGCGACAGTTCCAGAACCTCTACCAGGGGAACATATCGGTGGAGGAGTATGCTGCCGAGTTTGGTAGGTTTAGCAGGTATGCCGACTATATGGTGAGAGATCCAGAGAACCAGGCTAGTAGGTTCAGAGAGGGTCTGAACTGGGAAGTGAAGGCTCTCATTTCTTCGAGCCACGAGACATATACCGACATCTTGAGGGAGGCTCGCAAGGTCGAGAAAGACCTGAGTGGGAGGCACAAGAGGGACCAAGATGTTTATAGTGGCAGCAGCAGCACAGGTCCAGCTAAGAAGCCATATTTCCAGCTGCAGAGACAGCAGTTCAATGCGCCTAACCGAGCACCTGTACAGCAGACATACCAAATATAGAGACCAGCCCAGACAGCTCGTGCTTGCCCCTTCTGTAAGAAGGCAGGGCACGGATGGGACGTTTGCAG
Organism: Iris macrosiphon; assembly: GCA_036927795.1. Lineage (NCBI taxonomy): Eukaryota > Viridiplantae > Streptophyta > Magnoliopsida > Asparagales > Iridaceae > Iris > Iris macrosiphon. The sequence goes on along the minus strand of JAYESA010000007.1, from coordinate 108,408,672 downwards.
GAAGAGGCTCGGTCAGTATTTGTTTTACGGTTTATCAGATCACCAGCTGAGGGATTGCCCCAAGACCTTAGCTTGGACAGTTCAGGATGTAGCCCCTATCCAGAGGATACCCGCTAGACACCCGGCAGGACAGCCGAGAGGACCTCCTTTATAGCCCCAGCAACAGAAGTTTGTGCAGCACCAGCACCAACAGAGCGGAGCACATCAGGGGCGAGCTTTTGCCCTGACCGTGGAGGAGTCAGAGCCAGTCGGAGATATTATATCAGGTCCAGTCTTACTCGATTCTTTTTCAGCTCATGCCTTATTTGATTCTGGTGCATCTCATAGCTTTGTATCTGTATCTTTTGCTTTAAGACATCATCTTGAGTCTAAACCGTTGGTGTGGACTTGTAAGATCATGACCGGGGGTGGCATCATCCTGGTCAATGATGTTTGCAAGAACCAGAGGGTTTATGTGGGAGGCATGAGCTGAGTGTATGTTTACTTGTAATGCCACTTTCGAGTTACGATATAGTACTCGGGATGGATTGGTTGAGTAGACATCACGCTAGTATCGATTGTCGTGGAGGCAGAGTTTTATTTCAGACGCCAGGAGAGCCGGAGTTCGAGTTCGTCCGAGCAGCAGAGCAGAGCGAGGGCAATTTTTATGGGGCTTTAGTAGAAGAGCGGGAGCCGCCACATCCGTTGATTGCAGAGTTCTTGGATGTCTTTCCAGAGGATTTATCGGGGTTGCCGCCGGACAGAGATATGGAGTTCTCTATAGACTTAGTGCCAGGAGCAGAGCCAATCTCTCAGCACGTCTATAGAGTAAACAACAGTGAACTGGCGGAGTTGAAGAAGCAGGTGGATGAGTTGCAAGACAAAGGCTTTATCCGTTCTAGTTCGTCACCATGGGGTGCTCCGGTACTCTTTGTACCCAAGAAGGATGGGTCGGTACGTATGTGTATCGACTACAGGGCACTTAATAACCTCACTATCAAGAACAATTACCCGTTGCCGCGTATTGATGACTTGTTTGACCAGCTGAGCGGAGCGAAGGTATTCTCGAAGATAGACTTGAGGTCAGGGTACCACCAGGTGAAGGTGAAGAGAAAAGACATCTCGAAGATGGGTTTTAGGACTTGTTATGGGCAGTTCGAGTTCTTGGTGATGCCGTTTGGGTTGACCAATACCCCGGTAGTGTTCATGAACCTGATGAACAAGGTATTTCATCAGTACCTAGATCAGTTTATTGTAGTCTTCATAGATGATATTCTGATATATTCGAAGACCCCTGAGGAGCATGAGCAGCACTTGAGGATTGTTTTGGAGACCCTCAGGAAGGAGAAGTTGTATGGCAAGTTGTCTAAGTGCGAATTCTTTCTTGATAAGGTTGAATTCCTTGGGCATGTCATTACAGGAGATGGGATCTCGGTGGACCCAAAGAAGATCTCAGCAGTTGAATCGTGGTCTACCCCGAGTTTAGTAGCAGAGATCAGGAGCTTCCTTAGATTAGCAGGCTACTACCGGAGGTTTATTCAGGATTTTTCCAGACTAGCAGAGCCGATGACTAGGCTAACCAGGAAGGACGTAGAATTCCTCTGGACTGAGGATTGCCATTCAGCATTTGAGGAGCTGAAAAGGAGATTGACTACAACTCCCATCTTGACACTACCATCAGGAGAAGGAGGATTTTCCATTTACAGTGATGCATCAGGGAAGGGTTTGGGTTGTATACTACTGCAGCATGGGAAGGTAATTACCTATGCTTCCAGGCAATTACGCCCGCATGAGAAGAACTACCCTACCCATGATTTGGAGCTTGCAGCGGTTATCTTTGCTCTCAAATTGTGGAAACACTATATATATGGAGAGAGAGTAGAGATCTTTACAGACCATAAGAGCCTAAAGTATGTGTTTACACAGAAGGAGCTCAACATGAGGCAGCGACGATGGTTGGAGCTGATAAAGGACTTCGACATATCTTTGCAGTACCATCCAGGGAAGGCCAGGGAAGGCCAATGTAGTCGCGGATGACTTGAGCAGGTATCCCGTGGCTATGTGCTTGACTAGGGACATGCATCTATTGGCAGACCTCGATAGTTTGGGCATTGAGGTACTGATTCCGGGAGTCGCAGCGCAGATGTGGGGACTTCAGGTTCAGTCAGAGCTGATGGACCGAGTCAAAGTCGGATAGTATGAGGATGAGTCTCTGAGGAACATCAGAGCACAGGTTCAGGTCGGGCTGGCAGAGGACTTTACCGTCGCAGATGATGGATCATTGCGATATGGTACCAGGCTGTGCATACCGAAGGGAGCATTGTGCGAGAAGATTATGCAGGAGGCTCATCGTTCCCAATACTCTATGTATCCCGGTGCCAAAAAGATGTATAGAGACATGAGGGAGCATGTATGGTGGTATGGCATGAAGCGAGAGGTAGCTAGCTTCGTGTCCAGATGCTTAGTTTGCCAGCAGGTCAAGGCGGAGAGACAGAGACCAGGAGGATTGCTTCAGCCTCTGCCCATTCCAGAGTGGAAATGGGAGCATGTTACCATAGATTTTGTATCAGGGCTTCCGCATTCTCCAGGAGGCAAGGATGCGATTTGGGTCATCGTAGACAGGTTGACCAAATCAGCCCACTTTCTACCATTTAAAGTGGGTACATCTACGGAGAGACTCGCGGAAATGTATGTGCGCCAGATTATCAGATTGCACGGTGTTCCAGTAAGCATTGTCTCGGATCGGGATAGTCGCTTCACGTCCTATTTCTGGAGGAGTTTGTAGGCTAGCTTGGGCACTCAGCTCAAGTTCAGTACCGCTTATCACCCTCAGATGGACGGACAGTCGGAGAGGACTATTCAGACTCTCGAGGACATGCTACGCACCTGTGTTTTGGATCTTGGAGGTTCTTGGGAGGATCACCTTCACTTGGTAGAGTTTTTATACAACAATAGCTACCAAGCCAGCATTGAGATGTCACCATTCGAGGTATTGTATGGACGGAGGTATCGTACTCCGTTGTCCTGGGATGATGTTGGTGACAGGGCTTTATTGGGACCAGAGATGGTAGTGGATGCAGCAGAGAAGGTGAAACTTATCAGAGACAGACTTTGAGTGGCGCAGGACAGGCAACGACATTGGGCCGATAGCCACCGGAGACCTCTGGAGTTTGAGGTATAGTTTTAGTTTTGTCTTATTTGTGTTTGATTGTTGCTTGTTAGAGTGCTAAGTTTGTATTTTGTGCTAGGTTGGCGGTCTGGTTTTCTTGAGGATTTCTCCGACACGTGGCACGATTCATTTCAGTGGAGGCAACAAGCTTAGTCCGCGATTCATCGGTCCTTTCAGCATTCTTGAGAGGGTCGGTGCAGTCGCCTACAGACTAGACTTACCACCTGGACTGGAGGGAGTGCACAACGTGTTTCATGTGTTGCAGTTGAGACGGTACGTGGCAGATCCCAGTCATGTATTGGATCATTCGGAGATAGAGGTGGGCCCTACTCTCAGTTATCCAGAGCAGCCAGTGTAGATTTTGGATCGGAAAGAGAAGGTGCTGAGGAACCAGACGATTCCTTTGGTGTGCGTCGCATGGAGGCATCACTCGCCAGGAGAGAGTACCTGAGAGCGAGAGGCCGAGATGCGCGAGCGATATCTGTATCTTTTCGAGCCGTGAGGTATAATTCCTTCTTGCATTATATTGTTTGTTTTGGTAGATAGTTCTTCCTTAATTTCGAGGATAAAATTTTTCTTAGGTGGGTAGGTTTGTCACCCTCACATTTCTATCTAAGGGTAGTTTGGTAATTATCATGAGTATTAATTATTTTAGGATTATTATAATTAATATTTGTGCATGACTGATTTATTTATTTTATTTTATTAATATTTTACTAGTGTAGACTTATTTGGACTTGTGTAGTGGACCTAACCATTTAATTAGAGAGCATGAATAAATTTTTGGACTAGTCTAAGTTGAGCCCATGAATTAGGCCCATGGATTAAGAAACATGATTAATTAGGGAAACCATTAGACTAGAACTTTCTCTCCCTAATTATTTCTTCATGAGAGGCCCCAAGGGGTATTTGTGACTTTGTACATTGCTTGGGAAGGGGTTTATGACCAGCCATAATTGAGAGGAGAGAGAGAGTGCTCTCATTTTAGTTCTTCCCCAAAATTCTAGATCTAGTTTTTCCCCTTCCAATTCCTCATCAATTCTCCATCATTTCTCTTCAAATCTCTTTCTAAATTCATCATTGAAGCCTCTACATCAAGGATCTACAAGCAAGGAGCAAGGAACAAGGAGGAGGAGGCCAAGATCTACAAGGAGAGGAGCAACTTATCATTTGGGACCTTTACATTAGGAATCCATCTTCCAATAGATATAAATTAGTTTTCCCCCTTCCTATAGACTATAGATCTGAGTTTTTACCATAAGAAACTACCCCACATGCATAGGTTACCCATAGGTTTTGGTTTGGAGTCATTTGGAGACCACGGTGGAAGTTATGTCCATTTTGGTGCCCATTTTGGGGGAATTCCGAAATTGGCACATGTAGTGCTTGTCAATGGATCTAATAGATCTATTTGACACTTGATTATTTGTTTGTAGCTTGTGTCGTGTCCACAATTGGATACGTGTGGGCCGTATCTCATCAATTTGACAAAACGTTCGATTTGGGGGGTTTTCCTCCGACACGGGGCCATGTGCATATCATATGGTGACACGGACACGTAGATACTCTAATTTCTATATATATTGATCATAAAATATGTATTGGACTTATACGTGTCCTCCGGGATACGTTTGGTTGTGAGTTGGGGGCCGTGTCGCAAGCGTATCATAAAAAAGTGTGATACGGGTGCGGTGCACTCCATGTGTTTGTGTTTTGGCTCATTTCACTATACATACATATGTAATTATATTTGTATATACTATCTATACATTAATTGGAGTATATAATAGTATAGTTTGAGTTTATATATATGTGTGTGTGCCTATATGTGTACTTAATAGAGTATGTAGTTGCATATATATATATATATATATATATATATATATATATATATATATATATATATATATATATATGTTGATACATTTATATATATGTGAGAATATGTATATACATATAACTAGTGATTCATATGTAGGTATATTGGCATATATTCATGTATGGTAATATTATGCATTAGAGGGATTGTAGGAGAGTTTTATAGCTCTCTTTCTGTGTATTTATATATATGGATACCTGTATAGTGTCTAGTGAGTTTGTGTTAGGTGAACTTTTATTTTTGTCTGTGGGTGATTGCTGTATGTGGAGTTGAGACTACACTCGACACAGCAGAAACCCATAGACCATAGACCTGTATCACAGCAGCACCTGGACTGAAGAGTACCTGAGGATCAAATGAAGACCGAAGACTTACCTGCTGAATAACACAGTCTGAAGGGAACCAAATGCTCACTGTGTTTCACAGTTACTTCATTCGAAGAAAGCACTGCAGAGGTATTGAGGAACAGACTCACTGCCTGCAGACTGAACACAGACTCACTGTCTGCAGACTGAACACAGACTCACTGCAGACTGAAGATCACCTGAAATCAACTAAAAATGAAGGACTGAAGAGTAGAAGAAGACTCCACTTAAGTTAGATTGCTGAAGACTCAGTGAGATATTCACAAAATTGGAGAATGCAGTAAAGTCCATAACTGAACTAGAGAATGCAGTGAAGTACAGAGCTGAACTGGAGAATGCAGTGAAGGCAGTAACATGTGGGCTGAAGACTGGAGAACTAACCTGAAGACTGAATGCACAGCAACTTGTAGACTGAAGGCACTGCACAGCAACTTGTAGACTGAAGGCACTAAATAGTTCATTCCTTCCCTGTGTTTGATTTCCTGCTAGGATAGTGAGCAGTTTTGTTTCAGTTAATAATTAAGGTTGTATGAGTAGTTAGTTATGTTTCTGTTAGTGTTTAGATGGTTTGGTTGGGTTTCAGTCAATGGTTAGCTGATAATGGTTCAGTTAATACTTGAGTTATAGTTAAATATTAGAGTGGTCACTTATATTTAGGTATGTGTTATATACTTGTATTGGTGGTTAGTTGACTGTTAGTTTATATAAGTATATTATAGTGTAGATGCATTGACAGTATATAGATGATAAGTTACTAGTTATAGTATTAAATGGCTAGTAGTCGCATGAAGTTTAATTAGGATTTGCCTTTAGCTATATAGAATTATTGGATTAAGTTTATAGTTATGGGTACTATTGCTATATATATAAGTAGAGTATCTATGTTGTAGTATAAGTAACTGTTGGTCAATAGTTAGAGATAAGTATAGTTCAGCTAGCTTTAGCTTGGTTATGTACTTCATAATTAAATTGCCTTGAGATATTATTATTATATATGACTTATGTATATATATATAAACCCACTTTTCATATTAGAAAATCTGCGTATCTTAGGATACGGCTTCTTGATTTCACCGTGGTGTGTTAGCTTAGCTAGTATAGCATAGCTTCATAGTGTATTGACTTAGTGACTTAGCATTAGACTCTTGCAACCTAGAAATCCATTGGTTTGACTTAGAAATGGCGTATTGACCTAGAAGTTCTTCAACTTTATTTATTTTCATCATTGAACCTTGTAGTGATGCAACATACCATATATAGGTTGTGAGACACCAGCTTGGGCATCGAGAGACACACTTTGCTCAGGACTTCAGGCGAGTACATTTCTCTGTTTGTTTTTAATTCATAATATTCTATATATGCATGTTCTATATTAGTATACATTAATTTTTGACACAGTGATTTCACGGACTGGTGCTATATGGATCCCGTCAGGAGGTGTTATCCCCTACCGTATGCAACGGGTACCTAATGACATGTATTTTATCGTGTGCATCGGGTATTGACTTTCATGTGCTTCTTGTGCATCCACTATTTCGTGTGCTAGTGTGACTATCGTGATCATGTACGTAACGTGTCGTGATTGGATCCATGAGTATTGGTTGGGAAGGGGGAGTAGGAGTTGGTTATGTGATCAAAGCCCTCTTGATCTCATGTGCATGTCGATTATACACCTCACGTATAATAGAGTTACCTATATACCTCATGTGCAACCTAAACTGATCATATAACGAACTCTCACTCTAAAACACATAGTTAGTATTTCTTGTTCTCTACTTGCAGTTATTCTTGCATTTACTTTCAGCTTTATTGTGCCTATTGCCTATTCACTTGTTTTGCATATTCTTTCTACTTGTGCATCTTGTATCATTTTTTAATTGCTTGTTATATATGCTCGATTATGTTATTGGAACTGCTTTCAGAGGTATGTACTTCGCTCCAATCTTGACTGGATATATTTTTCCAGATGATTGGCTAGAGGAGCTGTGTCCCACACATTACGGACCTCAGGAGGGTAAGATTTTAGAGGACACTCCCCTAGAGCCAGAGGATATAGTACCAGTGACCGAGGAGGTCTAGTTTTGTTTAGTAATTTTTGTATTAGACTATTATTTTTGTGGAGATTCACAGATGTATTATTATTTCATATTGTGGATTGTATCTTTCTTCCCTTCGCTATTTCCATTCGTACATTATTTCCTTCTTAGTTGTTTTGTGATTGAGATTGATATATTTGTGAGATACCATATTGCTCCTCCGATTAGAGTTGAGATGATTGACATGTACTATATTATATTGTTGAGATGTTAGATAGTTAGAAATAACCCAGACAGCGATCTACCGCCGATTCTGCAGTGTAGGCTGGGCGTAACCATGTACTCGTACCCGAATATCAGGGTGCGGGTCGTGACAGATGTGTCTCAGTGTATTAGACACTGTGGGTAGGTTCACTGTGTAGAGTCGGGTTTTTGGATGTGTGTTAGGGTTCTGTGTATCAGTTATTGGGGAAAAGGGGGGGCCAGGTTCTGTATCAGTGAGTGATACTGTGTTTCACTGTGTTCAGTGCCAGTGGTGAGTCGAGTATCAGAATATTAAGTTCCCTAGAGTTCAGTGAGATGATGTCTGTGCCAGTATTAAGAGTTATGAGAGGTAGGGTTAGTATATCAGTGTTGAGTTCATTGCGTATCAAAGTTGATTCAGTGAATGTATTGTATGCAGTCAATTTCCAGGTTCTAGAGTCTATTGTTTGGGGCTTGTGTGTGTTGAGGCCAACACAGGCATGTATGAATTAGATTCTTGAGTTGGGTAGATGTGTGTAGTTAAGTGTCTCAGTTTTTGGGTGAACTGAGTAGTAGGTTAGGTGTTAGTCGTGTGTCTCAGTGAGAAACTGAGTAGTGAGTCTTAGTGAGAAAATTGTGTCTGTGTAGTTTGATCACTATGTGGTATCTGAGAAATTCTTCAGAGAGCAGTGTGTGTGTGTGTGCCATTAGAATATCAGTGTCCATGTGTCTGTGCTTTGTGCACACAGTGTCAATTCAGTCTTATAGAGTTATGTGTCAGTATGTGGGGGATTTGGTTGTGTAATAGTGTTCAGTACCAGTTAGAGTGCCCAGGTTTTTGAGTATTAACTTCTCCTTGAGTATCAATTCTATCTTCACTGTGAAGTGTCATTCCTTTACTGGCAGGTGTAATGTTCCAGATTGAGGGAATTAGGTAGTGTTTTAGTTAGTGGTGTATCAGGTATTGGTAATGAATACTGGTGATGTGTTTAAATACCAAGCAGGGAATGTATCCTGAACTGCATTCAGAGCACAATTGATGTGCTGCTGTTACTGAATTGTGCAGTGCATTACTAGCACCACACAGCAGATCCTGTGTTCAATGCATGGAAGGTGCAGTGCACTCTTGTACACTGCAGAGATGTTCGGCAGGTATTCTAACTAAGTTCAGTTGTAGCTTCCTATATGTAGTGAAGTAATATAGGAACTGTGTACTGCAGTAAGGTTATTATGGAGTTATGTGTCTCAGTAATGTGTAACTGTGTTAGTATGTTTGGGGGGGGGGGGAAGTGTTGGTTAGTAGCTGAATTTAGTGTTCAGTTTTAATTAGTATCCAGGAATTATGGTGGAGATGTTTTGGTACCTTGAGTATTCTATTCACTTGTGTTGGAGTATCCTGGGAATTTTGTGTTTCCCTGTTATTGCTCCCTAAGGTTATTGTTGTTGCCATATTCTGCCAAGTAGTCATAGGCTTGTCTCAGTATTTTCGGGTGAACTAATAGTAGGTCTGTATGTGTATGGTGCACCTGCCTGTGCACTGAGTTCAGAGTTAGTGAGCAAGGACTGTGTGTGCATGTGTTAGGGGTGAACAAGTCCTGAAGGCTGACTGCCAGTAGCCATATGTTTGTCTCAAAGATTAAGTCATATATGTGAAGTCTGAACAATTTCAGACTGTGAACTGTGAATGGTTCATTAAATCAGTATCTGGGTTCAATGCATTTGTTAAGAGATTAGGTTTATTCTTTGTGAAACTAAGTTCAGTGAGGGAGAGGTGCTAGTGAACTGTAGGGCTTTGCAATAGGTCCTGTGCGACTTTGGGTTGATTAGTCAAATTATTCACTATTATCTAAATGTATATAGTTAGTAGTGTACTGGTTATATATATACATATATGGATTATGTGTAATGGGTAGTTAGTATAACCTATATATCAAGGCCAGAACTAAAATAGCTAGGGTTAAGAGTCGTGTCTATCTAGTACCTACAGGGACCCGTATTTACACATCTAATGAGTTTTGAGATACCTAGTATCATGGGCCTAGTGACACCAAGGTATGATTAGTGCATAATAGTGAGGTAGTAGTAGGTGGGTACTAGAAGTGTCAAGTTGGCAAGGTATTAACTAATTAACCTAGTATTGACCAGTAAACCTCAGATTTGACCTAGAGGCCTCGCATTTAATTAGTTAAACATGTTTATTCTCTTAATTCAGTATTTTGACATTGATATTCCATAATTAGGTCATTGTGATCTCGCCTTGGACTTTGATCATCGCACCTTCCTCGGGACCACAGGCGAGTACATTCTCTGACAGTTTTCGTTTTTGTTGATTAATTCTATAATTCCAGTTGTATACTGTACTTGACTCTGACACTGTAGATATACGGGTTAGCACCCTAGATACCTGTCATGAGGAGTCGTGATTGGAATCCATCGTGCTAGCTGGGGATAGGGAAATATTAGCAGATTATGTGACCATACCCCGCCTTACATGCATCATAGCTCACCCACACATCATGTCGGGTGTAGTCTGACCATTTACATGCCTCATAGCCTGATATATATGATTAGCCTGACTATTGCTCGCATCATAGCTAACCAGATGGTTAGCCTGACCTCACATGTATTATAGCCAATCATATATATCAAGCCTGATCTCGTCCCAAGCCGATCACATAATAAACTGATATTTCAAACACTTAGCCAGATGTTTATTCTTTATTTCAGATTACTTGTTCTAGCATCCACTGATATTTTATTCATTGCTAGATGTTCTATTGCTTACTTCATATTCTCTAGTATTCTATATTTTCAGTATTCATTTCATCTTGTATTCCTTACATTATTTTATAGTTTTTGTCAACATAAATGAAACTGCTGTTTAGTATTTGTGCTTTGCTCCAATCCTGATTGGATAACATTTTCAGAGGACTTGGAGGATTTCTGTCCTACCCACTACGGCCCGGGGGCAGAGGAAGATTTCATACCAGAAATCCCAGAGGAGTTACCCATCTTAGAGGATATTCTACCTACAGGCATTTATACTGTCCTATTTATGTATTATTATTCTAGAACTGAGATCTGGGTTGTATTATTATTGTGACTTTTGAGGACATCTAGACTCTAGACTTGTGATGTATTTATATTTGTGCCTGACTTATGTCAGAACTCTTTATCCTTATTTCTCATCCTTCCTTTTACTTTCAAATAGCCTTGTGATTGAGTATATTATAAACTGTGGATTCATGTATTATCATTGTCCTCCTTATGGAGTTGAGACCATTGACAGGATGAGTTATGTTTGAGACCTAGACAGCGTTCTACCGCCGATGCTGCAGCGTAGGCTGGACGTACCCATGGCTCATGGCCAATTTTTGGGTGCGGGTCGTGACATATTTTTAGTGGTGCCCATGCAGGTCCAGATTCGCATTTAGAGTGATGTCGTAGTGGTGCTCGTTTAGAGTATTGCTACGAGCCTGTTTTAGGAAATAGAATTAGGCCGAGAATATGCTCAATCACAATTAGGAAATTTTAGATTCTTATAATGCTACTCTTAATAATTATTTCCTTTAGAATTTTTTCTGTCCTTTCTTGATGATATCGTGTCTATTACCTTAATTGATTCTTTTAATCTGTCTTCAGGATGCCACCGAAGACCAGGTCCTTGAGACTCGGAGCAGCAGCTTCAGAGAGGTCTGCCATCTCTCGCCCTATTGGACAGACATCCGCAGCACCTCCTACATCTCCTGTGCATTTGGGAGTGTCTGTACTGTTCGGGGGTCCTCCTCAGAGGCTAGAATCCAAGAGTCTATTAGAAAGGGATCGATGAGTCAGAGGCGTCCCAGTGTAGATACACTAGCTAAGGCATAACCAGGAGCAGGATAACCGATCCGTCATTCAGGAGTGCAGACGGAACAGAAGGTTGCGTCGTATCAGCAGAGAGAGCTACCGACATTTCTGTCACGACCCGCACCCGGAAATTAGGCATGAGCCGTGGGTACATCCAGCCTACGCCGCAGCATCGGCGGTAGAACGCTGTCTAGGTCTCAAACATAACTCATCCTGTCAATGGTCCCAACTCCATAAGGAGGACAATGATAATACATGAATCCACAGTTTATAATATACTCAATCACAAGGCTATTTGAAAGTAAAAGGCACGATAAGAAATAAGGATAAAGAGTTCTGACTTAAGTCAGGCATAAATATAAATATATCACAAGTCTAGAGTCTAGATGTCCTCAAAAGTCACAATAATAATACAACCCAGATCTCAGTTCTAGAACAATAATACATAAATAGGACAGTCTAAATGCTTGTAGGTAGAATCTCCTCTAAGATGGGTAACTCCTTTGGGATTTCTGGTATGAAATCTCCCTCTGCTCCCGGGCCGTAGTGGGTAGGACAGAAATACTCTAAGTCCTCTGAAAATGTTATCCAATCAGGATTGGAGCAAAGCACAAACACTAAACAGCAGTTTCATTTATGTTGACAAAAACTATAAAATAATAGTCTAGAATATGTCAATCATGCTAAGCCCATAGGCTAGAATTCAATGGTCCAAAATACGAGCTAAATACGCGCTCGGTGCTTAAACTCCTCAAAATAATAATTTACACTAAGTGGGTGAATAGAAAATAAACCCACTCAAGTCCTCTGGTACTCTTAGTTGTCACCATCTTAAGGAAGGTACGGGAGATCCTCTGGTTCTGCTCCAAAATCTGGCCGTACAAAATCAGTTGGGTCAAGCCCCCAAACAGCTAATACCAAAAGGGAGCCAAACTTATGAACTAATACCAGCATATCAAAACAAGCATGGAATAAGCGATAGTAAAGCAGTAAAGAGATGAACATAATTATCTTGCAGAATATGGTACATAAACAATACACAAAAAACAAATTTGAACAGGACAGAACTAGCAAATCAATCAATCACGGCCAAACATGTATTACGACTTGCTAAACATTAACTAACTATCTCACAATCTTGGTTACTATCACATGCAATTAAAAATTCTATACAGCCATATACCATGCAGTCTATCCGGATCATCCAGACGTAATAATTACATAATATAATTAACATGTATAGATATTTTTTACTTGTAATGCAACACTCGATGGTGTACTAGAAGTGTGTCCCTCACGACGGAGAGTTCCAAATCCACATGTGTCGCTAGGATGTCAAAATTTTATCTAGCCAGGAAATTTTTTCTAAATGATTCTAGTTAGCAATCTAGTTTTATTAACCTGAATAGTTTAATCAAGATTCCTGACCATGGTGCTCAGAAATCTTCCTTAGTCATGATGTAGGACTGGATAATAGCTTGACAAGCACAATAAAAAATCAACCAAGGGAAGACATGACATGCAATATAGGTGTTATTAATAGCCTTGATCAGGATAGTATAGGAATTCTTGAGTCAGGAGTGCTCTACGTCGAGCCGCTATCAGGAGTATCAGAAAAGTATTAGGATTCAGGAGTTCATGTCATGAAGTCAAGATTAATATTAAGAAATGTAACAATCAGGAAATAATATTAAGAAATATAATAGTGTGCAATCCTTAGGTCATGTTAGGAAGTCAAGATTAATATTAAGAAATCTAACAATCAAAAAATAATCATGAGTAACTAAAGTAACTGGTCAAAGAAAATAAGACAAACATCAACTGCTAAAACATTAATAAGAGAGAACAATTACATGGAAGCATATAATAGGGTTGGCGCACTATCAGGCAGGAAAAGGTCAGTGGCGCATAATTACCAATAATAGAGCAATGGCGCACAATCACCCAAAAAAAATCAGGCACACAATCACAAGTCAGGGTAGGCTTGGCGCATTTGGTACAATAGCATGCCGAGTAAAGAATGGTGTACTCCAATATCAAGGCGAGCTCATAAAACAATGGTGCACAATAATGAAAGTACGTGAGCCAAGAGCTTGGCACACTTTCATCAAGTAAGCCAAAGGTTGGCATACAAACAAGCATGGGAAGGTCTACTAAAAAGACAAAACATAAATCTCAATGTATGGCACAACAATCGAGGTATAACAGTCGAGAACACGAATTTGTGCGCCCATCAAGAAAATAATAGAATTTGTGTGCCAACAGAGGATTGGCGCACTCTTGATGTCGAGACTGGGCATACACATAAAGTGCACCGCTGAGTATTCTTTTAAAAGCGCGCATAAGCCCCTGAAGGATCTTCTGGCACACTTTTGCAAGAATTGATTGGAATTCATTTGTACAAAATGCGTGCATGAGTCGAAAAGTGTGCCATAGTTACTTATAAGGCCCTGGCACACTTTTACAAGGATTTGAATATTGTGCTGAACGCAAGCAATTATGTGAGATATGATACAGTTAGCTCATGTTCAAGAGGTAGCGTTATGTGCCATAGGTCTTATGCACACTTTTTGTAGACTTACTCATCCTTCTCCGGCCAGTACTCTTGTGCTCCGACATTGTTGTTGCCTCAAAATGTCAAGTTAAGCCCAAAATCAAGATGCTATGAAAGTAAAGTCATAAGGAGTTTAATTCTAAACTACAAAAATAAATCCAAGTTCAAGCCTAAGTTAACAAGTAGTAGTTATGAACTAGGTTTTCAAAAGCATGTCAATGCATGGGTTCACTCGATTGGCAAGATGTACTTGCCTATGGTCAAGTTCTAGCCTAAACCAAACACACTACCACAGTCACCCACAGCCAAGGCCAAGCTTGACTGCTGCTCTCGGCTGAGGAAAGCAAGGAGAGAGAAAGAAAGGAAATAAAAATGAAAGAATGCGAAGGGTTGAGCTTATATAGGCAAGGTTTGGATTGGTGGCCATTGGATCATGATCCATGCCCCTCACCCGGGTTCATCACAGCTGCACACAAGAAAACCAAGGGACCAACAGTCCAAAGAATGCTATCAACGACAATTATGCAAAAAATCTAAACAATACATGAATGTCATAAAGCATAAAATTGAGAAATAAACATAAAATAAGCTATACGCGTATCTCGGGCACGTATACTAAAATTTTGTCCTCAAAATTTTAATAAGGCATAAGAATCAATAAAGACAAGAAATTATGCAATACAATCCAAGAGCTATCTAAAACAAGATAATTAAGCACAAGACAGGATCAAGATACGAGATATACGAATAAGTATACCTCACGAGTCAAACAAATACGGGTAACGAGGTCAGTTATCATCCTCACATTACCAAGTTGACTCGTCCAGGGAGTGATGCCCACAAGCAACATGGACTAAACGGATAGTATAGTTCTTATATAAGTTATCTATGTACAACATTCGATAAGGGTCAAGCATCAGTTCTCTTAAATGAGTTCTAGGCCCATTCTATATTTCAAATAGTATAGTTCTTTTAACAAGAAATAAGAAAATAGCAGTTCTTTAAAATATATCATGCAATTTCTATCTTGTTAGCATGTATTGTTAATGAGTTAACATTTACCATAGGGACATATAATTCAAGTGAACTAGAGATTATTTTGTTAAGTCGTGCAGACAAAGGATTCATCGAAGGGCCGAAGCCACTCACTGATTAAATCGAACGAGAGGATGGAGAAGCCTTATGCAATGATCACTCCTTGGTTATGCATCCTGAAATTGTAACAATACTTGGTTAGCATCCTTAGATCTCTTTCCCTTACGATTCAAAATGAATGCATAAGCGATAAAAGCGAATCATGAAAACCAAGTCATCGAAAGCAAGACAAAACACAAAGCAACACAAAACCAAGTAGCAAAACAACCAACAAAAACTCTTGGACTTATTTCAATAGAAGCCGTTCCATCAATTTGAAGGGTTTGTTGTATTTTGTCCGTGTTGATTTGGCGATAAGGTTTCCCCGAGACTCGATTCTCAACCAAGTCAATGAGAGTTGACGAGAATGGTACCTGCCGCCACCTCACCCAAGGCTAACTCCTCCTCCACGGTAAGCATCATAGCTTGGCCTCGCCCTCTTGGTGTTGGTCCCCTCTGTTGCCGACCTCCTAGCCTGGTCTGAACTTGGACTTGGGCTTGCGCATACTACTGTGGCCTCTGTTAATAGAAGGATCGAGATTGGGTTGATAGAGCCCTTGGACCCTGATACTGCTGAACCGGTACTGGTGCCCTATACTGCGGACCTACCGAGGAAGACGATGATGAACTAGCTCTGCGTGAACAAGATCCCACCCTATGGTCTGAAGTTCCACAGACCAATCACAACCCTTATGCTCTGTGATACTCTGATAGAACATTCCCTATTTTTCCATAATGAGAATGCCCCATTAAAGAAAGAAGATGATCTCTGCTGCCGAGGATGCGTCAGAGCTGATCGCTGAAATGATGCTGCAGAAGCTGCCCTCGTCGGGGAACCAATCGTCAAGGCCCGCACTGCTAGAGCTGGTGATAAAGACTGGGTATAATAACCTCCTGAAACCTAAGGCTTCTTTTGACCCCCAACCCTATCTACTATCCTCTGGGAAGTATACTCATGCCTCCTCGCCGCTCTCATCACGGCATCAAACATCTGGAACTCATGCTGTTCCATTGCCAAGATAATTTTTAGATGAAGTCCCTGCTGGAACCTCCTTGCCCTTTCCAATTCGGTTGCCACCAAGGTGAGAGCAAATCAACTAGGTCTACAGAATTCTGTCGCATAACCGTCGACAGTCCTACCCATCTGCATCTAGTTAATAAATCTTTATTGTAGATAATAATGCGATACCGCGTCAAAATACCTCGTCTGGAACCTCTCGCTGAACACTGCCCATAGGACAGGTGTTTCCAAGGAAACTGCTTGAGTTGCCCACCAGTCTCGGGCCAAATCTAGCAACTGAAGTCGCACTACTGACACTCGTTCCCTATCCAAAGCTCCTATTGTCTCTAGTATAGATTCAGTGTCCTAGAGCCATGCATCACATGCAATCGCATCTTCGGTGCCATAGAAATATGGTGTTTGAAGGTGCTTAAAATTATTTATCGAATTATTGGCATGATGCCTGCCTCTTTCTAATGCCTCCTGTACTGACTGAGTGAGAGCGTCACCCCATCGCTTCTGCGATGCTAACAACTGTCTGATGATTCCCATCAGTGCTTGGGTACCTTCTTCTGCATTATGTGGTACTGGCAGGATTGCTACTGCCGATACAACCAGTGGCTGTAACTGAACCTGGGGTTCAATAGTCTATGTCATTCTAGACTCTGCTCCGGAATATTGAGGCTGAACCTCCTGAAACTGTTGATCGGCAAGTGGTTGTCTTTCTACCCACAGATCTCTAGTTGGATGATCGGAAGGACCAGAAACAGTATCCCTGAAAGGTAAAGGACACAAGGATAAAATTGGAAGGACAAGATTGATCAAGAAAACAAGCAGACAAGTCAAGATTTAGGGATATAGTGTTATGTCCCAGTCTCAAAATATACGAGATCGACCACGTAGCAATGGCCAGCTGGTACGGTCTAGAATAGAATTCCCAATTTAATGGTTCCTTCTAGGCGTACTGAGCTGTAAAAGTATACTATTAACTATAATAGTGACTCAATAACAGGAAGAACCATATATAAGAATAAAAAATATGTATCGTGGTCTGCAGCCTGTAATGCCCCACTCGCGGAAAGGCTAGAATTATAGATGGATCAAATCGATGGAATACAAGTGGTACAGGAAATTGAGATGCATGGTGTGATAATGCTGTATTTCTTAACTTGGCCGGATGGGATATCTTATGACGTGGTTCGAATGTATGATTATGCCAAGTTAGAAGATTGTGCATCGCGTCGGATTATTCTTGATGGATCATAGGCGAATGTGGGATCGTTGAATAGAAATAATATTTATATAAGTAAGTGGATCTGTCCCTTCTCCTCTACTCCTTCATGCCCTAATAAAATGAATGCTAGTGTTGCTTTGTTGTATGTCAAAACTATATGCTATTCTAGTCCACACAATAATAATGATGCTTTATATTTAATGCTGCTATAATTAATGAAACACATGAATAACGAACTACTAGTACTATTGATACAAGAATGCTATAAAGTAAATCTGCCATGAGAAAGAAGTATTATTATCCAATCTACTTCACATACTGGTAATACTGAGAATGGAACATTGAACATCGGTACAGGTATAAGTGTATTATTGTACAGTAACTATGAATAAAATACTTCATATACGAGTATAATTGTGGTTTGGTACCGCCGGGCCACGAGAAGGTCTATAAGTTAGGAACTACAGGTCACCAACCGATATGAGAATAAGCAAAACAAGAAGGATCAATAATGCGAGACTTTACTTACATTTACTTACCATGCAATTTATGCTTCGATTTTATTTTCTTAGTCGTTGCATGGTCAGGGACAACTTGTGCACAAGGTTTGGTAAGTTTTCTCGAACAAGATGCACCAGGGCACCAGGATCGTTAGGCCTAGGAGGAAATATAGTGCTTTGGTAGCACTGGATATAAATGAGATATTTATTAGGGATCGTAACCTCATGAATGGCGCTTCATACGACCTTCAAAGTCCTATATGGCATGTCCCTCGTGGTGTAAAAGCATATAACCAATGACCCTCATGTAATTAGGCTGCATACTAACGAGAATATTTATGCAGACTTAACGTTATCTCGGTAAGAATGATTCGTATTAATGATATTGTAGCTAATCCTTGTTTTGCAGGAATACGGTGAGTGGGCTGCTGGTAAGAATCGTCGTTAGGCGATATATACATATTTCATATATATTCAATATATCCTACTATTTCTAAAGTATGTTTCATTATGCTGCTGAATACTCTGATCATTGAAATAAACCTAGTTCCTAATAGAAAGATCACTAAGTTAATATCCATGCTTTTCATATGAATACTTAGTGTCGGTTTAGGCGAGTGGGGTAGTTTCTGCTCACCAGTACGCGATATATACTGACCCACAATTATGGGCATCCCCAGGCACTCAGCATTGGGGAGTGACTGAAATAATTTTGAGGCATCGAAGCATTGTTGGGGCGCGTAGAAGCTCTTCTTCCATTGGAGGCATCTTCTGTTATAAATGGCATAATGTATGGAATAGTATAATTCAGTTGTATCAGTGAGAGTGTAAGTCAAGATGACAAATATCAATGTAAGTCAATTGGCCAAGTATCAGTTATATTTGAGAGCTTTATAAAAAAAATTGTAAGCCATGTACTCAATTATCATTATCAATAAAGAGAAGCTTTTCATTATATTCATTGTGACTTTAATTTATCTGCCTAATTTTGCTGCAATGTCATTATTTTTGAGATATACCATGCCTTGTCTATATAGGCTTGTACGGCATTACGCCTATGGATACAAGTATAATCTAGGCTTGTACGACATTACGCCTATGGATACTTTCGGTCCTTCAGAACCGGATTATGACAAATTGGTATCAAAGCACGGTTTATGCGTCCTTGGACTCATCAAATTCTAAATCAAAAGTTGGTTCCATGATTACTCAATGATGCTTCTGTGGATACCCAAAGTTGCTCTAGTGACTACTCAAAGTCTCTTTCGCGATTAGTCATAGTCGCCTCAGTACGTATTCAAATTTGCTTGTGCAAGTATTCAAAGTAGCTTCCGTGATTATCGAATTTGCATCTGTGATCATTCTGTGTTGCTTCTGCTATTGTTCGAAAGTGTTTCCGCAATAAAAAATATTTGACCGCTTGGTTACACTCACTGAATGTTCCATACAATGAGCCTAAATAATATGATGCCTTAGTTGTTGTGATTCTTGATTTGTAAATGATACCAAGAATCCAACAATGATTTGATGCCATAGATAACTAACTTGTGATTAATATTTTGTATGTGGAAATAAAAGAAATTAATATGTGTGATGTAATCAATGAGAATCGTGTATGAGTAATTTCAATAGAGAAAATTAACAGTAAAGATGAGTTGATTCATGTGCGATGGTAGGATGGTATTTTATATCTGATTATGAGATACAATGCTACCATGTGAAGGTAGTGCACGATGGATATTGGATTAGTGTAAGAATTGTCTGATAGTCAGGAAATGGCTTCATTTTGAGTGGTATATGCCTCTACCCTCTTAGTGATGCATGTGCAGTGATCCTTCCATAAGTGATGGTATTGAGCCTACTAGTAAGAATGGGGTAGTGCCGAGACTTAGTTGAGAATGATGCCTTATTGTATGTGGTGTGATTGTCAATTGGATATTTTGGATTGGGTATCAATATCGGACCCTTGATAGTTGGATTTAAGTTATCAACATTAGACCTTTGATAGCTTAATGTTATGTGGGGTAGCAAGGAAGTGAGAAGGTATGAGATGGATGCCTTAGCTGGAAACAACGAGTTAGATTGTATGGTTAGATGGTGGCTTAAATGAGCTGGGTAAAAGTTTTAAATTTTAAGCATCGATGATCGAATGTTACTATCGATAAACAAGTTAGATCGTATATCCAGTGAGATTGGTTGAAACAGATTGGGAATCACAAGCGAGATATTATGTTTGGTTACCTGAGTTTGGAAGTCCTTGGAAATTAATTAAAGATGGACCGAGTATGTGAAAAACTAACTCCTTTGACCTTAGGTGTGTAGTATTTACTACATGCCTAACTTAAAAAGGGTAGCAGTCATAAAGTGGGAATGTTTGAACTTAGCGATTAGCGAATAATATTTAATCAGCATATGAACTTATGGGATCGTAAGTAACTAATCGATGATCCTTATTGTCTGGCAATTTATAGAAGTTCGTCAAGAGGCTTCGATGGATGGAATACAAATAAAGCTTGAGGTCTAGCACGTTGGAATAAATACTATCGACGAAAAGTTTTATCGCATAAATAACGGTTGATTGACAGATATAATTGATCAAATTATTAATATGTGGTAATCCCTAGCTTGGTGGGTTGACCAATATACCGAGTACGTAAATAATTATCGAATGTGGCTAAGCGAGATAAAATTCTGTGAGACATTGATATGGTAATACAATTATATTGATGGTTAATTCGAATGAAAGTTGACTCTATCAAAATAAAGTTGGCAAAAGTATGTTCGATAGAAGAAATAGGAAGAAAGATATTTTTAATATATTGGTTGGCTGATATTGTCGGTTATAAATTATTTGGGTAATATTGTACACTCGAATACATAATATGAATGGAAAGGAATTAAGAGCAAGGATCATGAACAATATAGTAGTAAAGGTGATCGATCAAAATTTAAGTTTGGGTTAGTTGCCTTGTACCACAGATAAATCAGACGCACATAAATTCAAGAATGATATGTTGGTACAACTAGAGGATGACTATGAAATCAGAAATAAAATAATATGATGGAGCAATTCAGATTTTGAATATTGGTGATTTACTTGATGGTTATGAGATTTGAGCGTATAGTTCTACATTGACCTTGTCGGTTGGGGTAAGTCTAGAATGAATCTTTAATTGAGGTAGACCCTTAAGAGATTGACCGTGGATAGATAGATCAGACCCAGACTGTTGGATGTCCCTTATTTGTGGGTAGGTCAATAGTAGTGCATTTGTGGTTCGAGTTGGTAATAAGATTGGGTAGAAGTCCCTTAGACTTGTCAAACTTTAGTTGGCCCTAAGAATAGAGATGAGTATGGTCCCTATCAGCTGCCTAGCATGAGATGAGTTGCCTATGAACACTAGGTTTAGCTGCCATTATAGCTAACCATAGAGACTTGACCTAAAAGTTATGTTGGCTGTCAGAGACCCATATGATGACCCTATTAATGTTGCATGGGTAATGTAACATCATGTGAGACTCGAATAGTGTATATTATGAGTCGGCTTATATTCAGTCTATGTTTGGATAGTTTGTTGCAAGATTTAGGTATGAGTATTTTAGGATAACAGGTCGTGTCGGAATGGTTAAACTGTTGGATGGATAAGTTTGGAAATTGACGGTTACTAGAGTTGGATTTGATTGCTTTGATTGGAATAGAAATCAATAGTGGGTTCTGTTGGATGGATTATCTTGGAATAGTTTCTTTTGGAATCAAGTTGGAATGAGAAATAAATCATAATAAAAGATAGAAATGTCGCTTGAGAATTTTGATGAAAACTTTATACGTCGGAAAGAGAAACTTGATATATGATATGACTAATGCGACTATTGTACGGGACAGATTATAATCATTAAACTATAATAAAATTTTGTGACTTGGACATTGATATGACCAAAGGAAACACCGGATTCATGAGAATTTTAGTGCTACTAATGTTGGAAAAAAGATTGCTAGAAGTTTGAATGCAAGAAATTGTAATATGGAGGATACAGTCAGATCAAAGTTGGATGGATCAAAATAATGTGACGACGGGTAAAATTATTTCATAAGAGATGGGAATGACGACATTGACATTAAAAGAAGGAATATTGTAATTCGGAATTAATAAAATTTTTGTTATGGTCGGTTTATTTAAAATGATTAAAGTATCGTACTTGGGTTAATGACCTAACTTGGGCAGTCCCTAAGAATTTTTATATTGGAAGATAGCGATTGTGGCAAATGGTTATACGAAGGAACACTATGAACGTTATAAAATAATTATGCATATGATGGACCGAGAGAACGTTGGCAAATAGTGAGAAGTGCTTAGACCAAAACTTGATTGCAACATGTTGGAAAGATATTGACAAGATTGACCGAATAAGTGTCGCAAGAAATTAGAGTTATAAAAAATTGATATTAAAGAATAAGTTGACCGAAGGTACTAAATGATCAGTAATGAGGAATATAATTACCTCTGTAGCCGTTTGGTTTCTCTAACCATTAGCATTGGTTGAGTGCATTATATTTCGGGGATGCCTGAAATATATGTATGATCCAGGCGAAGTGGTGAACGGAATTCAAATGGATCTGTATGAGAGTATTGATGAATGAAAGAACATGAACAAATCATTTGGAAAAAAAAGAGATGGTTGGAATGCATAAGTATACGAGATTCATGAATGAGCAATATTGACAAGAGATGAAAACGGGTTATTGAGCTATAGTGGGCATAGAATATTTTCGTGGAATGACTTAAGTGATATGGTGAATTAAGTTATTTCTTTAAGTTTCGAAGACGAAACTTTTTTTTGAGTGGTATATTATGTAATACCCCGCTCTGCGGAAGGGCATTACGCTAAAATTATAGATGGATCAGACCGATGGAATACAAGTGGTGCGAAAAATCGAGATGCTTGGTGTGATGATGCTATATTTCTTAACTTGGCCGGATGGGATATCTTATACGATATGGTTCGAATGTATGATTATGCCAAGTTAGAAAACTGTGCATCGTGTCAGATCATTCTTGAGGGATCGTAAGCAAATGTGGGATCGTGGCATTTAAACAATATTTATATAAGTGAGTGGATCTGTCCCTTCTTCTCTACTCCTTCATGTCCTAATAAAATGAATGCTAGTATTTCTTTGTTGTATGTCATAACTATATGCTGCTCTAGTCCACACAATGATAATGATGCCTTATGTTTAATCCTACTGTAATTAATAAAACACATGAATAATAAACTGCTAGTACTATTGATACAAGAATTCTATAAAGTAAGTCTGCCATGAGAAATAAGTATTATTATCCAATCTACTTCACATGCTGGTAACACTGAGAATAGAAAATTGAACATTGGTACAGGTATAAGTACATCATTGCACAGTAACTATAGAGGAAATGCTTCATATGCGACTATAATTGTGATTTGGTACCACCGGGCCACAATAAGGTATGTAAGTTGGGACCTATGGGTCACCAACCGATATGAGAATGAGCATAACAAGAAAGATTATAATGCGAGGCTTTACTTACATTTATTTACCATATAATTTATGCTTTAATTTTATTTGCATGGTCAGGGACAACTTGTGCATAAGGTTTGGTAAGTTTCCTCGAACGAGATGCACCGGGATACCAAGATCGTTTGTCCTAGAAGAAAATATAGTACTTTTGTAGCACTGGATATAAACGAAACATTCATTGGGCATCACAACCTCATAAATGGCGCTTCGTACGCCCTTTGAAGTCCTATATAGCATGTCCCTCGTGGTGCGAAAGAATTTTACCAATGACCCTCATGTAGTTAGGCTGCATACTAACGAGAATATTTATGCAAGCTTAACATTATCTAGGTAAGAATGATTCGTATTAATTATGTTATAGCTAATCCTTGTTTTGCAGGGATACGATGACTGGGCTGCTGGTAAGAATCGTCGTTAGGCGATATGTACATATTTAACATATATTGAATATATCCTACTGTTTCCAAAGGATGTTTCGTTATGCTGCTGAATACTCTGATCATTGAAATGAACCTAGTTCCTAATAAAAAGATCACTAAGTTAATATGCATACCTTTCACATAAATACTTAGTGCCGGTTGAGGTGAGTGGGCTAGTTTCTGGTCACCAGTACGCGATATGTACTGACCCACATTTTTGGGCATCCCCAGGTACTCAGCATTGGGGAGTAACTGGAACGGTTTTGAGGCATCAAAGCATTGCTAGGGCATTCAGAAGCTCTTCTTCCATTGGAGGCGTCTTCTGTTATAAAGGGCATAATGTATGGAACAGTATAATTCAGTTGTATCAGAGAGTGTGTAAGCTAGGACGAAAAATATCAATGTAAGCCAATTGGCCAAGTATCAGTTGTATTTGATAGCTTTATAAAATCTTTTGTAATCCATGTACTTAATTATCATTATAAAAAAAGAGAAGCTTTTTATTATATTCATTGTGACTTCAATTTGTATGCTTAATTTTACTGCGATATCGTTGTTTTTGAGATATACCATGTCTTGTCTATCTTCTTGCCTTGTACAAGTGCAATCTAGGCTTGTACGTTATCACGTCCGTAGATATTTTCAGTTCTTCGGAACTGGGGCATGACACAACCCACAAGCATATATGTCCGAATAGACTCGAACTTAAATAATATGAGTCTATAAATATTAGTCTATAAATGTATGTATAGTCAATACGAAGATAATAAGTGAACAATAAAAGAATATAATTTAATACCTAATAACAAATACCTGTATACAAGATAATATCCATCAGCAGCTCTAGTAAATCACAACGTCCATCAACTCTGCAATCTGGCAGGAAACTAGGTCCTCAGACAGATGTAACAAGATACAAAAAATACATACCATAATGTAAATATTGTGTAAACATGAGAGGTAAACTAACCAATTATGTGAAATGCACCTTGAAACAACAATGTAGTGTATGGGTAGGTAACCTAGTAAGGATCAGATGTTGGCATAGCAATCAACTACCACCAACCATACACTGCCATATAACACAAACCCGATCAGCGATAAGCTAGAGGCCATGGCATGTTATATCGTCTAGTATATTAATATATGCTGCCATATAACAGAAACCTGATCAGCGATAAACTGGAGGCCATGACATGTTATACCGTCCAGCATATATACCCATAACCGGGCAACCCTAAGGCTTCATTGTAGTTCCAAAGAACTACGATAAATCTAAGGGGTATCACATATGCCTACAAGTTGTTTTTCCACCCAATACCAATGTACAAGTTTTGGATATAACCTGGACATCTCGTAACTAAATGCAAGTCATAGTACAACTAAGAATAAATCAACTATGCCAATATTCATAGACATGCTATACACAATGGCAGCTAATCGAATGTGTAAGCCCATGTCCTAGCATGCTCTCGTTCTCACTCACTTTGTCATGAATGTTTAAGTGTCAAGGTCTAGGGAGATATAAAGATATCTCCTAAAATTTTAGGTAAGTCTGCTAGTAACTAAGTCTTGACATAAGACCAACATCGACGCCTTCGTCGACTGCACTCGAGTCATTCTCAGACGTACACAACTACATAATTCTGAGTAAAGCACATGAACATCAATATTTAAGTTTAAGCAGTAAAACAAGGCAATGTATACTTGCCTGAAACACCAAAGTAGTACAACTGAGCTCCAAGGCCGGTGTCCTGAGTCCCGTCACTCTGGGAATCTATAATTGAATAATAATTATCAATTACTAATCTGGAACCATAACACATATTTAAATACATATGCTATAGAACTAGACTTAGGTACAGTCATAATTTAAAGAAAGATAATTTGTTGGAAAATGATTATAATTAAATAATTAAATATTACAATACACATCTAAACATCAACTCTTCAGAAATAATATATAAATAATAATTATTAAAAAAATATTAATTAGTTAAAAGCTAAGGGTCACACTAGTAAAATATATAATAAGTTTTAAGGGTAGTTTCTAGGTTAGGTACCAAAAATAAGCTAAGACCTAGTTTACAACTTCCATAAATTCTTGTAACCAAAATTTTCATAATTAAAACTTATGTTTTATAATATCAAAATATATATGTTAATATATACTAATAAGTTCTCTATTGGTCTCTAATATCGGTAGGGTCATCTAGCTATTATAGGGTTCAAAACTATATTAAATGGCAATCTACAATATCTAAACTAAATAATAAATATGCTAAAATTATAAAATATGTAACCTAGTATTAAATAATTTATATTAAACTAATATTAATATAATGAGCACCTAAAATAGGGTAAAATACAAGGCTAAAGTTTGTATTTATTTCGAGAGAATTTCGTACATAAAATAACAATGTTATAGTGACAATTCATTTCAATACACAATTCTGGAATTAAATTATTCATGCTCACAAATCTAGTTGTTTTCAAAATTCTCACACATATAATACCAAAAATAATTATAGGACATGACAGGAGAACATGTTAGGTAATTATTAATGAAGTTTCAGGTCGAAACTCAAATATTACATACATGAAATGATAGCTACGAGAAGATGTGTTGAATCTAGAATCAAAGTCCCGTGTCGGTGTTTAAAATATTTTTTCCTATTTCTAGGTCACTTTTATTATGTTATTTACCTATAGGAATGATATATCTAGTAGATACCTATGTCATATATAATTAAACAATGAGAAAAGACCAACCTTGTTACGGGAAGTGGACATGATCCCGATGCTGAATTCAGCACGTGTACCTCGTCGGAAAATGACTGTACGGAGGACATCACAAACACAAACACAAACACAAACACAAACTATAGAAAATTATATACCAAATCGAAGGCGACAGACAGAGGTACGCAATAGAAAAGGTTTTAGCACGATTTACCTAATGGTTTGGTTTTGGCGCCTCGTTCTTTGTACATATTTTGTGGACAACATTTAGCCTGGACAAGTTTTGGTGTGACAATGATTCGGGGGTCCAACACACCATGAAGAATTGTGAGAAAAATATAGAGGAATGGCTAAGAGGTAGAAGATGAGGTTGTGAAAGATTTGAGAGGATTACATATTGAATTGGGTCTGCAACGCACTGTAGAAGGGGACCTATTCCAACAGCCTTTACTGTGATCAATGCTGAATGTTGCTACCTTTGTGGACGGTTTTGGGGTGGTAAACTCAATGGAATGAGTGGAAACGATAGTTTAGGTTGTGAAGGGGTGAGGTAGGGAGGTGGTGGATGAATTTTAGGAGATTTGGAGTGGTGGAGAGGTGGTTTTGGCACATAACAATGGAGTGGGCTGATGTTGAGTGGCCAGGGGTATGGTCTGTGTTAGTGGCTGTGCACACACCATTGTGTGCATGGTTTAGGTCCATTAGGGACTTAGTTTGAGTCCCTAAATATTCTAGGTTGTGTGGTTCAAGTTTGACTCATTTGGATTAGGTTTGAGTAGGTTTAACGAACCTAAACTACAAACTAGTCACACTAAACTATGGCTGAATATATATATATATAACTTTGGGCTGTAAACCTAGCTAGAACACATGTATGACCTAATCTAAATACTTTACAATGTATCTAAATTATAGATCTATATTATATATATATATATATATATATATATATATATATATATATATATATATATATATACACACACACACACACTTAGCATTAATTAAATATAGAAATAATGTTTTTAGGGGAGGAGGGTTTACATATAGAGCAACAAGAAAAAGGAGATCAAGGAGTGACATAATTGAGACATCTAAACACAGGTAAATTCCCACATATTCTGAAATATCAGACATGCATGAGCCACCACTTAAACCGTGTCACGTCCCAGAAACAGAATACTGGAAGGCGGGGGCAGACAAAGCCAACTACGTATACCAGAGTACTCCATACCCCAAAAACACGGTCATGGCTGTCTAAGACATGTGAGGGTTCACTCTACAATCCAACATACAATCTCAGGTTAAGACAATCCTAGGTGTCCCAATCACAAGCAAGAAACATGTTACAAGATTTATCATCATCACACATATAATAGTAAGGCGTCCCAAACTATACATATACAGATGATCATGAAGCTAATATCTAAAAGAAGAGAACTAGCAAGAGTAAAGTTATACATGACCAACTCTAGCTATAGTCTAGAATATGCCAATCATGATAAGCCCATAAGCTAGAATTCAATGGTAAAAAATACGAGCTAAACACGTGCTAGGGTCACATAAATAATCTATTGTCTCAATCAATCAAACAAGAAGTAGTAAACATAGAACATGTATGATAAAGCAGAAAGGCATCCCAAACACTCTGTCAAAATGTTCTAGAAACTAGTTATACAAAATAAGGAGCTAGTTGAGTAACAAAAGTACATGACCGTGGTCAGCTACAGTCTGATTAATTATAATCATATAAAGGAAGCTAATGTCCAGACATGCCGGCTAACTGGTGCATGTGGCTAAATGCCCAAAAGAGTAAAATGTACAATAACGAGCAGAAAAGAAGAAACCTACTCGTATCCCTCAATGACCATCCATCTGGTACGCGCCATTGTTCGGGGAAAAGTAAGCTAGATTCTCGGGTGTTGGCTCTAAACCTGGCCATGTAAACCCAGTTGGATTAGACCCCAAATAGCAAGTACCAAAAAGGAAGTACGAATGAAGAAACAAAAACCAAGAGAATATATCTATATATATATAATTCTTTCTCGTAGTTTTGGTCCATAGAATATCGTGATACAACGATCTAACCCTACAGCCAAACAAGGACAAGGGTTTGACCACCGCACCATGATAGTCCATGTCCCTAGGCTACTTAACAGAAGATACAATACACAATCAAGCTCAGTTACTTAATCAGGCAATCATTTATACGGCTTACTAGGTGGAGTCTGGGTTATCCCAGAATTAATGCATTACTAGAAATTATCAGATCGTGAGCTGGTAAACGGGGCTAGCCGAGCCATGTCAAGCACGTAGCATGTTGTATATGTACCGGTACCTTGTAAGGCCATCGTGTTAAATCATGTAGAACACTTGTACAATATAGTATTCGAAGATTGTCGTCCATTAGTGCGGACGTTATACAATATCCATGGGGGCCAGCCTTGTACGTCATGATGATTGTCAGAGGTGGCTCACGTGCACGATCTCGAGATTTTATCCCTCCAAATGTTCTACAATTTTAGTTGCCTAGTTAACCCTACAGTTATCTAGAATCATATGACGCGGTCACTTGTTACTCCCCTTATATGTCGTACCGTAGTACAAACACGCTAGATATGAATTCACTTTATAACTTGATAGTTTAATTTGGATTCATCCGAGCGTGATGCACCAATCAAACAATTCCTAGCCACGCTTGGCTATTGACTAACTATCATGTCTATGCTGCAGAAGTAATATAGTATCACATGTCACGTAGGATAGGGGACAACTTGGTGCACAACCCAGAACATGTAACACATAACACGTAGCGAGATATGTCGGACCTCAGTGCACATGTAACATATAGCACGTGGGAACGCATAGCAAGTAGTAAATGCATCAGCACAGATACGAGTAGTCGAGTCAAGTTACCAAATCATTAGTTATTTACATGTGTTCTAGTATATCATAACACATAAGTCATGTCATGCACATATTAGTATATCCATTTGGCATATGGTCTAGTTCTGCATATAGTCTGGTCAGGCACATAGTCAGGTCTAATACATTGTCACTTATTTCTCATAAACTTACAATCATCAAGATCACACATGAAATCACAAAATACAAAAAAATGTCCATACCAAGAAAAATTAACAAAACGTGCATAGGGTCGCATGTGCGCATAAGGCTGCCGTATGGATCAAAACCGCATGGTCTAGCTGGCGGATGAGTCAAGATGGCGCATGCTTAAGGCAAAGTCCACTCCTAGGGACGAGTTCTAAGTGACGATCATTTAATGCATGTCAGGGATGTAACTGATGTGGCATGCCATAAATGTCTGTCAGAGAAAAAGATAAAAGCATAAAAATGTGTGCACAAAAAGTCTTGCAAGAAAGAGATGTATCTGTCATTTCTAAGTCATATGCCAAGCTAGCCGCATGGACTCTTGGCCGTATAACCTCCTGGCGCACGAAGTCTTGGCCTTGAGAAATCTTATATTTTCAGTGATCCTTGCATTCGGCTTAGGAGTGCATATACAGAGCAGTCATGCACCCAACAAGATAGGCGCATGTTGGAAGGGGCACAAGAAGCTTGGATGTATGAGTATCCTTCATCCCAAATCAGTACGAACTCCATGAAGAAAGCTCCAAAAACTCCAAAACTTATTCTTTTTATAAAGTCTTCATTTTTACTCCAAATCAAGTGAACCAAAAGCCAAAATGCCTGAAATGGAATGCTATATCACAAAGAAGAACTAGTTTTTTTTTAATACCAACTTTAAATAGATCAAAACTAAGAAAAACTCATATAACCCATGAAAATTCTTAACTAAAAATGTAGATCTACTCAAATTCATCCATCAAAACCAAAAACTCCAAGTGCTAAACATGCTTAGAAACTCATGGCACACATATTAGACTTGTAATGTACAAGCAAAATTAAATAAATAGAAATACCATGTTTCTTCATTCTTATGCAAGATATACTTGCCTAAATGAAGAAGAAAGAGATGGAAAGTGAAGAATGAGGGAAGAGGGAAAGATAATGGCTGATATAGCTAGGGCTTGAGGTTTAGACTATGGGTTCAAACCTTGACCAAACCCAACCATACTAATAAACCATGAACCAAGTTAAACCAAAGAATGAGTCTAGTCTCCATGCAATCTAATTATCATACAAGCAAGAAATAATACATTCTAAATAAGTATATCAGGAATGGGGAGTGACAGATAGTAAAGCAATAAAGAGATGAACATGATTATCTTGCAGGATATGGTACATGAACAATAAACGAGAACGATCTTGAACAGGACAAGCAAATCAATCAATCATGGCTAAGCATGTCTTACGACTTGCTAAATATTAACTAACTAGGATTATCACAATCCTGGTTACTATCACATGCAATTAAAATTTTTATACAGCCACATGCCCTGCAGTCTATCTGGATCATCCAAACGTAAGGATTACATAATATAATTAACATATATCGATATTTTTTACCCTTATTACAATGCTCGACGGTGTGTTAGAAGTGTGTCCCTTACGACGGAGAGCTCCAAATGTACAAGTGTCACTGGGATATCGGGATTGCATATAGCCAGAAAATTTTCCTAAATAATTCTAGTTAGCAATCTAGTTTTATTAACCTGAATAGTTTAATTAAGATTCCTGATCGTGGTGCTCAGAAAACTTCCTTAGTCATTATGCAGGACTGGACAATAGCTTGACAAGCATAATCAAAAATCAACCACGGGAATACATGATATACAATACATATGCTACTATCAGTCATGATTACTTAACGTCGAGCCACTATCAGGAGTATTAGGACAGTATCATGATTCAGGAGTTCATGCTTGTTATAGTGAGCAATCCTTAAATCATGTCAGGAAGTCAAGATTAATATTAAGAAATGTAACAATCAGGAAATAAACATGAGTAACTAAAGTAATTGGTCAAAGAAAATAAGAGAAACAACAACTGCTAAAACATTAATAAGAGAGAACAATGGCATGAAAGCGAATAATTGGGTTGGCACACCATCAGGCCGGAAAAGGTTAGTGGCACATAATTACCAAGAATATAGCAATGGCGCACAATCAACCAAAAAAAATAAAATCAGGCACATAATCACTAGTCAGGGCAGGCTTGGCGCCCTTTGGTATAATAGCACGCCGAGCAAAGAATGTTGTACTCCAATATCAAGGTGTGCTCATAAAATAATGGCGCACAATGATGAAAGTATGCGAGCCAGGAGTTTGGCGCACTTTCATCAAGTAAGCCAAAGGTTGGCGCACAAACAAGCATGGGAGGTCTATTAAAAAGACAAAAACACAAATCTCAATGTATTGCATAGCAGTTAAGGCACAACAGTCGAGAATACGACAGTCAAGACGATGCCAAAGTCAAGGCTCGTCCATCAAGAAAATAATGAAATTTGTGTACCAACAGAGGCTTAGCGCACTCTTGATGTCGAGACTGGGCACACACACAGAGTGTGTCGCTAAGTATTCTTTCAAAAGCATGCCTAAGCCCCTGAAGGATCTTCTGTGCACTTTTGCAAGAATTGACTGGAATGCATTTGTACAAAATGTGTGCATGAGTAAAAAAGTACGCCTAGAGTTACTTATAAGGCCCTGGCACACTTTTGCAAGGATTTGAATGTTGTGCTGAACGCAAGCATTTATATGAGACAACACACAGTACGCTCAAGTTCAAGAGGTAGTTTTATGCGCCAAGGGTCTCATGCATACTTTTTGTAGACTTACTCATCCTTCTCCGGCCAGCACTCTTGTTCTTCGACATTGTTATTGCCTCAAAATGTCAAGTTAAGCCAAAAATCAAGATGTTATGAAAGTAAAGTCACAAGGAGTTCAATTCTAAGATACAAAAATAAATCCAAGTTCAAGCCTAAGTGTAAATACATGATTTTTTTATTTTAATTTTCTTTTTTAATATTTTAAAATTTTATCAATTCTAGTTATAATTATAAATATATAATTTATTGACAACTTGTATAAATATTATTTAATTTTAGTAATTATAATAAGTTAAAAAACTAAATTTTTTTATTCAAAAGTATTTTAAAGTATTATAAAATTTTCCTATAATTTATTTCAAGTACAAACCTATTTTTGTATATATATATATATATATATATATATATATATATATATATATATATATATATATATATATATAAGAGAATAAAAGAATAAAAGAAAAGAAAAGAAAAGAAATAAATAAAAATAAAACCCAAACCTGAAACCTAAACCGAAATCCAAACCCAAACCCGAAACCCCTCCCCCGATCCCTCTGTTCGACTTCCGTAACCCCCTTCTCTCCATCTATAAATGCCACCGACACCTACAACGTCACCACCCCCACTCACCGATGACCCTCGGCCACTCGGCAACCACCCTGGCCTTGGCAGCAACACCACCGGAGCGCCGCCCCCGCCGCGCACGCGGACATGCAGTAGCAGGCGGATGGAACCCCCTGCTTCAGGTCTGTTCTCTCCTTCTTCATTCATCCAATTTGCGATATGCCAGTTCCTTTTGATTCACAACATAAACGATTATAAATATCTTTAAATAGAATATTTATTTCTTTTGTAAATCGTGCGTAAACCAGATCAAAATTTGAACAAAAACTGGTAAAAAATAGTACTTAAGAACGGTTCAAATACCCATGTTTGCGTTCTATTTTCTCCCAAATTATCAATGATTTAAAAAATCTACATGAACGATATTTTAGACAACTTAATCAAGATTTAATCTCTTGAATTAGTTTAATTTATTCTGTTTTATACTGCTAATTTTTCAGCGTTGAAATTAACCAAAAACTTGGTTTCAAAAACCCTAATTTTTTTGATACGGGGTGCGTCCCACCAAACGAGGTGACTTTGTCATGTGAGAATTTCACCAAAAGGTATGTATCGTCAACGCGGACATGTGGGCTTTCGCGAAACTTGATTTGGACGTGTGTGCACGTCAAAATCAACGCTTATCCGTCGAAATATATCGTATCGGCCTATTCCGATACCTTGTCATAACTTTGTATGTGCTTATCGTTTCACAAAGAAACTTTTGCTATCGGATTCGCAGCATTATGCTGGTCCTATGACCCAAATTAGGTTCGATTCTGAGAACGTTGACGTAATACCGTTTCGTGGGCCCCACGGTTCCACTTGACCGACTCACTAGAATCCAATTTTGGATACTCTATTGAGTTCGTGTCATTGTTCTGGACTCGTAGACACTAAGTTTGCTAAATTTGGAGAACTTTATCTTCGACACACTTTTTCGTGCGAAGTGGGCCACTTGTGGACCCCGCTTTGACCCAAAACTGCCATTTTGCCCCTGTGTCCAAATCAGACTTATGGGTAGTCAATCATAGCTATTTCTTATATTTTGAAAATGTTAGTGATTTTTATTGCAGCTTTTGGATACGTTCATGTGGATTCTACTTATTTTGGAGCAGTTAACGCATTAAGCTCGCTACTTGGACCTCGCTATATCAAGAATTCGGGCAAGTATACCTTGCCAAACTTGCAGTAGATCATGTTATATTACCTGCTTGTGTTTTTATATATATATATATATATATATTCTTGTGATATGCCTGCTCAACCTAGGACCGTGAGACGTTGCTTAGCGTCCGAACAAGATTCGGGTGTCGACGTCGTATGCGGAGTCGAGTAACGTCACTTAGAGAGTCGATACCATGATCCTATTTTTATGTGCTTACATTACCAAGTACGTCGTACCGTAGGACACTTGACACTATTTTATGTGACATAATCTTTTTTGAGTTATTTATGGTAATTCTGTATAGGTTTATATGATTCGTGATATGAGACTTGCATATTATATAGATATCATTATGACTCGTTGTACTAGCTAGAGTTCTTGATCTTGCGTGTTATGGACATGGGATATCGTGGACATGAGACGTGAGGTTACATTGGATGGGGAGAGATAGACCATACTATAGGCTGATTATGTATATATATATACTATATTACTGAAGGTGCCTTAGACTCTGTCTCAGATCTTTGGCACATTTACTGTCACGCCCCGATCCCGAAAGGGTCAATCGTCCTCGCTGGATCCTTTACGGAACCGATCGTCCTTGCTGGGGCATGATGTCGTGCGAGCCTGGAGTTGCACTCACACAAGGCAAGAACGTGCAGTGATAGGAACCCATTTTGAAACATAATTTAGAAAATACATTCACAGATATTTGAACACAAGTATAGGAAGAAACATGCTTTTCATTAATAATTCAGAGTAATTTACATGGAGTTTATATTTGATGCGCCTCTCGGTAGCTTGATTTGCATTACAAAAAGGAAACTCAAAAGGCAGGGCACGCTCCATCAGATAGTCCACATCGTTCATACATTACGCCCTTGTATAGATTGAAAGTCTATGCCTCCAAAATGAACTAACTCCAACTATACTTCAAAATAGAGGTGCTCCTAATGCCTCATCGTCTATCCACTAGAGTTGTACGGCCTGATTGCCTGAAATAGTTGCCCACAACGTGGATCAGTACTCAACTTGTACTGGTGAGCGGGACAAACCCACCCGACTAAATCGATACTAGCTTATTAGGGGCGAGCATGCATTGAGATAATCTTTCTATAAAGAAGTAAGTGAATTCAATTTATATCAGTTGCATGTTTTAATAGGAATAAAACTAACATTGAATCCAATAAGTATACCGATTACTTACTCAACCGATGCACGCCTTTTCTGCAACGAAACACAAGTATACTTACCATCTACACAGGACAATAAATTAGCATTTGTTCTATTCTATGTGATCATTTGTGTGATCGACACCTTAGGGACTTATTCCAAGCATTTCGGCGCGCCCTGTCAGCTCGGGTAGCAAGCCCTGCTGAAGGTCCCGCAATGCATCGCGACTAGCACGATCAAATATTCCCCCCGGGTCGATACGGTTCCAGTGCCCCGGAATACCGTTTCGAGGAAAGCCAAAACTTGTGTACAAGTTGTCCCAGACCATGCAAATGCATAAACAATTCATATATCATATAATGCATGAAATAAAATAGAAGAAGTAAAGCAACAATATATACTTATGCAATAGTTCATATTTTCTCAAGCCGTGTTCCAATTTTGTTATCCCGTAGGTCCAAACTCTATCCGAGGCACCAGGCCGCAACCAACCAATAACCAAATTCTTTTACAAAGAAATTCAAGTTTATAAGGTGTGCAAGCATATAATTAAGTTAGTCTACAATCCCATGTTCCTTTCTTAGTGGCTGGCATGCATTGTGGCTAAGGATCTCCTAGGCGTCCAACCAGGCATCATCGAGTGAACGTTTGAAACATTAAAGATATGGACGTGAACAAGTAGGAAAGAAGGGTCCGAACCACTCACTGGTTAAGGAAAAAATGCTGAAACAAGGAGTCCCGCCTAGCGACGATCAAACGTCAATTACGCAGACCTGCAACAGCATGAGCACCGAGTTAGAATCCTTGCCTATCCTTTTTGCCGAACTCTTCTAGAATCAAAGCTCCAAATGAGAAAGCCAACAGCGAAAACCAAGCAAATCGAAAGCAATACCAAATCAAAATCCCAAAGCGGCAATCAAGAAAACCAAGCAACAAAACACGAAAACTATTGGACTTGTTTCAATAGAGGCCTATCCATGAGTTGGACATGATCATCGTATAAGAGGATGCTGAAGATCTAAACTATGACTCAGACAGACTAGCCATAAGCCTAATTATATAGTGCACATCCCGGTCGGATCGAGATTTCAGGCACTACATAATATACCACTAAGAAAAAGTTTTGCCCCGAAACTTAAGAACAAGGCCCTACCTCCGATTGAAAGAACAATAAAGGATATTTCTCCTTCATCTCGGACTCCATTTCCTAAGTTGATTCCTCCACTGAATGGTTCTGCTACAGCATGTAAACCAAGGATATCATACAGTTGGGAAGTACTTTCTCCTTATGATCCAAAATCTGTACAGGCTCTTCTGAGTATGATAAGTCCGTGCGCAGTTCCAATTGTTCGAAGCTAACCACATGACTCGGGTCCTACACATACTTCCAAAGTTGAGAAACATAGAATACGTCATACACTTCAGCCAAGGCGGGAGGTAGTGCAATTCGGTATGCCACAGCTGCCACTCATTCCAGTATCTCAAAGGGGCCAACAAACCTAGGACTCAGTTTGCCCTTCACGCCGAAATGCATCACCCTACGCATCGGCGTCACTTTCAAGAAGACATGATCTCCGACCATAAACTCCAAAGGTCTATGATGAACATCGACATAGCTTTTCTGTCGGCTCTGTGCAGTACAGAGTCTTTCCCGAATCAAACGAACTTTTTCAACTGCATGCTCCACCAGCTCTGGCCCGAGTATATACCGCTCTCCGACTTTGTCCCAACAGATTAGAGATCGACACTTGCACCCATAGAGTGCTTTGTACGGTGCCATCTGGATGCTCAATTGGTAACTGTTATTGTATGCGATCTCCGCCAACAGAAGGTACGTATCCCAACTAGTCTTTAAATTGATTGCACACAGCCGCAACATATCATCAAGTATCTGATTTGTCCTTTTTGTCTGTCCGTCAGTCTGGGGGTGGTATGCGGTACAGAACTTTAGCTTGGTTCCTAAAGCAGACTGTAGGCTAGTCCAAAAATGAGATAAGAAACGTCCATCATGGTCAGAGACGATTGAGGCAGGTACTCCGTGTAATCGAACAATCTCGTCTATGTAAATCTGTGCTAACCGATCGACGCTCCAAGTAACTTTCATAGGGAGAAAATGGGCTGATTTGGTCAAACGATCAACTATGACCCAAATTGCATCATGCCCCCACGGTGTCTTCAGAAATCCTACAATAAAATCCATATTGATGTTGTCCCATTTCCACTCGGGAATAGCGAGATTTTGCAGCTCTCCGCTAGGCCTCTGATGTTCAGCTTTTACCTGTTGACAGGCCATGCACTGTGACACAAAGGTCGCCACATCCTGTTTTATACCGTGCCACCAGAAGGTCCTTCGTAAGTCTATGTACATCTTGGTGCTCCCCGGATGCAAGGAATACTTCGCATAGTGTGCCTCTGTCATAATTTCCCTTTGGAGTATTGGGTCGCTAGGAACACATAGCCTTCATTTCATCTGTAAGGCCCCATCTTCGCCTGCCACAAAGTCAGACGTCTTCTCTGCCGAGATCAGCCTACGTACTTTAGTTAGGAACTGATCGCCCTCCTGAGCAGATTTGATTCTATCACGTAAACTCGGTTCAAGACGGAGTGGTGCCAGCTGCACTCCTTGATGCCGAACTCGAAACTCGATGCCCATTGCCTCAAGATCCTGAAGTAGATGATTTTTTATGGATAACGAGCCCACATGCTTCTGACTTAGAGCATCAACAATGACGTTTCCCTTGACCAGTATATATGCGATCGTCAGGTCATAGTCCTTTATCAGTTCTAGCCAGCGCTACTGGCGAAGGTTCAGTTTCTGTTGGGTGAATAGATACTTGAGGCTCTTGTAGTCTGTATAGATCTTGCAAGCAACACCATAAAGATAATGTCACCACAACTTCAGTACAAATACAATTGTCGCCAATTCTAAGTCATGTGTCGGATAGTTTTTCTCGTGTGACTTCAGTTGTCTGGAGGCGTACGATATTACCTTATCCCTTTGCATGAGCACACACCCCAAGCTGAGTCCTGAAGCATCACTGTATATCTGAAACTCTTCTATCCCATCCGAAAGTGCAAGAATTGGAGCTGAAAAGAGACGTCGCTTAAGTTCCCGAAAGCTAGCTTCCTAGTTATCACCCTATTTGTATACAATCCCTTTTTGAGTAAGGCGAGTCAAAGGTGAGGCCAGTTTAAAAAATCTTTCACGAACCTACGGTAGTATCCCGCTAGGCCCAGAAAGCTTCGAACTTCACTAGCTGACGTAGGTTGCTTCCAGTCCACCACCGCCTCTATCTTCTTTGGGTCTATGGTGACACCTTCTGTCGAGATGACATATCCAAGGAATGCCACGATGTTCAACCAGAACTCACACTTGCAGAGCTTTACGAATAACTAATGCTCTCATAATATTTGTAGCACGATATTCAGGTATTCCTTGTGCTCCACCTCGTTCTTGGAATAGATTAGTATGTCGTCAATGAACACGACCACAAACTTGTCCACAAACGGCTGAAACACACGGTTCATCAGATCCATAAAAGCTGCAGGGGCATTCGTCAAACCGAACGACATTACGAGAAATTCATAGTGTCCGTATTGGGTTCTGAATGCAGATTTGTGAGCATCATCAGATTTAATTTTTAACTGGTGATAGCCCGACCTGAGGTCAATTTTAGAGAAAACTGTTGCGCCTTGCAATTGATCAAACAAGTCATCTATCCTTGGCAATGGGTACTGGTTCCGTATGGTAGCCTTATTCAGTTCTCGGTAGTCAATGCACAACCACATGGATCCATCTTTTTTCTTCACAAACATCACTAGAGCTCCCTAAGGAGAAATACTTGGGCGAATGTATCCTCGGTCCAACAGATCTTATAACTGTACTTTCAATTCTTTCAGCTCTGCTAGGGCCATTCGATAAAGTGTCTTCGATATCGGTCACGAATCTGGAAAGGTGTCAATGGAGAATTCGATCTCACGATCAGGAGGCATTCCAGGCAGCTCATCAGGAAATACGTCAAGGAAATCTGCAATGACTTCAGCCTGAGCTACATTTGCACTTTCCTGCCGAGTGTCTCGAACAGAGGCTAAGTACCCTTTACAGCCCAAATGCAACATACGCCTAGCCAAAATTGCTGATATCACCATTGCCGTCTTCGGTGCAGCGCTGTACGAATAGTAGAAGTCTGCCTCGTCTGGTAGACAAAATATGACTCGCTTCTCCGCGCACTCGATTGTTGTATGTCAAGCACCCAACCAGTCCATTTCGAGAATTATATCATAATCCTTGATGTCTAGCACAATAACATCTAAGGAAGGCTTTCTTCCTCCGATACAAATATAACTGTCCTTACAGATCGCATGGGCGGGCATGTCGACTCCCGAAGGGGTACTCACGCAAAGGTTTATATTTAAAGGAGTAGAAGCTAATTTATTCTCAACAGTAAAATCAGCAGATATAAAACTATGCGTAGCACCTGAATCGAATAAGACTCTAGCGGGCAATTCTCGGTAAAGTAAGGTACCTGTCACAACAGTGTCAGAGATGGATGTCTCATCCCGAGTTAGTGCATAGACTCGATCTTGAGCACCCTGGCGTCGTGGGTTTACTGGTATAACATTGGCACCATTTGCTGGAGGTCCCTTATTCTGATTCCCGTTGTTCTAATTCGGTTGTGGCTTGACTATCGGCCTTGGATCTAGACAGTCAAAAGCCTTATGGTCCAAATGACCATATTTGAAGCACCCAACAACTCGGCACTCATTCACCTGATGCCCCAATTTGCCGCACCTATGGCAGTACTGTGCCTGGGGCAAACCCATGTGTTCGGATGTGTGCGGACGCTTTTGTGCTCCAGACCCTCCCATTTCCTGAGGCCTCTTGTTGTTATTGGCACGGGGAGTCTGCACATCGACCTTTTGTGGATTGCGCCCAAAGATCCGTTCGCTATTCTGGGCAGCTTCGTAACATTCCCTGTAGGTTTGACACTTCTGATTGATAACGTCCCTACGCAAGTCATCATTCAAACCTTTTTGAAAATGGTAGCACTACGCCTGCTGGTTAGGCAAGAAGTGCCCGACAAACTTGGCAAGTCTAGCAAACACTGAATCATAATCATCCACAGACATACTTCCTTGCACCAAATTGCTGAAGTCGTTTTCTTTCTATTGCCGCACAGCTCGTGGGATATATTGTTCAATAAAGGCAGATTTGAATATTTCCCAAGTAATCTTGCAGTTGGGATTGGCATCATAAATCCCTTGCTTAGTAGCTTCCCACCAATCGTGTACACGTAGTTCCAGTTGAACCGATGCACAAGCCACTCTTTTGGACCCCTTAATGCCAACCAAGTTGAAGAGTCCCTCCAGCTTTGTAATCCATCCCATTACCACGTCTGGTTCTACTCGTCCGTTGAACGTTGGTGGATGCATTTTGGTGAACTCTGCTGTTCGGCAGGTATTCCTAGCTGGAGGCTGTATTTCTTCTGACTCGTCTTCTACTGCCATAGCCGACGGTGTGACAGACGGCACGATGGCTCCTCCGTTGCTGGGTACCAAGGATGCAATCAATTGCATCATGGTATCCATATGCTTTTGATGAGCAGTGAACTGTACCTGAATTTGCACCTGTTGAGTGGCGGCTTGTTGTTGCTGCACCTCCATGAGATGCATAAGCCGCTCTGTCATGTCGACTGAACCCGATCCTCCGGATTCTCTAGAACTTGCCGGATCGCCCTGGATGGGCTGAGCACTGCTTGCAGCGGCATTATTTTTCTTAGCCATTGCTACAAAGGAGAGTAGCTTGTCAACATTCCAAAAACGATAAATTTTATATCTATGGGCTCATTGTATAGGCGACTCACCTCAAGCAGTGGACACTTAATGTAACTCAATTGAGAGGCGCATCAAACTCCTATATTATCTTTTAAAATCTTAAGGAAGTGAAGGCGTGCTCTGATACCAATATGTCACGCCCCAATCCCAAAAGGGTCAATCGTCCTCGCTGGATCCTTTACAGAACCGATCATCCTCGTTGGGGTGTGATGTCGTACGAGCCTGGAGTTGCGCTCACACAAGGCAAGACATGCAGTGAGAGAAACCTATTTTGAAACACAATTTATAAAACACATTCACAGATATTTGAACACAAGTATAGGAAGAAACATGCTTTTCATTGATAATTCAGAGTAACTTACATAAAATTTATATTTGATGCGCCTCTCGGTAGCTTGATTTGCATTACAAAAAGAAAACTCAAAAGGCAGGGCGCGCTCCATCAGATAGTCCACATCGTTCATACATTACACCCTTATATAGATTGAAAGTGCATGCCTCCAAAATGAATTGACTCCAACTATACTTCAAAATAGAGGTGCTCCTAATGCCTCCTCGTCTATCCACTAGTATTGCACCGCCTGAGTGCCTGAAATAGTTGCCCACAACATAGGTCAGTACTCAACTTGTACTGGTGGGAGGGATGAACCCACTCGACTAAATCGACGCTAACTTATTAGGGGCGAGCTTGCATTAAGATGATCTTTCTATAAAGAAGTAAGTGAATTCAATTCATATCAGTTGCATGCTTTGATAGGAATAAAAGTAATATTGAATCCAATAAGTACACTGGTTGCTTACTCAACCGATGCACGCCTTCCCTGCAACGAAACACAAGTATACTTACCATCTGCACAAGACAATAAATTAGCATGTGTTCTATTCTATGAGGTCATTGGTGTGATTGACACCTTAGGGACTTATTTCAAGCATTTCGGCATGCCCTGTCAGCCCGGGTAGCAAGCCCTGCTGAAGGTCCCGTAATGCATCGCGACTAGCACGATCAAATATTTCCCCCTGGTTGATACGGTCTAGTGCCCCGGAATACCATTTTGAGGAAAGCCAAACCTTGTGCATAAGTTGTCCCAGACCATGCAAATGCATGAATAATTTATATATCATACAATGCATGAAATGAAACAGAAGAAGTAAAGCATCAATATATACTTATGCAACAGTTCATATTTTCTCAAGCCGTATTCCAATTTTGGTATCCCGTAGGTCCAAATTCTTTTCGAGGCACCAGGCCGCAACCAACCAATAACCAAATTCTTTTACAAAGAAACTCAAGTTTATAAGGTGTGTAAGCATATAATTAAGTTAATCTATAATCCCATGTTCCTTTCTTAGTGGCTGGCATGCATTGTGGCTAAGGATCTTCTAGGCGTCCAATCGGGCATCATCGAGTGAACATTTGAAACATTAGAGATATGGACGTGAAAAAGTAGTAAAGAAGGGTCCGAACCACTCACTGGTTAAGGGAAAAATATTGAAACAAGGAGTCCCACCTAGCGACGATCAAACGTCAGTTACGCGGACCTGCAACAGCACGAGCACCGAGTTAGAATCCTTTTCTATCCTTCCTGGCGAACTCTCCAAGATTCAAAGCTCCAAACAAGAAAGCCAACAGCAAAAATCAAGCAAATCGAAAGCAACACCAAATCAAAATCTCAAAGTGGCAATCAAGAAAACCAAGCAACAAAATACAAAAACTATTGGACTTGTTTCAATAGAGGCCTGTCCATGAGTTGGACAGGATCATCGTATTTTTTCTGTGGCAAGAGGATGCCGAAGATCTAAACTATGACTCAGATGGACTAGCCATAAGCCCAATTACATAGTGTACATCCCGGTTGGATCGGGATTTGAGGCACTATATTTACTGGCCCTACTAGATATTACTTGCTGCTATGGGCTCTCCGACACAGAGCATGTAGTAGTTTCAGCTTGAATATGAGTGATGTTCTCACGTACATATCACTTAGATGGTTACAGTAGTTTACCCTTGATTATGTGGCATTATACTATTTTATTTTTCGTATGTTGTTTTTTGTACCTTGTTACGTCCCTCTGAGGACCTGGTCCTCTGCCAATTTTGCAGCATAGATCATTGTGGAGCCTCCCTGGAGTTGTTGATGTATGTTACTTTTTTTATGCGGGCATTGGTTCCAGGTACTTATATCATTTCTATTAGAGTTATGGTTATTTTTTCATATTGTTTATTCACCTGCTGATATAGCCTAGTTTTATAGACTCATATTCTTTTCTCGAGTCTATTCGAGCTTGTGTGTTACTGGGCAACCGACTTTAGCATATATGGCTCATTTTTGTTATATTTTGTTCATTGTGGATTAAGACTTAGATATTTATATTTACTTAATTATTTAGATAGTGACCATTATAATACATCTTATACGTATTCGAGTCGGACCAGAGTCTGGTCGAATGCGTAGCTGGCATGTTACGTATTCCTAGTACTACTTATTTTAGGATTGGGGCATTACATATTTTTGTGGTGGCCCATGCAGGTCAGATTAAATCGTTTCAGTTACTTTCAGGTACCGAGCGAGCCTGTAATCAGGATTAGCAGTATTAGTATCTCAATCCACAACTAATTTAAAAATTTCTTAGCATTTGATTATCGCCCTTGGACTTCATAATTGTACTCATTTATTTCTCTCGACATCTTTATTATTATTTATTATCTCTCCCTAATTCAGAAAGATGGACGTTTATGCACGGTGTTTCCTCCAGAAGTAGATCCTTGTCAAGGCGGAAGAAGACATTCTGGATATAAATTTTTGAGAAGATGGTTACCCTTAGTAGGGTAGGTAGATAGGTTATTCCTATATGTTAGAGCTAGTATAGATTCTTAGCATGATAATTGAGTATAGTATTAGAGGCCTAGAACTAATAACATCTTACCCTTGCTTAAGGTTGCATTAATTGGAAGTATTAGAAGTTAGAAAGATAGTATGATTCTAATGCACTGGAATACTTTA
The DNA here is from genome assembly GCA_036927795.1 of Iris macrosiphon. NCBI lineage: Eukaryota > Viridiplantae > Streptophyta > Magnoliopsida > Asparagales > Iridaceae > Iris > Iris macrosiphon. The sequence goes on along the minus strand of JAYESA010000007.1, from coordinate 108,364,485 downwards.
TGGAATACATAGCTAGATGTTAGAGATTAGATGTGACCCATGATAGTGATACAAGAAATTGTATTATGACCTTAAGAAATTAGAACCATACGTAGCCGGCCATAGTGGTTAAATCTCTAGTTGTCTTATGACTTTTAGTATCAAAACTAGATCTTATGACCCCCTTAAATTATTGATAACTATAGGTCTGGACTAAATAGATATGTAGATTGCTAGACCAAATATTTAAGTAATTAGATAACTCGAGTACTAAGTATATCTTTCGAAATCAAATTAGATGTACTTAATTATTTGGATTTTCAGTATTAATTGAACAAGTGAGCTCCACCCGTGATTACTTGGGTAGATAAGCTAGTATCTGTGATAGAGCAAATAGGTTGAAGGATGAGAGTTTTGATAGATGTTATAGTCTTGAGTTAGATATAGTGAATTGCCTATAATAGATGATAAGCTATAATAAGATGATAACCATATGGTTTGGGTGAAGGGTATACATGGAATAAACTAAGAGAAATCTTAGGTTCAAGGTAAAGAAGGTAGAATGGTAACAAGAAGAGAGTCACGAGGAGTACATAACCTTGAGAATTTTAAATTAAGAGAAGGATCTAGGAAGGACTAAAGATTTTATCACTCGGTAGTTGCCTAGAAAGATCTATACTACGAAACGGAAAGTACTGGATCATGATTGGCGAAGCTTAAAGTTGAAAACAAGATTAACATACTAAAAGGATATGAAGATGAGTAGGAAACAAATGATTAGGGAAAGATATTATGGTCGCATAATCCAAGGAGAATGGATTATGATATGGACTTGAGGGATAATAATTTTAGTATTTATGAATTGTAATGCTTATAAAATTTTGAGAATTTAGTGCGAGTTAAATTTTTTGATCAGTCTCGAAGTGATATGAACTTCAAGAAATTAAATACAGGTTCAGAATCACATACTGACTTATTGGTTATTCTGTAGAGGATTATCATAAGACCCTTAGATTATAGATTTACACATGGTAGAAAAGTATATATGGAAGATAGAAGTCTTATAGGAATGATAGCTGAATATTGTGGGTTTACACATAAACTGATTAGGATCAAAAATTTAGATTTTTGACTAATAAGGGTATGATCTTGCTGGACTTAGTAGTAAGTGATGAGAACCTATTTCCAATTTACCATAGCCGATGAATTTTCAAATTTTAGAAATCTTATCATATCATTGAGTTCGAAGAATTTCTACTCAAGATAACCATGACATCATGCTTGTGTAATAGAGTAGTAGTTTAGCCGAAAGATTCTCGTAAGTAAGATAGGTTTTAGATGGGAAAGACTAGATGAACAACAGTTCAGAAAGATAGACAATAAAATAGAGTAAGTTGTACAAAAAAGGGTAGATTCCAATTGAAAATTAGATGAGTATTGAAGAGTGTCCTTAGCGAATAGTATGCTACGAATGATAGACCTAAGTACATGCTTAGTTTGGCCTTGACCCTTACCTACTAAGTTAGGAATATGCGACGTAGACGAAGTTGTAAGGATCTTATATTGTTTAACTATAACTAGAAGTAGGTTGCCAATAATATAAGGGAGGTTATATAGAATATAACTTATATGAATATAGTATTGAGTTTAAAGATTATTTGTATTACTCCCTCGACTGCGTTTCTATCCTTCCTATCAAATTCTTATATTATTTTGCATATATAGCCTCATACTTTTGCAACAAAGATCCTTCTAATTATAACAACTGAGTAGATCCTTCTTCCCTTCCCAGTCATGTTCTAGTAGCAAATTAATCTTTTAGTTAGTACCCTCTTCATGGTGTTAATATCCATCTCACTGTAGGTATCGGTTCTTTTATATTTCTAATTCCCTGATCTAGTCACTGTGACTTAATTTTTCAGATACTTGTCTAATCGTACCTTATTCAATCCTGTGATCATACTCCCTAAACTTATCATAAACTTCTCTTGTCTTGATCTATAGATTCCTTCTTTTGTGATTCCCTCGATTAGTCCCTCTGTTATCAATGCCATGCGATGATCAAAGTCTCTATACCACCTTTCCCTAGTTATACCTGACCAAACTCTTTCTTATGTTTTGTTGAAGACATAAACTATATAGGAGCAATATTATTTTTGTAGCAATTTTCCTTATAGAGTTGTCGACCAATAGCACCCTCATAATATCTTGGTCCCCTTAGAGAATATTTGATTATGGTGAGTAGACCCTAGAAATCTTGAATCTTTATTAGAAAGTAGGCCCTTCCAGAAATCTTGTTAGCAGGACCATGACTCTAGTTTTGCTACCAACTTAATTTCTATAAGTTGGGTAGTGACTGAAACTAAGTGTAACCTTGCTATTAGAATATGATGTCAAACCAGGATCCCATTGGTCACTGCGTCCCCTATATTTTGATAAACAAGTGCAATCTTGCTTAACTAAAATTTTTGCTACCATGTTTATTCTTAATTATGAGGACGCAATTCTTTTAAGTTGGGTAGATTGTAAACACCCATTTTTTTTATTTTTACTTTATCTTTTTAATATTTTAAAATTTTGGGAATTCTACTTATAATTATAAATATATAATTTATTGATAACTTACATAAATATTATATAATTTTAGTAATTAAAATAAGTCAGAAAACTAAATTTTTTTATGTAAAAGTATTTTTAAAGTGTTATAAAATTTCTCTATAATTTATTTCATGTGCAAACCTATTTTTGTATATATATATAAGTGAATAAAAGAAAAGAAAAAGAAATAAATGAAATGAAACCCAAACCCGAAATCCAAACCCAAACCTGAAACCAAACCCAAACCCGAAACCCTTCCCCCGACCCCTCTGTTCGACTCCCGTAATCCCCTTCTCTCCATCTATAGATGCCACCAACACCTACAATGTCACTACCACCACTCACCGATGAACCCCGGCTACTCGGCGACCACCTTGGCCTTGGTGTCACTACCACATTCTGAAAACAGGGGTATTTTCGAATTTTTACAATATTTAATATTATATTATTTTTAATTAATTAATTGCATAATAGTTTATTGATTTAAATAATTGTTATGTGTGATGTGTAATTAAATATATAATTATATGCAGTGTTATTATTTTATTTTTAGCTAGCAGACTAGACCTAGAAGCCAGTAGACGAACCCCTGTCCGAATTATAGAATTCTGGATTTTATTATTTTATTTAGAATTTATTTATTGGAGATTGTAATTAATTACTGTATTTTATTTAATATTTTTGCGCATTGCCTTTGCTTCGATATTTGGAGCACTATCCAGACTTTTGTCTTCCAACAAATTTCACAATCTTGTCCTAGACATGTCCGCCTTCCATTCTGCTATTTTTGCAACTCGTAATTTTGCTTCCTGTACATTGTTTCTGGCCGCACAAAAATCGTCGCGGACGTTATTTTTAAATTCCTATTTTTGTATCGTTGTGCGTTCCAATCGAAAATTGGAGGCCATCTTGACCTATTTTTCGTGCGACCCAAATTAGGGTAATATTCTGTTCTGAGTCTTCTTCAATATTGGTATTGATGACTTGATCTGATTTTGACCCCAAGTACTCCTAATTAATTGTTGAACACAACTTGCATTATTTCTATTTAATTTGAGGATACCGTTTTATCTGATTTTAAAATCCCAAATTAATTCCAATGTCCTGCAAATTCAGCCCATACCCATCTTACAGTGCCCCCTGACCCTACAAAACATCGGACCCCGAATCGCCCGCCAAATTTTCATCATTTTATGTGTTTGTGCAATTTCCCGAATTTAAGGGGCTAAGTTGCAATTATTCAATTGTAAGTGCCAACACCTAATTAATTTAATCAATGAGGGAACTCAATTTATTTTTAATTAAACTCTCACCCTCAAATCCCCATGAATTATTTCCTCTTGACAAATCTAGACCACTCATTTAGAGGGTCAAATCCTCACCCTACATCACACCCTCTCTCTCCCTATTTAATGACTTGTACTCTCAAACCCTAATCCCTATGCATCCTAGAAAACTCCACCCTCACAAGCCTCCCTCCCTCCTACGTTGAAATTCCTCTCCTTCTTTTTCTCTTCTTCTTTTCTTCTTCTCTTTCCTTCTTCTTCCTCTTCTTCTCCTTCTTCTTTTAAATTGTTTTTGAATTTAAACATTCAAACTAGTTGGGGGGGGGGGGAACTCCCTGTGCTCCCCCGGTTACTGTTCGGCCGGGTCCCTGTTCCGGCGGACTGTGCTCCCCCGGCGGCTCAGGCTCTCCACGGCGGCTGAGCCAGCCCGGCGCTGCTGTCCGGCGGCCTCCGGCAGATCTCCCCGGCGGCCAACCTCCCCGCCGGTCTGCTCCATCCCGCAGCAGTTTCCCGGCGAGCGGTCAGCCGGCTGCTCCCGCTGGGACCACTGCTCCTCCCTCCATCTCCCTGTTCCGGCGGCCGGCCACCTGTCCGCTGCTGCTCCTCCTCCTCCTGATCGGCCGGCGCTGCCCTCCGGCCGGTGAGCCTCCGCCGACCTTCCCTCTCTGTAAGCCTCTCTCTCTCTCTCTCTGTTTATATATATATATATATATATATATATATATATATATATATATATATATATATATCTTTATATATATATATATATATCTTTATGTATATATATCTTTATACGTATATATATATCTTTATATATATATACGTATATGTATATATTAACATGTAAATTTGTATATGTAATTGTAATTTTAAATTAATGTATACGTATGTGCTTAGTATAGTATATGTTTAATATATATTGTATGTATTTAAAAATAAGTATACGTATATTATTTATTTTATTAGTAATGTATAGTATAGTGTATATATGTATATATGTATATATATATATCTAATGTATATATATGTGTTTGTTTATACATTTAATTAATGTGATAAATTAGTATATGTATATATAATCAATATAAGGTATTGTATGTATTTAAATAAATAGTATAAAAATGTATTTAAAATTTATGTTTAATATATATATTAGTATGGTATATATATATATACCTAATATACGTATTTGTGTATATTGATTAATGTTTATATCTAATGTACATATATAAATGTTTGTTTATATATTTAAATTAGCATGAAATTAGTATATGCTTTAATTAAATTTGTATGTATAATTAATGTAAAGTATTATATATGTGGTAATTAGTATATTTAATAAATTACTTTATTAATATCTGATTAATATGAGCAGTAGGTAATTAAATAAATTCTATATTTAAGTTTGGCATATATATATATATTTTGTATATATATATATATACTTGATATAATTTCATATATTGTACATGTATGTTATTTATGAATAAAGTGTTTAAATACATGTATTAGCATAGTATATATATATTTCTGTATATGTTGGAAATTGTAACTTGGTATATTTAATTAGTATACATATATATATTCTTGTGTGTATTATATATATATGTACATGTATAAATTATTTTTCATTAAATGTTAAACGTGTATTAAAAATGTGTTTTTAGTATTTAATAATATATCTATAATGTATTGGCATATATATGTGTTTAATTTGATGGATATAAATACGTGTCCTACTTTGAGCATTTTAAATATATATAAATACTTAGCATATTTTCAAAATATATGTAATTGGTATATTCATCTGTATAGTACTGTATAATTTAATTGGTATAAATTAGTGTATAAAAATAATAGTATACGTACTATTTTTGGTGTGTATATATATATATCTTTATGGTTCAATTGACATAGCTATATATGTGTAGGTATATTTTTGTATAAACCATTAGTACATTTATAATATATATACATGTATATTTTGCAGTTGTATTTAATTGGAGATATGTTGTATGTACATACAGGTATTAGTTTTATTTAAAGTGTATATATTATACTTATAGCTATTATGGTAATTTAGGGATATATATATGTAGTTGGCCTATCTAGTAGATGACCCCTACCGTACCTAGCGTAGCCCTAAGGCCAGTGTATTTCTATTGTGTGTTAGGATAGCTTCTGATACAAATGTAATTGTGATGTGTTTATAGGACTGTTGGTTTACCAGGGGATACTCTGGAACAGGACATCCATAAGTACCAGCTAAGGACCAAGGCAAGTACATTCTCTGATAATTTCCAATTCTTGATAATTGCTATAAGTTCAATGATCTTGAAATGTTACAACTGAATCTTTGACACTGTGCTACACGGACTAGTATAGCTTGGATCTGCAGTCATGAGATGTTACCTTAATTATCGTATTGACATTGTACACGACATGTATATTTAGAAACCGTACATGATAGACTTTACTTGCTCGTGTATCGTGACATGTCATGGTTGGATCCACAGTACTAGTTGGGGGCGGGGAAGTAGTTAGTAAGAAATGTGATCATAACCTCTTATTGTAGTATAAAAACTGTAAGTGTTAATCATGCTCTTCACCCATGATTAGCCAGGCCTTATAGCAACCGTACATGTTCCCAAGCCGATCACATTTCGAAACTACTATTTCAAACACTTAGAATAGTTACAGTTCTCTATATTTTCATATACTACATCACCCGTATATGATACTGTTCCTTATTCTTTCATTTTATACATGCACTGACTGTGTTTCATTGCCTATTGCCTGTCTCTCTTAAACTGTCATTACATTATTCCACTGTCTTCTCAGTAGCTAGCATGACATGTTTTATTGTATTATAGACATTATCAATTAATGGAACTGTTATTTGAGATTGTGCTTTGCTCCTTCCTGACTGGAAACATTTTTCCAGACTATGCCTTAGATGACCGCTGTCCGACACTTATGGTGAGTAGCTGCAGACTTGGTAGTAGTTGATTCAGGAGGTCTAGCTGGAAGTTATTAATCATAGTTAGTTCTTTTAACAGTCTTTTTGGTACCGGATTTGTCTCCGGCATTTGATGATTCTTGGATATTGTTAAGTTAAGTTATTTCTTGTGGACTTGTGTTGTGTTAATTTTAGTTTTATTATTCGAAATCTTATCGTGCTGTAATCCTGTGATTGAGTATGTGTTCATCTTATTTGTGTCATCCGTGCCTCCTAATGGAGATTGGATGCCTGCGTGACATTAGTTAGATAGTATCAATACCTAGACAGCGTTCTACCGCCGATGCTGCGGCGTAGGCTGGACGTACCCACGCACACGTGCCCCTAAACCGGGTGCGGGTCGTGACACGTTTTTAGTGGTGGCCCATGCAGGTCAGACTTCGCGAGTTGTGCGATGTCGTAGTAGTATGGCATCTTTGTTACACTATTGCGTGCCTGCTATAGGACATAGGACCTAGGATACTAGGATGATAGAGGATACTCAATCACAAATTATTTGAGAGATTCCTCGGACGACCCTTGAGAATCTCATTATAAATTCCAATTTAAACCCTTCCTCCTTGTTTTCGTCCGTCCTCACTTTTGGATATTGAGTTTAATTCTTGTTGACCAGTCGTTAACTTTAATTCTTGGTATCATTGTGGAGTTTTGATTTCATATCAAGGTGAATTTTACGGGCTAAAATTTACGGTATCATCTGATGACGTATATTGATGAGGACAGTGAGAAAGGTAAAACGTCTACTTTGATTATGGAACCTAGAATTTATCGCAGCCATATTAACTGTCGTGACGAGAACGTAGGAACCTAACTTGGATGTACATACTTTAGTTATGAGATTTAGAGTTTCTCGCAGCCATACCGGTTGGCGTGGCGAGGATTCTAGATGACATGATTATAGAGTTGCATACCTTAGTTACGGAACCTGTCGTTATCGCCTCTATGCTTACTGGCGTGGCGAGGAATTCTGTGTGTCATGATTTCTGGCAGACGTGTATGATTATCAGGTTGTATCTTAGATTGGTCCTTAAAATATCATCTCAAGACTTATCCATTTTGTTATTTCAGGACTTTGTTCCATCGCTTCTTTTCTTTACTAGCAGTAAGGATACCTTCCGTCCTTGATCCAATTCCTTTTGAGCTTATTCCTTGTTAGTATGATAATTAGTGACTTGCAATTTTGGTTGTGTCTTGTATTAGTTGACTGAGTGTTGCCTGTGAATTGTAAGTGTTCCCTAGTTGGACATATGAGCATTAGGCATTAATCTAGAGATACCCATAGCATAGTACCTTGTAGCAATAGTTCTATGATAGGTGTTATTATAATTAGTATTGGTATTATAGAAAGTGCAAGTGATCGTGATTTATAATAAGTTTGACGAGTTAATCTAAGGATGAAGCTAGTGTTACCATACCAATAGCGCTAGTGATTCTATATCAAATATTGTTGAGCAAGGTGCAAATGACAGTAAGTACTTCGTGTGATGACAAACAGATTGGGGTATTAAGTAATATAGATAGAAAATCATTGAAGAAAATATGCGAGATGATAATTTGGATTATTGGAAATGATAGTGCAAATAATTCGGACAGTACAATTTTCGTACACAGTTGAGGTTGTAAATAATTAGTGTATTAGAGTGCACCTTGAGTATTAGAGACTGTGAGTAGTATATGTATACTTGTGGATTAAATTTATAATTTGTAGAGTGGAAATAAATTTCAATTTTTAAAGAATTTTGAGGAGATGAGATTTTATGTTATTAAATTTTGAGTATTCGAATTCAATTCAATAAACATAGTCAAGGCTATAAGGATTTTAAAGGTGATTAAAGTTTTTGATATTGAGTATCTGATTTTGAGGAGTGTATGCAATTATTTTTAAGTTGATCGAGAAGTTAAACCTTGACGATTATTTCGAGGATTAACTTTATGGTAGATAAGAGATGAATATTAATATATGAGTAGATGATATACATGTGTAAGGATCTGATGACTTGAGTATGATTGAAATCTCACTGCCAACTGACTTGGGTGTCAATCTAGGGTGGTAGTAAAGTGTGGTATCTAAAGAGATAGAGGTATCAAACTTTCCATGCATCATTTGACCTATGATTATGTTAGAAGATATTGCAAGTATATATTAGCAGGTTCTTTCTTTTCTTTCCTCATGTTCTTTTCTTCTGATTGATTGATACCTTAGTACCGTAGCTGTATGCATGAATTCTTGTTATAATGTAGTTAGTAGTACCCCTGATACAGAGACTGCAATACCGTGACAAAAGACACCATGATCATACATATTTCTTTTAGGTTGCATGTTGTATGAGTATAGGTAGAATTCTCTTAGACTTTGATTGTTGAGGATTTAACTGTAATAAAGATTAACGAAGAGGTTATAACTTGACAAAGAGAGACAAGGTGCCAAAATTTTTGAGGAAAAATATTAAATTAAATAAAGAGTTGGGAATTTGATATGGCGTAATTGAAGTTTTGTTAAATCTTTGATTTTTGAAAATTATGAAATGATTGAATTTATCATTGAATTTGAGGAATTTAAGAAGACCATCGATATATTTATTGGACTGCAAGTTGTGAACTTATATTTTGAATATTGTATTGAAGGGTTCATAAGTATTACATCGTTGCATATTATGAAAAAAAAAAAAAAAAAAAAAATCGAGGGATAAGAACACAAATGGATTAGTGTTAAATTTAAATTTGGGACGAGATTAAATTTTTGAAATATGCACTGATTGGATTTCAATTAGTGGATGGAATATTAAATTCTTGTATTTCGTTATTAACTTAAAATTTTGGAGAATATTGTGATAAGAATGTGATTTGATTTATTTTTGAAGATTTTTAGGGATATGCTATTTATAGAATTTTTGAAAGAATTTATTGTGAAATAGCAATATGGGGTAGTTCATGATTATATGATTTGAGGAATTTAATTTTGATGGTAGTAAATACATAAATAACACAATCGAGGATTTAAAATTTTGAGGATAATTATTGATTTAAATAAATGGTTAAGAAATTAACATGGCATAATTGGTGGTTTATTAATTCCAGGAAAGATTTTGACATGTTTAAGTTGGTTTTAATTTGGAAATTTTGGGAGATTCATCAATATATTTACTAAATTGCAAGTTATGAATTTTTGAACTTTATAATTGGATGTAACAATTGGAGAATCCTTAAATATCGCATTTGTTGAGTATTTTGAGGAGTGGATATTAAATCCCGGACATTGAATCATTAACTTAAAACTTTCAAGGAAATTTTGATGGACTTTACTTGAAGATTTTCAGGTTATACAACAATTTTAGAATTTTGAAATTGCGAAAGGACATTGTGGAGTATTAAAAGATTTCATGGATGATAAACTTATATTGAGGGAAATAATAATGTGTATGATTAAATGCTAATATGAGGATTTTAAATTTCGAGGACGAAATTCTTTTAAGGTGGGTAGACTTGTCACTACCACATTCTGAAAACAGGGGTATTTTCGAATTTTTACAATATTTAATATTATATTATTTTTAATTAATTAATTGCATAATAGTTTATTGATTTAAATAATTGTTATGTGTGATGTGTAATTAAATATATAATTATATGCAGTGTTATTATTTTATTTTTAGCTAGCAGACTAGACCTAGAAGCCAGTAGACGAACCCCTGTCCGAATTATAGAATTCTGGATTTTATTATTTTATTTAGAATTTATTTATTGGAGATTGTAATTAATTACTGTATTTTATTTAATATTTTTGCGCATTGCCTTTGCTTCGATATTTGGAGCACTATCCAGACTTTTGTCTTCCAACAAATTTCACAATCTTGTCCTAGACATGTCCGCCTTCCATTCTGCTATTTTTGCAACTCGTAATTTTGCTTCCTGTACATTGTTTCTGGCCGCACAAAAATCGTCGCGGACGTTATTTTTAAATTCCTATTTTTGTATCGTTGTGCGTTCCAATCGAAAATTGGAGGCCATCTTGACCTATTTTTCGTGCGACCCAAATTAGGGTAATATTCTGTTCTGAGTCTTCTTCAATATTGGTATTGATGACTTGATCTGATTTTGACCCCAAGTACTCCTAATTAATTGTTGAACACAACTTGCATTATTTCTATTTAATTTGAGGATACCGTTTTATCTGATTTTAAAATCCCAAATTAATTCCAATGTCCTGCAAATTCAGCCCATACCCATCTTACAGTGCCCCCTGACCCTACAAAACATCGGACCCCGAATCGCCCGCCAAATTTTCATCATTTCATGTGTTTGTGCAATTTCCCGAATTTAAGGGGCTAAGTTGCAATTATTCAATTGTAAGTGCCAACACCTAATTAATTTAATCAATGAGGGAACTCAATTTATTTTTAATTAAACTCTCACCCTCAAATCCCCATGAATTATTTCCTCTTGACAAATCTAGACCACTCATTTAGAGGGTCAAATCCTCACCCTACATCACACCCTCTCTCTCCCTATTTAATGACTTGTACTCTCAAACCCTAATCCCTATGCATCCTAGAAAACTCCACCCTCACAAGCCTCCCTCCCTCCTACGTTGAAATTCCTCTCCTTCTTTTTCTCTTCTTCTTTTCTTCTTCTCTTTCCTTCTTCTTCCTCTTCTTCTCCTTCTTCTTTTAAATTGTTTTTGAATTTAAACATTCAAACTAGTTGGGGGGGGGGGGAACTCCCTGTGCTCCCCCGGTTACTGTTCGGCCGGGTCCCTGTTCCGGCGGACTGTGCTCCCCCGGCGGCTCAGGCTCTCCACGGCGGCTGAGCCAGCCCGGCGCTGCTGTCCGGCGGCCTCCGGCAGATCTCCCCGGCGGCCAACCTCCCCGCCGGTCTGCTCCATCCCGCAGCAGTTTCCCGGCGAGCGGTCAGCCGGCTGCTCCCGCTGGGACCACTGCTCCTCCCTCCATCTCCCTGTTCCGGCGGCCGGCCACCTGTCCGCTGCTGCTCCTCCTCCTCCTGATCGGCCGGCGCTGCCCTCCGGCCGGTGAGCCTCCGCCGACCTTCCCTCTCTGTAAGCCTCTCTCTCTCTCTCTCTGTTTATATATATATATATATATATATATATATATATATATATATATATATATATCTTTATATATATATATATATATCTTTATGTATATATATCTTTATACGTATATATATATCTTTATATATATATACGTATATGTATATATTAACATGTAAATTTGTATATGTAATTGTAATTTTAAATTAATGTATACGTATGTGCTTAGTATAGTATATGTTTAATATATATTGTATGTATTTAAAAATAAGTATACGTATATTATTTATTTTATTAGTAATGTATAGTATAGTGTATATATGTATATATGTATATATATATATCTAATGTATATATATGTGTTTGTTTATACATTTAATTAATGTGATAAATTAGTATATGTATATATAATCAATATAAGGTATTGTATGTATTTAAATAAATAGTATAAAAATGTATTTAAAATTTATGTTTAATATATATATTAGTATGGTATATATATATATACCTAATATACGTATTTGTGTATATTGATTAATGTTTATATCTAATGTACATATATAAATGTTTGTTTATATATTTAAATTAGCATGAAATTAGTATATGCTTTAATTAAATTTGTATGTATAATTAATGTAAAGTATTATATATGTGGTAATTAGTATATTTAATAAATTACTTTATTAATATCTGATTAATATGAGCAGTAGGTAATTAAATAAATTCTATATTTAAGTTTGGCATATATATATATATTTTGTATATATATATATATACTTGATATAATTTCATATATTGTACATGTATGTTATTTATGAATAAAGTGTTTAAATACATGTATTAGCATAGTATATATATATTTCTGTATATGTTGGAAATTGTAACTTGGTATATTTAATTAGTATACATATATATATTCTTGTGTGTATTATATATATATGTACATGTATAAATTATTTTTCATTAAATGTTAAACGTGTATTAAAAATGTGTTTTTAGTATTTAATAATATATCTATAATGTATTGGCATATATATGTGTTTAATTTGATGGATATAAATACGTGTCCTACTTTGAGCATTTTAAATATATATAAATACTTAGCATATTTTCAAAATATATGTAATTGGTATATTCATCTGTATAGTACTGTATAATTTAATTGGTATAAATTAGTGTATAAAAATAATAGTATACGTACTATTTTTGGTGTGTATATATATATATCTTTATGGTTCAATTGACATAGCTATATATGTGTAGGTATATTTTTGTATAAACCATTAGTACATTTATAATATATATACATGTATATTTTGCAGTTGTATTTAATTGGAGATATGTTGTATGTACATACAGGTATTAGTTTTATTTAAAGTGTATATATTATACTTATAGCTATTATGGTAATTTAGGGATATATATATGTAGTTGGCCTATCTAGTAGATGACCCCTACCGTACCTAGCGTAGCCCTAAGGCCAGTGTATTTCTATTGTGTGTTAGGATAGCTTCTGATACAAATGTAATTGTGATGTGTTTATAGGACTGTTGGTTTACCAGGGGATACTCTGGAACAGGACATCCATAAGTACCAGCTAAGGACCAAGGCAAGTACATTCTCTGATAATTTCCAATTCTTGATAATTGCTATAAGTTCAATGATCTTGAAATGTTACAACTGAATCTTTGACACTGTGCTACACGGACTAGTATAGCTTGGATCTGCAGTCATGAGATGTTACCTTAATTATCGTATTGACATTGTACACGACATGTATATTTAGAAACCGTACATGATAGACTTTACTTGCTCGTGTATCGTGACATGTCATGGTTGGATCCACAGTACTAGTTGGGGGCGGGGAAGTAGTTAGTAAGAAATGTGATCATAACCTCTTATTGTAGTATAAAAACTGTAAGTGTTAATCATGCTCTTCACCCATGATTAGCCAGGCCTTATAGCAACCGTACATGTTCCCAAGCCGATCACATTTCGAAACTACTATTTCAAACACTTAGAATAGTTACAGTTCTCTATATTTTCATATACTACATCACCCGTATATGATACTGTTCCTTTTCTTTCATTTTATACATGCACTGACTGTGTTTCATTGCCTATTGCCTGTCTCTCTTAAACTGTCATTACATTATTCCACTGTCTTCTCAGTAGCTAGCATGACATATTTTATTGTATTATAGACATTATCAATTAATGGAACTGTTATTTGAGATTGTGCTTTGCTCCTTCCTGACTGGAAACATTTTTCCAGACTATGCCTTAGATGACCGCTGTCCGACACTTATGGTGAGTAGCTGCAGACTTGGTAGTAGTTGATTCAGGAGGTCTAGCTGGAAGTTATTAATCATAGTTAGTTCTTTTAACAGTCTTTTTGGTACCGGATTTGTCTCCGGCATTTGATGATTCTTGGATATTGTTAAGTTAAGTTATTTCTTGTGGACTTGTGTTGTGTTAATTTTAGTTTTATTATTCGAAATCTTATCGTGCTGTAATCCTGTGATTGAGTATGTGTTCATCTTATTTGTGTCATCCGTGCCTCCTAATGGAGATTGGATGCCTGCGTGACATTAGTTAGATAGTATCAATACCTAGACAGCGTTCTACCGCCGATGCTGCGGCGTAGGCTGGACGTACCCACGCACACGTGCCCCTAAACCGGGTGCGGGTCGTGACACTTGGCCGCTAAACTGTTGGAGCACCGTCGAACCCGTCGCGCGCGCGGACACGCAGCAGCAAGTGGCTGGAACCCCTTATTTCAGGTCTGTTCTCTCCTCCTCTGTTCATCCGATTTGCGACTTGTCTATTCCTTTTGATTCACAACATAATCGATTATAAATCTCTTTAAATATAATGTTTATTTCTATTGTAAATCGTATGTAAACCAGATCGAAAGTTGAACGAAAACTGGTAAAAAATAGTACTTAAGAACGGTCCAAATACCCATGTTTGTATTCTATATTCTCCCAAATTATCAATGATTTATAAAATCTATATGAACGATATTTTAGACAAAATAACCAAGATTTAATCTCTTTAATTAGTTTAATTTATTCTGTTTTATACTACTGATTATTCAGCATTGAAATTGACCAAAAATTTGGTCTTAAAAATCTATTTTTTTTGATACGGGGTGCATCCTGTCAAACGAGGTGACTTTGTCGCATGAGGATTTTACCGAAAGATGCTTATCGTCAACGCGGACGTGTGGACTTTTGTGGAATTTGATTTGGACGTGTGTGCACGTCGAATTCAACGCGTATCCGTAAAAAAATACCGTATCGACCTATTTCGAAACCATGTCATACTTTATGTGTGCTTGTCATTTTGCAACGAAACTTGCTCCATCGGATTCACAGCGTTACGTTGGTCCTGTGACCCAAGTTTGGTTCGATTATGAGAACGTTGACATAACACCATTTTGTGGACCCCACGGTTTCTCTTGACCGGCTCACCGAAATCCAATTTTGGATACTCCATTGAGTTCGTGTCATCGTTCTGGACTCGTAGACACTAAGTTTGCTAAATTTGGAGAACTTTATCTCCGATACGCTTTTCAGTGCGAAGTGGGCCACTTGTGGACCCCACTTTAATCCGAAACTGTTGTTTAGCCCCTGTGTCCAAATCGGACTTATGGGTAGTCAATCCTAGCTATTTCTTATATTTTGGAAACATTGGTGATGTCTGTTGTAGCATTTGGATACATTCGTATGGATTCCACCTTTTTTGGAGTAGTTGACGCATTGAGCTCGCTACTTGGACCTCGCTATATCCAGAATTCAGGCAAGTGTACCTTGTCAAACTTGCAGAAGATTATATTACATTATTTGCTTGTATTTTATTTTATATATATATTCTTGTGATATGCCTGCTCAACCTAGGACCGTGAGACATTGCTTAGCGTCCGAACAAGATTTGGGTGTCGACGCCGTACGCGGAGTCGAGTAACGTCACTTAGAGAGTCGATACCACGATCCTATTTTTACGTGCTTGCTTTACCAATTACGTCATACCATAGGACACTTGACACTATTTTATATGACAGAATCTTTCTTAAGTTATTCATGGTGATTCTATATAGGCTTACAGGATTCGTGATATAAGACTTGCATATTATATAGATATCATTATGACTCGTTGTACCAGCTAGAGGTCATGATCTTGCGTGTTATGGGCATGAGACATCGTGGACATGAGACATGAGGTTACATTAGATGGGGAGAGATACACCATACTACAGGCTGATTATGTATATATATTATATTACTAGAGGTGGTCTCAGATCTTTGGCATATTTACTAGCCCAACGAGATATTACTTGCTTCTATGGGCTCCCCGACACAGAGCCTGTAGTAGTTTAAGCTTAAGTACAAGTGATGTTCTCACGTGCATATCACTTAGATGGTTACAGTAGTTTACCCTTGAGTATGTGGCATTATACTATTTTACTTTTGGCATGCTGTTTCATGTACCTTGTTACGTCCCTTTGAGGACCTGGTCCCTTGCCAGTTTTGCAGCATAGACCGTTGTGGAGCATGCTTGGAGTTGCTGATGTATGTTGCTTTATCATATGGGTATTGGTGCCAGGTACTTATATTATTTCTACCGGTTATGGTTATTTATTCATATTGTTTATTCATCTGCTGATGTAGCTTACTTTTATAGACTCATATTCCTTTCTCGAGTCTATTCGAGCTTGTGTGTTACTGGGCGGCCGACTTTAGCACATGTAGCTCATTCTTGTTGTATTATGTTCATTATGGATTGAGGCTTAGATATTTATATTTACTTGATTATTTAGATAGTGACCATTATAATACAACTTTTACGTATTCAAGTCGGACCAAAGTCTGGTCGAATGCGTAGCTGACATGTTACGTATTCTTAGTCCTATGTATTTTGGGACTGGGGCATTATACTAAGTTAACAAGTAGCAGTTATGAACTAGGTTATCAAAAGCATGTCCACTCATAGGTTCACTCATTGGCAAGATGCACTTGCCTATGGTCAAATTCTAGCCTAACTCAAACACGCTACCACAGTCACCCACGATCATTATCCATGCCCCTTACCCAGGTTCATCACAGCCGCACATAAGAAAACCAAGGGACCAATGGTCCAAAGCAAGCTATCAAAGGGAATTATGCACAAAAAAATCTAAACAATGCATGAATAGCATAAAGCATAAAAATAAGAAAAACAAAATGCATATTATATACGTATCTCGAGAACGCATACTAAAAAAGTGAGACGAGTCTCACAACTGTACGAACGGAAGACAGCTTGCAATAAGGCATTTTTTATTTGTAAACTCATCAAGTCGAAATACACGGAGGTTGCCTCGGTGGCACAATATCTGAAGGAGGTTCAGGATATCATCAATCAGTTGTCTATGATAAAGATGATGATTGACGATGAGATTCAACCCTTACTGCTTTTGAGTTCTCTACCGAAAAGATGGGAGTCGTTAGTGGTGTCGGTAAAAAACTCCATGTCTGATGGAGTCGTCATGATGGAGGCAATAAAAAGTAGTTTGTTTAACTAGGAGTTCCGACTTAAGTAGTATGTTAAATCATCGCAAGAGTCCGCTCTGATTTCCTATAGGAGACTCAAGTCACAGGCAAAGACGGGGGTAGTTCTTAGGATCTTGTGATTGTGAACCACTAGGAGGGCTGCTATCACTATAGAAAAAGAGGTTATTTTAAGTAGAACTGCACTAAGCTCAAAGATAATAAGGTGAAAGACAAGGATGATCAGGTATATTTTACGGCTATGGAAGATCTAATTATCGTAGCAACCAACGTAGAGAAACCT
The DNA here is from genome assembly GCA_036927795.1 of Iris macrosiphon. Taxonomy (NCBI): domain Eukaryota; kingdom Viridiplantae; phylum Streptophyta; class Magnoliopsida; order Asparagales; family Iridaceae; genus Iris; species Iris macrosiphon. The sequence goes on along the minus strand of JAYESA010000007.1, from coordinate 108,346,718 downwards.
TATGGCATGTATCATGACGACGATTAAGTCTTGGATATAAGGGCATCATATTACCCCACCCCATAGAGGAGGATCTTTACGTCATACCCAAGGCAGCAAATTTGGATATATGAGGATGGACGCCAAGGGGACAATTATAGTTGTGAACATCGGGGACGTGCACTTGACAATAGAGCTTGACGAGAACCTTATTCTCAAGGGGTTCATCATGTGTCGAGCTTGCACTACTACTTGGTTTTGGTAGGAAAGTTGGCGGATAATGACTGTTGCAGTATATTTGGGAACAAAGTTTAGATGCTTACAAAGGTTTCCCAACTACTGGCTCAAGAAGACATATGTTGTGGTATGTATACGCTTAAGTCGTTGAGGTGTACATGTAGAAGCATAGAAAATATGCGTTAATGCATATAGTTACTATGAACGAAAGCTACTCGTCAAACAGTCTAGTTCATTGAAGATGACCCTATGCATACATGTCTATGCGCGTATGAAGCCAAACTCAGTAAACCTTGGTACTCTCTAGATAAGTCTATGCGCTATGCGGCAAAGACGGTGATTCTTAGGTTACAACAAGAATTTATTCGGCAAAAGCAGTATGTGGCAGAGGCAGTAATCTTCAGCATTATGTGGCAAAGGCCTAGGCGCATGCAACTTCGACGCATTTAATGTATTACATTAAAAGCCGTACCTCTTCGTAACGTCTATAGACGACGGTTATCAAAATTATCATCACTTATGTCAGTGTTATTATTATATTTTATCTGTTTACAGTAGATCAATGCCACGTGGCACCATGCGTGACCTATTATGCACAATCCACCATATGCGATCTACTATGCACGATTGCTCTGTCGAACCATGCTCATAAGGATATTTGCATATGGGAATCCTTCAAGTGATGGAACTAGGGATCGCTAGGATTGCAGATTGGTGTGCATATTAATCGATAAAATATTAACAGGTTTAAAACATCAATAGTCAAAACTAGGGTTCACGAATTATACCTGAAGTGATGAGAAATAGATAACGATTTCCAAAAACCTTAATCAGTCAGCGAACTCAAGATCTTATGTCGTATTCCTTCCTCGGATTGGACATCGTGTGGGCGACGATCTTCCAACCTTTTCTTTTCCTTGGCTGGCCCTCTTTCTCTTCTTACGTAAAAACAAATTTTGAGAAAGCTGCTCACTTGGATGCCTATGATGGCCAGAGAATAGAGTATATATGTAGGCTACATTAGGGACCATGGGAATAAATTAGGGTTAGGTCTCCTAACGGATCCGGTATCCCATGTTCAGCCCGAGAACACAACCCAGGCCTGCTAATAATAGCTTAGTTCACTAAAGTGCTTTTATTGTACTACCTTCCTAATCCCAAATTATGTTTATGGGCTTCTTCTCATTATATGCCTATTTGTCTCCCTATGTTAAAATATCTAATATACGTCGATCAAATTAAGTTACTCACAACTACATTGATCTACATCTTTTATCTTTAAATAGTACTACAACTTTATTTGTCATGTCGGATATAATTCACCTGCAGGATTTATGTGACAATCCTTATGAGCTTCTTAAGGGACATTATCAACCCGATATATTATAACATGGATGCCTTTTATAATCAACAACCCATCATATACACAATGCCATTACCCAATTCATAGAGGTTATTGACTTATAATAAATCTCACTCTTTTATGAGTCAAAGTAATGCACACTGCATATACATAAATGTTATTATATCCAGATTAAGAGCACAAGCATCTATAATAACATAGGTGTTTATTCTCTTACGTAGTCAGTACAAAGAGAACAACCTCAAGTGGTCCTGTTCAATACACACAAAGTGTACTAGTGTAAACCTATAGTCAAGATAGACTAATACCATATTATACTATAACCTTACCAATGGTTTGTCCAAATCCATCTAAGTTGTGAACTATTTATATATTCCACATAGAACTGATAATATGATCTTCTGTATGACACCACATACCATATTATCTATAATATATAATATAAGACACATATTAATATTATAACAAATATAATATACAAATATTTGCCCATATGATTCTCATTCAAAAATAAGAAAATATAGTTAATACAAATAATATTTTTTGTATATAACCCTAACAGTCTCCCACTTATACTCAAAGTATTACTTTTTAGGATATTGTAACAAATCTCCCAATTATACTTGAAGCCATGCTGCTACGCATCTGACTCTCATTCCCTAAACATGACTATAAAAAGCCTTAGCTGGTAAGCTCTTTGTAAAAGGATCAGCTAGGTTGTCTGCTGATGCTATCTTGATCACATCAACTTCTTCTCTCTTTACGAAATTTTGTATCAAGTGGTACTTACACTCAATGTGTTTACCTGTCTTATGGGCTCATGGTTCCTTCAAGTTTACAACTGCACCACTATTATCATAATAAAGTGTAATAGTCTTAGGCAAACTAGGTACCACATCCAAGTCCAATAAGAAGTTTCTGAGCCAAATCCCTTCTTTGGCTTCTTTAAAGGCTACCACATACACGAATTCCATGGTGGAATCATCAATACATTTTTGCTTGATTCTCCTCCATACTATGGCTCTACCTCCTAAAGTAAATACATAACCAGAGATAGATTTCATGGAATCCCAATCTGACTAAAAATCTGAGTCTGTATACCCCAAGGGCACTAAAGTATCTGTATGGTAAACTAGCATATAATATTTAGTCTTTTTAAGTACTTCAAAATATATTTTACCGTAGTCTAGTGATCATGTCCTGGGTTAGACTAATATCTGCTAACCATGCCAACGATAAAGCAGATGTCTGGTCTCGTATATAACATTGCATACATTAAGCTTTCTACTAACGAAGTATAAGAAACCGCTATCATGTCCTCTATCTCTTTTGGTGTCCTCGAACACTACTCCTTTAAAAGAGCAATTCCATGCCTAAAAGGTAAGAAACCTTTCTTAGAATTTTGTATGCTAAAATGAGTTAGTATAGTATCAATATAGGTAGCTTAGGATAAGCCCAATATTATTTTCTTGCAATCTCATAAAACTTTGATCCCAAGGATGTGACCTACTTATCCCAAGTCCTTCATATCAAATTGTTTGGATAACCATACCCTAAATTAGATAACACTTTTATACTGTTTCCAATGAGTAAGATGTCATCCATGTAAAGTACTAGGAATACCACCACATTTTTGTCACACTTTTTGTATACACATGATTCATTCGGACATTGATCAAATCTATAGGATTTTATCACCTAATCAAAATGGATGTTCCAAGATCTAGAATCTTGATTAAGTCCATAAATAGACTTCTTGAGCTTACAAACAAGATACTCTTTTTCCTTTTCAATGAACCCGTCTGGTTGCTTCATATAGATATTCTCCTAAAGACTTATATTAAGGAATGTTGTCTTGACATCTATTTGCCAAATCTTATAATCGAGATGAGCAACAATAGATAAAATAATCCGGATAGACTTAAGCATGGCTATTGGCGAAAAGGTTTTCTCATAATCGATACCCTCTATCTGAGTAAGACCTTTTGCAACAAACTGAGCTTTAAAGGTTTCAACCTTACCGTCTGATCCTCTTTTTCTCTTGTAGACCCATTTGCATCCAATAGCTGTCACATCAGTAGATGGTTCTACAAGCCCCCAGATCTGATTAGAATCCATAGATTCAATTTATGATATCATTATTTTTTGCCAAGATTCTGTATCTTTATCTTGGAGTGCTTCATTATAGGTGCAGGGATCAGAATCTTGTTCCTCAGGGACGAAGTTTGATGACTCTTCCAAGAGCATGAATCTGTCAGGTTATACTACAACCCTCCTACTACGATGAGGCACTATAGGTTGTGGTGTAACATTTGTGACACGTTGTATAGCTACTTATGGTTCCTCCTATTGTACTATTGGTACTGAATTATTTGGTGTCTCACCTCTCAGTTCTTCTAGGACAACTTTACTTTTGGGTTTATGGTTCATCACATAGTCTTTCTCTAAGAATCAGGCATTGGTGCTAACAATGACATTCTGATCCTTAAGACTATAAAATAAACCTCCTTTCGTTCCTCTTGGATAGCCTATAAATAAGCGTACTTCTGTATGGGATTCTAACTTATCTGTTTTCCCATTCAACACATATGCTAGATTACACTAAATTTGAACATGTTTCAGACTAGGCTTACATCCAGTCCATAGCTGTGTGGGATTAATATTATTGACTTAGAAGGTACCAAGTTCAAAATATAAGCTGCAGTCTCTAAGCCATATCCCAAAAACGAATTTGGTAAATCCGAATAACTAATCATTGATCTAACCATCTCCATAAGAGTCCTATTCATTCTTTATGCTACTAAAATTTGTTCTTTCTGCTATACCATTCTGTTAGGGTGTTCTATGTGCAGTCAATTGAGATGTAATCCCAGCCTCTGATAAATAATCCCAAAACTCTCTAAAGAGGTACATGCCACCATGATCTGAATGTAATGACTTGATACATTTGTGAAATCCCGTTCCATATTTTTATTTTATTTATAATTAATGTGTTATCATTCTTAGGATTTAAAACTTGTTGTCCATTATTAAGTTGAATAAAATTTAATATTCCCCGTGCTTAATTTTAAATTATATCTCTAACTATGTTTCCAAAGGTAAATATACATTATCAACATTTACAGTTTCACAATTTTAAATTTTATCCTTTTAATATTTTCTTGTAGTTCTTAAAAACTAATTATATGCCATAAGTAAATTATTAAAGCCATTTTTGTTTAAGGACAAATTTGGACACTAGAATAGGGATAAGTTGGGTTCATTTAGATGCACCAAGCCAGGATAAGATTTCTATATGATCCTAAGTGAGCCCAGCCCATCCAAATCTTAACAAATAGCTTCTAAATCCAGTCCATGTTGAACTCTAACCCACGACAATATAAAGGCACAGCAGCAGGTGCAACCTTAACTCTAGGCTTTCCCAAGTGAACAATAGCCGCCTCTCTAGATCTCCTCCCTCAAACCAACTTCTCTATTTTTACCTTGTTCCATTCCTCATCATGTGTATATTTTCTCCTCACAACGTTCACGCCACCATCAACAGTTGCAACTCCATGCACACTCGGACCATCGAATAGTATGTAGCAGTAGCAGGTGTCGCCGTCGGCCTCCAACTGCTCCGTGGCCACCTCCTGCTATAAACCCCCTCATTTTGCATGGTGATTCCTCCTTCCATGCTCGATCGATTAAAGAACCAATTTCTCTGGTATACTCTCCACATAACCCTATTTAAATCCTTTCATTTAGATCAATTTATTCTGCTTTATATTGATTATAAATCGAGTCAAAAGTTGGGCGAAAAACCTGTTTTAAAATAGGTCATAAACTGTCCCCAAACTCCCGTGTTTGTGCGCTATTTTTCCCAATCGACTGAGTAATTTTAAGAATCTACTTGAATAATATTTTAGACAACATATACAAGTTTAAAATCCTTCTTTTAGTTTATTTTTATTTGTCTTCAATTTCTGTAAAATTGAGTTCCAAAACCAAGAAAAAACTTGTTTCTAAAACCCAAAAATTTCTTGATACGGGGTATATCACGTAAAATGAGACAAATTCATCATATGTGGATTATAAAAAAATATGCGTATCATCAACGCCGACGTGTAGACTTTCGCAGAACTTGATTTGGTTGTGTGTGCGTGTCGCAATCAATGTGTATCCGACAAAAAATCCCGTATCAACCTTTTCTAAATTTGTGTAATTACTTCGTATGTACTTGTTATTTTGTAACAAAACTTGAGCCATCAGATTTGCAGTGTTACGCTGGTCCTGTGACCAAAGTTTGGTTCAATTTTGAGAACGTTGACTCAAACGCCATTTTATAAGCCCTACGGTTCCACTTAACGGGTGATTTCGTGACCAGCTCACCAGAATTCAATTATGGATATTCCGTTTGGTTAGTATCATCGTTCTAGACTTGAAGATACTTAGTTTGTCAAATTTGAAGAAATTTATCTCCGGTACATGTTTCGGTGGGAATTGGACCACATGTGAACCCCGCTTTAGTCCAAAACTGCCATTTTAGTCCCTGTGTCCAAATCGGACTTATGGGTAGTCAATCCTAGCTATTTTTTATATTCTGAAAATATTGGTGATGTTTGTTTCATCATCCAGAGACGTTCGTGCGAATTCTACCTCTTGGGAGCAGTTGATATATCGAGCTCGCCACCTGGACTTTGCCATACCATCATCCTGAATCTAGGCAAGTATACCTTGCCATGATGACTGTTTATTTATATTTTGTATAGCATATTATATTTTTGTTACTTATTTACCTAGTTATTTTTTATAAAAACTGTGCGCCCAAGATAGACTTGGGTGCAACGGCAGATTGCGTCATCTTTATTTTTTTTATTATGCACATTGACCTAGAGTTATGTGACCACCTTATATTTGCGAATATCTCCAACACTTTTACATATAATTTATACATACACATATGTGTTATACGCGTGAGGGCATAAATCCTCGTATTCGGGTTACTCCCGATGCTTAAAGGACGTGTGTCGGCTTAGTCATATTTATTATGTTAGGATGCATTCATTGTACTTAGTGGTGAGGAACTGGACATGTGATATCAGGATTAAGATTCGGATAATCGTTTGGGTGGGGAGGATATACACGAATCATTTTGGCTACTTTACACTTTCCCTATGCAGGCCGTACACTCCGCTGGAGACGCGAGTCATGACGATCCAATATTTACTTAGCGGCCTCTGACGTCCATGACATTATGCACGTGTCCCCTGGATCTCCAAGAGAACTATGCCCATCCTATTATTTAGTTAGACAGCCCATTCGTGCTACGGTTATCCTCAATTGCATTCATGTAGCTTGGTTAGTTACCCAGTACATATGTTTATATTCAGTTTATGATTGGCATGCTTCTATGTATCTTGTTACGTCCCTTTGAGGACTAAGTTCTATGTCAGTTTTGCAACATAGACCATTTTGGAGCTTAGCTGGAGTTGCTGATATGTGTTGCTTTATTATACGGATATTAGACTCAGGTACTGTTATCATTTCTATTGCTGTTGTGTTTATCATTTCCCGTACTTATTTCTGCTGTTATGGCCTAGTTTTATAGACTCATATTTCTTTCTCGAGTCTATTTGAGCGTGCGTTTTACTAGGCGGCCTACTTTAGCACATGTAGCTCATTCTTGTATATTATTTTATTATGGATTGAGATATAGTTATATTTACTTTATTATCTAGAGAGTGACCATTATAGTACATCTTATACGTATTTGAGTCAGACCAGAGTCTGGTAGAATGCGTAGCTGGCATGTTACGTATTCCTAGTCCTACATATTTTGGGACTGGGGCGTGACATATTTTTGTTGTATCCTATGCAGGTCCTGATTAAATCGTCTCGGTTACATTATTGTATCGAGCGAGCCTGCACTAGGATATGTTTGTTAGGATCTCAATTCACAATTGCTTTGAACCTTCATTTGATTTCTAATTACCATCTTTGAACCTCGAAAATCGTATTCAATGATACCCTTCTTGAACTCCCTATCATTGATTATTTTTCTTTCATATTTCAAAAGAACAAACACCCATGCTTGACCTTTTATATATTATTATTAGGATAGAAACATGGTTGGTAGAAAATTTTATAGAAAATGTTATGAGTATGATAAATTCCTATACTAGACAGACTACTAAAATGAGGGAATAGTTTGAAGTTATATATATGGACTAGCCTTAGCAGAGAATTTGCCCTTATCAATAGATAATAGAACAACCACGATTTAAAACAGTTAAAGTTAGGTTATAAGCTTTACCATTCATAAAGATTGGTCATGATAGATATAAAATTTCCATAATGACTGAGACCACTATGGATATGATTTGAGAGAATACCCAGTTGAACCTTAGAGTTAGCCGTAGCTCCTTAAATGAAAATAGGACCAACCTTATGGAAGACTCTAGGAGATATGATTAGAGATCCTCATTGTGAATAAAATAGTTAGATAATCCTTGTATCAAGATTAGACCCAAGCTCGTGTAAAAATCTTATCATCTCATTAAGTTCAAAAAATTTCCACTCAAGGAGATAACCATGACATCCTGCTTGTGTAATAGGGTAGTAGCCTAGCCGGAGGATTCTTTTAAGGAACATAGGTATTATTTAACAAAAACTAGACGAACAACAGTACAAATAGATAGGCAATAGAATGGGGTAAGTTATACGAGAACGGGTAGACATTCCAATTGAAGATTAGACGAGTATTAAAATGACCATCCCAATTATGATTTGAAAAGTGTCCTTAGCGAATAGTATGCCATGAGTGATAGACCTAAGTACCTGCTTAGTTTATCCTTGACCCTTACCTATTAAGTTAGGAATATGCGAGGTAGAAGATATTGTAAAGATCGTATACTGCTTACCTATAGTTGGAAGTAGGTTGCCAATATTATGAGTGAGGTTATATAGAATATAAATTATATAATATAGTATTGAGTTTAAAGATTGGTTGTATTACTCCCTCGACTATATTCCTAGCTTTCCTATCAGTAAATTCTTATCTTATTTTGCATATATAGCCTCGTACTTTTACAACAACGATCCTTCTAATTATAATAATTGAGTAGATCCTCCTTCCCTTCCTTGTCGTGCCCTAGTAGCAAATCAATCTTTTGGTTAGTACCCTCTTCATGGTATTAATATCTATCTCACCGTAAGTATCAATTTTGTTCTATTTCTAATTTCCTGATCTAGTCACTATGACTTGATTCTTCATATACTTGTCTAATCGTACCTTATTCAACCTTGTGACCATACTCCCTAGACTTATCATAAATTTCTCTTGTCTTGGCCTGTAGATTTCTTCCTTCATAATTTTCTTGATTCTTTCCTTCGTCATCAATGCCATAGGATGATCGAAGCCTCTGTACTACATTGCCCTAGTTATACCCGACCAAGTCCTTTCTTCTGTTTTATTAAAGACATGAAATATATAAGCAATATTATTTTGGTAGCAATTTCCCTTATAGAGTTGTCGACCAATAGCACCCTGATAGCATCTAAGTTTCCTTAGAGAATCTTTAATTACGACCAATAAACCCTAGAGTTCTTGTATCCTTATTAGGAAATAGGCCCTTTCAAATATTTTGTTAGCAGGACCATGACTTTAGTTTTGATACCTACTTAAGTTGGGTAGTGCCTTGAACTAAGTGAACTATAGCTCTTAGTAGGTGACATCTACTTGGATCCTATTAGTAACAATGTTCTATCTCTTAGAAGTCCCATATGATTAGTCGTATTTGACCTCCTTCCGAGATTGATGCCCATATCCCTTATATCGTGCTTTAATTAAATTTTGAGGACTCCATTATAAATCTTCCCTTACTCACTTGAGGACCAAGGTATAAACTTATGTACCGAGGTTTCATAAACGTGCCATTTCTAATTCCTGCATTCCATCTTCTTCCGTCAATCTTAACTTAGAGAAAGAAATTCTTATAAGTTGAGTGGAGGGTAAGCCCCTGGTTTTAGTATAGGGTTATATTCGAATTTCAGGATAAATTTAAATTTATTTGGTTGTAATTAGGTTTAATCTCAAACGGATTAAATTACTTCTTTAATCTTATAACCTTGATACCCTTTGTTGTGGCTCAGATATTTAGAGCACAATAATATCCCTTTCTTTCCAACAACTTTTACCCTTATGACCTAGACTATCCACTCTACACCCATAATAGGACTATCACTCACAAACTCGTCTTTCCATGTTTTATGTTAGTTGTACAATATCCGCGACTCATTTGTGCACACAAATGACACATATATATCCTTTTCTGTTGCGATCAATTTTAATCGCAACACCAACTTAATTATTCTGAAAACTTTGACATTCATAAGCCTAACTAGACTTACTTCACTCATGACCCAGCTGTTACGCCCAAATATACACTTCTATGATCCATATAGACCCTACTACATTTGTGGCATATCTTTTTCGAAGAAACTATACTTAAATATTCAATTCTATTGCAATTAAATTAAATTAAATTGTGCACCAGCAACCTAATTACCCTAAGTACTGATATACCCGTATCCCACTCAAGCCAAACTACGTCCATGATACTTGTGTTGCATTAAATTGAGCTCTTTGTACTCTCTACACAAGGTTAGTCACCTTGACCAATTATATTACCTTTTGACACATATAGTTGAACCATTCATCGACATCCATAATATGTGATAAACGTATTCCCCTGTACTATCTTACCCTAGTTGCATGTGACTAAGTTATTTTCTATTGTCTTATAAAATCATGACCTAAATAGGAGCAACGAGAACTGGTAAACTTTCTTTATAAGATTTATTGACTCAATAACACTATGGTAGTATTTAGATTTCCTTTGATAGTTTGTGACTACGGTCACCAAAGCCCCATCATCTCGTATCCTTTCTTGAATTTAGACTTTATAAATAAGGGTGTGACCAAATTTTTCATGTCCAACTTAATTATTATAAGTTTGGTAGAGTCTTGGATTAAACGTACCATTGTTCCTAGAATATGATGGCAAACTAAAATCCCATTGGTAACTATATCCCCCCATCTTTTTGGGAATCAATGTACGATCTTGCGTACATAAATTATTTTTACCGTGTTGCATTCCTTATCTTTAAATCATGCCTTATATTTCTATATAGCAAAAAAATCGATACGACGAGTCGTAGTTAACTTTCTTCTGAAATGAATCCTCTTATTCTTTCTGACCATGCTTATTTTAAATTTCGAGGATGAAATTTTTATAAGTTGGGTAGATTGTAAACCCCCTTTCTTTGAGTGGTGATTCCTCCTTCCACGCTCGAGCGATTAAAGAACTAATTTCTCTGGTATACTCTCCACATAACCCTCTCTAAATTTGTTCATTTAGATTAATTTATTCTGCTTTCTATTGATTATAAATCGAGCCAAAAGTTGGACAAAAAACCTATTTTAAAATAGTTCATAAATGTCCCCAAACACCCATGTTCGTGTGCTTTTTTTTCCCAATCGATTGAGTAATTTTAAAATCTACTTGAACAGTATTTTAGACAACATATACAAGTTTAAATCCCTTCTTTTAGTTTATTTTTATTTGCCTTCAATTTCTGTAAAATCGAGTTCCAAAACCAAGAAAAAACTTGTTTCTAAAACCCAAAAATTTCTCGATACGGGGTACATCCCACAAAACGAGATGACTTTTTCACGTGAGAATTGTACCAAAAGGCGCGTATCGTCAACGCGGATGTGTGGGCTTTTCTGAAACTTGATTTGGACGTGTGTGTGCGTCGCAATCAATGCGTATCCGCAAAAAAACCTCTATCGACCTTTTCCAAATTTTGGTAATTATTTCGTGTGTGCTTGTCATTTCGCAATAAAACTTTAGCCATCAGATTCGCACGTTACGCTGGTCATGTGACCCATGTTTGGTTCGATTCTGAGAACTTTGACCTAAACGCTGTTTCGTGGACCCCACGGTTCCACTTGACGGATGATTTCATGACCGTCTCACCAAAATCTAATTCTGGATATTTATTGGATTCATATCATCATTCTAGACTTGTAGACACTATGTTTGCCAAATTTGAAACTTTGTCTTTGATACATTTTTCGGTACGAAGTGGCCCACATGTGGACCTCGCTTTAGTCCAAAACTACCATTTTACCCCTGTGTCCAAATCAGACTTATGAGTAGTCAATTATAGCTATTTCTTATATTCTGAAAATATTGGTGATATTTATTTCAGCATCTGGAGTCGTTCGTGCCAATTCTACCGCTTGGGAGCAGTTGACGTATCGAGCTCGCTACCTGGACTTTGCCATACCATCATCCTGAATCTATGGAAGTATACCTTGTCATGAGAACTATTTATTTATATTTTGTACATCATGTTGCATTTATGTTACTTATTTACTTAGTTATTTTCTATAAAACTGTGCGTCCAAGATAGACTTGGGTGCAACGGCGGATTGCGTCGTCTTTATTTTATTCATTATGCACATTGACCAAGAGTTATGTGACCACCCTATATTAGTGAGGTATTCTCATATCTCCATGACCTTGATACATACTTTGTACATACACGGATGCATAATACGCATGAGGGCACGGATCTTCGTATTCGGGTCGCTCCCAATGCATAAGGGACGTATGTCAACTTAGTCATATTTATTATGTTAGGATGCATTCATTGGACTTACTGGTGAGAAACTAGATGTATCATGTCAGGGATACGATTCAAACAGTCATTTAGGTGGAGCAGACATACACGAGTCGTTTGGGCTACTTTATACTTTTCTTATGTAGGCCGTACACTCCGCTGGAGACGCGAGTCATGATGACCCTATATTTACTTGGCGGCCTCTGACGTCCGTGACGTTATGCACGTGGCCCCTGGATCTCCAAGAGAACTATGCCCATCCCATTATTTATCCAGACAACCCAATCGTGCTACGGTTATCCTTATTTGCATTCACGTAGCTTGGTTAGTTTACCTAGTACATATATTTATATTCAGTTTATGATTGGCATACTTCTATGTATCTTGTTACATCCTTCTTAGGACCTGGTCCCTTGCCAGTTTTGCAGCATAGACCATTTTAAAGCCTGCCTGGAGTTGCTGATGTGTGTTGCTTTATCATGCGGGCATTGGACTTTGGTACTGTTATCATTTCTATCGCCGTTATGTTTATCATTTATCGTTACTTATTTATGGTATTATGACCTAGTTTTATAGACTCATATTTCTTTCTAGAGTTTGTTCGAGCTTGTATGTTACTGGATGACCGACTTTAGCATATGTAGCTCATTCTTATATATTATTTAATTGTGGATTGAGATATAGTTATATTTACTTTATTATCTAGTTAGTGACCATTATAGTACATCTTATACGTATTCGAGTCGGACCAGAGTCTGGTTGAATACGTAACTGGCATGTTACGTATTCCTAATTCTATGTATCTTGGGACTGAGGTATGACACCTACCGTGTGACACCATCTCCACTTGCTGATTCTCGACGACCACAGACTCTAATCGACCATGACGACCACATCCCCGGTACGCCAAACACAGTCGTTACCGCATCTCCGCACCAAGAACCTCAGTTTCTGACCTCCATGACCTCGCCATGGTGTTTTATGGACTTTCGACCACCAACCTTCACTTATTTATTTTATGGAAGAAGAAAGTCATGGTAGCCTCTATTTATTTGGTGAGAATTTATATGACCTTGTTCCTATTCTTCTTGGTAAATAGTTCATATTAAGAACAACATTGTTATTAAATTTTGTTCACGTAAGTAGAGAATTATGAATATAGATTACCATTTGCTATTAGAGGATTTTTGTTCACGTGGGTAGAAAAAAGGAAAAAAAAGAGTAGAAAAGAAAAGAGGAAGAAAAAAGTTGGTTACTCAACTGTCCGCGAGAGTAGAGAATTATGAATATAGATTACCATTTGCTATTAAAGACTTGTTGTGTACATATATGTTGGTGTGTAATTCTTGGTTGTTTGTTGGGTTCTGGTAGATTCTCAATGGACCGTAGTAGCGTAGCTTTCGCCTAGGCTTTGGTATGGCTTTTGGACCACAGTCTCAACTCAGATTGGACAAATTGAGGTAAGTATACATTGCCTATTGATTTACAGTATTAACATACATATTTTCTTACCAGTCATTTATTTTGGATATACTGCTATCTGTTTCATTTGTTTCTTACATGTATGGTTACATGATTATTCCTGCTGACAAATAGACATTGATATATGGATTCACATTGCATGACATGCTAGGCAACCCGTATATGATGCCTGATGTTTACTTGATGACAGACTTGTCCCTATATATGTTTTTTGGGACTTACCACCTGTTATTGGTCTAGTGGTCGTATCGTAGATGCGACGCGGGCAGTAGCATTAGGATGAGAGAACTTACACTGTGCGCTTGGGATACTTTCCCACATTGCTACCGTTGTCTCATTCCCAGAGCTTCGGATTCATCATTAGTTACCACAGTTTCCTTACAGGAGTTGTGGATTCATCATTAGTTGCTACATTTTTTTACTTACAAGGACTATGGATTACATCGTAGCAGCCCACGTGTTCAAGTTATATTCTCAATTTGCATTTCACATAGGTTGGTCAGACTGGTTTATGTTAGTTGAACATAGACCCTTGTTTACATCTTTGTGTGTTATTTACTGTTTTTTCATAAGGCATATTTCTATGTATATTGTTCCATCTCTCTGAGGACCTGGTTCCTTTCCAGGTTATTGCTGAGTGCTGACATAGGACTATAGGGATACTTCTTCGGGATCCAGGTATTTCTTGATGGTACCTTCTTTATCATTCTTTTATAGTACCTTCTTTATCATTCTTTTATAGTTCATTTCAAGTTCTCATTTCTTAGTTGTTTAGTTTGACTTATGGATGTATATTATGGATGATTGGACATATTATCTGAATATGATAGCTTATACATACTTAAGTCGAACAAGAGTCTGGTTGAATACGTAGTTGGTAATTTTTACGTGGCCTGGTCTTGTATATTTTGGGACTGGAGCGTGACATAGTTTTGTGGTTGTCCATGCAGGTCTCATCTTCGTAAAGTATATGAAGTCATTGTAGTACTTAGGCTTGTTGTACTACTACGTGCCTGTGACTAATTGAGGATTTAAAGAATTAAGAATACATCCACAAATAGGGTTATGGCTTCTCTAAGATCCTTCCAGCATGATTTCTTTCGTTTATTCTTCTCGACAATATTGCATTCATGTTTTCTCATCCTATAATTTGCTTGAACTTCTCTTTGTTGACCTCGGGATCAACTTATCTCTTTTAAAAAAAATATTTTAAAAATGTCTCATGGATTTGGTCAAGGATAAGTTCGAGAAACTATATTTCATACTTGTATTATAGAATCATGAGCTTTTGCTGCCAGAGGCATACTGGCTAGGTAGAACTTCAGAATCAGGATCACGAAAGTATATATATTTCTTGGATTTTACCTAGACTATATCATATGCATCCTGATTGACTCTTTAGCTTATTTCATAAAAGTTATTTTGGAAACATCTTATAGATTTAGCCGAAGACAAGTTCAAGAACCTGTATTATCTGGCGTGGTAATGGTGCACTGCAGCCATCTGTCATATTATGAAACAAGAAAGTTATTTATAGCCAGATGCACCATGGTGTGGCAATATCTTCACGTGACATAATCACGGAGGTATATGGTTCTCGTATTTTTCCTAGACTACTTCCTATGCATCTCGGTTGGCTCTGATACCGTCATTGGAAAATTGTTATTAAACTTTTCTGCTTTGCTTGACCCTACCGTTGTTTGATGGATTGCTCGATCTAGCCTTAGGGACTTGCTATTTTTTCTTGACGACTGGAATAGACAACCTCCATAAATAAATTGTATCAAATAGCTAGAGTACATTATTGTGTGATTGGGATGATGAGGTAGCATGATTCCTTAGAGACTGCATGAGTAAAATTTCTAGGTTAATTATGATGGTTAGACTATGTTTTACAATAGGGTTTCATAACCATAAGGTTGTATGGGTTGACTTGGGGACTTCAAGGTTGGTAAGTTAGTTCAGAAAGTCTCACTTACGAAAGGGTGGAAAGATTGATGCTTTATGGGAGTTCTAGACATAACCACTATTTGTAATTATTTGCAAAGGATATTTGATGGCAATATTGGTACGAAAAGATTTGGTAGGTAAATGCTAGAAATTAAGATTGAGAATATGGCTTCGATAAGCCTAGATTGTAGACTAGTGACAATTTTTACCAATTGATTAGATGTGATGAAACAACCATAAGAACAATATTAAGTAGGTGATAGGGAACCCAGAGGTAGAGAGGTGCGAAGTAGGAGTAACAATAACATATATTATTGTCAAATTTTTTTTTGAGGTTTAAATCATCAAGGGTAATTATATGTAGTAGGATTCTAGTTTTGTAAGTGAAGATACAAGCGATTGCAATGAGGTCAAGGTAATAAGGTAATAATAGTTATAGAGAGAAGGGGTGAATAATGTTTTTACATATATACTTGAGACTTTGGGGATTAAATATTTAAGATGACTAAGTAGTGATAATTTTGATGATTAGGTCGATTCGTTAGTCATGATGAGATAAGTTTGCTTGATAATGAAATGGGTAAAAAAAATATCGAGTGGTGATTAAAAGGCTCAGGCTCTAAAGGTCCACAAAAAATTGGTATGTCATACTATCTATATAATTGCAATATTTTACTGAGGTAGAGATTACTAGTATAAAAACAAGGGTCGAATTCTGATCTCTTTGAAATTGAGAGTTAATGACCGGACTGTAGAATGTTGAGGATAAAACTTTCAATAGGAGAATCAATAATGTAGAAAGGGAGAGAGACAAGACAATCGAGAAACAAATGTATGGTTATTTGTGACATATAATGGCAACCATAAATGCTTCAAGAGATTAGTTAGTTTTAAATTTTGAGGATGAAAATTCAATTTTAGTGGCCTTCAATTTTGAGGAAGAAATTATTCTAAGGTGGGTAGGATGTAAACCCCAGTCTTTTAAAAAAAAAACTTCAAGAAACTAGATAGAGCTTTCTAAATAGTTCATGATTCAGGTAAGTTAAAGAATATGTGTAATTGTGTATCTTTTAACGAGGGATTACCATAGGTGTTAATTTGAATTGGAAAACAAAATCTTGACTTGGGGAGAAGAAAGATATTTTTCAAATACATAAAGAAATGAAGGATAAACGTCAATAAGGGTAACTAACTAAGTTTTGATTATGATTTACGCCTCTACTAGGACTAGAATATGGTTTTAGACAAAAGCATGAGGATCACTTTGTCATAAATAAGTGAGTAAATAACATTAACAAAACTTAGGTCATGATTGCTAGTCAAATTTAAGTTATAGCTTAATACAGATGAGAACCCTGAGGAAACCTAGATGGTAACCTTTGATCAGTGAAGAATTAGAATGATGGCCTAGGCACGTCCCTCTTGAGATTAGAAAATACATGTGAGATAGGAAAACTACTATTGAAATTGGACTCTAAGCTTCGAAGGATCTCCCAAATTTGAGTCATCGATAACGTATGGAACTACATTAGTTCAAGTGATAAAAGTTTCAGGGTAATACTTGAGTTTATAGTAAGTGATATCAAGGGCGTACAATTTTTTAAAGGTTGTACGATTTTATCTTCTAGGACAAGCGTGTTGACTTGCTATGTTTAGTTCTAAAATTTGTCAAGGATGAATTAAAAAAATTAAGACTAGAGGAGTTCACTCTTGAAGATAAAATTGGATGATAAATGAGATAGTGTTTGTTATAGCTAAGGGCTAAGGGACCTGAATCTGGCAATTGAGAAATAGATGACATAGCATTAATAGATTATGTGATAAAGTATTATTTATTCAGAAAATCAACACAAATATATGATGATTCTATAAAATTTGTATAATGAAAAAGGGGTGGAACCAAGGACAACAATTAAAATTTAGGATGTCAAGGAAGAACTTTAACAAATTAGAAGTTGCAGATTTGTGAAGCATACTCACCAGCGATCAAGTAAACAATATTTTGAGCAACGCAGATTCCTGGCTCTGAGGAATTACTGATCTATAAAGTCTTAATAAATATGCAGTAAAGAATTATTTTTGATAAAAGGATAGGATTCAAATTTCGAATTCTTTTAAATTTTGAGAACGAGTTTTTTTTAAGGTTGGTAGAATGTGAAATCCCGTTCTATATTTTTATGATATTTATATTTACTGTCTTCTCATTCTTAGGAGTTAAAACTTGTTGTCTATTAATTAGTTGAATAAAATTTAATATTCCCCATGCTTAATTTTAAATTATATCTCTAAGTATGTTTCCAAAGGTAACTATACATTATTAATATTTACAGTTTCACAATTTTAAATTTTATCCTTTTAATATTTTCTAGTAGTTCCTAAAAACTAATTACATGCCATAAGTAAATTGCTAAAGCCATTTTCGTTTAAGGACAGATTTGGACACTAGACCAGGGATAAGTTGGGTTCATTTAGATGCACCAAGCCCGGATAACATATTTCTATATGATCCTAGTGAGCCCAGCCCATTAAAATATCAGCAAATAGCTTTTAAATCCAGTCCATGCTGAACCCTAACCCACGACAGCATAAAGGCACAACAGTAGATGCAACCTTAACCCTAGGCTTTCCCAAGTGAACAGTAGCCGCCTCTCTAAATCTTCTCCCTCAAACCAACTCCTCTATTTTTACCACTATTCTATTCCTCATCATGCGTACATTTTCTTCTCACAACCATTACTCCGCCATCAGCATCTGTACCTCCATGCGCGCTCGGACCATCGAATAGCAGGTAGCAACAACCGGTGTTGTCATCGGCCTTCAACTATTGCGTAGCCATCTCCTCCCGAGTGCCACCATCCCCATTTGCTGCTTTCCCGACCACTACAGACTCCAACCGACCACGACGGCCTCATCCCCGGCACGCCAAACGCAGTCGTTACCGCATCTTCTTGCCAAGAACCTCATTTTTTGACCTCCGGGACCTCGCCATAACCAATATGGACTTTCGGCCACCAACCTTCACTTCTTTAGTTCGTGGAAGAAGAAAGTCATGACACCCTCTATTTATTTGGTGAGAATTTATATGACCTTGTTCCTATTCTTCTTGATAAATAGTTCGTATTAAGAATAACATTGTTATTAAACTATGTTCATGTAAGTAGAGAATTGTGAATATAGATTACCGTTTGCTATTAGAGGATCTTTGCTCACGTGGGTGGAAAAAAATGGGAAAAAGAAAAAAAAGAGTAGAAAAGAAAAAATCGGGAGCAGAGATAGTAACTCTACTATTCGCGAGAACAAGAAATGAACTATAGATGTATAAATATATGTATTATAGCTTTGGTTAAATAATTTAATATTATAAGGAATAAATAAATGTTGATGTTATTACCTTTGGACTAGTAAAGATAGTCTCACTTGGCTACACCATTAAGTGGATATCTTAATATAATGCTTTGCTTGTGTTGAGGTGTGCACATAGGGTATGGTGGGGCACATCGGTATCATGTGGGGATATTTTTCTAGGAGAAAAAATGATTAACTTATCAAAGAAAGCATTTATGCATTTTGTCACTCTCTTGAGAAATTTTTCTTAGGAGATAAAACCCAAAGGGACTTAGCGACTCGGACTTGAGCTCAAGGGCGCAAAGTGGCACTTTATTGGCGCACTTTGCACTTAGCATGTCAGCATCGGTGCATGGCACGTGTGCGCATTAGTTGCCCTCGTGCGTTCATTTTATGTGTGAGTTGCATGCACTATTGTTAACGTGGTTGCATGCGCGGGTCCTGTGCGGGTGCAGTACGGGAGCATCTGTCGGCATATGCGTAGTTGTGCGCTAAGCTTGAATTAAATTCTTTCCTATCTTTCCTATAACAATAGAAGGCCAGGTTCCTCTATAAATACTCTCTTCATAGCCACTTTGAGAACTTACTTCGAAAAGGAGAGAGACGAAGAGAGGTTCGGCAGCTACTGCCATTGGTGTTCATGAGTTCAATCGAGTCCAGACTGGAGGTGACGCTAGCGTTCCAGAAGTTCTTCAAGAACTTGCTGGTTTCTGGGATCAGATCGTGTGGGGCAAATCTTGCTTTAAGCAACGGTGATCTTCATCACCCCAACAAAAAGTGATCCGTCTATTTTCTTCTCTCTCATTGTGGTTGGTTTAGTCCGTGTGCAACTGCGATTACAAGGAAGATCAATATTCAAGAAGTTGTAATCAAAGTTAACTAGATTATTGTGATTTACTGGAATAGATTTCTTCAGAGGATAAACTTGTTTACTGAAGCCTTTGTGTCTCGACTACAACTTCAGTGTCAAACATAGGGTAGACTATAAAATTTGTGTGAAGTTTTGTAACTGGCTTGTTCTTCCATTTTTTGATTAAGCCCCGAGACTAACAATCTCAAAGCAAAATATGAAGAAAAGATGGAGAACACCTGTACAAACCTTCTCGACACAAGTTTTAACAAACTTGAGAAGTTTGACGGGAAGAATTATAATGTCTAGAAGAGAAAGGTCAGCCTTAATCTTTAACTCGTAAGCGTGGACTATGTTTTGACAGATCCTGAGCCTGTTATTCCAGAGGGTGATGATGCTACTGTACAGGCGATTGCTAATACAATTGATAAACAGAACAAGTGGAGGAGAGACAACAGCTCTGCAAGCTGCTGATTCTTAACTCCATGGAAGATACTCTGGCGGAGTCATATAGCAAGACAGACCATACAAAGGTCGTCTGGGAGTTACTAGAAAAGTATTACAAGGTGGCTGAAAACTGTAACAAGATCCATGTGACCGAAAAGGTCTAGAAGATGTGATTTGAGGACGACAAGACGATGTTGCCTCAAGTCAAGAAATTTCTCAAACTTTGTCAAAAGCTTAAGGATGATCGCATGCCCATGGTCGACGCTTTCATCGTCGGAGGTATATGAACAAGCTCCCGTCTAGATGGAGCAACTTTATCTCGAACATGCACCAGAAGAAGATGAAGGTTAGCCTTGATCAACTTTTGCACAACATCCATGTTGAAGATGAGTTGAGGGCTCAAAACAAAGTGGATACGCTGTCCAAGCTGTTGGCAAAGGCCAATTTGGTGTATGCTAGTGACTCCAAGAGAAAGCAGAAGGCTTCTCACAACAACAAGGACTTCAACTATCTGAAGGTGAAGTCAACTCCATTCAAGCCGAAGCCCAAGCCCAAGCCAAAGTCAGATGTGACTTGCTTTAACTATGGCAAGAAGGGACACTACCGAAATAACTACAGATCTAAGCCCAAATAAACAGAGCAAGGTGAGCCTAACAAGGTTGCTATGATTATACAGGTTGTCACGGCTGGTGTCGACATTGACTGGTGGGTAGATACTGGCACATCCTGCCATGTTTGCTTATAGAGGGAGTTGTTCACCACATACAAGCCTACATCTGAGAAGGTTATGGTGGTAAACCGGGCACAAGCTAAAGTACAAGGGATCAGGACGGTGGTACTGAATCTGACTTCGGGGAAGTCATTTATGCTTCAGGATGTGAAGCATGTACCGATGATTGCCAATAACCTAGTTTTAGGAAGTCTGCACTACAATGCAGGCTTGAGGATGGACATCAATGTTGAACAAATGGTGATTTCTTACAAAGGAACATACTTCAGAAAAGTATTTTGTACCGAAGGGATGTTCAAACTTCAACTTGTAACTCCTGCTAAGATGATAAATACAGTCTATTCTTCTAGTTATTTTCTTGAGTTATGGCATAATAGACTAGGACATATTCATTGTAAAAGAATAAACAAAATGTCTAGTCTAGGACTTATCTCCAAATATGGGGGAAAGGATTATGAGGTCTGTGCGCAGACAAATATCACAAAAAACTATTCAAGCAGGTTAACTGAAGCACAGATCTTTTGGAGTTGGTGCACTCTGATATCTGTAACTTCAAACAGTTCTCCACAAAGGCCAAGATAAAGTATTTCATTACATTCATCAATGACTACTCAAAGTACGCATTCGTCTATTTGCTTAAGTTAAACTATGAAGCATTCAAGAAGTTCAAGGAGTTCAAGACTGAGGCTGAAAGTCAAACCGGACAACAACTCAAGAGACTCAAAAGTGATCAAGGTGGAGAGTATAGGTCTATTAAATTCGTATCATTCTGTGAAGAACATAGAATTGTCAATGAGACAGCTACTCAATATTCTTCTCAATCGAATGAAGTAGCTGAAAGAAAGAATATGACGGTGATAGAGATGATAAACTCAATGCTGTTGACTATGGGTCTTCCAAACTACTTATGGGAAGAAGCTGTGCTAACGACTAAATTTATTATGAACAGAGTGTCGTACGCAACTTCCGATGTTACTTCTCATAAACTCTGGTTCAAAGTCAGACCCAACTTGAATATTATTCGAGTGTGGGTGTATCTGGCATATGTTAATCTT
Organism: Iris macrosiphon; assembly: GCA_036927795.1. Taxonomy (NCBI): domain Eukaryota; kingdom Viridiplantae; phylum Streptophyta; class Magnoliopsida; order Asparagales; family Iridaceae; genus Iris; species Iris macrosiphon. Next base: position 108,324,609 of record JAYESA010000007.1, on the reverse strand, counting down.
TCAGACTTGAAGATTTAAAAGATGGGTATGAGGACTACAAAGACAAACTTCCTGGGTTATGCTGAGAAAAGTGATGCTCAGAGGTTTCTTGATATTGAGTCAAATCATATCATCGAATCTCATGACACAAAATTCTTTGAAGATAAATTTGTAAGGCACAAGAACATTTTTATCGTAGACATACTAGAGAATAGTGTAAGTGTACAGGACGCTAACGCTTCTAATGAAGATGTAGTCCAAGAAGAAGTTGTCATTCTAGAGACAACGTTCGAACTAGAACTCGCAGAACCAATGTCTAAGCGAGTAAGATGATATAAGGACTTTGGAAATGACTTTGTCACCTATCATATGGAAGTAGATCCGCTTACCTATGATGATACGATGAAGACCAAAGACGGTATTTTTGGAGGAAGGCTATCAATGATGAGTATGACTCAATAACCTCCAATAATACTTGGGTGTTGGTTGATCTACCTGAAGGAGCTAAAACAATCAGATGTAAGTGGATCATCAAGAAAAAGATGAAGGCTGATGGAACTGTTGACAATTTCAAGGCAAAGTTGGTTGCCAAGGGATTTTTATAGAAGCAGGGGATCGACTACTTTGACACATATGCTCCAGTAGCGCAGATGACGACCATCAGGATGTTGATTACTCTGAGTACAATTTACAAGCTAGTTATTCATTAGATGTATGTTAAAATAGTATTCCTAAATAGAGAATTTACTGAAGAGATTTACATGCAACAACCAGAAGGATTTGTCATCAAAGGGCTTGAAGACAAAGTTTGTAAGTTGGTAAAATCATTATACGGTCTGAAGTAAGCTCCCAAGATATGGCATAAGAAACTTGATAAAGTTATAAGATCAAATGCTACAAGATCATTGAGATGGACAAGTGTGTATATACAAATTTCAATGACGAGTCTATACGTAGATGATATGTTGATTCTGGGTACGGATCTAGCGCGTGTCACTGAGACAAAGAAGTTTCTCTCATCCAAGTTCAGTATGAAGGACTTGGGGGAAGCTAATATTATCCTGGGGATAAAGATCATCCGTACGAATACTGGAGTGATGCTGTCACAGTCCTCACAGTCTTATTATATTAAGAAGATGCTCATACGCTATGGATGTCACTACCATATTTTCTAGGAAAGAATATTTTGATAATTTCATAATTAATTAAATATTGTGCATATTGTATAATTATTTATTATATTATATAATTATTGTTAGATGTTAGTTTATTATTTTGGACTTGTGTTAGTGGACCTAACTAGTTTAGTTTAGACTCATGGACCAACATTTATAAACTGTTAGAATTGAGCCAAATTAAAAGCCCATTCATTAGGAGGATAATTAGTTTAATTAAACCATTAAACTAGAACCTTTCTTCCTTAATTATTTCTTCATGAGAGGCCCCAAGAGATATAATAGACATTACATAGTAGCTTGAGGAAGGGGCAAGGGGGGTCAGCCATTATAAAGAGGGGGGAAGTTTCTCTCTCCACTTTTTATTTCAAAACTAGATCTAGAATTTCCTTCAACCAAATTCCTTCATTCCCACATCAATTCTCGACCAAATTTTATCCCAATTTCTTTCCAAATAACTATTGGAGGCTAGTAGAGCAAGGATCTAGAAGAAGGAAGAAATAATCTACAAAGAGGAGCAAGGATCTACAAGTTGAAGGCCAATTTTATCAAATTTGGAGATTACATTAGAAATCCATCTCCCAATAAGTATAATTCAGTTTTTTTCTTTAATTAGGTTTTAAATATGAGATTTAACCATGAGAAACCATCCCATATGCATAGGCTACCCATAAAAATTGGAATTAAGTTCATAGGAGGCCTATGGAGAAAGTTATAGTACTTTTTGTATCAATTTTGTGGGAATTCCCAGATTGACACTTGTTGTCTTTGTCAATTGGTCATATAGATCAATTTGACATGTGTTTGGTTATTTATGGCTAGTGTTTTGTCCACAATTAGATATGTGTGGGTTGTATCCCCATAATTTGGTAATACGTGTTGATTTGGAGATTTTTTCTTCGACACGGGACTTTGTGTATGTAATATTTTGATACGGACACGTAGATATGTGTTTGACTCTTTGTATTATTTATTATTGGTATTTTAGACTTGCTCGTGTCTTTCGGAGTATGTTTGGTTGTGTGGTGGACTCGTATCGCAAGCGTATCATAGATCTAGTGTAATACGGGTGCGATGCACTCCACGTGTTTGTTGTGTTGCATTTCTAGATTCAAATTCTAGTATTCTTAGCTATGTGTGATATATGTATACATATGTATATAGTATATAAGTATAGATATCTATATGCATATGGTTGTTATATATGTGTATAGCTATATGATTGTGTGTTTATATGCATATTGATATTATGTGTATCTATATTATATGGTATATATATATATATATATATATATATATATATATATATATATATATATATATATATATATATATATATATATATATATAATCTAGTAGTGTATATGTGTTATGTTCATATACGTATATATGCATATATGCAAGTGTGTATATATAAATATAGTGATATGTACTTATATATATGTGCTTGTATATATATATACATATATGAATAGTTGAGAGGAGGGTAATATATGTACATAGGTATATAGAAAAGAGGTGTTATACATATATGTAAGTAGTATGTTTGTGTGTGTTGTGTGCTTGTATGTGTGTCGGGCTCAAAGGAAGAGAAGCAGTTCAACAAGGGGGGTCGGGGACCTCAGTGCATAGCAGCCATATACAGCAGGTGCTAGCAGCAGCAGCATGTAGGCCAGCAGAACAACAGCGAGGGCTCAACAGGGAACAACAAAGGGAGCAGCCGCTAGCTAGTCAGCAGTAACAATAATCGCATAGCAGCAGCAGCAGCAGCTACACCAGTGTAACCGAGCAGCAGCAGCAGATATGCAGAGCTAGGAGCAGCAGTAGCACCAGTGCAGAGCCTCTAGGTAGCAAGTGAAGAGTAACCGAGCAGCAGCAGTAGGTTTCGGTGGCAGCAACAGCGAGGTTAGGCAGGGGTTTAGATGTTCAGATAGTTAGTTAGTTAGTTAGTTAACTATTAGTAGTTATTGTTAGTTAACTAGTTAGTTAGTATCTATTTAGTTATACCTCTTATAGATATCTCTAAGTTATATATATATATATATATATATATATATATATATATATATATATATATATATATATATATATATATATATATATATATTAGTGGTATGGATAGTTAATATGGCAAGGTAGTTAGTATTTAAATCCATAGTAGTAAATACTAGTAGTTGGTATAAGTACATACTAGTAGTTTATATTGGATTGATATATGTACCTATTAGTATATAGTTAGATTGGATATCTATACTAGTGTGGCATTACCTTGAGATACCATGGTAAATGCCAAGGTATTGGCCGATACTCAAGGTATTGAGTTTGAGTATCAAAAATAGGTATTTAGTGGTGCGATACCAAGTTGGTTCAAAGCCAAGATATCCATTTAGTATTTGTAATTAGGATTAGTATATATATATATATTTGTTTGGATATGTAAATATGATATTTCCATGTCTTGTTTGCGTATTTACGGTATCTTAGTATTCTAGATTTAGCTTGTATGGCTTAGTTTCTTAGTGTATGAACCCAATATCCTTGAGATAGACTCATGTAATCTAGAAATATGTAGTTTGATCAAGTTTGACCGGTTTAACTTTGAGTTGACATAGTTTGACTATTTTGACTTAGAAATGGCTCTTTGACCTAGATGTTGACTAGTTTAACTTATTGTTATTTCGAAACTTGTATTGATGTTATATTCCCTATCTAGGTCTTCGAGGCACCGTACCGGACATCTGTGAGACTATTCACCTGTCACTACCACATTTTCAGATAAGGACATTTGTGTAATTTCACTATTCTGAATAATTATGTATTAAATTAATCTGCTGAGTTTTTTAAAACTATTTATATGTTGTTAGTTGTGTTTGGTTTAGGTCAAACCCTAGAACTCATTAGGACTATAACCCTAATGACTAAACCCTAGTTTGAAACCCAAATTCTAGACAAACTCTAGAATTCCAATTCTAGGGTTGAACCTCAAACCCTAGAATGACTAAACCTGAGTTAATTGAGTTCTGCATGACCTAATATGGGGGTTTAACCTAAACCTATGCATTAGAAACCATAACCTAGTTTCCAATATAAAAGGAAGCCACCCTCAACCTTTTCTTCTTCATGAAGAAAGAAAACCCTAGCCTCCATTAGAGAAAACCTTTTCCCCCACCACAAATTCGGAATCAAACCCTAGGGATTCCATTTTTCTCCTCCAAAGCAAGGGAAGCAAGGAGCTTGGGTCAAGGAACCTTGGGGAAGAAGAACCTTCATAGGAAAACCATCTCCCTATAGGTAAAATCCGAATTTCTATCCATTTTAATTTTGTTTTTCTTGTTGTTGGCCATTAGAAAACCTACCTTATTGTATGGATCTCGATTTCGTAGGTCCTACATGAAGACCTAGGAAATTCTAGGGTTTTAGGTGACCTACGTTTGGTTTTCCCCAATTTCATGAACCCTAACCCTAAGGGTTTACATGTAGACAGATTTCCTCATTTGCATATAGATATGATTTTGATTTAGGGTTTTAATTTTGGGTTTTTCATGGGATCTTAATGTGAAACCCGATTTCAGCCCCCTAGGTGTTTGTAGAAATGCCCTTAAGGTTTATTTATCTAATGTATTCAAAGTTTAGCATATTTTGGAATACATCTGTATGCATACACTATTGCATAAGTGTATAGATATGTTTCGATAATTATACATATATATGCGCAGTCGGGCTTGGAGAGATGTACTGTACAGTCGGGTATTTTGGTCACTGTGTGGGTAACTATGTATTACCTATATGTTAGATGCCTGTGTTCTTTGTTTATCAGTGTGTATACAGTGTGTATCGACAGTAGGAACAAGGGATAAGGTTCTGTGTAGAGTCAGGTTTGGGGAAAATTCTGTGCAGTTTGTGACTGTGTGTTTGAGCAGTGGGTGTTTATGTATCTCTGTGGTATCAGTGTCGTGTCTGTGGGAGTCTTGTGTTTCAGTTATGTATGTAGTACCTGTGCTTATGTATGTTAGTATCAATTTCAGAGGTGACTGTGTGTAGGTATTTGAATTTGCAGAGAGTTTTAGTCCTGTGCACAGTCGGGGAAATTGAGTGTAAATTCTGAGAGAAGGGAGAGAGAGCAGTGAACTTAAATCTGTGTGCAATGTGTATCAGTACCAATACCTGTATGTTTCAGTGAGCAGTATGGGGGTTTCAATGGCTGTGCTGTGTCACTAATTTGAGTGTATATGTGTGTGCAGTGAGTTAATTTGTGTGTACTAGCAGTGTGTGTATGTGTCCCTATTTTAGGAGTGTCCTAGTGTTCACCTGTGTCTCAGTCAGTTAATTACCTGTGCAGTGATACCTATGTGAACCTATGTGTCTGTGTGTATCAGAGATGGAGAAGAGAGAGTGTGGCTGTGTGTGAGTGAACTTAAGTGACTGTAGTGTATCAGTGTAATCTGTGTGATGTGTGTGAACCAGTGCACTGAATGTGTGCAGGAAAGGGGGAAGTTCTGTGTATAAATTTTGAGAGGTAATGTTATATGAGTGTGAGAGAGAGAAGTGTGGCAGTGTATTGATTTATGTGTGTGCCAGTGAGGGAGTTTTTTGTGAGTGTTAGCCTCAGTGTTAGGACATATATAACCAGTGAGCTGAGAGTGCAGTGTTTTGTTTTGTGAATACCTGTGTATAGGTCTAATGTATCAGTAACTGCCAATGTATCAGTAAGTGCCAATGTGTGTGTAGGTATGCCAATACCTGGGTGTTCTCAGTGTGCAGGGAGGTTCCTGTTCAGTGTGTGTTGGCATTTGGGTTTTAGTATCAGTGTTAGGAATCAATGTATCAGGTCAGTGAGTCCTATGTGCATTCTAGTGTGTGACTGTGTAATAAGAATTCTGTGAGCAGTGTGAACTGTGCAAATTAATACCTCAGTGTGTATCAGTGTTGACTTTAGAGTGTGTTCCTGTGTATATGTGTGTGGTAGTGTAGGAATTTATGGTATCAGTGATAATATCAGTGAGCCTATCATTAGTATTTGGTATTGGTTAATTGGTATCATGTATAGTTGGTAAGGTTAGATACCAAATAGGTATTAGGTATTAAGTTACTAGTTAAGTTATCAACTAGTATAAGCTAGGTATTCTTAGTATGGTCAATTAGATAAGAATAAGACTAAGGTTGACTAGTAGACCTAGTATAGACCTAGAAATAGCTTAGAAACATCATCCTAGTTATTATTTATAATTATCTTTCCACACCACCATTTAACACTTATATTTCATTTATATAGGTCATTGTGATTCCCTTTGGACATCGATCCTCACCCTTTGCTCAGGACCACAGGCGAGTACATTCTCTGACAGTTTTCATTTTGTTGATTACTTCTATAATCTAGTTGTATTACATACTTGATTCCGACACTATGAATACACGAGTTAGCACCCTAGATCCCTATCATGAGGAGTCGTGATTGGAATCCATCGTGCTAGCTGGGGATGGGGAACTATTAGTAGATTATGTGATCATATCCAGACCCTTACATGCATCATAGCTCACCCCACTTCTCACGTCAGGTGCAGCCTGACCATTTACATGCATCATAGTTGTTATATATGATTAGCCTGACCACTACATGCATCATAGCTAACCATATGGTTAGCCTAACTTACAAGAATCATAGTTAATCATATATAACCAGCCTGATCTAGTCCCAAGCCGATCACATGGTAAACTGATAATTCAAACACTTAGCTAGATGTCTATTCTTTATTCAGATTTACTTGTTCTAGCATTCACTGTTTATTGTTGCTTGCTAGATGCTCTATTGCCTATTTTATTTCTCCAGTACTTCACATTTTCAGCATATATTCTCATCTTGTATTTCTTACACTGTTTATAGTTTTTGTCAATTTAATGAAACTGCTGTTAGTGCTTGTGCTTTGTTCCAATCCTGACTGGATAACATTTTTCAGAGGACCTGGAGAACTTGTGCCCCACTCATTACGGCCCAGGATTAGAGGGAGATTTCACTCCGAAAATCCCAGAGGAGTTGCCTATCCTAGAGGAGATCTTACCTGCCTGTACTTAGATTACTTTTTCTGTATTTATTGTTTTAGACTGAGACTGAGTTGTATTTATTATTTTGTGACTTTGTGAGGTCATCTAGGCCCAGGACTTGTGTTGCACTTTTGTGATTGGTTTATATAGAACTCTTTTCCATCCTCTTCGTGCCATTATTTCTTATAGCATTGAGTATATTTATAGAACTGTGGATTATTATCATTGTCCTCCGTACGGAGTTGAGACGATTGACAGGATATATATTATGTTGTGACCTTGACAGCGTTCTACCGCCGATGTTGCGGCGTAGGCTGGACGTACCCACGACTCATGCCCAAATTTAGGGTGCGGGTCGTGACACGTTTTTAGTGGTGGCCCATGCAGGTCTAGCCCTAGTTTCGCATTAGAGCGATATCGTAGTGGTGCTCGCTTAGAGTATTACTACGAGCCTGTTTTAGGAAATAGGAATTAGGCCGAGGATATGCTCAATCACAATTAGGAAATTCTGATTCTTATAATACTACTCTTAATAATTTTTCCTTTAGAAATATACTGTCCTTCCTTGATGATATCGTGTCTATTTGCCTTAATTAAATCCTTCGATCTGTCTTCAGGATGCCGCCGAGGACCAGGTCCCGGAGAACCGGAGCAACAGAGTCAGAGAGGTCTGCCACCTCTCGCCTTGCCGGACAGGCATCCGCAGCACCTCCTACATCTCCAGTACATGTGGGAGTGTCTGCAGCATTCGGGGGTCCTCCACCACCTGTTCAGAGGGTCCCCATAGCTATGACGGCACCACCACCACCACCACCACCACCACCACCACCAGTTCAGTATCCAGGAGGTGTGCCCGTCGATGGAGCACAGATGTTCGCTTTAATTCAGGGCATGGTCGATGCCCAGAGGACGTCGACAGAAGCCCAGAGGGTGCAGGCTGAGGCACACCAGGCCAAGACAGAGATGATGAGGGTGAACATGGAGAATGCTCATCAGGTGGCTCTCCAGGCTGTGGAGAGAGTCACTCAGCAGCAGCAGCATCCTGGTCAGCACCACCAGAGGCCGGGTACCATTGTGGACTTCAAGAGGATGATGCCTCAGGAGTTCAAGGGGACAGAAGGGATACTCTACGCCGATGATTGGCTAGAGGACATCGAGAGGAACTTGCGCTTGGCGCAGCTTCCGGAGGCCCTTCAGATCGAGGCCGCCGGCAGCCAGATGTTCGACATCGCCTTGACGTGGTTTCGCACAGAGCCGAGACTCCTTGACAGGGGACTCACTTGGGAAGCCTTCAAGGAGCTCTTCAAGGAGAAGTTCTTTCCTGATGTTGCCCTGGGAGCTTTGGAGAGTCAGTTCCATGACTTAGCCCAGGGGAGCTCGTCCGTCGATGAGTATGCCACAGAGTTTTGCCGCCTGAGCCACTTCGCGCCATCGATGATTAGAGATCCGGGGGACAGGGCCCGGAAGTTCAGAAAGGGGCTGGCAAGGGAGATCAAGTCTCTCACGTCGGGACGTCGCACAACTACCTACGAGGGCATATTGATGGATGCCCAGATAGCCGAGGACGACTTGGACCTCAGGCCCAAGAGGGGACACGATATTTTCGGAGGAGCAAACAGTAGTGCGGGACCGGGCAAGCGTCCACACTATCAGCAGCAGCAGAGGCCCTTTCAGCAGCAGCACCAGGCACCAGCCCGAGGGCAGGTCCAGCAGCAGCAACAGAGGCAGACTCAGCCCGCCATCCAGTGTACGTACTACGGGAAGACAGGACATACTAGAGAGATCTGCAGGAAGAGATTAGGCTCATGTCTGTCCTGCGGATCGACGACACACCAGCTGAGGGATTGCCCTACCATTCGTCCAGGTCAGGGTGGAGCAGCCGCCCAGAGAGGACCAGACAGGGTACCTGCCGTACCAGGAGGCCAACAACAGAGGGCACCACTTCCACCGCAACATCAGAAGTTTTCCCAACACCAGCAGCAGAGAGGTGTACCCCAGGGGCGAGCGTACGCCATGGCAGTCGAGGAGATCGAGCCAGCAGGAGACTTGATCACAGGTTCGGTTCTTCTCGATTGTATTCCCGTATTTACCTTATTCGACTCTGGTGCTTCCCATAGTTTTATGTCTGTATCTTATGCACTTCGACATCATTTAGACACAGAACCATTAGCTAGGACTTGCAAGATCATGACTAGTGGAGGTATTATCCTAGTCCGTGATCACTGCAAGGACCGGAGGGTGTCAGTAGGAGGCCGAGAGTTGAGCGTGAGCTTACTCGTCATGCCACTTCCGGGGTATAATATTGTACTCGGAATGGGCTGGTTGAGTAGGCATCATGCTACTATAGATTGTTATAGAGGCAGAGTATTATTTAGACCACCAGGAGAGTCGGAGTTTGAGGTCGTCAGAGGAGCAGCGGAACAGAGGAAGAGCACATTTTGTGGAGCCAGGGCGGAAGAAGAGGAGTTGCCACATCCTCTGATAGCGGAGTTCCTGGATGTATTTTCAGAGGAGTTGCCAGGCTTGCCGCCAGACAGAGATGTTGAATTCTCTATAGACTTGGTTCCAGGAGCGGAGCCCATTTTACAACATGTCTATAGAGTCAACAACAGCGAGCTGGCAGAACTGAAGAAGCAAGTTGAGGAGCTGCAGGACAAAGGCTTCATCAAATCCAGTTTATCACCATGGGGAGCTCCGGTATTGTTCGTACCGAAAAAGGACGGCACGGTGCGCATGTGCATTGATTATAGAGCTTTGAACAACCTCACTATCAAGAACAAATACCCGCTGCCGAGGATAGATGATCTTTTCGATCAGTTAAGCAGGGCGAGGGTGTTTTCAAAGATAGATTTGAGGCCAGGCTATCACCAGGTGAAAGTGAAGAGAGAAGACACGCCGAAGACAGCCTTTCGAACCAGATACGGCCAGTTTGAGTTCATGGTGATGCCATTTGGTTTAACCAATGCACCAACAGTATTCATGAACCTGATGAACAAGGTGTTCCACCAGTACCTTGACAAGTTTGTGGTGGTGTTCATCGACGATATTCTTGTGTATTCTAAGACCCCGGAGGAGCACAAAGAGCACCTGAGGTTGGTCTTAGAGACTCTCAGGAGGGAGAAGTTGTACGGGAAACTCTCTAAGTGTGAATTCTTCCTTGACAAGGTTGAATTTCTTGGGCATGTGGTATCGGGTGACGGAATCTTGGTTAACCCACAGAAGATCGAGGCAGTGAAGTCATGGGCTACCCTAGTTCGGTAGCTGAGATCAGGAGTTTTCTCGGACTAGCAGGATACTACAGGAGGTTTGTACAAGACTTCTCCAGGATTGCAGCACCGATGACCAGACTGACTAGGAAGGATGTGGATTTTGTCTGGACGGAGGATTGCCAGGCCGCATTTGATGAGCTGAAGAAGAGGTTGACGATAGCTCCAGTTTTGACGTTGCCAACAGGGACATGTGGTTTCACCATCTACAGTGATGCTTCAGGGAAGGGTCTGGGATGTGTTCTTCAGCAGCACGGGAAGGTAATTGCCTATGCTTCCAGACAGTTACGCCCTCATATAGAGAACTACCCCACCCATGATTTAGAGTTGGCAGCAGTTATCTTCGCTCTAAAGCTGTGGAAATATTACCTGTACGGAGAGCGTATTGAGATCTTCACAGACCACAAGAGCTTGAAGTACGTGTTCACACAGAAGGAACTGAACATGAGGCAGAGGAGGTGGTTGGAGTTGATGAAGGACTTCGACATCTTATTACAGTACCACCCAGAGAAGGCCAACGTAGTCGCCGATGCCTTGAGCAGGTATCCGATGGCGATGTACTTGACGACAGATAGACATTTGTTGGCTGATTTAGAGAGCTTGGAGATTGAGGTATTAGTTCCCGGTACTGAGATTCAGATGTGGGGATTACAGGTACAGTCCGAGCTGATGGACAGGATCAGAGCTGCGCAGTATAATGATGAGGCTCTGAGGAGGATCAAGGCACATGTTCGGGCAGGATTGTCGGACGACTTTACTATCGCAGAGGATGGTTCCTTACGACACGGCACGAGGATATATGTGCCGAGCGGGAAGCTGCGCGAGGAAGTTTTGCAGGAGACACACCGCTCGCAGTACTCAATTCATCCCGGTGCCAACAAGATGTATCGAGACTTGAGAGAGCACGTATGGTGGTATGGAATGAAGCGCGAGGTAGCACGCTTCGTATCCCGGTGTCTAGTGTGCCAGCAGGTAAAGGCAGACCGGCAGAGGCCAGGTGGTTTGCTTTAATCTTTACCGATCCCAGAGTGGAAATGGGAGCACGTGACCATGAATTTTGTTTCAGGGCTTCCACGTTCTCCAGGAGGGAAGGACGCAATTTGGGTCATCGTGGACAGGTTGACCAAATCAGCCCATTTCTTACCTTTCAAGGTGGGCACATCGACAGAGAGGCTAGCAGAGATGTACGTGCGACAGATCGTTAGAGTTTATGGAGTTCCTGTGAGCATCATCTCGGATCGGGATAGCCGTTTCATTTCCCACTTCTGGAGGAGTCTGCAGGCTAGCTTGGGCACTCAGCTCAAGTTCAGTACCGCATACCACCCCCAGACAGACGGGCAGTCTGAAAGGACTATTCAGACTCTCGAGGATATGCTACGCACTTGCGTTCTAGATCTCGGAGGTTCTTGGGAGGATCATCTGCACCTGGTAGAGTTCGCTTACAACAACAGCTACCAGGCCAGCATCGAGATGTCATCATTTGAGGCTCTTTATGGATGGAGGTGTCGTACACCGTTATCTTGGGATGACTTTGGAGAGAGAGCCTTGCTAGGACCAGAAATGGTCGTGGATGCAGCAGAAAAGGTGAAACTCATCAGAGACAGACTGCGAGTGGCACAGGACAGACAGCGGCATTGGGCCGACAGCCACCGTAGACCCCTTGAGTTTCAGGTATAGATTGTTATTTTTCTGGCTTGTGTATGTTGTTTAGACTGCGTGTTGAGACTATTTTGTTTTAGGTTGGCGATCTAGTATTCCTATGGATTTCTTTGACGCGTGGCACGATTCGTTTTGGTCGAGGCGGGAAGCTTAGCCCACGCTACATCGGACCCTTTGGTATTCTTGCGAGGGTAGGTGCAGTGGCGTATAGACTAGACTTGCCGCCTGCATTAGAGGGAGTGCATGATGTGTTCCACGTGTCACAGCTGAGACGGTACATGGCAGACCCTAGTCACGTACTTGACCACTCGGAGATTGAGGTTGGTCCGACGCTCAGCTACCCCGAGCAGCCCGTAGAGATCTTGGACCGCAGAGAGAAGGTGTTGCGAAACCAAACTATTCCTTTGGTTCGTGTTGCATGGAGACATCACTCTCCAGGCAAGTCGACCTGGGAGAGAGAGGACGAAATGCGCGAGCAATACCCGTACCTCTTCTAGACTTGAGGTATATTTTCCATTTCTGATTTCATTCTTGTTCTAGTTCAGCCCAATTTCGAGGACGAAATTTTTTAAGGAGGGTAGACTCTTGTCACTACCACATTTCCAGATAAGGGCATTTGTGTAATTTCACTATTCTGAATAATTATGTATTAAATTAATCTGTTGAGTTTTTTAAAACTATTTATATGTTGTTAGTTGTGTTTGGTTTAGGTCAAACCCTAGAACTCATTAGGACTATAACCCTAATGACTAAACCCTAGTTTGAAACCCAAATTCTAGACAAACTCTAGAATTCCAATTCTAGGGTTGAACCTCAAACCCTAGAATGACTAAACCTGAGTTAATTGAGTTCTGCATGACCTAACATGGGGGTTTAACCTAAACCTATGCATTAGAAACCCTAACCTAGTTTCCAATATAAAAGGAAGCCACCCTCAACCTTTTCTCCTTCATAAAGAAAGAAAACCCTAGCCTCCATTAGAGAAAACCTTTTCCCCCACCACAAATTCGGAATCAAACCCTAGGGATTCCATTTTTCTCCTCCAAAGCAAGGGAAGCAAGGAGCTTGGGTCAAGGAACCTTGGGGAAGAAGAACCTTCATAGGGAAACCATCTCCCTATAGGTAAAATCCAAATTTCTATCCATTTTAATTATGTTTTTCTTGTTGTTGGCCATTAGAAAACCTACCTTGTTGTATGGATCTCGATTTCGTAGGTCCTACATGAAGACCTAGGAAATTCTAGGGTTTTGGGTGACCTACGTTTGGTTTTTCCCAATTTCATGAACCCTAACCCTAGGGGTTTAGATGTAGACAGATTTCCTTATTTGTATATAGATATCATTTTGATTTAGGGTTTTAGTTTTGGGTTTTTCATGGGATCTTAATGTGAAACCCGATTTCAGCCCCTAGGTGTTTGTAGAAATGCCCTTAAGGTTTATTTATCTAATGTATTCGAAGTTCAGCATATTTTGGAATACATCTGTATGCATACACTATTGCATAAGTGTATAGATATGTTTCGATAATTATACATATATATGCGCAGTCGGGCTTGGAGAGATGTACTGTACAGTCGGGTATTTTGGTCACTGTGTGGGTAACTATGTATTACCTATGTATTAGATGCCTGTGTTCTTTGTTTATCAGTGTGTATACAGTGTGTATTGACAGTAGGAACAAGGGATAAGGTTCTGTGTAGAGTCGGGTTTGGGGAAAATTCTGTGCAGTTTGTGACTGTGTGTTTGAGCAGTGGGTGTTTATGTATCTCTGTGGTATCAGTATCGTGTCTGTGGGAGTCTTGTGTTTCAGTTATGTATGTATTACCTGTGCTTATGTATGTTAGTATCAATTTTAGAGGTGACTGTGTGTAGGTATTTGAATTTGCAGAGAGTTTTAGTCCTGTGCACAGTCGGGGAAATTGAGTATAAATTATGAGAGAAGGGAGAGAGAGCAGTGAACTCAAACCTGTGTGTTTGCGATGTGTATCAGTGCCAATACCTGTATATTTCAGTGAGCAGTATGGGGGTTTCAATGGCTGTGCTGTGTCACTAATTTGAGTGTATATGTGTGTACAGTGAGTTAATTTGTGTGTACTAGCAGTGTGTGTATGTGTCCCTGTTTTAGGAGTGTCCTAGTGTTCACCTGTGTCTCAGTCAGTTAATTACCTGTGCAGTGTTACCTATGTGAACCTATGTGTCTGTGTGTATCAGAGATGGGGAAGAGAGTGTGTGGCTGTGTGTGAGTGAACTTAAGTGACTGTAGTGTATTAGTGTAATCTGTGTGATGTGTGTGAACCAGTGCACAGAATGTGTGCAGGAGAGGGGGAAGTTCTGTGTATAAATTTTGAGAGGGAATATTATATGAGTGTGAGAGAGAGAAGTGTGGCAGTGTATTGATTTATGTGTGTGCCAGTGAGGGAGTTTTTTGTGAGTGTTAGCCTCAGTGTTAGGACATATATAACCAGTGAGCTGAGAGTGCAGTGTTTTGTTTTGTGAATACCTGTGTATAGGTCTAATGTATCAGTAACTGCCAATGTATCAGTAAGTGCCAATGTGTGTGTAGGTATGCCAATACCTGGGTGTTCTCAGTGTGCAGGGAGGTTCCTGTTCATTGTGTGTTGGCATTTGGGTTTTAGTATCAGTGTTAGGAATCAATGTATCAGGTCAGTGAGTCCTATGTGCATTCTAGTGTGTGACTGTGTAATAAGAATTCTGTGAGCAGTGTGAACTATGCAAATTAATACCTCAGTGTGTATCAGTGTTGACTTTAGAGTGTGTTCCTGTGTATATTTGTGTGGTAGTGTAGGAATTTATGGTATCAGTGACAATATCAGTGAGCCTATCATTAGTATTTGGTATTGGTTAATTGGTATCATGTATAGTTGGTAAGGTTAGATACCAAATAGGTATTAGGTATTAAGTTACTAGTTAAGTTATCAACTAGTATAAGCTAGGTATTCTTAGTATGGTCAATTAGATAAGAATAAGACTAAGGTTGACTAGTAGACCTAGTATAGACCTAGAAATAGCTTAGAAATATCATCCTAGTTATTATTTATAATTATCTTTCCACACCACCATTTAACACTTATATTTTATTTATATAGGTCATTGTGATTCCCTTTGGACATCGATCCTCACCCTTTGCTCAGGACCACATGCGAGTACATTCTCGGACAGTTTTCATTTTGTTGATTACTTCTATAATCTAGTTGTATTACATACTTGATTCCGACACTATGGATACACGAGTTAGCACCCTAGATCCCTATCATGAGGAGTCGTGATTGGAATCCATCGTGCTAGCTGGGGATGGGGAACTATTAGTAGATTATGTGATCATATCCAGACCCTTACATGCATCATAGCTCACCCCACTTCTCACGTCGGGTGCAGCCTGACCATTTACATGCATCATAGCTGTTATATATGATTAGCCTGACCACTACATGCATCATAGCTAACCATATGGTTAGCCTGACTTACAAGAATCATAGTTAATCATATATAACCAGCCTGATCTAGTCCCAAGCCGATCACATAATAAACTGATAATTCAAACACTTAGCTAGATGTCTATTCTTTATTCAGATTCACTTGTTCTAGCATTCACTGTTTATTGTTCCTTGCTAGATGCTCTATTGCCTATTTTATTTCTCCAGTACTTCATATTTTCAGCATATATTCTCATCTTGTATTTCTTACACTGTTTATAGTTTTTGTCAATTTAATGAAACTGCTGTTAGTGCTTGTGCTTCGTTCCAATCCTGACTGGATAACATTTTTCAGAGGACCTGGAGAACTTGTGCCCCACTCATTACGGCCCAGGATTAGAGGGAGATTTCACTCCGGAAATCCCAGAGGAGTTGCCTATCCTAGAGGAGATCTTACCTGCCTGTACTTAGATTACTTTTTCTGTATTTATTGTTTTAGACTGAGACAATTATATTTATTATTTTGTGACTTTGTGAGGTCATCTAGACCCAGGACTTGTGTTGCACTTTTGTGATTGGTTTATATAGAACTCTTTTCCATCCTCTTCGTGCCATTATTTCTTATAGCTTGTGATTGAGTATATTTATAGAACTGTGGATTATTATCATTGTCCTCCGTGCGGAGTTGAGACGATTGACAGGATATATATTATGTTGTGACCTAGACAGCGTTCTATCGCCGATGCTGCGGCGTAGGCTGGACGTACCCACGACTCATGCCCAAATTTCGGGTGCGGGTTGTGACATCACCGGACTTCAGATGAGTACATTCTCTGATAGTTTCTTATTTATGATATCCTCTATGTTCATTGTATCTAGTATGGATATCCTTGATTTCTTGACACAATGGTTACACGGATTGGTATATCCGGATCTCGTCATGAGATTTTATTCCTTGGTATATATGGTGTATCTTGTGCAAGCCTTGTTTCATTATTCATTTTGTACATATACAGACACTGATTCTCGGGGAGACTAGCTATCTTCCTAGGGAATCCTGTGCTATAGCGTACCATGGTTGGATCCACTATACCAATGTCACTACTACATCCTAAAATAGGGGTATTTTTATCTTTTTATTATTATAAATATTGTGTATACTTATTTTTTTAATTGCATGATATGTGTATGTGTGTGTGTATATATATATATATATTATATAGTGTTCTTTAATGCATGAGTTAGTAGACTAGACCTAAAAGCCCACTAGATGAACCCCTGATCGAAATATAGGATTATGGATTTTAATTAGTATTATTCAGGATTAATTATTAAGGTTATAATTTATTACCGTAATTTTATTTAACTGTGGTACCTTACCGTTATTTCGATATTTGGAGTGCTACACTAGCTTTTGTCTTCCAACAAATTTTACACCCTTACCTAGATGTGCCAGTCTTCCATTCTGATCTTTGTGTAACTTATAAATATGCCCTTTTGTGCTTTATTTTAGTCGCATAATATTCGTCGCAGACGTTTATTTTTAATTCTAAATAAATCCATTTTGCATCTTTGTGCGTTCCAATCAAAATTAGAGACACAATCTCGACCCATTTTGTGCAACCTAAATTATGACAATATTCTATTTCGAGTCTTCTATCTCCATGACACTTGTGTCCCACCTAATTTTAACCCTATGTACTTCCAATTAATTTAAGAACACCATTTGTTTTAATTTTAATTAAATTGATGTAAGGACCCAACTTAACCCAAAACTAGACCCAACACCAAACCAAATCCCCACTCACACCCCCAAGACTCATAATAAATATCACACACCCTTTTTAACCACTACATCACACCAAATATGGTATTTTTCCTCATTCAATTCCAAAATCCCACTTTTGTGCAATTTTTCAAATGTTGGGGACTTTTATGCAAAAGTACAGTGAGGTGTCCACCTCCCATTAGACCCAACACATAAAGAAACACCTCTCATCTTCTTTGATCGGTCATATGTATTTTCTCCATATTTTTGGAGTGTGCAACACTCAAACATCTCCTCCTTAAGCCATCTTGGCCCTCCATTCAACCCAACTCAATCCTAGCCCTCCAAATTCCTTCATGTAGCATTCAACCTCATCCCAAGGAGTACTTGGCTGGCCCTAATCCCTAGGTTTGTATCACCCTCTTCTCCCTCATACAAAAATAATTACCTCCCCATTATTTTTCTATATCCCCATCACCATCATCAACTTCCTCACAACCGACTACACCCACGCCGAATCACCGCCTCCTCACTGACTCAACATCCCTCACAACCCCAACTTCCTTCTTCCCCGGGCTAGTCATCTCCATCCCGCCTGAGCACCCGACTCCGGCCATCCCCGTCCGAGCAGTCGATCCCGACCTCCACCTTATACTGCCACCATTAACTACATCACCACCGCCATCAACACAGCCTCCGCCATTATCTCCACCTCTTCTCCAACTTCCTTTTACCATCATCACAACCGCCACAGCCTTCATGCCCCTTGTCGGAATAACCCAACCCTGACTTCCTCACGCCGGACCACCACTCCATAACACCCTCGAACAATCAACCACCATCCCCGGTCACGACAGCACCACCATCTCCGGTCAGCGTCACCTACCCGGCCACGTGCACGCCAAGGCCAAGGTTCGTAACTGCCTTTCTTTCATGATTTTGTGTGTGCATATATGAATAGTAACTAGGGTTAGCATATTACTTCATGATAGTTTGGTCGATATAATTGCATGACCTTGTGTTAGTGAACCTAATAATTAGTATGTGTCTGTGCATATATGTGTGTATGGTATTTAGGTTTAATATATGAACATACTTCATAGGAAATCGATTGCCAGTATTATAAATATTGTATGTCCATAAGTGTTAATTGTGGGTATCCCTTATTTACATATGACTATATGACCTTGAGTATTAGTGAACTGTCTGCCTTGTGTACACTAACATACTGGCTAGACATGTGTTAGTGCCAATTACTGTCTTATTTTATACAGTAATCGAGGATATGACACATGTGCAGTTAGACGCACACTTGACCCTGCTAGTTGACCAGTTATCACCCCTAACATAGTTTCTGAGTTCAGTGTAATTATGTATGTACGTACTAATATAATGACTGATGTTATATTATTATTATATTATATATATAGGACCATTGGATCATCCTGTGAGACTTCAGGAGCAGGGTATTGGTATTATCCGCTCAGAACAACAGACGAGTATATTTTCTGATAGTTTTTATTATGTTGATCATCACTAAGATTCTAGTTGTATAGCGTACTTGATTCTGACACTATTGAATACACGGGTTAGCATCATCGAGTCCTGTCACGAGGAGTCGTGATTGGAATCCAACGTACTAGCTGAGGACAGAGAGATATTATTAGATTATGTGATCATACCCTACTCTACATGCATCATAGCTCACCCCATACATCACGTCGGGTGTATCCTGACCATTACATGCCTCATAGCCTGTTATATATGATTAGCCTGACTATTGCTCGCATCATAGCTAACCGGATGGTTAGCCTGACCTTACATGAATCAAGCTAATCATATGTAACAAGCCTGATTTGTCCCAAGCCAATCACATGATAGACTGATGTTTCACACACTTAGATAGATATTCTATTCATGTATTTCCAGTTCATTGTTCTGGCATTCACTTGTATTTCTGTTCATTGCTAGTTGTGCTATTGATGATGATATATTCTACAGTATTTCTTATTCCAGTATTTCATACTCACCAGTATTTCTTATTGCCAGTATTTATCTCTATCTTGTATTTTTTTACATTATATTATAGTTTTTGTCAATATACATAGAACTGCTGTTAGTGCTTGTACTTTGTTCCAATCCTGACTGGATATATTTTTCCAGAGGATCTTGAGAACTTCTGTCCCACACACTATGGACCAGGTATAGAGGGAGACTACATACTAGAGATCTTAGAGGAGTCCCTTCCCTAAGAGGAGACACTACCTACAGCTATTTAGACAGTTATTATTTTATGCATTTGAGTTATGCTGAGACTTATGTTGAGTTTCTGTTAAGACTTATGTCTGGTTTATGTTGAGACTTTGTTGAGAATATTTATGTTGGACAGCTAGACTTTAGTTTTATCTCTTTTGAGTTATTGTGCTTGACTTATGTCAGTACTTCCTATCTTTATATCTCATCGTGCTATTTATTCTTATAGCTACTGTGATTAAGTACATATATTATGGACTGTTCAGCAATGTATATTTTATTGTCCTCCTTATGGAGTTGAGTATCATTGACAGGTTATGAATTATGTTTATTATTGAGATCTAGACAGTGTTCTACCGCCGATGCTGTAGCGTAGGCTGGACGTACCCACGTACTCGTGTCCCTACAGCGGGTGCTGGTCGTGACACATTTTTAGTGGTAGCCCACGTAGGTCAAACTTTGCAAGTAGTGCGATGTCGTGGTAGTGCGACGTTTTAGTTGTACTACTGCGTGCCTGAGATAGGATATAGTACATAAGATATTAGGATGAGAGAGGATACTCAATCACAAATTTTTAAGAGATTCCTGGGATAACCCTTGAGAATCTTATTATAATTTCCAATTTAAATCTTTTCCCTTATTTTCGTCCGTTCTCACTTGTTGTTATTAAATTTGATTCTTGTTGATCAATTGTTAAATTTAATTCTTGGTGTCGTTGTTGAGTTTAATTTTATATCGAGATAAATTTTATGGACTAAATTATGGTATCATCTGATGACATATGTTGATGAGGACAGTGAGAAAGGTGAAACGTCTACTTTGGTTATGGAGCCTAGAGTTTATCGCAGCCACATTAGCTGTCGTGGCAGAAACGTAGGAACCTGACTTTGGATGTACATATCTTAGTTATAAAATTTAGAGTTTCTCGCAGCCATACCAGTTAGCGTGGTGAGGATTCTAGATGACATGATTATAGAGTTGCATACCTTAGTTATGGAACCTACGCAGCTATGCTTACTGGCGTGGCGAGAATTCTGAGTGCCATAATTTCGGACAGACGTGTATGATTATCAGGTTGTATCTTAAATTGGTTCTTAAAGTATCATCTCAATACTTATCTACTTCTGTTATTATAGGACCTTGTTCCATCATTTTCTTTGCTAGTAGTAGAGATACCTTCAGTCCTTAGTGCAGTTCCTTTTTGAGCTTTATTTCTTTAAGGATCCATGTTAGTGTGATAATTGGTGACTTGCAATTAGGTCTGTATCTTGAATACCAGTGTTGACTGTTGGGAGTGTGGCTTGTGAGTCTGTAAATATTTCTTGGTTGGACGTGAGCAGTAGGCATCAATATAGAGTTAACCCATAGCGTAGTACCTTGTAGCAATAGTTCTATGATAGGTGTCATTATAGTTAGTATTGGTACTATAGGTAGAAGGGGGAGTAAAGAGTATCAGTAAGGGTTCCAGGAGTTAGTATCAGAGTCAGCATGCCAGTCCTGGATAGTCATGAATTTATGTAGTTGGGTGATCCATGTAAACAATTAAGTATCAAGGAAATTGTGTTAAAAATTAATGGAGCATGATATTCAATTTGATGGTTGATATTTGGGGGTGTCAAGAGTAAAGAGATGTATATGCATAAAGGGTATTAATGAGTATCCTATAGTAGGAGGGTACCCATAAGCGTATAGTTGAGTATAAGAAAATAAGAATACATTGTGCTAAGTAGTAAGACTTGTGTTACAGATAAAAGTAGGGCCCTGATGTGATTAGATATGAGTGTACCGGTATATGACTAGTGATGGATGTATCACCTAATATTGAGGCAAGTGATGTGTTAGAAGCAATAGGTGAAGGAAGTGTCTAGAAATTGTGTACAGGATGCACAGTGGGTGTTGAGTGTCAGTGTGAAAGTTCATGAAAGTGGAAGCATGAGTATTAAAAAATTCAAATAGTGTGCCATGGGTTGAGAAATATCAAGATTGGTTATGGTAGGTATGAAGTGTATCACAGATTAGTGTATCAGCCTGCAAAAGGTTAAAGGGAGATACTTATACATCAATAGAGATATGGAACCATATGTCTGCCTTTATGAGTAAAGTGAAGCATGTGTATTATAGAAGTTAATAACTAGTGTAAGTGATCATGAATTTTAGTGAGTGTGATGAGGTGATCTAATAATGAAGCTAGTGTTACTATACTAAGAGTGCTAATGTTTCTACGCTAAGGATTAGTTGAGCAATGTGCTAGTAACAGTAAGTACCTTTTGTGATAATATTAGATTGGTATATCAGTTAATATGGATAGAAAATTATTGGAAGTAATAGTGCAAGTAATCCGAGCAGTACAAATTTTAGTACACAGTTGAGGGTGTAGACAATTAGTGCATTTGTGTGTACCTTGAGTGTTAGAGACTATGAGTATATATTGGTATACTTAGATAAATGTGGGTAAGAAATATGTATTAGTATATGAGTAGATGATGTACATGTGTAAGGATCTGTTGGCTCGAGCATGCTTGAGATGGCACTATAAACTGATTTGGGTGTCCATCTAGAGTTTTATTAGAGAGAGAAGTACTTAGTGTGGTGTGTTGCACTTGATATGCACTTGAGTGATAAGAACAACTAGTATAAACAATTATAGTAGGTAAGAGAGCTGGCAGTAGGTATGCTTATAGTAGAAACAGTGGTACCTAAAGGGATAGGGGTATCAAACTTTGGATGCATCATTAAACCTATGGTTGTGTTAGAGGTTCTTGGTATCATATTTTGATATTAATAGACAGGTGTGTGCAATATGGATGTATCCATGGATATCTTGTGGACTAGTGATTAGTTAATGTGGGTATCAGTGTATAGGGCTAGGAATTAGTAAGTGAACAAGCCAGAGTTAAGTGTATGTTAGAGGATGAAGATGTCCAGGTGATGGGTTAGCATGCTTTGTTCTTTTTCTTCTATTCCTTTTTCGTTCGTTTGATTGATTGATTGATTTTTTAGTACCACAGCTTGTATCAGTGATTTTCTTGCTAGAATATAGTTAGTAGTACACCCTGACAGAGACTACAATACCATGAAAAAACAAACCATAACCATGCATGTTTTCTCTAGATTGCATGTTGTATGACTGTTGGTAGGATTTTCTTAGACCTTGATTATTGGGGGTTTGACCGTAGTGAAGATTAATGAAGAGGTTATGACTGGACAGAGAGCGACAAGGTGCCTTAAATTTTGAGGATAAATATTAATTTAAATAATGAGTTGAGAACTTAATATGGCAGAATTGACGATTTTGTTAAATTAGTAATTTTATGAAGATTATGATATAATTGAATTTGTCATTAAATTTTGAGGAATTTAAGAAGATTATCATTATATTTATTTGACTACAAGATATAAATTTTAAAACTTATATTTGAATTTTGTAATTGAAGATTTTGTAAGTATTACGGTGTTTGAGTATTGTGGGAAAAAAGAATCGAGGAATAAGATCACAAATGGATTAATGTTTGAATTCAAATTTTTGGGATGAGATTTCAAATTTTATAAATATGCATTGATTGGATTTAAAATTAGAGGATTGGATATTAAATTTTTGTATTTAGTAATTAACTTAAAATATTGGAGGAGATTGTGATAAGAATGAAATTTGATTTTAAATTTGAAGATTTTCAGGAATATAATATTTATAGCATTTTAAACATTTTGTGAAATAACAATATGGATTTACTGCATGATTATATGGTTTGATAAATTTAAATTTTGATAGTAAAAAAAATTACAACTATTGAGAATCTTAAATTTTGAGGACAAAATTTTTCTAAGGGGGGTAGACTTGTCACTACAACATGAAATTTTTCTAAGGGGGGTAGACTTGTCACTACAACATCCTAAAATAGGGATATTTTTGTCTTTTTATTATTATAAGTATTGTGTATACTTATTTTTTTAATTGCATGATAAGAGTGTATATATATATATATATATATATTATATATAGTGTTCTTTAACGCATGAGGTAGTAGACTAGACCTAGAAGCCCACTAGATGAACCCCTGACCAAAATATAGGATTATCGATTTTAATTAGTATTATTCAGGATTAATTATTGAGGTTATAATTTATTATCGTAATTTTATTTAACTGTGGTACCTTACCATTGCTTCGATATTTGGAGCGCTACACTAGCTTTTGTCTTCCAACAAATTTTACACCCTTGTCCTAGACGTGCCAGTCTTCCATTCTGATCTTTGTGTAACTTATAAATATGCCCTTTTGTGCTTTATTTTAGTCACATATTCGTCGCAGACGTTTATTTTTAATTATAAATAAATCTAACTTTTCATCCTTGTGCGTTCCAATCGAAATTGGAGACACAATCTCGACCCATTTTGAGCAACCCAAATTATGATAATATTCTATTCTGAGTCTTGTATGTCTATGATACTTGTGTCCCACCTAATTTTAACCCTATGTACTTCCAATTAATTTAAGAACACCTTTTGCATTAATTTTAATTAAATTGATGTAAGGACCCAACTTAACCCAAAACTAGATCCAACACCAAACCAAACCTCCACCCCCACTCACACTCTCAAGACTCATACTAAATATCACACACCCTTTTTAACCACTACACTACACTAAATATGGTGTTTTCTCTCATTCAATCCCAAAACCCCACTTTTGTGTAATTTTCTAAATATTAGGGACTTTTATGCAAAAGTGTAGTGAGGTGTCCACCTCCCATTGGACCAAACACATGAAGAAACACCTCCTCTCTTCTTTGACCAGTCACATATATTTTCTCCATATTTTTGGAGTGTGCAACACTCAAACATCTCCTCCTTAAGCCATCTTGGCCCTCCATTCAACGCAACTCAATCCTAGCCCTCCAAATTCCTTCATGTAGCATTCAACCTCATCCCAAGGAGTACTTGGCCGGCCCTAATCCCTAGGTTTATATCACCCTCTTCTCCCTCATACAAAAACAATTACCTCCCCATTATTTTTTTTACATCCCCATCACCATCATCAACTTCCTCATAGCCGACTATACCCACGCCGGATCACCGCCTCCTCACCGACTCGACCACCCTCACGACCCCGACTTCCTTCTTCCCCAGGCCAGTCATCTCCATCCCGCCTGAGTACTCGACTCTGGCCATCCCTGTCCGAGCAGTCGATCCCGTCCTCCACCTTACGCCGCCACCATTAACTACATCACCACCGCCATCAACACAACCGCCGCCATCATCTCCACCTCTTCCCCGACTTCCATTCACCATAATTATAACCGCTACAGCCTTCACTTCCCTCGTCGGAACATCCTCGACCCCGACTTTCTCATGCTGGACCACCACTCCACAACACCCTCGACCACTCAACCACCATCCCCGGTCATGACATCACCACCATCTTCGGTCAGCGTTACCTCCCCGAGCACGTGCACGCCAAGGCCAAGGTTCAAAACTGCCTTTCTTTCATGATTTTGTGTGTGCATGTATGAATAGTAACTAGGGTTAGCATATTACTTCATGATAGTTTGGTCGATATGATTACATGACCCTGTGTTAGTGAACCTAATAATTAGTATGTGTTTGTGCATGTATGTGTGTATGGTATTTAGGTTTAATATGTGCACATACTTCATAGGAAATCGATTGCCAGTATTATAGATATGTTATGGACATAAGTGTTAATTATGGGTATCCCGTATTTACATATAACTATATGACCCTGAGTATTAGTAAACTGTCTGCCACACTAACATACTGGCTAGACATGTGTTAGCGCAAATTACTGTCTTATTATGCACAATAATCGAGGGCATGACATCTGTGCAGTTAGACGCACACTTGACCCTGCTAGTTGACCAGTTATTACCCTTAGCGTAGTTTCTAAGTTCAGTGTAATTGTGTATGTGCGTACTAATATAATGGCTAATGTTATATTATTATATATATATTATATATATAGGACCATTGGATCATCCTACGAGACTTCGGGAGCAGAATATTGGTATTGCCCGCTCAGGACCACAAGCGAGTACATTCTCTGACAGTTTTTATTATGTTGATCATCTCTATGATTCTAGTTGTATAGCATAATTGATTCTGACACTATTAGATACACGGACTAGCATCATCGGGTCCTGTCATGAGGAGTCATGATTGGAATCCATCGTGCTAGCTGGGAACGGGGAGATATTAGTAGATTATGTGATCATACCCCACTCTACATGCATCATAGCTCACCCCACATATCACGTCGGGTGTAGCCTGACCATTACATGCCTCATAGCCTGTTATATATGATTAGCCTGACTATTGTTCGCATCATAGCTAACCGTATGGTTAGCCCGACCCTACATGAATCATAGCTAATCATATGTAACAAGCCTGATTTGTCCTGATTCTATCACATGATAGACTGATATTTCACACACTTAGCTAGATATTCTATTCTTGTATTCCCAGTTCATTGTTCTAGCATTCACTTGTATTTCTGTTCATTGCTAGTTGTGCTATTGATGATGATATATTCTCTAGTATTTCTTATTCCAGTATTTTATACTCACCAGTATTTCTTATTGCCAGTATTTATCTCTATCTTGTATTTCTTTACACTGTATTATAGTTTTTGTTAATATACATGGAACTGCTGTTAGTGCTTGTATTAGTTCCGATCCTGACTGGATATATTATGTACATATATCCTATATAGTTATAACTATGTATATATGTGATACTATATTGTTATATGTATTATTGTGTATGTATATATATATATATATATATATATATATATATATATATATATATATATATATATATATATATATATATATATATATATATATATTCTCTTATAGTTGTAAGTATATATAGGTAATTATATATTGTGTTATATATTATATATTGTGTTATATATATGTATATATTGTGTTATATATATAGATATATATAAATGATTGAGAGAGGACAGCAGCTATTGTGATAGTTCGGCATCACAAAAAGGAAACAGCAGCAGCAACAAAAGCAACAACAGCAGCAGCAATAGCGACAACAGCCGCAACAGCAATAACAACAACAGCAGCAATAGCGACGGCCGCATCAGCAATGGTGACAGCAGCCGCCCAGCATCAGCGACAACAGTAGCTCAGCAGTAGTGACGGCAGCAGAAGGCTGTCGCTATAACAGCAATGCAGCAGCAGTATCAGCAGCGTATCAGAGGCTTTTGCGACGGCAGCAGAAAACTGTCGCTATAACATCAGTACTGCAGCAGTATCAGCACATATCAGGGGTCTTTAGCGGCAGCAGCGAGGGTTTTTCGTGACACATATGCGGTTATAATAGTATTATGTATTTAATTATATTAATATGTATATATATATGTGTGTATATATATGATATTAATATATATGTACATATATTCCTAATTCATATTGTGTTTTAGTATACTATGTGTATAATATTAGTTATTAGTATATATTATTTTAATGGATAGTTAGTATAAGTATGGTATTGGATATTACCTTGAGATACCAAGGTAAGTATCAAGGTAATTGGGGATACCCAAGGTATTGGATTTGGGTATCAATATTGAGGTTTAGTGTTGTGATACCAAGTTGGTTCGAAACCAAGGTATCCATTTAATGTTTGTAATTAGGATTTTATATATGTAGTATTGTTTGATATTGTATGAGTATGATATTTCATATCCCTATTTTTACATATCCTAAGATACGGTATCCTAGTATCCTAAGATGTAGCTTTTATGACCTAGACTCTAGTGTTTGAATCCAACATCCTTGAGATAGACTCATGCAACTTAGTAATAGGTAGTTTGACATAATTGACCATAGTTGACCATAGTTTGACTTAGAGTTGACTTAGTTTGACTTTTGACTTATAATTGACTTGTTAACCTAGAAGTTGACTAGTTTAACTTATTTTTTTTCCGAAACCTTGTATTGATGTTATATTCCATATCTAGGTCTTTGAGGTACCGTATCAGACATCTGTGAGACTATTTATTGGACTTCAGGCGAGTACATTCTCTGATAGTTTTTCATTTATGATATCCTCTATGTTCATTGTATCTAGTGTAGATATCCATCTTTTCTGACACGATGGTTACATGGATTGGTATATCCAGATCTCGTCATGAGATGTTATTCCTTGTATATGGTGTATCTTGTGCAAATCTTGTTTCATTGATTATCTTGTGCATGTACAAATACTGATTCTCGGGAAGATTTGCTACCTTCCTAGGGAATCCCGTACCATAGCATACCATGGTTGGATCTATTATACCAGTCGGGTGGGGAGTATTTAGTATAGATATGTGATCATACCCTCCTTGTGCATGTCTTGTTCCTTGTGGGTGTTGATCATACACCGCACGTATGATCAACCAAGACATTATACTCTTGTGCAAGTTCCCAAGCCGATCACATATTAAGCTAGTACTCACACACTTAGACATTAGTATTCTTGTATATTGATATATTATTCATTATTGTATTTATTCTAGTATTGTCTTATTGTGTATCTCTTGTATCTATTATGCATCTTGTATATTCACATCTATTTACTGTAACATAGTTTTTATCATTGATTAAAACTGTTGTTAGAGATATACTCTGCTCCTTTTCTGACAGGATATATTTTTCCCAGATGACACTGAAGACTGGTACCCTATACATTATGGACCTCAAGATATTGTGGGTTTAGAGTCAGAGACCCTGGCTCAGGAGGGACTTATCCCGACTGAGACAAATGACCCGGGTTTAGTAGCTTCTTAGTATTCTTTTGTACTGGATTTGTCTCAAGCTTATCTTGTTACTATTCTTTCAGACTCATTGATGTATTATTTTAATCTCATGAGTTGTATGTGACTATTCTATTTTTTATCATATTCGTGCTCGTTTCCATCTTAGATCTGTGATTAAGTATATTATTATTATTGGTGGTTCATTATATTGCTAGATAGACTACCCAGACAGCGTTCTACCTCCGATTCTGCGACGTAGGCTGGGCATTATTCCCGACTTGCATCCCTACATCGGGTGCGGGTCGTGACACATTTTTAGTGGTGGCCCATGTAGGTCAAGCTTCACAAGTTGTGCGATATCGCGGTAGTGCGACAACTTAGTTGTACTGCTGCAAGCCTGTGTTAGGATATAGGATATAGGCTATAGGATGAGAATACTCAATCACATTTAGGAAAAATTCTTTTGATTCATTCAACTATTCTCCTTTGACATTGATACTTAATCTATAAATTGTCCTTTCCTTGAGTGTCTTACATCATGTGCCATATTGATTCTTTCTTTCGCTTTATCTCAGGATGCCATCTAAGACTAGATCACAGTTGGGAAGAGCACCTTCTGAGAGGTCTGCGACGTCCCGAGGGCCTGCACCACTCACTTCTCCGATGACTGGAGTGTTAGCTACTTTTGAAGGTCTACCACATACTCTGAGGACTGTGCCAGCTGTATCTGAGGGGCTTCCACCTCCACCTCCTATGCCAGCAGAGGCGGCATAGATATTTATACTGTTTTGTGAGATGCTCGAGGCATAGAGGGCTCAGTCAGGGGCACATCAGAGGCAGACCGACATTTTACGGTAGGGCATCGAGAGTGCTCATCAGCTTGCTCGTGCCGTAGTAGAGAGAGAAGTTCCAGTCCAATAGCAGGTTGCTCCTTAGGTTGCTCAGCTTCAGCTAGGCAATATTCAGGACTTCAAGAAGTTGGAGCCTAGGGTCTTCAAGGGGACGTAGGGCATCGTCTATGCTGAGGATTGGCTCGAGGATATTGAGCGTCTTATGTGGGTGTCCCGTCTTTCTGAGGATCTGAAGGTTGAGGCGGTAGGACTTCAACTGTTCGATGTCGCCCGTACTTGGTTCAGGAATGAGCCGATTCTTGTTGACGCGGGACAGTCTTGGGAGGTATTCAAGGATCTCTTCAATAAGAAGTTCTTCGCTCGGGCAGACAGGCTAGACTTGGGGAGGCAGTTTGAGTGCCTTATTCAGGGAAGCATATCTGTGGAGGAGTACGCTGCAAAGTTCGACAAGTTGAGATGATTTACAGAGTATTTGGTGAGAGAGCCGGAGGTTCGGGCTATTCGTTTCCGTAAGGGTCTAAACTGGGAAGTAAAGATCCTTATTCCGTCTTTTTATAAGACATACTCGGAGATACTTGCGAAGGCACGCAAGGTTGAGCGGAAGTTGGGTTTGAAGCCCAAGAGAGACCGTGATTCTTTCCTGGAGGCAAACAACAGTGCAATATCTGCCAAACATCCTCATTTCCAGTCCAGACCTTTTCAGCAGCCACAACAGCACCAGACTCCAACTAGGGTGCTGTTTTACCAAGCACCACAACAGCAGAGACAGTTATAGCAATCTTTCTGCCACTTCTGTAAGAAGCCCGGCCATATCTGGGAATTTTGCAGAAAGAGGTTGGGAGTTTATTTATATTATGGTACTGAAGGGCATCAGATGAGGGAGTGTCCTTCCAATCCTCGTCGTGCGGTCCAGGGAGCAGCTTCAGCTCCGAGGGCACAAGCGAGACCACCTGCAGTA
This sequence comes from Iris macrosiphon, assembly GCA_036927795.1. Classification (NCBI taxonomy): domain Eukaryota; kingdom Viridiplantae; phylum Streptophyta; class Magnoliopsida; order Asparagales; family Iridaceae; genus Iris; species Iris macrosiphon. The sequence continues at coordinate 108,294,450 of JAYESA010000007.1, read as the reverse complement.
CAGCCGAGGGGACCGCTTATGACACAGCAACAGCATTATGTCGAGCATCAACAGCAGGGAGGTGCACGTCAGGGACGAGCGTTTGCTATGACCGTCGAGGAGGATAAACCCACTGGAGATGTCATCGTAGGTTCTATTCTTCTTGATTCTATTCCAGCTTTAGTTTTGTTTGATAGTGGTGCTTCCCATAGTTTTATATCTGTTTCTTTTGCTCTGAAGTATGGTTTGGTAGCTGAGTCTTTGGTTAGGACTTGAAAGATCATGACCGGGGGAGGCATTATCCTAGTTAATAATATTTACAAGGATCAGAGAGTTACTCTAGAAGGCCGGAAGTTGAGTGCGTATCTACTTGTAATGCCACTTCTGAGCTACGATATTATACTCGGGATAGATTGGTTGAGTAGGCACCGTGCTAGCATAGATTGTAGAGGAGGTAGAGTTTTGTTTGGTTCGCCAGGAGTGCCAGAGTTCGAGTTTGCTAGAGAAGCTATAGAGCGGGGAGAAGGCATTATTTATGGAGCTACGGTGGAAGACAAGGAGTTGCCGCATCCGTTGATAGCAGAGTTCTTAGATGTGCTTTCTGAGGAATTACCAGGATTGCTGCCAGATCGAGATGTTGAATTCTCTATAGACTTGGTGCCAGGTGCAGAACCAATTTTGCAACATGTCTATAGAGTAAACAACAGCAAGCTGGTCGAGCTGAAGAAGCAGGTGGATGAATTACAGGATAAGGGGTTTATCAGATCGAGTTCTTCACCGTGGGGAGCCCCGATATTATTTGTACCGAAGAAGGATGGATCAGTGCGCATGTGCATTGATTACAGGGCTTTGAATAATCTCACTATCAAGAATAAGTACCCTTTGCCCTGGATTGATGGTCTGTTCGATCAGTTGAGTGGTGCCAAGGTATTTTCTAAGATAGATTTGAGATCAGGTTACCACCAGATGAAGGTAAAGCCGGTAGACATACCGAAGACTGCTTTTAGAACTCGGAATGGTCAGTACGAGTTTATGGTGATGCCGTTTGGTTTGACTAATGCACCGACGATATTTATGAACTTGATAAACAAGGTGTTCCATCAGTACCTTGACAAGTTTGTGGTGGTATTCATTGACGACATACTCATATACTCGAAGACACCAGAGGAGCACGAGGAGCATTTGCGGATTGTGTTGGATGTGCTGAGGAAGGAGAAGTTGTATGGGTAGTTGTCCAAGTGTGAGTTCTTTCTGGACAAGATGGAGTTCTTGGGGCATGTTATGACTGGTAATGGTATTTTAGTGGATCCGAAGAAGATCACAACAGTAGAATCTTGGAAGACCCCAAGTTCGGTAGTAGAGATCAGGAGTTTCTTGGGATTGGCAGGCTACTACAGGAAGTTTGTACAGGATTTTTTTAGGATTGCCGAACCGACGACCAGACTCACCAGGAAGGATGTATAGTTTGTTTATATAGAGGATTGGCAGGTTTATTTTGAGAAATTGAAAAAGAGGTTGACATATGCTCCTATTTTGACGTTGCCATCAGGGTCTGGAGGTTTCACTATTTATAGTGATATATCAGGAAAAGGTTTGGGTTGTGTTCTTCAGCAAAATGAAAAGGTGATTGCCTATGCATCTAGGCAATTGCATCATCATGAAAAGAACTATCCTACCCGTGATTTGGAGTTGGCAGCAGTCATCTTTGCCCTAAAGTTGTTGAAATATTATTTGTACGGAGAGCGTGTGGAGATCTTCACAGACCATAAGAGCTTGAAGTACATTTTTACACAGAAGGAGTTGAACATGAGGCAGCGTCGGTGGTTGGAACTGATGAAGGATTTTGATATATCTTTGCAGTATCATCCTGGAAAAGCTAATGTAGTTGTCGATGCTTGGAGTAGGTATCTGGTAGCTATGTTCTTGACGTAGGATCGATATTTGTTGGAGGACTTGGAGAGCTTGGGCATTGAGGTGATTGTTCCTGGTTTGGCTATGCAGATATGGGGATTGCAGATACATTCAGATTTGATGGACATAATTAAGATAGCCTAGTATGAGGATGTATCTCTGAGAAGCATCAGAGCTCAGGTGAGAGTAGGATTGGAGGATAATTTTACCATTGCCGAAGATGGATCTTTGCGGCATGGAGTTAGATTGTGTGTGCCTAGTGGGGAGCTGCGTGAGGAGGTATTGCAGGAAGCGCATCGCTCTCAGTATTTTATGCATCCAGGTGCCAACAAGATATATCGAGATATGCGAGAGAGTATGTGGTGGTATGGCATGAAGAGAGAAGTGGCACAGTTTGTATCCAGATGCTTAGTGTGCCAGCAGGTGAAAGCCGAGAGGCAGAGGCCAGTAGGTTTACTTCAGCCATTACCCATTCCAGAGTGAAAGTGGGAGCATATTACTATAGATTTTGTGTCCGAACTTCTACGATCTCCAGGAGAGAAAGACGCAATTTGGGTCATCGTTGATAGGTTGACCAAGTCGGCCCACTTTTTGCCTTTTAAGGTGGGTTTGACTACGGAGAAGCTGACAGAGATGTAAGTGAGGCAGATTTTCAAGATACATGGAGTTTCCGTCAGCATAGTCTCGGATCGGGATAGTCGTTTCACTTCTCATTTCTATAGGAGTCTGCAGACGAGTTTGGGCACTCAGCTTAAGTTTAGTACTGCATATCATCCCCAGACAGATGGGCAGTCAGAGAGGACTATTTAGACTCTCGAGGATATGTTGTGCACTTGTGTACTAGATTTTGGGGGTTCTTGGGAGGACCATCTCCATTTTGTAGAGTTTGCTTATAACAACAGCTACCAGGCTAGTATAGAGATGCCACCTTTTGAAGCCCTGTACGGTCAGAGATGTCGTACTCCCTTGTCATGGAATGATATTGGGGAGAGAGTTTTGCTTGGTCCAGAGATGGTTGTAGATCCAGCGGAGAAGGTTCAGTTGATCAGAGACAGACTTCGTATGGCGCAGGACAGACAGCGGCATTGGGCCGATAGCCACCGGAGAGCTTTGGAGTTCGAGGTATAGTTAGATTTTATTTTGCGCTTGTTATTGGTTGTTTGTTATAGTTAAGTTCTTAAGGTGATATTTTGTTCTAGGTGGGTGGTTTGGTGTTTCTGAGGATTTTCCTAACACGAGGCACGATTCGCTTTGGAGGAGGCGGAAAGCTTAGTCCATGATTCATCGAATCTTTCACAGTTCTAGAGAGGGTCGGTGCATTTGCTTATAGACTAGACTTGCCACTTGCATTGGAGGGAGTGCACAACGTATTTCACGTGTCGCAGTTGAGACGGTACGTGCAGATCTTAGTCATGTGTAAACCCCTTCACCCAAAACTAGGCCTACTTGGCTTAGAAAGAGAAACTAGGGCTAGTTTGAATTAAATTGGAAATAGAACATTTTATTTTATTTAATTTTTGCAATAGTTATGACACTTAGCGCACCTTACCGTTGCTTCGATAATTGGAGCACTACACTAGCCACTTTCTTCCTACAAACTTTACACCATTGTCCTAGACATGACCGCCTTCCATTCTGACCTCGGTGTAACTTATAATTATACTCTCTTGTGCTATATTTTAGTCGCACGACATTCATCGCAGACATTATTATTTAATTCTAAATAAATTTAACTTTGTACCCTTGTGCGTTCCAATCAAAATTGGAGACACAATCTTGACCGTTTTGTGCAACCCAAATTAATGATAATATTCTACTCTGAGCCCTCTACGTCCATGACACTTGTGTCCCACCTAATTTTATTCCCATGTACTTCTAATTAATTCCAGAACACCTTGTGCATTAATTTTAATTAAATTAATTCAATTTCCATCTTTGTGCAATTTTTTAATTGTTGGGCACTTTTATGCAAAAATGTATTAAGGTGTCCATACCATTGGACAATACATGAAGAAACCCATTTTTTCCTTCATATGAATTTTTCTCCATGAATTTTCGGAATGTGCAACGCGCAACATCGCCCCCCTCATTTAAACCTAGCCCTTGTATTTAAACAATATAAATTATAGCCCTCCAAACATTCCCATGTCAAGCCAAGGCCCACTCCAAGGAGATGTTGACCAAAGCCAACATTCCTAGGTCAACAAAACCCTAGTTTCACATGTATAAATATATAATTTTATTCCTTTTCTTTTCCTTTTTCTATTTTTTAACCAAAACCAAATACAATCATCATCCCCTTACCTCTTCCTGTGCACACCCCTTCCCCGGCCAAACAGCCGGAGCCGACCGCCCCACCGCGGTTCACCCCGAGCCTCGCCTGAGGACTTCCCAACCATGGCTGCTCCCTCTTCGCTCACCGCCAGCAGCCTGTACCCGCAAACTCAACCTCCTGCACTCGCTCGCTGAACCGCCACGACCCCGCTGATCCCGCCAGAGCAGAAATCCGATCGCCTCCCATCAACGCCACCGCCATTAATGACCTCCCCGCGGCCACCATCTCTGCTCACCGCCCTACTGCGATTCACCCCGACCTCTCCCTCTCTTCTCCGACTTCATTTCCTCCTCGCCTGAGCAGCAGCTCTGAGACGCCGAACTGATCTCCTCGACCCGCCGGCCTTCTCGACCCGCCTGAATGCTACACATCACCTCCATCTCCTTCCTCCGCCTGATCACGCCGACTGGATCCACCACGAGACCCGCTGCTAGCCCCGCAGTTCCGCATGTTCTCCTCTACTCCCTGTCATCCTCCTCCCTGAGCCGCTCATCACCACCACCTCCCTCATCTCTCCTCTTTCTGACCTTCCTCTACAATACCACCACTGCCCACCATCTCCTCTCCACTGCCCTCTACTCTCCTCGACGTCCACCCTCGATGAACCCCACTCCACACCACCAGCACCGTCACCACCTCTTCTCATTCACACCCGAGACTCCTCTTTCCTGAGAATCTCCTATCATCACGACCATGAACTCCTTCTCTTTCCTGAACTCCTCCTTCCTTCCTGCTCGGCTCCTCCTCGCCGGACCTTCCTTCCTGGCCGGAGCAGTATCATTATCGTCCCTGTTATCATCATCATCACACCCATCCCCATCATCACCATTCATTATCATCATCAATCACCCTATCATCATTAATCACCATATCATCACCATTAACAACTTCACCATCTGTCATGCCCCAGTCCCAAAATACCGAGGGACTAGACACGTAGCAATGGCCAGCAGCACGCACTGATGGACAACCCAATTTAATGGAACCATCAGGGCATACTTAAGCTGTAAAATAAAGTCTACGACAATCATGGCACAACTAATCTCATCCACACAAGGTATAAAATATGAACCACAGAATAAATAAGGAATGTAAATCATCAGCTAGTCTCAACAAAGTACTTCGGGGAACAACCCGATAAATATCTAGTATAATGGTTCAACTGACCAGAATATAAATGACTGAAATAAATAATAAATACTGAGCATAAAATATGGATGCTCAGGAGAAGTCTTCAGCTAACACCTCATCCTCGGATGGCGGTACAGCTCCTGGATCAGCTCCTGTTGTGGTCCCGTATACCTCGGGATAGATCTCGTCCTCAAATCCTGGGGACATAATCCGGATCCAGGTCCTCAGGGGACATAGCAAGGTACAAGAAAGCTCATGCCAAAATAAATGTGGTGCAGCAGATAATAATATAAATGGGGTAAGTATGTAAACATCTGTGTGAAATGCAAGAAAGAATATCAATAGTACTCAGGTTGAAACAACTACAAGCTCTGTGTAGGGGAGCCGGTAGCAGTGGTATCATAAGGTGGTCTAGCTCAGCGGGAGACTGAGTAGCCAGCATAACATAATCAACCTGTAGCATGTGGGTCTCTCTAGCAATAGATGGAACAATAAGGGAATACTAAATAACCAGCTAAGTGATATGCAAGATGAGAGCAGCACTAGAACACAGGCTGAAGCCACTACAAGCTCTGTATCGGGGAGCCGGTAGCAGCAGTAATAATGAGTAATGGGCCAAGCTCGGGCTTCAGAGTCTTGTGCCTCACAATAGTAGGGGTGTATATATATGACCAGCCTATAGTCGGTGTGTCTCTCTCCACCCAATGTAACCACGTATATCATGACCATAACGTCTCATGTCCATGTCAGCGGGATCATAACTAATGCACAAGTCATAATGTATCTAAGAATATAGTATCTCTGTCAAGTCATGTATCCTATACAGAATCATCACGAATATCTCGAGAAGATCCTATCTCATGAACAGTGTCAAGTGTCCTGGGTCAAAGTGTACTTGGTAAGACCAGTACGAAAAGATAAAGTGTCACGAATATCCATCTCTAGATGACAATACCCAACACCGCGTACGGTGTCGGCACCCGACTGATAATCGGACGCTAGGTACGTCACACGGTCCTAGGTTAAGCATGCACAGCAATATAATGAAGCAAGGAAAATATATAACAATACTGCAGAGTTTGGCAAGGTACACTTGCCTGATGTCCGAATACCAACAACTGTCCCTATATCAGTGGATCCGGTAGGTACTACTCCAAAAGCTGTAATAAACATCACCAATAGTCTCAAAAGACGTCAAATAGCTAGAAACGCCTGTCCTTACGTCCAATTTGGACACAGGGACAAAAATGGCATTTCCGGGCCAAAGCGGGGTCCACATGTGGGCCACTTTGCACCGAAAAGCGTATCAGGGTCAAAGGTCTCCAAATTTCTCAAACTCAGTGTCTATAAGTCAGGAATGATGATACGAATCCAACGGAACTTCCAGAATTGGATTCCGATGAGCCGATCAAAAATTGCCCGTCAAGTGGAGCCTGTGGGGCCCACGATACACGATTTTGTCAACGTCCTCAGAATCGGACCAAACTTGGGTCACATGACCATCGTCTTGCTACGAGTCCAATGGCGCAAGTTTTTTCTCGATCCGACGTGTGTACACAAAGTTACAGCATGTTCCAGAAAGGACGGATACGGGGTATCGTCGACGGATACGCGTTGATTCCGGTGTGCACGCACATCCGAATCGACTTCTGCGAAATCCCACACGACCGTATCAACGTCGCGCACGGTTCGGTAAAGACCGCGTGCGACCAAGTCATCCCGTTTGGCGGGGCACACTCAGTTCCGGGATAAAACAGGGTATTATTTTTTCTATTTTTTGATCGCGGTGTGCGATCACCACAGGACGCGATGCACTGAGCGGGTTGCATGGGCACCGAGAGGGTTAAATAGTCTACGCGTAGCAACTGACGGAAACTAAAACGGAGTTACGAGGTGAGAGAAATCGGTACCTGAACAGGGCTCCGTGAATCTGAATTTCACATGTCCGAGAGTCAACTTCGACCCAGGATTCGTATCCTGGACGTGTTTGGATTCTGCGGGGACGCTGCTGCGAATCACCAAGGCTGCGAAAAGTCAGGGAACTCGACGCCGCGACATGGCCAGTCGGGGACACAGCGTGGCGGGCTCCGTTCGGTCGGGGGATTCGCACAGCGGGGCGGGCTCAGTCCGCCGGCGGGTGGAGCTGCTCCGTTCGGTCGGGGAATTCGCACAGCGGGGCGGGCTGCGCTACGGTAGACCAGAGTTGGTCGGCGCGGCGGTTCTCAGGCGGAGCGGGGTACAGAGTCCGCTGCAGGGGAGAGCAGCCGGTCGGGGTTCGGGTCGCTGGATTCGGGTGATGGTAAGGTCGGCTGAGTCGAGGGTGTGGGAAGGAGAAGGCTGGGCACGCATGCCAAGGGGTTTTTTATACAGGCGGCCACAGTAAATCCGGCGGGGGCTAGGGTTTCCTTCTGGGTTTCGGGTCGGGTTTGCTTGGTTCGGTTCGTTTAGCAAACCAAAAGCTTTTAGAGCTTAAAACGTTACTCCGGAGTCCGATAAATTTACCGAAAAATGCCATGCGTCCAGTTTTCTATTTTACACCATAAAATATTATTTCCATAATATTTAACACCATCTAGCAACACATAAAATTCTTTAAATCAAAATCCCTTCGTTTTAATTTCCAGAAAAATACCAAAAATTCGGAATAACACCTTTTAATATTTATTCTCAAAATCAGGGTGTTTACACCATCCACATCATCACCATCATCCCAATCACCATCCATATCATCACCATCATCCCAATCATCTCATCCTCGTAATCACTATTACCCCTATTATCATCCTCGTCATCACCATTATCATCATTTCCAACATCATAACCATCATCATTGACCTAATCACCACCCTAACTATAACAATTATCATCACCATTAACCTTCATCACCATCATAACCTCAATCATCATCACCCTCATAATCATCACTATCATCATCGTCATCGTGGACCCGTCACCCTCGCCGTAGGCAACCTGCAGCAGTCACCCCGATTCCCTTGCCTATGCACGCTGACCCCAAAGATCCATTGGATTGTTCTGCACAACTTTTGGAGCAAAATATTGGGACTACACAGCTTTCTTGCCAGGCAAGTATACCTTTCCAAATTATTTACAGTACTTTGCATGCTATTTGTATTCTGTATATTCATTGCATGTGTAATTTCGTCCAGTCATTACTATATATTAGATATGTTGACACACACTTGACACCTAATATCATGAGAGGATAACCATTAGGCATATAGGATTTAACCACTCTGGGAAATCGTAGTATCTAGCTCGCACTACGGTAGTGTATCGTGCTGGTCGCTACCCCACGATATGTCAATTTTTGGAGTCTCGCTGGTCGCTACCCCCGTTGTATGTCAATTTCTGATGTTCTAGACGTGTGTGTGAGTTGTTAGATTTAGATCGAGTAACCTACCCTTGCCCATACGTCGAAAAGTTGTCCTTATTTGCATTCATATAGATTATCTTGTACAACGTACTTATATATTTTCAAACATTATGTATGTTTACTATATCCAATTGGCTTGCTTCTATGTATCTTATTACATCCCTATGAGAACCTGGTCCCTTGCCAGGTATAGACGACCAGGAGTACCCGTAGGAGTACGAACCCGGACCTGACGCATTACTTTCTACCGAGGAGACCTTACCCACTGAGCATTATTGATTATCTCTAGCGATGGATCCTTTAGCTAACACTCTATTATCATCACCTTATTTTATATTGGTGATTTTACTCTTCTCTCTTATTTTAGTTTTGATATAGTCATTGGTAGTGGATTTATCTCCACCCGACTATCATTTTTGGATTATTCAGGCTCATTATTCCAGTTTAGTTATATTCTTTTCTGTGACTTGTTGTGTGGATGAGATTAGTATTTTCTGTGACTTGTGATAATATAGATACCACATATAAGTTTTATTCATATTACAGTGTACGTGTGTATTATGGTATCCATATATTGGAGTTGCCATATACATACGGCTGACATGCTTACGTGTTCCTAGTCCTACGTATTTTAGGACTGGGGCATGACATGTTTTTGTGGTGGCCCATGCAGGTCGAGAGCATATTGTCTTGGTTACGATACTATACCGAGCAAGCCTGCAATTAGGATTAGAGTATAGGATCTCATCCACATTGGACTATGACTCATCTTCCTTCCAATCTGTTCTATCTAAATAATCGCATCTTGCTTGGTTCCTGTGCTTCCCTAATAGTTCCTTGAGTATAGCCTTCCTATAGAACATAGGAACCCTTGTTGTTAGAATAATAATTCGGGTAATATTTCTACCAAGAATTGACACACCACTAAGTTTAGAATTTCTAGTGAACCCTAGCATTCCTTATCTATAGATTGGTTTATCATTACCCCTTGATGTATTTATAAAGACTTGAGAGTAGTATAGACACTACTAGAGTTAATTAAAAATTTAACCATATTGTTTGACCCTAGTATTGAGGGGCCACTAGAAATCCAAGGTTGAATATTATGACCAAACCTAAATTGTATGGTGAGATAGTATTATAGAACCATATATTTAGATTCTTGTCTTGATGTTAGCAGACAGTACCCTAGGAAGCCAAGAGGAAAAATAATATTTTCCTAGATCATACCTCGAACACAGAGATTAGCATACCACATTCCCCTTAGAAAACCATGATATTATCTAGAGTCTTTCTATTTAAATTCAAATCTTGTCCCTTTGAAAACTTAGCGCTCGCTAATTGTGCGACGACTAATTATGTTCTTCTTTTCTTTCAACTCATGCCACCTAACCCTTCCATACTTACTATTAACACTTATTCTATAAGCACTATGATTAAGACTTAAGATGACCAGTACCTTTTTAATGCAATAGGATACCCTAATAAGTACCAAGACCCTTCCTCGTAAATCTTAGCAGGAGTTTCTACTGTATCCTTAAGACAGTACAATATTAGTTAATTCTTTTGAGTTGGGTAGTATGCCTCACAACATAGTATCACATAGTCCTCTTAACCCATTGATGAAGTATAACCGAATGACACCAACTATAGACTTGCATAAGAAGATAGTATTTATTCAGATTGTAGAACTTAGAGGCCCATACCCCTATTTGGTCGACTAACAACTTAGACAAGGAGTTAGTATGAAACTGTAGAGACTGTAGAGTCTTACCTTCTTGTGAACTTAAATTATTTTATACCTTCTTTCATCATAATCAAGTGTACTTGTATTTTTTGAACTACCTTGACTTATGCTGTATTATAGCCTAGTTTTGCAAGATTACTCTTTTATTGAGCTTGATCATGATATATGTATTATTGGATATACATATTAATTCATTTCAGAATCAGTGTATTATGGTCTGATCAACCATAGTACGCTTGGTTCGCCCCTCGCATGACTTCTTACGTGGATTGAGATAAAAAATTGACTTAGCTTCTTAGACGAATGTACTTGCCCTCTAGACATGTCTGAGCATATCGTATCGGTTACATAACTGTACTGATACGAGCATGCGAATAAGAAATTACCAAATAGAATTTTAATCCACAACCGCCTTGACAATTCCCATTTAAATTCTTTAAACGCCTTGATCCCCATACTTCTATTTTATTACCCCCTTGAACTCTTTATCATTGTTTTTCATCTTTCCTTATTTTAGAAAGATGAAACCTCGTGCTTGGTATAAGTTGATACACAAAGAGTACTAGATATACCCTATAGGATAATCACGTGACTTGGTGACTCTCTTTTATAATTGATTAAGGGCATATCATAGGTAATATATTTGGTGTTAAAACTTTGAGGATTGAATAACATGAGTAAATAATTTGAGGAATATTTTCTTAGATGCATAGCCTTAGGTGATAGATGGGTAAATTCTAAGTTGGGTAGAAATCGCATTGTTAAACTTGAGGTGAATTCTTTTTGTGATCAAGTGAGATTAGATAGAGAGAAACCATGCCTTATTTTAATTTTGAGGACAAAATTATTTTAAGTTGGGTAGATTGTAAACTCCCTCACCCAAAATTAGGACTACTTGGCTTAGAAAGAGAAACTAGGGCTAGTTTGAATCCAATTGGAAATAGAACATTTTATTTTATTTAATTTTTGCAATAATTATGACACTTAGCGCACCTTATCGTTGCTTCGATAATTAGAACACTACACTAGCCACTGCCTTCCTACAAACTTCACACCCTTGTCTTAGACATGCCCGCCTTCCATTCTGATCTCGGTATAACTTATAATTATACTCTCTTGTGCTACATTTTAGTCACACAACATTCGTCGTAGACGTTATTATTTAATTCTAAATAAATTCAACTTTGTAACCTTGTACGTTCTAATCAAAATTGGAGACACAATCTTGACCGTTTTGTGCAACCCAAATTAATGATAATATTCTACTCTGAGCCCTCTACGTCCATGACACTTGTGTTCCACCTAATTTTATACCCATGTACTTCTAATTAATTCTAGAACACCTCGCACATTAATTTTAATTAAATTAATTCAATTTCCATCTTTGTGCAATTTTCTAATTGTTGGGCGCTTTTATGCAAAAATGTATTAAGGTGTCCACACCATTGGACAATACATGAAGAAACCCAATTTTCCCTTTATATAAACTTTTTTCCCATGAATTTTCGGAATGTGCAACGTGAAACATCGCTCCCCTCATTTAAACCTAGCCCTTGCATTTAAACAATGTAAATTATAGCCCTCCAAATATCCCCATGTCAAGCCAAGGCCCACTACAAGGAGATGTTGACCAAAGCCCACATTCCTAGGTCAATAAAACCCTAGTTTCACATGTATAAATATATGATTTTATTCTTTTTCTTTTTCTATTTTTTAACCAAAACCAAATACAATTATTATCCCCTTCCCTCTTCCTATGCATACCCCTTCCCCGGCCAAACCGCCGGAGCCGACCGCCCCACCGCGGTTCACCCAGAGCCTCGCCTAAGGGCTTCCCAACCACGACTGCTCCCTCTCCGCTCACCGCCAGCAGCCTGCACCCGCAAACTCGACCGCCTGCACTCGCTCGCTGAACCGCCATGACCCCGCTAATCCCGCTGGAGTAGAAACCCAACAGCCTCCCATCAAAGCCACCGCCATTAAAGACCTCCCTGCGGCCACCATCTCTGCTCACCGCCCCACCGCGGTTCACCCCGACCTCTTCCTCTTTTCTCCGACTTCCTTTCCTCCTCGCCTGAGCAGCAGCTCTGAGCCGCCAGACTGATCTCCTCGACCCGCTGGCCTTCCCGATCCGCCTGAACGTTGTACATCTCCTCCATCTCCTTCCTTCGCCTGATTACGCCGACTGGATCCACCACGAGACCCGCTACTAGCCCCGTCGTTCCCCATGTTCTCCTCTACTCCCTGTCATCCTTCTCCCTGAGCCGCTTATCACCACCACCTCCCTCGTCTTTTCTCTTCCTGACCTCCCTCTACAATACCACCACTGCCCACCGTCTCCTCTCCACTGCCCTCGACTCTCCTCGATGTCCACCCTCCCTGAACCCCGCTCTACACCACCAACACCGCCACTACCTCTTCTCTTTCACACCCGAGCCTCCTCTTCCCTGAGAATCTCCTGTCATCATGACCATGAACTCCTCCTCCTTCCTGAACTCCTCCTACCTTCCTGCTCAGCTCCTCCTCGCCGGACCTCCCCCCTGGCCAGAGCAGTATCATCATCGTCTCTGTTATCATCATCATCACACCCATCCCCATCATCACCATTCATTATCATCATCAATCACCCTATCATCATCAATTACCATATCATCACCATTAACAACTTTACCATCCATATCATCACCATCATCCCAATCACCATCCACATCATCACTATTATCCCAATTATCTCATCCTCGTCATCACCATCACCCCTATCATCATCCTCGTCATCACCATTATCATCATTTCCAATATCATAAACATTATTATTGACCTAATCACCACCCTAACCATAATAATTATCATCACTATTAACCTTTATCACCATCATAACCTCAATCATCATCACCCTCATAATCATCACTATCATCGTCGTCATCGTGGACCTGTCACCCTCGCCGTAGACAACATGCAGCAGTCATCCCGATTCCCTTGCCTATGCACGCTGACCCCAAAGATCTATTAGATTGTTCTGCACAACTTTCGGAGCAAAATATTGGGACTACACAGCTTTCTTGCCAGGCAAGTATACCTTGCCAAATTATTTACAGTACTTTGCATGCTATTTGTATTCTGTATATTCATTGCATGTGTAGTTTCGTTCAGTCATTACTATATATTAGATATGTTGACACACACTTGACACCTAATATCATGAGAGGATAACCATTAGGCATATGGGATTTAACCACTCTGGGAAACCGTAGTATCTAGCTCGCACTACGGTAGTGTATCGCGCTGGTCGCTACCCCCGCGATATGTCGATTTTTGGAGTCTCGCTGGTCGCTACCCCCGTTGTATGTCGATTTCTGATGTTCTAGACGTGTGTGTGAGTTGTTAGATTTAGATCGAGTAACCTACCCTTGCCTATACGTCGAAAAGTTGTCCTTATTTGCATTCATATAGATTATCTTGTACAACGTACTTATATATTTTCAAACATTATGTATGTTTACTATATTCAATTGGCTTGCTTCTATGTATCTTATTACATCCCTATGAGGACCTGGTCCCTTGCCAGGTATAGACGACCAGGAGTACCCGTAGGAGTACGAACCCGGACCTGACGCATTACTTTCTACCGACGAGACCTTACCCACTGAGCATTATTGATTATCTCTAGCGATGGATCCTTTAGCTTACACTCTTATATCATCACCTTATTTTATATTGGTGATTTTACTCTTCTCCCTTATTTTAGTTTTGATATAGTCATTGGTAGTGGATTTGTCTCCACCCGACTATCATTTTTGGATTATTCAGACTCATTATTCCAGTTTAGTTATATTCTTTTCTGTGACTTATTGTGTTGATGAGATTAGTATTTTCTGTGACTTGTGACAATATAGATACCACATGTGAGTTTTATTCATATTACAACATATGTGTGTATTATGGTATCCATATATTGGAGTTTCCATATACACATGGCTGGCATGCTTACGTGTTCCTAGTCCTACGTATTTTGGGACTGGGGTGTGACATCATGTGTTGGATCACTCAGAGATAGAGGTGGGCACTACTCTTAGCTATCCAGAGCAGCCAGTTGAGATTCTGGATCATAGAGAGATGATGCTGAGGAACCAGACTATTCCTTTGGTACCCGTCGCATGGAGGCATCACTCTCCGGGGGAGTCTACCTGAGAGAAAGAGGATGAAATGCGAGAGCGTTATCCATATTTGTTTGTGCCTTGAGGTATGTTCTTCATAGTTAAGTTATGTTCTTTTGTTATGTTCTATTATTTTCTGGGGGTAGTTTTCATCTTTGAATTTCGAGGACAAAATTATTTTAAGGAGGGTAGACTTGTCACTACCATATTTTCTAGAAAAGGAAATTTTAGTAATTTTATATTTTATTATATATTGTGCATGATAAATAATTAATTATTGTATTATTTAATTGTTGTTAGATGTTAGTTGGTTATTTTGGACTTGTGTTAGTGGACCTAACTAGTTTAGTTTAGACTCATGGACCATCATGTAGTAATTGTTAGATTTTAGCCCATTTAGAATGCCCATTGATTAGGAGGTTGATTAATTTAATTAAACCATTAGAGTAGAAGCTTCCCTCCTTAATTATTTCTTCATGAGAGGCCCCAAGGGGTATATTGGACAATTCATAGTGACTTGAGGAAGGGGAAGGGGGCCGGCCTATTAAAGCGGGGGGAAATTATTTCTCTCTCCTCTTTTCATTTGGAAACTAGATCTAAAATTTCCTTCAACCAAATTCCTTCATTCCCATATCATTTTTCTACCAAATTCATCCCAATTCCTTCCCAAATCACCATTGGAGACTAGTGGAGCAAGGATCTAGAAGGAGGAAGTAAGAATCTACAAAGAGGAGCAAGGATCAACAAGTTGGAGACCAATTTCATCATATTTGGAGGTTTTATTGGAAATCCATCTCCTAATAGGTAGAATTCAGTTTTTCTCCTTAATTTAGGTTCTAAATCTGAGATTTAACCATAAAAAATCAACCCATATGTATAGGCTACCCATAAGATTTGGTTTTGTGTTCATATGAGGTCTATTATGAAAGTTATGGTGGTTTTTGTGTCAATTTTGGGAGAATTCTGAGATTGACATTTGTTGTGTGTGTCAATTGGTCCTATAGATCAATTTAGCATATACTTGTGTGTTTGGAGCTAGTATCGTATCCACAATTGGGTACGGGTAGGTCGTATCCCAACAATTTGGTGATATGTGTTGATTTGGGGGTTTTTCCTCCGACACGGGACTTTGAGCATGTCACATTTTGACACGGACACGTAGATTTGTGTTTGACTCTTCGTATTGTTCATAAATAATATATTAGACTTCTTCGTGTCCTTCGGGGTACGTTTGGATGTCTGGTGGACTCGTGTCGCAAGCGTATCCTAGATCAAGTGGGATACGGGTGTGATACGCTCCATGTGTTTATGCAATTTAATTTTAGATCTAATTCTCAATTATTCTTAGTCTTAGTAATGTGTAATTATAAATATGTATATATGTATATTATGGTGTATTTATATTTATGTATAATTGTATCTTAGATCTATGTATCTATTTATGTATATTGTATGTAGCTATTATTCTACATATGTAAGAGCTATTTAATATTGTAATGTATGTATATATATTGTAGTATATATATAGTGTATATGTTATATGTAAATATATATATATATATATATATATATATATATATATATATATATATATATATATATATATATGATGCTATGTATATATGTTACTATATGTATGTATGTTATTGTTATATGTATTTATTATGTACATATATCCTATATAGTTGTAACTATGTATATATGTGATACTATATTGTTATATGTATTATTGTGTGTATAAATATATATATATATATTCTTATAGTTGTAAGTATATATAGGAAATTATATATTGTGTTATATATTATATATTGTGTTATATATATATTATGTTATATATATTATATATTATGTTATATATATTATATATTGTGTTATATATATAGATATATATATAAATTATTGAGAGAGAGGACAACGGCTATTGTGACAGTTCGACGTCACAAAAAAGAAACAGTAGCAGCAGCAAAGTAACAGCAGCATCAACAATAGCGACAGCATCCACGGCAGCAATAGCAACAGCAACAGCAGTAGCGACGGCCGCAGCAATAACTGTGACAGCAGCCGCCCAGCATCAACAACAGCAGCAGCTCAGCAATAGTGACGGCAGCAGAAGACTGTCGCTATAACAGCAGTGCAGCAGTAGTATCAGCAGTGTATCAGAGGCTTTAGCGACGGCAGCAGAAAACTGTCGCTATAACAACAGTACAACAGTAGTATAAGCAGCGTATCAGGGGTCTTTAGCGATGGCAGCGAGGGTTTTCAGTGACACATACGTGGTTATAATAGTATTATGTATTTAATAATATTAATATGTATATATATGTTTATATATATGATATTAATATATATGTACATATATTCCTAATTGATATTGTGTTTTAGTATACTATGTGTATAATATTTAGTTATTAGTATATATTATTTTAATAGGTAGTTAGTATATGTAAGGTATTGGATATTACCTTGAGATACCAATGTAAGTATCAAGGTAATTGGGGAAACCCAATGTATTGGGTTTGGATATCAAGATTGAGGTCTAGTGTTGTGATACCAAGTTGGTTCAAAACCAAGGTATCTATTTAATGTTTGTAATTAGAATTTTATATATGTAGTATTGTTTGATATTGTATGAGTGTGATATTTCATATCCCTATTTTTACGTATCCTGAGATACGGTATCCTAGTATCCTAAGATGTTGCTTTTATGACTTAGACTCTAGTATTTGAACCCAACATCCTTGAGATAGACTCATGCAACCTAGTAATAGGTAGTTTGACATAATTGACCATAGTTGACCATAGTTTGACTTAGAGTTGACTTAGTTTGACTTTTAACTTAGAATTGACTTGTTGACCTAGAAGTTGACTAGTTTAACTTATCTTCTTTCCAAAATCTTGTATTGATGTTATATTCCATATCTAGGTCTTCGAGGCACCATATAAGACATCTGTGAGATTATTCATTAGACTTTAGGCGAGCAAATTCTCTGATAGTTTCTTATTTATGATATCCTCTATGTTCATTGTATCTAGTGTAGATATCCATGTTTTTTGACACGATGGTTACATGGATTGGTATATCCAGATCTCGTCATGAGATGTTATTCCTTGTATATGGTGTATATTATGCAAGTCTTATTTTATTGATTATCTTATGCATGTACAAACACTGATTCTCGGGGAGATTTGTTACCTTCCTAGAGAATCCTGTTCCATAGCATACCATGATTGGATCTATTATACCAGTCGGGATAGAGAGTATTTAGTGTAGATATGTGATCATACCCTCCTCATGCATATCTTGTTCCTTGTGAGTGTTGATCATACACCGCACGTATGATCAACCAGGCCATTATACTCTTGTGCAAGTTCTCATGCCGATCACATGTTAAGCTAGTACTCACACACTTAGACATTAGTATTCTTATTCATTGACATATTGTTCATTATTGTATTTATTCTAGCATTTCCTTATTGTGTATCTTTTGTATCTATTATGCATCTTGTATATTCACGTCTATTTATGGTTACATAGTTTTTATCATTGATTAGAACTGCTGTTAGAGACGTACTCTGCTCCTTTCCTGACTGGATATATTTTTCCTAGATGATACTGAGGATTGGTATCCTACACATTATGGACCTCAAGATATTGTGGGTTTAGAGTCAGAGATCCTGGCTTAGGAGGGACTTATCCCGACTGAGACAGATGACCCGGGTTTAGTAGCTTCTTAGTATTCTTTTGTACTGGATTTGTCTCCAGCTTATCTTGTTAGTATTCTTTCAGACTCATTGATGTATTATTTTAGACTCATGAGTTGTATGTGACTATTCTATTCTTTATCATATTCGTGCTCGTTTTCATCTTAGATCTGTGATTGAGTATATTGTTATTGTTGGTGGTTTATTATATTGCTAGATAGATTACCCAGAAAATGTTCTACCGCCGATTCTACGGCATACGCTGGGCGTTGTTCCCGACTTGCATCCCTACATCGGGTGCGATCGTGATAGTGTATGTGAGGCAGATCATCAGGGTACATGGAGTTTCCATTAGCATAGTCTCGGACCGGGATAGTCATTTCACTTCTCATTTCTAGAGGAGTTTGTAGGCGAGTTTGGGCACCCAACTTAAGTTCAGTACTGCATATCATCCCCAGACAGTTGGGCAGTCAGAGTAGACTATTCAGGCTCTTAAGGATATGCTGCGCACTTGTGTACTAGATTTTGGGGATTATGGGAGGACCATCTCTATTTGGTAGAGTTTGCTTACAATAACAGCTTCCAGGATAGTATAGAGATGTCATCATTTGAGGCTCTGTAGGTGGGAGATGTCGCACTCCCTAGTCTTGGGACAATGTTGGAGAGAGAGCTTTACTGGGGCCAGAGATGGTTGTGGATGTAGCGAAAAAGATTAAGATGATCAGTGACAGACTTTGAGTGGCACAGGACAGACAACGATATTTGGCCGATAGCCAACGGAGACCTTTGGAGTTTGAGGTATAGTTTTAGATTTTTTTTGTTTTGTGCTTGTTATTGGTTGTTTGTTATAGATTAAGTTCTTAAGGTGGTATTTTGTTCTAGGTGGGTGGTTTGGTATTTCTGAGGATTTCTCTAACACGAGGCATGATTCGTTTCGGTGGAGGCGGGAAGCTTAGTCCGCAATTCATCGGACCTTTCACTATTCTAGAGATGGTCGGTGCAGTTGCTTATAGACTAGACTTGCCACCTGTATTGGTGGGAGTGCATAGCGTATTTTATGTATTGCAGTTGAGATGGTATGTGGCGGATCCTTTTCATGTGTTGGATCTCTCCGAGATAGAGGTGGGCCCTACTCTTAGCTATCCAGAGCAGCCAGTTGAGATTTTGGATTGGAGAAAGAAGGTGCTGAGGAACCAGACTATTCCCTTGGTATACGTTGCATGGAAGCATCACTCTCCAGGGGAGTCTACCTGGGAGAGAGAGGAAGAAATGCGAGAGCGTTATCCATATTTGTTTGTGCCTTGAGGTATGTTCTTTCCTAGTTATGTTCCATTCTGTTGTTCTGTTCTGTTATTTTCTGATGGTAGTTTTCGTCTTTGAATTTCGAGGACAAAATTATTTTAAGGGGGGTAGACTTGTCACTACCATATTTTTTAGAAAAGGGTATTTTGGTAATTTTATAATTAATTAAATATTGTGCATGTTATATAATTATTTACTATATTATTTAATTATTGTTAGATGTTAGTTTATTATTTTTTACTTGTGTTAGTAGACCTAACTAGTTTAGTTTAGACTCATGGACCAACATTTACAAATTGTTAGAATTGAGCCCAATTAGAAGCCCATTCATTAGGAGGACGATTAGTTTAATTAAACCATTAGACTAGAACCTTCCCTCCTTAATTATTTTTTTATGAGAGGCCCCAAGGGGTATAATGGACATTACATAGTAGCTTGAGGAAGGGGCAAGGGGGCGGCCATTATAAAGAGGGCAAAATTTCTCTCTCTCCTCTTTTCATTTCAAAACTAGATATAAAAATTTTGTCAACCAAATTGCTTCATTTCCACATCAATTCTCCATAAAATTTAATCCCAATTCCTTTCCAAATCACCATTGGAGGCTAGTAGAGCAAGGATCTACAAAGAGGAGCAAGGATCTACAAGTTGAAGGCCAATTTTATCAAATTTGGAGGTTACATTGGGAATCCATCTCCCAATAGGTATAATTCAGTTTTTTCTCTTTAATTAGGTTCTAAATATGAGATTTAACCATGAGAAACCATCCCATATGCATAAGCTACCCATAGGAATTAGAATTAAGTTCATAGGAGGCCTGTGGAGAAAGTTATGGTACTTTTTTTGTCAATTTTGGGAGAATTCCGAGATTGACACTTATTGTGTTTGTCAATTGGTCATATAGATCAATTTGACATGTGTTTGGTTGTTTGTGGCTAGTGTCGTGTCCACAATTGGATACGTGTGGGTCGTATCCCAATAATTTGGTTATACGTGTTAATTTGGGGGGTTTTCTCCGATACGGGACTTTGTGCATGTCATATTTTGACACGAACACGTAGATATGTGTTTGACTCTTCGTATTATTCATAATTGATATTTTAGACTTGTTCGTGTCTTTTGGGGTACGTTTGGTTGTGTGGTGGACTCGTATCACAAGCGTATCATAGATCTAGTGTGATACAGGTGCGATGCACTCGACGTGTTTGTTGTGTTGTATTTCTAGATTCAAATTCCATTGTTCTTAGCTATGTGTGATATATGTATACATATGTATATAGTATATGAGTAAAGATATCTATATGCATATGGTTGTTATATATGTGTATAGCTATATGATTGTGTGTTTATATGCATATTGATATTATGTGTATCTATATTATATGGTATGCATAATTATATATAACTAGTTATATATATATATATATATATATATATATATATATATATATATATATATATATATATAATCTAGTAATGTATATGTGTTATGTTCATATACGTATATATGCAAGTGTATATATATAAATATAGTGATATGTACTTATGTATATGTGTTTGTATATATATATATATATAGTTAAGAAGGGTAATATATGTACATAGGTGTATAGAAGAGAGGAGTCTTATACATATATATATATAAGTAGTATATTTGTGTGTGTTGTGTGCTTGTATGTGTGTCAGGCTCAAAGGGAGAGAAGCAGTTCAGCAAGGGGGGTCGGGGGCCTCAGTGCATAGCAGCTATATACAGCGGGTGCTAGCAGCAACATCATGTAGGCCAGCACAACAACAACGAGGGCTCGACATGGAATAACAAAGGGAGAAGCAGCAGCTAGCTAGTCAGCAGCAGCGTGCAGTCGCATAGCAGCAGCAGTACTACACCAGTATAGCCGAGCAACAGCAGCAGCAGATATGCAAAGCTAGGAGCAGCAGTAGCACCAGTGCAGAGCCTCGAGGTAGCAAGTGAAGAGTAACCGAGCAGTAGCAGTAGGTTTCTGTAGCAGCAACAACGAGGTTAGGCAGGGGTTTAGATGTTCAGATAGTTAGTTAGTTAACTATTAGTAGTTATTGTTAGTTAACTAGTTAGTTAGTATCTATTTAGTTATACCTCTTATAGATATCTCTAAGTTTTATATATATATATATATATATATATATATATATATATATATATATATATATATATTAGTGGTATGGATAATTAATATGGCATGGTAGTTAGTATTTAAATCCATAGTAGTAAATACTAGTAGTTGGTATAAGTACATACAAGTAGTTTATATTGGATTGATATATATACCTATTAGTATATAGTTAGATTGGGTAGCTATTATATACTAGTATGGCATTACCTTGAGATACCAAGGTAAATGCCAAGGTATTGGCCGATACTCAAAGTATTGAGTTTGAGTATCAAAAATGGGTATTTAGTGTGCGATACCAAGTTGGTTCAAAGCCAAGATATCCATTTAGTATTTGTAATTTTGATTAGTATATATATATTTGTTTGGATATGCAAATATGCTATTTCCATGTCTTGTTTGCGTATCTTGCAATACAGTATCTTAGTATTCTAGATTTAGCTTGTATGGCCTAGTTTCTTAGTGTATGAACCCAATATCCTTAAGATAGACTTATGCAACCTAGAAATAGGTAGTTTGACCAATTTTGACCAGTTTAACTTAGAGTTGACCTAGTTTGACTATTTTGACTTAGAAATGGCTCTTTGACCTAGATGTTGACTAGTTTAACTTATTGTTATTCTAAAACCTTGTATTGATATTATATTCCCTATCTAGGTCTTCGAGGCACCTACCGGACATCTGTGAGACTATTCATCGGACTTCAGGCAAGTACATTCTCTGATAGTTTTTCATTTATGATATCCTCTATGTTTATTATATCTAGTGTAAATATCCTTGATTTCTTGACACGATGGTTACACGGATTGGTATATCCGGATCTCATCATGAGATGTTATTCCTTGGTATATATGGTGTACTTGTGCAAGCCTTATTTTATTGTTCTTCTTGTATATGTATAGACACTGATTCTCGGGGAGACTAGCTATCTTCCTAGAGATTCCCGTGCCATAGCGTACCATGGTTGGATCCACTATACCAGTCGGGGTTGGAGAGTATATAGTGTAGATATGTGATCATACCCTCCTTGTATCAAGTCTTATTCATTGAATAGTGTTAATCATACACCGCACGTATGATTAGCTAGGCCATATATCTTGTATCAAGTTCCCAAGCCGATCACATGTTAAAGCTGATACTCACTCACGTAGTCAATAGTATTCTTGTTCATTGTCATATTGTTCATTCTTGTATTTATTTCTAGTATTTTCTTTATTATATATCTCTTGTTGCATCTTGTATATTCACATATATTTACTATTGCATAGTTTATATCATTGATTAAAATTGTTGTTAGAGATGTACTCTGCTCCTTTCCTGACTGGATATATTTTTCTCAGATGACACTGAGGAGTGGTACCCTACTCATTACGGGTCTCAGGATGTTGTGGGCTTAGAGTCAGAGACCTTGGCTCAGGAGAGACTTTTCCCGACTGAGAAAGATGACCCGAGACTTGTAGCTTTTTAGTTATTCTCCTTGTACTGGATTTGTCTCCAGCTTATTGTTTAGTATTTCTTCAGACTTATTGATGTTATTATTTTGACTCATGAGTTGTATGATGACTATTTTATTCTTTTATCCTATTCGTGCTATTATCCATCTTAGATCTGTGATTGAGTATATTATTATTGTTGGTGGCTTATTGTATTGTTAGATAGATTACCCAAACAACGTTCTATCGTCGATTCTGTGCCGTAGGTTGGGCATTGTTCTCGACTTGCATCCCTACACCGGATACGGGTCATGACAATGGATATCAGGATCTTTCAGGGATCGATACTCTATACATGTGTGACAAGAAGTTGAATCAAAATCCTAGAAAAAGTGTCTGGCAGCTGGAGTACTCAAGTATCATCGGGAGTTTAATATATGCAATAACCGCCATAATTCCTGATATAGCTTTCGTCGTGGGGATGCTGAGTCGGTTAACGAGCAACCCAGGTATGAAGCATTGGAAATCTGTGAAGAAAGTAATGATATATCTCAGGATGACTTAGAAGTATGTATTGCACTACAGCAGTTATCCGATAGTAGTTGAAGGCTTCCGTAATGCAACCTGGTTTTCAGAAGTAGAGAACAAAAGGTCCACAAGAGGATACGTCTTCTTCATAGGTAGAGATTCTATATCGTGAAAGTCAAAGAAGCAAACCATGATCTATTATTCCTCGATAGAATCTGAGTTTTATGCCCTAGCGGCTGTAGCAGATGAAGCAGAATAGCTTTGGGAGCTCATGTATGATCTTTCATTGGTTAGTGCATAGATTCCGATGGAACTAATTTACTGTGACAACTAGGTGACTATAATGGTGGCGTCAAATAGCCTCTTCAATGGTTAGAAGAGGACTGTACGGCTAAGGCACATAGTAGTAAATAATCTGATCAAGACTAGAGTCATTGCCGTGATTGATGTTCAGAGCCAGAAGAATCTGGCAGATCCATTCACCAAGGGTCTCAAGAACCATCTGGTCTAGAATATAATAATCAAAATGGGCTTGATGATATTTTGATATTGTGTCTTTGTAATTCTACCATAAAGTTTTATGCAAATTAGTTCAAAGAGAAATCTACTAGGCATCTAGCTTTTGGTTCAAAGAAGGATCATTGACTAGGAGAATATCAGGAACAGTGGATAGTCCTTTGAGATATTGAGGGATTACGGACCCAGAACCATTGTTGTCTACTATTTATTCTTTGTGTAGAACAAGTCCTGTGGGAGGATGGCTTAGACGCCTTAATGAGTTCTCAAGTATTTTGAATATCTGGTGTGCTTTATAGGAAGCACTATAGCGTAGCACTACAAAGGAGTGCAAGAACTCCACGCTACAGTGGGTAACATCATGATGAAGTACCTCGATAGGGTAATATCACGACCAATACCCGGAATAAGGGCAGGAGTACATGGGTACGTCAAGTCTATGGTACAGTATCGGTGGTAGAATATTGTCTATATCATAATACTATCTAGCACATATCACAATAATATGTAACCTGTCAATGATCTTAACTCTATAAGGAGAATGAAATGAATATAATATAATGTCAAACCAATACTCAATCATAATATAATCTATGGAAAGATGAATGGTACGATAAAAATATGAAATGATATAAAAGAAGTTTCAACACATAAGTCTAGAAATAAATATCTCAAACAATAGCAATACATCTAAGAGTCTAGCTAACTCAAATACAACAAAAGTCTCAAATATAATACAACTCAGAGTATCTCAAAGTGGAACAATTCAGATACAACATGCATGCTAGGCTCTAAGTCACTACTAGTAGATCCTCTCCTGGAACGGGATCCTCCTGAAGCTCCTGGATGTAACCCTCATCTACTCCTGGGCCATAGTATGTGGGACAAAAGTTTTCGAGATGCTCTGAAAAATATTATCCAGTCAGGATTGGAACGGAGCACATAAACTAATAGCAATTCCTTTTAAATTGATAAAGACTATAAAATAGTGAGTAATGAATATACATGATGGAAATACAATACTTGAATAAGAAAAATGGAGAGGAAATCAACATATCACAGGTACATGGTAAGCAGTGTAAAGCAGATATATGTAAATTCTAGTAGGTATAAACTGAGAATAGAGAATTAGAAATACTAGCTAAGTGCCTTAAAATATTAGTTATTATGTGATCATCTTAGGACAAGATCAGGCTCTACCATATATGATTGTCTATGTACAAGTCCAATTAAGGGGATCAGGTCAATCAAGTATGATTGACTATGCACAAGTATAGGTAAGGAAATTAGGCCAATCATATATGGGAAGCTATGCACAAGTAATAAGATCAGGTTACACCCTCATGTGGTGAGGGTGAGCTATGTACAAGTAAGTAGGATATGATCACATAATCGACTAATACTTTTCCGTCCCCGGCTAGTACGATAGATCAAATCATGACTCCTCATGACAGGTATCTATGATACTAGCCCGTGAATCCATTGTGTCAGGAATCAAGTATAATACTACAAAACTAGAATCATAGTAATCATTAAAATAAAAAAAACTGTCAAAGAATGTACTCGCATGTGGTCATGAGCAATGTGTGAGGATCGATGTCCAAAATAGAGTCACAAAGACGTAAATATGAAATATAAGTGCCAATGATTGTTATGAGATGATATGCATGGTTAACTAGCTTCTTGTGATATTTCTAGGCCACTTCTAGGTCTTTACTAGGGTATACTAGTCAATACTAGGCTAACTAGGTTAATACCTTGTTATACTAGGTTTTAATAGCCTATATTAGTTAACACTAGAGTATTATAGGTCATACCAAGGATATCTAAGGTAATTAGCTTATACTAGTTGATACTGATTAACATTTATATACTAGAGGCTATAGTATATAATAACTCATATATAGATTTCTAGTTATTACCTTAATTATAACATGCCTTAACTAGATACTTATAGCATATACTCATTACCTAGGCTCAATATTAGACATCTACTTGTCAATACTAATGCATACTTCTATTTTCAATACTTGATACCTCAAGTACTTATTGAATACTTGGTGTTACTGATACTCTTAGTTGTATCAGTTGCATTAATACTTTGGGATATAACCTAACTCGAAGGATCTCTCAGACCCCCACTATCATTAACTGCTACCAGGTACCCCTCTTTCCCTTACTAAAATACCTATAATTTTTCCTAACTACTAATACCCCACTAATTGGGTGTGACTTAATACTCAATGTCAGTAGACACCAAATCTCACATTAGACTTTCAGATCTCTAATCGATTTCACTTGCTAAAGATTCACCTGAACATCCAAGTTCCTACTCACTCAACTGAAATCAGAATTGCTACTAACTCACTTGCTCGAGAACTCAACTGGAACCTTAAGTCCTACTTGTTACTGATAAAAATCTCCCACAAGCCTTGACTGCTTACTGGAGCTGTTACCCATTTAAATATCAGTGCACATCAGTGCTCTGAGGGCATTTTTCAGACCAACCAACTTTCCAATACACCTTCACCTTAGCAACTAACCCTTACCTATAAAACCCCACAACTGCTACTCATAAGTCCAAAATTGGACTGAACTTCACCAATGCCAGGTGTTGTATCGAGCATTACAATCAAGTAAATCTGGTCAAGTAGCTCACAATTGCTGCTGTTGCTAAACATGTTGCCAAGGTATCTGCCTTGGCCTAAATAGAGCTTGTACATTTCTAATCTAATCTAACCGAATGAACTCCAAAACTGCTGCTACTATACCTTAACCCAATCACTAACACTCTGAGATAAGTGTACTAGAATAAACACTCGAGCATTCCCTAACTCCTATCATTACTGCTGTAGTAGTAGTTACTTCTACTCCTACCTGTTATCCCCCTTCCCTTATCATACTCCATATCAGACCACCACTGATACTAACTAGTCACCTCAGTATCAGACCTCCACATGTTGCCACAGTGAACCCAATACACACACACACACACACACATTATCAACAGTGCCACATGTGCATATTCCCTACACACACTCGTGTATGCACCAAAACACACATTAGATAATATATACACACTAATATATATATATATATATATATATATATATATATATATATATATATAACACCTATAGTGTTGAGTGTACACAATACACACACTAAAATTATTTTCTCAAACACTTTGAGTGCACAATTAGAATACTCACGATACACAACAAACCTTCATGCCAATCCCCAAATATACCACTAATAACAAAGATACACATGGAATATAACTATATATTACTAATATAATTATTTATAATAAAAATTAAGGAGTAGTTACACTAATTATGCACAAAACCCCAAATTAGACCCCCGTATCATGACGTATCACCACGTATCATGACACCCTAGTCATATCCAATTGTGGATACTTAAATACCCCTACTATATCAAATTAGGTCTAATTAAACATATTTAACCCAATGGCATACACTTGGTGCACCAATCTCAGATTTTTCCTAATTTGGACATAAAACTCACTATAGAAGTCACAATTGGGGCCATATCAACCTAGTTCTTCTTCTTATAGGTAGCCCTATTTTATGGGTGGATTTCTAATGGTCAAATACAACAAATAGAACCTAATTAGAGAGAATATTTCAGAATTATACCTATTGGAAGATGGATCTCAATAAAAACTCAATAGGATACGATTTGGACCCGAGCTCCTAGCCAAACTCCTTATTCTCCAATGCTCATTGCAATCTAAGCTCCTTATGCTCCTTAGATGATAAATATAGAAGGGATTGAGAGTGGTTTGGTAGAATTTTCTATAGGGATAAAGCTATTTGGAGAAGAATGCTAATTAGAAAATAATTTAGATGAATAAATGAGAAGAAATAGAATCTCCTTCCCTATAATTAGGGCCACCCCTTCCCCCTTGCCCAATAAATATGAAAAGTCAAGGATACCCCTAGTATGTTATCATTAAGAAATTAATTTGTAGGGGAAGCTTCTCTTCCTAATGAAGGTTCAACCTAATATTTAATTAGTAAGTATGGTTAGCTAATTTGGGTCCAATGTGACTAGTCTAATAAGTTTGTCCAAGTTGTCTTGTCAAGTCTAGTTAGGTTCACTAGTGTCATATTTATTAGGTAGTCTAGTCCACTAACCAAATAAATAATAATGACTATATATAAATAAATAATATGCACAATATATGAATTAATATAAAATAACAAAAATATCCATATTCTAGAAATATGATAGTGACAAGTCTACCATCCTTAAAATAATTTCGTCCTCAAAATTAAAGGCTAAATTAGCACAAGAACACAATAAAATAAGTAGAACAATACCTTAAGGCTCGAAAAGATAAGGGTATCGCTCGTGCATCTCATCCTCCCTCTCCCAGGTTGACTCATCCGGAGAGTGATGCCTCCACGCGACGCGTACCAAGGAAATTGTCTGGTTCTGCAACACCTTCTCCCTGAGATATAGAATCTCTACTGGCTTATCTGGATAGATGAGAGCCAGACCCACCTTAATCTCTGATGATCTAGTATGTGACTAGGATCTGCCAAGTACCATCTCAGTTGTGACACATGGAATACGTCGTGCACTCCCTCTAGTGCAGGCGACAAGTCTAGTCTGTAGGCCACTACAACAACCCTCGCAAGAACACCAAAGGGCCTAATGTACTGTGGACTAAGCTTTTCACCTCCACCAAAGCGAATCGTGTCCCGTGTTAGAGAAATTCTCAGAAACACCAAATCGTCAACCTAGAACAAACACAGCCTTAACATGCAATCTAAAATAAAGCAATCATAACTAACATAAAACAAAACATATACCTCAAACTCTAAAGATCTCTGGTTGCTGTCAGCCCAATGCCGTTGTCTGTCCTCTGCCAACCAAAGTCTATCTCTAATGAGCTTCACCTTCTCAGCTGCATCCACAATCATCTCTGGCCCCAACAAGGCTCTTTTACCAATATCATCCTAAGACAAAGGAGTACGACATCTCCGTCCATATAAAGCCTCAAATGGTGACTTCTCAATGCTAGCTGGCCTGATAATTGTTGTTGTAAGCAAACTCTACCAGATGAAGATGATCCTCCCAAGAACCTCCGAGATCCAAAACACAAGTGTGAAACATATCCTCAAGAGTCTGGATAGTCCTCTCTGACTGCCCGTCTGTTTGGAGGTGATATACGGTACTAAACTTGAGTTGGGTACCCAAGCTAGCCTGTAAACTCCTCCAGAAGTGAAAAGTGAAATGACTATCCCGATCCGAGATGATGCTCACATGAACTCCATGCAATCTGACAATCTGTCGTACATACATCTCCGCCAGCTTCTTTGTAGACATACCCACTTTAAATGGCAAGAAGTGGGCCGATTTGGTCAACCTGTCTATGATGACCCAAATTACGTCTTTCTCTCCTAGAGAATACGGAAGCCCCAAAATAAAATACCTGGTCACATTCTCCTACTTCGACTCGGGGATGGGTAAATCTGAAATAATCCACATGGCCTCTCCTTATCTGCCATTACCTGCTGGCACACCAAATATCCGAATACGATGCTCGCCACCTTCCGCTTTATACCATACTACTATACGTGCTCCCTCAGGTCCCTATACATCTTATTAGCACCTGGATGTATAGAGTACTGAGAGCGATGTGTCTCCTGTAGAACCTCCTCATGCAACTCCCCACTCAGAATACATAATCTAGTACCATGCCGCAATGATCCATCATCACCAATAATAAAGTCCTATGATAATCTTATCCAAACCAGTGCCCTGATACTCCTCAGAGCCTTATCAACATACTGCGTAGCCCTGATCCTGTTCATTAGCTTAGACTATTTCTGTAATTCCCACATCTATATCTAGATACAAGGAACTAGCACCTCATTGACCAAGCTCTCAAGATCGGCCAAAAAGTATTTATTTGTCGTCAAGTACATAGCCACTGAATACCTGCTCAAGGCATCAGCAACTACGTTTGCCTTCCCTGGATGGTACTGTAATGATATGTCAAAGTCCTTTATCAGCTCCAACCACCATCGCTGTCTCATGTTCATCTTTTTCTGTGTGAACACATACTTCAAGCTCTCATGGTCCATACAAATCTCCACACGCTCTCCGTATAGGTAGTATTTTTATAACTTTAGAGCAAAGATGACCACTGCCAACTCCAAATCGTGGGTGGGATAGTTCTTCTCATGAGGACGTAATTGCTTGGAAGCATAGAAAATCACCTTCTAGTATTGCTGAAGAACACAACCCAAACTCTTTTCTGAAGCATCACTATAGATAGTAAATCCAGATGTCCTTGATGGCAACATCAATACTGGAGTTGTCGTCAATCTCTTGTTCAACTCATTAAATGCGACCTGACATAGAGTCTCCAAAACTATCCTCAGGTGCTTCTTATGCTCCTCTGCTGTCTTCGAGTAGACAGAAATGTCATCAATGAACACCACCATGAACTTATCAAGGTACTGGTGGAACACCTTATTCATCAGATTTATAAATACCGCCATAATGCTATAATGGGTGATACCACGATGAGGTTCCTCGATAGGGTAATGCCTCGGCTTCAAGATCCATGTCACAGCAACGTTGCACCGTATATAGGCAGGTAGCCTAATGTTGTAGAATGAAGAGTTGTAGGAAGCACTACAAAAAGGCTTGTGATCTCATGTTACAATGGTGTGACATCACCAAGAGGTAAAAGATGTAAATCCTCGGCTACACGAGCCATGTCACAGTGGCGTAATACCGCAAGGAAGCGCAAGACATCATGCTAGGTAGTTTGTCACTACAAAGAGGATGGGACCTCATGCTACAGTGGATGACACCACGATAAGGTAGAGCCTCGGCTTTAGGCCATGTCATAGCGGCCGCAAGGAAGTGCAAGGCTTCATGCCATGACTCTTTAAATGAACTCACCTAGAATGTATGGAAAGAGATATAGGTCATCTCTTGAGGGTAAGGTTGTAGACGCCCAAAATGCATACACCAAAATTAGGCATGCACAGGACCTTTAATGTGCAACAGAAAGCACAGATGATGTTATTGTCTGAGTAAAAAGAATTAAAACTGTGGTACATAATTCAAGGTTTAGTCCATTCTTGTTTCATAATATTATTTGACTCATGCGGAAAGATTCAAGTCAAAGCGACATCTATCCTAATACATAATGGACAGTCATTGTGGGGAACGCTTAACCCATATATTAAGATATATAAGTGATTATTGGTGTTATTGCCTTTGGACTAGTAATATAGTCCCATATTGGCTACACCACCAAGTGGATATCTTAATATAATGCTTTGCTTGTGTTGAGGTATGCACATGGGGTATGGTGGGGCACATGGGTGTCATGTGGGAGTATTTTCCTAGGAGAAAAAAGGATTAACTTCTCAAAGAAAGCATTTATGCTTTTTGTCCCTCTTGGAGAAAATTTCCTTAGGAGCTAAGCCCCAAAGAGGCTTAACTACTCAGAATCGGACTCGGACTCAAGGGAGCAAAGTGGCGCTTTGTTGGCTTTATACAGTTGTGCGCTGCATGCTGAGCTGCTGCGATGCTATACTAAGATGTTGTGCTGCTGCACTGCTATGCATAGACACAAGTTGCGAGATGTGATCTGTTATGGAAAGATTATGTCTTTAATTCATATCCTTTTTTTTGTGGTATTTGAATTAAATTTGTTCCTATCTTTTCTATAACTGTAGGCGGCCAGGTTCCTCTATAAATATTATCTTCATAGCCCCTTTGAGAACATACTTCAAAAAAGAGAGAGACAGATGTTTGTGGTATTAAACGAAAGAATGAAGAATGTATTCAGGATGGGGTTTATACGAAACCCGCCTTCTTTGGTTTACAAACAAACTTGTACAATTTGATCCTATACGAGGATATGGGAGTACAATTTATTTAATCTGGGTAAATATTGCTATAGGTGTCTGATCTGCAGTCGATCACTTTAGTCCTTGGACCACACAATGTTGAAGAAGTGCCGTAGAAGACAGGAAGCAGCTTCGAAGGTTGCAAAAGAGGGTGGATGCACGATGCCGAAGTCGTCGATCCTACTCCCTGCCTGAGCTCCGGATTCTCTCTCTCTCTCTCTCTCTCTCTCTCCCTTGACCTCTGGTTCTGATATTGGTTTCTTGACCAATTTTTCGACCTAATTTCCTCGACTCTCCAATTTGTCGACCTTTTTCCTCTTGATAGAGGTCTCTATTTATAGAGTTTTAGTGACAGTGACCACTCCGTCGGTGTAGAAACCGAGGAGTAGAAAGTACAACACCCTTTTACATAACGGTTAAAGTAACCAATGCCTGCGTATAGATGATCCTTTGAATGAGCGTGTGACGCGGGTCCAACTAAGGGACAAAATGCGTATAATCGCTACGAAGATCACAGCGTAGAAGCCACGTAGGTAGGTATCCATTGTGTAGAAGAGGTTGGCATAGAAGCCAAATGTCTGTCACCATGGCATAGAAGCCAAATAGTTATCAAACCGGCATAGAAGCCGAATAGGTGTAGAAGCCGAATAGGCGTAGAAGCTGAGTGGTCATAGAGGCTGAGCAGGCGTAGAAGCCGAGTGGTCATAGAGGCCGAGCAGGCGTAGAAGCCGAGTGGTCATAGAGGTCGAGCAGGCGTAGAAGTCGGATGAGCGTAGAAGCCGCTGCGTACCGTGCCAGAGTGCTGATGGGGACGTTTTAGCCGGAATCACGGCTTTTGAAGATATAATCAAATCTTTTGCATTAAATGCCGAGATTTGCTACCATCCTGTGCATTAAATGTGGAGGCGTGTCTTTGATGGTCTGTAACCCCTTCTGCGCATCAGTCGCAGAGACGTACCTTGAGAAATTGTCACCGCTCTGTGCATTAGACGTAGAGACGTGCCTCGATCCCGTACGGAGTGCAGCTTTTGACATGGCAGGCGGTTTGTCTAATGCAGGACGTAAACAGCTCGTGTCTGTCTGTGTAAAATAAGGTAGCGTATCCCTTCGTGCTTGTAAAAGCAGTTTACGTAAAGGGGATGGCGGTATTTGACAGCCTGGGTCGCAGTGTTGTACCATCATTATAGCCGTCGTCTGGATAGTCGAGCCGTATCCCTTTGTCAGAAGTCCAGACGTCAGGTTCATTGCAGGATCTTCATTGCAGGGTCTGACAGGTTCACTTCAGAGAATACGAAGCGTCTCTTGTACACCTCAATGCTGCGTCTGAAAGAGGATGAGTTTTACGCCCTGGAGGCGATGGCGTACCCTGTTTACGCTGAAGCGGCTTGGACTTACTGCCTTACGCAGATGGTCCTTTGAGCTTTCATATTTTATGCTGCATTTTAGCTAAAAGAGCTCTGTTGCATGCTTGATGGCTCTGAAGGCCTCTGCCTACGCTGCTCTGCACCAATATGTCGCGTATAGTAATCCGGCGTATTTTTCATGCTTCTACAAGACTCCCTTCAAAGCTTTCAAATTCCTCGGAATTTGGAACGCTTTGAATGAAGCATGAACCGCTCCTCGTGACTCGAAACATTTCTGAATGGAGCATTGAAACGATCGATGCTGACTTTATGGCAGATTCATTGGGGACCGTTGTGACCTTTTTTGGCTATAAATAGGCTGGGGGAATTAATCTGTTCTCCCCACATTTCCATCACCACGCAGAGATGATCGCCGGAGTTCGTCGGGTCGATCTGAGGAAGAAGGAGATCATGTTCTTCCAGCGTGTAAGGAGCCGAAAAAGACGGCATCTTCGAGCAAGTGTCCACTGTAACGATGGATCATGGAAGGATATCTTAGCCTTCCTTGCTCAGGATAATCAGCAACTTTGTATGGCTGTTCTTCGGGAGAGGGGAAGGGTCGTATTTGACCACACGGCTTGAAGCGGTGTCTTCTCCTGTTACCTCCGGGGGTGAGAGCAGCAACTAGCTCAGACCTCGGGCATTGAGTTGGGTGAAATATCTCAACTTAATCTGTCACGGTGCACGGAGCATAGGATCTGCATAATTTATGCAAGCCCCAACTCTGTATTCTCCCGTCGTTGATCATTGCCATGTCAGTTAGTTTGCTGGAACTGACTGACTGCTGGAGAAGATGGATGAAGAATTGTGCCCCTGCGAGAACCTGTCAGAACAGCTTCTGGGCAATCTTTAGACGATGATGAGGAAGCCCTCCTATCGACGGAGTTTTCCTTAGTTTTAGTCATAAAAATAAAGAAAAACCCTTTGTAGACAGGATTTCCCTCATATGTAATTATGACTTTAATCTTTAATAAAAATCGTCTTTCTTCTCTGTATATGATCGTTTTGCCATACGTTGCTGTGAAGTCTGAATATGTGTAGCTTCGACATGTCTGATTCTTTACGTCGACTCTGTTTAGAAAGAGTGCTAGGTCTTGTCCTTTATGCATAGCGAATAGTCCATAGAACGCTGTTGAGCATTTAGAACTGTCCTGCTGCTAGGACTGAGGAACCGCGTAGAATTTTTATTCAGACTTCGTCTTCAAGAATGACTTCTCGTAAATCCCTTGGAACAGGGTCAAGGAATGGCTGTCAAACTGAGTTTTGCCATCTCGACAGATGAGATATTCAGACTGGAGCCTGGATGAACCTCCATTTGACCCAAAAAGAGTAATTTCTCAATGTTTGAACTCTGTATGCTTTGGGTACTTGGGATACGTTAAGGTCAAGAAGGAGTATCTTCTGTGTAAACTCCTGTAATCGACCGCCTTGCTGTTCGGATATGCGGAAAGTCAGAGATCCGTAGTGTAGATGAGCTGAGAATCCTGAGTTCGTAGTCTATTGAGCGTAGAAAGCCACCAGGCGTGAGATCGTAGATTCGGAGCTGCTGAGCATGAAGTCATAGGTTTATAGCCTCTCGAGCGTAAAAGCTACCGAGCACAAAGGCATCCAGGCATAAAACCATAGACTTGTAGCTTGCGAGCGTAAAACCGTAGATCTGTTGCTGTCGAGCGTAGAAAGCTCCTTAGCATAGAATTGTAGATTTATAGCCTGTGAAAAAGAAATCTTCCGAGCGTAAGGTTGCGGATCTGTTGTCTCCGAGCGTAAACTAAACGCCATCGAGTGCGAGATCATCGATTTGGTATCTGCTGAGCGTAAAGTCGTAGGTTTGTAGCCTCTCGAGCATAAAAGCTACCGAGCACAAAGGCATCAGGGCATAAAACCATAGATTTGTAGCTTGCGAGCGTAAAATCGTAGATCTGTTACTGTCGAGCGTAGAAAGCTCTTTAGCATAGGAACCGCTGACCTGCTTTTGCACGAAAAACTCTTCGAATTTGCTGACTGTCCGTCTTTCGAGAGTAGTGGGCTGACGTAGTACCCAATCATAATCAAATATTTAATTTGAGAGATTTAGTTGGGGTTTCGAGGAGCCCGTCTGAGGATTCGAGGAGTCGATCCGAACTCTATATATATCCCAAGCTTTTGAGAGAATAACTTTTTATCCGTCTTCTGCGAAAGAGAGCCTTCGATTGTTTGAGTTTTTCCCCTCGTTCTTTCTCCGAGCACTCCGAGTTTTCAGAAATGGCGCTGAAACAAACCCCCTCCACCAAGGGAAAGTGTATAGGCTCTTCTTCTCGTTCTTCTGCCCCAGGGAGAGAGTCTTCGGTCGGGCAAGGTAAACTTCCTTCTGAGCGAAGCACTCTGCCGACGAGTAGCGCACCCGGCCTTAGAGGTATAGCCTTTGGGATGATAAAGAAGGACGAAAAATCCTTTGCACACGTTGAACGTGACCGCGCTAGGTCATCTTCTGTGCTGATAGCCTCTTTGAGGAAGATGAAGCACGGAGATGTTTTCATCTTTTACGCCCACATTTCTAATGTGCCAGCGTAGAAACTCCATGTTTTCGCAGTTTTGAGCGTAAAAGCTCTGACTGTCGAAAACTTGGTGTATACTATAAAATTTTAGTTTTACGCTTTTGGATGGGACCTCCCGCGTAATAACTAGAATTTTGGCAGTCTGGCGTAAAGCACGGACTGTATACCGCCAATTGCGCTTCAGGATGTGACTTTCGGCGTAAAATGACCAAATTTTGTACAGTCTTGGCGTAAAGCATAGACTGTCGTTTCTTGGTCTTTGTGTTGCAAGATTTGTAATGACGTATTTTTCTTGCACATTCGCAGTTAACTTGCATGAGTCTCCACTGGCCGAGGTGATGGGTTCCGCTGCCGGGATGCTACACTCGTACTATCTGGAGGATCTGTCGTACGTGACATTTCCTATCTTCGGACCCCAGTATCCTGAAGGGAGGGGGATCTTGATATCGGCTCAGAACGAGCGGACATTGCTAAACATGATTAACGGAGAGCCCCTGACGTATATAGACGGGGACCAGTACATCAAGCCGACCTTTCTCTTTGGGGACATGATAGACAAACAGTCCCAGACGAAGCCTAAGAGAGAACCCCGAGTTTTTCCCGCCGAGAGTGTGGTCTTGTATCTGCCCACGATGCCGAGAGATTATCCCATCTCGGCTTTCTTCCATGCCACACATTCTAGGAGGATGTCGTGGACGCTGACTCCCGATCTTTACGGCAAGCCGGGGAAGATCTTTCATCTGAAAGGAGCTGACTAGGGGTCGTTTGTCAACTGCCCTTCTGGCGTCGTGACGTTGTTCAGGGGACTGTGCCCGGGCAGCGTCCCGAGTGAAGATAGTTCAGTGATCCAGCCGGTCCAATTGCCGACTTTCTGCAACGACTTCATGATGCGAGGGGGGGTATACCCCAAAGAGAATCCTCGGTGCAACGGGTGGATCACCCCAGCAAACCTTCGATGGACTTGCCTAGTTGACTGGGCTTTGAAGCATTTTTGGAGAGAGCTGAAGGTCATAGGACTGTATGCTGCCGTGAGCGCGACGAGTGTTGGGTTGCCTCCCAACCCTAACCTGTTTCTGGCACTGATGGAGCAATATATTTTGCTCACCGGGACCTTCGCCACTCCACTGGGGGAGTTGGGGTTGGCCCTCCACGAAATGACAGCAATCTCGAGACTGTCGATGGGGGATACCCCATATGAAGAGTATGTTCCCACCAACCGAGAGTTGGAGGACTCAGACCCTCGGGTTGTGGCGGTATATCAGGAGCTGATGTGCCAC
Source organism: Iris macrosiphon (assembly GCA_036927795.1). Classification (NCBI taxonomy): domain Eukaryota; kingdom Viridiplantae; phylum Streptophyta; class Magnoliopsida; order Asparagales; family Iridaceae; genus Iris; species Iris macrosiphon. The sequence goes on along the minus strand of JAYESA010000007.1, from coordinate 108,257,050 downwards.
TATTTTGCGTGCACTGCTTTTTATAATGAGCCTTCTGATTTGGCTCACACCACTAAGTGGATGTCCTACCTCTTCTTCCACCGGGCCAGGGCCGTCAAGTCGGAGAAAGTTTCGGGGGGCAAGAATAAGCCCGTGAACTGTTTGGGCGTGCTCAGTGCCCAGGTCGTCGAGGATCTTAAGGAGGAGGCTAAAGCTCCAGATCAGTTTCTCAATGACGGGGTAGGAAAGTACCCTGAAGGCACTAAGGCCTATAGTTACTTGAGGCGCTGCCGCAGGCCTTTGTCTGAGGAAGCCAGGCTGGCTGGTTTTCTCTCCCTATGGCTGCGTCGAGTAGTGGTGCCCGGCATCGCGTCCGCGGACCGCATCCACCGGAACATCCTGTGGCCTGCCGTGCGTCTGGTGTTCGGGGCAAGACTGGGCTTGCTCCCTGCCATGGTGTGCCGTATACAGGCTGGCCTGAGAACCATGACTGACGAGTTGCTCATTAATGAAGCTCGACGTGATAGCTTTCCCCGGGTAGAGTTACCATACCTGTACTTGATGAGATGGTTAATTCTCCACAACCCCCGGGTGATGTCTCCCGGCCCTGGTAGTAGCGCGGGGGGTAGTTTCTTGCTGAACTACAAGGAGTCCCTCTGGAACGTGAACACAGTCTAAGACTGCCGGCGGGTGCTGAGCCTTGGTCATTGCTGGAAGCTCCTCTGCACTGTCCCCTCTATGCATCACAATCAGTCAGGGATTAGGCTTGAGGATTTAGGTGGAGAGAAGACCAATCTTTCTCCGGAAGCTTTTAATTGGTTGGTCTGCATCAGACCCTCCCATTTGCTGTACAGAAGCAAAGATCATTGCTTCTTTGAGCCTTACTTGCCCAGTTGGTTCGCCAGGCAGTTTGGGTATGATCAGCTGCACGTGGGCAATGTCGTCACCAGCTTCAGGTCCAGGGGCAGACTAATTGATGGAGCGAGAGGATGGCGGTATTTTATCATGGGTTGCACGGGAGCAATCTTTACCGTGCCGGCCGTTACCCTCTCCACGGAGCTACTGATCCTCCATTCGTACGCTCAGTTTTACGTGGCGATTAACACCTTCCATCATGATTTTGACATGCATGGAAGTTTTAGGGTGCCTTCTTCCAAGCCTGGAGGAAGAATCGAAGTCCCCTCGGTTTTATCTGACGAGGGTGAGGAGTCCGTCACTCCGGATGAGCCTCTGGTGTCGGTGCCGAGGTGTGAAGTGCCTCCGCCTGCGGGAGCTTTGGCGGTCTCTGGGAAGCGAAGGGCTCCTGCTTCGAAGCAGACTTCCCCTCTCAAGAGGAAGAAGAAGACGATTAATCGCCCTCTCCGGATTCCTGGCATTGAGGCTCCTAGAGAGGAACCTGCTGTCTCTCATGTTGATGCCTCTTTGATTGGAAGTTCCCCGCCTCTCGGAGAAGGACCCTCAGTTTCGGCTGGCGGTGCCGGAGAACTCCTGCTTGAGGCTGCCGTTGTTGCCACTGCCTCCGGTAGTGGAATAAAATTGCCTGCGTGGCCGAGGAAAATGGGAGAATCTTTCCCTAGACAAACAACGGATGAAACTCCTGCCGCGTCCGTGAGCATGACCAGAGAGGTTCCAGCTGACGAACCTCGACTGCGTCTTGGTGAAGGCTTGGTAGAGCTCCTGGCGATGTCGGTTGGCCCACCTCCTTCTCCAGGTATGACAGTTCGTATTGCGTCATTAAGGCGTGATATAGCTACATCGGCTGCAGACGCGGCATATATACCGTTGGCTACGGGTAAAGGTCATCTTTATGTCTCCTCTTAGAAAGATTACTATTATATTGATATCAACTTTCTTGTCCTCTTCTCAGGGGATGGCGTCCACGAGAAGTATAGCGCTGAAGCACCTTCTGGCTCTGCTCGGGCTCCTGACGATGATACGGAGGCATTCGACTTCGAGGAGGAAATACCTTCGGGGGCCAGCTCGCCTGGAGTAGTTTTGTCACCTCCAGAGGAGGACGAACCCGTTATCGTGACCTCGCCTCTTGCGAGTATGCCGATGACTTTGACCGTCGTTGTCGTACCTTCTTTGGTCGCGCCACTCGTCGAGGCGGCGGTTGTGGTCACCTCGTCTACAATCATTCCTGGAGGGGAAATCGTCAATATCGCGGCCACTCCGGGCGTTCAACTAGATCTGGTTGCGCTGACCGAGCTGTATACCAGCCTCTTTTACACCAGTCTGAAAACGCTGATATCCATGGTGTTGGCGAAGAATATGAATTTTGAGCGTCTGAAGAAGGCTTCCCAGTTTTCGATTGGGGCGGTCAGGGAGTTTGGCGATTCTGGGGTAGCTGACGCCCTAGAGGCGATGGTTAATGGGTTGGAGCAACCTATTAACGAATACTTATAGCTGACTCGGGACAGTTTTGAAGCTGAGGTCCAGGCCAGATACGACTTCATGACTGCGCGGCTTACGAAACAGCTGGAGAGCCTAGATAACTCCATCAAAGCACATAAGCTGGAGATGGATAAAAGAAAAGCTGTCATGGAGGAGGCTCTTACTCTTCAAACAAAATGCCAATCCGAGCATGAAGGGAATATAGCGAGGGTTCGCAAGTTGAAGAAGAAACTTGCTCTGGCAGAGGAGTGGGCTTCTCAGTCGTTGGCAGGTCTAAACGTAGCGACTGGTCGACTGAGCACAGCGCGACGGGACCTGGAGCGTGCAGAAGCTGCCCGTGCTGGCTCTCTTTGGGCAAGGGCCGAACTGTCCTTTATGAACAATCCCGAGGCACGGCTGGAACAGGCCCGCGCTGACGCCTTGGTTTCCAGGGACGAGAGGGTGGCTGCACTGGCGAAGCTGATTCGCGATCTAACCGCTCCCCCACAATGATGTGCCCTTTCTTCTTTTTGCTTCCCCAATGTAATTCTGCTCTTTTCGGGAATAAATAAAGCGAATCTTTTCTGACTTTGTGGACCCATCATTTCGGAATATAAACGACAGGTTTGGGCGAGAGTGATATCAGAGGTAGTATGGACGTGATAGACTCTCGATAAACTTTTAGCAGGACATATCTATTCAGAGGTCATACAGACATGATAGAATATGACCTAACTAGTTTTGTTCTGGAAGTAGTTTGGTCAGACTTTGAGATTCTCGCTATATTCCTCCTGAGCAGAGAAGGTTAAGCATAGTACCTCTTCAGGAATTTACCGTTGATAGGAGCCATTAACAGGTCTCCATTAGGCTGGGCTAACCTGTAAGCGCCGTTTGAGAACGTTGTCTCGATCACATAAGGGCCTTCCCACTTGGGCTGGAATTTGCCTTTACTCCTGTGAGTAAGAATTATCGGCCTTCTTACGGCTAAAACTAGCTCGCCGATTTTGAACACTCTTTCCTTTACTTTATGATTGAAAGCTCTAGAAATGCGTGATTGGTAGAGTGCGATGCGCTGTTGAGCTTGGAGGCGTTTCTCGTCTAATCCTTCTAGCTCTTGAAGCCTTAACAGGTCATTCTTTTCTTGGGTCAGCTCATTAGTCACGGCAATCCTGAGCGACGGGATCTGGATTTCAATGGGAAGAACTTCTTCGCTCCCGTAGACCAGTAAAAATAGGGTACAACCTGTCGGTGTCCGTACCGTTGTGCGGTATACCCAGAGACATTCACCCAGCTTCTCATTCCAGTCTATTTTGTTTGAAGAGACAAACTTCTTCAAGAGTTTGATAATGGTTTTGTTGAAAGCTTCCGCCAAACCATTAGCAGCTGGATAATATGCCATAGAGATAATATTATGTATTCGACTTTTATCGCAAAATCGATGAAACGCTTGGCTGATGAACTGAGGCCCATTGTCTTGGATTATCCTTCGGGGAATCCTAAAGCGATAAATGACGTGATGCTTGATGAAGCTGATTACATCAAACGCCTTCACCTCAGCAAGAGGGATCGCCTCTGCCCATTTGGAGAAGTAATCTGTGACGGCCAGTATGAACCGGTGACCTCTGGAAGAAGACGGGTGAATAGGATCAATGATATCCATACCCCATGCTTCGAAAGGCCAGGATGCAACCGTAGGATGTAGATATTCAGACGGTTGGTATATGAAGTCTGCATGAACCTGACAGGCTCTGCATTGTCTTGCATAGTTGATCGCGTCTGTGATCATAGTGGGCCAGTAATAACCCATTCTCCTGATACGATCCTGTAGCTTAGGACCGGGCTGATGCGCTCCGCATACGCCGTCGTGAGCTTTCCGGATAATCTACTGTGCTTCGTCGTCAGAGAGACATCTTAATAGCAGTCCGTCGTAGGTCCGACGATATAGGCATTGTGAAGATGCGTCAAAGTAGAAGCATAATGATCGCCTTTTGACGGATACTACTTCTTTGGGGTCCTCCGGCAAGATTTCTTATACGACGAAATCTATGAAGGGACTTCTCCAGTCTCTTCTAGGGGGATCCGTGTTTACAACGTAGCTGCATTCTATGTAAAAGTTGTTCTTTACGCAGAATAAATCTCTGTTAAGAAAGATTACCGAATCCTGCCTTTTTATAGGAGTGGCTAAATCCGCAGCTAGACTGGCTAGGGCATCAGCTTCCAGATTCTAAGATCGAGGTACATGCTCTAGGAAGAACCCTTTGAATGTCATGGCTATCTCGACCGTTGCTTAGTGATAGGGGATGAGTTCTGGATTCCAGACTTCATATATTCCCCTGACTTGATTGACGATAAGCAGAGAATCACCGAAAGCTTCCAGGGACTCGACCCCCAGCTCTTTAGTGACTTGGAGCCCGATTAACAGAGCGTTATATTCTGCCATATTGTTGGAACATGGTTTGTTAAGAGAATATGCTCGGTAGATGACGAGTTTATCAGGAGTGACTAGGACGATTCCTAACTCTGAAACCATGTTTCCCTGGGGACCAGTCCTGGAAGCGCCGTCGAAGAACAGTTGCCATACGTCACTTTCCATTACGGAATTACATTCTGCAACTTCGTCGAGAATATCTTCGTATAATTTGGAGGCCTCCGGGATCAGATGAGCAGCTAGGAAATCGGCCAGCGCTTGGCCTTTGATGGACTTCTGTGGGACGTGTACCATATCATATGGTGTTAACAGCATCACCCAAGTTGCGAGCCAGGAATTAAGAACACTTGGCTTGCTCATCAGTACTCGAAGAGGGTTGATCCTAGAGATGATATGGATAGTCTGGCCGGTGACATAGTGCCGCGTCTTCTGGATAGCGAACATCAGAGCCAAGCATTCTTTCTCCACTGGGTTGTACCGGTGTTCGGCTCCGACCATCATCCTGCTGAGGTAGTAGATAGCCTGTTCATGCCCCACATCATTCTTCTGCGCGAGAAGAGCTCCTAGCATTTGATACCAGAACCGGCGGACTGGTGAGGTAGCATTTGATATCCCCGAATGCTTGCTGACAGGTTTCGTCCCATACGAAGGATACACCTTTCTTTATGAGATACGAAAAGGGCTGACATCTTCCCGAGAGGTTGGATATGAACCTCCAGATATAAGCCAGACGGCCTTGAAATCCCCGGAGTTCCCTCAGATTGTGGGGTGGTCGCATTCCTACGATGGCCTGGATTTTGTCAGGGTCCACTTGGATGCCTTTGGCGATAATGACAAATCCCAGGAATTTGCCACTAGATACACCCAGAAAGAACCTTGTAGGGTTCATCTTGAGTTGATGTTGGCGCATTAAGTCGAATACCGTCTTCAAGTCTTGAATGTGATCATTTTTGAGGCGGCTCTTGACGGCTATGTCGTCCACGTAATATTCTACTGTTTTGCGTAGATGCTCATGAAATATGCTACTCATAGCCCGTTGGTATGTAGCCCTGACGTTCTTTAATCCGAAGGGCATGACCGTATAGCAATATACTCCCAACGGGGTCCGGAAGGCAGTGTGCTTCTCGTCTTCAGGATGCATCTTAATCTGATTGTATCCTGAGAATCCGTCCATAAAAGACATGCGTTCAAAACCGTAGGTATTGTCGATCATGATATCCGTGATGGGAAGAGGGAACTCATCCTTGGGCAGGCTGCATTCAGATCTCGGTAATCGATGCAGATACGTATTTTCCTATTTGTCTTCATGACTGGGACAACGTTGGTGACCCAGTCGGGATGTTGTTCTTCCAGGATGAAACCGCAGGCTATCAATTTCTTGACTTCAGCTTCGATGGCGTCCATCATGTCTGGGCGGAACCGGCGTTGGTGCTTCTTCATAGGCTTCGAATCGGTCAATATATTGAGTTTATGAGTAGCCACTTTCGGGTCAAGGCCCGACATGTCCTCATAATCCCACGCAAAGACGTCGATATATTCTTTTATCAGCCGGATAACTTCTTCCCTTTCAGCTGGGGAAAGATTGTTACTGATGAATATCGGCTTTGGCAAAAGTTCACCCCCAACACCAACCTAGATAACTTCGTCTTTGGTGGGAGGTTCTCTTTGCTCGAAGCAGAATTCCCACTACGTACCCATTTGTTGGGCCCAAGAGTCATTCTCAAACGGCTCAGGATCCTGTTCATCTGCTTCAAAGGGATCTGCCACTACCATATTCACTGATAGTATTTGTTCGAAAGCATCAAGTGAGTCGGAGGGCGATGAGTCATTCTGGGAGGAGGAAAAGATATCCTCGTCTAACTTAGAAGTCGTAAGGAAGGTGGCATACCCTAACCCGAAACGGGTTTGCTGATAGCGGGGGTCGCCGTGCAGCGGCGTTCATTTGCCTCTTCCGTAGTTGAGGCCTGGCTTCCGCTCCAAGTCATAGCCCATGTTTTGCATGATCCTCAACGCTTGCGGGCTGTATCGGTGAACCTGCATTTTTCCAGTATCGTCATCGAAAGGATCTTCCTGGATAGCCGGTTGATGGCGCATGCGGCCGAAGACTATTGAACGCTGGCTGCTGCAGGTATGCGGGACAATGAAGATAGAATCTCCTGCGGTCCATATGTGGTGACGACGTTGGATGATGACGCTACTTCCCAGACATACGGATGGTAGGAGTTCATAACTTCCAAGAATTTTCGTGCTGTGGGTTTTACCTCGTCACGGGGAGTAGATTCCTGATTTGGAATTTGAGCGTTAACGTACTGGAAAAGAGGATGTGTATTATCATCTGGAACTCCCTTCCTGGTCGTATTTACATCGGTCGGTTGCCCATTGCGCCGAAGGTTGATGACCAAAGGTGGAGGCTTCTGGTTCGGAGTGACCACTAGAGGACTACTCCCTTTTCCTGACCTGGATTTGTTCAGGTGAATAGCCATAGGATCCATGGCTTCTGGACGAGTGGTTTGCCCTTTCACTCTGATTGACAGCGGTAGTGCGGCAGAGGGTTCTCCTGGCTCCCGGTAGGATTCCTTCTCCGTCTCGCCCGACACTTCTTCCGTGTGGTCTTGAGAGTACAATACGGCATCGGAATAGTAGGATTCTACTCCTTTAAACGGGTTTAGGTCAGCAACCTCCGTCTGTACTATTCCTTGGGGGTCTACATATTTAAGACATTGATGTAGAGTTGAAGGAACGATGTTGTGGTCGTGGATCCACGGTCTTTCCAGCAAAATATTGTAGGACACCTCTGAATCGATCACGTAACATGTGGCCACCGATCTGAGGTTGCCAATCTGGATCCTTAGACGAATTTTCCCCAATGGCTTACTTCTTCCGGCGTTGAAACCCACGATTGAAGTGGAGGTGTAAGCCAATTCGCTGGTAGGAATCCTCAGCGGCCTGAGCAGACTGTGAGGGATGATGCTGATCGACGATCCCGGACCTATGTAAATTTGATCGACCTCCATGGAACCGACGTACCCGGTGTAATAGAGGGGACTGTCATGCCTGTTATGTTTTAACAACATGTCATCTTGAGTGAAAGTGGTATTTGGGACCACTTCCATTACACTGTGGCATTAAGGACATGCCACCGGTTCTTCGTCGCGGGACTTGAGCTGGGTCAAGCATGCCTCGGCCTACATCAGTGCTTCACTCAGGGCTAGACTAGTGCCTTGGGAGAGCCTGAGTAGCTCGAAGATGGATAGCCTGGCTGGTGTATTAGCCAGTTGGGCCAGGATATCGAAGTTGTAGGGCTTCTCAAAACCTTTGTTTGGAATATTTTTCACAGGTTTATCAAAGCGCACTTCTCTTTGCTTTCCCTTGTCCGCCGGAGTCGGTTTTGAAGGGCTGGCATCTGGTACGATGGGACCTGGTCCTGAAGGTTTGGCAGCCGAGGCGTCCGCCGGTGCATCTTCCTGACTTGCTCAGTAGTCGTTGAGGTGGGCTTTCCCTGAACGGGTTGTAACAAATACCTCGTCTTCGTCTGATGGCGAAGAAGTTGCGACCATATGGCATGGTTTGCATTTGGAGCTCTTTCTATATGTAGCTTGGTAGCTTTAGTCTCCTCCTCGAGCTCTGACACCAAATCCGGGTGAACCCACATAATCTCGCCCTACCGGGTGGTTAGGGGTACCAGGTCATGATTTTAACCCCTAGCTGGAGGGAGATTGATGATGTTCATCGTGGTCCGGGAAATGGGTGTGACGCCGTCCGAGACCTTTTGGGAAGGCATATTGCCAAACAGCAGAGAGATCATGTTGGCCGTGACCGTCTTCTCGGTGTTGTGCAGAGTGATGGCCTTAGCATCGATTAACCCTTGGATCTTCTTTTTCAGTATGTAACACGCCTTCGTTGGGTGGTGTACGTATCTGTGGAAGATACAGTATTTGGGGTCGTCTATACTGCCGACTTCTTGGGGCCGCCTTAGCTCCGAAAGGGTAATCTTGCCACTCTTGACGAGACACTCGAATATACTTGGGATATCGTCGTCGTCAAAAGAGTAGGCTTCGACGGGCCTGGAAGTCCCAGGTCTCGTCTGCGTGGTCGCCGCAGTCTTTTGTCTGGACGTATTGACCACCAGAGCTTCTTTTCCCTTGGAGCCGTGAGGATGGTCGCTGCTGGGAGATGACCTCTTGCCTCTATCAGAGGCGGAGATCATAATGCCATTGTCGTGCGCCTTGCGACTGTTGTCTTCGGCGGCCACGGCCGAGATGATGAACGAGGGCCAATCATGGAACTGATATGGTCCTGTAAATACCGAGACTATGGGAAGGAGGTTCTTCCTGCAAATGTCTACTAACGCAGAGTCTGGAACTCCTGGAGGCATCTGTAAGGTGGCCTGACGAAAAGGTTCGACGAAGGTGCGAACGTCCTCCTTTTCCCTCTGCTTGACTTTGATGAGAGAGAACATAGACATGTACATTCCACCCTCGTAGAATCGCATGAAGAATAAAGCTTTGAAGTCCTCGAAGGAAGTAATGCAGTTGTCCGCCAAGCTACGGTACCACTGATAGGCTACTCCTGAGAGGCAGCCTTTGAACACCCGAGTAAGGAGGGCGTCATTTCCTTGTAGTAACACCGTCATCATACTGAAATAGTTCATGTACTGACTTGGTGATGTTTTTCCCTCGAACAGAGCCATAGTCTGAGGTTTGTACCTCGGAGGGAAAGGGACTTCTTCCCAGATAGCTCGATAAGGCTGGTTAATTCCCAGTTTCTTGAGTTGATCTTTTTGCTTCAAGGCGTCGAACTGGGCTTTCAACTCCCGTACAACCTGTATCGGATTTTCAGTTGGAAGTGGGACAACGGTGTAGCGCAGAGTTGGTTGCATCGTGACTCCAACGGGAGGTAATATATTCTCCGAGTGAGGAAACGGAGGAACTGCTGACTCTTGATCTAGAGCAGGCTCTTGGCTCGGGTTGGATGGTGGTAAGTCCACCCCCACACGTATCTGAGTTGGCGGGACCGACGCTTGAGCCATGGCAGCTGCGTGTTGAGTTAGCATCATTTGGTGCATATTCTCCATCATGGATTGTATTTGTTTCAGAGATGTCTCCAGTACAGTGATGCGTTGTTCTGCGTTTCCTGACGACGAAGCTTTCTCGCGTTCATCTTCAATGTCGTAAACTCCTATTTCCCTGGGCGTCATCGAAAGATTAGTATAGGTTGCTGCAGAAGTCGACTCTATACTCTCAGCGTCTGATCTGGGAGATTGGCGACCCCTAGCGTCAGAATCAGACGAGTACGAAGCTGGTTGCTGTGACCTTGCACGGGTGTTTTGGAATACCCCAGCTTCAGTGTTCCTGAGGAGGTCTTCGAATCTCCTTTGGCTCGGAGGCCTAGAGGGATGACGTCTTGAGCTCGGGCCTCCTCTAGGTATGTGTGAAGCCATGTTCACGGATGCATGCACGGGCTCTTCTTCCTGGAAAGACTGAGAGTAGCTCAATCGGTCGAAAATCGACCGTTTTGCTTTAAAACAGCAGCAGTCAATCACAATTTTATGACTATTACAACATCGCTCGCTAGGGGACGTAATAGACATATTGGAAGGTCCCCTCTTCTTACGCTTCTGGATTAGATATTCACGCAAGTCAGGAGGAGTAGAGGAAGAAGACGACGGCTTGTTCCTTCTGTTCCCATCAGTGGGCATGCGGAGATTGGGCACCATGGTTTTCCCTACGCCACCTGTGTACAACAGGTTGGCCATCTGGGTGGCAGATAATCCCCGGGGAGGGTGCCTTCCCGCAACCTGAGCTTGCTTTACGTCGTGGGACGTCGCCTGGCGTAATTTGGAGATTTGCTCAGACTGGCGTAAGGCTGAAGAGGTCCTCAGTCGGCCGTCGGCTTCTCGCGTAATTCGGAGGGTAGACAGATTGTTTCTCCGCTGGCGTAACGGCCGAGAAGTTGAGTACTCTGCCGATTGCTTCCCCTTGCGAAAATCACAGTGCTCATCTGGTTTCCCGCAGAGGTCAGATGTTGTCTTGTGCATGGAGAGTGATTTGTACTTCTGATTTGGCACTGAGGTATCATCAGAAGTTTGGTCTGTACCGCGCGTAGCGGGAGACTGGTTTCTACGCGTATAGCACAGTGGATACTTCTGGGTTAGCGCTGAGGCTTTGCCCGAAGTTTCGTCTGTACTGCGCGTAGCAGGAGAATGGTTCCTACGTGTAGAGCGCAGTGGATACTTCTGGGTTAGCGCTGAGGCTTTGCCCGAAGTTTTGTCTATACCGCGCGTAGCGGGAGACTGAATTTTACGTGCAGGGCACAGAGGGAGCAATGCTACAACCTTATTGGTCGGAGAGGTCGGAGAGATCGGAGAGTCCACAGGAATGGTAGAGGATGTCTTGGGCATCCAGACCTTGCGTAGCTTCCTGTTGTCTTGGACGGAGAGAGGGTGAGAGTTACCCCCGGTTCGAAGCTTGTCTTCGTAGGCAGACTGGTCGAATTGGACGACAAGTATCTTCTTTACGGTTCCTATTGATACCGCATCATGTTGAGCAATTGCTTCCTTATCAGAAGAGAAAGATGTCCCCAGCAGAGTCGCCATCTTGTTTGTGGTATTAAACGAAAGAATGAAGAATATATTCAGGATGGGGTTTATATGAAACCCGCCTTCTTTGGTTTACAAACAAACTTGTACAATTTGATCCTATACGAGGATATGGGAGTATAATTTATTTAATCTAGGTAAATATTGCTATAGGTGTCTGATCTGCAGTCGATCACTTTAGCCCTTGGACCACACGATGTTGAAGAAGTGCCGTAGAAGACAGGAAGCAGCTTCGAAGGTTACAAAAGAGGGTGGATGCACGATGCTGAAGTCGTCGATCCCTACTCCCTGCCTGAGCTCCGGATTCTCTCTCTCTCTCTCTCTCTCTCTCTCTTGACCTCTGGTTCTGATATTGGTTTCTTGACCAATTTTTTGACCTAATTTCCTCGACTCTCCAATTTGTCGACTTTTTCCTCATTGATAGAGGTCTCTATTTATAGAGTTTTAGTGACAGTGACCACTTCGTCGATGTAGAAACCGAGGAGTGGAAAGTACAGCACCCTTTTACACAACGGTTAAAGTAACCAATGCCTGCGTATAGATGATCCTTTGAATGAGCGTGTGACGCGGGTCCAACTAAGGGACAAAATGCGTATAATCGCTGCGAAGATCATGGCGTAGAAGCCACGTAGGTAGGTATCCATTGTGTATAAGAGGTTGGCATAGAAGCCAAATGTCTGTCACCATGGCATAGAAGCCAAATAGTTATCAAACCGGCATAGAAGCCGAATAGGCGTAGAAGCCGAGTGGTCATAGAGGCCGAGCAGGCGTAGAAGCCGAGTGGTTATAGAGGCCAAGCAGGCATAGAAGCCGAGTGGTCATAGAGGCTGAGCAGGCGTAGAAGCCGGATGGGCGTAGAAGCCGCTGCGTACCGTGCCAGAGTGCTGATGGGGACGTTTTAGCCAGAATCACGACCTTTGAAGATATAATCAAATCTCTTGCATTAAATGCCGAGATTTGCCACCATCCTGTGCATTAAATGTGGAGGCGTGTCTTTGAAGGTCTGCAACCCCTTCTGCGCATCAGTCGCAGAGACGTGCCTTGAGAAACTGTCACCGCTCTGTGCATTAGACGTAGAGACCTGCCTCGACCCCGTACGGAGTACAGCTTTTGACGTGGCAGACGGTTTGTCTACTGCGGGACGTAAACAGCTCGTGTCTGTCTGTGTAAAACAAGGCAGCATATCCCTTCGTGCTTGTAAAAGCAGTTTACGCAAAGGGGATGGCGGTATTTGACAGCCTGGGTCGCAGTGTTGTGCCATCATTATAGCCGTCGTCTGGGTAGTCGAGCCGTATCCCTTTGTCAGAAGTCCAGATGTTAGGTTCATTGCAGGATCTTTATTGCAGGGTCTGACAGGTTCACTTCGGAGAATACGAAGCGTCTCTTGTACACCTCAATGCTGCGTCTGAAAGAGGATGAGTTTTATGCCCTGGAGGCGATGGCGCACCCTATTTACGCTGAAGCGGCTTGGACTTACTGCCTTACGTGGATGGTCCTTTGAGCTTTTAAATTTTATGCTGCGTTTTAGCGAAAAGAGCTCTGTTGCACGCTTGATGGCTCTGAAGGCCTCTGCCTACGCTGCTCTGTACCAATATGCCGCGTATAGTCATCCGGCATATTTTTCATGCTTCTACAACAGAGAGAGGTTCGGCGGCCGCTGCCATTGGAGTCCAGGAGTTCGTGCGAGTCCAGATTGGAGGTGACGCAAGTGTTCCAAAAGTTCTTTGAGAACTTGCTGGTTCTTGAGAGCAGATCGTGTGGGGCAAATATTGTTTTGAGCAACAATGATTTTTATGACCCCAGCAAAAAGAGATCCATCTCTTTTCTTCTCTCTCAATATAGTCAGTTTAGTCCGGATGCAACTGCAATTACAAGGAATATTGGTCTTCAGGATGTTGTAATCAAAGTTAACCAGATTATTGTGATTTGTTGGAATCGAGTTCGTCAGAGGGCAAACTTGTTTACAGAAGCCTATGTGGCTCGACTACAACTTCAGGGTCAAATAGATGGTAGATTGTAAAGTTTGCTTGAAGCTCTGTTCCTGGCCCGTTCTTTCATTTTTTTTTATTAAGCCCCAAGACTAACACTAAAGAACCTTGGATTCTTAAATGCTTCCAAGTTGGTTATCCTACAAACCAATTCTTAAATGTTAGTGCCAACGAATATGGTCCTACAAAGCTACAACCACACCATAATGTATGGATGCACTTAAATGGATGACTAGTTGAATTCTTAAATAAATATAGGTATTATTTATTAAAGTATACCATGGTTAATGCTTATTCATAAGTTAGCCATCAGTATCTTTAGTTATAATCCAACTATTTATTAATCTGGAGAAGTGTTAAGTAAATATGATTATATATGTACATATCTATAAAATAGAGTATTTTAAATATATTTATGTATGTATATATTTTTATAAATGAATATTAGTAAATATGTTCATATAAGACATTTTATAAATAATTGAAATATGAAGGTTATGTAAATAATTTCCTATAATTAACATATGTTTGTTAAACTATATTATTAAATATATATGATATATATCTTAAGTACAAAGGAAGGAATAGTATATATATATATATATATATATATATATATATATATATATATATATATATATATATATTAAAGAGTTACTAAAACCATAATAAGTTTCTTAATATATAAATGTATGGTAAATTACTTTCATAAATAAAACTCTAATTAGATTATTGACTATATTTAATTAAGAATATTACTTCCATAAGACAAACTCTAAATAAGGACTTGTTGTGTACATATGTATTGGTGTGTAATTCTTGGTTGTTTGTTGGGTTCTGGTAGATTCTCTATGGACTGTAGAAGCGTAGCTTTCGCCTAGGCTTTGGTATGACTTTTGGTACTGTAGTCTCAGCTCAGATTAGACAAACTGAGGCAAGTATACCTTGCCTTTTGATATACAGTATTTACATACATATTTTTCTTACTAGTCATTTATTTTGGAAATACTGCTATCTATTTCACATGTTTCTTACCTGTATGGTTACATGATTATTCATGATGACACATAGACATTGATATACGGATTTATATTGCATGACATGCTAGGTGACCCGTATAAGATGCCTGACTTTTACTTGATGATAGACTTATCCCTATATATGTTTGTTTTGACTTACCACCTATTAGTAGTCGATTGGTCGTGTCGTGGGTGCGATTTCGACAATAGCATTGGGAAGGAAGAATATATACTGTGTTCTTAGGGTACTTTCCCATATTGCTACCATTGTCTTATTCCCAAAGCTTCAGATTGATCATTAGTTACCACCATTTTTCTTACATGAACTGCGGATTCATCATTAGTTACCATAATTTTTCTTACAGGGACTGAAGATTACACCATGATAGCTTGCGTGTTCGAGTGATGTTCTCAATTTGTATTTCACATAGGTTGATCAGACTGGCTGTTGGTAGTTGAACATAGACCCTTGTTTACATATTCGCGTGTTATTTACTGTTTTTCATATGGCATGTTTCTATGTATCTTATTACGTCCCTCTAAGGACCTGGTTTCTTTCCAGGTTATTACTGAGTGTTGACATATGACTATGGGGATACTTCTTCGGGATTCAGGGATCTCTTGATGGTACCTTCTTTATTGTTCTTTCATAGTTTATTTCTAGTCCTTGTTTCTTAGTGGTTTAGTTACACTTGTGGATGTATATTATGGATGATTGGACACATTATCTGAATATGCCAACTTATACGTACTTGATTCGAAAAAGAGTCTAGTTGAATACATAGCTGGTCATTGCCACGTGACCTGGTTCTGCATATTTTGGGATTGGGGTATGAAAATATTTTTCATAATGTTTCTCCGTTTCAGTCTTGTACTCTTTGAATTTCTTAAAGAACTTAGATTTACGGTACATCAAATAAATATATCTATACTTTAAATAATCGTCAATGAATGTGACAAAATATTCAAAGCCATATCTAGCCTGGATAGTTAAGGGACCACACAAATCAGAATGAACCAATTCCAACACATTTTTGGCCCTATACCCCTTTGTCATAAAAGACCTTTTGGTCATTTACTTTCCAAGCAGGATTCATAGACTGGAAGTTCCTCCACTTCCAATGAACTCAAAGGTCCATCTTTTACTAGTCTTTGAATCCTTCTTAGATTATTATACCCCAACCGCAAGTGCCAAAGATATGTTTGGTTCATACAAGGAGCTTCTTTTATCTTATTTAAGTTAGAAGACATATTATTCATTTCTATAAGTTGTATTGTGGGTGAAATGTGATTAATGACATACAAATTATCAACTAATGCACCAGAACAGATAAAATGCTTAATTTTTCTAATAACAATATTTTCATTAAAATAAACTGAATATCCATCTTAATGTCACGACCCGTACCCGGATGATCTGGGCACGATTACATTGATACGTCCAGCCTACGCCATAGTATCGACCGTAGAATGATGTCTAGACCTCAATAGACTTTATACTAATATAACTAGTTCTACCATGTACTCATTCACAATATTCTAATGGAAGAATGAATAGGAAAGATAACCAAACAAAAATCTAAAGAAATAAAACTAGAATATGATGTGAAAATAAGAAACATTAGTCTAGATCGCTACTGATGTCACCTTATGATCGATGGTGCAAGAGAAGTCTCAACTATTGTATCACTCTGAAGTCTAGGTACATAAAGAATAACAACTCATAAAAATATTATCCAGTCAGGATTGGAGCGAAGCACATAATCTAATAATAGTTCCAATTACATGATAAAGACTATAAAAAAGTTATAGTAAATGTAATACATGATGAAGAAGTAAGACTGATATCATAACAAAAAGGTAAGGCTGGTATCATATCAATAATAAGTAATGAGACTGTAAGTAAACAATAACATGGCATGTATCATCAAGTATGAACTAAGATGGTGAAATTGCTGTAAATATCTAAGTGTTTTGAAATACTAGTTTGGTATTTTATAAACTTGGGACATGGATCAGGCTCAACCATGTATGATTGGCTATGAATCACGAAATATAATAGGATCAGGCACAATCATATATTATTAGCTACGAGTCACGAATATAAGATCAGCCTAACCATACGTGAGGTGTAAGGTTGGCTATGATCCACGAATATGGGTATGATCACATAACCAACTAATATTTTCCTGCCCTGACTAATATATTGGATCAAAATCATGATGTCTCCTGACTGGGATCCATATATACTAGTCTGTGCACCATTGTGTCAGGAAGCAAGTATAACATCACTAAGAACAAGTACCATAGTAATCATCAAGTAACGAAAACTATCAAAGAATGTACTTACCTATGGTCTTGAGCAATGAACACAAATCAATGTCTGAACTGGAGTCCAAGTGACCTATATATAAATTTCTATGTCAACAAGTGTTTTGGAATCATAAATATGCTTAATTAACTCTAATTTAGGTTTCTAGAACAATTCTAGGTCAATCGGATAAAACTAGGTTAATACCTAATTCTAGGTTCCAAAATACCTATTTAGTTAGTCTATGAAGTCATATTAGCTAATACTAGCTATTTCTAGTTTTTCTAGATCATTGCATATCGGTCTAAATATTCTAGGTATCATATACTATATGTGTAACTATATACACTCATAAATACTAATATCTTACAATACCTTAACTATTTATCCTATACCTTAACCTGTATCCTAGTATCTCACTATTTACCTAGAACAATACCTATTACCTAGCTCATATCCTAGACACTTACCCCTTATCCAAGATACTACCCAATTCTAGTCTCAATACCTTGGTACTAACTAGGATACCTTACTCTCAACTTACCCACAACCCTTGATACTTGAGTATCATGGTACCACACTATCTCAATGTACCCAAAGTATTACAAGATACTAAGGTATTCCTACTACCTACACTAGCATGCTACTCCCCAGCTCACACTCAAACTTACCATGCTCAAAGACACTTGATTATCGTAATACCAAGTACTAAGGTATTCACTTACCCTCACCCTAGGCTCGATACCCAATTCACTAGACACTAACCAAACTCACCACTAGGATACACTAACCCTTATGATACCAATTAGCTCAACTACATATCTACACCATGGTATCAATCCCAAACTATGTGATACCAATACAACACACATACTAATACAATAATCACAAACATAAACCAAACATCAAACACCCCTCATTCACCCTCAAGTATCACACTACACCACGGTACCAAGATACTCTATGCTACTCTATTCCTACATAAACACCACCATGATACCAGTCCAAAATCATATGAAAATTCAATATGTGCATGAACTAATGAATATTCTATCACTTGGGTTTCATACTAATCTATATCTTTAGTCTATGGGTAGATATAACTATGGTCATATCCATGTTTTAGGAATACCCATAAAATCATATGTTGTATAGCCAGTTACCTACTTGTAACTAATACTGCACCTAATAGACCTATTCAATAAATTCTAGGTTAAAGTATGTCGTAGCCCTTCGTATCAGCTTTCCGAAAGTTCAAACAGATTATATTTTCGTATCCGAAAGCTCACGATGTCACCCTCACTTTTTTAATTAGGGGTAGTTTGGTAAATTAGCATGGATAAATAATTTTAGGAATAAATATTTATTTTGGTGTGTTATAGAAATTATTTAATGATTGTATTAGTTATTTAATTATCAGTGAGTTATAGATTAAATATGACTTGTATTAGTTATTTTGTTAGAGGTTAGTCCAATTATTAGACTTGTCATGACAATTAGTGAGCCTAGCTTGGATCCAAACTTATTAGACCCACCCCCATTAATTAATTAAAAAGAATTAGCTTAATTAGAGTTAGTAGGAAACTTTCCAAAATAGCCCTTCCCTAATCTTATTTATGATTGGATGGAGAGGGACAATTTGGACCATGCACATGAGTTAGAAAAGAGGGAAGGGGGCTGACCACTATTAGAGAGGGCTCTCCCCTCTCTCTCCTCTCATTTGCATTTATTTTAGATCTAGAAATTAGATCTCTAATTTCCCTCCATTAAATTCTCACTCACTTTACCTTCATTTTTTTTTCTCAAATTTATCACTCTTGGAGCTTTGGAGCCTAGAGAAGCAAGAAGCACAAGGAGAAGGAGCTTTGGAGCTAGAGATCATGTCCGGAATGTGTCCAATTACATTTTTATTGGAAATCCGTCTCTTAATCAGTAATTCCTGAATTTATTCTTCATTGTAGCTTCTTAATTATGCATTTGACCCCTAGGAATCACCCCATAGCATATGGCCACCTATAAGAACAAGTTCTAGACTATTTGATTATGTATTGTGAGTTTTATGGGATAATTTGTGTGCATGTTGGAGAAATTACGAGATTGACACACCAATATTGTATCATGAGATCAATTAGATCTAATTAGACTTAGATCGGGGTTATGGGACTAAGTATGTGTCCACAAATGGATACGTGTAGGCCATATCATGGTACTTTATGATACAGTGCGACACAGAGCCAAATTTTGGGTATTTTGCACAACTACTCTTTAATTCTTATTATAGCAAATTGTATTAGCTATATTATTGTGTAATTAATATGTGTGTATGATTAGTATGGTGATTTGTGAGTTTTGACACTTCCTTAGAGAGACTATCATGGATTATTATACAGAGCTTGCCAAGTGTTTGGTTAAATATCCCTAGTGTGTATGAGAGAGTTGCATTGGTGTGAATGCCAAGTATATATTGGTGTGTATATTGATGTTTAGTGTAGAATTAAGGCTACAGTAGTACATCTCGAGGGGAGTAGGGATCTGCATTCAGTGCAGCTGTGTCAAGGCAGTGCAGTATAAATTGGTGAACGGGTTCATATATTAGGCAGTGTGTGTCTGTGCTGGCAATGGTAAGCGAGTAAGTATTTAAATGTGTCAAGATGGGCCTAAGAGTGTACCACTATAAGTATTAGATTGGTGAAGTGAGCTACTTGCTTAGTGGCTAATCTAGTTCAGATTTGAACTGAGTCAAAGTAAGAGCTCAGTTTGGGTGTCTCACCAATTTATAATTTAATATATGAATGTGCATCAATGTATACAAGCCTTGGGGTTGGCATGTAGTATGTGAAGCAGTAGTAGATTAGAGAAGGAAACTGTTGGTTAAGGATAACAGTGTCCATATAGGGTTCCTGGGAATGTTGTGTTCAGTTGGAAGAGGGTCGAGTTATAACAGAGGGTGTAGGGAGAGAGGGGTATGCTCGAGAAGCACAACCAAGGGAAACATCTAGCAGCAGCAATATTGGTTGCAATTAGATTAGAGGGAGGTTGTGTATCAGTATACAAGGGGTGTGTGTGTGTGTGTGTGTGTGTGTTAGTCTAGTATAACAGTTGTGTGTGGAGTGTTGAGTATCCTGGGTATTGGATATAGTACATGTAGTATCAAATATGTAGGTGTGATAACCATAGAGGTAATTAAGTGTTAGTTAGATACCTACATAAAGTTAAGGGGTATATGAATACCAAGTACTAGTTAAAGTAATGGTTTAATAGGAGTGGTTAGTATCATAAGTAAGTATTAGTATATATGAATTGTCACGACCCGCACCCGGAATTTGGGCATGAGTCGTGGGTACGTCCAGCCTACGCCGCAGCATCGGCGGTAGAATGCTGTCTAGGTCTCAACATATAATATATCCTGTCAATAGTCTCAAATCCGCACGGAGGACAAAGATAATAATCCACAGTTCTATGATATACTCAATCACAAGTTAATAGAAATAATAGCACGATGAGAATAGAAAAGAGTTCTAATAAAAACCAACCACAATAAGTCCAACTCAAATCCTGGGTCTAAATGACCTCACAAAGTCACAAAATAATAAGTACAACTCAGTCTCAGTCTAAAATAATAAATGCAGAAAAATAATCTAAGAACAGCCAGGTAAATTTTTCTCTAGGCTAGGCAACTCCTCTGGGATTTCTGGAGTGAAATCACCCTCTAATCCTGGGCCGTAATGAGTGGGGCAAAGATCCTCCAGGTCCTCTGAAAAATGTTATCCAGTCAGGATTGGAGCGAAGCACAAGCACTAACAGCAGTTTCATTAAATTGACAAAATCTATAAACAGTGTAAGAAATACAAGATGGAAATAAATGCTGGAAATGTAAATACTGGAGAAAAATGGAAATAGGCAATAGAGCATCTAGCAACGAACAATAAATAGTGAATGCTAGACAATAAGTAGTGAATGCTGGAACAGGTAAATCTGAATAAAATAGACACCTAGCTAAGTGTTTAAAATATTAGTTTATTATGTGATCGGCTTGGGACTTGATCAGGCTGGTTATATATGATTAACTATGATTCTTGTAGGTCAGGCTAACCATATGGTTAGCTATGATGCATGTAGTGGTCAGGTTAATCATATATAACAGCTATGATGCATGTAAGATGGTCAGGCCGCACCCAACGTGAGAAGTGGGGTGAGCTATGATGCATGTAAAGGATTTGGATATGATCACATAATCTACTAATAGTTCCCCATCCCCCAGCTAGCACGATGGATTCCAATCACGACTCCTCATGATGGGGATCTAGGGTGCTAACCCGTGTATCCATAGTGTCAGAATCAAGTATGTAATACAACTGCATTATAGAAATAATTAACAATGAAAACTGTCAGAGAATGTACTCGCCTGTGGTCCTGAGCAAAGTGTGAGGATCGATGTCCAAAGTGGGATCACAATGACCTATTTATGGAATATAAAAGTCAGAATATTGAAATAAAAGAATAAAAATGTTTAACTAATTAAACACGAGGCCTCTAGGTCAATTCTAAAGCCTACTGGTCAATACTGGTCTCATACTAGCTATTTGTGTCATCCCTAGTTAAAACACTAGGGTGTACTCATAACACCTAAATCTGGGTTCAAACCTGGTTTCTAGGGTGATTACAAGTATAACTAGCTAATACTAAGTGATAATATATATATCTTATAATATATTAGTTAATCTATCATCTAGTATTTTCTTAGTTTTAATATTTTAATACCTATACTCAACTCTACATATTAACCCACCCAATGCCTCATATCATTTCCTAACTGCTAACTGATACCCTTGTACCTCCCAACCCCAGTATTCCTAATAATGCAGTTTCATGGATACCAACAAAACCTATTACCTACTGACTGGCACATGCAACATACATCTGGCTATAGCTAGGACAGGTATAGGACTACTGGCAGGATCAACCAGGTAAGTCTGAACTTGTTCATACTTACACAGGCAATGGCCTAATCTCTGAGGCAACATGTGACTACTGGCTCTTAATATTCTAGCAAATCCTACTACTCTTTCCCCCAAATACTGAGGTTGATACTTAACACAGGCATATATGAGAAATCACCACACAGTTCACAGTCTGAAAGTGTTCAGACTTACTCATACATGGCTAAACTTTGAGACAACCATATAACTACTAGCAGAATCAAACAGGCAGGTCAAAACTTTTTCACTGATACACAGTATCAGGAACTCATACCCTCACTGTTACATAGGTGCTTGGATACCCATTTGGTACTCCCTAAATCCCTACTAGCTACTACAACCATATGCATAAATAAGGGTATGGATACACTGTCTACTACTGCTATTGTGATACCCTATACTCAAGGATTTCTCACTGCTGCACCTAATTCTCATAGCATCCTTGATTAATACACAATGTACATGGACAAGGTAGCCACAGTTCAGTTTGGACTGATACTGTGTACTCCCTCACTGAACTCAGTCTAAGAACACAGGAAATCTAACTCACAAATACACACAGTTCACTGCTTCACTCACACACAGTTTACCTTTTACTGAGATCACACAGGCACTGCCTCTCCTCACTGAATTCTCACTGCTACTCTAGGATTTAAGTTCACTCATACACAGGCACTCACTCACATGTATTCACACAGACACACAAATATCTACTCACTGATACTCAGTATCAGTGACTGCAGTCCCACCAACACTCCCTCACTAAACCACTCACTGCACATAGACACATGGTTTTGCACAGCTACTCACAGGACCCTCACTGCACATATTACTTCACACACAGCATAAACACTTCCCAGGTAATACACACAGAAATCTGCACACACTGACATATAGGTATTTCACACACTCACTTACTGAGACTAGCTAGGCTCACACACACAGGCAGATAACTCATTTCCCCCATATCTGATACACAGTTGCACACATATTTACCTGGGAAATACACACACACACACACATGGGCTAAACTGATACACTCTACACACACACGAGCTCACTATGCAATGCACCAACACACACTACACAGATCTGGATACTGATATTGAGACACACACAAACACATGTACATGAATTTCTCCCAACTCACCCTGCACACAGTACCCACGAACCACAGCCCGACTACACAGGGAAGATCCCCCACAGTGCACACAGCACAGCCACAGAACAGTCCCAAACCCGACTGCATACTGATAAAATTTCCCACACACAGAACTCTCCCCCTAATGCACAGGAAACCAACAAATAGCTAAAACACAGTTCAAAAGTATTATGTATATAGATGGGTATATCGAAACATGCAGTTAATTAGTATACATAGATAGGCAAACCCTAACAATCATTTCATCAAACACATGTAGTGCAGAAATGGATCCCACATCAAGAACTCCAAAAACCCAAACCTAAACCCTAAAATCATAATCAAATCCATATGTATATGCTACAACCATGCAAGAATGCATATTCCCATAACTAGGGCTCACGAAAATTAGGAAAAAACCATCATTAGAACTCCAAAACCCTAGTTCTCCTAAATCTCCATGCAGAAACCCTAAAATCGAAATCTAATAGCAAGGGTGGGTTCCTAATGGGCATTAATCCTCAGAAAACAGAAATAAAAGAATAGAAATAGGATTTTACCTAGGGAGATGGCTTCTTCAATGGAGGTTCTTTTTCTCCAATGCTTCTTGACCCAAACTCCTTGCTTCTCTTTGCTTTGAAGGAGGAAAAACGGAATCCTAGGGTTGATTCTGAATTCTGGAGCTAGGGAATGGTTTCCTTGATGGAGGCTAGGGTTTCTCCTTTCTACATGAAGGAAGAGAAGGTTCCCTTTTATATTAAACTAGGTTAGGGCTTCATAAGCATAGCTTTAGGTTAACCCCCTATGTTAGGTCATGTAAAACCTAATTAACTCAGGTTTAGTCAGTCTAGGGTTTGAGGGTCCATCCTAAAATTAGAATTCTAGGGCTTCTCTAGAATCGGTTTCCAGTTTAGGGTTTAGTCATTAGGGTTTGCCCTAATGCGTTCTAGGGTTTGGCCTAAAACCAAAATTATTTACAATAAATAAATAGTTTTAAAAACTCAGCAGATTAATTAAACACATAATTAATCAAAATAGTGGAATTACACAAATGCTCTTATCTAGAAATGTGGTAGGGACAAGTCTACCCTCCTAAAAGAAATTTCGTCCTCGAAATTTGGACTGAACAGAACAAGAATAAACCAGAAAAAGGAATACCTCAAGTCTAGAAGAGGTACGGATATTGCTCGCGCATTTCGTCCTCTCTCTCCCAGGTCGACTCCCCTGGAGAGTGATGTCTCCATGCAACACGAACCAAAGGAATAGTTTGGTTCCGCAACACCTTCTCTCTGCGGTCCAAGATCTCTACGGGCTGCTCAGGGTAGCTGAGCGTCGGACCAACCTCAATCTCCGAGTGGTCAAGTACGTGACTAGGGTCTGCCACGTGCCGTCTCAGCTGCGACACGTGGAACACATCATGCACTCCCTCTAATGCAGGCGGCAAGTCCAGTCTATATGCCACTGCACCTACCCTCGCAAGAATGCCAAAGGGTCCGATGTAGCGTGGGCTAAGCTTCCCGCCTCGACCAAAACGAATTATGCCATGCGTCGGAGAAATTCGTAGGAATACTAGATCGCCAACCTAAAACAAAATAGTCTCAACATGCAGTCTAAACAAACAACACAACCCAGAAAAATAACAATCTATACCTGAAACTCAAGGGGTCTACGGTGGCTGTCGGCCCAATGCCGCTGTCTGTCCTGCGCCACTCGCAGTCTGTCTCTGATGAGTTTTACCTTTTCTGCTGCATCCACGACCATTTCTGGTCCTAGCAAGGCTCTCTCTCCAACGTCGTTCCAAGATAACGGTGTACGACACCTCCTTCCATAAAGAGCCTCAAATGGTGACATCTCGATGCTGGCCTGATAGCTGTTGTTGTAAGCAAACTCTACCAGGTGCAGATGATCCTCCCAAGAACCTCCGAGATCTAGAACACAAGTGTGTAGCATATCCTCGAGAGTCTGAATAGTCCGTTCAGACTGCCCGTCTGTCTGGGGGTGATATGCGGTACTGAACTTGAGCTGAGTGCCCAAGCTAGCCTGCAGACTCCTCCAGAAGTGGGAAGTAAAACGGCTATCCTGATCCGAGACGATGCTCACAGGAACTCCATGAAGCCTAACAATCTGTCGCACGTACATCTCTGCTAGCCTCTCTGTCGACGTGCCTACCTTGAAAGGTAAAAAGTGGGCTGATTTGGTCAACCTGTCCACGATGACCCAAATCGCGTCCTTCCCTCCTGGAGAACGTGGAAGCCCTGAAACAAAATCCATGGTCACGTGCTCCCATTTCCACTCTGGAATTGGTAAAGGTTGAAGCAACCCTCCTGGCCTCTGCCGGTCTGCCTTTACCTGCTGGCACACTAGACACCGAGATACGAAGCGTGCTACCTCGCGCTTCATTCCATACCACCATACGTGCTCTCTCAAGTCTCGATACATCTTGTTGGCACCGGGATGCATCGAGTACTGAGAGCGGTGTGCCTCCTGCAAAACCTTCTCGCGCAGCTTCCCGCTCCGCACACACATCCTCGTGCCGTGCCGTAAGGAACCATCATCTGCGATAGTAAAGTCGTCCGACAATCTTATCTGAACCTGTGCTCTGATACTCCTCAGAGCCTCATTATCGTACTGCGCAGCTCTGATCCTGTCCATCAGCTCGGTCTGTATCTGCAATCCCCACATCTGAATCTCAGTACCGGGAACTAACACCTCAATCTTCAAGCTTTCCAAATCAGCCAACAAATGTCTATCTGTCGTCAAGTACATAGCCATCGGATACCTGCTCAAGGCATCGGCGACTACGTTGGCCTTCCCTGGGTGGTACTGCAATGAGATGTCGAAGTCCTTCATCAACTCCAACCACCTCCTCTGCCTCATGTTCAGCTCCTTCTGTGTGAACACGTACTTCAAGCTCTTGTAGTCTGTGAAGATTTCCACACGCTCTCCGTACAGGTAATATTTCCACAGCTTTAGAGCAAAAATAACTGCTGCCAATTCCAAATCGTGGGTGGGGTAGTTCTCTTCATGAGGGCGTAACTGCCTGGAAGCATAGGCAATCACCTTTCCGTGCTGCTGAAGAACACATCCCAGACCCTTCCCTGAAGCATCACTGTAGATGGTGAAACTACCTGTCCCTGCTGGCAATGTCAAAACTGGAGCTGTTGTCAACCTCTTCTTCAGTTCATCAAATGCAGCCTGGCAATCCTCCGTCCAGACAAAATCCACATCCTTCCTAGTCAATCTGGTCATTGGCGCTGCAATTCTGGAGAAGTCTTGTACAAACCTCCTGTAGTATCCTGCTAGCCCGAGAAAACTCCTGATCTCAGCTACCGAACTGGGGGTAGCCCACGACTCCACTGCCTCGATCTTCTGTGGATTAACCGAGATTCCGTCACCCGATACCACATGCCCAAGAAATTCGACCTTGTCAAGGAAGAATTCACACTTAGAGAGTTTCTCGTACAGCTTCTCCTTTCTGAGAGTCTCTAAGACCAATCTCAGGTGCTCTTCGTGCTCCTCCGGGGTCTTGGAATTCACAAGAATATCGTCGATGAACACCACCACGAACTTGTCAAGGTACTGGTGGAACACCTTGTTCATCAGGTTCATGAATACTGCCGGTGCATTGGTTAAACCAAATGGCATCACCATGAACTCAAACTGGCCGTATCTGGTCCGAAAAGCTGTCTTCGGCGTGTCTTCCCTCTTCACCTTCACCTGGTGATAGCCTGACCTCAAATCTATCTTTGAAAACACCCTCGCCCCGCTCAACTGATCGAAAAGATCATCTATCCTCGGCAGCGGGTACTTGTTCTTGATAGTGATATTGTTCAAAGCTCTATAATCAATGCACATGCGCACCGTGCCGTCCTTCTTCGGTACGAACAATACCGGAGCTTCCCATGGTGATGAACTGGATTTGATGAAGCCTTTGTCCTGCAGCTCCTCAACTTGCTTCTTCAGTTCTGCCAGCTCGCTGTTGTTGACTCTATAGATATGTTGTGAAATAGGCTCCGCTCCTGGAACCAAGTCTATAGAGAATTCAATATCTCTGTCTGGCGACAAGCCTGGCAACTCCTCTGGAAATACATCCAGGAACTCCGCTATCAGAGGATGTGGCAACTCCTCTTCTTCTGCCCTGGCTCCGCAAAATGTGCTCCTGCTCTGTTCCGCTGCTCCTCTGACAACCTCAAACTCCGGCTCTTCTGGTGGTCTAAATAATACTCTGCCTCTATAACAATCTATAGTAGCATGATGCCTACTCAACCAGTCCATTCCGAGTATAATATCATACCCCAGAAGTGGCATGACAAGTAAGCTCACGCTCAACTCTCGGCCTCCTACTGACACTCTTCGGTCCTTGCAGTGATCACGGACTAGGATAATACCTCCACCAGTCGTGATCTTGCAAGTCCTAGCTAATGGTTCTGTGTCTAAATGATGTCGAAGTGCATAAGATACAGACACAAAACTATGGGAAGCGCCAGAGTCGAATAAGGTAAATATGGGAATACAATCGAGAAGAACTAAACCTGTGATCAAGTCTTCTGCTGGCTCGATCTCCTCGACTGCCATGGCGTACGCTCGCCCCTGGGGTGCACCTCTCTGTTGCTGATGCTGGGCGAACTTCTGATGTTGTGGTGGAAGTGGTCCCCTCTGTTGTTGGCCTCCAGGTACGGTAGGTACCCTGTCTGGTCCTCTCTGGGCGGCTGCTCCACCCTGACCTGAACGAATGGTAGGGCAATCCTTCAGCTGGTGTGTCGTCGACCCACAGGACAGACATGAGCCCAATCTCTTCCTGCAGATATCTCTAGTATGTCCCATCTTCCCACAGTACGTACACTGGATGGCGGGTTGGTTCTGTCTCTGTTGCTGCTGCTGGACCTGCCCTCGGGCTGGTGCCTGATGCTGCTGCTGAAAAGGTCTCTGCTGTTGCTGCTGAAAGTGTGGACGCTTGCCCGGTCCCGTACTACTGTTTGCTCCTCCGGAACCATCGCGTCCCCTCTTGGGCCTGAGGCCCAAGTCATCCTCGGCTACTTGGGCATCCATCAATATGCCCTCGTAGGTAGCTGTGCGACGTCCCGACGTGCGAGACTTGATCTCCCTTGTCAGCCCCTTTCTGAATTTCCGGGCCCCGTCCCCCGGATCTCTAATCATCGATGGTGCGAAGCGGCTCAGGTGGGAAAACTCCGCGGCATACTCATCGACGGACGAGCTCCCCTGGGCTAAGTCATGGAACTGACTCTCCAAAGCTCCCAGGACGACATCAGAAAAGAACTTTTCTTTGAAGAGCTCCTTGAAATCCTCCCAAGTGAGTCCCCTGTGCAAGAGTCTCGGCTCCGTGCGAAACCACGTCAAGGCAATGTCGAACATCTGGCTGCCAGCGGCCTCGATCTGGAGGGCCTCCGGAAGCTGCGCCAAGCGCAAGTTCCTCTCAATGTCCTCTAGCCAATCATCGGCGTAGAGTATCCCTTCTGTCCCCTTGAACTCCCGAGGCATCATCCTCTTGAAATCCACAATGGTGCCCAGCCTCTGGTGGTGTTGATCAGGACGCTGCTGCTGCTGAGTGACTCTCTCCACAGCCTGGAGAGCTACTTGGTGAGCATTCTCCATGTTCACCCTCATTATCTCTGTCTGGGCCTGATGTGCCTCAGCCTGCACTCTCTGGGCCTCTGCCGACGTCCTCTGGGCATCGACCATGCCCTGAATCAAGGCGAACATCTGTGCCCCATCGACAGGCACACCTCCTGGATGCTGAACTGGTGGTGGTGGTGGTGGTAGAGGCCCCGTCGTAGCTGAGGGGACCCTCTGAACAGGTGGTGGAGGACCCCCGAACGCTGCAGACACTCCCACATGTACTGGAGATGTAGGAGGTGCTGCGGATGTCTGTCCGGCAGGGCGAGAGGTGGCAGACCTCTCCGAATCTATTGCTCCGAGTCTCTGGGACCTTCTCGGCGGCATCCTGAAGATAGATCGAAAGATTTAATTTAAGGCAATAGATACGATATCATCAAGGAAGGACAGTAAAAATTTCTAAAGAAATTAATCATTAAGAGTAGTATCATAAGAATCAAAATTCCCTAATTGTGATTGAGCATATCCTCGGCCTAAATCCTATTTCCTAAAACAGGCTCGTAGTAATACTCTAAGCGAGCACCACTATAATATTGCTCTAATGCGAATCTAGGACTCGACCTGCATGGGCCACCACTAAAAACGTGTCACGACCCGCACCCAGAATTTGGGCATGAGTCGTGGGTACGTCTAGCCTACGCCGCAGCATCGGCGGTAGAACGCTGTCTAGGTCTCAATATATAATATATCCTATCAATAGTCTCAACTCCACACGGAGGACAAAGATAATAATCCATAGTTCTATGATATACTCAATCACAAATTAATAGAAATAATTGCACGATGAGAATAGAAAAGAGTTCTAATAAAAACCAACCACAATAAGTCCAACTCAAATCCTGGGTCTAAATGATCTCACAAAGTCACAAAATAATAAGTACAACTCAGTCTCAGTCTAAAACAATAAATGCAGAAAAATAATCTAAGAACAGCCAGGTAAATTTTCCTCTAGGCTAGGCAACTCCTCTGGGGTTTCTGGAGTGAAATCACCCTCTAATCCTGGGTCGTAATGAGTGGGGCAAAGATCCTCCAGGTCCTCTGAAAAATGTTATCTAGTCAGGATTGGAGCGAAGCACAAGCACTAACAACAGTTTCATTAAATTGACAAAATCTATAAACAGTGTAAGAAATACAAGATGGAAATAAATGCTGAAAATGTAAATACTGGAGAAAAATGGAAATAGGCAATAGAGCATATAGCAATGAACAATAAATAGTGAATGCTAGACAATAAGTAGTGAATGCTGGAACAGGTGAATCTGAATAAAATAGATACCTAGCTAAGTGTTTGAAATATTAGTTTATTATGTGATCGGCTTGGGACTTGATCAGGCTGGTTATATATGATTAACTATGATTCTTGTAGGTCAGGCTAACCATATGGTTAGCTATGATGCACGTAGTGGTCAGGTTAATCATATATAACAGCTATGATGCATGTAAGATGGTCAGGCCACACCCAACGTGAGAAGTGGGGTGAGCTATGATGCATGTAAAGGATTTGGATATGATCACATAATCTACTAATAGTTTCCCATCCCCCAGCTAGCACGATGGATTCCAATCATGACTCCTCATGATGGGGATCTAGGGTGCTAACCCGTGTATCCATAGTGTCAGAATCAAGTATGTAATATAACTGCATTATAGAAATAATCAACAATGAAAACTGTCAGAGAATGTACTCGCCTGTGGTCCTGAGCAAAGTGTGAGGATCGATGTCCAAAGTGGGATCACAATGACCTATTTGTGGAATATAAAAGTCAGAATATTGAAATAAAAGAATAAACATGTTTAACTAATTAAACACGAGGCCTCTAGGTCAATTCTAAAGCCTACTGGTCAATACTGGTCTCATACTAGCTATTTGTGTCATCTCTAGTTAAAACACTAGGGTGTACTCATAACACCTAAATCTGGGTTCAAACCTGGTTTCTAGGGTGATTACAAGTATAACTAGCTAATACTAAGTGATAATATATATATCTTATAATATATTAGTTAATCTATCATCTAGTATTTTCTTAGTTTTAATATTTTAATACCTATACTCAACTCTACATATTAACCCACCCAATGCCTCATATCATTTCCTAACTGCTAACTGATACCCTTGTACCTCCCAACCCCAGTATTCCTAATAATGCAGTTTCATGGATACCAACAAAACCTATTACCTACTGACTGGCACATGCAACATACATCTGGCTATAGCTAGGACAGGTATAGGACTACTGGCAGGATCAACCAGGTAAGTCTGAACTTGTTCATACTTACACAGGCAATGGCCTAATCTCTGAGGCAACATGTGACTACTGGCTCTTAACATTCTAGCAAATCCTACTACTCTTTCCCCCAAATACTGAGGCTGATACTTAACACAGGCATATAAGAGAAATCACCACACAGTTCACAGTCTGAAAGTGTTCAGACTTACTCATACATGACTAAACTTTGAGACAACCATATAACTACTAGCAGAATCAAATAGGCAGGTCAAAACTTTTTCACTGATACACAGTATCAGGAACTCATACCCTCACTGTTACATAGGTGCTTGGATACCCATTTGGTACTCCCTAAATCCCTACTAGCTACTACAACCATATGCATAAATAAGGGTATGGATACACTGTCTACTACTGCTATTGTGATACCCTATACTCAAGGATTTCTCACTGCTGTACCTAATTCTCATAGCATCCTTAATTGATACACAATATACATGGACAAGGTAGCCATAGTTCAGTTTGGACTGATACTGTGTACTCCCTCACTGAACTCAGTCTAAGAACACAGGAAATCTAACTCACAAATACACACAGTTCACTGCTTCACTCACACACAGTTTACCTTTTACTGAGATCACACAGGCACTGCCTCTCCTCACTGAATTCTCACTGCTACTCTAGGATTTAAGTTCACTCATACACAGGCACTCACTCACATGTATTCACACAGACACACAGATATCTACTCACTGATACTCAGTATCAGTGACTGCAGTCCCACCAACACTCCCTCACTAAACCATTCACTGCACATAGACACATAGTTTTGCACAGCTACTCACAGGACCCTCACTGCACATATTACTTCACACACAGCATAAACACTTCCTAGGTAATACACACAGAAATCTGCACACACTGACATATAGGTATTTCACACACTCACTCACTGAGACTAGCTAGGCTCACACACACAGGCAGATAACTCATTTCCCCCATATCTGATACACAGTTGCACACATATTTACCTGGGAAATACACACACACACACATGGGCTAAACTGGTACACTCTACACACACACACGAGCTCACTATGCAATGCACCAACACACACTACACAGATCTGGATACTGATATTGAGACACACACAAACACATGTACATGAATTTCTCCCAACTCACCCTGCACACAGTACCCACGAACCACAGCCCGACTGCACAGGGAAGATCCCCCACAGTGCACACAGCACAGCCACAGAACAGTCCCAAACCCGACTGCATACTGGTAAAATTTCCCACACACAGAACTCTCTCCCTAATGCACAGGAAACCAACAAATAGCTAAAACACAGTTCAAAAGTATTATGTATATAAATGGGTATATCGAAACATGCAGTTAATTAGTATACATAGATAGGCAAACCCTAACAATCATTTCATCAAACACATGTAGTGCAGAAACGGATCCCACATCAAGAACTCCAAAAACCCAAACCTAAACCCTAAAATCATAATCAAATCCATATGTATATGCTACAACCATGCAAGAATGCATATTCCCATAACTAGGGCTCACGAAAATTAGGAAAAAACCATCATTAGAACACCAAAACCCTAGTTCTCCTAAATCTCCATGTAGAAACCCTAAAATCGAAATCTAACAGCAAGGGTGGGTTCCTAATGGGCATTAATCCTCAGAAAACAGAAATAAAAGAATAAAAATAGGATTTTACCTAGGAAGATGGCTTCTTCAATGGAGGTTCTTCTTCTCCAATGCTTCTTGACCCAAACTCCTTGCTTCTCTTTGCTTTGAAGGAGGAAAAATGGAATCCTAGGGTTGATTCTGAATTTTGGAGGTGGGAAATGGTTTCCTTGATGGAGGCTAGGGTTTCTCCTTTCCACATGAAGGAAGAGAAGGTTCCCTTTTATATTAAACTAGGTTAGGGCTTCATAAGCATAGCTTTAGGTTAACCCCCTATGTTAGGTTATGTAAAACCTAATTAACTCAGGTTTAGTCAGTCTAGGGTTTGAGGGTCCATCCTAAAATTAGAATTCTATGGCTTCTCTAGAATCGATTTCCAGTTTAGGGTTTAGTCATTAGGGTTTGCCCTAATGCGTTCTAGGGTTTGGCCTAAAACCAAAATTATTTACAATAAATAAATAGTTTTAAAAACTCAGCAGATTAATTAAACACATAATTAATCAAAATAGTGAAATTACACAAATGCACTTATCTGGAAATGTGGTAGTGACATGAATATACTATGATACCAAGTGAACTTAGGACTTTATGTAAGCGCCCTCATTTTTTAATATGATTTATTTGGTTTTTTTTTTATTATTTAATTTAATGGATTAAAGTATTAATTTCTAAATCATTCTTTTATATATATGACCATTTGCCATGGCTTGGATATTTTAAGCAATGCACAACATTTTTTCTTCCAACAAAATTTATATTACTAATATTGATTGTGCCTAATATATTTGGGACATGGATGTTATATTTGTTTCACCTCCTCCATGATCCAAAAATATTGTCAAACATCTAGAACCACGGTTACCGTAAAACTGCCTCCTTTTGACTAGAAACTGACCAAAACCCAACCCAAACGCATGTAGGCATGTAGTATTATATATATATATATATATATATATATATATATATATATATATATATATATATATATATATGAATATATTATATTTTATATTTAAATTAATTTAGTTCTATTTATAGAGTTCTAATTATAGAAAGGGTCATATGTGGCATCCTAGTTGGCAAACTACCTAACTAACTAACTACCTAACCACCCAAGATCCTAACCAACCAAATCCCAACCATAAAAATACACCCTCTCTTCATAATTTCTTGCAAGAGCATCCCCCTTGGTGGTCGACCCTACAAGCCCTAGGAACACCCCTTCTCGGTTTAAATCTATTCAGAAAGCCCATATATATACCCCTTTATCACAAAACCCTAACCCTAACAACTCTCTCTCTCTCTCTCTCTCTCTCTCTCTCTCTATATATATATATATATATATATATATATTATATTTAAATTAATTTGTTTCTATTTATAGAGTTCTAATTATAGAAAGAGTCATATGCGGCATCCTAGTTGGCAAACTACCTAACTAACTAAACTAACTAACTACCTAACCACCCAAGATCCTAACCAACAAAATTTCAACCATAAAAATATACCCCCTCTTCATAATTTCTTGCAAGAGCACCCCCCTTGGTGGTCGACCCCTACAAGCCCTAGGAACACCCTCTTCTAGGTTTAAATCTATCCAAAAAGCCCATATATATACCCCCTTATCACAAAACCATAACCCTAACAACTCTCTCCCCTTTTTGGCCGTCCCCTACCCTCTCCTTCTCGTGTAAGAGCAGCCTCCCTTGTCATCTATCGCTCACAACATTATCTCCTTCACAAAAAACCCTCCCCTCTCTTCCAAAGCTCCATCTTTCATCATCCTTCCACCCAATCTCCACCAAACAACCATAAAGGCTCCACCGTTGCCATAAAATCCATCAAGAACCCATTGCCATCATCATCAACCCATCAAGAACCCATTGCCATCATCATCAATCGATCAAGAAGGGAGAAGCAAGGCAAGCACAAGTAAGAAGGTGCATTCTTGAACAAAAAGAGGCACCGTCATCCAAACCTTCAAAGCTTTCGGGTAAGGATTCAAACTTTTCTTCTCAAGTACCCATGGCATGACTCTCCTAGATTTATATAATTTTAATATTCTATAACTCTCCCTTGCCATCTTTTTCTACCATAAAAATCTATGAGAAATTTTATGTTAGATTGATGATAAATTGGACAACGGTAGGGCTAGTTTTAGACTTTGTGAGTTCTTGGAGGTTTTATTGTTAATTATTAAAACTGAATTTATTAGTAGTTTATTAATATAAAATAAGTATTTTAGAATTATTTTTATGGTATTTTTATGAAAATTCTGAACCCTAAGAATAAGGGTCACTAACCTAGGTTTCGGGTGGCTTTATGACATTATTTTGCTCGTAATTAGAGGTTATTTTGGATAAAATAAAAGGTGATTACTTTTTGAGATTAAAATAGAATAAAATATGATATAAAATAATTTTTCATGAATATAAATCATACCCCTGGACTGGCAATATTCCAAACAGGTTTCGGACAAAACTAGTAAACTTAAAGTAGCCATAATCTTGAAATATGATTATTTGGTTAATTCTAGAATTTAATGGTTAAAAATTTATATAAATCATTTTTAAATCAAAATTATATGATTTATTATGATTTATATTCAAGTCCTTCGATTGGGGACTTAACCGTGAATTTTGGAAGTCGTAAACCATGAAACTAGGATCCGATACCTCGTAAAACGTGTAAGTTGTTGTGTCAAAAATTTACTTGTTAAGATGAGGTTGGACTTGGGTATTAATGGTTTATAATAAATTATACAATTTAGTTGCGGTGACAAGATTCTTGATTAGATACTTAAAATAGAAATATATTGTTTAGGTTAATTGGATTCCGGAGGAGTAGAAGCGGGACCAACTTTGCAACTACATACTGCAGACCCAGGCAAGTGTACCTTGCCAAACTTAAAATAGATCCTATTATATTATCTGCTTTTTTTTTTTCCATATATACATACTCTTGTGATGTACCAGTTCAACCTAGGACCGTGAGACGTTGCTTAGCGTCCGAACAAGATTCGGGTGTCTATGCCGTACGCGAAGTCGTGTAACTTCACTTAGAGAGTTGATTCCATGATCATATTTTTACATGCTTGCTTTACCAAGTATGCCATACCGTAGGATACTTATACTATTTCATGTGACAAAATCTTTCTTGAGTTATTCATGGTAATTCTGTATAGGCTTACAGGATTCGTAATATGAGACTTGCATATTATATAGATATTATTATGACCCGTTGTACTAGCTAGAGGTCATGATTTTGCATGTTATGGGCATAAAAAGTTATGGACATGAGATTTGAGGTTACGTTGGGTGGGAAAAGATACACATAATACAGGCTGATTATGTTTATATTTATACTATTTTACTTGAGGTGCTTTAGTCTCTGTACTAGAGATTGGCACATTTACTGGCCCTACGAGATAATACTTGCTGCTTTGGGCTCCCCGACATAGAGTCTATAGTTGTCTTCGCCTGAGTACTAGTAAGGCTCTCATTTGTATTTCACTTAGTTGGTCACATATAGCTTGCCTTGAGGATCTGTTTTTACTTTCTGTATTTTATTTGGCTTCATTGTTTATTTTACCTTGCTATGTCCCCTGAGGACCTGGATCCGGATTATGTCCCCAGGCGTAGACGAGAAGAGCTATCTTGAGGTTTATGGGACATGTGCTGCTATTGGAGACGTACATATTGTAGAGGACGGGGTTGTTCCGGAAGACTTCTCTTGAGCACACAGTATTCTTACCATTCATTTATTATGCTTAGTGTTCTTAGATATTTGATCTTGTAGTGACTTCTGAATATTTTACTTGGAGTGATTTTTCTTTCTATTTTGATGATGGACTATTCTCCACGATATTATTTATATTGCTTTTATTAGATAGATCATTTTACGTTCATTGTGACTGGACTATCTCTTTATGATTTTGATGCTTAACGTGGATGAGATTAGATATATAGACTGTGACATGTATTTATAGACCATTTTATATGTATTATGGCTTATGTACACTCTAAAGGGTCCATTAAATTGGGTTTGCCCATTGGAGTTGTGCTGTTGGCCATTGCCACGTGGCTAGTCCCTTGGTATTTTGGGACTAGGGCGTGACATAGTTTTTGTGGTGGCCCATGCAGGTCTACAAATATATTTCATTGGTTTCAACTAAGGGACCGAGCAAACCTGCGATTAGGATATGAATAAATTTATAGGATCCTATCCACATGTTGATACGTTCTTGCCCTCTATATCAGACTCGAATAAAATTCTTGACTTGCATCATGCTTGATTCAACTGTTCAACCCTACATTGGTCCCAATAAAAGAAGAGAAGGCGAAGAAATTCTTTGACGGACTGAGCTTTGAGTTACAAAGATTGATTGGCGCAGTTGTACCTACTTCTTATATGGACGTCCTTGTAACAACTTGACGGATGGAATGCGTCAACGGGCGAGAGTCCAGCCAGAAGAGGCCGTATGCACTAGCATCAGACTGAGCACAACAGGGAGGAGCTGTAAAGAGACCTCACATGCACTAGCCAACCAGAGCAATCCCACCGATACTGCCTATATGTCAATATTGTGGCAAGCAAGGCCACCACGCGAGCGAGTGCAGACGCAAGTTTGGACTATGCTTGATTTGCGGATCAGGACAACACTCGATACGGGACTGTATGAAACAACAGAGGGGAGCACTGGTGATTCATCGACTAGCCCTACCAGCACCAGGACTCCCTACTTGTCATTATTGTGGCAAGGTAGGCCATCTCGCCAAGGAATGCTGACGCAGATTGGGATTATGTTTGCTTTGCTGTTCAGACCAGCATTCAGCTAGCAATTGCACGAAGCATCGAGAAGGAGCATCGATGGTTCACTGACGAACACCGATGGTTCATCGACCCGCTTTACCAGTATCGGGGACAGTTCAGCAGCCATATCGACCAGCTTATCCAGCACCAGGAGTACCATAGGCGGGAGATGGAGGATTATGACCACTAGTACCAGAAGAATATCCGCAGGGGCTACCCTTGGCACCATATGCATCAATGCTCTTCCAGCAGGCACAGCAGCAGCAGAGGATACCAGCTCAGGGACGTGGTCAGGCTTTTGCAATGACAGTAGAGGAGGCACGGACTGGAGGAGTAGCGAATATGGATAAGATTTAGTTTTGTCATATCTAGCTATAGTAACGGATATTCCTAGTAATACTTTAATATGTGTCTATTAGTTCCATTTCCTAGTCTATACCTAGTATTATGTAGCATGAACTTGTTAGTTTAGAGTAGTAATATTTAAGAGGTACCCAAATTTTCAGAAGAAGTAGTTGATCCTCGTTCTAATCAGACTCCTTTACTCTTGAGTTACTCATCTTTCATTGCCTAGAAAAAAGTTTTTATTTCTTCCCAATGTGTTCTGCTTGAACAAAACCCTTATCCTTCCTCTCAATTTTTCTCTTGTTCATGGTCCCTTATCCTTTGTGTCGTGCTTCAACAAATATGTCATATAACCGCGTTATCTCTTCTGGAGCAAACATCTCCTGACCTGTTATATTTTATTTTTCTTAATTGCAAGGACGTAATTCTTTTAAGGTGGGTAGATTGTAAGCCCTCTTATTTTTGAATAGGGTTAATTTGGTATTTTTACATTTTTTATTTATTTAATTTAATTTAATGGATTAAAGTATTAATTTATAAATTATTCTTTTATATATATGACCATTTGCTATGACTTGGATATTTTAAGCAATGCACAACCTTTTTTTCCAACAAAATTTATATTACTAATATTGATTGTGTCTAACATATTTGCGACATGGATGTTATATTTATTTGACCTCCCCTATGCTACAAAAATATTGTTAAATATCTAGAACCACGGTTACCGTAAAACTACCTCCTTTGGACAAGAACCTGACCCAAACCCAACCCAAACGCATGTAGGCATATAGTGCACCCAAATACTCCCATGTATATATATATATATATATATATATATATATATATATATATATATATATATATATATATATATTATATTATATATATATATTATATATATATTATATATATTATATATATTAAATTTAATTTAATTTGGTTATATTTATAGAGTTCTAATTATAGAAAAGGCCATATGTGGCATCCTAGTTGGCAAACTACCTACTAACTAACTACCTAACCACCCAAGATCCTAACCAACCAAATCCTAACCATAAAAATATACCCCATGTTCATAATTTCGTGCAAGAACAGCCCCCTTGGTGGCCGACCTTTACAAGCCCTAGGAACACCCCCTTCTAGGCTTAAATCTATCCAAAAAGCCCATATATATATACCCCCTTATCACAAAACCCTAATCCTAACAACTCTCTCCCCTTTTTGGCCGACCACTCCCCTCTCCTTCACGTGTAGGAGAAGCCCCCTTGTCATCTATCCCTCACAAAATCATCATATTTCCCAAAAACCCTCTCCTCTCTTCCAAAGCTCCTCCTTTCATCATCCTTTCACCCAATCTCCACCAAACAATCATAAAGGCTCCAACATTATCATCAACCCCATCAAGAACCCATTGCCATCATCATCAATCCATCAAGAACCCATTGTCATTATTATCAACCCATCAAGAAGGGAGAAGCAAGGCAAGCACAAACAAGAAGGTGCGTTCTTGAACAAGAAGATGCACTGTCATCCAAACCTTCAAAGCTTTCGGGTAAGGATTCAAACTTTTCTTTTCAAATATCCATGGCATGACTCTCTTAGATTTATGAAATTTAATGTTCTATAAACCTCCCTTGCCATCTCTTTTCACCATAAAAATTTATGAGAAATTTTATGTTAGATTGATGATAAATTAGAAAATGGTAGGTCTAGTTTTAGACTTTGTGACACGGTTCTTGGAGGTTTTATTGTTGATTATTAAAACTAAATTTATTGGTGGTTTATTATTTTAAAATAAGTATTTTAGAAGTATTTTTGTGGTATTTTCATCAAAATTATGAACCCTAAAAATAAGGGTCACTAGCCTAGGTTTCAGGTGGCTTTATGACATTGTTTTGCTCGTAATTAGAGGTTATTTTGGATGGAATAAAAGGTAATTACTTTATAAGATTAAAATAGAATAAAATATGATATAAAATAATTTTTTATGAATATAAATCATACCCATGGACTAGCAATGCTACGAATAAGTTTCGGACAAAACTAGTCAACTTAAAGTAGTCATAATCTTGAAATATGATTATTTTGTCAATTCTAGAATTTAATGGTTAAAAATTAATATAAATCAGGTTTAAATTAAGATTACATGATTTATTATGATTTATATTCTTGTCCTTTGATTGGGGACTTAACCGTAAATTTTGGAAGTCGTAAACCATGAAACTAGGTTCCGATACCTCGTAAAATGTGTAAGTTATTGTGTCATGAATTTACATGTTAGGATGAGATTGGACTTGGGTATTAATGGTTTATAATAAATTATACAATTTAGTTGCGGTTACAAGATTCTTGATTATATGCTTAAAGTAGAAAATTTATTGTATCCTATTATATTATCTGCTTCTGTTTCTGTTTCTTTTCATATATATATATATATATATATATATATATATATACTCTTGTGATGTACCTGTTCAACCTAGGACCGTGAGATGTTGCTTAGCATCCGAACAAGATTCAGGTGTCGACACCGTACGCGGAGTCGTGTAACGTCACTTAGAGAGTTGATTCCACGACTCTATTTTTGCGTGCTTGCTTTACCAAGTACGCCATACCGTAGGATACTTATACTATTTTATGTGATAGAATCTTTATTGAGTTATTTATGGTGATTCTTTGTAGGCTTACAGGATTCGTGATATGAGACTTGCATATTATATAGATATCATTATCACTCATTATACTAGCTAGATGTCATAATCTGGCATGTTATGGACATGAAACATTGTGAACATGAGACATGAGATTACATTGGGTAGGAAGAGACACGCATGCTACATGTTGATTATGTTTATATATATACTATGTTACTATAGGTACTTTAGTCTCTGTACTAGAGATTGGCACATTTATTGGCCCTATAAGATACTACTTGCTGTTATGGGCTCCCTGACACAGAGTCTTTAGTGGTCTCAGCCTGAGTACTAGTGATGCTCTCATTTGTATTTTACTTAGTTGGTCACATATAGCTTACCCTGAGGATCAATTTTTACTTATTGTATTTTATTTGGCTTGAGTGTTTATTGTACCTTGCTATGTCCCCTGAGGACCTGGATCGGGATTATGTCCCCAGGTATAGACGATGAGAGCTATCCCGAGGTTTATGGGACAGGTGCTTCTATTGGAGACATATAGGTTGCAGAGGATGAAGTTATTCCGGAGGACTTCTCATGAGCACACAGTATTCTCATAATTCATTTATTAAGCTTAGTGTTCTTAGATATTTGATCTTGTAGTAACTTTTGGATATTATACTTGGAGTTATTTTCCTTTTTATTTTGATGATGGGTTATTCCCTGCGATATTATTTATATTTCATTTGTTGGACATATTATTTTATATTTATTGTGCTTGGACTATCTCTTTGTGATTTTGATGCTTATCGTGGATGAGATTAGATATATAGACTATGACAGGTATTTGTAGACCATTTTATATGTATTATGGCTTAAGTGCACTCTAAATGGTCCATTAAATTAGATTTGTCCATTGGAGTTGTGTTGCTTGCCATTGCCACGTTGCTAGTCCCTTAGAATTTTGGGACTGGGGCATGAAACTTTAGGATACCAAGGCATTGGTTGTGAGTTCTTGGGATACGGGGTATTGGCAAGGTATTCAAGATACCAAGGTTTTGATGAGTTAGGGTATTAGGTAATGAGATTCTTAGTTAAGGTATAATTAATTAAACTAGGTATTAAGGACATACTATATGATACCATATACATATGAGTATTATATATAGATATATATAATATTAGCTAGTTTAGCCAATACCTACAAGTTATCGACCTAGATCTCTAGGTGTAGACTAGTGCTACTTAGAATTGAATAGTTTGACCTAGTTTGACTAGTATGACCTAGAAATCATATCCTAGCATATTTTATCATGTTTATCACTTTATTATACCTAAATGACTTGATATTTATGTATAGGTCTGTATGATATCAGTTCGGACACCGATTTGCATCCCTTTCTCTAGACCACAAGCGAGTATATCACTCTGTTAGTTTTATTTTATGATAGTGTATATATCGTATGTTCTAGAATTGTATACTTGATTCCGATACAGTGGTTATATGGACTAGTACTATATGGATCCTGCCAGGAGATATTATCCCTTACCATTTTCAGTGGGTACTCTTTCACATGTATTTCATCGTGTGCATCGGGTATTAATTTAGTGTACTTCATGTTCGCACACTGCTCGTATTCAGTGTGCCCATATTCGTATTCGTAATATGTCATGATTGGATCCATTTATATTGGTTGGGGATGGGAGAATAGGAGTTGGTTATGTGATCAATCTCAAGTGTATTCGTGTACATGTCGATAACATATCACACGTGTAATCGAGTTACCATATTGCATTCATGTTCAACCCAAACCGATCACATAATAAACTTGTATTCTATGGCATATTAGCTAGTTTTATCTATTTCCTTTTATTTGCAGTAATTCTATTGTCTGTTCTTTATTCCAGTATATTACTTGTTCACTCTAGTTTATTCCATTCTTATGATTAGTTATCGTGTATTCTTTTCTATTATCTGTTATATATGCTCGATTATGTATTTGAAACTGCTTTAAGAGCTATATACTTCATTTCAATCCTTACTAGATATATTTTTAAATGATTGGCTTGTGGACCAGTGGACCACCTACTATGGGCCGTAGGACGACGTACCATTAGAGGATACTCCTTTAGTGCAGGAGGACCTAGTACCAGAGGCTGAGGAGGCTTAGACTTATTGATTAGACTTGTATTCGACTTTATTGAGGTTATTGGCATATATATATATTATTTTGGACTTATGGGTATTTTGTGACTCTTTTTCTTCGTTTTCCATATCGTACTTTATCATCCTTAGTTTGCTATGTGATTGAGTATTATTTACTATTATCATCTACCATGATGTTCCTCCGTTGGGAGTTGAGATGACATTGGCAGGTACCATATATATATATATATATATATATATATATATATATATATATATATATATATATATATATATATATATATATATATTATATGAGATATTTAGATAGTATGGTTGACCAGACAATATTCTACTATCGATGTTGCAGCGTAGGCTGGGCGTTACTCACTACTCGTGCCCTTATTCCGGGTGCGGGTCATGACACATTTTTAGTGGTGGCCTATATAGGTCACGAGTCGCATTTAGAGCGATATCGTAGTAGTGCTCACCAAGAGTACTGCTATGAGCCTGCTTTAGGATATAGATATAGGCTGAGAGTATGTTCAATCACAACTAGGGAATATTTCCAAATATTTGTTTTGCTTTTCTTATCTATTGAATGTTTGCTTTACTTTGAATAATTATGTCTTTCTTTGATGATATCATATCTTTGTCAATACTAATTCCTTTCTTCAATCTATCATCAGGATGCTGCCGAAGATGCGTTCCCAGTGCTCAGGCACAATGCCAGCGAGGTCAGTCACTTTATTGCCTCTGAGGGGAGCACCAACAGACACTGTTCTAGCAGCTACAGTTCAGAGGTTCGCTTCACCGATACAGGTGGGGGTTTCCTAACAGATTTCGACGGTGCTCCACCTTCGGTACGGAGGGCAGCACCGACAGTTTCAGGGGATCATCCACCTCCGCCACTTGTAGTCGACCAGACACAGATGTTTGTGCACTTTCAGCAGATGATGGAGGCGCAGCAATGCCAGTCAGAGGTTATAAGGCAGGACATTGAGAATTCCTACCAGTTTGTGCTTGCCGCAGTCAAGTGAGTCGCCTTAGTCCAGCCACAGATGATACCACCTCAGTTCACCCTGCAGTAGCTAAGGCCGAGGACAATCATAGACTTCAAGAGGATGGAGCCGAAGGACTTAAAAGGCACTGAGATAATTATTTATGCTGATGATTGGATAGAAGATATTGCAAGGAACCTACGACTGGTGCAAATTCCAGAGAGGTTGCAGGTAGAGGCGCAGGAAGCATGATATTTGATATCGCGTTGACTTGGTTCAGGACGGACCCCGGGATCTCATCACCGGAACTTACTTGGAAAGCTTTTAAGGATCTAAATTTTTTTTTCAGATGTGGCTCTGACATATCTAGAAATCTAGTTTTAGTACCTTATTTAGGGAGGTACGACGGTGGATGCGTATGTGGCAGAGAATTGCAGATTAGGCTGCTTTGTGGAGGGGCAGAATCCAAGAGGAAGGGCCAAGAAGTTCAGAAAGAGCCTGAATAAGGAGATCAAATCATATACAAATGGAGACCCCACCGCTACTTTTGAGGAGATTCTGAGGCAAGCATAGCGGGCAGAGGATGATCTAGAGCTTGGCTCCAAGAGGCTGAAGGACATAGGAGAATCCAGTACTAACATAGGTCCAACAAAGCAGCCTCACTTTCAGCAGCAGCATCAGAGATACTTTCAACAGCCGAGATAGCAATACCCGGGACCAGCTAGAGCGCCAGTGCAATAGATGCATTTAGAGGTCAGCTATTCCTTGCCCATTATACAAGAAGCAGGGACATGGATGGGATGCATGTAGGATGAGATTGGGCTAGTATTTATTTTGTGGACCAGGAGACCATCAATTAAGGGCTTGTCCTAGAGCTCCAACTCATCCCGCTCAGGGCGGAGCTCACGCACAGAGAGCACCCACGAGACCACCAGTGGGACAGTAGAGAGGACCTCCATTGTCGACTCAGCATCAAAGGTTTGTATAGCACCAGCAACAGCAGAGAGTTGCTCAGCAGGGGAGAGCTTTTGCCTTGACCGTCGAGGAGGAGGAGCCAGTCGGTGATGTTATTTCAGGTTCAGTTTATCTTGATTCTTTTCCAGCTCATGCTTTATTTGATTTTGGTGCCTCACATAGTTTCGTATCTGTATCTTTTTCTCTGAAATATCACCTTGAGATTGAACCATTGGGGAGGACTTAAAAGATCACGATCGGGAGGCCGAGAGTTGAGCATATGTCTACTCGTAATGCCACTTCCGAGCTACGATATAGTACTCGAGATTGACTGG
Organism: Iris macrosiphon; assembly: GCA_036927795.1. Lineage (NCBI taxonomy): Eukaryota > Viridiplantae > Streptophyta > Magnoliopsida > Asparagales > Iridaceae > Iris > Iris macrosiphon. The sequence continues at coordinate 108,212,438 of JAYESA010000007.1, read as the reverse complement.
TTGAGTAGGCACCATGCTAGTATTGATTATCGTGGAGGCAGAGTTTTGTTTCTGGTGCCAGGAGAGCCAGAGTTTGATTTCGTCAGAGGAGCAGTAGAGCAGAGCGAGGTATACTTCTGTGGAGCTATGGTGGAAGAGCAGGAGCCGCCACATCCATTAATTACAGAGTATATGGACGTCTTTCCGGAGAAGTTGTCGGGGTTGCCACCAGACAGAGATATGGAGTTCTCTATAGACTTAGTGCCAGGCGTAGAGCCAATATCACAGCACGTCTATAGAGTGAACAATAGCGAACAGGTACAGTTAAAGAAGCAGGTGAATGAGTTACAGGACAAGGGCTTTATCCACTCCAGTTCATCATCGTGGGGTACTCTGGTACTATTTGTACCGAAGAAGGATGGATCGGTACGCATGTGTATCAACTACAAGGCACTCAATAACCTCAATATCAAGAACAAATAGCCGTTGCCACGGATTGACGATTTATTTGATCAGTTGATGGAAGCACAAGTATTTTTAAAGATAAACTTTAGGTCGGGGTACCACCAGGTAAAAGTTAAGAAGAAGGACATTCCGAAGATAACTTTCAGGACTCGATATGGGCAGTTTGAGTTCTTAGTGATGCCGTTTGGGTTGACCAATGCCCCGACGGTATTCATGAACCTGAAGAATACGGTGTTTCATCAGTACTTGGGTCAGCTTGTGGTGGTATTCATTGATGATATATTGATTTATTCAAAGACCCCGGAGGAGCATGAGAAACACCTAAGGATAGTTCTGGAGACCCTCAGGAAGGAGAAGCTTTATGGCAAGCTTTTAAAGTGTGAGTTCTTCTTTGATATGGTTAAATTCCTTGGACATGTGATTATAGGAGGCAGGATCTCAGTAGACCTGAAGAAGATTTCAGCAGTTGAGTCATGGTCTACCCCGAATTCAGTGGCGGAGATCAGGAGTTTTCTTGGATTGGCAGGCTATTATCGAATATTTATTTAAGATTTTTCTAGGATTGTGGAGACAATGACTAGACTAACCAGGAAGGACATAGAGTTCGTCTGGACTGAGGATTGTTAGGCTACTTTTGAGGAGCTAAAGAAGAAGTTGACTACACCTCCAATTTTGACAATGCCATCAGGGACATGAGAATTTTATATATATAGTGATTCATCGGGTAAGGGCTTGGGATGTGTGTTACAGCAGAATGGGAAGGTGATTGTCTATGCTTCCAGGCAATTATGCCCGTATAAGAAGAACTACCCTACCTATGACTTGGAGTTGGCAGCAGTTGCTCTTAAACTGTGGAAGCACTACTTATATGGAGAGCGGGTAGAGATATTTACAGATTACAAGAGCTTGAAGTATGTGTTCACACAAAAGGAGCTCAACATGAGACAGAGGCGGTGGTTTGAGTTGATGAAGGACTTCAACATTTCCTTGCAATACCATCCAGGAAAGGCCAACGTAGTCATAGATGCCTTGAGCAGGTATCCAGTAGCTATGTACTTGACGAGGGATAGAAACTTGTTGGCCGATCTTGATAACTTGGGTATTGAAGTACTAGTTCCTGGAGTTGCAGCACAGATATGGGGACTTCAGGTACAGTCAGAGTTGATAGAACAGATCTGAGCTGCACAGTTCAAGGATGAGTCTTTGAGAAGCATCAGGGAAGAGGTTCGGATAGGGTTGGCAAAGGACTTCAATATTACAGAGGATGGTTCATTGTGGCACGGTACCAGATTATATGTGCTGAGTGGAGCATTGCACAAGTAGGTTCTTCAGTAGGTGCATCGATCTCAGTATTCTATACATCCAGGTGCTAATAAGATGTATAGAGACATAAGAGAGCATATTTGGTGGTATGGTATGAAGTGGGAGGCAGCTAGCTTCATATCCAGATGTTTGGTATGTCAACGGGTAAAGACAGAGAGACAGAGGCCAGGTGGATTGCTTTAGCCTTTACCCACTCCATAGTGGAAGTGGCAGCATGTGATGATGGACTTTGTTTCGGGGCTTCCTGCGTTCTCTAGGAGGGAAAGATGCGATTTGGGTCATCATAGACAGGTTGACAAAATCGCTTTCTGCCATTCAAAGTGGGTACGTCTATAGAGAAGCTCGTGGAGATATATGTGAGTTAGATATTCAGATTATATGGAGTTCCTGTGAGCATAGTATCATATCAGGATAGTCGCTTCATATCCCATTTATGGAGGAGTTTGCAGGCTAGCTTAGGCACCCAGCTCAAGTTCAGTACCGCATATCACCCTCAGACAGACGGATAGTCGGAGAGGACCATCTAGACTCTTGAGGATATGCTATGCACTTGTGTTTTGGATTTTGGAGGCTCTTGGAAGGATCATCTTTACTTGGTAGAGTTTGCTTTCAATAACATCTACCTGGCCAGTATCGAGATGTCACCATTCAAGGCATTGTATGGACGAAGATATCGTGCTCCATTATCTTAGGATGATGTTGGTGAGAGAGACTTATTGGGACCAGAGATGGTCGTAGATGCAGCTGAGAAGGTGAAGCTTATCAGAGAAAGGCTTCGGGTGGCTCAGGACAGACTGCGACATTAGGCCGATAGCCACCGGAGACCACTGGAGTTTGAGGTATAGATTTTGTTTTGTATTGTTTGTGAATGCTTATTTTAGTTAAAGTGCTAAGGCTGTGTTTCATCCTAGGTTAGCGATATAGTGTTCTTGAGAATTTCTCTAACATGGGATACGATTCACTTTGGTGGAGGCGGAAAGCTTAGTCCACGGTACATCGGATCCTTCGGTGTTCTTGAGAGAGTCGGTGCACTAACCTATAGAATAGACTTCCTGCCTGCATTAGAGGGAGTGTATAACGTATTCTATATATCACAGCTGAGATGGTATGTGACAGATCCTAGCCATATACTAGATCACTAGGAGATCGAGGTTGGTCCGACTCTCAGCTACCTAAAGTAGCCCGTGGAGATCCTGGATCACAGGAAGAAGGTGATGCGGAATCAGACGAATCCTTTACTGCGTGTCATGTGGAGGCATCGCTCGCCAGGAGAGAGTACTTGGGAGCGAGAGGTCGAGATGCACGAGCGATATCCTTATTTGTTTGAGCCGTGAGGTATAATTCTTTCTTGCTTGTATTGATTGCTTTTGGTAGTTAGTTTCTTCATTAATTTCGAGGACAAAATTTTTCTAAGGTGGGTAGGATTGTCACCCTCACTTTTCCAACTAGAAGTAGTTTGGTAAATTGGCATGGGTAAATAATTTTTGGAATAAATATTTATATTAGTGTGTTATAGAAATTATTTAATGATTGTATTAGTTATTTAATTATTAGTGAGTTATAGATTAAATGTGACTTGTATTAATTATTATTTTAGAGGCTAGTCCAATAATTAGACTTGTCATGACAACTAGTGAGCCTAGCTTGGATCCAAACTCATTAGACCCACCCCCATTAATTAATTAAAGAGCATTAGCTTAATTAGAATTAGTTAGAAACTTTCCAAAATAGACCTTCCCTAATCCTATTCATAATTGGATCGAGAGGGACAATTTGGACCATGCACATGAGTTTGGAAAGAGGGAAGGGGCCAACCACTATTAGAGGGGGCTTTTCTCTCTTTCTCCTCTCATTTGCATTCATTTTAGAACTAGAAATTAGATCCATAATTTTCATCATTTCCCTCAATTGAATTCTCACTCACTTCACCTCTACTTCCTTCTAAAATTCATCATTCTTGGAGCTTTGGAGCTTGGAGAAGCAATGAGCACAAAGAGGAGAAGCTTTGGAGCTAGAGATCGTGTTTGGAACGTGCCCAATTGTATTTTCATTGAAAATCCATCTCCCAATTGGTAATTCCTGAATTTCTCCTTCATTGTAGCTTCTTAATCATGCATTTGACCGCTAGGAATTATCCCATGGCATACGGCTACCTATACGAACAAGTTCTAGATTATTTGATTATGCATTATGAGTTCTATGGGATAATTTGTGTGCATGTTAGAGAATTACGAGATTGACACACCAGTATTGTGTCATGAGACCAATTAGATCTAATTAGACTTAGATCGGGGTTATGAGACTAAGTATGTGTCCACAAATATATACGTGTAGGCCGTATCATGATATTTTGTGATACGGTACGACACGGGACCCAATTTTGGGTATTTTGCACAATTACTCTTTAATTCTCATTATAGCAAATTATATTAGCTATATTATTGTTTAATATGTGTGTATGATTAGTATGATGATTTGTTAGTTTCGACACTTCTTTAGAGAGAGTATCATGGATTATTATACATAGCATGCCAAGTGTTTGGTTAAATATCCCTAGTATGTGTGTGAGAGTTGCATTGGTGTGAATGCCATGTATATGTAGGTGTGTATATTGATGTTTAGTGTAGAATGCTAGTTACAGTAGTACATCTCGAAGGGAGTAGGGACCTGCATTCAGTATAGTTGTGTCAAGGAAGTGCCGTGTAAATTGGTGAACGGGTTCAGATATTAGGTAGTGTGTGTCTGTGTTGGTAATGGTAAGCGAGTGAGTGTTTAAATATGTCAAGATGGGCCTAAGGGTGGTAATGTGTCAAGATGGGCCTAAGGGTGTACCACTATAAGTATTAGATTAAGGTGTAGATGTTACTCTCGGGTATGGTAAGACAGCAAGAGGGGAAAGGTTCACTTAAGTGCAGCAGGCAATTAGAAGAGGGGAGTTAGCAACAACAGTAGAGGATAGATTTCCTGATACAGGAAGATTATCAGCAGTAAGGAGGTATCAGAGTATCAGGCCAACGTGTGAAAGGGATGGAAAGTTGTCATAAATGGGTATGTGTATGAGATAGAGCATCAATCCATGCTTAGAGCTAAGTATTACACGGGTACTAGCAGTGAGTTAAGTATGTATCACATGGGAGCAGTTGGTCAGAGGGGGGAGTATAAGTGAAGAAAATGGTGTGTATATTCAAATAAAGTGCATTGGTGGATATACAGTTACGTATAGTGAAGTAAGGCTAAGGAATATTGGTGATGTGGGGATCGGGTTAGGCATCAGTGTTATGTGGCACTTGGTGAAGTGATCTACTTGCTTAGTTGCCAGTCTAGTTCAGATATGAATTGAGACAAAGTAAGAGCTCAGTTTGGGTGTCTAACCAATTTTTAATTTAATATGTGAACGTGCATCAATGTACACAAGCCTTGGGGTTGGCATGTAGGATGCGAAGCAGCAGTAGATTAGAGGAGGAAACCGTTGGTTCAGGATAGCAGTGTCCAGATGGGGTTCCTGGGAATGTTGTGTTCAGTTGGAAGAGGGTCGAGTTATAACAAAGGGTGTAGGGAGAGAGGGGTGTGCTCGAGAAGCACAAGCAAGGAAACATCTAGAAGCAGCAACATTGGTTGCAATTAGATTAGAGGGAGGTTATGTATCAATATACAAAGTATGCGTGTGTGTTAGTCTAGTGTACTAGTTGTGTGTAGAGTGTTGAATATCCTTGGTATTGGATATAGTACATGTAGTATCAAATATGTAGGTGTGAGAACCATGGAGGTAATTAAGTGTTAGTTAGATACTTACATAAAGTTAAGGGTTATATGAATACCAAGTACTAGTTAAAGTAATGGTTTAATAAGAGTGATTAGTATCATAAGTAAGGGTTAGTATATATGAATATACTATGATACCAAGTGAACTTACGACTTACCTAGGCATTGGTTGTGAGTTCTTGGGATACGATGTATTAGCAAGGTATTCAGGACACCATGGTTTTGTTGAGTTAGGGTATTAGATAATGAGATTCTTAGTTAAGGTATAATTAATTAAACTAGGTATTAAGGAGACACTTTATGATACCATATACATATGAGTATTATATATAGATATATAGTAATATTAGCTAGTTTATCTAATACCTTCAAGTTATCAACCTAGAACTCTAGGCATAGACTATTGTTACTTAGAATTGAATAGTTTGACCTAGTTTGGCTAGTATGACCTAGAAATCATATCCTAGCATGTTTTTATCATATTTATCACTTTATTACACCTAAATGACTTGATATCTATGTATAGGTCTGTGTGATATCAGTTCGGACACCGATTTGTATCCCTTGCTCTAGACCACAGGCGAGTACATCTCTCTGTTAGTTTTTATTTCGTGATAGTGTATATATCGCATGTTCTAGAATTGTATAATTGATTCTGATATAGTGGTTACACGGACTGGTACTATATGGATCCTGTTAGGAGATATTATCCCTTACCGTGTTCAGTGGGTACTCCTTTACATATATTTTATCGTGTGTATCGGGTATTGATTTAGTGTACTTCATGTTCACACACTGCTCGTATTTAGTGTGCCCATATTCGTGTTCATAACGTATCGTGATTTATCCATTGGTATTGGTTAGGGACGGGGGAATAGGAATTGGTTATGTGATCAAGCCTAAGTGTATTCGTGTATACGTCGATTACATATCACATGTGTAATCGAGTTAACATATTGTATATGTGTTCAACCCAAACCGATTATATAATAAACTTGTATTCTATGGCACATTAGCTAGTTTTATCTATTTTCTTTTTTTTGTAGTTATTCTATTGCATGTTCTTCATTTTAGTACATTACATGTTCACTCTAGTTCATTCCATTCTTATGATTAGTTATCCTGTATTCTTTTCTATTATCTGTTATATATGCTCGATTATATATTTAAAACTACTTTCAGAGGTATGTACTTTTCTCCAATCCTGACTGGATATATTTTTAGATGATTGGCTTGTGGACCAGTGTCCCACCTACTACGGGCCACAGGACGACGTACCATTAGAGGATACTCCTTTAGAGCAGGAGGACCTAGTACCAGAGGCTGAGTAGGCTTAGACTTATATTAGACTTTATTGAGGTTATTGGCATGTATATATATTATTTTGGACTTGTGGGTGTTTTGTGACTCTTTCCTTCGTTTTCCATATCGTGCTTTATCTTCCTTAGTTTGCTATGTGATTGAGTATTGTTTACTATTATCATATACCATATTATTCCTCTGTTGAAAGTTGAGATGACATTGACATGTACTATTTATATTATATGAGATGTTTAGATAGTATGGTTGACCAGACAACGTTATGGTATATGATAATAGTAAATAAGTTATCTTTCTACTATATATGGGTGTGGTTGAGGAAAATCACAAGTTGTCTTTCCACTCCCTAGTTTAGTTTCTAGGAATGTCATGAATAGAATCTATTTGAATTAGAAGAGAATCTAATTAATAAGAGAGGGTATGTAACTAAGTGATTGAGAAATATTCCATCAATGCTAACTAATCTAATCAATTCCAATTTAGCTAGTAATAATGCCAATACTAAATAATTCTAAGCCACCCTAATAAATTCTAATCTAACCACCAATATAATATGATACAATATAATTAGTAACTTAGAAAATTACCAAACTACCCTTGAATTAAAAAAGTGGTGGTTTCAATCCTACCCCCTTAGAAAAAAATCCGTCCTCGAAATTTAAGATGGAAGTAGGCACAAAATAAAATAATATCTCATGGTTCAAAAGATAGGGTATCACTTCACACATCTCGTCTCCTCTCTTCTACCTAGTCATAACCTATCCTCATAATCCTCACTATAGTCACAACCCCCATCTAGTCATGGTCTAAGAAAATCCTATATAAAATTATACAAATATACAATTCTATTGAAAAAGGAATCATTCATGGGTTATCAAACATACATGATTATGGTCTCTATCTGTCATAATTTTGTTGTCTCTATCATAGGTTTACTACTAACTATATTATAGCACAAATTACTAATGCAAACTATAAGATAATAAAGAATCACACAGATCAATAGATGGAAAGGAAGGAAATGAGAAGAACAAAACCTGCTAACCCAATACCTGTAGCATCGGTCCCCTCGACTGTCATTGCAAAATCCCTGTCCTGCTGGGGTGTCACCCTCTGCTGGTACTGGGCAATTTGCTATGCCACAGGTGGCCTAGCTGGACCCCTTACCTATATCTGATACTTACACCAAGTGTTCACTAAGAACAATACTTATTATAATGGGTTACTAACTCTAGTATCAGTGATACATTATAGCTCTAGGACAGGAGTACACTTAGCCCACTGGCACACACTACCTAGGATACTATACTAATACTTCTAGTATACTATTTATGGGATACCTATCCAAAATCCTGACACTATTTACATACGACTCTAACTCCTATACATGACATTCATGGGATACTCTCCTACCAAGGTACTCAAGGATCTCATCTATGCCTAATACACTAGCCACTAGGTTACTCATATTGTGATTATTTATGATACTTGATATACCTCGTATCTGAACAAAAATACTCCTTATATCTTGGTATCTGGATACTATCACATGCACTAACACCTAACAATCACCCTAGGATACTCAATTTTATCTAGTATCAATATAAACATATACAAATACTTCCTACCCACTATGACATTAACACACTTGACACTACTATAACACACAGGTACCATTCAACCCATCATGGAAATCACTGATACATAACTACTTCCACACTCAAATACACTTATAAATGTACCCACACTCACTGAAACTTACTCCCACATAGGTTATCCATCTTTTCTCACTGCCTGGAACACATGCAATCTATCACGACCCGCACCCGGTGCAAGGGTACAAGTCGGAAACAATGCCTAGCCTACGCCACAGAATCGACGGTAGAACACTGTCTGGATAATCTATCTAACAATATAATGAACCACCAATAATGATAATATACTCAATCACAGAACTAAGATAAAAATGAACACGAATTAGATAAAGAATAGAATAGTCACAATACAACTCATGATTCTAAAATAATACATTAATGAGTCTGAAAGAAATAACAAAATAAGCTGGAGACAAATCCAGTACAAAGAATACTAAGAAGCTACTATACCCGGGTCAACTGTCTCAGTTGGGATAAGTCTCTCCCGAGCCAGGGTCTCGGACTCTAAACCTACAACATCCTGAGGTCCATAATAGGTAGGGTACCACTCCTCAGTGTCATCTGGAAAAATATATCCAGTCAGGAAAGGAGCAGAGTATATCTCTATCAGCAGTTCTAATCAATGATAAAAACTATGTAGCAGTAAATAGATCTGAATATACAAGATGCACAATAGATACGAGAGATACATACAATAAGGAAATACTGGAATAAATATAATAAGGAACAATATGCATATGAACAAGAATACTAATGACTAAGTGTGTGAGTACTAGCTTAACATGTGATCGGCTTGGGCAAGATACAATGCGGCCTGGCTAATCATACGTGCGGTGTATGATCAACACTATTTAGTAATCAGTACTTAATACAATAGGGGTATTGATCACATATCTATACTAATACTCTCCACCCTCGACTGGTATAATAGATCCAACCACGGTATGCTATGGCACGAGATTCTCCAAGAAGATAACTAGTCTTCCCGAGAATCAGTGTCTGTATATGTACAAGATAACCAATGAAACAATACTTGCACCATATATACCATATACCAAGGAATAACATCTCATGACGAGATCTGGATATACCAATCCGTGTAACCATAGTGTCAAGAGAACATGGATATCTACACTAGATACAATGAACATAGAGGATATCATAAATGAGAAACTATCAGAGAATGTACTCGCCTGAAGTCCAAAGAATAGTCTCACAGATGTCTGACACGGTGCCTCAAAGACCTAGATATGGAATACAACATCAATACAAGGTTCCAAAAAGAGAATAAGTTAAACTAGTCAGCTTCTAGGCCAAAAAAGTCAATTCTAAGTCAAAAGTCAACTATGGTCAGCTATGGTCAACTATAGTCAAACTAAGGTCAACTATCTATTTCTAGGTTGCACAAGCCTATCACAAAAATATGGGTCTAGATACTAGAGTCTAAGCCATAGAAACCTCATCTAAAAGTTAGGATACCGTATCTCCGGATACGTAATTTCCAAGGTAAAACATATATACCAAACAATTAATTATTAAATATATAGAATCATAATTACAACATCAAATAGATACCGTGGTTTTGAACCAACTTGGTACCTCAACAATAACCACAAACTTGACACCCAAACCCAATACCTTGGGTATCCCCAATTACCTTGGTTTCCTCAAGGTAATTCCCAATACCTTGTTATATTAATTACCCTTATATATATAATACATATACTAAATATTATACATAAAAGAAATTAGCATACATTACATCATTATTAATACTAATATATATATATATAAATATATATATAAGTATATAAACATATAAATATATAAACTGCCTATTGTCGCTAAAAACTGTGCTGAAAACAGATATTCTGATACGCTGGCTTTTTAGTGGCAGTTTTGTCTGTCACAGAAACCGCCGTCGCTGCTGCTGTTGGATTCCTGCACTGTTGCTGCTGCTTTGTTGACGGTTTGCAACCGTCACCGATTTAACTGTCGATGCTGTTGCTTTTTTCTGCCGCTGCTGCTGCTAATTAATGACAGCGGCTGCTGTCATTAATTCTGCCGCCATGCTACAGCGGCTGCTGCTGTTTTTCCCGCTGTTATTAATGACAGTAGTTTTCATTAACTACCCGTCGCTAAAACACAATTAATATATATATATATATATATATATATATATATATATATATATATATATATATAACATATATATAACATATATATATATATATAAACTCATAATAAATAAATAAATATATATCTATATATATAATTACCAATAAACTATAATTTATACCCCCTCCCTATTATAATGTACATAATATGACATAGCCACAAACCCACACATACATAATACATTATATTTATACATCTATACATATATATAAATAATCATATAACAACTATATATAATATAATTATCCAATTAAACATACATATATATTTTATAACAAAATATACATATATACCCATACTATATACTATAACATATATATTGATGCATGTAGAAGAAAGGCTACATAATATATATATTCTCTTAGTACATATATATAATATATAGATCTATGATACAAGAACACAATTATATATACTATAATATATATGATATCTATATATATATATACATAAATATAATCTACATGAATTAAGAGCACAATAATTAGATCTACATATAAATATACAACATATAGAGCGTATCACATCGTATCCCACTAGATCTAGAATACTCATGTGACACGAGTCCATCACACATCCAATTGCACCCTAAAGGACACAAATACTTCACATATATTATTTATGAACAATACAAAGTATCAAATATAGATCTACGTGTCCGTGTCAAAATATGACATGTACAAAGTCCCGTGTCAGAGGAAAACCCTCCCAAATAACACGTATCACCAAATTGTTGGGATACGACCTACACGAACCCAATTGTGGACATGACACTAGCCCCAAACACACAAATACATTGCAAATTGATCTATAGGATCAATTGACACACAAAACAATTGTCAATCTCGGAATTCCCCCAAAATTGACACAAAAAGTACCATAACTTTCTTCATAGGCCTCCTATGAACACAAAACCAAATTCTATGGGTAGCCTATGCATATGGGTTGATTTTTCATGGTTAACACTCAGATTTAGAATTTAATTTAAGAGAAAAAACTGAATTTTACCTATTGGGAGATGGATTTCCAATGAAACCTCCAATTGAGATGAAATTGCCTCCAACTTGTAGATCATTGCTCCTCTTTGTAGATCCTTACTTCCTCCTTCTAGATCCTTGCTTCTCAAGTCTCTAATGGTGATTTGGAAAGGAATTAGAATAAAATTTGGTAGGGAAATAAAATAGAAATAAAAGAAATTTGGTAGTGAAAAATTCTAGATCTAGATTTGGAATGAAAAGAGGAGAGAGAAATTTCTCCCTCTTTTCAGATAGGTCGGCCCCTTTCCTCTCCCTCAAGTATCATGTAATGTCCATTATACCCCTTGGGGCCTCTCATGAAGAAATAATTAAGGAAGGAAACTTCTAGTCTAATGATTTAATTAATTTAATCTATCTCCTTAACAATGGGCGTTCTAAATGGGCTAAATTCTAACCAATTAATTCATGTTGGTCCATGGGTCTAAACTAAACTAGTTAGGTCCACTAACACAAGTCCAAATTAAATAACTAACATCTAACAATAATTAAATAATAAACCAAATAATTATTTATCAAGCACAATATTTAATTAAATAGGAAATTACTAAAATATCCTTTCCTAGAAAATATGGTAGTGACAAGTCTACCCCCCTTAAAAAAAAATTCGTCCTCGAAATTCAAAGATGAAAACTACCCTCAGAAAAATAACAGAACAGAACTAAAGAATCATAACTAACTATGACAGAACATAATAATGAACAAAACATAACTAGAAAATAACATACCTCAAGGCACAAACAAATATGGATAACGCTCCCGTATTTTATCATCTCTTTCTCAGGTAGACTCCCCTAGAGAGTGATGCCTCCATGCGACGCACACCAAAGGAATAGTTTGATTCCTCAGCACCTTCTCTCTCTGATCCAGAATCTCAACTGGCTGCTCTGGATAGCTAAGAGTAGGGCCCACCTCTATCTCCGAGTGATCCAATATATGACTAGGATCTGCCACGTATCGTCTTAACTACGACACGTGAAACACGTTGTGCACTCCCTCCAATGCAGGTGGCAAGTCTAGTCTATAAGCGACTGCACCGACCCTCTCTAGAATAGTAAAAGGTTCGATGAATCGTGGACTAAGCTTTCCGCCTCCACTGAAATGAATCATGCCTCGTGTCGAAAAAATCCTCAGAAATACCAAACCACCCACCTATAACAAAATACCACCTTAAGAACTTAGTCTATAACAAACAACCAAGAACAAGCACAAAACAAAATTCTAAACTATAACTCGAACTCTAAAGGTCTCCGATGGCTATCGGCCCAATATTGTTGTCTGTCCTGCGCCACTTGAAGTCTGTCTCTGATCAACTGAACCTTCTCTACTGTATCCATAACCATCTCTGACCCAAGCAAAACTCTTTCTCCAATATCGTCCCAGGATAAAGAAGTATGACACCTCCGACCGTACAAAGCTTCAAAAGGTGACATCTCTATACTGGCCTAGTAACTGTTATTGTAAGCAAACTCTACCAAATGGAGATGGTCCTCCCAAGAACCTCCGAAATCTAGTACACAAGTGCGCAACATATCCTCGAGAGTCTGAATAGTCCTCTCTGACTGTCCATCTGTCTGGGGATGATATACAGTACTGAACTTGAGCTGAGTGCCCAAACTCTCCTGCAAACTCCTTCAGAAATGAGAAGTGAAACGACTATCCCGATCTGAGACTATGCTGATGGAAACTTCATGTATCCTAACGATCTGCCTCACATACATCTCTGTCAACTTCTCCGTAGAAAAACCCACCTAGAACTAATGGAAAAGAGAATGCATTTTAGTTGGAGGATTATAGAACTAAGGAAAAAAATACTGACTAAAAAAGAAGGAGAATGTAAAACATTGGATAATCTTACTGAACCTGTACAATCAACAGTACCCTTACCGACCACTTACTAAAAAATACCATCGGCTGTTTGAATGTTGTCTGCAGATGCTAGGTGAATGTAGGAAAAGAACTCACTAGTATTCCCTGTCACATGTCGAGACGCACCCGGATTGACAATCCATTACGACGATCTAAGGGAAGACATAGTTGCAAGGGCGAGTGAGTCATTAGTACCTTCTGATGGATGGACATACATGGCAGCGTTGCCTCTGGCAAAGGCTGAGGTGGACGCCTCCTCAATCCCATTCCTCTTGTCTCTATCACTTGACGTTCTCTGCTTTCTCTTGAGTACTTCCAGCATACCCAGTAGTGTCTGATCCTCCTTAGTATAGGCACCATTAGCTCCTTCCTCGACTTTTGCTACCAGCAGGTTCGCTCGATAACCTCCTCGACCACCCCGTCGACCCCCACGACCATGGCCACGTCCACCAAACTGTCCACGTCCGTCACCTGAATCTCCCTCCTTGGGTGGTTTGGTGTAAGCATACCTCAGATGGCCCACCTCTCCGCAGTTGTAACACTGTCGGGGGGTCTCCCTTAGGTCTTGTACCGCCTGAATTGGCAACCACCAGTACTGTCTTCACTTCAGGAGGACCATCTGTCCCTACCTGTAGCTTGATACGAGTCTCCTCCTAGATCATGGTCGAGATAGCCTCCTCAAGTGTAGGAATCTTCGGTTGGGCTAGAAGTAGTTTTGTCCTCTGAGAAAATACTGGGGTCAGCCCCTTAAAAAACTTCATCGTCCTCTCCTACAGACATATCTGTCTCTTCTTACACTTCGGGTCCTCGTAGTTCATCCGATCTGAGAAGTGATCATAATCCAACCACAGATGCTCCAACTCCGTGGCATACTCATGTACCGTCTTCTCTTCCTGTATAGTGTTGTCGATCTTCCCCTTGATCATGAAAACCCTCAAGTTATTTTCTACACCATCATAGGTTCTCCTCAACTTCTCCCATATGTCTTTCACCATCTCAAGGCCATCTACTATAATGGCAATCGACTGGACTAAAGAATTGAGGAGCCAAATGTATACCACCATATGAGTGGGCTTCCACTCGTCGCGTCCTGTCGAGCCCTTATCCGACAATGTCTTATCTCTTGATAAGAAACCCTCCAGGTTCTTCCCTGCGAGGGTTCTCCTCACCAGTCGTGACCAACTCAGGTATGTGGCCGGTCTATCAAGCTTCAGATCGATGGATGGAAGCTTTAACTTCGCCAATGTTCGTATCATACTCTCACCAGTCGACAGTTTCATTAGCTTCATCAACGTTGCGATCTCCGTAGAGTCCAGCTTCTTGATGATCTCCTCCATCGATCCTCCTCTTCTCCGATCACTTCACACCCATCCCATGATTCACGTTCGCCCTCATCGTCCTCTCCTAGACCCGATCGTGTCTCTCCCCAATCAGATCTAGGCCTTCGATGTCAACGTCTGGAACGACACGCCGGAGACGCCAGGAACCGCGGCAGAAAGCTCCGCGGAGGTCGCGGCTTCGCGGTGGTGGTGGCGGGCGATCGGTGCGGCAGCGATGGTGGCGGACGGTGTGGCAGCGGTGGTGGACGGCAGCGCGGCAACGGTGGTGGCGGGCGGTGTGACAGCCGCGGCGGTGGTGGCGGCTAGGATTTGTGAGGTGGTGGCTAGGATTTGGACTATGATACCATATAAAATATTTTGGAGTAATTGTTATATTTTTTTTATTGATAATCTCTTGGCTATTTGTAGTCTTACAACCCTTCATCTTACATTAATATCCTATTAAAATCTCCTGTAAAATATTCTAATATTCCAACAAATATATCAAAATTATTTTAATATACCAACAAATAAATTAATAATATTCTAATATACCAACAATCTCATACTCGTATTTTATCTGCAATCCAATTTTCTTGTCATCTCATCCCATATATACTTTGTATATGGACAATTAAAGAATATATGATTGATAGACTACTCATTTGATTGACAGTTCACATCCAAGGGGAGCACTCATACCAAATCTATTTAACATGTCCTTACGTAGAAGTCGTCTTCTTATAACCATCAATGGTATTGACCCATGGCCTTTTCTAATCAAAATAATCAAAGTGTGCAACCAAGGCTAACTTTGATTGGTTTGGGTTTGGAATACCGGAACACTACTACATTGAGCATTTTGGGATGGAAATGTTCCGTAATTTGGAAATATTGGTACTAAATCCAAATTCATGATAACTCTGACTCAAGTAAGATGTTCTGATACATGCAATCATGTAATTTGGTGAATATTATACATTTCTTTTATATTATGTTGCACAGACATGATACAGTAGGTCTCCTTTTCATGACCCACCCCTTCCTCTAGACTCTGGAGTCTCTCTCTTGGATTTGGGTTCTGAGGACAAAATTAATAAAATTCTCATATTAGATTAAGTAGACGAAATGATGTAGATATGTTTGTTTAACAAAGTGCACGCTCTATTTATTGGATTGGAGAACCCTTTTTTTTCACCGGGGACAGTGCATGGTCATATCTGGCTCAAAGCCACTCACCCACTCACCATAGAAGTGACATTAAAGGGAAATGAACTAATACAGAGAACAGGTGATTCCCAGGGAGAACCAAAAGGTTGTTTGCTCACAGTTCTGCAAGATTCTTAATTATTATTGATTGTATGTGGTAGACCGTCAATAGCTATTTTTTCTGTTCATTATTATTGATTGTATGTAGTAGACCGTCAATAGCTATTTCTTCTGTTCACCATACTAGTGATCGGCTTGGAGTTGGTGGCGAAAGATCAGAGATGGATGCTGATGAGTTCCTCCTTGTAAGAATCCAGATGAAGAGGAAGATGTTGGTGATAATCTTGTTAGTTTATTTAGATTGTTTAGTTGGTTTAGATTATTAGTTGGTTTAGAATGATAAGTTGTTTGTTGAAACAATTTTAATATATTTATTATTTAGTCTATCTCTTTACATCAAATGTTCAACTATATATAGCTACCATTTCATTCAATAAAGATCACCAAGTTTATTTATCTTCCACAAAACTTGTGTCCTGTTTCCTAGTTACTGGACTATTTTACAACATTTGGTATCAAAGTTCGGGTTGAGGAATAGAGAAGCTATGGCAACCAACGACGAGCAAGGCCCCACGACGTCGACGTCATTCACCTTCAAGTACCCCATACTGACACGGACCAACTATGCGGATTGGGCTCTCTTAATGAGAGTCAACATGCAGGCGCAAGGCCTGTGGGAGGCGATCGAACCCGGAAAAGCCGACTACCGCGACGACAGGATGGCCCTGTCCGTCATACTCCGTGCCGTACCGCCAGAGATGCTGCGGACACTGACAGTAAAAGACACTGCCAAGGAAGCATGGGACACTGTGAAGATGATGCAGATGGGGGTCGAGCGCGTGCGCGAGGCCAAGGCGCAGAAATTGCTCGCTGACTTCGAATCAATGAAGTTCAAGGACGGCGAGTCCGTCGAGGACTTCGCGATGCGGCTCACAGGACTCGTCAGCGACCTGCAACTACTCAGCGATGAAATGGACGACGAGAAGGTAGTTAAAAAATTCCTTCGAGTCGTTCCATCCAAGTACACGCAAGTCGCCATTGCCATTGAGACTTTAGTGGATCTCAAGACGCTGTCAATTGAAGAGCTTACCGGTCGTCTTCTTGCCGTCGAGGAGCGGTACGATCTTGGCAGCAACTCCGGCGACACAAGTAGCCGCCTTCTCCTATCCGAAGAGGAATGGCTCGCTCGCACGAAGCAGAGGAAGGAAGGCGACGCCTACTCCGACGGTGGCGAAAGTTATGCTCGTGGGCGCGTCAAGCCAAGGGGTCGTGGCCGCGGCAACACGAACTACGGCAACGGCAACGCGTCCGGTGGCACGCGCGACAAGAAGGGTAAGTGCCACAATTGTGGCATCTACGGCCACTGGGCGAAGGACTGCCGCAAGCCGAAGCGCGATGAGCGTGCCAATCTGATGCAAATAGTCGACGACGATGAACCAACACTGCTCATGGCCATGCTTCATGAGGAAAAAGTGCAGTTCCCAGAAGAGATTTCTCCAGATTCCAACCCGTGTCAGAATATTCTGACAGAACCCAAAGAGAATTCGTCCAAAGTAGAAAGCACTTGCCTACCCGACGCACGTCAGCCACATCATATGGAGGAATGTATTCATGTGAATCATGGTAGCAGTCAAGCTGATGAGGCTAACATCAATTCAGGTGACACTGTAAATAAAGAAATACAGGTGAAGAAAGATTACAAGATGGATGTGGTAGTTTCAGCTGCTCCTGATAACCAACTACTCCAAATCCTCTCCAACTTTTTATTTATTTGGAAAAAAGAAAAAAAAAAGAAATGACAACATATAAGCCTAAAAACATCTTCATTACTGGTGCGGCTGGTTTCATCGCCTCCCATGTTGCAAACCGTCTTGTCCACAGCTACCCTGAGTACAAGATTGTGGTTCTTGATAAGCTTGACTATTGCTCCAACCTGAAAAATCTCTCCCCTTCCCGCTCCTCCCCTAACTTCAAGTTTGTCAAGGGTGACATTGCCAGTGCTGACCTTGTCAATTACCTTCTCATCACTGAGTCCATTGATACCATTATGCACTTCGCTGCTCAGACCCATGTTGATAATTCCTTTGGCAACTCATTTGAATTTACCAAGAACAACATTTATGGTACCCATGTACTCCTCGAGGCCTGCAAAGTCACTGGTCAGATCAGAAGATTCATTCACGTGAGCACTGATGAGGTTTATGGAGAGACTGATGAAGATGCCGTAGTTGGAAATCATGAGGCATCTCAACTACTTCCAACGAATCCGTACTCTGCAACAAAAGTTGGGGCTGAAATGCTTGTTATGGCGTATGGGAGGTCATATGGCCTACCTGTTATAACAACCCGTGGGAACAATGTCTACGGACCAAATCAGTTCCCAGAGAAGCTTATTCCAAAATTCATTCTTCTGGCCATGAGAGGACAGCCTCTTCCTATTCATGGTGATGGTTCCAATGTTCGAAGCTATCTGTATTGTGAGGATGTTGCAGAGGCTTTTGAGGTGATTCTCCACAAAGGTGAAATTGGTCATGTTTATAATATTGGAACAAAGAAAGAGAGGAGGGTGATTGATGTGGCAAAGGACATCTGTAAACTTTTCTCACTGGACGCTGACTCTGTCATCAAGTTTGTGGACAACAGGTCTTTTAATGACCAAAGGTATTTTCTGGATGATCAAAAACTGAAGCACATAGTGTTGGTGATAATCTTGTTAGTTTGTTTAGATTATTTAGTTGGTTTAGATTATTAGTTGGCTTAGATTGATAAGTTGTTTGTTGAAACAATTTTGATATATTTATTATTTAGTCTATCTCTTTACATCAAATGTTCAACTATATATAGCTACCATTTCATTCAATAAAGATCACCAAGTTTATTCATCCTCCACAAAACTTGTGTCATGTTTCCTCGTTACTGGACTATTTTACTACATTTGGTATCAGAGCTCGGGTTTAGGAACAGAGAAGCTATGGCAACCAACGACGAGCAAAGCCCCACGACGTCGATGTCATTCACCTTCAAGTACCCCATGCTGACACGGACAAACTACGCGGATTGGGCTCTCTTAATGAGAGTCAACATGCAGGCACAAGGCCTGTGGGAGGCGATCGAACCCGGGAAAGCCGACTACCGCGACGACATGATGGCCCTGTCCGTCTACTCCGTGCCGTGCCGCCAGAGATGCTGCGGACACTGGCAGTAAAAGACACTGCCAAGGAAGCATGGGACGCTGTGAAGATGATGCGGATGGGGGTCGAGCGCGTGCGCGAGACCAAGGCGCAGAAATTGCGCGCTGACTTCGAATCAAGGAAGTTCAAGGACGGCGAATCCGTCGAGGACTTCGCGATGCGGCTCACGGGACTCGTCAGCGACTTGCAACTACTCGGCGACGAAATGGACGACGAGAAGGTAGTTAAAAAATTCCTTCGAGTCGTTCCATCCAAGTACACGCAAGTCGCCATTGAGACTTTAGTGGATCTCAAGACGCTGTCAATTGAAGAGCTTACCGGTCGTCTTCTAGCCGTCGAGGAGCGGTACGATCTTGGCAGCAACTCCGACGACACAAGTTGCCGCCTTCTCCTCTCCGAAGAGGAGTGGATCGCTCGCACGAAGCAGAGGAAGGAAGGCGACACCTACTGTCACGACCCGCACCCGGTTTAGGGGCACGAGTGCGTGGGTACGTCCAGCCTACGCCGCAGCATCGGCGGTAGAACGCTGTCAAGGTCTTGATACTATCTAGCCAATCTCACACAGCATCCAATCTCCATAAGGAGGCACGGATGACACAAATAAGACGATCACATACTCAATCACAGGATTACAGCACGATAAGATAGTGAACAAAATTAAATACAACACAAGTCAAAAAGTAATAACTTAACTCAACAATATCCAAGTCATCAAAAATGCCGGAGACAAATCTGGTACCAAAATAGTCTACTTAAAGAACTAACAAAATAGCAATTCTGGCTAGACCTCCCGGAATCACAACTAATCTACCAAGTCTGCAGCTACTCACCATATGGTCCATAAAGTGTCGGACAGCAGTCCTCTAAGGCATAGTCTGGAAAAATATTTCCAGTCAGGAAGGAGCAAAGCACAATCTCAAATAACAGTTCCATTAAATTGATAAGGACTATAAAGCAATAAACATGTGATGCTAGCTACTGAGAAGACAATGAAATAAATGCAATAGCAATAAAGAGAGACATGCAATGTAAAGAGACAGGCAAATAGGCAATATGATACATTCAGTGCATGTATGAAAATGAAAGGAACAAGGAACAATATCATATATGGGTGATGTAGTATATGATTTAAAATAGGGAACTGTAATCTATTCTAAGTGTTTGAAATAGTAGTTTCAAAATGTGATCGACTTGGGAACATGTACGATAGCTACAGGGCCTAGCTAATCATGGGTGAAGAGCATGATTAACATTTACATTGTTCTACACTACAATAAGAGGTTATGATCACATTTCTTACTAACTACTTCCCCGTCCCCAACTAGTAATGTGGATCCAACCATGACACGTCACGATACCCGAGCAAGTCCAATCTATCATGTACGATGTCTAATATACATGTCGTGTACAATGTCAATACGATAATCAATGTAACATCTCATGACTGCAGATCCAAGCTATACTAGTCCGTGTAGCACAGTGTCAAGGATTCAGATGTAACATTTCATGATTATTGAATTTATAGAAATTATCAAGGAATTGGAAATTATCGGAGAATGTACTTGCCTTGAGTCCTTAGCTGGTATTTATGGATATCCTGTTCCAGAGTATCCCCTGGGTAAACCAACAGTCCTATAAACATATCACAAAGCAAAACCACATTTGCATCAGATGCTACGCTACCACACAGTCTATAAACACTGAATTCGGGACTTCTCTAGGTATGATACTGGTCACCTAGGATCACCTAGCAGATAAATATATAAGACACATTACCTGTTTAACTAACATATACATTAATGCTTACAATATATATATATACACCAAATTTAGTACATATACAATATTTATATGCATCATTTAATTATATGTATACTATATATACAGGTTGAACAATATATTACTATATACATTAATTTTATATATTAAAAATATACTAAGTATGTATACAAAATACATGTATATACATATACAAGTTATATATATATGAGAATACATAGTTATATATTAATATGTTGAAAATACATATGCCACATTACTACAACCAATATTGTTTAAAACAAAATATATATATTGAATATCTATATAGATATATATATACCAAATCTTATTATATTTCCCATATACATATATATATGCACACATATATATATACCAATTACCAAAATACGTATTTACATACTTATACATTTATACCAAAATACGTATTTTATTACATATATTCTATATGAAATATACCAAAATAATACATGTATGTATATGCATACATATACACTAAGTATTATTCTAATACACACACCAATATACGTAATTATATACATATATTCTATATCTACACATTAATATATATACAAATACATATACACATTGCATTCATATACTAAATATATATATATATATACTATACATTATGTGTTTAAATATTAAATAATTAATTGCTATACATATTCATGTATTTAAAACATTAATTAGATAACTATTATACATATACATATAGTATATATACTCATACGTATATATATATACATATATATATATATACATATATATATATATATATATATATATATATATATATATATATATAAAGAGGGAAGGGGAGAAGAAGAAGGAAACTTACAGAGGGGGTTGGCCGGAGTCTCGCCGGAGGGGGAACTGTGGCCGGAGGGTGGCTAAGCACGGGTGAACAGGGAGTCGGGTCTGGCCGCCGGAGTTGTGCAGGGTCGGGCAAGCCGGAGCAATGGCCGGGTGGTTGGGTGAACCGCAGAGGGAGGCCGGAGCAATGGCTCGGTGGAGTTGGCTCTGGTGGTGGAGGAGGCTCGAGGAGGAATGGGGAGCGGCCGGGAATCAGTGGAGGGGAGGTGATCGGCTCAACGGGGACTCGAGCGCGGGGGATGAATTCGTGAGGGGGCCATCGAACTGATGGCCGGCTGAACGCCGGGGTCGAGCTCGGCTCGTGAAGCCACGGGGAGAAGAGCAGCAGGGGCTGCGGGGGCTCGGCCGCCTGAGGGCTGGGCAGCAGGAAGGAAGAGTGGTGGTGGCAGGCCGCTGGACGCCGGAGTTCTGGGAGTCGGGTGGACAGCAGGGAGCAAGGGGCCGGAGTTACAGCCAGCGGAGGGAGAGGTGGAGGATGGTGGAGCGCCGGCGCCGGAGCAGGTCGGGAAAGCCGGAGCTTGGCCGAGGTGGATCTGTACAGTGGTCGCCAGGCGCGGGCTCAGTCGGCCGGGTGCAGTAGGGGCTGCGGGGGACTCGGCCGCCGGAGGGAGGCCACCGGAAACAATAGATGGGGGGGAAATGAACAGTGTTCCCCCCCTCCCTTCTCTTTGAATTTGAATTCAAATGAAATAAAGAAGAAGGAGAAAAGAAGAGAAGAAGAAAAGAAGAAAATGAAAAGAGAAAAATGAGAAAGAGAAAGAGAGCTACGGTTAGGGAGGCTTGGGAAGGTGTGCTACCTAGGTTTTCTAGGGATTAGGGTTTGATGGGACAAGACATAATATAGGGAGAGAGTGTGTTGTGAAATCAAGGGTGGTGATTGACCCCCTTTAAATGAGGGGTCCAGATTTGACATGGAGAAAAATAATTCATGGAGGAATGAGGGTGAGGTTTAATTAAAAATTAATAGGGCTCCCTCATTGGTTTAAACGAATGGATGTTGACACCAAAAATGCCAATTTGTAAATTAGCCCCCTTAAATTTGGGTATTTGCACAGACACATAAAATAACAAAAATTTGGCGGGCGATTCGGTGTCCGGTGTTTTGTAGGGTCAGGGGGCGCTGTAAAATTGGTATGGGCTCAATTAGCAGGGCACTGGAATTAAATTGGGATTTCAGAATTGGTTAAAATAGTATCCTCAATTTAATTAGAAATAAATGCAAGTTGTGTTCTAAAATTAATTAGGAGTACATGGGGCCAAAATCAGGTCAGGTCATCAATACCAATAATGAAGTAGACTCAGAACAGGATATTACCCTAATTTGGGCCGCACGAAAAATAGGCCAAGATTGTCTCCAATTTCGATTGGAACGCACAACGATACAAAATAGGGATTTATTAAATAGCGTCCGCGATGATTTTTGTGCGGCTAGAAATAATGCACAGAGAGCATAATCATGAGTTACAAAAATAGCAGAATGGAAGACGGGCATGTCTAGGGCAAGATTGTGAAATTTGTTGGAAGACAAAAGCTAGGGTAGTGCTCCAAATATCGAAGCAAAGGCAATGCGCAAAAATATTAAATAAAGTACTGTAATTAATTACAATCTCCAAATATTAAATTCTAGATAAAATAATAAAATCCAGAATTCTATAATTCGGACAAGTGGTCATCTACTGGGCTTCTAGGTCAAGTCTACTAGCTTAAAAAATAAATAAACACTGCATATAATACTATATTTAATTACACATCACATAATTATTTAAATAAATATACTATCATGCAATTATTTAATTGTAACTACAATAATATTAAATATTATAAAAAGTCGAAAATACCCCTGTTTTCGGAACGTGGTAGTGACAAGTCTACCCTCCTTAAAAGAATTTCGTCCTCAAAATTTAAAATCCTCATAGTAGTGTTTAATCATACACATTATCATTTTCCCTCAAAGTTTAAATTCATCAATCACGAAATCAGGTAATAATCCCCAATGTCCTTTCACAATTTTCAAAAATTCTAAAATTATTGCATTCCGGAAAAATCCTCGAAATAAAATCAAAGTCCATTTTTTTTTTAAAATTTCCCCAAAATTTTTAGTTATTAATTCAAATACTCAGAATTTAATATCCACTCCTCAAATTTGATTTTAATCAATGCTCCTATATAAAATGAAATCTTGTCCAAAAAGTTTAAATTCAAACATTTAGTCCATCAATAATTTTATTTCTCGATTTCCTCTTACTCAAAATACTCAACAATGTGATACTTAAGGATTCTCTAATTGCAACATCCCATATAAAATTCTAAAATTCATAACTTGCAATTTAATAAATATATTGATAAATATCCCAAAATTTCCAAATTTAATAACCAATTTAAACATGTCATAATCTTCCTGAAATAAATAAACCACCAATTATGCAATGTTAATTTCTTAACCCTCTATTTAAATCAATGGTTATCCTCAAATTTAATCATCTTGCCTCTCTTATCAAGTCAAAACTCCTTTATGAAATCTTTGTCATGGTTAAACCCCAATAACCATGGTCTAAGAAAAATCTTTCCTATAATCATACAATATGCAACCTAAGGGGATATGTACGGTCATGGTATCCTTTGTCATGGTATTGCAGTCTTTGTATCAGGGTGTACTACTAACTACATTATAACAAGAATCATGCATACAAGCTACGGTACTAAGGTATCAATCAATCAATCAAGTAGAGTGGAACAGAAGGAAGGAAAGAACAGAACCTGCTAACACATTACCTGCAGTATCGGTCTCCTCGACCGTCATCGCAAATGCCCCGCGCTGCTGGGGTGGTTTCCTTCGCGGGTGATGAGCAATATACGGTTCCACAGGTAGCCAAACTGGATCTCTATAATCTGAAACTGTGCGCTGGCCGGGAAGATAACGGGCTAGAAGACAATCCCTTACTCGATGTCCCACAGCACCATAGTGCAAACAAAGTCCTAGTCTCGTTCTACAGCTCTCCCAAAGGTGACCTGGCTTCTTACAGAAATGACAAGTCTGCCGTGTCTCTCTTGGAGGCTGTTGCTGATTCTGCTGAACACGGACTGGTGCCTGGTACTGTTGTTGATACTGATATGCCCATGGACGTTGCTGGATAGGAACTGGTGCTAGGTACTACGGTAGATGCTGGATTGTCCACAGTTGTTGCTGACTATGAAATGGTACTTGGTACTGCTGTTGGTGCTGAATACGGGGATGCTTGGCTGGTCCTGTGCTACCATTCGTATCTCCAAAAGTATTGTGACTCCTCTTAGGCCTGAGATCCAGATCCTCTTCTGCAATCTGGACATCCATCAAGATAGCCTCAAAGGTAGCGGTACGCCGACCAGAAGTGCGCGACCTAATCTCTCTCGTCAGCCCCTTTCTAAATTTTCGGG
Source organism: Iris macrosiphon (assembly GCA_036927795.1). Classification (NCBI taxonomy): domain Eukaryota; kingdom Viridiplantae; phylum Streptophyta; class Magnoliopsida; order Asparagales; family Iridaceae; genus Iris; species Iris macrosiphon. The sequence continues at coordinate 108,187,005 of JAYESA010000007.1, read as the reverse complement.
CTCGATCTCCTGGGTCCCGAATCATAGACGATGCAAAACGGCTCAATCTATAGAATTCTGCAGCGTACTCGTCGACCGACATGTTTCCTTGAACTAAGTCATGAAACTGACTTTCCAAGGTTCCCAATGCCACGTCGGGAAAGAACTTCTCCTTGAAGAGCTCCTTGAAAGTCTCCCAAGTAAGTCCTTGTGCAGTAATTCTCGGCTCCGTGCGATACCACGTGAGTGCGATATCGAACATCTGACTGCCAGCGGCTTCTATCTGCAAGTTCTCCGGAATCTGGGTCAATCGCAGGCTCCTTTCTATATCCTCTAGCCAGTCGTCAGCGTAGAGTATTCCTTTGGTGCCTTTGAACTCTCGAGGCATCATCCTTTTGAAGTCCACTATAGTGCCTGATCTCTGCTGCTGGCCAGGAAACTGCTGGTACTGTGCTACTTTCTCCAAAGCTTGGAGAGTCACCTGATGAGCATTCTCCATGCTCTCTCTCATCAGCTCGGTTTATGCCTGGTGCGCTTCTGCTTGCACCCTCTGAGCCTCAGCTTAAACTCGCTGAGCATCTGCCGTCACTCTCTGGGCATCTACCATGCCCTGGATCAAGGTAAACATCTGCGTCCCGTCAATGGGCAAATCTCCGGGAATCGGAGTTGGTGGAGGAGGAAGGTTGTCCGTCATAGCTGCGGCAATCTTCTGAGCAGGTGGGGGAGGAGGATCCCCGAAAAGTGCAGACACTCCTACGTGTACCGGAGATGTAGGAGGAACTACTACTGTCTGTGTAGGAGGAACTACTACTGTCTGTCCCTCAGGTGGAGAGGTGGCAGACCCCTCTAAAGCTGATGTTCCCGCTCTCATAGACCGTGTCTGCGGCGATATCCTGAAGACAGATCCCAAAGAATCAATTTAGGCAAAAATGCGATATCATCAAGGAAGGACAGTACAGTTCTAAAGAAGCAACATTCAAGATAAAAGATTGGAAATAAATCCTAGTTGTGATTGCACAAGTCAAAGATGCATCCATGGTCTGATACCTCTATCCCTCTAAGTACCACAGTTCTACCAGAAACATACTTACTGCTAGCTTCCTTACCTACTACAACCGTTGATACTAGTTATCCTTGTCACTCAAGTGCATATCAATTCAACACACTATACTAAGTACTGTTCTCTCTCCAATATAATCCTAGATGAACACCTAAGCCAATTGGCAGTAAAATCTCAATCATGCTCAAACCAACATATCCTTACATATGCACCTCATCTATTATATACTAGTATATCTCTCCCCCTATAAAATCTTATCCTCGAAATAAAATCCCTCAAAAATAACTCCTTGAATAAATTTTAAGTAAAATGCATACACTTTCCTCAAGACCAATTATCTAAATACTGAAGTAAAAACTTAATCACTTAAAAATCCTTACAGCTTGTCTAGGTTCATTGACTCAAATCTAAATCCTCAAAAAGTTTTAATGACAATATCTCAACTTCTTAAAATTCAAAAATTCAATTTGTTTTCAATCTTCAAATTTATAATTTAAATCTATATCTAGTAGTCCAATAGCCCTAGTGTTAATCTTCCTCACTGTCCTCATCGACGTGTATCATCAAATAATACCATAAATCAGTCTGTAAATTCATTTTGATACGAAATCAAACCCTACCATGAAACCAAAATCCTAATTTAATACCTAATTAACAACAATCAAATTCAACATCAATAAGTGAGAATGGACGGAATAAGGGAATGATTTAAATTGGAAATTTTAACAAGATTCTCAGGGGTCATCCCAGGAATCTCTCAAGGAATTATGATTGAGTATTCGCTCTCGTCCTAGTATCCTATGTCCTAGATCCTATCGCAGGCACGCAATAGTGTAACAAGGATGCCATACTACTATGATATCGTACAACTCGTGAAGTCTGACCTGCATGGGCCACCACTAAAAACGTGTCATGATCCGCACCCGGTTTAGGGGCACGAGTGCGTGGGTACGTCCAGCCTACGTCGCAGCATCGGCGGTAGAACGCTGTCAAGGTCTTGATACTATCTAGCCAATCTCACACAGCATCTAATCTCCATAAGGAGGCACGGATGACACAAATAAGACGATCATATACTCAATCACATGATTACAGCACGATAAGATAGTGAACAAAATTAAATACAATACAAGTCAAAAAGTAATAACTTAACTCAACAATATCCAAGTCATCAAAAATGCCGGAGACAAATCCGGTACCAAAATAGTCTACTTAAAGAACTAACAAAATAGCAATTCCGGCTAGACCTCCCGGAATCACAACTAATCTACCAAGTCTGCAGCTACTTACCATATGGTCCATAAAGTGTCGGACAGCGGTCCTCTAAGGCATAGTCTAGAAAAATGTTTCCAGTCAGGAAGGAGCAAAGCACAATCTCAAATAACAGTTCCATTAAATTGATAAGGACTATAAAGCAATAAACATGTGATGCTAGCTACTGAGAAGACAATAAAATAAATGCAATGGCAATAAAGAGAGACAGGCAATGTAAAGAGACAGACAAATAGGCAATATGATACATTCAGTGCATGTATAAAAATGAAAGGAACAAGGAACAATATCATATACGGGTGATGTAGTATATGATTTAAAATAGGGAACTGTAATCTATTCTAAGTGTTTGAAATAGTAGTTTCAAAATGTGATCGGCTTGGGAACATGTACGATAGCTACAGGGCTTGGCTAATCATGGGTGAAGAGCATGATTAACACTTACATTGTTCTACACTACAATAAGAGGTTATGATCATATTTCTTACTAACTACTTTCCCGCCCCCAACTAGTAATGTGGATCCAACCATGACACGTCACGATACCCGAGCAAGTCCAATCTATCATGTACGATGTCTAATATACATGTCGTATACAATGTCAATACGATAATCAATGTAACATCTCATGACTGCAGATCCAAGCTATACTAGTCCGTGTAGCACAGTGTCAAGGATTCAGATGTAACATTTCATGATTATTGAATTTATAGAAATTATCAAGGAATTGGAAATTATCGAAGAATGTACTTGCCTTGAGTCCTTAGCTGGTATTTATGGATGTCCTGTTCCAGAGTATCCCCTGGGTAAACCAACAGTCCTATAAATATATCACAAAGCAAAACCACATTTGCATCAGATGCTACGCTACCACACAGTCTATAAACACTGAATTCGGGACTTCTCTAGGTATGATACTGGTCACCTAGGATCACCTAGCAGATAAATATATAAGACACATTACCTGTTTAACTAACATATACATTAATGCTTATAATATATATATATACACCAAATTTAGTACATATACAATATTTATATGCATCATTTAATTATATGTATACTATATATACAGGTTGAACAATATATTACTATATACATTAATTTTATATATTAAAAATATACTAAGTATGTATACAAAATACATGTATATACATATACAAGTTATATATATATGAGAATACGTAGTTATATATTAATATATTGAAAATACATATGCCACATTACTACAACCAATATTGTATAAAACGAAATATATATATTGAATATCTATATAGATATATATATACCAAATCTTATTATATTTCCCATATACATATATATATGTACACATATATATATGTACACATATATATATATACCAATTACCAAAATACGTATTTACATACTTATATATTTATACCAAAATACGTATTTTATTACATATATTCTATATGAAATATACCAAAATAATTGTCACTACCACTTTTCCAGGCAAGGGCATTTGTGTAATTTCACCATTTTAAATAATTATTTATTTAATTAATCTGCTGAGTTATATAAACTATTCATATTGTTAGTAATTTTTGGTTTAGGTCAAGCCCTAGAACCCATTAGGTCAAACCCTGTTGACTAAACCCTAATTTGGAAACCAGTTCTAGTGAAACCCTAGAATTCAAATTTTAGGGTGAACCCTCAAACCCTAGACTGGCTAAACCTTAGTTAATTAGGTTCTACATGACCTAATCTAGGGGTTAAACCTAGGCTATACACTAGAAACCCTAACTGGGCCTTAATATATAAGAGGAACCCTCTCATTCTTCATGCAGAAGAAGAAACCCTAGCCTCCACAAGAGAAAAACATCTCCCCACCTCCAGATTTCGAAATCCTAACCCTAGGGTTTTTATCTTCCTCCTCCAAGCGAGGAAAGCAAGAAACGTGGGTCAGGAAGCCTTGAAGAAGAAGAACCTCAGTGAAGAATCCATCCCTGCAGGTAAAAACGCCATTTTTCTTCATTAAATTCCTGTTTTCTGTTGTTCATGCCCATTAGGAACCCACCCTTGCTGTTGGATCTCAATTTTGTAGATCCTACATGGAGACCTAAGAAATTTTAGGGTTTAGGTGTCCCAACGTTTGTTATTCCCAATTTTTCGTGAACCCTAATCTTGAAGTATGCATTCATATACGATTACACCCCTACCTGTAGGATTAGATCTTGATTTAGGGTTTTGTTTGGGGTTTCTCACTGCACAGTAAGATTTGGGGAAAACAGGGTGCAGTCGGGTGGAATTCTGTGCTATGTGTGGTTGCAGTGTGTGTCTTGTGCCCCGTGTCTCGGGGTGTCAGACACTGTGGGGAGTTATTCTGTGTAGGGGAGAGTTCTGGGTTGTATTAGTGCATAGATGATGTATGAACCAATATGTGTGTAGTATTTTGTATTCAATGAGAATTCTGTGCAGTATAGGTAATTGAAATTCAGTGTGTATCAGAAATTTTGCTCAGTTGATGGTCCCTGCAATGTAATCTCGTGAACCTCATGAAGCACCAGTTGCATGGGCTTAGGGAGGCTTCAGATGTGGCTTTAAGTTGCAAGTAAGGTTTTCATATTGGTTCACAGTTGTAGTCGACTGTAATTAGGATTTGGGGCTCGAGTATTGTTGGCTATTAGCAGTAGAAGTTGGTACTAGTTGGAGCATCAGTGAATGGTTGAGGAATACATGTGCATGTGGCAGTATTTATGTATCAGTCAGTATTTTGGGTAATATGTGTGTGGAGTGTCTAGTTTGAGTGTCAGTGTGAACTTGGGTAGTGATGTATCAGTGTGTCCCTGTTTTGGTTGTGTCTTAGTGTAGTTGTTTATGTATCAGTGTAGAGTTTCAGAGCAGTGCTGTATTGTGCCTGTACCATAGAACTGAATGTGTGGGAGTGACAGAATTCTGTGTTATGCTCTCAGATATTAACTGTGTGTTTATGGATCTGTGTATAGGTGAATGAATGAACCAATGTGTAGATGATACCTGTGTTTCTCAGTGATTTGTGTGTGTCAACCAATATGTGTGAACCCTTGTCTGAGTGTGTGAAGGAACTGGACTGACTTGTGTGTATCAATGTGCAAATTTATAACTTGAGTGTGTGCTAGATACCTCTGTATCTATGTGGAACAGTGAGATGGGGATTTAATTGGCAGTGAGCAGTGTGGCAGTGATTTACCTGTGTGTTGTACAGTTTAATGTGTGTATGAGATATCTGAGAATGTGTGTGTCTATGTATAAATTATCTGTGTAACTGTGTTGTATCTTCAGAAACAGTGCCAGTGTGTGTGCCTGTGAGGCATGTGTGTGTGTGTAGTGGCTATGTGTGCTGTGTGTGCAGAATTAGTGTAAGAAATAGGTGTGTATCAGTATCAGTAATACCTACAGCAGCATCACCTGCTTGTGTGAGGAAGCTGTGACAGTGAGAGTGTGTATGAGTGAAACTGGAGGTGTATCAGTAGAGGGAGGCAGTGTAGTGTGTCCCCCAGGTTATTTCAGATTCAGAGTAGGAAATATCTGCCTGTGTGAGTGTGATGCTGTGAATGTTGTGTGAGAGTAGTGTGTCAGGGAGTTGAGTATCATTAGAATCCAGAACCTAGTGTATCAGTATACATGTTAGAAATATCTGTGTGCAAATTGTGTAACAGTGAAGTTATGGGCTAATTAATGACTAGTGTTAGTTAACTTATTAAGATATTAAGGGTGTAAGAATTTGTATATTGCATTAGTGATTAGTTAAGTTGGTGTTAGTATGACTTAAGAAAAGAATTAGTTAATACTAATTAAGGTGGAGTACTAGCTAGATAACTAATAATAACTACTTTAGTTAGATATTGTCTAATGTAGACTATTATGGTATAGATAAGACCTAGTTAACCTAGTTGGACCTAGCTAAGGCCTAGTTTAGCTAGTTTTGACCTAGAAACCTCGTATTTAAATTGTTAAACATGTTATTCTTTTAATTCATTAATTAACATTGAATTTCCATATTAGGTCATTTTGATCCCATTTTGGACATCGATCCTCACACCTTGCTCAGGACCACAGGCGAGTACATTCTCTGACAGTTTTTATTGTTGATTACTTCTACAATTGTAGTGTATTACATACTTGATTCCGACACTGTGGATACACGAGTTAGCACCCTAGATCCCCATCATGAGGAGTCGTGATTGGAATCCATCGTGCTAGCTGGGGGATGGGGAACTATTAGTAGATTATGTGATCATATCCAAATCCTTTACATGCATCATAGCTCACCCCACTTCTCACGTCGGGTGCGGCCTGACCATCATCATGCTTCATAGCTGTTATATATGATTAGCCTGACTATTATCATGCATCATAGCTAACCATATGGTTAGCCTGACCCTCAAGAATCATAGCTAATCATATATAACCAGCCTGATCTAGTCCCAAGCCGATCACAGAATAAACTAATATTTCACACACTTAGCTAGATATTTTATCTTTATTCAGATTTACTTGTTCTAGCATTCACTATTTATTGTTCATTGCTAGATACTCTATTGTCTATTTCATTTTCTCCTGTACTTCACATGTTCAGCTTTTATTTCCATCTTGTATCTCTTACACTGTTTATAGATTTTGTCAATTTAATGAAACTGCTGTTAGTGCTTGTGCTTCGCTCCAATCCTGACTGGATAACATTTTTCAGAGGACCTGGAGGATCTTTGCCCCACTCATTACGGCCCAGGATTAGAGGGTGATTTCACTTCAGAAACCCCAGAGGAGTTGCCTAGCCTAGAGGAGAACGTACCTGGCTGTTCTTAGACTATTTTTCTGTATTATTATTTTAGACTGAGATTGAGTTGTATTGATGTTTTGTGACTTTGTGAGGTCTTCTAGACCAGGATTTGAGTTGGACTCATTGTGGTTGGTTTTTATTAAAACTCTTTTCTATTCTCATCGTGCCATTATGTTTATAGTTGTGATTGAGTATATTATAGATCTGTGATTCTTTATCATTGTCCTCCGTACGGAGTTGAGACTTTTGACAGGATATACTATGTTTGTGACCTAGACAGCGTTCTACCGCCGATGCTGCGGCGTAGGCTGGACGTACCCACGACTCATGCCCAATTTCCGGGTGCGGGTCGTGACAATAATACATGTATGTATATGCATACATATACACTAAGTATTATTCTAATACACACACCAATATACGTAATTATATACATATATTCTATATCTACACATTAATATATATACAAATACATATACACATTGCATTCATATACTAAATATATATATATATACTATACATTATGTGTTTAAATATTAAATAATTAATTGCTATACATATTCATGTATTTAAAATATTAATTAGATAACTATTATACATATACATATAGTATATATACTCATACGTATATATATATACATATATATATATATATATATATACATATATATATATATATATATATATATACATATATATATATATATATATATATATATATATATATATATATATATATATATATATAAAGAGGGAAGGGGAGAAGAAGAAGGAAACTTACAGAGGGGGTTGGCCGGAGTCTCGTCGGAGGGGGAACTGTGGCCGGAGGGTGGCTGAGCACGGGTGAACAGGGAGTCGGGTCTGGCCGTCGGAGTTGTGCAGGGTCGGGCAAGCCGGAGCAATGGCCGGGTGGTTTGGTGAACCGCAGAGGGAGGCCGGAGCAATGGCTCGGTGGAGTTGGCTCTGGTGGTGGAGGAGGCTCGAGGAGGAATGGGGAGCGGCCGGGAATCAGTGGAGGGGAGGTGATCGGCTCGACGGGGACTCGAGCGCGGGGGATGAATTCGTGAGGGGGCCGTCGGACTGATGGCCGGCTGAACGCCGGGGTCGAGCTCGGCTCGTGAAGCCACGGGGAGAAGAGCAGCAGGGGCTGCGGGGGCTCGGCCGCCTGAGGGCTGGGCAGCAGGAAGGAAGAGTGGTGGTGGCAGGCCGTCGGACGCCGGAGTTCTGGGAGTCGGGTACAGCAGGGAGCAAGGGGCCGGAGTTGCAGCCAGCGGAGGAAGAGGTGGAGGATGGTGGAGCGCCGGCGCCGGAGCAGGTCGGGAAAGCCGGAGCTTGGCCGAGGTGGATCTGTACAGTGGTCGCCGGGCGCGGGCTCAGTCGGCCGGGTGCAGTAGGGGCTGCGGGGGACTCGGTCGCCGGAGGGAGGCCACCGGAAACAATAGATGGGGGGGAAATGAACAGTGTTCCCCCTCTCCCTTCTCTTTGAATTTGAATTCAAATGAAATAAAGAAGAAGGGGAAAAGAAGAGAAGAAGAAAATGAAAAGAGAAAAATGAGGAAGAGAAAGAGAGCTACGGTTAGGGAGGCTTGGGAAGGTGTGCTACCTAGGTTTTCTAGGGATTAGGGTTTGATGGGACAAGACATAATATAGGGAGATAGTGTGTTGTGAAATCAAGGGTGGTGATTGACCCCCTTTAAATGAGGGGTCTAGATTTGACATGGAGAAAAATAATTCATGGAGGAATGAGGGTGAGTTTTAATTAAAAATTAATAGGGCTCCCTCATTGGTTTAAACGAATGGATGTTGACATCAAAAATGCCAATTTGTAAATTAGCCCCCTTAAATTTGGGTATTTGTACAGACACATAAAATGACGAAAATTTGGCGGGCGATTTGGTGTCCGATGTTTTGTAGGGTCAGGGGGCGCTGTAAAATCGTTATGGGCTCAATTAGCAGGGCACTGGAATTAAATTGGGATTTCATAGTAAAATCGGTATGGGCTCAAATCCGCGACGATTTTTGTGCGGCTAGAAACAATGCACAGAGAGCATAATCATGAGTTGCAAAAATAGCAGAATGGAAGGCGGGCATGTCTAGGGCAAGATTGTGAAATTTGTTGGAAGACAAAAGCTAGGGTAGTGCTCCAAATATCGAAGCAAAGGCAATGCGCAAAAATATTAAATAAAGTACTGTAATTAATTACAATCTCCAAATATTAAATTCTAGATAAAATAATAAAATCCAGAATTCTATAATTCGGACAGGTGGTCATCTACTGGGCTTCTAGGTCAAGTCTACTAGCTTAAAAAATAAATAAACACTGCATATAATACTATATTTAATTACACATCACATAATTATTTAAATAAATATACTATCATGCAATTATTTAATTGTAACTACAATAATATTAAATATTATAAAAAGTCAAAAATACCCCTATTTTCGGAACGTGGTAGTGATACCTACTCCGACGGTGGCAAAAGTTATGGTCGTGGGCACGGCAAGCCAAGAGGTCGTGGCCGCGGCAACACGAACTACGCCAACGGCAACGCGTCCGGTGGCACGCGCAATAAGAAGGGTAAGTGCTTCAATTGTGGCATCTACGGCCACTGGGCGAAGGACTGCCGCAAGTCGAAGCGCGATGAGCGTGCCAATCTGACGCAAGTCGACGACGATGAACCAACACTGCTCATGGCCATGCTTCATGAGAAAAAAGTGCAGTTCCCAGAAGAGATTTCTCCAGATTCCAACCCGTGCCAGAATATTCTGACAGAACCCAAAGAGAATTCATCCAAAGTAGAAAGCACTTGCCTACCCGACGCACGTCAGCCACATCATATGGAGGAATGTATTCATATAAATCATGGTAGCAGTCAAGCTGATGAGTCTAACATTAATTCAGGTGACACTGTAAATAAAGAAATACATGTGAAGAAAGATTGCAAGATGGATGTGGTAGTTTCAGCTGCTCCTGATAACCAACTACTCCAAATCCTCGCCACGAAAGAAGCTATGGAGGTCGCCGAGCCGATCCCCTCCACCGGCGAAGAGATCCAGTCGTCGACTCCCCAACCGGCGGAAGAGATCGTCTCTGCCACCGATACCAAACCCACCGAGAAGCGCGAGAGGGAGTGGGAGACCGAGCGGTCGGACCTGGTCGACGGGATGTGCTCGCTGCAGGCGAGGTTGGACTCGGAAACCAGGGTTACGGAGGATCTCCGCGCGTGTCACTACCACTTTTCCCTATAAGGGTATTTCTGTAATTTAACTATTTTTTAAATAATTATGTATTAATTAATCTTTGAGTTTTATAAACTAATTATATTATTGTTAGTGATTTTGTTTTAGGTCAAGCCCTAGAACCCATTAGGTCAAACCCTAATGACTAAACCCTAAATGTAAACCCTATTCTAGCAAAACCCTAGAATTTTAATTTAAGATGGGACCCTCAAAAAGTCTAGACTGACTTAACCTGAGTCTGTTAGGTCCTACATGACTTAACATAAAGGTTTAAACCTAAAGCTGTGCAAGGAAACCCTAGAACTAGGTTTATATATAAAGGAAGCTTTCCACAAAGCCATCCTTCATGTAAACAGGAGAAACCCTAGCCTCCACAAGAGAACCTTCTCCCCACTCCATAAATTCGAAACCCTAACCCTAGGTTCCATTTCCTCTTCCTCCAAAGCAAGGAACGTGGGTCCGGAAGCCTTGGAGAAGAAGAATCTCATTGAAGAACCCTTTCCTGCAGGTAAACCCTAGTTTGTATTCATTTAATTCCTGTTTTCAGATGTTCATGACCATTAGGAACCCACCCTAAGGTTGGAATTCGAATTTTAGGGATTTTTCATGTAAACCTAGGAGATCTAGGGTTTGGTGAATTTTCGTTAGATTTTTCCCAATCTCAGGAACCCAAATCCTAAGGGTTGCTAGTATACATGATTACCTCTCCTACGTGTAGTCTATTATGTTGATTTAGGGTTTGATTTAGTATTTCTGGTGTTTTGATGTAGAAATCAGGATTTGGAAGACCTGTGTACAGTCGGGTGTATGAACCTGTATGTGATGTTTAATTGTTATTAGAAATTTACCTATCTAACTTAATTATAATTCTGTATAATTGATGTATGAATCTATATACATATATATGTATTGTGTGTTGGGGGATTTACTGTACATTCGGGACTGTGTAATGGGGGATGTGTATTTCAGTAGGGTGTGCAATGAGTTAATTTCTGTGCATAGGGTTGTAGCTGTGCATAAATATGTGTGTGTGGGGGATAACTCGAGTTGAGAACTGTGTATTTTGTGTAGTCGGGTTTGGGGGAGATATCTGTGCATTTTGAGAGAGAGGGAGAACTGTGCTGTGTATTTCCGTAGGTATTAGAGCAGGGGTATGTGTATCAGATTGGGGAAGGGGTTTCACAACTGTGTATGTGGGTTGATGTAGTTCACTGTGATGGGTTTTGAATGTTGTATCAATTTCAGTGTCTGTGTGTAGGTTTGAGTGCCAGTTTCAGAGTATGTGAGTTGAGGAGAGTTAGGGACTTGTGTGTGAGTTTGGTCAGAATAGTGTGAATCAGTGCATTGTTGATACCCTTTGTTACTGATACAATCACTTAGCCCTAATACTTGGCCTGATATTCTGTGTATAGTTGTGTAAGTGTCTCAGTGTAGATCAATATGTATTAGATGCCTGTGTATATCAGTAGGAAATTGCTATTTCAGATTTCTGTGTCTGTGTGTGGGTACCCAGAATTTGTGTAGCTTAGCATCAGTCAGTTTTAGATTGTACACTGTGTGTGTGTTCAGTGAGGGAATGTGAATGTGTGAGTACCTATGCCTATATTGTGTGTTAATTCCTGTGCCTGGGTTAGAACCTGTGTCTGTGTGTCCAAGGATCTGTCCATAAGTGTGTGTGTGTATACTGTTAGTTGTGTGTGACTGTGTGTGTAATTGTCAAGGTATACAAGTGCCAGTATATGCCTGTGTGTGTTGTGTCAGTAACTTATAGGTGGTATAGTAGGAACTATGTGAATGTAAGGGGTTAATTGAGTATCAGACTATGAACCTATGTTAGTACCTGTGTGTTTCAGTGTTTAAATCAGTGAGTTAGGGTTATGTTAAGTGCAGTGAGTGTGAGGAGTGCTGTGTATGTGTATGAGCATTTGAACTAAGTGTGTGTGCCCCAGAGTGTGTATCAGTGGATATTATGTGTCTGAGAACTCTCAGATTCCTGTGTGAAGAGCAGTGCATATGTGTTTATGTCCCTGTGTGTACATGACTGTGTGAGCCAAACCTGTGTCTCAGATTAGTTACCTGTGTGTAGGTATTTTAGTGGCAGTGTGGGTTTTGTGTCAGTCCCAGTGAGTGTGTATGTGAGGTATTAGTATAATGTAATAGGGTAGGTATCAAGTCCTAGGTGAAATATTAGTTATAGCTTAATACAAGTATATTATAAGTCATATATCTAGTATCAGTAATATTAGCTAGTTTTATGAGTCACTATATAGTCTATATAGCTATATGATACCTAGTGACTAGATACTCATGAGATGGACCTAGAAACCTAGTCACAACATAGTATCAACTAGTATAGCTTGGAAATCAACCTAGAAACCTAGATGTAGACTGACACTACCAAGAATTTACTATTCAGACCTAGTTTAGCTAGTATTGACTTAGAAACCTCGTATTTAAATTGTTAAACATGTTATTCTTTTGTTTCAATATTTTGACATTAAATTTCCATAAATAGGTCATTGTGATTCCATTTTGGACCTCGATCCTCACACTTTGCTCAGGACCACAGGCGAGTACATTCTCTGACAGTTTTCATGGTTGATTACTTCTATAAATTGTAGTGTATTTCATACTTGATTCCGACACTATGGATACACGGGTTAGCACCCTAGATCCCCATCATGAGGAGTCGTGATTGGAATCCATCGTGCTAGCTGGGGAATGGGGAACTATTAGTAGATTATGTGATCATATCCACCCTTACCATGCATCATAGCTCACCCCACATCTCACGTCGGGTGCGGCCTGACCATCATCATGCCTCATAGCTGTTATATATGATTAGCCTGACCATTACCATGCATCATAGCTAACCATATGGTTAGCCTGACCTTCAAGAATCATAGCTAATCATATATAACCAGCCTGATCTAGTCCCAAGCCGATCACATAATAAACTGATAATTCAAACACTTAGCTAGATATTTTATCTTTATTCAGATTTACTTGTTCTGGCAGTCACTATTTATTGCTCATTGCTAGATGCTCTTTTGTCTCTTTCATTTTCTCCAGTACTTCACATGTTCAGCTTTTATTTCCATCTTGTACCTTTTACACTGTTTATAGATTTTGTCAATTAATGAAACTGCTGTTAGTGCTTGTGCTTCGCTCCAATCCTGACTGGATAACCAACATTTTTCAGAGGACCTGGAGGACTTTTGCCCTACTCATTACGGTCCAGGAATAGAGGATTTCACCCCAGAAATCCCAGAGGAGGTGCCTATCCTAGAGGAGAACATGCCTGCCCATGCTTAGATTATTTTTCTGCATTTATTGCTTTAGACTGAGACTGAGACTGAGATGTATTTATTTTATTTGTGACTTTGTGAGGTCATTTAGACCCAGGTTTTGAGTTGAACTTCTTGTGGTTGGTTTTAATAGAACTCTTTTTAATTCTCATCGTGCCATTATGTTTATAGTTGTGATTGAGTATATTATAGAACTGTGGTTATGTATCATTGTCCTCCGTACGGAGTTGAGACTATTGACAGGATGTACTATATTTGTGACCTAGACAGCGTTCTACCGCCGATGCTGCGGCGTAGGCTGGACGTACCCACGACTCATGCCCAAATTCCGGGTGCGGGTCGTGACACGTTTTTAGTGGTGGCCCATGCAGGTCCTGTCATAGTCTTAGACTGTTTTAGGAAATAGGAATTAGGCCAAGGATATGCTCAATCACAGTTAGGGAATTCTGATTCTTATGATACTATTCTTAATGATTAATTCCTTTAGAAATTTTCTGTCCTTCCTTGATATCATATCTATTGCCTTAATTGAATCTTTCGGTCTGTCTTCAGGATGCCGCCAAGAAGATCACAGAGACTCGGAGCAGCAGATACAGAGAGGTCTGCCACCTCTCGCGCTGCCGGACAGACATCAGCAGCACCTCCTACATCTCCAGGACAGGTGGGAGTGTTTGCAGCATTCGGGGGTCCTCCACCACCAGTTCAGAGGGTCCCCACAGCTACGACGGCACCACCACCTCCACCACCACCAGCTCAGCACCCAGGAGGTGTGCCCGTCGATGGGGCACAGATGTTCGCTTTGATACAGGGCATGGTCGATGCCCAGAGGACGTCGGCAGAGGCCCAGAGAGTGCAGGCTGAGGCACATCAGGCCCAGACAGAGATGATGAGGGTGAACATGGAGAATGCTCACCAAGTGGCTCTCCAGGCTGTGGAGAGAGTCACTCAGCAGCAGCAACATCCTGGTCAGCAACAACAGAGGCCGGGCACCATTGTGGACTTCAAGAGGATGATGCCTCGGGAGTTCAAGGGGACAGAAGGGATACTCTACGCCGATGATTGGCTAGAGGACATCGAGAGGAACTTGCGTTTGGCGCAGATTCCAGAGGCGCTCCAGATCGAGGCCGCGGGCAGCCAGATGTTCGACATTGCCTTGACGTGGTTTCGTACGGAGCCGAGACTCTTGCGCGGGGGACTCACTTGGGAGGCTTTCAAGGAGCTCTTCAAAGAAAAGTTCTTTCCTGATGTCGCACTGGGAGCTTTGGAGAGTCAGTTCCATGACTTAGCCCAGGGGAGCTCGTCCGTCGACGAGTATGCCGCGGAGTTTAGCCGTCTGAGCCGCTTCGCACCGTCGATGATTAGAGATCCGGGGGACAGGGCCCGGAAGTTCAGAAAGGGGCTGACAAGGGAGATCAAGTCTCGCACGTCGGGACGTCGCACTGCTACTTTCGAGAACATATTGATGGATGCCCAGGTAGCCGAGGACGACTTGGACCTCAGGCCCAAGAGGGGACGCGATGTTACCGGAGGGGCAAACAGCAGTGCGGGACCAGGCAAGCGTCCACACTTTCAGCAGCAGCAGAGGCCCTTTCAGCAGCAGCACCAGCAGCATCAGGCACCAGCCCGAGGGCAGGTCCAGCAGCAACAGAGACAGAACCAGCCCGCCATCCAGTGTGCGTACTGCGGGAAGACAGGACATACCAGAGAGAACTGCAGGAAGAGGTTAGGCTCAAGTTTGTACTGCGGATCGACGACACACCAGCTGAAGGATTGCCCTACCATTCGGACTCGTCCAGGTCAGGGTGGAGCAGCCGCCCAGAGAGGACCAGGCAGGGTACCTACCGTACCAGGAGGCCAACAACAGAGGGGACCACTTCCACCGCAAAATCAGAAGTTCGCCCAGCATCAGCAGCAGAGAGGTGCACCCCAGGGGCGAGCATACGCCATGGCAGTCGAGGAGATCGAGCCAGCAGGAGACTTGATCACAGGTTCGGTCCTTCTCGATTGTATTCCTGCATTTACCTTATTCGACTCTGGCGCTTCCCATAGTTTTGTGTCTGTATCATATGCACTTCGACATCATTTAGACACAGAACCATTAGCTAGGACTTGCAAGATCATGACTGGTGGAGGTATTATCCTAGTCCGTGATCACTGCAAGGACCGGAGAGTGTCAGTAGGAGGCCGAGACTTGAGCGTGAGCTTACTCGTCATGCCGCTTCCGGGGTACGATATTGTACTCGGAATGGACTGGTTGAGTAGGCATCACGCTACTATAGATTGTTATAGAGGAAGAGTATTGTTTAGACCACCAGGAGAGCCGGAGTTCGAGGTCGTCAGAGGAACAGCGGAACAGAGAGGGAGCACATTTTGCGGAGCCAGGACGGAAGAAGAGGAGTTGCCACACCCTCTGATAGCGGAGTTCCTGGATGTATTTCCAGAAGAGTTGCCAGGCTTGCCGCCAGACAGAGATGTTGAATTCTCTATAGACTTGGTTCCAGGAGCGGAGCCCATTTCACAACATGTCTATAGAGTCAACAACAGCGAGCTGGCAGAACTGAAGAAGCAAGTTGAGGAGCTGCAGGACAAAGGTTTCATCAAATCCAGTTCATCACCATGGGGAGCTCCGGTATTGTTCGTACCGAAGAAGGACGGCACGGTGCGCATGTGCATTGATTATAGAGCTTTGAACAATATCACTATCAAGAACAAGTACCCGCTGCCGAGGATAGATGATCTTTTCGACCAGTTGAGCGGGGCGAGGGTGTTTTCGAAGATAGATTTGAGGTCAGGCTATCACCAGGTGAAGGTGAAGAAAGAAGACACGCCAAAGACAGCTTTTCGGACCAGATACGGCCAGTTTGAGTTCATGGTGATGCCATTTGGTTTAACCAATGCACCGGCAGTATTCATGAACTTGATGAACAAGGTGTTCCACCAGTACCTTGACAAGTTCGTGGTGGTGTTCATCGATGATATTCTTGTGTATTCCAAGACACCGGAAGAGCACGAAGAGCACCTGAGATTGGTCTTAGAGACTCTCAGGAGGGAGAAGCTGTACGGGAAACTCTCTAAGTGTGAATTCTTCCTTGACAAGGTTGAATTTCTTGGGCATGTGGTATCGGGTGACGGAATCTCGGTAAACCCAAAGAAGATCGAGGCAGTAGAGTCGTGGGCTACCCCCAGTTCGGTAGCTGAGATCAGGAGTTTTCTCGGGCTAGCAGGATACTACAGGAGGTTTGTACAAGACTTCTCCAAGATTGCAGCGCCAATGACCAGACTGACTAGGAAGGATGTGGAATTTGTGTGGACAGAGGAGTGCCAGGCTGCATTTGATGAGCTGAAGAAGAGGTTGACGACAGCTCCAATTTTGACGTTGCCATCAGGGACAGGTGGTTTCACCATCTACAGTGACGCTTCAGGGAAGGGTCTGGGATGTGTTCTTCAACAGCACGGGAAGGTAATTGCCTATGCTTCCAGGCAGTTACGCCCTCATGAAAAGAATTATCCCACCCACGACTTAGAGTTGGCAGCAGTTATCTTCGCTCTAAAGCTGTGGAAACATTACCTGTACGGAGAGCGTGTGGAGATCTTCACAGACCACAAGAGCTTGAAGTACGTATTCACACAGAAGGAGCTGAACATGAGACAGAGGAGGTGGTTGGAGTTGATGAAGGACTTCGACATCTCATTGCAGTACCATCCAGGGAAGGCTAACGTAGTCGCCGATGCCTTGAGCAGGTATCCGATGGCTATGTACTTGACGACAGATAGACATTTATTGGCTGATTTGGAGAGCTTGGAGATTGAAGTGTTAGTTCCCGGTGCTGAGATTCAGATGTGGGGATTACAGATACAGTCCGAACTGATGGACAGGATCAGAGCTGCGCAGTACGATGATGAGACCCTGAGGAGTATCAGAGCACAGGTTCAGATGGGATTGTCGGACGACTTCACTATCGCAGATGATGGTTCTCTACGGCACGGCACGAGGATATGTGTGCCTAGCGGGGAGCTGCGCGAGGAGGTTTTACAGGAGGCACACCGCTCTCAGTACTCGATGCATCCCGGTGCCAACAAGATGTATCGAGACTTGAGGGAGCACGTATGGTGTCACTACCACATTCTGAAAACAGGGGTATTTTCGAATTTTTACAATATTTACTATTATGTTATTTACCATTAATTAATTGCATAATAATATATTTGATTTAAATAATTATTATGTGTGATGTGTAAATAATTATAGTATTATATGCAGTGTTAATTATTTATTTTAGCTAGCAGACTAGACCTAGAAGCCCAGTAGACGGACACCTGTCGGAATTAGAGAATTCTGGATTTCATTATTTTATTTAAAATTTAATATTTGGAGATTGTAATTAATTATTGTATTTTATTTAATATTTTGCGCATTGCCTTTGCTTCGATATTTGGAGCACTATCCAGACTTTTGACTTCCAACAAATTTCACAATCTTGCTCTAGACATGCCCGCCTTCAATTCTGCTATTTTTGCAACTCATAATTTTGCTCCCTGTGCATTGTTTCTAGCCG
The DNA here is from genome assembly GCA_036927795.1 of Iris macrosiphon. Lineage (NCBI taxonomy): Eukaryota > Viridiplantae > Streptophyta > Magnoliopsida > Asparagales > Iridaceae > Iris > Iris macrosiphon. The sequence continues at coordinate 108,168,807 of JAYESA010000007.1, read as the reverse complement.
CACAAAAATCGTCGCGGACGTTATTTTTAAAATTTCTATTTTTGTATCGTTGTGCGTTCCAATCGAAAATTGGAGGCCATCTTGACCTATTTTTCGTGCGGCCCAAATTAGGGTAATATTCTGTTCTAAGTCTTCTTCAATATTGGTATTGATGACTTGACCTGATTTTGGCCCCAGGTACTCCTAATTAATTGTTGAACACAACTTGCATTTATTTCTATTTAATTTGAGGATACCATTTTATCTGATTTTAAAATCCCAAATTAATTCCAGTGCCCTGCAAATTCAGCCCATACCCATCTTACAGTGTCCCCTGACCCTACAAAATATCGGACCCCGAATCGCCCGCCCAATTTTCGTCATTTTATGTGTTTGTGCAATTTCCCGAATTTAAGGGGCTAAGTTGCAATTATTAAATTGTAGGTGCCAACACCTAATTATTTTTTAACCAATGAGGAATCCCTAATTATTTAATTAACCTCACCCTAAATTCCCTCATGAATTATTTTCTCTTGACAAATCTGGACCACCCATTTAATTGGGTGCATCCTCACCCTTCATTTCAACAAACCCTCCCTATTTAATATCATGTCCTATCAAACCCTAATCCCTAGACTACCTAGAAAACCCCACCTCACAAGCCTCCAAAAATCCTCAAGCCTCCATCTCCCCCTCTCTCCTACGTTGAACATTTTTCTCTTCTCCTTCTCTTTTCTTTCTTCCTTTTTCTTCTTCTTCTCCTTCTTCCTCTTTATTGTTTTTATTTTGAAGATTTAAATCTTCATTAAGGGGGGGAAACCTCACCATCACCCTACTGTAGCGGCCCCTGTACTCAGACATCCGGCGGCCGGCGAGCGGCCCGGCTACCAGCCTGCGTCCGGCGGCTCTGCGGTTCAGCCCGGCGACTCTGCGGTTCAGCCCGGCGGCCGGCTCAGGCTGCTCGGCTCCACCCGCTGCTGTGCTCTTCCGGCCGTGCTCCGGCGCCGAGCCCCCTCTTCCCGAGAGCCCGATCCCGGCGGCCGACTCCGGCAGCTCGGCTTCACCCGGCTGCTCGAGCTTCTCCTCCCTGTGTGCTCCGGCCCGAGCCACTGTGCAGCCGGCGGATCCCCCTCGCATTTCCGGCCGGCGAGCACCCCGACCCCGCTGCTCCTCCGGCGGCCGGCGGCAGCCACCCCCTCTGTGAGTATTTCTTTCTCTCTCTCTCTCTTTTATATATATATATATATCTTTATATATATATATATACCTATATATATATATCTTATATATATATATATATCTAATGTATATATATGTGTTTGTTTATACATTTAATTAATGTGGAAAATTAGTATTTGTATATATAATTAATATAAAGTATTGTATGTATTTAAATAAATAGTATAAAAATGTATTTAAAATTTATGTTTTATATATATATTAGTATGGTATATATATAAATACCTAGTATACGTATTTGTGTATATTGATTAATGTTTATATCTAATGTACATATATAAATGTTTGTTTATACATTTAAATTAGCATGAAATTAGTATATGTAGATATTAATTTATGTGTATAATTAATGTATATATATTAAGTATGATTATATATATATATATGTATTCTAGTAGGTGTGATTAAATTGATATATATATATATATATATTGTATATATATATATATGGGTTATTTATATATACGAGATATCTAGTAAATAAAAGCAATTACGTATTTTTGGTATAAATGTATAAATGTATATTATTTATTTAGTAATAATTAACTGTATAGTGTATTTTTCTCTGTTTATATATAGTATACATATTTTGGTATATGCACAAACCTATATATATATGTAATTTTTGGTATAAATTATATATTGGTAAAATATATATTAAATTAATATTATTGGTATATGTATACTTTAGTACAAGTATGTATTTAATTAAGGCACATGTATATATATATATATTGGTATGTAATTTTGTGTATGTGTATATAATATAATTATTATTTTGGTATAAATATATATGTATATATATATATTTCGTATTGGTGTACGTTTAACAAAAACATTTTTGGCATGTATATAAATAAATGTGGCATAACGTATATTTTGGTATAATTATATATATATTTGATCGTATAGATACAAATATATTTTTGGTATAAGAATTATATAAATTTATATACATCTATTTAGTGTATATATATTATATACGCATTTTGTACAAGTTATTGATAGGCACTTATATATAGTATATACATGTTTAAATTGGTATTTATATTTTCTGAGTAGATATGTATATTTATGTACCCCTACTAGATGACCCTAGTTGACTAGTGCCCTGTCTGACATGGCCCTGAGGCCAGTGTTTATGGACTGTGTGTTAGCGTAGCATCTGATGCAAATGTGGTTTGATTGTGTTATGTTTATAGGACTGTTGGTTTACCAGAGGATACTCTGGAACAGGACATCCATAAATACCAGCTAAGGACCGAGGCAAGTACATTCTCTGATAATTTCCAATTCTTGATAAATTCTATAAGTTCAAAAATCATGAAATGTTACATCTGAATCTTTGTCACTGTGCTACACGGACTAGTATAGCTTGGATTTACAGTCATGAGATGTTACCATTATTATCGTATTGACATTGTACACGACATGTATATTTAGAAACCGTACATGATAGACTTTACTTGCTCGTGTATCGTGACGTGTCATGGTTGGATCCACAGTACTAGTTGGGGGCGGGGAAGTAGTTAGTAAGAAATGTGATCATAACCTCTTATTGTAGTATAAAAACTGTAAGTGTTAATCATGCTCTTCACCCATGATTAGCCAGGCCTTATAGCAACCGTACAAGTTCCCAAGCCGATCACATTTCGAAACTACTATTTCAAACACTTAGAATAGTTACAGTTCTCTATATTTTCATATACTACCTCACCCGTATATGATACTGTTCCTTATTCCTTCATTTTTATACATGCACTGATTGTGTTTCATTGCCTATTGCCTGTCTCTCTTAAACTGTCATTACATTATTCCACTGTCTTCTCAGTAGCTAGCATGACATATTTTATTGTACTATAGACATTATCAATTAATGGAACTGTTATTTGAGTTTGTGCTTTGCTCCTTCCTGACTGGAAATATTTTTCCAGACTATGCCTTAGAGGACCGCTGTCCGACACTTATGGTGAGTAGCTGCAGACTTGGTAGTTATCTGTGATTTTGGAAGGTCTAGACGACATTATTATTTCATTGTTAGTTCTTAAGTAGACTTTTTGGTACCGGATTTGTCTCCGGCATTTGGATGATTCTTGGATATTGTTAAGTTAAGTTATTTCTTGTGGACTTGTGTTGTGTTTAATTTTAATTTCTGTTTCGAAATCTTATCGTGCGGTAATCCTGTGATTGAGTATATGTTCATCTATTTGTGTCATCCGTGCCTCCTAATGGAGATTGGATATTTGCGTGACATTAGTTAGATAGTATCAATACCTAGACAGCGTTCTACCGCCGATGCTGCGGCGTAGGCTGGACGTACCCACGCACTCGTGCCCCTAAACCGGGTGCGGGTCGTGACACGTTTTTAGTGGTGGCCCATACAGGTCAGACTTCGCGAGTTGTGCGATGTCGTAGTAGTGTGACATCCTTGTTATACTACTGCGTGCCTGCTATAGGACATAGGACCTAGGATACTAGGAAGAGAGAGGATACTCAATCACAAATTATTTGAGAGATTCCTGGGACGACCCCTGAGAATCTCATTATAAATTCCAATTTAAATCCTTCCCCTTGTTTTCGTCCGTCCTCACTTATTGATATTGAGTTTAATTCTTGTTGACCAGTTGTTAACTTTAATTCTTGGTATCGTTGTGGAGTTTTGATTTCATATCGAGGTGAATTTTACGGGCTAAAATTTACGGTATCATCTGATGACGTATATTGATGAGGACAGTGAGAAAGGTAAAACGTCTACTTTGATTATGGAACCTAGAATTTATCGCAGCCATATTAGCTGTCGTGACGAGAACGTAGGAACCTAACTTGGATGTACATACTTTAGTTATGAGATTTAGAGTTTCTCGCAGCCATACCGGTTGGCGTGGCGAGGATTCTAGATGACATGATTATAGGGTTGCATACCTTAGTTACGGAACCTGTCGTTTATCGCACCTACGCTTACTGGCGTGGCGAAAGTTCTGAGCGTCATGATTTTGGATAGACGTGTATGATTATCAGGTTGTATCTTAAATTGGTCCTTAAAATATCATCTCAAGACTTATCCATTTTGTTATTCCAGGACTTTGTTCCATCGCTTCTTTTCTTTACTAGCAGTAAGGATACCTTCCGTCCTTGATCCAATTCCTTTTGAGCTTATTCCTTGTTAGTATGATAATTAGTGACTTGCAATTTTGGTTGTGTCTTGTATTAGTTGACTGAGTGTTGCCTGTGAATTGTAAGTGTTCCCTAGTTGGACATATGAGCATTAGGCATTAATCTAGAGATACCTATAGCATAGTACCTTGTAGCAATAGTTCTATGATAGGTGTTATTATAATTCGTATTGGTATTATAGAAAGTGCAAGTGATCGTGATTTGTAATAAGTTTGACGAGTTAATCTAAGGATGAAGCTAGTGTTACCATACCAATAGCGCTAGTGATTCTATATCAAATATTGTTGAGCAAGGTGCAAATGACAGTAAGTACTTCGTGTGATGACAAACAGATTGGGGTATTAAGTAATATAGATAGAAAATCATTGAAGAAAATATGCGAGATGATAATTTGGATTATTGGAAATGATAGTGCAAATAATTCGGACAGTACAATTTTCGTACACAGTTGAGGTTGTAAATAATTAGTGTATTAGAGTGCACCTTGAGTATTAGAGACTGTGAGTAGTATATGTATACTTGTGGATTAAATTTATAATTTGTAGAGTGGAAATAAATTTCAATTTTTAAAGAATTTTGAGGAGATGAGATTTTATGTTATTAAATTTTGAGTATTCGAATTCAATTCAATAAACATAGTCAAGGCTATAAGGATTTTAAAGGTGATTAAAGTTTTTGATATTGAGTATCTGATTTTGAGGAGTGTATGCAATTATTTTTAAGTTGATCGAGAAGTTAAACCTTGACGATTATTTCGAGGATTAACTTTATGGTAGATAAGAGATGAATATTAATATATGAGTAGATGATATACATGTGTAAGGATCTGATGACTTGAGTATGATTGAAATCTCACTGCCAACTGACTTGGGTGTCAATCTAGGGTGGTAATAAAGTGTGGTACCTAAAGAGATAGGGGTATCAAACTTTCCATGCATCATTTGACCTATGATTATGTTAGAAGATATTACAAGTAATATATTAGCAGGTTCTTTCTCTTCTTTTCTCATGTTCTTTTTGTCTTCTGATTGATTGATACCTTAGTACCGTAGCTTGTATGCATGATTTCTTGTTATAATGTAGTTAGTAGTACCCCTGATACAGAGACTGCAATACCATGACAAAAGACACCATGATCATACATATTTCCCTTAGGTTGCATGTTGTATGGTTGTAGGTAGAATTCTCTTAGACTTTGATTGTTGAGGATTTAACTGTAGTAAAGATTAACGAAGAGGTTATGACTTGACAAAGGGAGACAAGGTGCCAAAAATTTTGAGGAAAAAAAAAAAATATTAAATTAAATGAAGAGTTGGGAATTTGATATGGCGTAATTGAAGTTTTGTTAAATCATTGATTTTTTGAAAATTATGAAATGATTGAATTTATCATTGAATTTGAGGAATTTAAGAAGACCATCGATATATTTATTGGACTGCAAGTTGTGAACTTATATTTTGAATATTGTATTGAAGGGTTCATAAGTATTACATCGTTGCATATTATGAAAAAAAAAAAAAAAAAAATCGAGGGATAAGAACACAAATGGATTAGTGTTAAATTTAAATTTGGGACGAGATTAAATTTTTGAAATATGCACTGATTGGATTTCAATTAGTGGATGGAATATTAAATTCTTGTATTTCGTTATTAACTTAAAATTTTGGAGAATATTGTGATAAGAATGTGATTTGATTTATTTTTGAAGATTTTTAGGGATATGCTATTTATAGAATTTTTGAAAGAATTTATTGTGAAATAGCAATATGGGGTAGTTCATGATTATATGATTTGAGGAATTTAATTTTGATGGTAGTAAATACATAAATAACACAATCGAGGATTTAAAATTTTGAGGATAATTATTGATTTAAATAAATGGTTAAGAAATTAACATGGCATAATTGGTGGTTTATTAATTCCAGGAAAGATTTTGACATGTTTAAGTTGGTTTTAATTTGGAAATTTTGGGAGATTCATCAATATATTTACTAAATTGCAAGTAATGAATTTTTGAACTTTATAATTGGATGTAACAATTGGAGAATCCTTAAATATCGCATTTGTTGAGTATTTTGAGGAGTGGATATTAAATCCCGGACATTGAATCATTAACTTAAAACTTTCAAGGAAATTTTGATGGACTTTACTTGAAGATTTTCAGGTTATACAACAATTTTAGAATTTTGAAATTGCGAAAGGACATTGTGGAGTATTAAAAGATTTCATGGATGATAAACTTAAATTGAGGGAAATAATAATGTGTATGATTAAATGCTAATATGAGGATTTTAAATTTCGAGGACGAAATTCTTTTAAGGTGGGTAGACTTGTCACTACCACATTCTGAAAACAGGGGTATTTTCGAATTTTTACAATATTTACTATTATGTTATTTACCATTAATTAATTGCATAATAATATATTTGATTTAAATAATTATTATGTGTGATGTGTAAATAATTATAGTATTATATGCAGTGTTAATTATTTATTTTAGCTAGCAGACTAGACCTAGAAGCCCAGTAGACGGACACCTGTCGGAATTAGAGAATTCTGGATTTCATTATTTTATTTAAAATTTAATATTTGGAGATTGTAATTAATTATTGTATTTTATTTAATATTTTGCGCATTGCCTTTGCTTCGATATTTGGAGCACTATCCAGACTTTTGACTTCCAACAAATTTCACAATCTTGCTCTAGACATGCCCGCCTTCAATTCTGCTATTTTTGCAACTCATAATTTTGCTCCCTGTGCATTGTTTCTAGCCGCACAAAAATCGTCGCGGACGTTATTTTTAAAATTTCTATTTTTGTATCGTTGTGCGTTCCAATCGAAAATTGGAGGCCATCTTGACCTATTTTTCGTGCGGCCCAAATTAGGGTAATATTCTGTTCTAAGTCTTCTTCAATATTGGTATTGATGACTTGACCTGATTTTGGCCCCAGGTACTCCTAATTAATTGTTGAACACAACTTGCATTTATTTCTATTTAATTTGAGGATACCATTTTATCTGATTTTAAAATCCCAAATTAATTCCAGTGCCCTGCAAATTCAGCCCATACCCATCTTACAGTGTCCCCTGACCCTACAAAATATCGGACCCCGAATCGCCCGCCCAATTTTCGTCATTTTATGTGTTTGTGCAATTTCCCGAATTTAAGGGGCTAAGTTGCAATTATTAAATTGTAGGTGCCAACACCTAATTATTTTTTAACCAATGAGGAATCCCTAATTATTTAATTAACCTCACCCTAAATTCCCTCATGAATTATTTTCTCTTGACAAATCTGGACCACCCATTTAATTGGGTGCATCCTCACCCTTCATTTCAACAAACCCTCCCTATTTAATATCATGTCCTATCAAACCCTAATCCCTAGACTACCTAGAAAACCCCACCTCACAAGCCTCCAAAAATCCTCAAGCCTCCATCTCCCCCTCTCTCCTACGTTGAACATTTTTCTCTTCTCCTTCTCTTTTCTTTCTTCCTTTTTCTTCTTCTTCTCCTTCTTCCTCTTTATTGTTTTTATTTTGAAGATTTAAATCTTCATTAAGGGGGGGAAACCTCACCATCACCCTACTGTAGCGGCCCCTGTACTCAGACATCCGGCGGCCGGCGAGCGGCCCGGCTACCAGCCTGCGTCCGGCGGCTCTGCGGTTCAGCCCGGCGACTCTGCGGTTCAGCCCGGCGGCCGGCTCAGGCTGCTCGGCTCCACCCGCTGCTGTGCTCTTCCGGCCGTGCTCCGGCGCCGAGCCCCCTCTTCCCGAGAGCCCGATCCCGGCGGCCGACTCCGGCAGCTCGGCTTCACCCGGCTGCTCGAGCTTCTCCTCCCTGTGTGCTCCGGCCCGAGCCACTGTGCAGCCGGCGGATCCCCCTCGCATTTCCGGCCGGCGAGCACCCCGACCCCGCTGCTCCTCCGGCGGCCGGCGGCAGCCACCCCCTCTGTGAGTATTTCTTTCTCTCTCTCTCTCTTTTATATATATATATATATCTTTATATATATATATATACCTATATATATATATCTTATATATATATATATATCTAATGTATATATATGTGTTTGTTTATACATTTAATTAATGTGGAAAATTAGTATTTGTATATATAATTAATATAAAGTATTGTATGTATTTAAATAAATAGTATAAAAATGTATTTAAAATTTATGTTTTATATATATATTAGTATGGTATATATATAAATACCTAGTATACGTATTTGTGTATATTGATTAATGTTTATATCTAATGTACATATATAAATGTTTGTTTATACATTTAAATTAGCATGAAATTAGTATATGTAGATATTAATTTATGTGTATAATTAATGTATATATATTAAGTATGATTATATATATATATATGTATTCTAGTAGGTGTGATTAAATTGATATATATATATATATATATTGTATATATATATATATGGGTTATTTATATATACGAGATATCTAGTAAATAAAAGCAATTACGTATTTTTGGTATAAATGTATAAATGTATATTATTTATTTAGTAATAATTAACTGTATAGTGTATTTTTCTCTGTTTATATATAGTATACATATTTTGGTATATGCACAAACCTATATATATATGTAATTTTTGGTATAAATTATATATTGGTAAAATATATATTAAATTAATATTATTGGTATATGTATACTTTAGTACAAGTATGTATTTAATTAAGGCACATGTATATATATATATATTGGTATGTAATTTTGTGTATGTGTATATAATATAATTATTATTTTGGTATAAATATATATGTATATATATATATTTCGTATTGGTGTACGTTTAACAAAAACATTTTTGGCATGTATATAAATAAATGTGGCATAACGTATATTTTGGTATAATTATATATATATTTGATCGTATAGATACAAATATATTTTTGGTATAAGAATTATATAAATTTATATACATCTATTTAGTGTATATATATTATATACGCATTTTGTACAAGTTATTGATAGGCACTTATATATAGTATATACATGTTTAAATTGGTATTTATATTTTCTGAGTAGATATGTATATTTATGTACCCCTACTAGATGACCCTAGTTGACTAGTGCCCTGTCTGACATGGCCCTGAGGCCAGTGTTTATGGACTGTGTGTTAGCGTAGCATCTGATGCAAATGTGGTTTGATTGTGTTATGTTTATAGGACTGTTGGTTTACCAGAGGATACTCTGGAACAGGACATCCATAAATACCAGCTAAGGACCGAGGCAAGTACATTCTCTGATAATTTCCAATTCTTGATAAATTCTATAAGTTCAAAAATCATGAAATGTTACATCTGAATCTTTGTCACTGTGCTACACGGACTAGTATAGCTTGGATTTACAGTCATGAGATGTTACCATTATTATCGTATTGACATTGTACACGACATGTATATTTAGAAACCGTACATGATAGACTTTACTTGCTCGTGTATCGTGACGTGTCATGGTTGGATCCACAGTACTAGTTGGGGGCGGGGAAGTAGTTAGTAAGAAATGTGATCATAACCTCTTATTGTAGTATAAAAACTGTAAGTGTTAATCATGCTCTTCACCCATGATTAGCCAGGCCTTATAGCAACCGTACAAGTTCCCAAGCCGATCACATTTCGAAACTACTATTTCAAACACTTAGAATAGTTACAGTTCTCTATATTTTCATATACTACCTCACCCGTATATGATACTGTTCCTTATTCCTTCATTTTTATACATGCACTGATTGTGTTTCATTGCCTATTGCCTGTCTCTCTTAAACTGTCATTACATTATTCCACTGTCTTCTCAGTAGCTAGCATGACATATTTTATTGTACTATAGACATTATCAATTAATGGAACTGTTATTTGAGTTTGTGCTTTGCTCCTTCCTGACTGGAAATATTTTTCCAGACTATGCCTTAGAGGACCGCTGTCCGACACTTATGGTGAGTAGCTGCAGACTTGGTAGTTATCTGTGATTTTGGAAGGTCTAGACGACATTATTATTTCATTGTTAGTTCTTAAGTAGACTTTTTGGTACCGGATTTGTCTCCGGCATTTGGATGATTCTTGGATATTGTTAAGTTAAGTTATTTCTTGTGGACTTGTGTTGTGTTTAATTTTAATTTCTGTTTCGAAATCTTATCGTGCGGTAATCCTGTGATTGAGTATATGTTCATCTATTTGTGTCATCCGTGCCTCCTAATGGAGATTGGATATTTGCGTGACATTAGTTAGATAGTATCAATACCTAGACAGCGTTCTACCGCCGATGCTGCGGCGTAGGCTGGACGTACCCACGCACTCGTGCCCCTAAACCGGGTGCGGGTCGTGACATATGGTGGTATGGAATGAAGCGCGAGGTAGCACGCTTCGTATCTCGGTGTCTAGTGTGCCAGCAGGTAAAGGCAGACCGGCAGAGGCCAGGAGGTTTGCTTCAACCTTTACCGATTCCAGAATGGAAATGGGAGCACGTGACCATGGATTTCGTTTCAGGGCTTCCACGTTCTCCAGGAGGGAAGGACGCGATTTGGGTCATCGTGGACAGGTTGACCAAATCAGCCCATTTCTTACCTTTCAAAGTGGGCACGTCGACAGAGAGGCTAGCAGAGATGTACGTGCGACAGATTGTTAGACTTCATGGAGTTCCTGTGAGCATCGTCTCGGATCGGGATAGTCGTTTCACTTCCCACTTCTGGAGGAGTCTGCAGGCTAGCTTGGGCACCCAGCTCAAGTTCAGTACCGCATATCACCCCCAGACAGACGGGCAGTCTGAGAGGACTATTCAGACTCTCGAGGATATGCTACGCACTTGCGTTCTGGATCTCGGAGGTTCTTGGAAGGATCATCTGCACCTGGTAGAGTTTGCTTACAACAACAGCTACCAGGCCAGCATCGAGATGTCACCATTTGAGGCTCTTTATGGTCGGAGATGTCGTACACCGTTATCGTGGGACGACGTTGGAGAGAGAGCCTTGCTAGGACCAGAAATGGTCGTGGATGCAGCAGAAAAGGTGAAACTCATCAGAGACAGACTGCGAGTGGCGCAGGACAGACAGCGGCATTGGGCCGACAGCCACCGTAGACCCCTTGAGTTTCAGGTATAGATTGTTGTTTTCTGGTTGTGTTTGTTTGTTGTTTAGACTGCATGTTGAGACTATTTTGTGTTAGGTTGGCGATCTAGTATTCCTACGGATTTCTCCGACGCGTGGAACGATTCGTTTTGGCAGAGGCGGGAAGCTTAGCCCACGCTACATCGGACCCTTCAGTATTCTGGCGAGGGTAGGTGCAGTGGCGTATAGACTAGACTTGCCGCCTGCATTGGAGGGAGTGCATGATGTGTTTCACGTGTCGCAGCTGAGACGATATGTGGCCGACCCTAGTCACGTACTTGATCACTCGGAGATTGAGGTTGGTCCGACGCTCAGCTACCCTGAGCAGCCCGTAGAGATTTTGGACCGCAGAGAGAAGGTATTGCGGAACCAAACTATTTCTTTGGTTCGAGTAGCATGGAGACATCACTCTCCAGGGGAGTCGACCTGGGAGAGAGAGGACGAAATGCGCGAGCAATACCCGTATCTCTTCCAGATTTGAGGTATATTCCTTTTCTGACTTCACTCTTGTTCTAGTTCAGTCCAATTTCGAGGACGAAATTTCTTTTAGGAGGGTAGACTTGTCACTACCACTTTTCCCTATAAGGGTATTTCTGTAATTTAACTATTTTTTAAATAATTATGTATTAATTAATCTCTGAGTTTTATAAACTAATTATATTATTGTTAGTGATTTTGTTTTAGGTCAAGCCCTAGAACCCATTAGGTCAAACCCTAATGACTAAACCCTAAATGTAAACCCTATTCTAGCAAAACCCTAGAATTTTAATTTAAGATGGGACCCTCAAAAAGTCTAGACTGACTTAACCTGAGTCTGTTAGGTCCTACATGACTTAACATAAAGGTTTAAACCTAAAGCTGTGCAAGGAAACCCTAGAACTAGGTTTATATATAAAGGAAGCTTTCCACAAAGCCATCCTTCATGTAAACAGGAGAAACCCTAGCCTCCACAAGAGAACCTTCTCCCCACTCCATAAATTCGAAACCCTAACCCTAGGTTCCATTTCCTCTTCCTCCAAAGCAAGGAACGTGGGTCCGGAAGCCTTGGAGAAGAAGAATCTCATTGAAGAACCCTTTCCTGCAGGTAAACCCTAGTTTGTATTCATTTAATTCCTGTTTTCAGATGTTCATGACCATTAGGAACCCACCCTAAGGTTGGAATTCGAATTTTAGGGATTTTTCATGTAAACCTAGGAGATCTAGGGTTTGGTGAATTTTCGTTAGATTTTTCCCAATCTCAGGAACCCAAATCCTAAGGGTTGCTAGTATACATGATTACCTCTCCTACGTGTAGTCTATTATGTTGATTTAGGGTTTGATTTAGTATTTCTGGTGTTTTGATGTAGAAATCAGGATTTGGAAGACCTGTGTACAGTCGGGTGTATGAACCTGTATGTGATGTTTAATTGTTATTAGAAATTTACCTATCTAACTTAATTATAATTCTGTATAATTGATGTATGAATCTATATACATATATATGTATTGTGTGTTGGGGGATTTACTGTACATTCGGGACTGTGTAATGGGGGATGTGTATTTCAGTAGGGTGTGCAATGAGTTAATTTCTGTGCATAGGGTTGTAGCTGTGCATAAATATGTGTGTGTGGGGGATAACTCGAGTTGAGAACTGTGTATTTTGTGTAGTCGGGTTTGGGGGAGATATCTGTGCATTTTGAGAGAGAGGGAGAACTGTGCTGTGTATTTCCGTAGGTATTAGAGCAGGGGTATGTGTATCAGATTGGGGAAGGGGTTTCACAACTGTGTATGTGGGTTGATGTAGTTCACTGTGATGGGTTTTGAATGTTGTATCAATTTCAGTGTCTGTGTGTAGGTTTGAGTGCCAGTTTCAGAGTATGTGAGTTGAGGAGAGTTAGGGACTTGTGTGTGAGTTTGGTCAGAATAGTGTGAATCAGTGCGTTGTTGATACCCTTTGTTACTGATACAATCACTTAGCCCTAATACTTGGCCTGATATTCTGTGTATAGTTGTGTAAGTGTCTCAGTGTAGATCAATATGTATTAGATGCCTGTGTATATCAGTAGGAAATTGCTATTTCAGATTTCTGTGTCTGTGTGTGGGTACCCAGAATTTGTGTAGCTTAGCATCAGTCAGTTTTAGATTGTACACTGTGTGTGTGTTCAGTGAGGGAATGTGAATGTGTGAGTACCTATGCCTATATTGTGTGTTAATTCCTGTGCCTGGGTTAGAACCTGTGTCTGTGTGTCCAAGGATCTGTCCATAAGTGTGTGTGTGTATACTGTTAGTTGTGTGTGACTGTGTGTGTAATTGTCAAGGTATACAAGTGCCAGTATATGCCTGTGTGTGTTGTGTCAGTAACTTATAGGTGGTATAGTAGGAACTATGTGAATGTAAGGGGTTAATTGAGTATCAGACTATGAACCTATGTTAGTACCTGTGTGTTTCAGTGTTTAAATCAGTGAGTTAGGGTTATGTTAAGTGCAGTGAGTGTGAGGAGTGCTGTGTATGTGTATGAGCATTTGAACTAAGTGTGTGTGCCCCAGAGTGTGTATCAGTGGATATTATGTGTCTGAGAACTCTCAGATTCCTGTGTGAAGAGCAGTGCATATGTGTTTATGTCCCTGTGTGTACATGACTGTGTGAGCCAAACCTGTGTCTCAGATTAGTTACCTGTGTGTAGGTATTTTAGTGGCAGTGTGGGTTTTGTGTCAGTCCCAGTGAGTGTGTATGTGAGGTATTAGTATAATGTAATAGGGTAGGTATCAAGTCCTAGGTGAAATATTAGTTATAGCTTAATACAAGTATATTATAAGTCATATATCTAGTATCAGTAATATTAGCTAGTTTTATGAGTCACTATATAGTCTATATAGCTATATGATACCTAGTGACTAGATACTCATGAGATGGACCTAGAAACCTAGTCACAACATAGTATCAACTAGTATAGCTTGGAAATCAACCTAGAAACCTAGATGTAGACTGACACTACCAATAATTTACTATTCAGACCTAGTTTAGCTAGTATTGACTTAGAAACCTCGTATTTAAATTGTTAAACATGTTATTCTTTTGTTTCAATATTTTGACATTAAATTTCCATAAATAGGTCATTGTGATTCCATTTTGGACCTCGATCCTCACACTTTGCTCAGGACCACAGGCGAGTACATTCTCTGACAGTTTTCATGGTTGATTACTTCTATAAATTGTAGTGTATTTCATACTTGATTCCGACACTATGGATACACGGGTTAGCACCCTAGATCCCCATCATGAGGAGTCGTGATTGGAATCCATCGTGCTAGCTGGGGAATGGGGAACTATTAGTAGATTATGTGATCATATCCACCCTTACCATGCATCATAGCTCACCCCACATCTCACGTCGGGTGCGGCCTGACCATCATCATGCCTCATAGCTGTTATATATGATTAGCCTGACCATTACCATGCATCATAGCTAACCATATGGTTAGCCTGACCTTCAAGAATCATAGCTAATCATATATAACCAGCCTGATCTAGTCCCAAGCCGATCACATAATAAACTGATAATTCAAACACTTAGCTAGATGTTTTATCTTTATTCAGATTTACTTGTTCTGGCAGTCACTATTTATTGCTCATTGCTAGATGCTCTTTTGTCTCTTTCATTTTCTCCAGTACTTCACATGTTCAGCTTTTATTTCCATCTTGTACCTTTTACACTGTTTATAGATTTTGTCAATTAATGAAACTGCTGTTAGTGCTTGTGCTTCGCTCCAATCCTGACTGGATAACCAACATTTTTCAGAGGACCTGGAGGACTTTTGCCCTACTCATTACGGTCCAGGAATAGAGGATTTCACCCCAGAAATCCCAGAGGAGGTGCCTATCCTAGAGGAGAACATGCCTGCCCATGCTTAGATTATTTTTCTGCATTTATTGCTTTCGACTGAGACTGAGACTGAGATGTATTTATTTTATTTGTGACTTTGTGAGGTCATTTAGACCCAGGTTTTGAGTTGAACTTCTTGTGGTTGGTTTTAATAGAACTCTTTTCAATTCTCATCGTGCCATTATGTTTATAGTTGTGATTGAGTATATTATAGAACTGTGGTTATGTATCATTGTCCTCCGTACGGAGTTGAGACTATTGACAGGATGTACTATATTTGTGACCTAGACAGCGTTCTACCGCCGATGCTGCGGCGTAGGCTGGACGTACCCACGACTCATGCCCAAATTCCGGGTGCGGGTCGTGACAGCGCGCGGCTGGGGATGTGCAGCCAGGCCCTGGCCCATGAGGAGGGACGGAGGAAGGCGCTTGAGGCCCAGGTCTCCGAGTCGAAGGCGCTGTACGAGAAAGTCGTATCGGAGTTCGAGGAGGCCAGGTCGAGCATCGCGGCAGCAGGGGAGCAGGAGTGCTTCTACATGCCGGCGTACCGACACCGGGCTTCGAATCTGGATGCGGCGGAGCAGGAGAGCTTTTACTCGCCGGCGTACCGGCACGGAGGATCGATGCTGATGGAGGAGGGGTTTTCCACGCCGAAGGCTAATACGGGTGGCCATGGAGAAGAAAATGGGGAAACTGCTGAAGCTGTTTCCGAAGTCACAAAACATGAACAAGAAGTTAAAGTGATCAATGAGGTAAAAAAGAAGGCACAGGCGCTAAAAGATATGCGGGATTATTCATTCCGGCTCTCGGATGATGCAGATTTTCCTGTTTTGGATAAGGGGCAGCAGCAGCAACCTGTAGTCCGAAAGCGAGCTCCAAATTCTGATGATCGTCCAACTCAAGATTCATTAAAGCTCAAACCACCCATGTGCAAGCATATGCCTGCGAGGCCCGTGTCCAATGGCGACCAGATAAAGACTTCTTTTGCGAAAAATCTTCAATCAAAGACTAGACTGGACCCAGTCAAGGAAGCTGTTATGAGCAGATCTACGCCAGTTTCAGCTGAGAATAGAAAAGTTGTTGGTGGTAATAGCTCCAGCCGGCCTGTAGGGCATAAACCTTTACCCTCAAAGGTTTCTTGTACTACTACAGGTGCAAATAGACCTGCAAAGGTCATGAATGACCCCACTTTAAAAAAGAAGGTTCTATCTGCAGTGCCTCATTCTTTGAGTTAGAAGAATGCTTACTCTGAACAGAAGAGGAGACCGAGTGAAAGGATGTATGAAGTTAGACCAGCACCAAGACAGCCACCGCCTTTGTCCAAACCTCCGCCTTCTCAGAAAATTCGTGTCCGGGATGGCCGTGAGGACCAGTTGAAGAAGAAGTCGTTAAAAAGGAGAACTGAAGAGGATGACGAAGAGAATCCTTTCCTAATGATCAGAAGAAAGTGAAGCATTGATGCAACAAGATTAAGGGAGTGATTGTTGGTGATAATCTTGTTAGTTTGTTTAGATTGTTTAGTTGGTTTAGATTATTAGTTGGTTTAGATTGATAAGTTGTTTGTTGAAATAACTTTGATATATTTATTATTTAGTCTATCTCTTTACATCAAATGTTCAACTATATATAGCTACCATTTCATTCAATAAAGATCACCAAGTTTATTCATCCTCCACAAAACTTGTGTCCTGTTTCCTAGTTACTGGGCTATTTTACAACAGAAGAAACATACAAATTAGTTATAGAAAAGAAGAAATTTCATTGGAAGAAGAAGAAGATTTGGGGATCTAGAAATTTAGGATTTTATTTCAGTTAGAAGAATTGGAGAAGATGAGTATAATCAGAGATCAAAAATTGCAGAGAAGAAAATAAAACATTCATGAAAATTCTTACACACCTTTCTCCTACTCATTCTTCCTATTTATAGACTACAAAGAAGAAAAATATCAGTCTAACTGATTGGCTGACATGGCTACCCACTTGCTGAGCTGGCAAATTAGATCTATACATTACCAAGATTTATCCACGTGGCTGCTGATAGGATAATGACTGGATTTCATATTAACGCAATTTGAATGCAATGCTCTAATACTTCTTTCCCTCCCTCAGATACCCAAATTCAAATGTTTTGCAGGAAATTCAAATGCAAACAGATAATGCAGGTGATACTGCTAGTACTGATCTTCACTGGTCTATGGCCTTCACTCTTCACTGATATTGTAAGAAATGAAAACAGGTCCTTATCAATACCCTCCCCTTAAATTGACCTTTATCTCAAGGTCAAGATAAGAAAAAAAAATCTTTCACAAAGCTTTAATAGGATACCCACGTAGCAGACTTCTCATTTGGATTCTCAAGCAGGCCTTGTAAATTCTTAAACATCACTCTGTAACTGATGTTACCATCTGATGTGTGGTCCTTGACATTAATTTGTAGATAAAGGGGTTCCTTGTTTTCTTCTTTCATGTTCATAATATTAATCATGAGGGCATCTCTGTAATGCCCCATAATCGTACGGTGCATTATGCCGAGTCGGATTGAATGAGGTAATAGCTGGTTATATTTTAATTTGTTGGATTTAGGAACGGATATTGATTTGAGTTGGTTTCATGTGGAGATCGCAAGCGGAGTTCGATGGAATCGAATGTTCGTTCAGAGCAGTACTGGAATAGCAGGATTGGAGCGATAATGTCGTCTTTCTTAGTCCGATTGGTCGGATGATTTGGAGAGCACGGTCTGCTCGTACGGTTATACCAATTGAGTATATCGTGCTTTGCATCGGACTACGGGTTCAATGGATCGACCGTATCGACAGGGCAGGATGCTTAACGGAATCAGACTTGGTGAGTGGGCTTTGTTCCTTCTTCTCTACTCCTTCATGCCTAATAATATGGAACACACGTAAAGGCTTGAACACTCGGACTAGTACTTGGAAATCACTACACTGTGGCATGCATAGAGTGTACGTCTTTTGCTTGGATAAATTTGTGGCTTGAGTTAGTTTCACGTTGGGTCAGTTGGAGCTAGAGTTGGATTATATTTGAGGTAGTTGAAGAAACAGTTAAAATTATACATATTGGTTGGAACATCGGGTTATGTAGGCGAGCGAGCGTGCATTCGTGCACGAGTATCACTTGGGCGCTTTGTCATACAAACTGTGCAATTATGGTTCAAAATCGGACAACTACATCGGTGAGGGCATTGTGCCACTGTTGGGGCATTGTGCCACGAGATTGTTCTGAGTGAGGGGTGTTGCACTAATTGGAATACTGTGTCGAGAAGCGGCATAGTGCCTATGGGGATAACTTGAGATGGTGTCTTGGGCTATAGTTGGAGAATGGTTATGGATAGTTGGTTGGATTGAGGCTAGATATTTTGGTGGGACGAGAATGCTCGATTCTCTCGTCATACCTACTTGGAGTATGCAGCGGTCACGGACAACCTGTGTTGCACAGGGTTTGGTTTCCTCGAACGGGAAGGCTCCGGGGCACTGGGACCATTCGGCCATGGAGAAAATAAATTCGGTAACGTGTCTTGGGCGCGGTGCCAGCGGTTTAATGCGATTCAGGCAGGCTAGCTACTCAGCGCTATTTCCAGTAGAACTGCAGTTGATCAGTCCTTTATGGCTTGGCTAGTGACTTCACATAGATAAGAGTGTGTATATCAAAGATTGGATTATAAGGCTTGGATTATGGCATCGTTTGAGATTGGATATTGAGGCTTGGATAATGGTTCGATAGGTTTCCGCGTTGCTTGGGTTTGAGTAGGACGGTTGCATGCTAGTTTTCCTTTTGAGTTGGATATATAATTGCTTGTTTATTAGCTTGAGTTGAATACTTGCATGCTTAACTTAATTTATAGCTTTTCTTAACATGTTATACCTCTGCCATAAAATAAATCTAGGATTCAACTAGAAAGATTACCATATAACTGTTTGCATTCACTATTTTACTTAATGTCGGCTTAGACGAGTGGGTTACCCCGATCACCAGTATGGCCGTGTAATGACCCATGTTTGTAGGCATTATTTCAGGTACGCAGGTATAGTGGCACTGCTTGGATATACGGAACATAATGTATGAACGGTAAGTACCTTTGTACGCTAGAGAAAGAGTAAGTATTGTATTAGCCTTTGTGGCATTCTCTTTGTGACATTTTTATTTGGACCCTATCGAGAGCTTCGCTGCGTATACTCTGATGTGTGCTTGGTACACAATACTTGACTTTCGCTGCAACTTGGTTATTTCGATAATAACTTTGGTGTTTGACAATATCGCCTTGTGCGAGCGCAATTCCAGCCCCGTACGATACCACGTCCCGATGAAAACAATTTTCCTACAAGAGCGCTGCAACGTGGTGATTCACGTTCAGCGGAGACTATTGAGCTTACGGAAGATTGGGGCATGACATATTAGTATTAGAGCGTCTGGTTTATTTTTTTGGACTTTGTCCTTCGTTTTATCACAAATCTAAATAGCTTCCGCGTGTCATTTTGCTCTTGGCTCTACTCGGTGCCGTATTGGATGTTTTATACAATAAGTCTATATATTGCTGGTTGTGGCTGCATGTTGTTTTTCGTTGCATTTCTTTCGTTGGTTTTTGGTAGATCGCTTAGCATCGTTGGACGTTGTTATATTTGTGCAGCAAGTTGAGAGGTGTCGTTGCGTTGGATTGTCTTATCGTTCGGGGAGTTTCTGATTGCATCAGTAGATTAGTTGGTTGGAAGACTAGATTGGTTATGCCGTATATTGTGAGTAGAAGCATCGAATGAGAATAGATCATTGCACGAGTTGCTCGTGTACAAATGTGTTGGATGGAGTTCAATTTTTGGCTGGGTATATCACATAGAGCATTGGCTGAGCAGGTTTGAGTTGGCTTGGGGATATCAGGATATCGTTGCATGAGTTGCTCGTAAAACAAATATAAGAAAAAGTTGGGTATTTGGTTGAATTACTTGGAAGAGATCGTTGCACGGGTTGCTCATGTAGCGAAAGTATCAGACGATTTAAGAAATAACTGGAAGTATTAAAAATGGAACATGGTACAAGTTGTATAGCGAGATTGATAAAAGAGTTGGATGGTTAAAGCATTGGCTGAGTTTCGTGTCAGACTTGAGTTAGGAATGGCAGGATCACGTATAAGGGATGGTTCGAACAGATCTTGGATCAGCGTAAGGAATTGTGATGCGAGTAGTAATTTGATTCGGAGTGGTATATGGTATACCACATAGTAAATTAAAGCATTTGAATAATTTGGATAGACAAGAAAGAAATTGCGTCAACAGACATGGGTAACAGGAATATAAGTTGGTTGGTGCACATCGGCTGAGTTAGGAAGAATAAAAAATAGAGCAAGTGAATATTGAGTTGAGCAATCAAGAACGGACTTGTGCAAGTGGAAGTATCGTTGGACTTGAGAGGTGGACGAGATCGGAACAAGCAATGGATAGAGTGTTTAAAAATTTGAAGGATTGAGGCAGACCAAGTATTTGAAATAAGTTGAGATCGTTCGGATGGAAAGCTGAATATCAGAGTTCGCTTGCACGATTTGGAAGTTCGGTGGAGCATTCATGAATGTAAAGAGAGAGTTGAGCGTGAGGAACAAAACAGTTGGGATACGCTTGAACGAGCGATGGGTGAATCAAAGGATAGGGAGAACGGACTATGAATTTTGGAAACACATTGGAGCTGTTGGTTGAGCAATGAAACACGATCTGGTTTGGAGGGGCAATGCGATGGATTCGTACGGACTTGAAGGATTTTGGATATTGTCACTCGAGAAGTTGGACTCATGGTTTAGCGGAAGTAAAATTTGGCAAAATAGTGCAACGATGGTAGACGAATTCTCCGAAAGACATAAACGGGCATGAGGCAAGTCTAGTTGATGTTAAGTCAGACTGGAAGTTAACACTCGCAGTACTGAGACTGATTGAGGCAACAAGTAAAGGCAATATGGATTTGAGATTTATGTTGGAAACGTGCACGAGTCATTAAGAGTGTCTGGACTAATCGGGATATAGAGAAAATTAAGATGGGATAAGGAATGGAACGAGAGCAAGGATTATGGTGGATGGACTTTTGAAAATAGCTAAACGAGAGAGCAACGTTGGAGAGCAAGTTGGACGTACATTTTGAAGCATGGCATACGAATAAGAATTTGGAGCAAGTCTTTGGTTTCAAAAATTGTTGCAAGTGGTAGTGTGAGAAGTCAAGCATGGTAGTTCAGAAAATTTGATGGATTCAGAGAAGAACGGCGGATTGATGGAAGATGGTTTCAACAGCACAGTTGTCGAATTGTGGCTTGGATAGATAGAAAGACTCTAGATAGTTAAGCGGCGTTTGGTTGACAGATTCGTCAGGGGCAGTGCATGAAGTTCTCGGAGTCAGAAGTTCGTTCGGATAGAATGGTTGGATTATGGCTCAGATTTACAGAGGAGATATAACATGGTTTATAGTAATTGTCTATTGTGATTACTTACAATTATCAACTGTAACTTCGGGACAACAGACCCTAGCAACTTGACCGCCAAATCAGAGATGAATATTGTAGACCTATAGAACGACCCTTGCGGTGACGCATTTGGGAATGCGTCGAGGGTGGATATGAGTAGTATGTGTTGGAGATTGGCCTTAGTGACTGGGTGTAGGATTTGAGAGATCCTTGGGATAGCCTAAGTTAAAGCGATGGTGGGAATGGCCTAAGATGCAGCCGATGATGGGAATGGCCTAAGTCAACTGATGAGATTCGGAGTCACAAATTTTTGAAGATGGCATCGCCTCTGACTCGTCGTGCCCCGGAAGGGAATAACATTCATATGAATTGACGACTGTGAGACTAACTTGTGAAGTTAAAGCAGCGGCTCATTCAGATCAAATTATTGCAATACTGAAAGGGACAAAT
The DNA here is from genome assembly GCA_036927795.1 of Iris macrosiphon. NCBI lineage: Eukaryota > Viridiplantae > Streptophyta > Magnoliopsida > Asparagales > Iridaceae > Iris > Iris macrosiphon. The sequence goes on along the minus strand of JAYESA010000007.1, from coordinate 108,146,523 downwards.
GCGCCTCAGATCTACAAGATACATTAAAACTTAGTCTGGGATGCGTGCTCGTACAGAAGGCAAAGGTGATATCCTGTGCTTCGAGGCAGTAGAAGCAGTACGAAGAACTATTCCATGCGCAACCTAGGAATTATGGCGAGTGTATCCACGTTGAAATCGTGGCGACACTATCCCTTTGGCGTGGCAACAAAATCTTTCTGGATTACATGAACCTCAATATAGATGTTCACCCAGTGAGGAATTGAGATTGTGGAACAGGTGTTGGGCTGAGCTGATAAGAGCAATATTTAATATTTGGGTAAGTCTCTTAGCTGGTGTAGTATTAGTTGTGAGGATCGTTCGGTACAAGAGATAATATTTGGAGATAGTGCATGCAGAACATGGTGGTAATATGGATTTAGAAATAGTTGGATGGATTGAGTTGGAACATGAACTGATTTGAGTCAGGTAGAAAGAATCATCGATGGGAAATCATCATACTTGAGGATAGCGCTTGTACGAATATGTTGGATTGAAAGTCAGGATTGGTTCAATTGGGAGTAAAGCGAATGAATGCCTCAGACATAAAGATACCCTTGTAACTTGTCCAAATTTGCTATCGCTAAGCTCGACTGAAATATATGTATTTTAGGGACACCTTAAATATGTATATGATCCAAAACTAAGCAATATGAGAAATTCGTATTGAGCTACAAGGAGGATATGGGAATATAGAATTTGTGTGAGCGTTCAGCGCAAGCGAGATGCTGAGTCTGGAACAAGTGAATGTGATTTGCGTGGAGTATTTATTATGAATTTGGAAAGTGGCATGCTAGTAAAGAATGGATACTAGTATGGTTCTAGGACGAGCCTGATTCTATGTGGTATATTATGTAATGCCCCGCAACCGCACGGTACATTACGCTGAGTCGAATTGAATGAGGCAATAACTGGTTAGATTTTAATTTATTGGATTTGGGAACAAGTATTGATTTGAGTTAGTTTCATGTGCAGATCGTAAGCGGAGTTCGATGGAATCGGATGTTCATTCAGAGCAGTACTGGGATAGCAGGATTTGAGCGATAATGTCATCTTCCTTAGTCCGATTGGTCGGATGATTTAGAGAGCACGGTCTGCTTGCACGGTCATACCAATTGAGTAGATCGTGCTTTGCATCGGACCACGGGTTCAAGGGATCGGCCATATTGGCAGGGCAGGATGCTTAACAGAATCAGACTTGGTGAGTGGGCTCTATCCCTTCTACTCTACTCCTTCATTCCTAATAATATGGAACACACGTAAATGGTTGAACACTCGGACTGGAACTTGAAAATTACTACACTGTGGCATGCATAGAGTGTACGTCGTTTGCTTGGATAAATTTGTGGCTTAAGTTGGTTTCGTTGGTTTCGTGTTGGGTTAGTTGGAGCTAGAGTTAGATTATATTTGAGGCAGTTGGAGAAATAGTTGGAATTATACATCTTGGTTGGAACATCGGGTCATGCGGGCGAGCGAACGAGCGTGTATCCATGCACGAGTATTATTTGGGCGCTTTATCATACAAAGCGTGCAGTTGCAGTTCGAAACCGGACAACTGCATCGGTGAGGGCATTGTTCCACTGTTGGTGCATTGTGCCATAGGATAGTTCTGAGCGAGGGGTATTGCACCAATTGGAATATTGTATCAAGAAGCAACATAGTGTCTATAGGGATTACTTGAGATGGTGCATTGGGCTATAGTTGGAGAATAGTTATGGATAGTTGGTTGGATTGAGGCTAGATAGTTTGGTGGGGCGAGAATTCTCGATGCTCTCGTCATACCTACTTGGACTTTGTATCGGTAAATGACAACCTGTGTTGCACAGGTTTGGTTTCCTCGAACGGGAAGGCTCCGGGGCACCAGGACTATTCGGCCATGGAGGAAACAAATTCGGTAACGTGCCTTGGGTGCGGTGCCAGCGGTTTAATACGATTCAGGTGGGCTAGCTACTCAGCGCTGTTTTGAGTAGAACTATAGTTGATCAGTCCTTTATGGCTTGGCCAGTGACTTCATATAGATAAGAGTTGGTTTGCTTTGGTTTGATTTATGTTTTTGCATAGGCGGCGACCACCTTGCCTCGGTAAGAGTGTGCATATCGAAGATTGGATTATAAGGCTAGGATTATGGCATCATTTGAGATTGGATATTGAGGCTTGGATAATGGTTCGATAGGTTTTTGCGTTGCTTGGGTTTGAGTAGGACGGTTGCATGCTAGTTTTTCTTTTGATTTGGATATATAATTGCTTATCTATTGGCTTGAGTTGAATGCTTGAATGCTTAACTTGATTTACAACTTTCCTTAACATGTCATACCTCAGCCATGAAATGAATCCAGGATTCAACTAGTAAGATCATCATATAGCATTCACTATTTTACTTAGTGTTGGCTTAGACGAGTGGGTTACCCCGCTCACCAGTACGGCTGTGTATTGACCCACGTTTGTGGATATTATTTCAGGTACGCAGGTATAGTGGCACTGCTTGGATATACAGGACATAATGTATGAACGGTAAGTACCTTTGTGGGCTAAAGAAAGAGCAAGAGTATTGCATTAGCCTTTGTGGCATTCTCCTTGTGACATTTTTATTTGGACCCTATCGAGAGCTTCGCTGCGTATGCTCTGATGTGTGCTTGGTATACAATACTTGACTCTCGCTGTAACTTGGTTATTTCGATGATAACTTTGGTTTTTGACAACATCTCCTTGTACGAGCGCAACTCTAGGCTCGTACGATATTACGTCCCGATGAGAACGATTATCCTGCGGGGGCGCTTCAACGTGGTGATTCACGTTCAACAGAGACTATTGAGCTTACGGGAGATTGGGGAGTGACAATCTCTAATGGCAAGACACTTCACTAAGATCAACTTCTTTGAACCATTCTCAAATTTTGAGTAGTTGAAGCCATAGCAGTCATCCAACTCATCCCATCCTTCACCACCAATTGAATAAGAAGCTTCCTCTTAGATTTTGATATTAGGTAAGGTATACCTGGATCCCACATGGTTCTCAGCAACTCTGTGCATTGATTACAGGGCATTGAATAATCTCACTATCAAGAATAAATATCCTTTGTCACGAATTGATGACTTGTTCGATCAGTTGAGTGGTGTCAAGGTATTTTCTAAGATAGACTTGAGATCAGGCTACCACCAGGTAAAAGTGAAGCCGGAGGACATATCGAAGACTACTTTTAGAACTCAGTATGGTCAGTATGAGTTTATGGTGATATCATTTGGGTTGACTAATGCTCCGACGATATTTATGAATTTGATGAACAAGGTGTCCCACCAGTACCTTGACAAGCTCATGGTAGTGTTCATCGATGACATACTTATATACTCGAAGACACCGGAGGAGCACGAGGAGCATTTGCGGATTGTGTTGGATGTGCTGAGGAATGAGAAGCTATATGGGAAGTTGTCCAAGTATGAGTTCTTCCTAAACAAGGTAGAGTTCTTGGGAGATGTTGTGACTGGTGATGGAATTTCAGTGGATCCGAAGAAGATCGCAGCAGTGGAGTCTTGGAAGACCTCGAGTTCAGTAGAAGAGATCAAGAGTTTCTTGGGATTGGCAGGCTACTACAGGAAGTTTGTACAAGATTTTTTGAGGATTGTCGAGCCGATGACCTGACTCACCAGAAAGGATGTAGAGTTTGTTTGGACGAAGGATTGTCAAGTTGCTTTTGAGGAATTGAAGAATAAGATGTGGTCTGTGTGGTGGAAGAGAGTGGTGGGAAGTCGGATGAGGATGTTGTATTTCTTTCTCCTCCCTCATGTTGAGTTTTTTAATTTTTCCCGATAAATGACGTCTTCTCCTATTTTGACGTTGCCATCAGGGTCTGGATGTTTCACTATTTATAGTGACGCATCGAAAAAAGGTTTGGGTTGTGTTCTTCAGCAGAATAAGAAAGTGATTACTTATTCATCCAGGCAGTTGCTTCCTCATGAGAAGAACTATCTTATCCATGATTTAGAGTTGGCAACAGTCATCTTTGCCATAAAGTTGTGGAAATACTATTTATACGGAGAGCGTGTAAAGATCTTCACAGACCATAAGAGCTTGAAGTACGTTTTCACGCAGAAGAAGTTGAACATGAGGCAATATCGGTGGTTGGAATTGATAAAGGATTTTGATATATCTTTGCAGTATCATCCTGGAAAAACTAATATAGTTGCCGATGCCTTAAGCAAGTATCCGGTAGCTATGTTGTTGACGCAGGATCAGTATTTGTTGGAGGACTTGGAGAGCTTGGGCATTGAGGTAATAGTTCCTGGTTTTGCTATGCAGATATGGGGGTTGCAGATACACTAAGAGTTTATGAACATGATCAAGGCATCCCAGTATGAGGATGTATCTCTGAGGAGCATCATAGCTAAGGTGATAGCAGGATTGGAGGATGATTTCACCATTGTTGAGAATGGATCTTTGCGGCATGGTGTTAGATTGTGTGTACTTAGTGGGGAGCTATGTGAGGAGGTGTTGCAGGAAGTGCATCACTCTCAGTATTCCATACATCCATGTGCCAACAAGATATATCAGGATATGCGAGAGAGTGAGTGGTGGTATAGCATGAAGAGGGAAGTGGCACCGTTTGTATCCAGATGCTTAGTGTTCCAGTAGGTGAAAGCCGAGAGGTAAAGGCCAGGTGGTTTAGTTCAGACATTACCCATTCTAGAGTGGAAGTGACAGCACATTACTAGGGATTTTGTGTCCGAACTTTTACGATCTCCAGGAAGGAAAGACGTGATTTGGGTCATCGTTGACAGGTTGACCAAGTTGGCCAATTTTTGCCTTTCAAGATGGGTTTGTCTACGCAGAAGCTAGCAGAGATGTATGTGAGACAGATTGTCAGGATACATGGAGTTTCCTTCAACATAGTCTCGAATCGGGATAGTCGTTTCACTTCTTATTTCTAGAGGAGTTTGCTGGTGAGTTTGGGCACCCAACTCAAGTTCAGTACTGCATATCACCCCCAGACAGATGGGCAGTCAGAGAGGACTATTCAGACTCTCGAGGATATGCTGCACACTTGTATACTTAATTTCAACGGTTCTTGGGAGGACCATCTCCATTTGGTAGAGTTACTTATAATAACAGCTACCAGGCTAGTATAGAGATGTCACCATTTGAGGCTCTGTAGGGTCAGAGATACCGTACTCCCTTGTCATGGGACGATATTGGAGAGAGATCTTTGCTACAGCCAGAGATGGTTATGGATGCAGCAGAGAAGGTTAAGATGATCAGAGATAGACTACGGGTGGCACATGACAGATAGCGACATTGGGCCGATAGCCATCGGAGACCTTTAGAGTTTGAGGTATAGTTTTAGATTTTTATTTTGTGCTTGATATTGGTTTTTTGTTATAGATTAAGTTCTTAAGGTTGTATTTTATTCTAGGTGGGTGGTTTGGTGTTTTTGAGGATTTCTCTGACACGAGGCATAATTAGTTTCGGTGGAGGCAGAAAGCTTAGTCCGTGAATCATCGGACCTTTCACTATTCTAGAGAGGGTCGGTGCAGTTGCTTATAGACTAAACTTGCCACTTGTATTGGAGGGAGTGTACAACGTGTTTTACGTATCGCAGTTTGAGACGGTACGTGGCAGAATCTAGTCATGTGTTGGATCACTCAGAGATAGAGATGGGCCCTACTCTTAGCTATCCAAAGTAGCCAGTTGTGATTCTGGATCAGAGAGAGAAGGTGCTGAGGAACCAGACTATTCCTTTGGTATGCGTTGCATGGAGGCATCACTTTCTGGGGGAGTCTACTTGGAAAAGAGAGGATGAAATGCGAGAGCGTTACCCATATTTGTTTATGCCTTGAGGTATGTTCTTTACTAGTTATGTTTTGTTCTTTCTGTTATGTTCTTTTATTTTTTGGGGGTTGTTTTCGTCTTTGATTTTCGAGGAAAAAATTATTTTAAGGGGGGTAGACTTGTCACTACCATATTTTCTAAGAAATAGTATTTTGGTAATTTTATAATTAATTAAATATTGTGCATATTGTATAATTATTTATTATATTATTTAATTAATTTTATATGTTAGTTTATTGTTTGGGGCTTGCGTTAGTGGACTTAACTAGTTTAGATTAGATCCATGGACCAACATTTACAATTAGTTAGAATTGAGCCCAATTAGAAGTCCATTCATTAGGAGGATGATTAATTTAATTAAATCCATTAGACTAGAACAATCCCTCCTTAATTATTTTTTTATGAGAGACCCCAAGGGGTATATTAGACATTTCATAGTGACTTGGGGATGGGGCCAAGGGGGCCGGCCTATTTTAAAAAGAGGGAAAATTTTCTCTCTCCTCTATTTATTTCAAATCTAGATCTAGAATTTTCATCAACCAAATTCCTTCATTCCCACATTAATTTCTTACCAAATTTTTTCCTAATTCCTTCCCTAATCACTATTGGAGGCTAGTAGAGCAAGGATCTAGAAGGAGGAAGTAAGGATCTACAAAGAGGAGAAAGGATCTACAATTTGAAGGCCAATTTTACCAAATTTGGAGGTTGTATTGGAAATCTATATTCTAATAGGTATAATTTAGTTTTTCCCCTTTAATTAGGTTCTAAATATATGTTTTAATTATTAAAAACCAACCCATATGATGAGGCTGCCCATAGAAATTGAAATTAGGTTCATAGGAGGCCTACGGAGAAAGTTATGGGGTATTATGTGTCAATTTTAGGAGAATTTCGAGATTGACACGTTGTGTTTGCCAATTGGTCAATTAAACCAAATTGACATGTGTTTGATTGTTTATGACTAGTGTCGTATCCATAATTGGATATGTGTATGCCGTAACCCAATAATTTGGTGATACATGTTGATTTGAGAATTTTTTCTCCGATATGGGACTTTGAGCATGTCATATTTTGACACGGACACGTAATTGTGTAATTGACTCTTCGTATTGTTCATATATATTATTTTAGATTTGCTCTTATCCTTCAGGATACGTTTGGTTGTGTGGTGGACTCGTATCGCAAGCGTATCATAGATCTAGTGTGATACGGGTGCGGTGCACTCGACATGTTTGTTTTATTGCTCTTTAATTCATGCATGTGACTTGTGTATATATTATATATGTGTATGTATCTATAGTATATGATATAGATATATTTATGGCTATGTGTCTATAAGAGTGTATATGGACATACCTATATATGTGTGTGTATATACGTATGAGACTATATATCTATGTATATGTATTATGTAAGTGTTGATATATCTATGTATATGTATATGTATATGTATATATGTTTGAGTCTATATATATATATATATATATATATATATATATATATATATATATATATATATATATATATACGTGTATGTTTGTGTTGTTTATATATATCTATGTGTTGAGAGGAGTGTTTATATATATAGATTGAGACCTATAGGAGAGTGTATATATGTATGTGTGTGTGCTATGTGTTTGTGAGTGTGTAAGCGAGTGAGCAGTGAAGGGGGCTCGGGGCAGTGACAGTAAGTCAAGGATAGAGCAGCCTGTGCAGGCAATGCATTCAGTTCTGCAAGCTCGAGGAGCATAGCATGCATCAGTGCATCATCAACAAGGTAGTGTGCAACTCTGTACAGTAACCTTAATGCACAGCAAGACAAGGAGAGAGGGAATGTATTCACTGCAGGGAGCTTCAGGTATAGGTGCAGCAGTATCAGCAGGGAACATCAACTTGTTTAGCATGCTACAGCAAGTGCAGTTTACAGTTTGCTGCAGCAGCAAGGATCGGGCACCTGCAGCATTGTGTAGTGAGCAACCAAAGAGAGAGCAGTGCATCCAATTGCATTATGCATTTAGTTCAACAGGCATTCCGCAACAAAGGCATCGAGCGCACAACAATGTGCAGGAAGCTTCAGTAGGCAGCAACCAAATCAACTTGCAACAAGGATGCAGGTGCACAATATCAGCAGCACTGGGGGCTTGCAAGGTGTGAGTTAACTAGTTGAGTTAGTGGTTATTTAGTAGTTAGATCAGTGAGTTTGATTGGTTAGTAGTTATATGCATTGTTAGTATAATAGTTAGTGTAATGGCTAGCCTAGTAGCTATTATACTCGATGTATCTATGTATGTATGTGTTATTAATAATAAGATTAATAGGTATAATTGATATGTGTATATGTTAGTAGTTAATAATTAGATTGTTTAGAATAGTATATTGGGGGTTATCTATATACTAGCTATGTTAGGATTTGAATTACCTTCAAGGTAATGTCAAGGTAATTGGTCGATACTCGAGGTATTTGAGTTGGGTATCGAAATAGGTGTTTAGTGGTGTATTATCGAGTTGGTTCAAAGCCAAGGTATCCACTTACCATTTTTATTGAGGATTTGTATATTTAATATTGAGTTATATGCATATATGATTATTTTATATCTACTTGCTTGCGTATCTTGCGATATGGTATCTTTTTAGTATTCTAGTTTAGCTTGTATGGCCTAGATTCTTAGTGTATGGACCCAATATTCTAGAGGTAGACTCATGCAACATAGAAATAGGTAGTTTGACCAAGTTTGACCAGTTTTACTTAAGTTGACATAGTTTGACTATTTTGACTTATAAATGGCTCTTTGACCTAGATATTGACTAGTTTAACTTATTTTTATTCTGAAACCTTGTATTGATGTTATATTTTCTCTCTAGGTCTTCGAGGCACCATATCGGACATCTGTGATACTGTTTACCAGGTTTTAGGTGAGTACGTTCTCTGATAGTTTCTCATTTATGATATCCTCTATGTTCCTTGTATCTAGTGTAGATATTCTTAATTTCTTGACATGATGGTTACACGGATTGGTATATCCGAATCTCGTCATGAGATATTGTTCCTTGGTATATATAGTGTATCTTGTGCAAGCCTTGTTCCTTGTTCTTCTTGTACATGTACATACACTGATTCTCGGGGAGACTTGCTACCTTCCTAGAGAATCCCATGTCATGACGTACCATGGTTGGATCCACTATACCAGTCAGGAGTGGGATGTATTTTAGTGTAGATATGTGATCATACCCTCCTTGTGCATGTCTTGTTCCATGTGAGTATTGTTCATACACTGCACGTATGACTAACCAGACCCTTATTCTTGTACAAGTTCCTTGTGCAAGTTTCCAAGCCGATCATATGTTAAAGCTAGTACTCACTCACTTAGTCATTAGTATTCATGTTCATTGCCATATTATTCATTCTTATATTTATTTCCAGTAATTCCTTTATTGTATATCTCTTGTATCTATATGTTGCATCTTGTATATTCACATATATTTACTATTATATAGTTTATATCATTGATTAGAACTGTTGTTAGAGATGTACTTTACTCCTTTCCTGACTGGATATATTTTTTTCCAGATGACATTGAGGAATAGTACCCTACTCATTACGGGCCTCAGGATGTTATGGACTTTGATCCAGAGATCAAGGCTCAGGAGGGACTCATCCCGATTGAGACTGATGACCCAAGACTCATATCTTAGATGTTTAGCTTCTTTTGTACTAGATTTGTCTCTAGCATATTGTTTAGTATTTTTTCTGACTCATTGATGTTATTATTTTGACTCATGAGTTGTATTGTAACTATTCTATTCTTTTATCACATTCGTGCTATTTTCCATAGTAGATCTGTGATTGAGTATATTGTTATTGTTGGTGGCATAATATATTGTTACATATATTACCTAAACAGCGTTCTACCGCCGATACCGCAGCGTAGGCTAGACGTTGTTTCCGACTTGCATCCCTATACCGGGTGCGGGTCGTAACACCATTCATGACAAATAGAGAGGGCAAACTTGATATTTTGTATGACCAAACCTTATTATAAGAGATAAGTTCAATTTAGGGCCCATCCATTCATTTTATTTTACTCATTAGCCTCAATTTTTCCAAAGCTTCTTCCTTCCCAAGTAAACCTAATTCTCTACCAATTTTACTTAATCCACTTCCAATTTTACTCATTCTCACGATCATGAAGGCCTAGAGGATTGGAGAGAACGAGGAGATCCATAGGAGAGGAGCTTGCTAGAAGATCGTGTTCGACTCATCCCTTCCATGTCCAAATTTAGAATTTTCCAAAATGGCTACCAAAATACTAGGTATTCTCTCAATTTTGTCAAATTTATGGTTAGGAACACACCTTGGTCATGTAAAAATCTTTCCATGGTTAGATTTGACTTCCTAATGTTATATCTAGGCACTAGGAGCCCTCAATTTGGTAGATCTAAGTTGATGTCATGACTGTAGGGCTCAATTTAGAAAAAATCCCAATTGTGTCCATTGATTGTGTCTATTGTGTCCTAATGAAGACTATTGATATTTATTTGATGGTGTTAAAGTATTCTTGTGTCCAAAATTGGACACGTAAAGTATGTATCATGATACGCTATGATACGTATTGGTGGATTTGGTAAATTGGATTTGGTAAATTGGGTGTACACATGTGTTCTTTTGTCATAGTATTCAGCCTGAGTTTTAACAGCCATAGCAACCTAGAAATTACATAACTCCTAACTCAGGACTCCGATTAATCTTTCGTTTAAAATAAATAAATATTGATGTTAGTTTTCTAAATATATAAATCAATAGAACAAGTTATTTTTTAAACTTTCTGTAAAACTATTTGAGTGTCAGGTATCCGAAAGACGAACAATTTAGGTGTTTTAAAGATTTCGGGAGCTTCCGGATATGAAAATATAATCTGTTTGAAGTTTCAAAAAGCTAATACGAAGGGCTATGACATACTTTAACCCTAGAATTTATTGAATAGATTTAATAGATTCAGTATTGCTTACAAGAAGAGAATTGACTATACGACATAGGAATTTTTTGTATCTTATTAGCCTAGGTAGTATGGATATCAAGTGAGTTTAGGTATCATAGGTTGTCAAGTATATATATATATATATATATATATATATATATATATATATATATATATATATATATATATATATATATGGGTGTTAGGGTGTTAGGTAATAGGTATTCGTTAGTATGTGCATGTGTGTGTGTCTGTGTGTTGATACAATTGGTTATCAAGTGAGCCAAATATAGGTAAGTTATGTGTCAATGTATTAGAGTTTGGGGCAAGGTACTAGTATGATACTTGGGTACCATGATGATATTGGTATTCTGACACGCAAGTATCATGAGTGAGGGTAAGTGAGTATTAGGGCTTGAGTAAGGTATCATTTTTGTTATCAAGTATTAATATTATAGTTAGTTGGGTAAGTATCTAGAAGGATATGGAATTGATCAAGATACTAAAATATTGGATATTAGAACTCGGTAATAGATAATATCAAGATGTCAAGTGCCAAGAGTAGGATGAGTATCTTGGATTTAAGGTACGTATAGGTTATGGTCATGGGTTAGTATCTTGGGGGTTGGTATCATATGATACTTAATGTGGTTCCATGGTACCATGCACAAACAAGTTGGATATGTCTGAGATAAATTAGAGTATGGTATCCTAAGATGTATCAAGGTATATAGAATACCAAGAGACCAAAATATTAGAACTAGTATGAGGTATTACTAGGATACTAAGGCAAGGTTATGATATTTGGTATTAGATTAAGATACCATGGTAAGGGTAGTGTCTAGCTTGGGTAATATATTAGATACCAAGGTATAAGTTATGGTATTGGGTATTGGTCAAGGTAATGGTATTAGCTAAGGTATTAGCCTAAAACTATGATACAGAGTAATATGTTAAAGTATTGGTAAGGTAATGAGGTAATACTAAGTTAATAGCTAGGTAATGAGGTAATACTAAGGTATTGGCTAGGTATTAAGTGTTAGACTAAGTTATTGTATATATTAGTATATCAATAGAGTATATATGATATTATTATATCAAAGCTAACTAGTATGACTTTAAAATCTAGTATTAGTAAGGTACTGACTCATAGTTAAGGTATTTCATATACGGGCTAAGATATTAGGTAAATGTGTGATACAGGTTAAGATACCATGATACAGGATAAGGTAAATAGATATAGACCAAGGTATTGACCCTAGAACTAAGGTATTGACTAATAGTTAAGGTACTTGAGATACGGGCTAAGATATTAGACAAACGTGTGATACGGGTTAAGATACCGTGATACATGATAAGGTAAATAGCTGTAGGCCAAGTTATTACTAGAAATTATAGGTAGAAGTATATATTGGGGTAATATATGCTAGAAACTTATTGGTATAGTCAGAAAACCTAGTATTGGTCTGGTATTAACTAGTAATGACTAGTATGACCTAGTTATCACCTAAAAAGTAAATAGTGACTTGTTAAGACCTAGTATAATTTTATAAACCTTTTAAATAGGTAAAATCAACCTAGAAACTAGAAAATGACCTAGTTTGACTATGTTGACCTAGATTTGACCTAGTTTGACCAAATTTGACCTAATTTGAATTAGTTGGACCTAGTATTGACTTAGAGACCTAGTTTCAAACTAGTATAACATATTTATGATTCCAAAATACTGTTTTGACTTGATATTTTATATTTAATTCTTTGAAGCATCGATATAGACACAGTTTGACATTCATTGCTCTGGACCACACGTGAGTATATTCTCTGATAGTTTTCTTATTTGATAGTCTCTATGTTATATGTATTTAGTATTGAGATATTTGATTCTTCATACATTGATTACACGGATTGGTATACTTGAATCCCCATCAAGATATATTATTGTTCATGATTACTCAATGATTACAATATTGTTCTTCATGATTACTCGGTGATAACAGTGATACCTTCTGTTTGCGAGGAAAAGTTTATACAAAACTTTTGTGTTGCCAACTATTGAAAAGAAAGAAACGTGCAAATGTAGATCCTAAATAGGAATCTAAGTACAATTGATTCTTTGATTCTGGAAAAGTATAGCTATAGAGATCTGATCTGCTGACGATCAGTTTACTCCTTGGACCACTCAACGGTGAAGAAATGCTCACATGAACAAAGAACTGGCACACAATAACGAATAATTGAAAGGAATACTGCGAACAACTTGGAGAGTTAAATAATAGAAAAGCTTTGGCATAGGGGAACGTAAAAGATTCTATTTCTCTCGCCCTGCTCTGGAACTTCAAAGTCATGAAGATTTCTACTAACAACTTAAAGAGTTGAACAATAGGAAAGCCTTGGCACATAGGCACATAAAAGGTTCTATTTTTCTCGCTATGCTCTTGAATTCTATGAACTTGACAATTCTAGCTCCTTTATCTCTATATCTGTGTATGCTCCTCTTTATGTAAGTGTAGATAGCTCCTTCTGTTTGTAGGTATGTGTGGGCATATCTCCCGATATGTGCTCTGCTGATCGATCTCTATCTAGGTTGCAAAGAACCTGTATTTATAGAACTTAGGAGCGGTTATAAGAATGTGCGTGCACTTTTCATAGTCAATATTGTTTTACCATTGTGCACACACTTTTAGTGGATTAATATTCCACGTTCTGCATGAGTGGGTGCACAATTTACTGCCTGTTTGACACATAGCTTCCTATGCGAGGAAAGCATACGTCATAGGGGGACAGTTATTTATCATTCACGAGAAGTATGGAATGTATAACATGCACTTATAATCGCTCACTGTTGGTGGATAGCTTGCGCACTTTAAGATTCGAGTAGAGACTAGCGTATTTTTTGAAGGATTGGCACATAGGCGCACTTTTGAGAGGAGTGGCACTACGGTGCAGTTTGAGAGGAGTGGCACTGCGGTGCACTTTTTAGAAATGTGGCACTACAGCGCACTTTTGAAGAAGTGGCACAATAACGCACTTTTGAGATGAGTGGCACTTCAGCACACTTTGGAAGAAGTGACCCAACGACATACTTTTGAAGTGAATGACACTGAGGCTGGGTCGCTAAATGATAACCTGGGTTTTTGTGCCACCGCTCCACTATAATGATGACTTTTGACTCTTCATTTTTTATATATGTCAGCTGTTAATCTGCTGCATTAAATGCTTGAGAGAGACGATCATTTGTGTGTCATCTTTCATGATATAAAGAAAGTACGCCACTTTTCTGCCCTCTGAATAATGCGCCATCCTCTGAAATAATAGAAAGTGCGCCAAAATAGAAAATGAGCGTCTCCCTTCTGGAATAAGTAAAAAGTGTGCCATTCTTCTGCTTGTTGGTCTTTTGTAGGAAACTGCACCATCTGTCTTAGGCGCACTTTTTATGCTTCTACAAGACCCCCTGCAAAGTTTTTGAATTCGTTCAGTTGAATTCAAATTTACTTTGAATTAGAAGCATATAGTTGTTGAGAAGTTTGTGCGCGCAATTTTGACAGAATCCCTACGGATTTGCTGACGTGGCTGACATACACGTATCTTTGGCTAATTTTTTCGATTTTGACGTGTTCTTGGATGAGACGCATTGGCTTCCCAGAAGCATTTTTTGAGAACTATGCTAACTTTCGCATGTCTACTCCTACAAATAGGAGCAAAATTTTGCCAATATTCTCAAACTTATCTCTGTCTTGCTGTAAGACTTGAGCATTGCCATTGTTATGTTTGAGCCTACAAAGATAATCGTAGTAGTATGGCTCTATCGACTTTGTAGTCCGCCAGGAAGACGCAAGAGGAGACACTTCTCAAAGATGGGTGGGAGGCTCGTTTGGAGATCGCTACCACTGAGCTTTTTGTGTGATGTATCATGAAAGGATATTATAGGCTTCCTCGTTCGTGTTGAACAAATGAATTACCTAGAAGACTGTTTGTTGTCTTCAAACCTAGCTCGCTGGATTCATGTTCTTAATATGGCCTATGTGTTGATTACAGTGTTAGGATTAGAATCCCAACCGGGGCTTCTAACGGTGGTGTCTGGTGGCAAAAGCGGAACATCTTTGTTTTGACTGGCTATGTCCTCCATGGAGTCCAACAAAAATGGGGCTGTGCTAATTTAAACAAGCCTAGTTCTGTAGGCATCCTTGTACACAATATGGATTTCTTTTTCCATATACTGTGGTTTTCACTGAGTAGCTCATTTCTTCTGTGACTTAATTCATCTCCATCGGGAGCAGACAAGACGTAGAGATGGGGATGGCTATGTGATAGATCCCCAACATATGAAAATCTAAATAAAATAGATTTCCATACGTATAATCAAGATTTTGAAATGAAAATCTATGTATGATATATATCCATTATTGTAATCATGATTAAGCTTCAATAAAATCTTTAGTTTTGACTTCATTGTGCTGTAAGTGTGTTGCTGACTAGTGACTCTGGTCGATGTGCGCCAGGAAGGATCAAATTTGTTTGACCTTTCTTTGTCATCTCACTAACATGCGCACAAATATGCATTCTGAACAAAATAGGTTTTGTGCGCACTTTGCTTCTTACCGCACGCATTTTTGCAAACTTGTCTTATTAAGCGCACTATATAATATTTATTGTTGATCAGTTAAATGTGCGCATGCTGGCACCTTTTTTAGGAACACACAGAACAATTTGTGTTTTGTGTTCATTTTTTGGGGAACAAAACCATTGTATTCATTGATTTTCGTGTATAGGGATCAGAACCATCATCTTCCTTCACGAATAGTAGGACTTTGAATCGTCATCCTTACTGTCAATGAATCTCGTGGAGAAATTTGAACCATAATCCTATTTCTTATAAATAAGAGTGGGATATGAACTTCAGCATTCCTGATTCGACTCTACTGATGGCTTCATAGAATGAGTCTCTGAAGGAGGAAAAAAAGTCTGAAGAAGTAACTAATCTCCCACCCATTACGGATAATTTTGGTTATGCCAGTATTATTCCTACATCAATTCTAGATAGCCTTTGTCCGCCCCAGAATGAGGTCATTGATTCTCTTCATTCTTCTGTTGATTTGGGAAAACATGAATAATCAGCCGAGGTAGATGTCTTGTGTAGACTGCTTGCATCGTCAGACGTCTGTATTCTGTATGCTTTTGTGATGTTTAGGAACAATTCAAAAGATTCTTACCCATCCTCTTCTTAAGCATTTGTATTGCCTTTTCTTTATTTTCTATCGATAAAGAAATTTTATAGAAGCATGAAAAATTATGCAGGCCACATAAAGGCATGCCCCCTCAACAGAAAAACCAAGCCGCATAAACCACATGCGGCCAGAAAAATCAAGTAGCAGAGAAGCCACACGCGGCCTAATCAACCAAGTAGCAGAGAAGCCGTATAGTATACTATATGTGGTATGAACGACAATAGAGCATTGAGGCCGCATAAAATCTTCCTAACAAAGATTTTGATGTTTGCCAGAAGCTCTGACACATCACTCATCACTATGAGATGCTTCAATACTCGTAAAGACGATAGCTCAGGAAAAGACAAAAGTCACATCAATGCATTAATTGCTTCGACAAACATGCCATGCCTTGTGTTCTACGTATGTAGCTACAAGACCCATGCAGCCTCGTCACCATGCGGCTTAAGTGTCCATTCTACTAAATCCCGACGAGAGCTCGCATTCGGCTACAACAACATGGGGATTAAGTATCCATTCGACCAAAGCACGATGAGAGCTTGCATTCGACCACAATGCCATGCGGCCAAAGTATCCATTCGACCAAGGCCTAAAGACAGCGCGTATGTGACTACGACGCCATACGACCACAGAAAGACACATGCGGCCAAGTTGTTATGCGGCCACCAACTCACAAGATCTTTCCGTTAAAACTGAAGAGATCTTTTAAGAGTTGGTGCTGACTACGTGTCCAGCTGACTAACTCACGCACACAACGGGTTAAAAATAACCCCGAGATCTCTTCAATAGCATATCTCAACCAAGACCACGTGGCAATCTGTCCATGGCTTACGGCTACAGTTGCAACCGCATTCTGTTGAAGGGGCCTTATGCGGCCACCAAACAAAAGTATATGCGGCACCTATAGTACATCAGCATGATGGCTAAAAGTAGGAGCAACTTGGACATCCCAAAGGTTGACTTTTTCTGCTTCAGAAAGATACCATACCCTCCCAGAGAGCTGCGTATGTGAACCCATGCTCAAGAGAGAGAGAAGAGAAGAGAGTACCCCTCACTAACGCGTCTGATCGTCAACGGAGTAAAGGAGCCTCCATAGCGCTCTTTTTCCATCGTCACATCCAAGATTAATTTTTTTTTACTTAGATTGTCTGTCTAGGACCTATTTGTACTTTCCTTTGTTTGTTATTAAAGCAATCAATTTTAATGGTGAACAAGGTGGTGACTCTGCGGGAGATATCTTTATTCTCTGTGAGAAAGTTATGACGCAATCCGACGCATCCAAGCTCGCCTCAACTCAACTCTAAGGTTGCTGGTAGTCCGCTTCGACCAACAAACTTTTGAGAGGATGCTCTCGGAGGGAAGCTCTAGTCCGTCGTCAAGGCTGGTAAAGTATAAGAAGACCCAAAGGACATGGATTGCAAAGGCCGTTGTTCCTAACCCAACTGCGGAGCTTGCGCTCCTCGCCTCCCTTTCTTTTATAGAAGGTGCTAGCCAGGCATCCTCTAAGGCTGTCCATGTGGCATTCTCGCTTGACGTAGAAAATGCTCAATACCCGACCTCTGGCAGAGGAAAATACTATGATGCCAGACGTTTTGGTGTTGGTGCAAGCTCTATGCGGCCAAGGAGGAGGCCGCATAAGACTCACTATGTGGCATTGGTTGACGGTCGCAGGTATATGGCTGCATGCGACTCTGGCAGCAATCATGTCCCGATGGAAATGATCGTCCCACTAGAGCGCTAGCATGGTGATTCGAGCCTAGCAGGGATGATCGATTCCAGCGGGAGATCAGGGTGTGATATATTGAATCTCTATTTTCGAACGAATCTTACGTAACGCTGACCCTATGCGTCATGTTGAGAAAGGTAAAAAGTTAAACTTGGACTCTTCATACCATGCGCTTGTGTATGCCAAGTCAAAGAAGCCTAGAGCAGTACGAGCTCGTCATGCTCAAGCAACTGTCCATTCGACTTACCGTCGAAGGGCACCATTAACTATTATATGGGCCCCTGATAGAAAACTATATAAAACAGACCCATGCGTCCAGCCCTCAGTGGCAAATAGACATGGTTCATCTCAAAATTCTTTTACTAACGATCTGGAGAAAGTTTTTGTATGGACCCTAGATCAGGGAGCAAAAATAACACCCACGCAACCGTACTCTCGGTCTACCATGCTCACAAAAAGGGTACAAAGGTAAGTCAACCCTCGCTAGACTTGCGCAATATGATCAATCACAAGCACAAGGTAAGGAAGACAGCTATGGCATACGAAGCGTCCTTCCCAGGACATCACTGTGCCAAAATTATTATTAACTGCTGTTGTGACAAGGTGGTAGTACCTAGAAAAAGGCAGTCGGTATTCCAACTACTGCACCCGAAGGCACCTATCCAACAACAATCCAAAGATCAGGTTAAAATACCAGAGGACCAGGATCTACCCTTCGCCTCATGTTACTCAGCTCGGAAGGTCCCTTCCACCACAGGAGGAAGGAAGTATAACATCTCCAGTCCGTCACTCTCAATTAGCGCATTAAGAAGGCGATTACCAGGAGGAACATCAGCGGGACCTACAAAAGAAGTTTTCCAGGGCACCTGTTCAAAGAAGAAACTATCAACTGCTGGGGGTAGTTCTTCTTCAGAACTCTTGGGGGTTACACAAGCAGGGGGTAGTAATCCCCCGGACCTATACGATAATTTGGCATTCCAAGGATATGATGATTCCCAAGGAATATATTCTGATGTCCCTGGGGGTAGCCACCATTAGAAAGAAGATGTTGCCTCCTACGCTGGACTACACTCCCTCTGAGTCCGAACATGGCACGACACTGCCAACCTTCCCTGGCGACTCTTCATTACAAGAGTTCGAAGCAGAAAGTGCTACGTCTACTATCCCGTCCATCTCTCTTCATATAAGAACGACATACATAGCGGGGGATGAGCATGAAGGCTCTAGTGATCGATAGTGCCTCAAGGCCATGATGCAGACCATGAGCGAATCAAATCAAGTCTTGACCCAAGTAGTGGCAGACATCAAGGCATGTGTATCGTCCCAGCCACCGAGGGCCTCAGGTCAAACAAATCAGGACCATGGGACAAATGGGGACTCAAATATAATAGCTCCTTCTGTGGGTGGGCGTCATACCCTACCAGGACCGTCTGCTCCTTATGCGTCAAATGAAGCCTGATAAGCAATAAGGAAAGTCTGAGAACTTTGTGCTCGTCTGGACTCACTGGGCAATAGGGACACACTATGAGAGCTCGGGATATGATAACCATACCCCCCTCCCGAGTGGAAAGATGTGCCATATCCGCCCAAGTATAAACCCTTTAATATGAATCCATATGATGGAAATAGATCCCCCATCAGTACATGAGTTATTTTGAGACGGCAATAAGGCACTTACTTCATAGTGATGCTCTCCTCACCAAGATCTTTGTGGGGGCATTGTCCGGAGTAGCAATCGACTGGTTTTGCAGTCTGCCAGATAACTGTATCTCGTCATTTGATGATCTCAAGGGTCTTTTTCTCAAAAGATTCTATGACGGAGGAAGCAACATGATGATGTCCTCCCCGGTGGATGTTACCAAGGGAAAAGGGAACTCGCCCAAAATTATATTGAGCATTTTCAAGAAGCATTGCTAAGGCTGCCACCAGGCAATCCTGAGTCAACATTGATGGACATTTGCCACCAAAACTTACTTTCGGTAGTCAGCCTCTGGATGGGCGACGGTCTGTTCAAAGAGTGGACGACATTCATCATAAGCGCTGTTAGCACTGAGAAGAAGGTCAAGAATGTCCGGCTCTTGGAAATCTAAATCCTTGTCTCCGATGATAGGGGAAAGCGTCCTAACAACAACAACAGTGGCAACAACAACAATGAGGGAAAAGGGAAGCAAGCCCTGTTGGCCAACTTAACAAAGAAGCCCGAGCAAAAGACGGTTGAGGTTCCAAAGTCCCAGGAGACTTACTCCTTTGAATACGACGATGTTATTCCTATCTTTGACGTACTAATAATGGGTGGTAAGCTTTGGCTCCCCGATGTCAAGCGCCCTGTAGAGGGATCTGAGATGAACAATCCAAAGTAATGCCACTTTTATCGGTACATCCACCATGCGACGTGGGATTGCTATATACTCAAACGGTTAACTTGGACTTCAACGACAAGACATTTGCCGCTAACATGATGTCCCTCCAATTTGGTAATTTTTCTGCGATGGAAGCCCAAGACCGAATTATCCCGTTCCTGAAGGCAACAATGGAGGTAGTCAATCTTCTACCAGCTAACGACCAAGCATCTGGGCTAATACCTCTTACTATATCTCGGAGCAAGATCATATGGGTCCACACGGATCTTGTCCCAGACTTGGTGTAACAAGCTACGACTTTCACAGTAAAGTCTAAAGCATGAAAAACCAAGTCCTGCCACCTTGTTTCTTCTACCTCTAAAGAGGCCTGGACAGGGGCAACCAGGTCGGGCCATACCTACCAACGAGATTATGAGGCTCTCGACGTCAATTTGCCTTCAACTACTGCACCTGTCATGTCTGATCCTGGTCCATCTTAACCCCTACCAACGGATAAGTCCAAACAGAAAGATGGTCGCTTCGATAAGCTGTTGCATAATAAAATGTCTTATGGACTAGAAAAGCCCTACAACTTTGACGTCTTGGCTCAACTCGCTAATACTGGGCAAAGTTGTCATTGTTTGAGCTTCTCCGACTCTCTAGAGATACCTGGAACTCTCTGATTGAGGCATTACAAATGCCAACGCCTACCTGGCACAAGTTAAGCCGTCAGTAGAGGATCCAACCGCATGCCCCCACTATAACAATGTGATGGAAGCGGTATCCAATATCATATTTTTGCAACAAGATATATTTACTACATCATTGACGTGAACGTATTCTACAATGACGTGATTGACGTGAACATATCCTACAATGTCCTACTAGGACGACCATGGATACACGAATACATGATCATGCCATCAACCCTATACAAATGTCTAAAGTACGTGAATGATCATGGGACGGTCAAGACGGAGTTCGTAGATGTTAATCCTTTCAAAAGGATCAAGGACTATTACTCTGATGCACTCTTGTACAAGCAAGTCTACCAAGATGAATGTGGCAATGATGTTGACAATGAGGCAGAGGCCAGGACAACACCAGATGAACCCTTGAGAGTACATTTAAAGGCACGTGCTCCTGATACAACCTCTCCCCTCGTCGTAAAACTACACAGGAAGGCACCCAAACCTCTAGTCATTCGTCTTCATAGGCCAAGTAGATCACCAAAGAAAGATCCGACGACATCTACTACGCCCGAACCTCTGGTCGTTCACCTTCATAGGCAAAGTCGATCGCCAAAAGAAGATTCGACACCATCTACTACACCCAAACTGCTGGTCGTTTGCCTTCATAGGCCGAGTCGACCACCGAAGGATGCTCCGTTACCTCTTACCGCATCTGAACCTATGGTAGTAAAGCTGCACAAAAAACATTTAAAGTTGTCGTTCGCACTGGGGTAGATCTCAAAAAGGACGAACTGGAGGAGTATATAGCTGCTCATGCAGACGTCCCTTCTCTCGACGATATAATTCCTGAAGAAAAGATACTTTATTTTATGAATAAAGCGTTATCTTTAAACTCCTCGAAAGTTGCATACGTAAGCACATTGTACTTAATAGAGCACGGTCTGGGCCTGCACCTACAGACACAGATAACTACCACCCTTGTGGTAAACTGGATTCTCCCCACCCAAAAATCTTACTTCCTAGTCCCAGCTAGGAAGAGGGGAGACAAACTTATCATCTTTGGCAGAGTAGAATGCCCTCGATCCTTCGTCCCTGAAGAACTAGATCTAGAGCCAGATATCGGCAAAATGTTACTCCATCGGTATAGCTCTCAAGACAAGCACCTTATCCAGAAGATGGGGTAAGATCTGAAGGCCATTAAGGGTTTAAACTACGACAAATATCGAGGCTGCCTCTGCGTTTGTCTGCTCCTGCAGGCAAATACGAGGACTACTACCATAAGACCAAGCATGGCTTAGGGCATGTAACGCCTCCTACAACCCCCGAGAGTTCAGATGAAGGAGACAAGGTGCACTCTCACTCTTCATAATCTTCCGCTTGGGACTCCAACATCAGTATTGGGGAGATGCTCAAGCAAACATTGTCTGCCAATATGGTGTCAGCTGACCATGAGAAAGACGACGAGAATCCACCAAAACTCTTTAAAGTAGAACCGTGGGCCCAATTCCTAGGCCCATAATGGGAGATACGGTTCGAACAACGAGAACCTCCTACCGAGGAAGAAGTCGTACAAGTCAACATTGGCAACGAATCCTCCCCTAAACTTATCTTTATCAGCAAGAGTCTGACTGATGAGGATAGGCAGGGAATACATTGATGTCTTTGCCTGGAGATACAAAGACTTACCGGGACTGGACCCATAAATTATGTTTTACAAGCTTAACATCTAACCGAACGCTAAGCCACCAGGATAGGCAGGGAATACATTGATAAAAATCTATAATAATTACTAATTCTAATAGATATTAATAACCAAGATTTGATTTAGGATTCTATAGGGATAAGATAATAATAAATAATATGCAAATCTTTCAAGAAGAATATTGCCTAGATTTGATTGGCATGGTAATATCATGGTGGCAATTTAATTGTAGGTTGCTAATTAAAGAAAGTTTAGATTGAAAAATAACCATGAATAATTTATATATATAAGAATAACTAAATATTAATTAAAATAAACTATGGTTGCTACACTAGTACCATATTAATGCTACATGGTAGAATTTTGAGTTACAGAAAGATCCTACGAGTAGTGTCTCTTGTGTAGAATACTTCCTATGAAGGACAATATAGATTTTGAAGTCGTCCTATATCATTAATGTCCAAGATATGGTGAAGTATCCTAATAAAAGAATTAGGTTTTAATTGGTTTTAAATATGCTAAACAAATACAATAAATATAAAAATAAATACTAAATACCTATTTTGGGTGAGGGGGTTTACAACCTACCCATCTTAGAAAATTTTGTCCTCGAAATTAAGAACATGGCACAATCTATAAAACAATAATGCGGTATGTAAAGTCATACCTGAAGACTTACATAAGTAAGAAAAATGCTATAAGATCAAATCCTTCCGCTTCCAAGTCGATTCATCCGGTGAATGATACTTCCAAGCAACACGGACTAGTCGAATGGTCTTCCCCTTTAGCACCTTCTTTCTACGGTCGAGAATCTCAATTGGCTGCTCCTCGTAAGACAAACTTGGTCCCACGGTGATCTCTGAATAGTCCAGTACATGGCTGGGATCCGCCACATACCTTCTCAATTGTAAAACATGGAACACATCGTGGACACCATCCAAGGTTTGCGGTAATGCTAGTCTGTAAGCAGCCTCGCCAACACGCTCCAATATTTTGAACGGTCCAATGTACCTCGGACTAAGCTTCCCTCTACCTCCAAATTTGATGGTTTCTCTAGTAGGGGAGATCCTTAAGAACACATGATCTCCAGCCATGAACTCTAGGGCTCGACGGTGAGTATCTGTCCATTGCTTCTGTCTGTCTTATGCTGCTCGAAGGTGACCTTGGATCTTCTTGACCTTCTCTACCGTACGAGTCACTAGATCTTGTCCAAGTATCTGTCTTTCGCCTACATCACACCAACATACTAGAGAGCAACATTTTCTTCCATATAATGCTTCAAAAGGAGCCATCTGTATGCTTGCTTGGTAGCAATATTGTAGGAGAACTCCACTAAGTGTAAGTGATCTTCCCAAGATCCTCTAAAGTTGTCACTCTGTTCCAAATATATGTATTTGGAGCATAATTTTTTTTTCTAGCATAGTTATATATTGTAGAGGAGACTAGACCCATTCTTTGGTTTACTTAGCTCTTGGTTTTTTTGTTTGGTTTTGTTTTATCATGAGTTGAACCCATGGTCCAAACCGTAAACCCTCCATATATAATCCAACTTTACTCTCTCTCCTCTTATTTTTCCTCTTCCATTCTCTTTCTTAGGTTTTTCTCCTCCATAGGCAAGTAAATCTTGGAAGAAATAAAGAAACCCTTTATATTTTTTGTTTCATTATGTTCCTTATATAATTCCACATGCATTTGGAACTTGGTATTTTTGGATTTGGTTGATGGATTAGTGTAGATCTATATTTTATGTTTTAGGATTTTCTATATGTTCTTGAATGTTCTTTGGTTTTGATGTCTTAAAACTTAATATTTTCAAAAACTTATTGTTCTAGGTTAATAAATACTTGATTTTTAGTAGTTTAGAACTTTACTTTGCTGGATTTGGACTTCGTTTGAGGTCTTTATAGAAGAAACAAGGTTTGTATTTTTGAGCTTTTTCGTAGCCAAACTTGCTGGATGGGACAAAGGAGCTCCATGTGCCCAGTAGATTGCATACAACCTAGATTTCTCGCCCAAGAGATTTTATGCGGCCATCTTGTTGGACGTATGAAATAGATTTCTACACATGCATCCTTTGGCCAAATGCTTGAAACTTGAACAAATAAAATTTTCTCTATGTCCCAAAAGATTTAATGCGACCAAGTTTGTATACAGCCCAGAGGAGCATGTGGCCTAGTCGACCATGCGGCCAGGCGATATGTGTCCCTCTTCTTTTGGACACATAACTACTTACTGACTCAGCACGACTTTTTCTACTCTTGTATTTTCTTCTGTCACTTTTATCACATGTCACAACAGTCACTTTTTGACTTGACTTGACTTATAATTATTTTTTGTCACATCACATATTTTCTGAAGAGTTGACTTGACTCTACTAATGCGGCCTTGACCTGATGCGGCCTTGAACTCATGCGTTCTGTTGGTTCATGCAGCCAGTTTGATCATTGGGCCAACTGACTCATGCGTCCACTTTGACACCTGTTTGGTTTAATATTTTTATTTGATTAAATGATTGTGATGCTATGCGTTAACTTAGAAATAAATTATTTGATCCATATGTGACCACGCGCTAAATGACTAATTACCTGGCATGAGCCTGTAGATATGGTCCTACATGTACTTACTAACTGATTTGGCTACTTTTCCTAGATTACCTTATTATACGTTAGACAGAATAAGGGGCATAGTTCAACTCGAGGGAGGGTCTGCAATCTCGATCCTTTTTTGGTTTAAGGATTGTGGATCTGATCTCGAGAGGTTCTCGCACTACTATTATTTTATCTATCAATATAATAAAATAATAAATAATTATGACCATTATTTGCTGGTCCTATCCTGAATTTATTGCTACATGATAACTTGTCAACAACCTGGATACTAGAACTCGTTCCTGCCCTGACTATTATATCTGTGTTGATACACTTGATCGCACCCAGAGTGCTACTCGATATATAGTTAGCCGTCGTGCCACATACACTTGCTACGAGATATATGTAATTATTTTCTTGCACGAATTCGATAGTTGGACAGTGACTTTAGCCGTGGCTAGATAGTATTGATTGTTGCATCATACTTGGATGAATCCAGATTTAATATTGAGAGATAATGTGGATTCGTATCAAGAGTACCAATACATAAAGTACGATATTTAGGAATGAATATTCATATGACCACGGTATAAGATTCTAAATCAGTTAGGTTAACTAGGCAACTTAATTTGCAGAGCATTGGAAGGAAACGGTATCTAGAGACCGTGCATGTCGAACCACCCTAAGTTAGCTGGGAGTAAAGGCTGGCTACCATGGATGTTGTATATCATCCGCACTAGTAGAATGTAGTATCTGACTTATTTATAACTCGATCCAGTATCTTTCCTATAGAAAGCCTAGAACTGCTAATGATCATTAAATTAGCTCAAGACCCTTATAAGGGACTGGTGCATCATATATTCTTGCTTGTATATCATTGGTTCAGCCAGCCCTGCTCGATTATGGTACGATATGAGGATACCTATATATTACATTATTGGAATAACTCAAAGATCACATATCAAGCCGTAACACATGTTTGTCCATTAAATCAGTTTTAGTTAGAGAAGTAGATTGTTACAGCATGAAAGTTTAAATCATGTCCTTATTTGGTTGTTGAGTTGCGTTGTTGTGTTACAACAAGACATGAATCGAAGCTACTTGTAATCGCTATATTATTTTATGTAAATTTTGTATCCCTGGTTGTTTATTATGCCTTATATTGAGTGGAATTAGGGACATAGACTGTCATGACATAATAGTCAACTGTCACGACCCGCACCCGGTGTATAGATGCAAGTAGGGAACAACGTCCAGCTCACGCCGTAGAATCGACGGTAGAATATTGTTTGGATAATCTATATAGCAATATAATAAGCCACCAACAATATCAATATACTCAATCACAGATCTAAGATGAAGAATAGTATGAATATGATAAATGAATAGAATAGTCACAATACAACTGATGAGTCAAAATAATAACATCAATGAGTCTGAGAAAAACTAAATAATATACTGGAGACAAATCCAGTATAAGAGAATGACTAAGATACTATAAGTCCTGAGCCATTTGTCTCAATCGGGATGAGTCCCTCCTAAGCCAGGGTCTCTGGCTCTAAGCCCACAACATCCTGATATCCGTAATGAGTAGGGTACCACTCCTCAGTGTCATCTGAGAAAAATATATCCAGTCAGGAAAGGAGCAGAGTACATCTCTAACAGCAGTTCTAATCAATGATATAAAATATGTAACAGTAAATAGATGTGAATATATAAGATGCAACATATAAGTACAAGATATGTACAATAAAGAAATACTGAAATAAATACGAAAATGAACAATATGGCAATGAACAAGAATACAAATAACTAAGTGAGTGAGTACTAGCTTTAACATGTGATCGGCTTGGAAACTTGCTGTAAACCCCCTCGACCAAAATTTAGGTCTACTTAGCTTAAATAGAGAGACTAGGGTTAGTTTGAATCCAATTAGAATTAGAACACAGTGTTTTAGATTTATTGTGCAATATTTGTATCACTTAGTGTACCTTACCGTTGCTTCAATATTTGGAGCGCTACACTAGCATTTACCTTCAAACAAATTTTATACACTTTTTTTGACGTGCCAATCTTCCATTCTGACCCTTACGTAACTTATAAATACTCTCTCTTGTACTTTATTTTAGTCGCATAATATTCGTTACAAACGTCCATGTTTAAATTTAAATAAATTCAAGTTTGCATCTTTGTCCGTTACAATCAAAATTGGAGACACAACCTTAAACTATTTTGTATAACCCAAATTATGATATTATTCTATTCTGAGTCTGCTATATCCATGATACTTGTGTCCCACCCAATTTTAACTGTATATATTTCCAATTAATTAAAGAGCACGAATTATACAAATTTTACTTAAATTGGTGTAAGGACCCAAGCTCACCCAAAACTAGACCCAACTCCAACCCAAACCCCCACTCACACCCTCAAGGTTTATACTAAATACCATACACCATTTTAGCCCACTACATCACACCAAATATGGTATTTTCCCTAATCCAATCCCAAATTCCACCATTTGTTCAATTTTTCAATTGCTAGGGACCTATCAACCTAGCCCATTTACACCCTACTTTCCTTCATGTGAATATTTCCCTCACCCTAGAATAATACCCAGCTAGCCTAATTCTCGAGGACAGCCCCTATCTCTTTTCTCCTATATATATACAACTCTCTCTCTCTCTCTCTCTCTCTCTACAACCTAAAAACCACCCTAGCCGAAACCCTATTTTTTTATCCCTCATCAAACCGGCCGCCTACTCTTTCCCCGATTACCCACTGCACATCCACCGCCTCAGCCACCTTCCTCCTCCGTCTGTACCCCCTTGATGCCAAACCACCACCAGCAGCCAGCCTCCTCCTCCTCCTTCTCCATTCGTCATCATCACCATCACCATCCCGCTAGCAACCCGACTCCCTTTCTCCCTGGTCATCTCCACTGCCAACATCACCACCATAAGCAACCACTGCCACCTTAGACCACCACCACCCTGACCACCTCACCCACGGCCATCCCCACCGCTAGCAAACCGCCGCCGCTATATCTACTGCCGTTGCTGCAAACCGCTGCCGGAGCTGCTGCTGTCGTGTGCTGTGTACGCTAGAACTTATGTATCGATGTGTCGTTGAACGGACACGGGTAATGTGAAACCTAGTGCTGTGTGTGTGTGTGTGTGTGTATTTTGGAATAAAATTTGTGTTAGATTTTACCTCATAGAAATTAAGGTTATTTAATGTGAACACTGTGTTGACCTAGAGGATTAGACATTGGCCTTGTGCACTCTAACATGATAGCTAGGACTAGTATTTATGTACTATACATTATTTAGTTTCGTAACGTATTTTGATATTTCGTTATCTTGCTATATACGATAATTTAGGATATGACACGTGTACGTTTTAGCTACGTGCACACGCGACCCTACTAGTTGACCAGTCGTGACCCTCTTACGTCAGATTCTAAGTACAGCATAGTATTTCCTGTGCGTACTATTATAATGACTGATGATTATATTATATTATATTATATTATATTATATTATATGACTAGGGTCGCTGGACCGTTCAGGCGAGACTTCTGGAGCAGGTTATTAGCACTCGTAGCTTGAGGACCCAGGCAAGTATACCTTGCCATATTTACTGTTTAATTTAAATAATAAATTGTTGCATGATATCTTGTTGCAATATTATATATAAACTGTGCGCATCCGAGAATGACTCGGTTGCAGTAGATGAATGCGTCGATGTGTGGTATAATTGACTTAGTCACTAGCAGACTCACCTACCATTGTGAGGATATTCTGATATCTTCCTAGACTGACACTTTTATATGCATCACGATGACAAACTTATGTTGGGATGCGGGTTCGCATACCCTACTAGCTATCGGTGCGTGTGACATGCATCACGGTTTAGTATGTAATAAGGGTTATCTAATTAGTTGAGACTTGGCATATAGTTACGTGGTATCCACGTCGCGTATTCGACTTGTATATCTACATTAGACGGAGAGGACAACCAGAAGGCGTATAGGATACACACATTAGAATCCGTAGTATCCAGAGGAGCCACGGATCCAATGACTTCCTTTATACAAATACCGCGTTCTTTGGAGCGATACAGACGTATATATATTTGTAGATACCTCATTCTTCAGAACGATGGACATTACATGTATATATACCACGCTCTTAGGAGTGTTGGACGTTATGCCTACAATAACCCATCCGTACCAAGGTTGTCCTCATATTGCATTCACTTAGATGGTTAGAACACCCCTTATTTTATTCAGTATTTATATATGGCATGCATTTTTGTATCTTGTTACGTCCTTTTGAGGACTTGGTTCCCTTCCAAATTTGGACGAGGCTTACTATCCTACCTTGTACGGACCCGTACAGGAGACGAGGTACGCATCCGAGGAGGAGCTAGAGGTGCTTCCATCAGAGTTTCCTTGATCATTAGTAGGCCTTTCGCCTAGGACTGGAGCATCCTTATCTAGTTAGCCGCTGCTCTAGTCATTACTCTCTTATCTGTCTTTCAGTACTCTTATTTTGTCATTGTAGTGGGTTTGTTCCTATTACACATATTTTGGATTGTACTATGACATTTCAGACTTGCACTTATTTTCCAGTATTTATTTCAGTACTTCTTATTTATATTGTGGATGAGTTTAGACATTACCTGATGTATGATAGTATTAGACTTGTTAGTATTTTAGGACACGTAGTATACTTCTTCGGATCTATTAAATTGTGTAATCCCTCGGAGACGTATTAGCTAGCTATTGCCACGTGGCCTGGTCCCGTATATTTTGGGACTAGGGCGTGACATGGTTTTAGTGGTGGCCTATACAGGTCTGTTTATCGCTTGTGGTATGGTAAAATTCCTAGTGAGCCTGTAATATGATAGAAATTACTAGATCTTATCCACCTTGATTACGTCTTTGAACCTCTTTCGTATTTTTAAATATCTACATCATATTTGCTTATTTCCGTACTCTTTTAATGGAGTTCTATCTCTTACAGCGAGATGAACTTGCACATCGAACGTGGGGCATATGGTGCCATAGTGCCAGCTGCCACCACATAGAGGGAGGAGACATCCCAAGGACCACCCGGAGAGCAACCACCATTCCAGGCCCCGGTGATCCCATAGACCCCGCCGATGCATTGGCACCAGACTTCTCCTGACGACCTGACCCAGCAGTACGAGGGTCAGACTTCTCAGACTATCCCGATGCAGCACTTCGAGTGCCAGACTTTGAGGGCTACACTGATACCACAGCCCGAGAGGCCAACATCGGAGGAGACACCTACGACACAGCCGAAGGTTCTATTGCCACCACATTCACCCTTTATACCACAAATGCCACAACCGGAGGGACAGTCGCAGATGTTTCTGTTCTTCCAGACTATGATGCAGGCACAGTGGCATCAAATCGAGATGTTGAGACAGAGCTTGATGGAAGTTCTGGAGAGGATACCTGCCCCAGCACCCGACCAGCACCTACACCAGTTCAGCCAACTGGTACTGTACGGGGGTTTTGCCAGATGGGCCCGGATACTTTTTCGTGCAGCGAGACCGCAGAGGAGATCTCCAATTAGGTCGCCAATACGGAGATGCTACTGGAGGATTCTCAGCTACATTCGGACCTTTGGATGACCGCAATGAGGGCCCAACTGAAAGACAATGCCCATTACTGGTGGGACTCCATAGAGCACAGTGTCGACAAGACGCTTACATGGGAGCAGTTCTTAGAGTACTTTAATACGAAGTATTTTCCGGCTACAGTCAGAAATGCCCTATACTTCCAGTTCCTACACCTGGAGCAAGGGAATATGACCATAGACGCATACGACATAGAGTTTAGCCGACTTAGCAGATTTGGTGCTGCCTTGATACCCAACGATCTGGAGAAGGCCAGGGGATTCCATCACGGCCTAACTTTCGGACTGTAGAGGTACACTATAACCCAGGCGAGGATCTCTTATGAGGAGGTTCTTTCAGAGGTAAGGATCCAGGAGGCCATTGGCAGAGGAGCGAGGCGTTCCAGCATAACCGCACCAGCCAGAGTTCAGCCCAGAGCAGAAGGACCGATCTGTCGTCTGGGAGCGTAGACACAGCAGAGGACAGTGCCATACCAGCACAAGGAGGTTCTGACTTGTCACAATTATGGCAAGAAGGGACACGTTGTCAGAGATTGCCGAAAGAATCTTGGATTATACATGATATGTGGAGCCAGCACCTTGAAAGAGATTTCCTACAGCACAAGGATGCAGTACTACAGACAGGACAGAGGCCAGCAGCACCAGTCCTAAGTATATTACCCCCGCCAGGAGGTCAACATCCACCAGCACCCAGAGGATTACAGAGGGGACCACCCTTGGCCCCATAAGAGGTACAGTTTGATCGAGCCAGACAGCAGGCCGGAGGGTAGAGGCATGGGCAGGCCTTTACACTTGCAGCAAATGAGGAGGAACCAGATGGGAAAGCTATCACAGGTACCATTTTAGTTGCATCATTTCCTGTGACTGCGTTATTTGATTCTGGTACTACACTATCTTTCATATGTAGTAGTTTTGTAGCCATGCATAGAGTAGCTACTTCCTCCTAACCTAAAAGTTGGAAGATTCTTACCGGAGAAGGCATTGTACCGGTTACCTGCACTATTAGAACGTGCTCGATAGTCATGTGAGGTAGGGAGATGAGAGCACAATTTTTGGTATTCCCGATGCCAACCTTCGATGTTGTGTTAGACATAGACTGGTTGAGCCAGTACAATACCATACTGAATTACCGAAAGGGTAGCGTCATTTTTAGACTGCCAGATCAACGAGAGTTCGAGTACGTGCGAGGGACCATCGAGCGAGGAGTAGGTCAGACAACTGGAGCTTACATGACTATGGAGACAACACCCCCACCGATAGTTGCTGAGTTCGAGGATATTGTTTCGGAGGAATTGCCAAACTTACCGCCAGATAGAGACGTAGAGTTCACTATTGAGTTAGTACCCAGAGCATCGCCGGTATCTTCAAATGTGTACCGTTTGGCGAAGAAGGAATTGGATGAGCTGAAGCTACAGTTAGAGGAGTTGCAGATCAAGGGATTTATTCGTCCTTGTGCATCACCCGGGGGAGCACTAGTATTGTTTGTACCAAAGAAGGATAGGACAGTCTGTATGTGCATTGATTACAGAGCCCTTAATGCTTTGACTATCAAGAACAAGTACCCCCTGCCGCGGATTAATGATTTGTTCGACCAGCTAACAAGACCAGTGGTGTTCACGAAGATCGAATCACCAAGTCCGCTCACTTTTTATCCTTCAGAGTTTGGCAGTCTACGGAGGTCTTAGCAGATATGTATATGAGGGAGATCGTGTGACTGCATGGAGTGCCAGTCAGTATAGTGTTTGACAGGGATACGACGTTCACATCTTACTTTTAGCAGAGTATGCAAGAGAGTCATGGTACCCACATGAAGTTCAGCACATCATATCACCCGCAGACAGATGGCCAGTCCGAGCGCACCATTCAAACGCTGGAAAACATATTGAGGGCGTGCATGCTTGATTTCAGTAGATCATGGAAGGACCATTTATATTTGGTCAAATTTTCCTACAATAATAGCTATCAAGCACGCATTAGCTACCCAATACTAATCTTAATACCCAACTCAATATCACCCATCTTAATACCCATTTACATTTGGTTAAATTTTTTTACAATAATAGCTATCAAGCGAGCATTAGCTACCCAATACTAATCTTAATACCCAACTCAATATCACCCATTTACATTTGGTCAAATTTTCCTACAATAATAGCTATCAAGCGAGCATTAGCTATCATCTCACCCATCTTAATACCCAACTCAATATCTTGAGTATCGACCCAATATCTTGACACTTACCATGGTATCTCAAGGTAATGCTCTTAGTATACATTAGCTACCCAATACTAATCTATATACTAATATGCAATTTCTAGTACCAACTACCAAACTAATCACTAATTACTAATATATATATACGTACATACCTACATACACAACTAGAGGTACATAAGTATATACGTAGAGATCTAATCTTATCAATTAATCATAAGTACATACATATAGATAACTTAATTAACTAGATAACTAGCTAAACTATATGTATACCTATCTATTCATAACTACCAACTATCAATTAACTACCTAACTATTTCCACTAACTACTAACCCACTGATAAACCATACCTTACCTCGCCTCACAATGATGTTGCTGCTACTGTGCTGAAATGAACGCTCTGCTACATATTGTTCACTGGACTATTGCAGACGCTGCTACTCGCACTGCAGTGCATTTGTTGTTGCTGCTGCTGTTGCAGCAATGGCTGCTCACTGCTACGACTGAACTGCTTGGTGTTGTTGCTGCAGCAATGGCTGCTCGCTACTGTGATTGAACCGCTTGATGTTGGTACTGCAGCAATGGCTGCTTGCTGCTGCGACTGAACTACTTGATGCTGCTACGGTGGTTGCTCTACTCTACTTACTATTACACGCTGGAGGCTGTTGTTCACTGATTCCTGGTAAGTAATTCAGTCACTGCCCGACCCCTCTAAAACCCATCGCATACACAACACACAACACAAACTCAAACACTCATGGTTAAGTAGAAGTATCATAAATATATAACCACTAACACACATATAAACACAACTATTTACATAGCACCTATAAATATGTATGTATCAATACACATAACATATAAGTACCTATTTATCTACATATATATATACACATACATGTGTACATCTATATGCATACATATATAACTAGATACATATATAATATAACCATTTACACACATAACACCTATGTACTTATATATACCATTATATATATATATATATATATATATATATATATATATATATATATATATATATATATCAAACTATATATATAAACACTTCTCTCAACATATCTACATATAGATAGCATCACACACCTAAATATATATATACCACATACATGTATACATATAACATAACTATTCAAATAGCTATATATAGATGTATAACTACATATATATTTAAATACATATAAATACTTGATTCACTAGTACATCCATATCTACATACAAATATCCATACATATATACATAGCTATCTATATACATATACATAATATTATATACATATACATATAAATATATATGTTACCAATAGATATGAACAATAGAAATTGGATCTAGAAATACAACACAACAAACACGTGGAGTGCATCGCACCCGTATCACACTAGATCTATGATACGCTTGCGATACGAGTACACCACACAACCAAATATACCCTAAAGGACACAAGCAAGTCTAAAATACTATATACGAATAATACGAAGAGTCAAACACACATCTATGTGTCCGTGTCAAAATATGACATGCACAAAATCCTGTGTCGGAGGGAAAACCCCCAAATCAATACGTATCATCAAATTGTTACGATATGACCTACACGTATCTAATTGTGGATACGACACTAGCCATAAACAATCAAACACATGTCAATTTGGTTTAATTGACCAATTGACAACCACAACATGTCTCAATATCAAAATTCCCCCAAAATTGATACAAAATACACTATAACTTTCTCAATAGGTCTCATATGAACCAAATTCTAATTCCTATGGGTAGCCTATGCATGTGGAATAGTTTCTCATGGATAAATCTCATATTTAGAACCTAATTAAAGGTGAAAAATTAAATTGTAACTATTGCGAGATGGATTCCCAATACAACCTCCAAATTTGATAAAATTGGCCTTCAACTATTAGATCCTTGCTCCTCTTAGTAGATACTTGCTTCCTTATTCTAGATCCTTGCTCTACTAGTTTCTAATGGTGATTTAGGAAGGAATTTAGAGATTTTTGGTAGGAAATTGATGTGGGAATGGTTGAAAGAAATTCTAGATCTAGATTTAAATTGAAAAGAGGAGAGAGAAACTTTCCCCCCTCTTTTATATAGGCCGACCCCCTATGGCCCCTCCCTCAAGCTGCTATGTAATATCCATTATACCCCTTGGAGACTCTCGTAAAGAAATAATTAAGGAGGAAGGGTTCTAGTATAATAGTTTAATTAAATTAATCATCCTCTGAATGAATGGGCTTCTAATTGGGCTAAATTCTAACTAATTGTACATGTTGGTCCATGGATCTAATATAAACTAGTTAGGTCCAGTAACATTAGTCCAAAATAATAAACTAACATCTAACAATAATTAAATAATATAATAAATAATTATACAACATGCATAATAATTAATTATAAAATTACCAAAATATATTTTCCTAGAAAATATGGTAGTGACATCAACTCATGTCTTTGTTTGGTTGTTGGGATGCACTATTGTTTTACGATATCCTGTGGACTGAAACTATGACGCAGAATTATTCTAGCTTGACAATAATGAAGGGACGTATTCTATCTTGATGCGATGTGGCACTTTTTGTCCTTGTTTGGTGAAGGGGCATCGTGTCATATCATGGATGGGACATATGCCATTGATTATTGGTTAAGCATCTCAAGTTATAAACCTGGTTTTGTTTCTTCATTTTGTGTTTCCATATGATACTTGATATTTAGGGTCTAACCCCACTGGTTTTGTAAGGCAATATTTTGAGCCAGCACCGGAGGATCAAGAGTATCTCTCCTTCACTGATGGCTCGCACTAGAATAATGGCTGTTGGGGGTCACTAGTGGGTTCCTTCATTCACTGCTTGTCTTTCGTAAACTATAATCTTTTGGGCGTTTAGCCAACCGGCACTTGTTAGACGAAAAATCTAGACACTCATTCCCTATATGACATGTAATATATTCAGACTGCAACTGACTCACTATCATGTATACATTTGATTGTGTATCTGACATATCACTTATAATTGCTAGATCTCTAGAATATTCTGATGCGGCGTTGGGGAGGGCTTACTGCTTTATCTGAAATATTATATATTATTGCTATTTGTTTGAATGATTGATATAGAGAAGTTCTAGACCCTAAAAGACTTGATTGTAGTATGCACCCTCTTGTCTCTATTGCTTCGGTATTCCACAACGTGTGGGTTACTGAGTCATTCCCTCGCTCTCCAGTATTCTGGATCGGGGGCATGACAAAGTTTTAGTTGTGGCCCATGCAGGTCTATTTTTTAGACTTGTGGGGTGGCTTGATTATAAGAAATTTTAATCAAATATGTTCCTCCTTGAATTTCAGAATCTGCCTTCTCAAACTCAGCTTGACTTATGTACCATTGATTCCTTGATCCTTCTTGTCATGTTCTTGATTTATCTTGTGTCCTTTTCTTTAGAGATTCTCCAGAATCGGTGGTTGGAGCACCAGTAGTCTCAGCAGGACAAGGATCCATTGGCCCATAATAAGAGACATCACCTCTTACTAGAAGGATCAGGTTAGAACCCGTAAAGGAGCACGAGGAACAACATGTGCCAGAAGTTTCAGTGCCCCCGATTGTACCAGCAGTGCCAATAGCACTTGATACACCGACATTGCTAGAGATTATTCGAGGAATGATAGCGGCTCAACAATATTAGCAGCTTCAGCAGTATGAGCAGAATATGTTGTTGCATCAAGAATTATAGACGGTCTTGGAGAGAAGTGTTAGAACTGACTCAGGGGTGTCGGTAAGGTTATGACAACTCAACCCTTGGTACATTAATGGCACGGAGGACGCCATTACCACAGATGCTTGGCTGCAGAATATTGATACAATACTGACAACAGCTAGGGTTTCAGCCGAGGAACAAGTTGATCAGGTCCGATTGTAACTCTAGGACCTTGCCAGAGATTGGTGGGCACCAGAAGAGGTTGGTTTAAGACAACCTGTCTCATAGGACAACTTCAGAACCTATTTTAGGGTCAAGTATTTTGGAGTGGTAGCGCAACATGAGCTACAGCAGAGGTTTATCAATCTCAAGCTGTCTGGTAGGACGGTGGATGGCTACCCAGCAGATTTCTGCAGGCTTAGCAGGTTTGCCCCAATAATGTTGGAAACAGAACCAGAGCAGGCGATGAGGTTTCAATATGGACTTCATCTGGAAATTCAACAACAGGTAGAGGGCCATAACTATAGACCTTCGACGATTTATTGATCGCATCCAAGCGACATGAGCTGACAATGCAAGGGTTAGCTTTGAGGATAGGAGGCCAAAAGAGGTCTCTTACACAGAGCGAAGGAGGAGAACCAGCACAACGGATGTCAGCACCATCTCTTGGCATTTGCATTCATGACACAGCACGGAGGAGGCCAGTAGCATCGGCAGCAACAACACCAGCTCGGCCATATCAACGGAGGCAACAACAACAACAACGGTTGGAAGCGCTAGTAGAAGGTACGTATTATGGCAAGGAAGGCCATACCAAGGATATGTGTAGGGTAGCAAAAGGGTTATACCTACGATATGGTAGTCCAGACTATAATATCGTTAATTGTCCAATAATGTAGAGGATTGAAGGGCCAGTGCACTGATTAGCCTTACCAGCACCAAGGGAAGCTTAGTACAGGGGACCAGTACTGGCAGTCAAGCCTTTGGCTCAGTATCCATTACTGACACAAACTAAGATGTACGACCAGCAGAGTAATTAGCAGTATGGAAAGTAGAGGCCATAACTATGTATCCAAGGGAGGCAGTAACAAGGAGCACAACGAACCAAGGGCAAGATTTTACCCTATCACTAGAGAAGGCTTTGGCATCAGGTGACATGGTGGCAGGTAACATTCTCATTACATCTTTTCCTGCCATAGCGTTATTTGATTCGGGAGCATTTTATTCATTTGTATGTGCATAATTTGTGATACATATTGGATTTAAGTTTAAGGTATTGCCAGAGAGGCTGAATATACTCACTGGTAATGGTCTCGTAGGAGTTGATAGAGTATCTCTAGTGTGTCCAATCGTAGTGTGCGGGCATTTATTACCTACAAGGTGAATTGAGTTCCCTATGGGTAATTTTGACCTTATTCTAGGCATGTACTAGTTGAGAGACAGTCATGTGACGATAGATTACCGTAATGGTAGAGTGTTATTTAACATCCGGGCATAGAAGAGTTTATATTCAATAGAACGGTATGGAACCAACATGAAGATGGCATAGCAGCAGTAGCGGGAATTATGGATCAACTTCCCCGAATAATTGAAGAATTTCTTGATATATTTTCGAAAGATCTTCCAGGATTACCTCCTGTAAGATAAGTGGAGTTCTGTATAGAATTGAGGCAAGAAGCAGAACAAATTTTTAATAAAGTTTATCAGATGTCACTAATGGAACTAAACCAGCTATATCAACATGTGAAAGAACTGAAGGAGAAGAAGTTCATTCGGTCTAGTGGATCACCATGGGGAGCACCAGCGCTTATAGTAAAGAAGAAATACAGGACGACCCTGTTGTGTATCGACTACAGGCAGCTAAATGCATTAACAATGAAGAAAAAGTATCCATTGCCTACTTTTGATGACTTGTTTGACCAATTGAGCGAAGCAAAAATATTTTCCAAGATAGACCTTCGATCAGGATATTATCAAGGGTCCGGGAGCAACATATACCGAAGTTAGAATTTCGATCTCGATATGGATATTACAATTTTTTAGTTATTCCAATCAGATTGACTAATGCGCATACAATATTTATAGATTTGATAAATCGTATCTTCATGCCCTACTTAGATTAATTTATAGTGGTATTCTTGACATTCTTGTCTACTTTAATAGTGAAGAAGAGCATAAAAAAAAAATCTTCGGAGAGTATTGCAAGTTTTAAGGGAGCATCAGTTGTTTGCCAAGCTCAGTAAGTATGAATTATGGTTATATCTTGTATCATTCATGGGGCATAACATCTCAGGAGTAGGAGTATCAGTGGACCCCAAGAAGGTCGAAGTAGTAGAGAATTGGCCAGTCCCGAAGACAGTAGTAGAGTTGCGAAGGTTCTTAAGGTTAGCAGGATATTATCGAAGGTTTGTGGCAGACATTGCACGAATTTTGATGCCAATGACTCATCTAACCCATAAGGAGGTAAAGTTTGTTTGGACGGCAGAGTGCCAAGCAACATTCGAGAAGTTAAAAGAGAAACTGATATCAGCACCGTTCCTTACACTTCCAGTAGGATCAGGAGGGTTCACATTTTATTATGACACATCTGGGAAAGGACTCGGGTGTGTGTTGATGCAGCACGAGAAAGTGATAGCCTATGCGTCTCAACAGCTTCGAGATTATAAGCAAAATTATCCAACATATAATTTGGAGTTAGCAGCAGTAGTATTTGCACTCAAGCTATGGAGACACTACCTATAAGACGTCCGGGTAGAGATATTCATAGATCATAAGAGTTTATAGTACATATTCACCCACAAGGACCTGAATATGAGGAAGAGGTTGTGGCTATAACTGTTTGCTGATTATGATGTAGCACTTCACTATCATCTAGGCAAGTCAAATTTGGCGGCAGATGCTCTAAGTAGGAGAGGCAGTGTATTTGTCTTGATAACTCAGAAGCACATATTAGAAGTTCTTCGAGAGATAGGCATCGAGGTAGTGTTACCTCAAGGAACATGAATACTATCCAGTCTTCAGATTTAGTCAACCTTGGTGGAGAGGATCATGGTGGCTCAAGTAAAAGATTTTGAGATTCAAAAGTTAGGATTGAATGTCAGCCATGCTTTAGGAAGGAATTAAGGATTCATGAAGTTGAAACACTTAAATTTGGAGACCGTCTTTGTGTGCCATGTGGAGATATCAGACAGAAAGTAATGACCAAGGTACACAATTCTCAATATTCTATTCATCCAGGAGGCACGAAGATGTACCATAATATTAAGCAATATTTCTAGTGGAACGAAATAAAAAGAGAGAGAGAGCTCAGTTCATTTTATTATATCTCATATGCCAGCAGGTGAAAGCAGAGCAGCAGAGACCAGCAGGATTATTGTAACCCTTGCTTATTCCAGAGTGGAAGTGGGAACACATTATGATAGACTTTATGACCGGTTTACCTAGATCCCTTATTGGACGTGATATAGTTTGGGTAATAGTAGATTAACTCATGAAGGTGGCTAAGTAGGGCAGTCCATAGAGCAGTTAGCAGAGATGTATATGCGGCATATAGTGAGGCAGTATGAAGTTCCTGCAAGTATAGTCTCAGACCGTGATAACCGCTTTACGTCTCATTTTTGAGAAGTTTATACGAGCGCTTGAGTACTAAGTTGAGATTCAGTATCCTGTACCATCCTCAGACAGACGGCCAATCAGAGAGGATAATACAAACATTGATAGATATGCTGCAGGCTTGAACTTTAGACCTTGGTGGGTCTTGGAAAGATCACCTTCACTTAGTTGAATTCTTGTACAATAACAGTTAATTGGCCAGCATACAAATGGCTCTATTCGAGGTATTATATGAAAGGAACTGCAGGTCACGTTTATCATGGAATGACATTGGAGAACGAAAGATATTGGGGCCTAAGATGATCAAACAGACTATTGAAGTGCTTAAGCAGATTAGAGAGCGGCTTTGAATTGCACAATATCGTCATCGTCATTAGGAAGATCAACATCGTAAGCCATTAGAATTTTCTGTCAGGGACCATGTATTTTTGCAGATTTTGCCTGACCGTGGAGTCATTAGGTTTGGGGTTCGCGGGAAGCTTAGTCCGCGGTATGTTGGACCGTTCTATATTCTCGAGAGGATAGGGGATATTGCCTATCATCTTACCCTTCCACCTTCGCTACATGAGGTGCACGATGTCTTTTATGTGTCTCAATAGCATAGGTATATCATGGATCTGAGTCATGTCCTCGATCACTCTGAGTTAGTCATTGGTACCAATTTGACTTACAAGGAATGGCCCGTATCCATATTGGACTAGAGAGAAAGTACTCAATAACCATACTATCCGTCTTATTCGTATTGCTTGGGGGCATCACCCTTTGGAATAGTCGACGTGGGAGCGCAAGGATAATATTCAATCTCGGTAACTGTACCTATTTGACTCATAAGGTATATTTTCTTTGTAAGCCTCCTCATCTTTCATTCCATGATCGGCAAGCACTCATAAGGGATAAAGTTGCTTCGCTTTATTATAGGTGTTGTTCTTATACATGCTTATTTGTATGTGTAGATTGCTTGTATATAGTTGTTGCTTGCTTTTATATTTTTAGCTAGCCTTGTGTTTGAATTCCTAGGACAAAATTTTTCTAAGGTGGGTAGAGATGTCAGTCTCCGTTCCCAATATATGTATTTGGAGCGTAATTATTTTCTTTCTAGCGTAGTTATATGTTGTATAGGAGACTAGACCCATTCTTTCGTTCACTTGGTTCTTGGTTTATTTGTTTTGTTTGGTTTTATCATGAGTTAAACCTATGGTCCAAACCGTAAACCCTCCATATATAACCCAATCTTACTCTCTCTCTCTCTCTCTCTCCTTTCATTTATCCTCTTCCACTCTTTTTCTTAGGTTTTTCTCTCCACCTCCATAAGCAAATACATCTTGCAAGAAATAGAGAAATCCTTTATATTTTTGTTCTATTATGTTCCTTATATGATTTTTCATGCATTTAGAACTTGGTATTTTTGGATTTGGTAAATGGATTAGTGTATATCTAAGTTTTAAGTTTTAGGGTTTTTTATGTGTTCTTGAATGTTCTTGGGTTTTGATCTCTAAAAACTTAATATTTTTGAAAACTTATTGTTCTAGGTTGATGAGCACTTGATTTTGAGTAGTTTAGAACTTTTCTTTGCTGGATTTGAACTTTGTTTGAGGTTTCTGTGGAAGAAACAAGGTTTGAGTTTCAGAGCTTATTTGTGGCCAAACTTGCTGGATGGGGCGAA
Organism: Iris macrosiphon; assembly: GCA_036927795.1. Lineage (NCBI taxonomy): Eukaryota > Viridiplantae > Streptophyta > Magnoliopsida > Asparagales > Iridaceae > Iris > Iris macrosiphon. The sequence continues at coordinate 108,104,561 of JAYESA010000007.1, read as the reverse complement.
GGAGCTTCATGCACCCAGCAGATTGTATGCGGCCTATACTTCTAGCCCAAGAGATTTTATGCGGCCTTCTTATTGGACTCATGGAATAGATTTCTTCACATACGTCCCTTGGCCAAATTCTTGAAACTTGAACGAATGAAATTTTCTCTAAGTCCCAAAAGATTTTATGTGGCCAAGTTTGCATTCATCCTAGAGGAGCCATCTGCCTAGTCGACCATACGGCCAAGAGTTATGCATCCCTTTTCTTCTGGACACAGAACTTCTAACTGACTCGGCACGAATTTTCCTACTCTTGTCTTTTCATCTGTCATATTTATCACATGTCACATCAGTCACTTTTAGACTTGATTTGACTTGACTTGTAATTGTTGTTTGTCACATCACACGTTTCCTGAAGAGTGGACTTGACTCTACTCATGCGGTCTATTGGTTCATGCGGCCCGTTTGGTCATGCGGCCAATTGACTCATGCGTCAATTGTTCCTATGCATCCACTTTGACACCTGTTTGGTTTAATGTGTCCGTTTGATTAAATGATTGTGATGCTATATGTTTACTTAGAAATGAATTATTTGATCTAGATGTGACCATATGTTAAATGACTAAGCACCTGGCATGAGCCTCTAGATATGGCCCTACATGTACTTACTTGCTTATTAGGATACTTTCCTTGGATCACCTTATTATACTTAGAAAAAATATGTGATATAATTCAACTCGAGAGAGGGTCTGCAATCCCGGTTCTTATTTCGTTTAAGGATTATGGATCTGATCTCGAGGGGTTCTCGCACTACGCTTATTTTATCTATCAATATAATAAAGTAACAAATTTATGTGACCATCATTTGCTTGTCTTATCCTTAATTCATTGCTACTTGATAACTTGTCCACAACCTGGATACTAGAAATCGTTCCTGCCCTGACTATTATATCCGTACTGATACACTTAATCGCACCAAGAGTGCTACTAGATATATAATGAGACGTCGTGCTACATATACTTGCTACGAGATATATGTAATTATTTTCTTGCACGAATCCGGTAGTTGGAAAGTGACTTTAGCCATGGCTAGATAGTATTGATTGTTGTATCACCCATGGGTGAATCAATATTTAACTTTGAGAGACAATATGGATTCGTATCAAGAGTGCCCGTACTTAAAGTATGATTTTTAGGAGAAAATGTTCATGTGACCACAGCATGAGATTCTAAATCATGCATGTCGAAACACCCTAAGTTAGTTGGGAGTAAAGCCACTACGGATACTGTATATCATTCGCACTAGTGGACTACAGTATCTGACTTATTTATAAGTCTAGCCAGTATCTTTCTTATAGAAAGCCTAGAATTGCTACTAATCATTAAATTAGCTCAGGGCCCTTATAAGGGACTGGTATATCATATATTCTGTCTTGTATATCATTGGTTCAGCCAGTCCTACTCGATTTTGGCACAATCTTAGGATACTTATATATTGCATTACTAGGACAACTCATAGATCACATATCAAGCTGTAACACATGTTTGGCCATTAATTCATTTTTAGTTAGAGAAGTAGACCGTTGCAGCATGAAAGTTTAAATCATGTCCTTGTTTGGTTGTTGAGTTACACTGTTGTGTTACAACGGGACACGGATCGAAGCTACTTGTTATCACTATTTTATTTTAGTTAAATGTTGTATCCCTGCTTATGTATTGTGCCTTCTATCTAGTGGAATTAGAGACATAGACTATCATGGCATGATAGTTTACCTCATATCCTTGTTTAGTTATTGGGTTGCGCTATTATGTTACGATAGCCTGTGGATTGAAACTACAATGCAGAGTTATTCTAGGTTGACCATAATCAAGGGATGTATTCTAGCTTGATGCGATATGGCACTTCGTATCCTTGTTTGGTGAAGGATTATCGTGTCATGTCATGGATGGGACATATGCCATTGATTGTTGGTTAAGCATCTCATGCTATAGAACTGGTTTTGTTTCTTCATTTCATGCTTCCTTGTGGTACTTTCTATTTAGGTTGTGACCCCACTGATTTTGCATGGCTAGGTTTAGAGCCAGCACTGGAGGATCAAGCGTATCTCTTTTTCATTGATGGCATGCACTAGAAGAATGGCTGCTGATGGTCACGAGTAGGTTCCATCATTCACTGCTCGTCTTTCGTAAACTATAATCTTTTGGAAGTTTAGCCAACTGGCACCTGTTAGCCGGATAATCTGAATACTAGTTTCCTACATGACATATAATATATTCGGACTGTAACTGACTCACTATCATGTATACTTTTGATTGTGTATCTGGCATCTAACTTATAATTGCTAGATCTCTAGAATATTATGATACAGCGTTGAAGATGCCTTACTGCTTATTCTAAAATATTTTATGTTATTGCTACTTGTTTGAATGATTGAGATATAAAAGTTCTTGACCCTAGAAGACTTGATTGTAGTATGCACCCCTTGTCTCTAGACAACCTTAACACATTGCGGGTTGCTTCGCTATTCCGCATGGTGTAGTTGGCTGAATCATTCCCCCGCTCTTTAGTATTCTGGATCTGGGGCGTCAAAAAAGTTAAGCATACATGCTCTTAACATGTCCTCGAATGTCTGAATGGTGCGCTCTGACTGTCCATCAGTCTGCGGGTGATAGGCTCTACTGCATGCTCCTCCAAAAGTATGATGTGAACCTCGAATCTTTATCGAAAGCTATATTTACTGGTTCTTCATGTAGAAGTATAAACTCCCTTATGTACATCTCTGTTAGAACTTCTGTATATTGACCAAATCTAAAGGGAAAGAGGTGTGCCACCTTAGTCAATATATCCACAATCACCCAAATTATATCTTGGCAAGCTGAATTCCCCGAAAAATCTGTAATGAAATCCATGGTGATGTGCTCCCATTTCCACTCCAGAATTTGAAGTGGTTACAGTAGTATTGCTGATCTCTGATGTTCAGCCTTAATTTGCTGACACACCTGTAGAAGCATGAAATACGCTGGGAAATTGTACGCGTATTATACAAATCCCCAAATACATGAAGTCCCTCTCCGCGTAAAACATAGCTTCAAAGCTGTTTGGCGTAAAATAAGACTTCAGAGCGGTACGCGTAAAACAGAGCTTCAAAACTGTGTGGCATAAAATAAAACTTTAGAGCTGTATACGTAAAACAGAGCTTCAAGGCTGTGTGGCATAAAATATGGTTTCAGAGCTGTCTGCGTAAAACAGAGTTTCAAAGCTGTTTGGCGGTAAGTGGCTTCAGTGCTATCCGCGTAAAGCAGTGCTTCAAGGTTGTTCTGCGTAAAAGGTTGCTTTACCTTCCTGCGTAAAGTTTAAAATATGTTTATTTTTAATGCAGCGTAAAGTTGTACAAGGAACTCTTCGTATTCCTCGGATGAATTTGTCAGACAAATCAGTGAACCTAACATCTGACAAAAGTACTGCACGATGATCGAGAGGATGATTGTGATAATAATTTTGCACAGAGACACATGTTGTCATTTAGTGACATATTCTTAATACAAGTCATTTTTACGCATTCAAAGAATACGCTGCCTATTCTACATGGGCAGAAATAAGTTTTACGCTCAAGATAAGACAAAATCAGACGCCACATCAACAACTGTTTCTTGCACAGAACTCGAGGCATATTTCGGCATTTAATACACGAGATTGAGGCATATCTCTGCATTTAATGCACGAGATTTCGTTCTATTTTTAAATTTGTCATGACTGGGAAAGCTAAGACTGCGACTAATACGCTCACATCACCATCATTTCATATTAGCCAACCAGGCTATTTTCAACTATAGGAGTACGCCGTATGCTATCTCCTCGAAATATGCCAACTCGGCTATAATTACAAAGGTACGTAATAAGGCTATTTAGCCCAGAATATGCTCAAAATCTCAGTCGTGAAGGATAATTGGTTATTTTACGCGGGTTATCTATTATTCATGAATCATCAAGTTTTACGCCAATAAGACAGTCACTTGGCTTTTATGCCAACCATCTTTACACAGGGGCAGTTACCTACGTGGCTTGTATGCCATGATCTTCGAGAAGCGGTTATACGCGTTACCTTATAAAGGGATACGTGTTATACGCAGATTGAGTAGATTATTTGAACGTGGGTAGCAGTTATCATAACCACAGCGTAAAGGAAGTCTTCTTCTCAACAGTTTGGCCTTTTACGCCAACAAAACAGTTATTTGGCTTTTACGCCAACAAGACAGTTATTTGTCTTTTATGCCAACAAGACAGTTATTTGGCTTTTTATGCCAACCATTTTTACGCAGGAGCAGTTACCTACGTGGCTTGCATGCCACGATCTTCGAGAAGCAGTTATATGTGTTACCTTATAAAAGGACACGTGTCATACGCAGATTTAGAAGATTATTGGAACGTAGATAGCAGTGTCATAACCGCAACGTAAAAGATGCAACTTTCTTTACAGTTTGGCCTTTTACGCCAACAAGATAGTTAATTGGCTTTTACGCCAACCTAGACAGTTATTTGATTGATCTCTATAAATAGAGACCCCTGGTCACAGGGTGAAGCACAGGCAGAAGGACAGGGACAATCACAATCAGATAAGAGAGAGAAGAGAGCACAGACAGAGAGTTTTGGCCAACAACTTTGGCAACATGAATTCGATCCTACTTGCAACTTTCCTTTGACTGGCTTTTGCCTTCAGTTCAGAGAAAGTTTGAAGCTTTTTCTTCTTCTACAGCACTTCTTCATCATCGTGTAGTCCAAGGAACAAAGTGATCGACCGCAGATCAGACTTTTATAGCAATACTTCCCCAGAATTATTTTATTATAGTTAATATTCTCGTATAGGATTAATTGTACTCTTTTCTCGTTTGTAAGCAAAAAAAGGTTTCGTATAAACCTCTAACATTTTGTTTATCCAAACAAGAATGGCGACTCTGCTGGGGACGACTTTCTCCTCTGACAAGAAAGTAATTGCTCAACACGATGTTGTATCCATCGGATCGACGAAGAAGACTTTGGTCGTCCAGTTCGACCAATCTGCCTATGAAGACACGCTTCATGCAGGGGGTAGCTCTCATTCCTCCTCTGTCCATAACAACAGAAAGCTACGTAAAGTGTGGATGCCTAAGACGTCCTCTACCCTTCCTGCAAGTTCTCACTCACTGATCAACAAAGTTGTGACAACATAGCCAACACGCCCTGTGCGTAAAAATTTGTTTCCCGTCTGTGACGTGGTAGACAAGACTTCTGCAATGCCTCAGTTCCAATCCAGAAGTTTCAAATATGCCCTGTGCGTAAAACTTTGTCTCCCGCTTGTAACCTGGTAGACAAGACTTCTGGCAATGTCTCAGTGCCAATCAAGAAGTCTCGAACACGCCCTGTGCGTAAAACTTTGTCTCCCTTTTGTAACGTGGTAGACAAGACTTCTGGCAATGCTCCAGTGCCAATCCAGAAGTCTCAGACATGCCCTGCGTGTAAACCTTCGTCTCCCGTCTATGACGTGGTAAACAAAATTTTTGACAAGGCCTCAATGCCAATTCAGAAATTTCAAACACGCCCAACGCGTAAAATTATATCTCCCGTCTATAATGAGGCAGATGTACCCTTTGATCACATCAAAGGAAAATAAGTCGCAAATCCTTCAACCTCTAAGCTTTTATGCCCACAAGAGAAGAAAGTTTCCACTTTACAGACTACACGTGACGCTGAAGGCCGTTGGAGGACTTTCCCTGTTTTACGCGAACCTATACAAAAATCCAAATTATGCCAGGATAGGTCTGTCCGCGTAAAGAAGACTCATTTCACGGGAAGATACGCTCCTCATACAGATGATGGATCATATACTACTCATATGGGTGAACTACTGTATTCCTATGGCAGAGAAAGGGTTATGGTTCCTAATCTCCACATTCCTACTAATGTAAAAAGGCAGAATAACCTTCTTCTTCTTTTGGTAATCCCCCTAATTTGTATAATTTTTTGATCCAGAAACGCAAAGATAGGAGATCTCCTAATATGTTTATTACACCCCCTAGAGAACATTGCTATAATAGTCATAAGGTTATAATTAACTATTGCTGTTCTAAAGCAAAACGGTCAGTTTTTGACCGATTGAACTATACTTTATCATTACAGGAAGAAAAACCAACATTTGCGTCAGTAAATATGGCTTCGCATATCCTTAGACGAAGCTCGAGTTCAAGATGTCAACCCTCTAGAACTCCAAGCCAAAGGAGATTTGACAGACTCATCGAGACTTTTGAAGGTATTTTTCAAAACACTCGCTCGAGGTCACGACGATCAATTCATATTCTTCATATTTTGACACTGAGAGTCGTCAGTTTTCTAAATTTGATGCTGAAAGTATAGACTCAATCTCTAAAAAGATCTATACTAATCCCTCAGTAGCATCTAGAGAAATGGGAGTTTATGCTGTTGGAGACGAACATGAAGAAGCTTCCCTATCAGGAAGTACTGAATAACGCATCATTGTATTGGAAACATCACTTAAGGAGATGCATACCATGATGGAGAGTATGAACCAAATAATGGTGACTCAACACACAGCTGTAATAACTCAAACACCTATTCCTCCGACTCAACTACATGTGGGGGTAGATATACCACCAGCCAATGCAAGCCAAGAGCCTGTTCAAAACCAAGAATCAGCTGCTCCTCAACCTCTTAACCCGGAGAATATATTAGCTCCTGTTGGAGTTACAATACATCAAATCTCTCACCTCTCTGCTATCCCTTTCCTAATTGAAGATCCAATACAAGCAGTTCGGGAATTGAAAGCCCAATTTGATGCTTTGAAACATAAAGATCAGCTCAAGAAGTTGGGAATTAACCAGCCATATCCAGCTGTCTGGGATGAGATTCCTTTCCCACTAAAATATAAACTACAAGCTATGGTTTGGTTTGAGGTAAAGACATCACCAAGCCAGTATATAAACCACTTCAGCATGATGACGGTATTGTTGCAAGGAAATGATGCCCTTCTCACTCGAGTGTTTAAAGGCTGTCTGTCTGGAGTAGCTTACCAATGGTATCGTAGTCTATCTGACAACTGCATTACCTCTTTTGAAGATTTTAAGACTCTATTCTTCGCTCGATTCTACGAGGGAGGAATGGACATGTCTATGTCATCACTTATTGAAGTAAAGTAGAAGGAAAAAAAAAACGTTCGTACATTTATTGAACGCTTTCGTCAGGCTACTTTACAGATGCCTCCAGGAGTTCCCGATTCCGCCTTGGTGGACATTTGCAGAAAGAACCTAATTCCACTGATCTCAATATTCACGGAACCATATCAGTTCCATGATTGGCCCTCATTTATCATATCGGCAGTAGCCGCTGAAGATAACAGTCGAAAGGCTCGTAACAACGGAATCATGATCTCTACCTCTGATAGAGGGAAGCGGTCATCCTCCAATAATGACCATACTCATAGTTCAAAAGGAAAGGAAGCCCTGGCAATCAACATGTCCAGACAAAATACTCTGGTAACTACGTAGACAAATCCTAGAACATCCAGACCTAAAGAAGAATATTCTTTTGACGACGACGATATTCCAAGCATATTTTGTCTAGTCAAAAGTGGCAAGCTTACTCTACCAGAGATAAAGCATCCAAATGAAGTCAGCAGTACAAATAATCTTAAGTACTGTATTTTTTACAGATACATACATTACCCTACAAAGGCGTATTATGTACTGAAAAGGAAAATCCAGGAGTTGATCGATGCCAAAGCCATCACTTTCGGTAATAACGAGAATACGGTCACTGCAAATATGATCTCGCTCCAATTTGACAATTTTCCCCCTCAAGAAGTACCGGATGGTTTGGTACCTATTCCATGGGTAGTGATGGATATTATCAATCTCCCTCCTACCGAGGGTCAAAATCAAGATTTAGTGCCCCTAACTACCAAGCGTGGGGAGATCATGTGGGTTCACCCTGATCTAGGATCAGAAATTGAGGAAGAGACAAAAGCTGCTAAATCTAAGTCTAAGAAGAACTCAAGATGTAAACCATTCCATATGGTTGGAATATCCCTAGCATCGAAAAAAGAGGCTTTAACAACTGGAACACGGTCAGGGAAAGCCTACCTCAAAGAATATGAAGGGAATCAGGAAGAAGCAACGGCAGACACTTCAGCTACCAAACCTCCAGAGTCTGAACCTGTAATACCAGAGGCAGGTCCTTCCAAACCAACTTCTATGGACAAAGGCAAACAAAAGGAAGTTCGTTTCGATAAACCTCTGAAGAATATTCAAAACAAAGGTTTAGAGAAACCATATAACTTCGATATCTTGGCTCAGTTGGCTAATACTCCAGCCAGATTGTCCATTTTTGAGCTACTTCGGTTATCCAAAGACACTCGTCAAGCCTTGAGTGAAGCATTAATGCAAGCAGATGTATGCTTGACTCATCTCAAGTCCCCTAATAAAGAGCCTGTGGCATGTCCTCAATGCCATAGTGTGATGGAAGCAATTCCTAACATCACTTTCACTCAATAGGATATGTTATTGAAACATAACAAACATGACATGCCTCTTTATTATACAGGATACGTCGGCTCCATTGAGGTAGACATGATTCACATAGATCCGGGATTGTCAATCAGTATTATCCCTCATAGTCTGCTGAGACAATTAAGAATTTCTACCAGTGAACTGGCTTACACTACCATTACAAATATGGGCTTCAACACCAGGAAAAGCAGACCATTGGGGAAGATTCGTCTGAGAATCTAGATTGGTGATCTTGGATCATTGGCTACATGCTATGTCATTGATTCAGAGGTGTCTTACAATATTCTGTTGGGTTGACCATGGATCCATGATCACAATATTGTTCATTCAACTCTACATCAATGTTTCAAATATGTAGATGCTCAAGGAACAGTGAAAACAGAGTTTGTTGATCTCAATCCATTCAAAGGAGTAGAATCCTACTATTCTGATGCCATGTTGTACACTCAAGACTATACGAAAGAGGTGTCAGGCAAAATGGAGGAAGAATAACACCAGGAGCCAGGAGAACCATCTGCTGAGCTACCTTTGTCGATCCAAGTGAAAGGGCAGTTTACCCATCCAAAAGTCTTAGAACCTATGACTATTCACTTGGGAAAAATAAAGTCGGGAGGAGGAAATGATCCTCTAGTGATCAATCTGAACAAGAAACCTCCACCTTTGGTCATTGACCTTAGGCACAACAAGCAGTCAGTTGATATAAATGTAATAGGGGTGTGTTTGCTCATGATAATAAAGATTCTCATTTCTAGTACACTGACGCCCAATTTCCTAATCAGGAATTTTCTACTCATAAAGATATAGAACCCATAGCACAAAAATTCTTGGAAGCTATATACTTCTATCATCCATATATATGGGAAGTAGCGTCAACATCTAATGTCGTTATGACATATGAGCCACATGAAGATTATATCTTTATTATTCTACCTACTCACAACGATTAGCATCAAATAGTCTTCGGTCGAATGTGAAATAGACCAATTGTACAAGAAGAATCTCACGAGTCTGATGGTGGGAAAATAAAAATCCACAGATATAGCCCACAGGCTTCAAAGATTATGCAAAACATGGATTATGATTTGAAGTTGAAGTAATGCCTCAATTATGGAAAAGGCAGACAAATACCATTGTATGGTAATCCTTACTATCAACGAACTCATTTTAGGTTAGGGTATACCACATCTCTTGCAACTCCAAACAACTCTGAGTCAAGTGATGAGACCATTTCCTCTTCTTAAGATGATTTAACATCCTCCGATTCAAATGATGAATTCGAACTGGGATTATCAGTAAATATGGTGTTGACAGATTCCCTGGAAACAGAGGAACAAGAATCTAAACCATTTGAAAATGAATCTTAGGCATAATAAATGGATACATAATGGGAACTCCGGTTCGAACAAAAAGAACCACCCACTGAAGACAAGGTTATCCAAATTAATGTTGGGGATAAATTTTTACCAAAGCCGATATTTATCAGTAATAATCTTTCTCAAGAAGAAAGAGAAGAAATGATCCAACTGATAAAAGAATATATCGATGTCTTTGCTTGGAATTATGAGGATATGCCAGGTCTTGATCCAAAAGTAGCTACCCATAAACTCAATATATTGTCTAATTCAAAGCCTGTAAAGCAACAACAACGCCAGTTCCGCCCAGATATGATGATGCCATTAAAGCTGAAATTAAGAAATTAATAGCCTGTGATTTCATCCGGAAAGAACAACATCCTGATTGGGTCACTAATATTATCCCAGTTATGAAGAAAGTAGAAAAGTACATGTTTGCATCGACTTCCGAGATCTAAATGCGGCTTGCCCTAAAGATGAATTCCCTCTTCCCATTACAGCCGTCATGATCGATAATCCATGTGGTTTTGAGCGCATGCTTTCATGGACGGATTTTTAGGATATAATCAAATTAAGATGAATCTTGAAGATGAGAAGCATACTGCTTTTCATACACCATTAGGAGTATATTGCTCTACAACCATGCCTTTTGGATTAAAGAATGCCGGGGCCACATATAAACGAGCTATGAGTAACATATTCCATGAGCATTTACGTAAAATAGTAGAATGTTACGTAGATGATATTGCTGTCAAAAGCCGACTCAAGGATAATCACATCCAAGACTTGAAGATAATATTTGATTTGATGCGCCAACATCAACTCAAAATGAACCCTACAAAGTCCTTTCTTGGTGTATCCAGTGGCAAATTTTTGGGATTTGTCATTACGGCTAAAGGCATTCAAGTTGACCCTGATAAAGTAAAAGCTATCCTAGAAATGCGACCGCCCCATAATCTCAGAGAACTTAGGAGATTTTAAGGTCGTCTAGCTTATATTAGGAGATTCATATCCAATCTCTCTGGAAGATGTCAACCTTTTTCTCGTCTAATGAAGAAAGGTGTGTCATTTGTATGGGACGAAGCCTGTCAGCAAGCGTTTAATGACATCAAATGCTATCTTACTAATCCTCCAGTTCTGGTGGCTCCTGTCATAGGAAGACCATTTTTGCTGTATGTTCGAGAAATGGATCATTCTTTAGGGGCTCTCTTCACATAGAAGAACAATGAGGGTCATGAACAGGCTATTTACTATCTAAGCAGGATGATGGTCGGAGCAGAACACAGGTATAACCCATTAGAAAAAGAATGCTTGGCCCTGATGTTTGCTATTCAGAAGACATGACATTATGTGATAGGCCAAACTATTTATATCATCTCCAGAATCAATCCACTTCGGGTATTGATGAATAAGCCAAGTATCCTTAACTCCCGACTCGCAACTTGGGCAATGCTATTGACACCGTATGATATGGTGTACGTCCCTCAGAAATTCGTGAAATATTAAGCCTTGGCTGATTTCTTAGCTGTCCATCCAATTCCAGAAACCTCCAAATTATATGATAATATTCCCGACGAAGTTACGGAATATAATTCGGCAACGGAAGGTGATACATGGCAGCTATTCTTTGATGGTGCTTCGAGAACTGGTACCAAGGGAAACGTGGTTTCAGGGGTAGGAATTGTTCTGGTGACTCCTGATAAACTCGTCATCTATCGAGCATATTCTCTTAGTGAACCATGCTCTAATAATATGGCAGAGTATAATGCTCTATTAATTGGGCTTCAAGTTGCTAAAGAATTGGATGTTAAATACTTGGAAGCTTTTGGTGATTCTCAGCTGATCGTCAATCAGGTCAGAGGAATATTTGAAGTCCGCAATCCAGATCTCATTCCTTATCACCGAACAACAATCGAGATAACAATGACTTTTAAGGGATTCTTCTTAGAACATGTTCCTCGATCTCAAAATTTGGAAGCGGATGTTCTGGCCAGTCTAGCTGCAGATCTAGCTATTCCTATAAGATGGCAGAATTCGGTGATCCTTCTTAATAGAGATTTGTTTTGTGTGAAAAATAATTTTCACATAGAACGAAGCTATGTTATAAACATGATTCCTCCTAGGAGAGATTGGAGAAGTCCCTTTATAGACTTCGTGTCATATGGAATCTTACCAGAGGATCCTAAAGAAGCAGCATCTATCAAAAGACGATCGCTACATTTCTATTTTGATGCTTCTTCACAAAATTTATATCGTCGAACATATGATGGACTATTGTTACGATGTCTCTCTGGTGATGATGCAAGACGGGTTATCCGAGAAGCTCATGATGGAATATGTGGAGCACATCAACCCGGTCCTAAGTTATAGGATCGTATCAGGAGGATGGGCTACTACTGGCCTACTATGATTGCAGATGCCGTAGAATATGCAAGAAAATGCAAAGCCTGTCAGGTTCATACAGATTTCATACATCAACCTTCTGAATATTTATATCCTACTATTTCATCATGGCCCTTTGAAGCATGGGGTATGGATATCATTAGTCCTATTCATCCTTCATCTTCTAGAGGACATCGGTTTATGTTAGCTATCACTGATTATTTCTCCAAATGGGCGGAGGCAATTCCTCTTGCTGAGGTAAAGACATCCAATGTGATCAGCTTTATCAAGCATCATGTGATTTATCGCTTTGGGATACTCCAAAGGATAATTCATGACAATGGGACTCAATTCATCAGTCAAGCATTTTACCAATTTTATGATAATAATCGGATACAAAATGTGGCTTCAACAACATATAATCCTGCTGCCAATGGTTTGGCAGAAACCTTCAACAAAACCATCATCAAACTCTTGAAGAAATTTGTCTCTTCGAACAAAAGAGATTGGAACGAGAAATTGGGGGAATGTCTGTGGGCATACCACACAACGGTACGAACACTAACGGGTTGTACTCCATTCTTAATAGTTTATGGATGTGAAGTAGTTCTCCCTCTTAAAATTCAAATTCCATCACTCAGAATAGCAGTAGCTAATGAGCTGACTGAGGAAAATAATGATTGTTTAAGACTTCAAGATCTACAAGGGTTAGATAAAAAACACCTTCAAGCTCAACAACGCATTGAGTTCTACCAGGCACGCATCTCCAGAGCTTTTAATCAAAAAGTAAAGGAAAGAGTGTTCAAAGTTGGTGAGCTAGTTTTAGCTGTGAAGAGGGCAATGATCATTACACATAAAAGTAAGGGAAAATTCTAGCCCAAATGGGAGGACCCTTATGTGATCGAAACAACATTTTCAAATGGCGCTTACAAATTAGCCAAGCCTAATGGAGATTTAATAATGGCTCCTATCAATGGCAAATTCCTGAAGAAGTATTATGCTTGATCTCCCTTGCTTAACGGAGTATGATAAAGATTTAATTCTGATGATACTACGTACAAAGGTTAGTTGAATCATATTCTATCATGTTTATATGACCTCTGAATAGATATGTTTAACTAATTTGAAACATCAAAGCCTATCATGTCCATATTACCTCTGATAGTATTTTGTATACAAATTTAGTTGGATCATATTCTATCATGTTCATATTACCTCTAAATAGATATATTCAGCTAAACCTCACCGAAAGTATATTATGTCCATATTACCTCTGATATCACTTTTATCTTAGCCTATCATTTATATTCTAATAATAAGTGATGGGTCCACAGAGTCAGAAAATGTATCTTTATTATCTCTGAGAATAACAAATTACAGAAGGAGAAAAAAAGTACATCATTGGGGAGGAGCAGTTAAATCCCGGATTTGCTGTGCTAAAGCAGCCATCCTCTCGTTCCTGGAGTTTAAAATATTGGTGCGAGCCAGTCCCTGTCTTGCTTCGTCATTGCTCAAGAGAGATAGTTCAGACAGGGAATCAATAAAACTTGCATGGATGACACCCACATGTGTCAAGTTCTGTTGAGTTGTATTCACTTGGCCCTCCAATACATCACGAACTAGTGATGCTTTGAGAAGCCTCTCCTTTGTTTTAGCAAGTTCAGCTTCCAGTTCTTGAATCCTCACTTTATATCCCTCACATTCGGTATGGCACTGAACTAGCTGAGGAATTCTCTCCACCAATATGGCTTGCTCTTTCTCCATCGCTTTTTGCTGTTCCTGAATGGATTTGTTTAAAGTTTCAGCCTTCTGAGCAAATTCTGTAGTTAGTGAGTCATACTCAGCTTGAACCAAGTCATTGATGCTGCCTCGAGATAGTTGCAAATATTCATTAATGGGTTATTCTAAACCATTAACCATTTGCTCTAGCGCATTAGCTCTTTCAGCATCATTAAAATTTCTAATTTGCGCTATAGTGAGCTTGGAGGACGTCTTCAGAGCATCAAAGCCTAGATTCTTATCTAGCACCATGGATATTAATTCTTTCAAAGTGAGGTAGAATATGCTAGTGTATTGTTCAACTAGCATAGCAAAGCTCGAATGGATGTTGGGAGTGGCCACAATATCAGTAAATCTCCTTTCTAGAATGACAGCAAAGGATGTTGCCACAGTCGTTGCTTCAGAATATGGTGCGATAAAAGAAGAGACACCAACAACAGTTGAAGTTGTTGGCATACTCGACGAAGTAGGCACAGTCGAGATGGTGGGTTTATCCACCTCTGATTCTATTTGAACCACTGTTGGCAGGATCATATCTGAGAATGTTGTCGTTTCAAGGAATACTTCTTCAACAGTGGTCACCGTCGTTTCAGTAGCTGGATCGACAACAAAATTAGAGGTTGTTTCAGCTCCGCCCTCCCCAGAAATATCTTCGCCTGAAATTATGATAAGAGAAAGTTAATATCAATTTGATGTTAAATTTTCCTGGAAAAAGTAAAGACAATATTTACCCATGGCCGATGGTATGTATATTGCGTCTGCAGCCTTTATAGCTAAATCACTTCTTAATGATGCTAAACAAGCTGTCATACCTGGAGAGGAGGGTACACCAACTGATGCTTGAGGATCGTCATCCCAGTTATCACCCAAATCTACTCGAGGTTCATCGGGTGGAATCTCGCTTGAAATATTTACAGATGAAGGAGGGGCTAGTCCCATTATTTATCTTGTAAAAGGTATAGTGATTATTAAAGAGCTCGGCCTTGAAGGCGATAAAGAAGTATCACCAGTAACGGTGGTAGATATAATCGCGGCAGCAGTCGCTGGCAAAGAATCTCCACCACTGTCAGCTGGAACTATGAAAGCTCCTTCTTTAAAAGGTGAAGGATCCCTAATCAAAGAATCACCCCTAACAGGGGAAATAATAGGTTCACTCCTGGTAGAGGCCCCCCTGGTGGAAGTCTTTTTAGGACCCCTAGTAGTTTGCTTCTTCTTACGAGGGAAAGGCTCTTTCTGAGTAGAAGCCTTCGTTTCTGAGAAATTACGAGAGGCTCTGCTGGTGGAGCTGTTATGCCTCTCGGTAATATCAATAAATAATCATCTGCACCAGTAGTTTCATCACCTTCATCAGAGGAGACATATGGTATCTCCTCTCTTCCTGTGGACTTATGGGAGGGCATTATGTGTCACGACTCGCACCCGGAATTGGGGCACGAGTACGTGGGTACGTCCAGCCTACGTCGCAACATCGGCGATAGAACGCTGTCTAGGTCATGATGCTATCTAAACAATCTCACACGAGTATCCAATCTCCATAAGGAGGCACGGATGACACAATATAATATGAACAACATACTCAATCACATAACTTCAGCACGATAAGATATCAAAGAAATAAAATAAAATACAACACAAGTCTAAATGTAATAATCTATCTTAATAATAATATCCAAATCTCAACAAAGTATGCCGGAGACAAATCCGGTACCAAATAATCTATTAAAAGAACTAACTAGATAACTAGTGATTCCGGCTAGACCTCCCGGAATCACAACTGAACTACCAAGTCCAAGTCTGCAGCTACTCACCCTGTGGTCCATAAAATGTCGGACACCAGTCCTCTAAGGCATAGTCTGGAAAAATATTTTCAGTCAGGAAGGAGCAAAGTACATCTCAAATAACAGTTCTATATAATTGATAAGGACTATAAACAATAAACAGGTGATGCTATATTGTAACCTCCGATTTCCAATTTCCAAAATAATTAGATTTTAATTTATTTTAAAATATCAAGTTTTATAAAATATTGCTCCTTGAAAATTTTTAATTGATTTTGAACGATGTTTGATTTTAGAAGGTAATTTAAAAATCTTTTATAAAAGTCAATTTTCTAAATGTCGATGTATTACAAAATAAATAAATAAATAATAATATATATTTTAGTTTCAAATGTTTATTGGCTTGAAATCATAAAGTTAGTTATTTGATAAAATTAATTAAAAGACTAGTGTTTCTTCATAATAAATTTTATAATTAATTGGGGTAGTAAATAAATGAATTACGTACTTCCTAATATTTTAAAAAAAATGAGTTTAATTAGTAGCTAATCGAAGCCCCTTTATATTTAATTCTGGGCCATTCCTCATTGGGCCAACCCGCAACCCTTTATCCCACACCCTTCTCCCTATTTAAGTTCTCCTTCTCACCATTCCCCAAGAAACCCTAATCTCCTAATTATTGGCTAGCCTCCACAATTCCCAAGCCAACAAGCCATCACCATCATCTTGTGTGCTCGTGTCCGTGTGTCCAGCATCACCGTGTCAGCCGTGATTGGCCTCGGGTCCGACCCCGGGTGTCCCACCGTATCTATTTATTTCTTGTGTCCAGTTACAATATTACAAACAGATTCCGTGTCCGACACACCCGGACACATCCACATCCACCCCTTACAGTACATCAGATTCTGTGTCCTGCCCCGGACACGTCCTCCACAGAGCACCATCCCCGTGTCCGACCCCCCCCCCTGACACCCTAAACCTAACCCTAACCTAACTCCGGCGATCGCCGTGGCCGCCCAGATCCGCCGAGATCTCCGCCGCTGAAGCCGACCAGACGCAGCCGCAGCCGCCTCGAAGCCGTCGCCCCCTCGATCCGAGCGCCGCCACCTCGATCAGAGCGCCGCCTCGGGCCGAGCGTCGCCGCCGCTGCAGATCCAGCCTCCGCCGAGTCGACTTCCCACCGCCGCTGAGTCGAAGGTCCGCCGCCCGAGACGAACGACGACCGACGACCCGTCGTCGAGCCACGAAGTCGCCGCCGCCGCTGAGTCGACGCCGCCGAGTCCAGCAGGCCGTCTCGAGTCCCACGCCGCCGCTGGAGCCGACCGCCTCAGATCTGTCGAAGATCCGCCGCCGTCGACCGCTCTCGAAGATCCGCCGTCGACGCAGCGAGATCCGGCGTCGAGCCGAACGATCCTGCCGCCATCGAGCCATGGCCGCCGCCCTGCCCCGGCGAGACCTCCTCCGTCGATCGGGAAAGCCCTCAGGTGAAGACTTCACTCTCCCTTTCCTTTCTTCAGTCTGTGCTCTTGTGATTAAGTAGTAATTAATTAATAGATTAGTTAATTAATAGATTAATTAGAGTATAAATTAATCAATAGTTAAATTATATAGTTTAGTTTAGTTAATTTAATTAGTTAATTTGATATAGTTTAGTTTGATTAATTATAAATTAATCAGTAGTTAATTATTATTATAAATGGGTTAGTAATATATGTAATTGATTTAGTAAATAAATATAATTAGTTTGGTATTTTCTTATAATTAGTTTAGTTAATTTGTAATTGATGTAGTAAATAAATGTAATTGGTTTAGTATATGTAATTAGCAAATTTTATGTAATTAGTTTATTTTAGTTATAATTAAAAGGTTTTTGATTATGTTAAATATAATAAATCTGGGGTTTTATATTATTATTAAAGATATAGTTCCAATAATAAAATGAGTTCAAAAATTAGTTTATTTGGATCGGTGACCGGTTTTTACCATAAATGAAAATGTATTGGCTTTTACGTAAATTTTAGATTTTATAAATAAACCTTTACATTGTAATTTTGTTCAAAAGGAGAGTTTTAACAATTATTGTTCAAAATGATTTCCAAATGATTTTTCATAAATTAAGGAGTTACCTTGATTACGAACAATCGACCTTTTCTCTTATTAGCTAACTTGTAAATCTTAACCTTAGTTAAACCCCGGTGAATTTCTCTATGTATTGAGGACTCGGTATCCTTATCTCGATTTTCGTGCCGAGCTCCGATCTTGGACTTCTTTATGTAGTTTCTAGCTAATTGGACTGCTCCGGACCCATTGGAACTAACTGCTACTTCATTTGGGATCACCTTGAGAAGTGTGGCATTATGTACATTATTTGATTTGCTAATATACATATATAAAAATATTTGATTGGTGTATAAATATACAAATATGTATTTTGTGCAAATACTATGAGACACTTGTATATATATTATATTACGTTTTATTGGTATACTTTGAGTGTAAATGTATATTATATACGTGCCCCTAATAGATGACCCTAGTTGACTAGTGCCCTGCCTGACATGGCCCTGAGACCAGTATTTTTGACTGTGTTAGTGTAGCATCTGATGCAAATGTGGTTTGCTTGTGTTATGTTTATAGGACTGTTGGTTTACCCAGGGGATACTCTGGGACCGGACATTGGTTTTACCAGCTAAGGACCCAAGGCAAGTACATTCTCTGATTAGTTTCTAATTTATGATATCTCCTATGTTCACTGTATCTAGTGTAAATATACATGTTCTTGACACGTTGGTTACACGGATTGGTATACACGGATCTCGTCATGAGATGTTATTCCTTATTCATGGTGTAGCTTGTACGAGACTTGTTTCCTTGATATCTTGTGCATGTACAGACACTAATTCCCGGGGAGATTTGCTACCTTCCTAGGGAATCCTGTGCCATAGCGTACCATGATTGGATCTACTATACCAGTCGGGGGTTTGGGGAGTACTTTAGTGTAGATATGTGATCATACCCAACTTTATATGCACCATAGCTCACCCCACATCTCACGTCGGGTGCGGCCTGACCACTTATATGAACCATAGCTGTTACGTGTGATTAGCTTGATCTCTACATGCACCATAGCTAACCAACGGTTAGCCTGACTTTATATGAACCATAGCTAACCAACGGTTAGCCTGACTTTATATGAACCATAGCTAATCACATGTAACCAGCCTGATCAAGTTCCCAAGCCGATCACATATTAAAGCTAGTACTCACACACTTAGTCATAGAATTCTTACTCAAGGACATATTGTTCTTTTCCTGCATTTACTTACAGTATTTCCAGTACTTCTCTCATTGTACATTCCTCGTACTTATACATGCATCTGGTATGTTTCCATCTAGAACTGCTACATAGTTTATGTCATTTATATAGAACTGCTATTTAGAGATGTACTTTGCTCCTTCCTGACTGGAAAATATTTTTCCAGACTGTGACATTAGTAGACTGGTTTCTGACACTTGGGGATTGGAAGTTAAGGATTGCAGGTATGTTATGTTATCATTAGACTTGTGCTGTATTCTTTTATTTCTTCATTTCCTATCGTGCTGTAGTTGTGATTGAGTATTTCTAGATTTATTTTAGTGTTATCCGTGTCTCCTTATGGAGTTGGATACTAGTGTGAGATTATCTAGATAGCACTTGACCTAGACAGCGTTCTACCGCCGATGCTGCGGCGTAGGCTGGACGTACCCACGCACTCGTGCCCCTAAACCGGGTGCGGGTCGTGACACGTTTTTAGTGGTGGCCCATGCAGGTCTGACTTCGCGAGATGTGCGATGTCGTGGTAGTGCGACGTCTTAGTTGTACTACTGCGTACCTGCTATAGAATATAGGACATAGGATACTAGGATGAGAGAGGATACTCAATCACAAATTCTTGAAAGATTTCCTGGGATAACCCCATGAGAATCTTATTTTCAATTTAAAACTTTCCTTGTTTCCGTCCGCTCTCGCTTGTTGTTACTGAACTTGATTCTTGTTGAGCAGTTTTAAAATTTAAAATCTCGGTATCATTATCGAGTTTGATTCTTGTTGACCAGTTGTTAACTTTAATTCCTGGTATCGTTGTTGAGTTGATTTTAATTTAAGATGAATTTTTACGGACTAGGATTTATGGTATCATCTGATGACATATATTGATGAGGACAGTGAGGAAGGTAAAACGTCTACTTTGGTTATGGAACCTAGAATTTATCGCAGCCATATTAGCTGTGGTGACGAGAACGTAGGAACCTGACTTGGATGTACATACTATAGTTATGAAGCTTAGAGTCTTTCGCAGCCATACCGGTTGGCGTGGCGAAGATTCTAGACGACATGATTATAGAGTGCATACCTTAGTTACGAAACCTATCGTTTATCGCATCTATGCTTACTGGCGTGGCGAGGATTCTGAGTGTCATGATTTCAGACAGACGTGTATGATTATCAGGTTGTATCCTAAATTGGTTCTTAAAATATCATCTCAAGACTTATCTATTTCTGTTATTCCATGACTTTGTTCCACCACTTCTTTCTTTACTAACAGTAAAGATACCTTCTGTCCTCAATTCAGTCTTTGAGCTCCTATTCCTTGAGGATTTCTTGTTAAGCATGATAATTAGTGGCTTGTAATTTTGTTGTGTCTTGTATTAGTATTGACTGTGTTGCTAGTGAGTTGTAAGTGTTTCTTAGTTGGACATGTGAGCAGTAGGCTTTAATCTAGAGTTAGCCCTTAGTATAGTACCTTGTACCAATGATTCTAGGAGTAGTGTCATTAGAGACTGAGAGTTAAGGAGAGTATAGAGTATCAGTGATAGTTCTCAGAGTTAGTATCAGAGCCAATTACCCGTCCTGGATAATCATGATTATGTAATTGAGTGATTTATGTAAACGATTAAGTATCCGGGAATTGTGTTAAGGATTTATGGAGCATGATGTCCAATTTGATGATTGATATCGGAAATGTTAAAGGTAAAGAAATGTATATGTATAGAGGGTTTAATGAGATGTCATAAGTAGAGAAATATCAGGATTTGTAATGGAAGTTGTGAAGCGTATCACGGATTAGTTTAATAGGCTTTAAAGGATTGAAGGAAATACATATACAACCATCGAGATGAGGAACCATATACATACCCATGAGAGTAAAGAAACATGAGTGTTATAGAGGATACAGGTGATAATGAGTCTAATGAGCTCGATGAGATAATCCATTAATGAAGTTAGTGATATAATACTAAGAGTGCTAATGATTCTATATCGAGGATTAGTCAAGGATGACGTTAATAACAGTAAGCACTCTGTGTGTTGATAATTAGATGATATACCAATTGACATAAATTGAAATCATGAAAGAAAATACAGTTGATGATGACTTTGATCATTGGAGGTAATAGTGCAAGTGATTCGGGCAGTACAAATTTAGTACACAGTTCTAGACAATAGAGGTATTGAGTGCACCTTGAGTATCAGAGACCGTGAGCACTAATATGTACATTGAGGAGTTATAAATTAAAAGGTGGAAATGAATTTAATATTTTCAGAATTTTTAAGGAGTTGAGATTTTATGTTGTTAAAATATTGAGGATTTAAATTTGATTCACTAAACATAGTTAAGGCTACAAAGATTTTAGAAGTGATTAAATTTTATTTCGATGTGGAGTATCTAATTTTGAGGAAGTATATGCATTTTTAAGTTGATCGGGAAGTTAAACCTTGACGATTATTTTAAGAGTTAATTTTTGGTAGATGAGAGATATGAATATTAATATATGATTAGTTGATATGGGTACCAGTGTACATGAATAGGAATTAGTTAGTGAATGTGCTAGAGTTAAGTGTTGTTAGAGATAGTAG
This sequence comes from Iris macrosiphon, assembly GCA_036927795.1. Classification (NCBI taxonomy): domain Eukaryota; kingdom Viridiplantae; phylum Streptophyta; class Magnoliopsida; order Asparagales; family Iridaceae; genus Iris; species Iris macrosiphon. Next base: position 108,082,842 of record JAYESA010000007.1, on the reverse strand, counting down.
ACACTACAAGTAATATGTTAGCAGGTTCTTTCTTTTCCTTCCTAATGTTCTTTTTCGTCTTTTGATTGATTGATTCCCTAGTAACGTGGTTTATATTCATGATTTTTTTTGTTAGAACATAACTAGTAGTACCCCCTAACAGAGACTGAAATACCATGACAAAAGACACATGACCTATATTTTCTTAAATTGCATGGCTGTAGGAAGAGTTTTCTTAAACCATGATCATTGGGTTTTGACCATAGCAAAGATCTATGACGAGGTTATGACTGACGAAAAGAGACAAGAGGATTAAATTTGTGGATGAGCATTAAATTAAATAAAGAAATTAGGGGTTGTTATAACGGAGTTGATGGATCATTGATTTTATGATAATCAAGGTATGATTGAAATTCGAGGGCAAACAATTACTTAAAGGGAGAATTAAGAAATTGACAGAGCCAAAAATTTGAGGATTTATTAATTTTAAGGAGGTCTTGATATGATTGAATTGATTATTTAAAATTTGAGAAATTCGAGAGATTATCATTTTATCTAATTGATTGCAAGATAGAAATTTTATATGTTACGAATGTTGCATTGAAGATTCTGGAAGCATCGCATCGTGCATATTTGAGGAAAACGAAAATCAGAAAATAAATATCGTAAATGGAATAGTGTCGAATTAAATTCTTGGGATGAGGAGTTAGATTGGAATAAGCATCAATTGAATTTGAGTTAGATGATTGATGAGTTTTAAAGTTAAATTTTGGGATGCAGGTTTTTAAGTTTTATAAATATGCATTGATTGGGTTTCAATTGAGGGATTGGATAGTAAATTTTGTATTTAGTTATTTACTCAAAATTGGAGGAGACTATGATACGACTGGAATTCAACTAAAATATTGAGGATTTGAGTAATAAAGAATTTTACATTGGGATAATAAATTCAGAGGATGAGAAAAAAAAAAAAAATATATATTAGTTCAAAATTAGGAAACACTATACATATGGATAAAGAAATATGGAATGAAATGAAGCTCATGGTAAAGAAGATTTTAATAATTGATTATGGGATCGTATAATTGAAGGTCGTAAGGTTAGATCATGGTATATTGAGGTTGTGATCTAAATTAAAATCTTGACCATGACAGTAACATTGAAATCGAAGAAATAATCGAGGTATAGTTGATGTTAAGATAAACAAACTCGAATTTGATGATAAGGCTTTTGATTCAGAAATTCGAAGATCTAATCTAATAAAGTTGTGGAATTTGAACTTTTATAGATATTAGTTAATGATGAATCACAAGATTGAGAAAAGTAAAATGAACGAGGATAAAAAGGAAGGATTATTTTCAGATGGTAGTAAAGACTATTTTTCCTAGAAATTAAGAGGGGCAATTAGATGTCTCTTGATTACATTCTGAATGATGTATTTAAGTTCTTAAATCAAATTGTCGACCGTATCTTTCGATTCAGCTATAACTTTCATGTCTATATCATTCATTATACTGGGTCTTCCTTGGTTTAGTTACCTTGAAAAGGTAACGTGCATTATTCAAATTATCTGTTTTTGTGATCGTGTCTACTTCCCAAAACCTAACCTTCTAGAGGATCCAAAGCCGAGCCATGATTCCTTCATGTCATTCCTGTCTTAAACCATATTTTCTTTTTCTTCATGTTTCCTTCTGTTGGTAAATATTTTCCTTATAGAAATATTTTTTCAATGATATATTCATCATTATGAACAACAAATTTTTTCTATCCTAGTCATCCCTAAAATTTCGAGGACGAAATTTTTCTAAGGTGGATAGACTTGTAACCTCCGATTTCCAATTTCCAAAATAATTAGATTTTAATTTATTTTAAAATATCAAGTTTTATAAAATATTGCTCCTTGAAAATTTTTAATTGATTTTGAACGATGTTTGATTTTAGAAGGTAATTTAAAAATCTTTTATAAAAGTCAATTTTCTAAATGTCGATGTATTACAAAATAAATAAATAAATAATAATATATATTTTAGTTTCAAATGTTTATTGGCTTGAAATCATAAAGTTAGTTATTTGATAAAATTAATTAAAAGACTAGTGTTTCTTCATAATAAATTTTATAATTAATTGGGGTAGTAAATAAATGAATTACGTACTTCCTAATATTTTAAAAAAAATGAGTTTAATTAGTAGCTAATCGAAGCCCCTTTATATTTAATTCTGGGCCATTCCTCATTGGGCCAACCCGCAACCCTTTATCCCACACCCTTCTCCCTATTTAAGTTCTCCTTCTCACCATTCCCCAAGAAACCCTAATCTCCTAATTATTGGCTAGCCTCCACAATTCCCAAGCCAACAAGCCATCACCATCATCTTGTGTGCTCGTGTCCGTGTGTCCAGCATCACCGTGTCAGCCGTGATTGGCCTCGGGTCCGACCCCGGGTGTCCCACCGTATCCATTTATTTCTTGTGTCCAGTTACAATATTACAAACAGATTCCGTGTCCGACACACCCGGACACATCCACATCCACCCCTTACAGTACATCAGATTCTGTGTCCTGCCCCGGACACGTCCTCCACAGAGCACCATCCCCGTGTCCGACCCCCCCCCCCTGACACCCTAAACCTAACCCTAACCTAACTCCGGCGATCGCCGTGGCCGCCCAGATCCGCCGAGATCTCCGCCGCTGAAGCCGACCAGACGCAGCCGCAGCCGCCTCGAAGCCGTCGCCCCCTCGATCCGAGCGCCGCCACCTCGATCAGAGCGCCGCCTCGGGCCGAGCGTCGCCGCCGCTGCAGATCCAGCCTCCGCCGAGTCGACTTCCCACCGCCGCTGAGTCGAAGGTCCGCCGCCCGAGACGAACGACGACCGACGACCCGTCGTCGAGCCACGAAGTCGCCGCCGCCGCTGAGTCGACGCCGCCGAGTCCAGCAGGCCGTCTCGAGTCCCACGCCGCCGCTGGAGCCGACCGCCTCAGATCTGTCGAAGATCCGCCGCCGTCGACCGCTCTCGAAGATCCGCCGCCGACGCAGCCAGATCCGGCGTCGAGCCGAACGATCCTGCCGCCATCGAGCCATGGCCGCCGCCCTGCCCCGGCGAGACCTCCTCCGTCGATCGGGAAAGCCCTCAGGTGAAGACTTCACTCTCCCTTTCCTTTCTTCAGTCTGTGCTCTTGTGATTAAGTAGTAATTAATTAATAGATTAGTTAATTAATAGATTAATTAGAGTATAAATTAATCAATAGTTAAATTATATAATTTAGTTTAGTTAATTTAATTAGTTAATTTGATATAGTTTAGTTTGATTAATTATAAATTAATCAGTAGTTAATTATTATTATAAATGGGTTAGTAATATATGTAATTGATTTAGTAAATAAATATAATTAGTTTGGTATTTTCTTATAATTAGTTTAGTTAATTTGTAATTGATGTAGTAAATAAATGTAATTGGTTTAGTATATGTAATTAGCAAATTTTATGTAATTAGTTTATTTTAGTTATAATTAAAAGGTTTTTGATTATGTTAAATATAATAAATCTGGGGTTTTATATTATTATTAAAGATATAGTTCCAATAATAAAATGAGTTCAAAAATTAGTTTATTTGGATCGGTGACCGGTTTTTACCATAAATGAAAATGTATTGGCTTTTACGTAAATTTTAGATTTTATAAATAAACCTTTACATTGTAATTTTGTTCAAAAGGAGAGTTTTAACAATTATTGTTCAAAATGATTTCCAAATGATTTTTCATAAATTAAGGAGTTACCTTGATTACGAACAATCGACCTTTTCTCTTATTAGCTAACTTGTAAATCTTAACCTTAGTTAAACCCCGGTGAATTTCTCTATGTATTGAGGACTCGGTATCCTTATCTCGATTTTCGTGCCGAGCTCCGATCTTGGACTTCTTTATGTAGTTTCTAGCTAATTGGACTGCTCCGGACCCATTGGAACTAACTGCTACTTCATTTGGGATCACCTTGAGAAGTGTGGCATTATGTACATTATTTGATTTGCTAATATACATATATAAAAATATTTGATTGGTGTATAAATATACAAATATGTATTTTGTGCAAATACTATGAGACACTTGTATATATATTATATTACGTTTTATTGGTATACTTTGAGTGTAAATGTATATTATATACGTGCCCCTAATATATGACCCTAGTTGACTAGTGCCCTGCCTGACATGGCCCTGAGACCAGTATTTTTGACTGTGTTAGTGTAGCATCTGATGCAAATGTGGTTTGCTTGTGTTATGTTTATATGACTGTTGGTTTACCCAGGGGATACTCTGGGACCGGACATTGGTTTTACCAGCTAAGGACCCAAGGCAAGTACATTCTCTGATTAGTTTCTAATTTATGATATCTCCTATGTTCACTGTATCTAGTGTAAATATACATGTTCTTGACACGTTGGTTACACGGATTGGTATACACGGATCTCGTCATGAGATGTTATTCCTTATTCATGGTGTAGCTTGTACGAGACTTGTTTCCTTGATATCTTGTGCATGTACAGACACTAATTCCCGGGGAGATTTGCTACCTTCCTAGGGAATCCTGTGCCATAGCGTACCATGATTGGATCTACTATACCAGTCGGGGGTTTGGGGAGTACTTTAGTGTAGATATGTGATCATACCCAACTTTATATGCACCATAGCTCACCCCACATCTCACGTCGGGTGCGGCCTGACCACTTATATGAACCATAGCTGTTACGTGTGATTAGCCTGATCTCTACATGCACCATAGCTAACCAACGGTTAGCCTGACTTTATATGAACCATAGCTAACCAACGGTTAGCCTGACTTTATATGAACCATAGCTAATCACATGTAACCAGCCTGATCAAGTTCCCAAGCCGATCACATATTAAAGCTAGTACTCACACACTTAGTCATAGAATTCTTACTCAAGGACATATTGTTCTTTTCCTGCATTTACTTACAGTATTTCCAGTACTTCTCTCATTGTACATTCCTCGTACTTATACATGCATCTGGTATGTTTCCATCTAGAACTGCTACATAGTTTATGTCATTTATATAGAACTGCTATTTAGAGATGTACTTTGCTCCTTCCTGACTGGAAAATATTTTTCCAGACTGTGACATTAGTAGACTGGTTTCTGACACTTGGGGATTGGAAGTTAAGGATTGCAGGTATGTTATGTTATCATTAGACTTGTGCTGTATTCTTTTATTTCTTCATTTCCTATCGTGCTGTAGTTGTGATTGAGTATTTCTAGATTTATTTTAGTGTTATCCGTGTCTCCTTATGGAGTTGGATACTAGTGTGAGATTATCTAGATAGCACTTGACCTAGACAGCGTTCTACCGCCGATGCTGCGGCGTAGGCTGGACGTACCCACGCACTCGTGCCCCTAAACCGGGTGCGGGTCGTGACATATATACTGAGAGAAAACAGTGAATAAATGCAATGGCAAAATAAAAAGACAAGCAATGTAAAGAGACAGGCAATATAGGCAATATGATATAGTCAGTGCATATATAAATTGAAGAGAACGAGGTACAATATCATATACGGGTGATGTATTATATCATCTAAAATAGAGAACTGTAACTATTCTAAGTGTTTGAAATAGAAGCTTCGATATGTGATCGGCTTGGGAATATGTACGAGAGCTATATGGCCTGGCTAATCATATATGAGGAGTATGATTAACACTAACATGATTCTATACTCGTACAAGAGGGATATGATCACATTTCTCACTAAGTACTTCCCCGCCCCCAACTAGTACAGTAGATCCAACCATGACACGTCACGATACACGAGCAATATCCAATCTATCATGTACAAGGTCTAAATATTAATGTCGTGTACAATGTCAATACGATAATCAATATAACATATCATGACTACAGATCCAATCTATATACTAGTCCATGTAGCACAGTGTCAAGGATCAGATGTAACATTTCTAGATACTGAACTTATAAAAATTATTAAATAATTGGAAATTATCAGAGAATGTACTCTCCTTGGATCCTTAGCTGGTAATACCAATGTCCTGTTCCAGAGTATCGCCTAGATGATCCAACAGTCCTATAGACATACCATAAAATAATACAACATTATATCAGACATTACTCTAACACACCTTTATAAATACACTAGACTCAGGGCTATGCTAGGTATAATACTGGTCAACTAGGGTCAGTGTGCGTCAAGTTGCACGGGCGTCGCGTCTGTGATTTCTATGCAATATAGACAGTCAAAATGATATGGGGCTCGCCAGTACGTCAGTGTACATGTGGCAGTCAACTAACATTTACAGGGTTACAGGTCAATGTAAAGACGGGGTATCCGTAATTACACTTGGGTCGCCTAGTACCTATATATACATTATACATATTACAACTAACATATACATTAAAATCTATTTTTCACGAAAAATAGATATGTGTATATATATATACTTTAAATAAAAATTAATACTTTGTATATATATAACATATATTAAAGAGAGATATATACAATACGTATATATATGTATATATATACTAAATAGAATTAATAATGTATGTTCAATTATAAAATATACACTAGGAAATACTTTATACAATACACATACATATGAATATATTTAGAATTATACTATATACATATATACCAAAATATATTTACCATATACAAACATACTAACGTATACCATGCTACAAATATGTATATATATATATGTAAATTAATACTTTGTATATATATAACATATATTAAAGAGAGATATATACAATACGTATATATATGTATATATATACTAAATAGAATTAATAATGTATGTTCAATTATAAAATATACACTAGGAAATACTTTATACAATACACATACATATGAATATATTTAGAATTATACTATATACATATATACCAAAATATATTTACCATATACAAACATACTAACGTATACCATGCTACAAATATGTATATATATATATGTATATATATATATATATATGTATATATATATATATGTATATATATATATATATATATATATATATATATATATATATATATATATATATATATATATACCAAAATATATTTACTAACATATACTATATTCCGGTATATATATGTGTATATATATATATCAATACATACACATACTAACATATTTTATTTAATACGTATATACTAATTGAAAATATACTTTATATATATATATATGTATATACATACGAATGATACACATACCAATACATATACTATCTATATATATATTGAATACATACGTATGTACACTACATACATACGTACACGCGTACGTGTATACGAGGGAAGGAAGCCGTACCTGTGTGCGTTCATGGGGTTGGCGAAGACAACGATGACAAGGAGGATGACAAAGACGACGACGATGGCGAGGTGGTGGTGGTGGAATAGCTCATGGTGGGGGTGATGACTGAACTGGTGATGATGGTGGTGGTGATTCCGATGGTGGTGGTGCTGGGGGATGCAGGGAGGAGGAAGATCGGCTGAGGGGGAATGGCTCATCGGAGTCGGGTGGCAGCGGACAGTGGAGGGGCCTGATGGTGGTAAAAGTTGATGATGGTGGTGGTGGTACTACAGGTTAGGGGTGGACGGAGTAGAGGCAGCGGGAAGAGGGAATGCAGTGAAGAGCCGGGAGAGGAGATCAGGAGCAGGCAAGAGAAGATGGAGGGGGAGTGGTGGAGCTATGCCGGAGCAGCAGGCCGGGCTGCGGGGTGCAGGCTCGACGCTGGTTGGAGGGTGCAGTGGAGTCGTGGCTATGCTGCGGGCCATCGAAGATCGTCGCCGTGGCCGGAGTTGAGATGGCCGAGTGCTGGTAAGTGGAGCGAGGTCCTCGGCGGGGGTTCGTGGCCGGTGCCGGAGTAGCAGCGCTGGAGCGAAAGAACAGTGGAGGAGTTGCAGCTGATGAACGGAGGTGGTAGGGTGGTTCTAATGGTGGATGGATCGGCTGGCCGGGCCAGAGTGCAGGGAGTTGGCCTCGGGTCGAGGAGCTGGCCGGAGGGTGAAGACAGTGGGTGTCATGCCCCAATCTTCCACAGGCTATTTCGGCCGTCCCCGCTAGGCGGGAATCACCCTCGCCAGCGCTCCCGCGGGACGTTCGCTTTGACCCATCCAGGCGTGATGCCGCATGAACGTGAGCCACGCCCATGCAAGGCCATGGTTCATTGGATGGCGGTAAGAGTTCTAAGCCACAGAGTCACACAGATTGTCTGAGTGCAGCAGAGTCATGAATGCATAGGCGATCGGTAACAGGTTCACTGAGTCGACAATATAGTGGAAGCATTGAAACACAAGTTGAAGTAAAGCAAGCTCTTTTATTGATATGAACAAGTGTTACAAGCGGCGTATAGCCGAGATTACAAGTCGCTCAAGCCTCTCTCTCTGAAATAATAAAAGCGTGCCAAGTGGCTACAATTTGTAGATTGATTATACAAGCGATGTCCAGGCGAGTTCGGGCTATGTTCCAACATTATGTCTTGTATATGTGCTTCAGTCCCGGATGCACCATTGCTTCAGAGTGATATCCACACCTTAGCATGCACGAAGGAGGCATCCGCACCTAACGAGGTTCTCCCGCACCCTGCATACAAACTGGTAGATTATCAATACATTGAATGCACTGGTGGGGAAGCTACTCGCCCGCTCGACAAATCCAAACACGTAATATAAGTTCCGTGCACAACTATTAAGTTATCTTTCTTGTTGCCTTAGGATCAGTTTCATGTAGATATTGAATAGCCTAACCCGTGTGGCAGTGCGCCGTACGATATAAGAGGAAACACGGCGAGACTTACCAACTTACCATTTGTCCTTCCCTGTCCAAGGCAAATATTGTTAATTCAAGCACGGGCAAGCATAAACATTCAGGAGGCATAGCATATGCAAACACGAGGGTTCTTATAACATGATCGTTCAGGTGTTAAGTTATTCATTGATGCTATGCAATAACTCGCACGCGGATAACCGCTAAGCGAGGATGACTTGTTATCTTTTGTTTTACAGGCAAGCATGCAACAGGTTAAATACACACGATAAACACATGATGCATTGTAAGCGATATTCACATGATAAACACACGAGGCATTACAAGCATTTACACACAAGGATCATTGGCTTGATGCCATAATGGACAAGTCAAGGACATGGATAGCATGCAACGAGAAAATACGAGGAGCTCATAAAACACGATGCGTTGCAAGTTACCCAGTCCGTACACGATTGACTATAAATACGAAGTCTACCTGGATCGGATCGGTGCCAGTGCCCCAGCACCGTCCGCAGAACTTATATCCTTGTGCACAAGTTGTCCATGATCGAACACGATTATTAAGTTCACATTTCATACAGTTAAGGCAACACAAGCACACGACAAGCAGTATTGCATGATTCATTTAGCTATTGGATATGCACAGTTTCTTGGGCTGATGTAAGCCCGCACGAGGGAGACTTGCAGGGAGATCCAAATACCTGAATGAGTCTTGCCACAGGAGCATGATTCTTTACTTGACATGATGCAGTCTCCTGAATCGAGAACTGCCTTGGCGACCTAACTGTCCCGGATACTTGCAGGGTTATTCAGGCACGGAATGACCACGTAGTAGTCTTCCAGGGTTTGGATAAAAATATGGCAACATTACAAGCAGACAAGCATGCATTTCTAAGGAACATAAGCAGGCACGTTTGCTCGGGCCCGAAGGTAAACCGAGAATTGAAACCGTTAAGGGACTTAGCATGCGAGGGTCTGAATATAAGCAGTATTTCATTTCCATGTTCTAGCAAGCAATACAGTTGGGATTATTCCCTTAGCTAGGTGCGTTGGATTTATTAGCATACAGGGGGTGATTCACCTATCGACTAGCATATATTATTCCAGATTTTATGTGTGCTGGCCAAGCAAAGACAAGTTCACCGTAGCCACCCACCTTAGCGATGATTCGCCTCGGTAGAGTGATACGCCTGAGCGAGCTTGTGAAAGCCTAAGCTGAATTCCTGTAGGGGCAAGTCTGGATATTCTTTGCTTCTTGATCGAGGCAAAGTGGGTCGGGACAGCTGCACTATTGCCGTTTGAGACGGCAGTCCGCTTGAGCGGAACGGGGTGTTACATCCTACCCAACTTAGAAAAAGTCTCATCCTCGAGACTTACTAAGGACAAGCAGTGATCTAGAGTTGAGGCAATCCTAGACAAGTCATTGTACTTGTTCATTGGATATTCACTTGCACACGCGTCGAAATCAGTATATCGCTTAGACTGGATCGTGCGCACTTTCGAAGGGCCCCTCTAGCGTAAATACGTCAACCAGCTTAGTGATAGCGAAGTCTCAGCACTCGAGTTTCACCTTTCCTTAAGTCTTGGATGGTGCGCTAGTTCAAGGCGTCCCTCGAATAGACGCATTCAACCAACTTAGAGTTAGTGAAAATCGGACAAGCTACTAGCGATACTCTCAAGGGTTCGCACAGGTTGGCACAAAGGCCACTCGCAGCACAACAGCAGACAAGCAAGCAAACCATATCATTCAAAACACATTTTGAAAGTATTTAGACTAATGATTGGAACATCCCATCAAGGCATTGAGAGAGAGCGTGCACATAACCCACGAACGAGATTTCAAAACAGAGATATTCGAAATGAATTCCAAAGGCGCAGAAGCCAGGCTCTGATACCAACATGTCATGCCCCGATCTCCCGCAGGCTATTTCGGTCATCCCCGCTAGGCGGGAATCACCCTCGCCAGCGCTGCCGTGGGACGATTGCTTTGACCCATCCGGGCGTGATGCCGTACGAGCGTGAGCCACGCCCGTGCAAGGCCATGGTTCATTGGCTGGCGGTAAGAGTTCTAAGCCACAGAGTCGCACACATTATCCGAGGGCAGCGGAGTCATGAACGCATAGGCGATCGGTAACCGGTTCACTGAGTCGACAATATAGCGGAAGCATTGAAACATAAGTTAAAGTAATACAAGCTATTTTATTGATATGAACAAGTGTTACAGGCGGCGTATAGCCGAGATTACAAGTCGCTCAAGCCTCTCTCTCTGAAATAGTAAAAGCGTACCAAGTGGCTACAATTTGTAGATTGATTATACAGGCGATGTCCAGGAGAGTTCGGGCTATGTTCGAACATTATGTCTTGTATATGTGCTTCAGTCCCGGACGCACCGTTGCTTCGGAGTGATGTCCACACCTTAGCACGCACGAAGGAGGCATCCGCACCGAACGAGGTTCTCCCGCACCCTACATACAAACTGGTGGATTATTAATACATTCAATGCACTGGTGGGGAAGCTACTCGCCCGCTCGACAAATCCAAACACGTAATATAAGTTCCATGCACAACTATTAAGTTGTCTTTCTTGTTGCCTTAGGATCAGTTTTATGTAGATATTGAATAGCCTAACCCTTGTGGCAGTGCGCCGTACGATATAAGAGGAAACACGGTGAGACTTACCTACTTACCATTTGTCCTTCCCTATCCAAGGCAAACATTGTTAATTCAAGCACGGGCAAGCATAAACATTCAGGAGGCATAGCATATGCAAATACGAGGGTTCTTATAACATGATCGTTCAGATGTTAAGTTATTCATTGATGCTATACAATAACTCGCACGCGGATAACCGCTAAGCGAGGATGACTTGTTATCTTTTGTTTTACAGGCAAGCATGCAATAGGTTAAGTACACACGATAAACACACGATGCATTGCAAGCGATATTCACACGATAAACACATGAGGCATTACAAGCATTTACACACAAGGATCACTGGCTTGATGGCATAATGGACTAGTCAAGGACATGGATAGCACACAACGAGAAAACACGAGAAGCTCATAAAACACGATGTATTGCAAGTTACCCAGTCCGCACACGATTGACTATAAATACGAAGTCTACCCGGATCGGATCGGTGCCAGTGCCCCAGCACCGTCCGCAGAACTTATATCCTTGTGCACAAGTTGTCCATGATCAAACACGATTATTAAGTTCACGTTTCATGCAGTTAAGGCAACACAAGCACACGACAAGCAGTATTGCATGATTCATTTAGCTATTGGATATGCACAGTCTCTTGGGCTGATGTAAGCCCGCACGAGGAAGACTTGTAGGAAGATCCAAATACCTGAATGAGTCTTGCCACAGGAGCATGATTCTTTACTTGACATAATGCAGTCTCCTGAATCGGGAACTGCCTTGGCGACCTAACGGTCCCGGATACTTGCAGGGTTATTCAGGCACGGAATGACCACGTAGTAGTCTTCCGGGGTTTGGATGAAAATATAGCAACATTATAATCAGACAAGCATGCGTTTCTAAGGAACATAAGCAGACACGTTTGCTCGGACCCGAAGGTAAACCGAGAATTAAAACCGTTAAGGGACTTAGCATGCGAGGGTCTGAATATAAGCAGTATTTTATTTCCATGTTCTAGCAAGCAATACAGTTGGGATTATTCCCTTAGCTAGGTGCGTTGGATTTATTAGCATGCAAGGGGTGATTCACCTAGCGACTAGCATATATCATTCCAGATTTTATGTGTGCTGGCTAAGCAAAGACAAGTTCACCGTAGCCACCCACCTTAGCGATGATTCGCCTCGGTAGAGTGATACGCCTGAGCGAGCCTCTGAAAGCCTAAGCTAAATTCCTGTAGGGGCAAGTCTGGATATTCTTTGCTTCTTGATCGAGGCAAAGTGGGTCGGGACAGCCGTACTATTGCCGTTTGAGACGGCAGTCCGCTTGAGCGGAACGAGGTGTTACATCCTACCCAACTTAGAAAAAGTCTCGTCCTCGAGACTTACTAAGGACAAGCAGTGATCTAGAGTTGAGGCAATCCTAGACAAGTCGTTGTACTTGTTCATTGGATATTCACTTGCACACGCGTCAAAATCAGTATATCGCTTAGACTAGATCGTGCGTACTTTCGAAGGGCCCCTCTAGCGTGAACACATCAACCAGCTTAGTGATAGCGAAGTCTCAGCACTCGAGTTTCACCTTTCCTTAAGTCTTGGATTGTGCGCTAGTTCAAGGCGTCCCTCGAATAGATGCATTCAACCAACTTAGAGTTAGTGAAAATCGGACAAGCTACTAGCGGTACACTCAAGGGTTCGCACAGGTTGGCACAAAGGCCACTCGCAGCATAATAGCAGACAAGCAAGCATACCATATCATTCAAAATGCATTTTGAAAGTATTTAGACTTATTATTGGAATATCCCATCAAGGCATTGAGAGAGAGCGTGCACATAACCCACGAACGAGCTTTCGAAACAGAGATATTCGAAAAGAATTCCAAAGGCGCAGAAGCCAGGCTCTGATACCAATATGTCACGCCCCGATCTCCCGCAGGCTATTTTAACCATCCCCGCTATGCGGGAATCACCCTCGCCAGCGCTCCCGTGGGACGATCGCTTTGACCCATCCAGGCGTGATGCCGCACGAGCATGAGCCACGCCCGTGCAAGGCCATGGTTCATTGGCTGGCGGTAAGAGTTCTAAGCCACAGAGTCGCACACATTGTCCGAGTGCAGCGGAGTCATGAACGCATAAGCGATCGATAACATGTTCACTGAGTCAACAATATAGCGGAAGCATTGAAACACAAGTTGAAGTAATACAAGCTCTTTTATTGATATGAACAAGTGTTACAAGCGGCGTATAGCCGAGATTACAAGCGCTCAAGCCTCTCTCTCTGAAACAGTAAAAGCGTACCAAGTGGCTACAATTTGTAGATTGATTATACAGGTGATGTCCAGGCGAGTTTGGGCTATGTTCCAACATTATGTCTTGTATATGTGCTTCAGCCCCGGACGCACCGTTGCTTCGGAGTGATGTCCACACCTTAGCACGCACGAAGGAGGCGTCCGCACCGAATGAGGTTCTCCCGCACCCTGCATGCAAACTGGTAGATTATCAGTACATTGAATGCACTGGTGGGAAAGCTACTCGCCCGTTCGACAAATCCAAACACGTAATATAAGTTCCGTGCACAACTATTAAGTTGTCTTTCTAGTTGCCTTAGGATCAGTTTTATGTAGATATTGAATAGCCTAACCCGTGTGGCAGTGCACCGTACGATATAAGAGGAAAACGGCGAGACTTACCTACTTACCATTTGTCCTTCCCTGTCCAAGGCAAATATTGTTAATTCAAGCACGGGCAAGCATAAACATTCAGGAGACATAGCATATGCAAATATGAGGGTTCTTATAACATGATCGTTCAGGTGTTAAGTTATTCATTGATGCTATGCAATGACTCGCACGCGGATAACCGCTAAGCGAGGATGACTTATTATCTTTTGTTTTACAGGAAAGCATGCAACAGGTTAAATACACACGATAAACACACGATGCATTGCAAGCGATATTCACACGATAAACACACGAGGCATTGCAAGCATTTACACACGAGGATCACTGGCTTGATGCCATAATGGACTAGTCAAGGACATGGATAGCATGCAACAAGAAAACACGAGGAGCTCATAAAACACGATGCGTTACAAGTTACCCAGTCCGTACACAATTGACTATAAACACGAAGTCTGCCCGGATCGGATCGGTGCCAGTGCCCCAGTACCGTCCGCAGAACTTATATCCTTGTGCACAAGTTGTCCATGATCGAACACGATTATTAAGGTCACATTTCATGTAGTTAAGGCAACACGAGCACATGACAAGCAGTATTGTATGATTTATTTAGCTATTGGATATGCACAGTCTCCTGGGCTGATGTAAGCCCGCACGAGGGAGACTTACAGGGAGATCCAAATACCTGAATGAGTCTTGCCATATGAGCATGATTCTTTACTTGACATGATGCAGTCTCCTGAATCGGGAACTGCCTTGGGGACCTAACGGTCCCGGATACTTGCAGGGTTATTCAGGCACGGAATGACCACGTAGTAGTCTTCCGGGGTTTGGATGAAAACATGGCAACATTACAAGCAGACAAGCATGCGTTTCTAAGGAACATAAGTAGGCACGTTTGCTCGGGACCGAAGGTAAACTGAGAATTGAAACCGTTAAGGGACTTAGCATGCGAGGGTCTGAATATAAGCAGTATTTCATTTCCATGTTCTAGCAAGCAATACAGTTGGGATTATTCCCTTAGCTAGGTGCGTTGGATTTATTAGCATGCAGGGGGTGATTCACCTAGCGACTAGCATATATCATTCCAGATTTTATGTGTGCTGGCTAAGCAAAGACAAGTTCACCGTAGCCACCCAACTTAGCGATGATTCGCCTCGGTAGAGTGATACGCCTGAACGAGCCTGTGAAAGCCTAAGCTGAATTCCTGTAGGGGCAAGTCTGGATATTCTTTGCTTCTTGATCGAGGCAAAGCGGGTCGGGACAGCTGCACTATTGCCATTTGAGACGGCAGTCCGCTTGAGCTTAACGGGGTATTACAGCGGGGAGCTCGCCGGATGTCATCACCGGAGGAGAAGGACAGGTCGGTGGTGAACAGTGGTGTAATGGTTTATTTCCCCCCTTTCCAATTAAAAAGAGGAGAAGAAGAAGAAAGGAAGAAGAAGAAGATGAAGAAGAAGAAGAAAGGAAGAATAGGGAAAAATTTACGTACGATTGAGGGGCTTGTGAGGAGGGTGGAGAGAGAAGATAGGGGCTTCCCTAGGTTTGGGGATTAGGTCATGGTTGGAAAGAGTGTCTGAAGTGATATTAAATAGGAAAGGGGTGTGTGGGAATGAGTGGTGTTGATGCTCCCATTTTGAATGGGTGGTCAGGATTTGATATGAGGAATTTACTCATTCAAGGATGTGTGTTGGGTTGACTAGTCAATATTAGGGCTTCTCTATTGGTTTGAACCAATGGGGTATTGACACCTAATACAACATTTGTAAATTAGCCCCCTTAAATTTGGATATTTGCACAGACACATTAAATAATGAAAAATTGGTGGGAGATTTGGTGTTTGGTGTTTTGTAGGGTGAGAGGTGTTGTGTGTTTTGTATGGGCTTAATTAATGGGGTATTTGGATTAAATTGGGATTAAACGGGATTAGTCAAAGTGGTATCCCTAATTTAATCAGAAATAAATACAAGCAGTGTTCTAAAATTAATTAGGAGTACATGGGACCAAAATTAGGTTGGGCCACAATTATCATTAGTGAAGAAGACTCAGAACAGAATATTATCCTAATTTGGGTTACACAAAAAATTGGACGAGATTGCCTCCAATTTCGATTGGAACGCACAACGATACAAAGTTAGAATTTATTTAGAAATTAAATAAACGTCCACGACGAATATTGTGCGACTAAAATAAAGCATAAGAGAGCATAATTATGAGTTACAAAAAGGTTAGAATGGAAGGCGGACACGTCTAGGGCAAGGTTGTGAAATTTGTTGGAAGACAAAAGCTAGGGTAGCGCTCCAAATATCGAAGCAACGGTAAGGCGCAACAATTAAATAAAATTACCATAATTAATCATAATCCCAAATAATTAAATTTTAATTAATACAAATTAATACATAATCCTATAATTCGGTCAGGTGTTCATCTAGTGGGCCTCTAGGTCAAGTCTACCAGCTCAAACATTAATGAACACTGTATATATATAATATTATAAATACATATCTCATATAATTATTTAAATTAAATACGCTTATCATACAATCATTTAAATTAACTACCATAATATTAATAATATATAAAAAGTCAAAAATACCCCTATTTTTAGAATGTGGTAGTGACAAGTCTACCCTCCTTAAAAGGATTTCGTCCTCAAAATTTAAATCCTCCATAGTAGTGTTTATTCATTATATATTATTTTCCATCAAATCTAGGTTCATCAAACCATTTAATAATAAAGTAAATCCATATTGCTATTCCACAAAAATTTTCAAAATTATGTAATTATCGTATCCTGAAAATCTTCGAAGTAAAATCAAATTCTATTTTTTTCCACAATTTTCTCCAAAATTTTTAAATTAATAATTAAATACTCAAAATTTAATATCCACTCCTGTAATTTAATTTCAATCAATGCATATATATAAAATTGAAATCTCGTCCCAAAAAGTTTGAATTCAAACACTAATCCACTAATCATCTTACTCCGCAAATTTTAAGTCCAATCAGTGCGTATAAAAAAATTCTAAGTCCTTATCCCAAAATTGAATTCAACGCTAATCGAATTCAAACACTAATCCATCAATGATCTTATTCCTTGGTTTCCCTTTTTTTCCCCACAAAACTCAAACAATGCAATACTTATGAAATCTTCAAATGCAATATTTATAATATAAATTTTAAATTCATATCTTGCAGTCAATTAAATATAATGATAATCTCCTTAATTTCCTCAAGTTTTTAATGATAAATTATATCATAATCTTCCTACAATTTATAAATCATCAATTCGGCCATGTTAAATTCTTAACCCTTTATTTAAATCAATGTTTATCCTTAAATTTTAATTATCTTGTCTCTCTTGTCAAGTCATAACCCCTTCATAAATCTTCACTATGGTCAAAACCCAAATAATCAAAGTATAAGGAAATTCTACCTACAGTCATTCAACACGCAATCTAAGAAAATATGTACGGTCATGTGTCTTTTGTCATGGTAATGCAGTCTCTATTAGGGTGTACTACTAACTATATTCTAACAAGAAAATCAGGAATACAAGCTACGGTACTAGGGACTCAGTCAATCAATCAAATAGTAAGGAACAGAAGGAAGGAAAGAACAGAACCTTCTAACACATTACCGGCAGTATCGGTCTCCTCGACCGTCATCGTAAATGCCTTGCCCTGGTGGGGTGGTTCCCTTTACGGGTGCTGAGCAATATACGGTTCCACAGGTAGCCTAACTGGATCTCTATAATTTAGAGCTGCGCGCTGGCCGAGAAGATATGGAACTCGAAGACAATCCCTTACTCGATGTCCCGCAGCTGTTTGTGGTATTAAACGAAAGAACAAAATGTATATGATACGAGGTTTGCACGAAACCCACTTTCTTTGGTTTACAAACAAACTTGTACAATTTGATCCTATACGAGGATGTAGGAGAATAATTTATTTAATCTGGATAGATGATTGCTAGGTGTCTGATCTGCAATCGATCAATTTAGCCCTTGGACTACACGATGGTGAAGAAGTACCGTGGAAGACGGAAAGCAGCTTCGTAGGTGGCGGAAGAGGGTGGATGCACGATGCCAATGTCGTCGATCGCTACTCTTTGCCTGAGCTCTGGATGCTTCTCTCTCTCTCTCTCAAAGACTCTTCGACCTCTCCTCAATCTCCAATGTTTTGACCCGTGGTTCGATCTCTTTGGAGGTTCGACCTTGTTTGATCTTTTTTCAAAGCTTCGACCTTGTTCGATTTTTAAAGTCTCGACCTGTTTCTCTATTGATAGAGGTCTCTATTTATAGAGTTTTGGTGAAAGTGACCACTCAATCGGTGTGGAGACCGAGTAATGGAAAGCACAACACCCTTTTACACAACGGTTAAAATAACCAAAGCCTGCGTATAGATGACCTTTTGAATGAGCGTGTGACGCGGGTCCAACTAAGGGACAAAACGCGTATAATCGCTACGAAGATCACGGCGTAGAAGCCACGTAGGTAGGTATTCCCTCGTATAGAAGAGGTTGGCGTAGAAGCCAAATGTCTGTCATCGTGGCGTAGAAGCCAAGTAGGCATAGAAGCCGAGTAAGCGTAGAAGCCTGATGGCATAGAAGCCGAATAAGCATAGAAGGCCGAATGAGCATAGAAGCCGAACGAGCATAGAAGCTGATGAGACGTAGAAGCCGAGCGGGCACAGAAGCTGAATGGGCGTAGAAGCCGCTGCGTAACGTGCCAGAGTGGTCGTTGAGGCCGAGCAGTCACAAAAGCTAAATGGGCGTAGAAGCCGAGGTGATGTGGACTTCTTTAGCCGAAATCATGGCTCTTGGAGATATAATGAAATCTCTCGCCTTAAATGTCGAGGTCCGCCATTATCATTAATTGCAGAGGCGTATTCCGAAGGCCTGCCACCGTTCTGAGCATTCGGTGCAGAAATGTGCCTCGAGCCCTGTACAAAGAGCAGCTTTTGACGTGGCAGTCTGTTTGTCTTCCACGGAGCGTAAACAGTTCACTTCTGCCTGTGTAAAATAAGGCAGCGTATCCCGTTGTATGCGTAAAAGCAGTCTCCACTGAGAGGATGTCAGTAAACGACGGTTTGGTGATATTTAATCAAATCCTCTGCATTAAATGCAGAGATCCGCCATCATACCGTGGGGCGCGTCCCGAGTGGTCTGCCATCTTTCCAGCCGTCGTCTGGGTGGCCGTACAGCACTTTTTGTCAGGAGTCAGATGTCAGGTTCACTGCGTGACTTGACAGGTTCATTTCGAGGAAGACGAAGCATTTCTCGTACGCTTTAATGCTGCTTTGAAAGCGGATGAGTTTTATGCCATGAAGGCGATGAAGCACCCCGTCTACGCTGAAGCGGCCTGGACATACTGCTTTTATGCGGATGGTCCCATCATATTTTATGCCGTACTCAGCAAAAAAGCTCCGTTGCACTCTTGATGGCCTTGAGGTCCCCTGCTTACGCTGCCCTACATCACCATGTTGCGTAGAGCTATCCAGCGTATTTTTCATGCTTCTACAAGACCCCCTTCAAAGCTTTCAAATTTCTTCAGAATTTGGAATACTTTGAATGAAGCATAAATTGCTCCTTGTAACTCGAAACGTTTCTGAATGGAGCGTTGAAACGGTCGATGCTGACTTTATGGCGGATTTATTGGGGACCGGTGTGACCTCTCTCGCCTATAAAAGGCCAAGGAGTTTAACCTGTTCTTCCCGCATTACTTTCGCCACACAAGGATGATCACCGGAGTCCGTCATGTCGATCTGAGGAAGAAGAAGACCATGTTCTTCCAGCATGTAAGGAGCCAAAAAAGACGTCGTCTTCGAGCAAGTCTCATCTGCAACGATGGATCATGGAAGGATATCATAGCCTCCCTTGCTCGGGATAATCAGCAACTTTGTATGGCGGTTCTCCCAGAGAGAAGAAGGGTCGTATTAGACCACACAGCTTGCAAGCTGTATATTTTCTCCTGAGACTTTCATGGACGAGAGAAGACAAACTGTAACTGTCATCCTCGATCGAGTTGGGTTAAAGAAGCCTCAACTGGATCTGACATGGCGTATGGAGGATGGGCCCTGAAGAAGTTCAGGTAGGCCCAGTGCTGTATCCTCCCGCCAGCAATCATCTTCTTGTTCATGACTGTGGAAGTCGATGAACTGTCATGGAAGAAGAGGAAGATCTCCACCAATGCGAGAACCTGTCAAAACAGATTTTGGGGGTGGCCTTCCGACGACGACGAGGATAATCCTTTTTGTAGACGGGATTTCCCTCATATGTAATCATGAGAAATGAAGAAAAACTCTTGTAGATTGGATTTTCCTCATATGTAATCATGATTTTAATCTTTAATAAAGTCATCTTTCTTCCGTGCATATGATCGTCTTGCCATACGTTGCTGTGAAGTCTGAATATGTGTAGCTTTGACACGTCTGATTCTTTATGCCAACTCTGTTTAGAAAGAGTGCTAGGTCCTGTCCTGTCTTTTACGCATAACTAGAGATGCGTAGAAACCCGCTTTAGCATTCGAGTGTTCGAACCGTCCTGCTATTTTAGGAGTAAGAAACTGCGTAGAATTCTGAACTGCTGCTTCTGATGAACATAATTTTTTTGTTCAGACATCATCTTCAAGAATGATTTCTCGAAAATCCCTTGGAACAGGGTCGAGAAATGGCTGTCGAACTGAGTTGCCATCTTGATAGATAAAATATTCAGACTGAAGTCTGGATGAACTTTGAATCGACCCATAAAGAAGAGTAGTTTTTTTAATGTTGAACTCTGTATGCTTCGGGTACTTGGGATATCTTAAGGTCAAGAACGAGTATCCTCTGTGTGAACTCTTTGCAATTGACCGCTTTTGAGTACCGTTCAGATGTACGCGAGATCTGGCCGACGTATCCTTCAGATGTGCGGGAAGTCGTAGAGCATAGAATCATTAGTCTGCAGCTTCTGAGCATAAACTAAACACCATCGAGCGTGAAATCATAGACTTGTAGTTCCTGAGCGTGAAGTCGTAGGTTTGTAGCCTCTCGAGCATAAAAGCTACTAAGCACAAAGGCATCTGGGCGTAAAACCCAACTTTTAGCCATCGAACGTAAAGCCGTAGATTCGTAGCTGTCGAGCGTAGAAAGCTCCTTAGCGTAGAACTGTAGATTTGTAGCTTCTGAAAAGAAATTTTTTTTCGAGCGTGAAGTCGCGGATCTGTTGCTTCTGAGCGTAAACTAAGCGCCACCGAGCGTGAGATCGTCGATTTGTTATCTGCTGGCATGAAGTTGTAGGATTGTAGCCTCTCGAGCATAAAAGCTACCGAGCACAAAGGCATCCGGGCGTAAAACCATAGACATATAGCTTGCGAGCATGAAACCGTAGATCTGTTGCTGTCGAGCGTAGAAAGCTTCTTAGCGTAAGAACTGCTGACCTGCTTTGCTCGAAAAACTTTTCGAATTCGCCGACTATCCGCCTTCTCTGAATAATAGGCTGATGTAGGACCCAATCATAACCGAATATTAATTAGGAGATTTGGTTCGGGGTCTGAGGAGTCCATCCGAACTCTATATATATCCCAAGTTTTCTGAGAGAAAAACTTTTCATCCGTCTTCTGCGAAAGTAAGCCTCCGACTGTTCGAGCTCTTCTCCGAGTCTTCTCTGAGTCTTCAAAGTTTCCAGTAATGGCCTCTAAGCAATCCTCCTCTTCTAAGGGAAAGAAGATTGATTCCTCTTCTCGTTCTTCTGCCCGAGTAGGAGTATCTCCGGTTGGACAGGACGAACCCCATTCTGAGCTGAGCATCCCGCCGATGAGCAGTGCACCTGGCCTGATAGGTAGAGCTTTTGGGACGAATGAGAACGACTGAAAAATCCTTCGCACATGTTGAACGTAACCGCGCTAGGTCGTCTTCTGTGCTGATAGCCTCTTTGAGGAAGATGATGCACGAAGACGTTTTACCTTTTACGCCCACATTTCTAATGTGTCAGCGTAAAAACTCCAGATTTTTGCAGTTGAGCGTAAAATGCTTTGACTGCCAAAAACTTGGTGTATAATGTAAAATTTTGAACTTTTACGCTTGTGGATGAAAATTCTGGCGTAATAGCTCGAACCTTGGTAGTCTGGCGTAAAGCACAGACAGTATACTGCCGACTTGACTTTTACGCTTCTGGATGACAATTTCGGCGTAAACGATCAAGTTTGTACAGTCTTGGTGTAGAGCTCAGACCGTTGCCTCTTGGCATGTGCTGCGATATTTGTAACGTCTAGTATAAAACTGACGTGTTTTTCTCGCTCCCTTGCAGTTAACTTGGCGAGTCTCCGCTAGCCGAGGTGATGGGTTCTGCCGCCGGGCTGCTGCACTCCAACTATCTGGAGGATCTGTCCCATGTGGTATTTCCTATCTCCGGAACCCAATATCCCAAAGGAAGGGAAATCTTGATATCGGCTCAGGGCGAGCGAACGTTGCTGAACATGATTAATGGAGAGCCTTTGACGTATGTAGACGAGGACCAGTATATAAAGCTGGCCTTTCTTTTCGGGGACATGATTGATAAGCAGTCCCAGACGAAGCCAAAGAAAGAACTCTGGGTTTTCCCTGCCGGGAAGTTGGTCTTGAGTCTGCCCAAGATGCCGAGAGATTATCCCATCTCGGCATTCTCCCATGCTACTTATCCCAGGAAGATATCGTGGACGCTGACTCCCGATCTTCACGGTAGGCCGGGGAAGATCTTTTACCAGAAATAACCTAGCCTATTTGTCAGCCGCCCTTTCGGTCATGTAACGTTGTTCAGGGGATTGTACCCTGGCAGTGTCCCAAGTGAAGACAGCTTGGTGCTCCAGCTGGTGCAATTGCCGACCTTTTACAATGATTTCATGGGGCGCGGAGGAGTATACCCCAAGGCGAATCCTCGATGTAACGGGTGGATGACCCCAACAAATCTTTGATGTGCTCGCTTAGTTGATTGGGCCTTGGAGCATTTTTGGATCGAGTTGGAGAACATCGGTCTATTGGCAGCTGTGAGTGCCACCAGCGTTGGGTTACCTCCTAACCCTAACCTGTTTTTGGCACTGATGGAGCGATACATTTCGCTCACCGGGACTTTCGCCACTCCGCTGGGGGAGTTGGGATTGTCCCTTCATGAGATGGCAGAGATCTCGAGACTGCCGATGGGGGATACTCCGTACGAAGAGTATGTTCCCACGAACCGGGAGTTGGGGGATTCAGACCCTCGGGTAGTGGAAGTGTATCAGGAGCTGATGTGCCACTACCTTGCTTGCACTGCCTTCTACGCTGAGCCTTCAGATTTGGCTCACACCAGTAAATGGACGTCCTACCTCTTTTTTCACCGGGCTAGGGCTGCTCAGCTGGAGAAAGTTTTGGAAGTCAAGGATGAGCCTGTGAATCCTCTGAGCGTGCTGACTGCTCAGGAAGTCGACGATCTCCTGGAGGATGCTAGGGCTCCGGATCAGATCCTCGTCGAAGGGATAGGAAAATATCTTGCAGGTACTAAGGCCTACAGCTATCTGAGGCATTGCCGCAGGGCTCTATCCAAGGAAGCTCAACTGGCTGGCTTTCACTCTATATGGCTGCGCCGACTGGTGGTACCCGGCATCGCATCTGCGGATCATATTTACCGTAATGCCTTGTGGCCTGCAGTGCGTCTGGTGTTTGGGGCGAGACTGGGCTTGCTCCCTGCCATGGTGTGCCGCATACAAGCTGGCCTGAGGGCGATGACTGAGGCGCTGCTCGCTGATGAAGCTCGACGTGAAAGCTTTCCCAGGGTGGAATTACCATACCTGTATTTGATGGGATGGTTAATTCTCCATAACCCCCGGGTGATGTCTTCCCGTTCCGGCAGTAGCTTGGGGGGGAGTTTCTTGTTGAATTACAAGAAATCCTCTTGGAATGTGCTTACAGTTTTAGACTGTCGGAGGGTGCTGCATTGCGGTCACAGCTGAAAGCTCCTTTGCAGTGTCCCCTCTGTTCATCGCAACCAATCGGGGATTAGGCTTGAGGACTCAGGTAGAGATAAGACCACTCTTTCTCCTGAAGCCTTCAATTGGTTGGTCTGCATTAGACCTTCCCATCTGCTGTACAAAAGTAAAGATCACTCATTCGAACCCTACCTGCCTAGTCAATTTGCCAGACAGTTTGGGTTTGATCAGTTGCATGTGGGCAATGTCGTCACCAGCTTCAGGTCCAGAGGTGGACTCATCGATGGAGCGAGGGGATGGCGATATTTTATCATGGGCTGCACCGGGGCAATTTTTATTGTGCCCTTTGTCACACCCTCCACGGAACTGCGCATCCTGTATTCGTATGTCCAGTTCTATGTGGCAACGAACACCTTCCATCGCGATTTTGATATGGGTGGAAGCTTTAGGGTACCCTCTTCCAAGCCTGGGGGAAGGGTCGAAGTCCCCTCGATTTATTCTGACGAGGGTGACGAGTCCGCTACTCCGGATGAGCCTCTCGTATCGGTACCGAGGGGTAAAATACCTCCTCCTGCAGGGGCGTTGGTAGTCTCCGAGAAACGAAGGGCTCTTGCTCTGAAGGAGGCTTCCCCTCGTAAGAGGACGAAGAGGATAGTTACTCGTCCTCTCCAGATTCCTGGTATTGAGGCTCCTGGAAGTGAGCCTGCTTCTCCCTATGTCGGGGATGATTCTTTGATTGGGGGTTCCTCGCCTTTTAGAGAGGAACCTTCTACAGTTTTGGCCGGTGGCGTCGGAGAATCTCAGCCGGAGGCTGCTACCGCTGCTACTGCTTCTGGTAGCGGAACGAAGTCGCCTTCGAAGCTGGTCATAAGATTCCATATACCTTTGTTCGGATCAGCATTGGGAGAGGCCCCTACCGTGCCCGTCAGCGCTTCTAGCGAGATTTCAGTTGATGAGCCTCAAGTGGATCTCGGTGAAGACCTGGAAGAGTATTTGCCAGTGTCAGTTAGCAGGCCCTCTTCTCCAGGTATGACAGCTTGGCTAGCATCACTGTCGTCTTTTCGTGCCTCATCTTTAGGAAAATTAACATCATGTTTGACATTAACTTCCTCTTGTCTTCTTCTCAGGGGACGACCTTTTCGGGGAGGGCAATGTATATACGGCCTTTGGCTCCGTGTCAGGTCCTGGCATTGATACAGAGGTGCCTAATTTTGAAGAGGAAGCATCTTCGGGTGTCGGCTCGCCTGCCGACGAGGTTTCGATACTTCAAGAGGACGACCCTGTCGTTGCGACAATGCCTCCTTCGAGTATGCTGGTTACTTCGTCTGGTGTTGGCGCTTCCTCTTTTGTCGCACCCCCTGCCGAGACGAGGACTGTGGCCACGTCTATTGCTGTCGCCTCTGGTGCACGGTTCGACAATATTGCAGCCACTCCTAGCGTGCATTCTGGCCTAGTTGTGCTGACCGAGCAATATACTAGTATCTTCTACAACACTTTGAAAATGCTGATATCAATGGTGTTGGAGAAGAATCTGAACTTTGAGCGTCTGAAGAAGTCCTCTCGGATTTTGATAGAGGTGATCAGGGACCTCCGCGATACTAGTTTAGCTGACGCCCTGGCGGAGGTAGTTAATGGTTTGGAGCAACCCGTTAACGAATACTCGCAGCTAGCCCAAGATAGTGTTGACGATTTGGTCCAAGATGAATACGACTCGCTGACTGCAAGGCTAGGATAGTTGGAAGCTCTGAGTAGGTCCCTCGAGATGCGGCAGTTGGATATGAGCGACGAGCACACCCTCTTAGAGTGTGTTGTTCCCTAGTTGGCCAAGAGTAAAGCTGAACATGAGAAAAATGAAGCGAGGGTCCGTAAGTTGGAGGCTGAGCTCGCTTTAGCGAAGGAGTTGTCTCGTGCTTCAGCCGCAGGTGTGCATGTGTTACAGAGCCAGATGGAAGAGGCTCAACAGAACTTGGCACATGCGAGTGCCATGCACGCCGCTCTTACACATTCTCTGTCTGATTTATCCGGCTTGAATGATAAGGAGACGAGATGGGAGCGAGCTCGGGCTGCCATTTTGGACTCCAGGAATGCGAAGATGGCCAGACTGGCACAGCAGATTCGCGATTTGACCGCTCCCCCTTCATGATGTACTTTTGCTTTTGCTTTTTAATGTACTTTCGCTCTTTTTTGGGGAATAATAAAGAGGTTTTTCATCTGACTTTGTGGACCCGTTATTTCGAAATGTAAATGACGGGTTTGGGTGAGAGTAATATCAGAGGTAGTATGGACATGATAGTCTCTCGGTAAACTTTTTTAGCAGGGCATATCTGTTCAGAGGTCATATGGAAATGATAGAATACGGCCCAACTAGTTTTGTTTTGGAAGTAGTTTTGTCAGAATGAGATTTTTGCCTTATTCCACTTGAGCAGAGGAGGTTAAGCATAGTACCTTTTCAGGAATTTGCCATTGATAGGAGCCATTAGTAGGTCTCCATTAGGCTGGGCTAACCTGTAAGCGCCGTTTGATAACGTTGTCTCGATCACGTAGGGGCCTTCCCATTTGGGCTGAAATTTGCCCATGCTCCTGTGAGTGAGAATTATTGGCCTTCTTACAGCTAAGACTAGCTTGCCAACTTTGAACACTCTTTCCTTTACTTTTTGATTAAAAGCTCTGGAAATGCGCGCTTGATAGAACGCGATGCTCTGTTGAGCTTGAAGGCATTTCTCGTCTAATCCTTCTAGCTCTTGAAGCCTTAAAAGGTCATTATTTTCCCGAGTTAACTCATTGGCGACTGCTATCCTGAGTGACGGGATTTGAATTTCGATGGGAAGAACTGCTTCGCTCTCGTAGACCAGTGAGAACGGGGTACAACCTGTCGGTGCTCAGACCGTTGTGCGGTATGCCCAGAGACACTCTCCCAGCTTCTCGTTCCAATCTCTTTTGTTCGAAGAGAAGAACTTCTTCAAAAGTTTGATAATGGTTTTGTTGAAGGCTTCCGCCAAACCATTAGCATCTGGATAATACGCCGTAGAGGCAACATTTTGTATCCGATTTTTATCGCAAAATCGATGAAACGCTTGGCTGATAAACTGAGGCCCATTATTATGGATTATCCTTCGGGAAATCCCAAAGTGATAAATGACATGATGCTTGATGAAGCTGATCACATTAGATGTTTTTACCTCAGCGAGAGGGATCGCCTCTGCCCATTTGGAGAAGTAATCCGTGAGGGCCAGTATGAACTGGTGACCTCTGGAAGAAGACGGGTGAATAGGACCAATGATATCCATATCCCATGCTTCGAAAGGCCAGGATGCAAACGTAGGATGTAGATGTTCAGACGGCTGGAATATGAAGTCTGCATGAACCTGACAGGCCTTGCATCGTTTGGCATACTTGATTGCGTCTGCGATCATAGTGGGCCAGTAATAGCCCATTCTCCTGATACGATCCTGTAGCTTAGGACCGGGTTGATGCGCCCCACATACGCCGTCCTGAGCTTCGCGGATGATCTGCTGTGCTTCGTCATTAGAGAGACATCTCAATAGTAGTCTGTCGTAGGTCCGGCGATATAGGCATTGTGAAGATGCATCGAAGTAGAAGCGTAATGATCGTCTTTTGACGGATGCTGCTTCTTTAGGGTCCTCCGACAAGATTCTGTATGCCACAAAATCTATAAAGGGACTTCTCCAATCTCTCGTAGGAGGATCGGTGTTCACAGCGTAACTGCGTTCGATGTGAGCATTGTTCTTCACGCAAAATAGATCTCTGTTAAGAAGGATTACCGAATTCTGCCTTCTTATATGAGTAGCTAAATCTGTAACTAGACTGGCTAGGGCATAGGCTTCCAGATTCTGAGATCGAGGTACATGCTCTAGGAAGAACCCCTTGAATGTCACGGCTATCTCGACCGTTGCTTGGTGATAGGGGATGAGGTCTGGATTTCGGACTTCATATATTCCTCTGACTTGATTGACGATAAGCAGAGAATCACCAAAAACTTCCAGAGATTCGACTCCCAGCTCTTTAGCGACTTGGAGCCCGATTAGTAGAGCGTTGTACTCCGCCACATTGTTGGAACAGGGCTCGTTAAGAGAGTATGCTTGATAGATGACGAGTTTATCGGGAGTAACCAGGATAATTCTTACCCCTGAAAACACATTTCCTTTGGTACTAGTCCTGGAGGCGCCGTCGAAGAACAGTTGCCATGCGTCACTTTCCATTACGGAACTACATTCTGCAACTTCGTCGGGAATATCCTCTTATAATTTGGAGGCCTCCGGGATCGGATGAGCAGCTAGGAAGTCAGCCAATGCTTGGCCTTTGATGGACTTCCGAGGGACATACACCATGTCATATGGTGTCAATAACATCGCCCAAGTTGCGAGTCGGGAGTTAAGAACACTTGGCTTATTCATCAGTACCTGAAGAGGATTGATCTTGGAGATGATGTGAATAGTCTGGCCGGTGACATAGTACCGCATCTTCTGGATAGCGAACATCAGAGCCAAACATTCTTTTTTTATCGGATTGTATCGATGCTCAGCTCTAATCATCATTCTACTTAGATAGTAGATAGCCTGTTCATGTCCCGCATCGTTCTTCTGCGCGAGAAGAGCTCCCAGAGAATGGTCTATCGCTTGAACGTACAGGAAGAATGGTCTTTCTACGACGGGAGGTACCAGAACTGGCAGACTAGTGAGGTAGCGCTTGATATCCCCAAACGCTTGTTGACAGGCTTCGTCCCATACAAAGGATACACCTTTCTTCATGAGGCGAGAAAAAGGGTGGCATCTTCCAGAGAGGTTGGATATGAATCTCCGGATATAGGCTAGACGACCTTAAAATCTCCTGAATTCCCTCAGATTACGGGGTGGTCGCATTTCCAAGATGGCCTTGACTTTATCAGGGTCCACTTGAATGCCTTTGGCGGTAATGACGAATCCCAGAAATTTGCCACTAGATACACCCAGAAAGGACTTTGTAGGATTTATTTTGAGTTGATGTTGGCGCATCAGCTCAAATACCGTCTTTAACTCTTGGATATGATTGACCCTGAGGCGGCTTTTGACAGCTATATCGTCTACGTAACATTCTACTGTCTTACGTAAATGCTTCTGGAATATGTTACTCATAGCCCGTTGGTAAGTAGCTCCGGCGTTCTTCAACCCGAAGGGCATGACCGTATAGCAATATACCCCCAGTGGTGTCCGGAAGGCGGTATGCTTCTCGTCTTCAGGATGCATCTTGATTTGATTGTATCCTGAGAATCCGTCCATGAAAGACATATATTTGAAACCGCAGGTATTATTGATTATGACGTTTGTGATGGAAAAAGAAAACTCGTCCTTAGGACAGGCCGCGTTCAGATCTCGGTAATTGATGCAGACTCGTACTTTTCTATTCTTCTTCATGACCGCGACAACATTGGCGACCCAGTCGGGGTGTTGTTCCTCCCGGATAAAACTGTAGGCTATTAACTTCTTGACTTCAGCTTAAATGGCGTCCATCATATCTGGGCGAAACCGGCGTTGGTGCTGCTTTACAGGCTTTGAATCGGGCAATATGTTGAGTTTATGAGTAGCCACCTTTGGATCAAGTCCTGGCATATCCTCATAATTCCACGCAAAGACGTCGATGTATTCTCTTATCAGTTGAATGACTTCTTCCCTTTCAACTGGGGAAAGATTATTACTGATAAATATCGGCTTTGGTGAAAGTTTATCCCCAACATTAATCTGGATAACTTCATCTTTGGTGGGAGGTTCTCTCTGCTCGAAGCGGAATTCCCACTGTGTATCCATTTGCTGAGCCCAAGCGTCATTCTCGAATAGTTTGTTTCTTGTTCGTCTGATTCGAAGGGATCCGTCACTACCATATTTACTGGTAATGTTTGCTCGAGAGCACGAGATGAGTTGGAGGGCGACGAACCATCTTGAAAAGGAGAAAAGGTATCCTCATCTGACTTGGAAGTCGTAAGGGAGGTGGCATACCCTAACCCGAAATGAGTTTATTGATAGTGGGGATTGCCGTGCGGCGGTATTCGTCTACCTTTTCCATAGTTGAACCTGGCTTCAGTTTCAAGTCATAACCCATATTTTGCATGATCTTTAAGGCTTGCGGGCTGTACCTGTGAACTTGTATTTCACCAGCATCGTCATCGAAGGAATCTTCTCGTATAGTCGATTCGTTGTGCGTTCGACCGAAGACTATTGAATGCTGATTGTTGCGGGCAGGCGGAACAATGAAGATAGAGTCCTCATGGGGTCCATATGTCGCGACAACATTGGACGATGACGCTACTTCCCATATGTACGGATGATAGGAATCTATAGCTTCCAAGAATTTTTGCGCTATAGGTTCTATATCATCATGGGGAGAGGATTCCTGATTTGGAATCTGAGCGTCGATATATTGGAAAAGAGGATGTTTATTATCATCTGGAACTCCGTTCCTGGTTGCATTTATATCAGTCGGCTGCTTGTTGCGCCGAAGGTTGATGACCAAAGGTGGAGGCTTCTGGTTCAAAGTGATCACTAGAGGATCACACCCTTTTCTTGACCTGGTTTTGTTCAGGTGGATAGCCATAGGCTCTATGGCTTTTGGACGAGTAGTTCGCCCTTTCACTCTGATTGACAGTGGTTGTTCGACAGAGGGTCCTTCAGGCTCCCGGTGGGATTCCTTCTCTGCTTGGGCTGACACCTCCTCCGCGTAGTCTTGAGAGTACAACACGGCATCGGAATAGTAGGATTCTATTCCTTTGAATGGGTTTGGGTCTGCAGCCTCCGTTTGTACTGTTTCTTGGGGGTCTACATATTTAAGGCATTGATGTAGAGTTGAAGGAACGATGTTGTGGTCGTGGATCCACGGTCTACCCAGCAAAATGTTATAGGATACCTCTGAATCGATGACATAGCATGTAGCCACCGATCTGAGGTTGCCAATCTGGATCCTCAAGCAAATTTTCCCCAACGACTTACTTCTTTCGGCAATAAAACCCACGATTGTAGTGGTGGTGTAAGCCAATTCGCTGATAGGAATCCTCAGCGGTCTGAGAAGACTATGAGGAATGATGCTGATTGATGATCCCAGATTTATGTGGATCAGGTCGACCTCCATGGAACTGACGTATCCGGTGTAATAGAGGGGTCTGTCATGCCTGTTATGTTTTAACAGCATGTATCTTGTGTGAAAGTAATGTTCGGGACCACCTCCATCACACTGTGGCATTGAGGACACGCCACTGGTTCCTCGTCAGGGGACTAGAGCTGGGTCAAGTATGCTTCCGCCTATATCAGTGCTTCACTCAGGGCTAGACGAGTGTCTTGGGAGAGCCTGAGTAGCTCGAAGATGGACAACCTGGCTGGTGTATTGGCCAGTTGGGCCAGGATGTCAAAGTTGTATGGCTTCTCTAAACCTTTGTTTTGAATATTTTTTACAGGTTTATCGAAGCGTACTTCTTTTTGCTTCCCCTTGTCTGCCGAAGTCGGTCTTGCAGGATCGTCCTGTGGTATGGCGGGCTCTGTAGCTGAAGCGTCTGTCGGTGCATCTTCCGGACTTGCTCCGTAGTCCTTGAGGTAAGCTTTCCCTGAACGGGTTGCAGCTAAAGCCTCGTCTTCGTCTGATGGCGAAGAAGTTGCAACCATATGGCATGGTTTGTATTTGGAGTTCTTCCTAGACTTAGCTTTAGCAGCATTAGTTTCTTTCTCGAGTTCTGATACTAAATCCGGATGAACCCACATGATCTCGCCCCGACGAGTGGTTAAGGGTACCAGGTCATGATTTTGACCCCTAGCCGGAGGGAGATTGACGATGTTCATCGTTGTTCGGGAAATAGGTGTCACACCGTCCGGGACTTCTTGGGGAGGCAGATTGCCAAATTACAGGGAGATCATATTGGCCGTGACCGTCTTCTCGGTGTTATGCAGAGTGATGGCCTTAGCATCGATCAGCCCCTGGATCTTCCTTTTCAATATGTAACACGCCTTGGTCGGGTGGTGTACGTATTTGTGGAAGATGCAGTACTTGGGGTTGTTGGCACTGCCGACTTCACTAGGCCACTTCTCCTCCGGAAGGGTGATCTTGCCACTCTTGACGAGACACTCGAATATACTCGAAATATCGTCGTCGTCGAAAGAGTATACTTTGACGGGCCTGAAAGTCCCAGGTTTCGTCTGCGTGGTTGCCGCAGTCTTTTGTCTGGACATATTGATTGCCAGAGCTTTTTTTTATTTGGAACTGCGAGGGTGGTCGCCGTTGGGGGATGACCTTTTGCCTCTGTTGGAGGTAGAGATCATAATGCCATTGTCGCACGCCTTGCGACTGTTGTCATCAGCGGCCACTGCTGAGATGATGAACGAGGGCCAATCGTGGAACTGATATGGTCCTGTGAACACCGAGACCACGGGAAGGAGGTTCTTCCTGCAAATGTCCACCAATGCAGAGTCTGGAACTCCTGGAGGCATCTGTAGCGTGGCTTGACGAAAACGTTCGATGAAGGTACGAACGTCCTCTTTTTCCCTCTGCTTGACTTCGATGAGAGAGGACATAGACATGTCCATTCCTCCCTCGTAAAATCGTGTGAAGAATAAAGCCTTGCAGTCTTCGAAGGAAGTAATGCAGTTGTCTGCCAGGCTGTGGTACCACTGGTAAGCCACTCCTGAGAGACAGCCCTTGAACACCCGAGTGAGGAGGGCGTCATTCCCTTGTAGCAACACCGTCATCATACTGAAATAGTTTATGTACTGACTTGGCGATTTTTTTACCTCGAACAGAGCCATAGTCTGAGGTTTATATTTTGGAGGGAAAGGGACCTCTTTCCAGATAGCCGGGTAAGGCTGGTTGATTCCCAATTTCTTGAGCTGATCTTTGTGCTTCAAGGCATCGAATTGGGCTTTCAACTCCCGTACTGCTTGCATCAGATTTTCGGCCGATAGTGAGACCACGGATTGGTGCGGAGTCGGTTGTATCGCGACTCCCGCAGGAGGTAATGCATTCTCCGAGTGAGGAAGTGGAGGACCAGCTGACTCTTGATCTAGAGCAGGTTCTTGGACCATGTTGGATGGTGGCAATTCTACCCCCACACGTATCTGTGTTGGCGGGACTGATGTTTGAGCCATAGCAGCCGCCAGTTGAGTTAGCATCATCTGGTGCATGTTCTCCATCATGTATTGTATTTGTTTCAGAGACGTCTCCAGTGTAGTGATGCGCTGTTACTCGCTTCCTGATGGCGAAGCTTCCTCATGTTCATCTCCAATGGCATATACTCCCATTTCCCTGGGCATAGTCGAAGGATGTGTATAGGTCGCTACAGAAGTTGACTCTATACTCTTAGTATTTGATTCGGGAGAATGGCGACCCCCAGCGTTGGAATCAGAGGAGTATGAAGTCAATTGTTGTGAACTCAAACGAGTGTTCTGGAATACCCCATCTTCAGTGTCTCTGAGGAGTATGTTGACTCTCCTTCGGCTCGGAGTTCCAGAGGACGGATGTCTTGAGCCTGAGCTTCCTCCAGGTATATGTGAAGCCATGTTCACAGATGCATGCGTGGGCTCTTCTTCTAGGAAAGATGGAGAGTAGCTCAGTCGGTCGAAAACTGGCCGTTTTGCTTTAGAACAGCAGCAATTAATTACAATCCTGTGACCATCACAACAGTGCTCGCTAGGAGGCATAATAGCCATGCTGGAAGATTCCCTCTCCTTGTGTTTCTGGATTAGATACTTGCGCAGGTCAGGAGAAGTTGCAGAAGAAGACGAAGAAGACTACTCGTTCCTTTGGTTCGTCGTGGTAGGTATGCGGATGATGGGGACCATAGTCTTCCTTGTGCCACCCGTATACAAAAAATTGGCCATCTGGGTGGCAGATAATCTTCGAGGAGCGTGTCTTTCCGTCAATCGAGCCTTCTGTATGCTTAGGGACTTCGCCTGGCATAATTTTGAGCTTCGCTCTGGTTGGCGTAAGGCTGAGGATGTCCTCAGGCGGCCATCAGCTTCTCGCGTAATTTGGAGGGTGGGTAGATTGTTCCCTTGCTGGCATGAATGCCCAGAAGTTAAGTAGCTCGCCGCTTGCTTTCCCTTGCGGAGATCACAGGTGTCATCTGGTTCCCCGTAGAGGTCAGATGTTGTCTTACGCGTGGAGCGTGCTTTGTACTTCCGATTTGGCGCTGATGCATCATCAGAAGTTTTGTCTATTCTGCCACGGACGGGAGACTGGTTTCTACGCGTAGAGCGCAGTGGATACCTCTGGGTTAGCGCTGAGGCTTTGCCCGAAGTTTTGTCTGTACTGCGCGTAGCGGGAGACTGGTTTCTACGCGTATAGCGCAGTGGATACTTTTGGGTTAGCGCTGAGACTTTGCCCAAAGTTTTGTCTGTACCGCGTGTAGCGGAAGACTTGTTTCTACGCGTAGAGCGCAGTGGATACTTTTGGATTAGCGCTGAGGCTTTGCCTGTACTACGCGTAGAGGGAGGCTGAATTTTACGTGCAGGGCACGGTGGGAGCAATGCTACAACCTCATTGGTCGGAGAGATCGGAGAGATCGGAGAGTCAACAGGGATGGTAGAGGATGTCTTGGGCATCCAAACCTTGCGCAGCTTTCTGTTGTTTTATACAGAGAGAGAGTGAGAGCTATCCTCCGTCCGAAGCATGTCTTCGTAGGCAGACTGGTCGAA
This sequence comes from Iris macrosiphon, assembly GCA_036927795.1. Lineage (NCBI taxonomy): Eukaryota > Viridiplantae > Streptophyta > Magnoliopsida > Asparagales > Iridaceae > Iris > Iris macrosiphon. Next base: position 108,048,162 of record JAYESA010000007.1, on the reverse strand, counting down.
CTGGACGACTAGTGTCTTCTTCACGGATCCCACAGATACCGTATCGTGTTGAGCAATCGCTTCCTCATCAGAAGAGAAAGATGTCCCCAGCAGAGTCGCCATCTTGTTTGTGGTATTAAACGAAAGAATGAAATGTATATAATACGAGGTTTGCACGAAACCCGCTTTCTTTGGTTTACAAACAAACTTGTACAATTTGATCCTATACGAGGATGTAGGAGTATAATTTATTTAATCTGGGTAGATGATTGCTATAGGTGTCTGATCTGCAGTCGATCACTTTAGCCCTTAGACTACACGATGGTGAAGAAGTGCCATGGAAGATGGAAAGCAGCTTCGTAGGTGGCGGAAGAGGGTGGATGCACGATGCCAATGTCGTCGATCGCTACTCTTTGCCTGAGCTCTGGATGCTTCTCTCTCTCTCTCTCTCAAAGACTCTTCGACCTCTCCTCAATCTCCAATGTTTCGACCCTTGGTTCGATCTCTTTGGAGGTTCGACCTTGTTTGATCTTCTTTCAAAGCTTCGACCTTGTTCGATTTTTAAAGTCTCGACCTGTTCCTCTGTTGATAGAGGTCTCTATTTATAGAGTTTTGGTGACAGTGACCACTCAATCGGTGTGGAGACCGAGTAGTGGAAAGTACAGCACCATTTTACACAATGGTTAAAATAACCAAAGCCTACGTATAGATGACCTTTTGAATGAGCGTGTGACGCGGGTCCAACTAAGGGACAAAATGCATATAATCGCTACATAGATCACGGCGTAGAATCCACATAGGTAGGTATTCCCTCGTGTAGAAGAGGTTGGCGTAGAAGCCAAATGTCTGTCATCGTGGCGTAGAAGCCAAGTAGGCATAGAAGCCGAGTAGGCGTAGAAGCCTGATGGCATAGAAGTCGAATAAGCACAGAAGGCCGAATGAGCATAGAAGCTGAACAAGCATAGAAGCTGATGAGGCATAGAAGCCGAGCGGGCACAGAAGCTGAATGGGCGTAGAAGTCGCTGCGTAACATTCCAGAGTCGTCGTAGAGGCCGAGCAGTCACAAAAGTTAAATGGGCGTAGAAGCCGAGGTGATGTGGACGTCATTAGTCGAAATTACGGCTCTTGGAGATATAATCAAATCTCTCGCATTAAATGCCGAGGTCCGCCATCATCATTAATTACAGAGGCATGTTCCGAAGGCCTGCCACCGTTATGAGCATTCGGTGCAGAGACGTGCCTCGAGCCCTGTACGAAGAGCAGCTTTTGACGTGGCAGTCTGTTTGTCTTCTGCGGAGCGTAAATAGTTCACGTCTGCCTGTGTAAAATAAGGCAGCGTATCCCCTTGTATGCGTAAAAGCAGTCTCCACTGAGGGGATGTCAGTAAATGACGGTTCGGTGATATTTAATCAAATCCTCTGCATTAAATGCAGAGATCCACCATCATACCGTGGGGCGCATCCCGAGTGGTCTGCCATCTTTCCAGCCGTCGTCTGGGTGGCCGTGCACCACTTTTTGTCAGGAGTCAGATGTCAGGTTCACTGCGTGACTTGACAGGTTCATTTTGGAGAAGACGAAGCGTTCCTCGTACGCTTTCACGCTGCTTTGAAAGTGGATGAGTTTTACGCCATGGAGGCAATGAAGCACCCCGTCTAAGCTGAAGCGGCCTGGACATACTGCTTTTACATGGATGGTCCCACCATATTTTATGCCGTGCTCAGCGAAAAAGCTCCGTTGCACTCTTGATGGCCTTGAGGCCCCCTGCTTACGCTGCCCTGCATCACCATGTTGCGTAGAGCTATCCAGCGTATTTTTTATGCTTCTACATCAGCGCCGCAGTGCAAACAAAGTCCTAGCCTCGTTCTACAGCTCTCCCAAAGGTGACCTGGCTTCTTACAGAAATGACAAGTCTGTTGTGTCTCTCTCAGAGACTGCTGCTGATCCTGCCGAATACGAACTGGTGCTTGGTACTCCTGTTGATGCTGAAACGTCCATGGCTGTTGCTGAATATGAACTAGTGCCTGGTACTGCTGTTGATACTGAAATGCCCAGGGCTGTTGCTGAATATGGGGACGCTTGGCCGGTCCTGTGCTACCATTCGTGTCTCCAAAAATATTATGACTCCTCTTAGGCCTGAGATCCAGATCCTCTTCTGTAATCTGGGCATCCATCAAGATACCCTCAAAGGTAGCGGTACGACGACAAGAAGTGCGTGACCTAATCTCTCTCGTCAGCCCCTTTCTAAATTTTCGGGCTCGATCTCCTGGGTCCCGAATCATAGACGATGCAAAATGGCTCAATCGACAGAATTCTGCAGCATACTCGTCGACCGACATATTTTCTTGGACTAAGTCATGAAACTAACTCTCTAAGGTTCCCAAGGCCACGTCTGGAAAGAACTTATCCTTGAAAAGCTCCTTGAAGGTCTCCCAAGTAAGTCCTTGTGCAGTAAGTCTCGGCTCCGTGCGATACCACGTGAGTGCGATATCGAACATTTGACTGCCGGCCGCCTCTATCCATAAGCTCTCCTGAATCTGGGACAATTGCAGGCTCCTCTCTATGTCCTCTAGCTAGTCGTCAACGTAGAGTATCCCTTTGATACCCTTGAACTCTCGAGGCATCATCCTCTTGAAGTCCACTATAGTGCCTGATCTCTGCTTTTGCTGCTGGCCAGGAAACTGTTGGTATTGTGCTACTCTCTCCAAAGCTTGGAGAGTCACCTGATGAGCATTCTCCATGCTCTCTCTCATCAGCTCAGTTTGTGCCTGGTGCGCTTCTGTTTGCACCCTCTCAGCCTCAGCTTGAACTCGCTGAGCGTCTGCCGTCACTCTCTGGGCGTCTACCATGCCCTGGATCAAAGTAAACATCTGTGCCCCGTCAATGGGCACACCTCCGGAAAACGGAGTCGGTGGAGGAGAAAGGTTGTCCGTCACAGCTGCGGCAATCCTCTAGACAGATGGGGGAGGAGGACCCCTGAAATGTGCAGATACTCCCACATGCATCGGAGATATAGGAGGAACTACGGATGTCTGTCCATCAGGTGGAGAGGTGGAAGACCCCTCTAAAGTTGATGGTCCCACTATCATAGATCGTGTCTTCGGCGACATCCTGAAGACAGATCCAAAAGAATCAATTAAGACAATAAATACGATATCATCAAGGAAGGACAGTAAAGTTCTAAAGAAGCAATATTCAGAAGGAATAAGGATAACAAGATAAATAGATTAGAAATATTCCTAGTTGTGATTGCATAGGTCAATGATGCATCCAAAGTTTGATACCTCTATCCCTTTGGGTACCACAGTTCTGCTACAAGCACACTCACTTCTAGCTTTCTTACCTACTACAATTATTGATACTAGTTGTTCTTATCACTCAAGTGCATATCAAATACAACACACCATACTAAGTACTGCTCCCTCTAATACAACCCTAGATGGATACCCAAGTCAGTTTGCAGTGCAATCTCAATCATTCTCAAGCCAACAGATCCTTACACATGTACCTTATTTACTCATATACTAATATATATCTCTTCCACTATAAAATTTTATCCTCAAAATAAAGTCCTCAAAACTAACTCCTCGAACAATTTAAAGTAAAATGCATATATTTTCCTCAAAGTCAAATATTCAAATACTGAAACAAAATTTAATCACTTCCAAAAATCCTTGCAGCCTTATCTATTTTTATTGAATTGAATCTGAATCCTCAAATTTTTTTTAATAACATAATATCTTAACTCCTCAAAATTCTTAAAAATTGAAATTCATTTTCACTCTAATGTTAATCTTTCTCACTGTCCTCATCAACATGTGTCATCAGATGATACCATAAATTAGTCCATAAATTTATCTTAATATGAAATCAAACTCTACAATGACACCAAGATTTTAATTTAATAACTGATCAACAAGAATTAAATTCAATATCAACAAGTAAAAATGGACAAAAATAAGAAAAATGATTTAAATTGGAAATTATAATAAGATTCTCAGGGGTCATCCCAAGAATCTCTCAAGGAATTGTGATTGAGTATTCGCTCTCATCCTAGTATGCTATATCCTAGAATCCTATCGCAGGCACGCAGTAGTACAACTGAGATGTTACACTACCACGACATCGCACAATTTGCGAAGTCTGACCTGCATGGGTCACCACTAAAAACATGTCACGACCCGCACCCAAAATTGGGGCACGAGTACATGGATACGTCCAGCCTACGCCGCAGCATCGGCGTTAGAACGCTATTTAGGTCATAATGATATCTAAACAATCTCACACGAGTATCCAATCTCCATAAGGAGGCATGGATGACACAATATAATATGAATAACATAATCACATAACTTCAGCACGATAAGATATCGAAGAAATAAAATAAAATACAACACAAGTCTAAATGTAATAATCTAACTTAACAATAATATCGAAATCTCAACAAAGTATGCCGGAGACAAATCCGGTACCAAATAATCTACTAAAAGAACTAACTAGATAACTAGTAATTCTGGCTAGACCTCCCGGAATCACAATTGAACTACCAAGTCCAAGTCTGCAGCTACTCACCCTGTGGTTCATAAAATATGGGACACCAGTCCTCTAAGGCATAGTCTGGAAAAATATTTCCAGTCAGGAAGGAGCAAAGTATATCTCAAATAATAGTTCCATTTAATTGATAAGGACTATAAACAATAAACAGATGATGCTATATACTGAGAGAAGACAGTGAATAAATGCAATGGCAAAATAAAGAGACAAGCAATATAAAAAGACAGGCAATATAGGCAATATGATACAGTCAGTGCATATATAAAATAAAGAGAACGAGGTACAATATCATATACGGGTGATGTAGTATATGATCTAAAATAGAGAACTGTAACTATTCTAAGTGTTTGAAATAGTAGCTTCGATATGTGATCGGCTTGGGAACATGTATGAGAGCTATATGACCTGGCTAATCATACGTGAGGAGTATGATTAACACTAACATGATTCTATACTTGTACAAGAGGAATATGATCATATTTCTCACTAACTACTTCCCCGCCCCCAACTAGTACAGTGGATCCAACCATGACACGTCACGATACACGAGCAATATCTAATCTATCATGTACAAGGTCTAAATATCAATGTCGTGTACAATATCAATACGATAATCAATGTAACATCTCATGACTGCAGATCTAATCTATATACTAGTCCGTGTAGCACAGTGTCAAGGATCAGATGTAACATTTATAGATACTGAACTTATAAAAATTATCAAATAATTAAAAATTATTAGAGAATGTACTCGCCTTGGGTCCTTAGCTGGTAATACCAATGTCCTGTTCCAGAGTATCGCCTGGATGATCCAACAGTCCTATAGACATACCATAAAATAATATAATACTGTATCAGACATTACTCTAACACACCTTTATAAATACATTGGACTCAGGGCTATGCTAGGTATGATACTGGTCAACTAGGGTCAGTGTGCGTCAAGTTGTATGGGCGTTGCGTCTGTGATTGCTGTGCAAGACAGACGGTCAAAATGATACAGGGCTTGCCAGTACGTCAGTGTACATGTGGCAGTCAACTAACATTTATAGGGTTACAGGTCAATGTAAAGACGGGGTATCCGTAATTACACTTGGGTCGCCTAGTACCTATATATACATTATACATATTACTACTAACATATACATTAATATCCATTTGGTACGAAAAATAGATATGTGTATATATATATACTTTAAATAAAAATTAATACTTTATATATATATAACATATATTAGAGAGAGATATATACAATAGGTATATATATGTATATATATACTAAATAGAATTAATAATGTATGTTCAATTATAAAATATACACTAGGAAATACTTTATACAATACACATACATATGAATATATTTAGAATTATACTATATACACATATACCAAAATACATTTACCATATACAAACATACTAATGTATACCATGCTACAAATATGTATATATATATATATATATATACCAAAATGTATTTACTAACATATATTGTATTCCTGTATATATATGTGTATATATATATTAATACATACACATACTAACATATTTTATTTAATACGTATATACTAATTGAAAATATACTTTATATATATATATATATATATGTATATACATACAAATCATACACATACCAATACATATACTATCTACATATATATTGAATACATACGTATATATACTACATACATACGTACACGCGTACGTGTACGCGAGGGAAGAAAGCCGTACCTGTGTGCGTGCACGGGGTTGGCAAAGACGACGATGACGTGGAGGATGACGAAGACGACGACGATGGCGAGGTGGTGGTGGTCGAATAGCTCGTGGTGGGGGTGATGACTGAACTGGTGATGATGGTGGTGATGATTCCGATGGTGGTGGTGCCGGGGGATGCAGGAAGGAGGAAGCTCGGCTGAGGGGGAATGGCTCGCCTGAGTCAGGTGGCAGCGGACAGTGGAGGGGCCTGGTGGTTGTGATAGTTGATGATGATGGTGGTGGTGCTACAGGTTAGTGGTGGCCGGAGTAGAGGCAGCGGGAGAAGGGAATACAGGGAAGAGCCGGGAAAGGAGATCAGGAGCAGGCCGAAGAAGATGGAGGGCGAGTGGCAGAGCAGTTCCGGAGCAGCAGGCCGGGCTGCGGGGTGCAGGCTCGACGCTGGTTGGAGGGTGCAGTGGAGTCGTGGCTGCGCTGCGGGCCGCCAGAGATCGTCGACGTGGCCGGAGTTAAGATGGCCGAGTGCTGGGAAGTAGAGCGTGGTCCTCGGTGGGGGTTCGTGGCCGGTGCCTGAGTAGCAGCGCCGGAGGGGAAGAACAGTGGAGGAGTTGCAGCTGATGAACGGAGGTGGTAGGGTGGTTCTAATGGTGGATGGATCAGCTGGCCGGGCCAGAGTGCAGGGAGTTGGCCCCGGGTCGAGGAGCTGGCCGGAGGGAGAAGACAGCAGAGAGCTCGTCGGATGTCATGACCGGAGGAGGAGGACAGGTCGGCGATGAACAGTGGTGTAATGGTTTATTCCCCCTTTCCAATTAAAAAGAGGAGAAGAAGAAGAAAGGAAGAAGAAGAAGAAGAAGAAGAAGAAAGGAAGAATAGGAAAAAAATTACCTACAGTTGAGGGGCTTGTGAGGAGGGAGGAGAGAGAAGATGGGGGCTTCCCTAGGTTTGGGGATTAGGTCATGGTTGGGAAGAGTGTGTGAAGTGACATTAAATATGAAAGGGGTGTGTGGGAATGAGTGGTGTTGATGCTCCCATTTTAAATGGCTGGTCAGGATTTGACATGAGGAATTTACTCATGCAAGGATTAGGGTTGGGTTGACTAGTCAATATTAGGGCTTCTCCACTGGTTTGAACCAATGGGGTATTGACACCCAATACAACATTTGTAAATTAGCCCCCTTAAATTTGGGTATTTGCACAAACACATAAAATAAAGAAAAATTAGTGGGCGATTTGGTGTTTGGTATTTTTTAGGGTGAGGGGGTGTTGTGTATTTTGTATGGGCTTAATTAATGGGGTATTTGGATTAAATTAGGATTAAACGGGATTAGTCAAAGTGGTATCCCCAATTTAATCAGAAACAAATGCAAGCAGTGTTCTAAAATTAATTAGGAGTACATGGGGCCAAAATTAGGTTGGGCCACAATTATCATTAGTGAAGAAGACTCAGAACAAAATATTATTCTAATTTGGATTGCACAAAAAATGGGTCAAGATTGCCTCCAATTTCGATTGGAACGCACAATTATACAAAGTTGGAATTTATTTAGAAATTAAATAAACGTCTGCGATGAATATTGTGCAGCTAAAATGAAGCACAAGAGAGCATAATTATGAGTTACAAAAAGGTCAAAATGGAAGGCGGGCACGTCTAGGGCAAGGTTGTGAAATTTGTTGGAAGGCAAAAGTAAGGGTAGCGCTCCAAATATCGAAGGAACAGTAAGGCGCAACAATTAAATAAAATTACGATAATTAATCACAATCCCAAATAATTAAATTTTAAAATACAAATTAATACATAATCCTATAATTTGGTCAGGTGTTTATCTAGTGGGCCTCTAGGTCAAGTCTACCAGCTCAAACATTAATGAACACTGTATATATATAATATTATAAATACACATCTCATACAATTATTTAAATAAAATACGCTTATCATGCAATCATTTAAATTAACTACCACAATATTAATAATATATAAAAAGTCAAAAATATCCCTATTTTTATAATGTGGTAGTGACATTCTAAAACTTCCATATACATCAAAATCATGATGGAAGGTATTGATGGACACATAAAATTGTGCGTATAAATGAAGAATGCGCAATTCCATGGAGAAAGAAGTCGCGGGTACAACAAAGGTTGCTCCATTACAGCCCATGATAAAATAACGCCATCCTCTAGCTCCATCTATAAGCCCACCTTTAAACTTAAAACTCGTGATGGGATTTCCCACGTGCAACTGGTCATATCCAAATTGCCTGGCGAAACGGCTAGGCAGATAAGCTTCCAGGTAGCAGTGGTCCTCACTTCTGTACAACAGGTGTGAAGGACTAATACAGACCAACCAGTAAAACGCTTTAGGAGAAAGAATATACTTCCCCTGACCTATATCATGAAGTTTAGTCCCCTGCTGATTGATATGTACGGGGGGAACGGTGCAGAAGAATTTCCAACTATGGGCAAAATTTAGTGCTAGTCGACAATCTATGACGCTAGTCACATTCCAAGAAGAATTTTTATAATTCAATATGAAGTTATTGCTCGAACCACTGGCAGATCCGGTAGACATCACTCTGGTGTTATGAAGGATTAACCATCCCATCAGATACAGATACAAGAATGGTAATTCCACTCTGGGATATCCTTCGCGCTGAGTGGTATCGGCCAGCAGTCCATCAGTAATAGCCCTCAGGCCAGCTTGTATCCTGCATACCATGGCAGGAAGTAGGCCCAATCTTGCTCCAAATACCAAATGGACTGTGGGCCATAGGGTATTACGATGAATACGATCTGCAGACGCAATGCCAGGCACCACCCACCGGCGTAGCCAAATAGAAAGGAAGCCGGCCAGCTGAACTTCTTTTGACAGAGGCTTTCGGTAATGCCTCATATAACTGCAGGCTTTAGTCCTTGCAGGATAACCCTCTATGTCTTCATTAAGAACACAATCTGTAGCTCCTGCATCTTTAATAAGGTCATCTATTATGTTGGCATTAAGGATGCTCAGAGGGTTCAAAGGTTTATCTTTGTTATCTACAGCCTTGTCCTGCTTGGCATTTCTAGCCTGATGGAAGAAAAGGTAAGATACCCATTTGTTAATATGGGCTAAATCAGGCTCTCTGTAAAAAGTGGTACATACAAGATAGTGGCTCATCAGTTTTTGGTACACAGCCACTGCACGAGGGTTGGTATCCTTTAACTCTCTGTTGGTGGGGACATATTCTTCATAAGGAATGTCTTCCATTGGCAGTTTTGAGATATCTGCCATCTCATGAAGTGCCAGGCCTAACTCACCTATTGGAGTGGCAAAAGTCCCCGTAAGCGAGTTATATCGCTCCATCAAAGCTAAGAACAAATTTGTGTTGATAGGCAGTCCAACACTAGTAGCACTGACAGCCTCAAATAAGTTGATACTTTCCAGCTCTATTTTAAAGTGCTTCAGGACCCACGCAGTTAATCCGGCCCATCGAAGATTATGGGGGTTAAGCCATCCACTAGTGCAAGGGTTAACCTTGGGATATACTCCTCCCAGCCCCATGAATTTATTGCAGAAAGTTGCTATCTGAAATGGCTGGAGCAAAGAAGAGTCTTCACTAGGGACGCTGCCTGGTAGTAAACCTCTGAAGGGCACAATAGGACCTGAGGGACTACTTACAAAGGATCCTCGGTCTAATATTTTCTTATAAAGATCTTCCCTGGCTGGCCATGAAGATCAGGAGTCAGAGTCCATGCCATCCTTCTGGGATGTGTGGCATAGAAGAATGCAGAAATGGGGTAGTCTCTGAGCATCTTCGGCAGATACATAATAATGCCCTCGACAAAAAATACCCAGTCTTCCTTCTTGGGTTTTGTCTGGGATTGCTTAACAATAGCATCTCCAAATTAGAAAGCTGGTTTCTTATACTCGGTGTCGTCTATGTATGTCAAGGGTTCCCCGCTGATCATACTTAGCAACATTCTTTCTCCTTGGGCTGAGATCAGAATTCCCCTTTCTTGAGGTTGCTCATTTCCAAAAATGGGGAAAGTCACATGGGACAAGTCCTCCAAGTAGTTGGAATTTAATATTCCAGCAGCAGAACCTATTACTTCAGCCAGAGGGGGAATCTGTAGGTCCACTGCAAAAAAAGCAAGAGAATAAGTCAGTTTTATACTGGAATTTACTTTCAGAGTGTAAAACGTAAGGTGCTACATTCTTGCAGTATACGCCAAATTTAACAATCTGAGTTTTTATGTCAGATTGCAAAATATAGAGATTTATGCTGGAATTTACTTTCAATGCGTAAAATGCAAGGTGTTACATTTGGCAGTCTGAGTTTTTACGCCAGATTACAAAATTTGGAGTTTTATGCTAGAAGCGCGTAAAACGCAAGGTATACATTTGACAGTCTGAGTTTTTATGCCAGATTACAAATTATGCTGGAATTTACTTTTAGTGCGTTAAACGCAAGTATACGCTAAACTTAGCAGTTTGAGTTTTTACGCCAGATTGCAAAATATGAAGTTTTACGCTGGAATTTACTTTCAGTACGTAAAACGCAAGTCTGAGTTTTTACGCCAAATTACAAAATATAGAGTTTTACGCTAGAATTTAATTTCAGCGCATAAAACACAAGGTGTTACATTTGACAGTCTGAGTTTTTACGCTAGATTACAAATTACGTTGGAATTTACTTTCAGTGCCTAAAATGCAAGTATACGCTAAACATAACAGTCTGAGTTTTTATGCCAGATTACAAAATATGAAGTTTTATGCTGAAATTTACTTTCAGTGCGTAAAATGCAAGTCTGAGTTTTTACGCCAGATTACAAATTACGCTGGAATTTACTTTCAGTGCGTAAAACGCAAGTATACGCTAAACTTAACAGTCTGAGTTTTTACGCCAGATTGCAAAATATAGAGCTTTACGCTGGAATTTACTTTCAGTGCATAAAACACAAGTCAGAGTTTTTATGCCAGATTACAAAATATGGAGTTTTATGCTGAAATTTACTTTTAGCGCATAAAACGCAAGGTGTTACATTTGACAGTCTGAGTTTTTATGCCAGATTGCAAATTACGCTGGAATTTACTTTTAGTACGTAAAATGCAAGTATACGCCAAATTTAACAATCTGAGTTTTTATGCCAGATTGCAAAATATGGAGTTTTACACTGACACATTAAAATGTGGGCTTATTGACAAAATAAATCATCTCTGTACATCATCTTCCTCGAAGAGTACTCTCAGCACAAAAGATAACTTTGCGCATACACGTATAACATGTGCGAGGGGTTTTTATTTTCTCAAAGTTTTACCGGTGATGTCCGGTACACAGCTAAACAGTAGAGCACTTTGTTCAGAACGAGGCTCGCTTAGCCTAGCAGGAGTCGCTCGTGCTTGAGCATAGGGGCGAGATGAAGAAGCAGCTTGCTTTCCCTTAGCGGTGTAGGTCTATTTTGGTGCCATGGCAGAAAAGAAAGGTTTTTCAGAAAGAGATGAAGGGTTTTTCTCTCTCATGACCTAGGTCTATTTATAGAGTTCAAATAACTCTTTGAATTTTATCGAAATTAGTTATAATTTGGGACTAAGTCAGCAGATAATTTGAAAAGGAAGATAATTTGAGAAGGAAGACAGATAGTCATGCCGCGTAAAGGATCCATCTATGCATTTACGCATAGAGTAAAGATCCACGCTCAGATGCTACAGATCTATGATTTTATGCTCAGATGCTACAGATCTATGATTTTACGCTCAGACGCTACAGATCTATGATTTTACGCTCAGATGCTACAGATCTATGATTTTATGCTCAGACGCTACAGATCTATGATTTTACGCTCAGACACAACAGATCTATGATTTTACGCGCAGAGTACGGATCTATGATTTTACGCTCAGATGCTACGGATCTATGATTTTATGCGCAGAGTACGAATCTATGATTTTACGCTCAGATGCTATGGATCTATAATTTTATGCGCAGAGCAAGAATCTATGATTTTATGCTCAGATGCTACGGATCTATGATTTTATGCGCAAAACAAAAATATTAAATTATGCGAGACAGATCAGTTAGCAGAATACGCGTATACATTGATAATTTAAGTTTTTACGCTCGAGAAAGCTAGTTACAAGAGTTTACGCAGAAAATGCTCTTTTGGTTCCATATTATTTATTAAACATTGTAAGTGCCTGAAATACGCTTGTAAACAGACGACGAGTCTTCAGTAAACTTCTCTTCTTCTTCAATCGAGAGGACTTCATCAGACGAAGGGCCAAGGAGTTCCCTGAAAATGTCTGTCTTCATTGGAGATGACTTTTCTTCCTTGGGCATTGGCAGTTCATTCAAAGTTTGGCCGAGATCTTTTACATCTAATTCAGGGATGGCCTGTTCGGCGGATATTTCTTGCCCTGTCTCGAGAATCTCTCGAGAAGCCATTTTTTTGAAGATGATGTTTTGAGCAGTCAGACTGTTCTTCGTATTTATAAAGAAGAAATGAAGGTTCAAAATTCTTGTGACTCCTCGTCAAAACAGCATGATGATTGAATTTTTAAAGATAATTTAATGTTAAAAGAATTTTTACGCCTTTTTCTTTATGCGTAAAAGTTGGAACGTGACTGGATGCATATTTATCAAAGTCTGCGTAAAAGTTACTCAAGCGTGTCGAAGCTACGTATTACCAGACTTTCTCATAGCAACATGGCAAATCAATAGTGTGTAAAAGAAGACAAGTTTATTAATCATGATTACATATGATGGAAATCTATTTTTTACAAAGGATTTTTCATTAATATTCAAGATCACGATTAGATATGACGGGAATCTACTATGCTAGGTCCTCGTCTGATGGAGATCTTTATTTTTTCTTCTAGAGCACTTCGTCGGTTCCTATACGTTGGGTGCCAAGAAAATGGTGAATGGAGGGAGGATACAAAACTGGGCCTGTTTAAATTATTCAAGCCCCTCTCCATACATCATCGGCGACCATGCTTAGAATTATAATTGGGATTTAGACCCAACATAATACTGGAAGACACGGCCAATCTGCACCCTAGGATCCAGCTTCATAATAGGGGAAAATACAGCTAGCAAGCTGTGTGGTCTAATGCGATCCTTCCTCTCTTTGACGAATTGCCATATAAAATCGCTGATTGCCTCGAGCAAAGGAAGCTATGATATCCCTCCATGGTCCATCATTACAGAGAATATTTGCTCGAAGACGTCTTTTTTTACGGCTTCTTACAAGCTGGAAGAACATAATCTTCTTCTTTCTCAGTTCAGCCCAACGAATCTCAGCAGTCATCTTTGTGGTGAAGGAAGTATGGAAAACCAAGTTCATTTGTTTGCCCTTATATAGGCAGAAGAGAACATTCAAATTCCAATGACTTCTTAAATGTAGCCGAAAAAGTAGCTTTAAAGAACGGGTCAAAGTTGACCATTTCATGCTTCATTCAAAGTATTTCAAATTACGAGGAATTTGAAAACTTTGAAGGGGGTCTTATAGAAGCATGAAATACGCTAGGGAATTGTACGCGTATTATACAAATCCCCAAATACATAAAGTCCCTCTCCGCATAAAATAGAGCTTCAAAGCTGTTTGGCATAAAATAAAACTTCAGAGCTGTACGCGTAAAACAGAGCTTCAAGGCTGTGTGGCATAAAATAAAACTTCAGAGCTGTACGCATAAAACAGAGCTTCAAGGCTGTGTCGCATAAAATATGGCTTCAGTGCTGTCTGCATAAAACAGAGTTTCAAAGCTGTTTGGCGTAAAGTGGCTTTAAAGCTGTCCGCGTAAAGCAGTGCTTTAAGGCTGTTCTGCGTAAAAGGTTGCTTTACCTTCCTGCGTAAAGTTTAAAATACGTTTGTTTTTAATGCCGCGTAAAGTTGTACGAGGAACTCTTCGTATTCTTCGGATTAATTTGTCAGACAAATCAGTAAATCTGACATCTAACAAAAGTACTGCACAATGATCGAGAGGACGGCTGTGATGATGATTTTTTACAGAGACCCAGGTTGTCATTTAGTGACATATTCTTAATACAAGTCATTTTTACGAATTCAAAGAATACGCTGCCTATTCTACATGGGCAGAAATGAGTTTTACGCTCAAGATAAGACAAAATCAGATGCCACATCAAAAGCTGTTTCTTGTACAGAACTAGAGGCATATCTCAGCATTTAATACACGAGATTGAGGCATATCTCTGCATTTAATGCACGAGATTTCGTTCTATTTTTAAATTTGTCATGACTGGGAAATCTAAGACTGCGACTAATATGCTCACATCACCATCCTTGCATTTTATGCCAACCAGGCTATTTTTAACTATAGGAGCATGTCATATGCTATCTCCTCGAAATACGCCAACTCAGCTATATTTGTAAAGGTACGTGATAAGGCTATTTAGCCCAGAATACGCTCAAAACCTCTGTCGTGAAGGATAATTGGCTATTTTACGCTGGTTATCTATTATTCATGAATCATCAAGTTTTACGCCAATAAGACAGTCACTTGGCTTTTACGCCAACTATCTTTATGCAGGGGCAGTTACCTACGTGGCTTGCATGCCATGATCTTCGAGAAGCGGTTATACGCGTTACCTTATAAAGGGATATGTGTCATACGCAGATTGAGAAGATTATTTGAATGTGGGTAGCCGTTATCATAACTACAACATAAAGGAAGTCTTCTTTTTCACAGTTTGGCCTTTTACGCCAACAAGACAGTTATTTGGCTTTTATGCCAACAAGACAGTTATTTGGCTTTTTACGCCAACCATTTTTACGCAGGGGCAGTTACCTACGTGGCTTGCATGCCACGATCTTCGAGATGCAGTTGTACGTATTGCCTTATGAAGGGACACGTGTCATACGCTGATTCAGAAGATTATTGGAATGTGGGTAGCAGTTGTCATAACCGCAGCGTAAAAGATGCAACTTTCTTCACAGTTTGGCCTTTTACGCCAACAAGACAGTTACTTAGCTTTTACGCCAGCCTAGACAGTTATTTGATTGATCTCTATAAATAGAGACCCCTGGTAACAGGGTGAAGCACAGGCAGAAGGATAGGGACAATCACAATCAGATCAGAGAGAGAAAAGAGCACAGACAAAGAGTTTTGGTCAACAACTTTGGCAACAGGAATTCGATCCTACTTGCAACTTTCCTTTGACCGTCTTTTGCCTTCAGTTCAGAGAAAGTTTGAAGCTTCTTCTTCTTCTACCGCACTTCTTCATCATCGTGTAGTCCAAGAAATAAAGTGATCGACCGTAGATCAGACTTCTATAGCAATACTTCCCCAGAATTATTTTATTGTACTTAACATCTTTGTATATGATTAATTGTACTCTTTTCTCGTTTGTAAGAAAAAAAGGTTTCGTATAAACCTCTAACATTTTGTTTATCCAAACAACACCAAGCACTTTGCCATAAACCATGCTATCTCTTACTTCACCCCGTGAAACCATTAATGCTGTCTTAAGATTCGGTACATCTTCGTACCTCCCAGATGAATAGAGTATGCTGAACTGTGAGCCTCCATCATTAGTTCCTACTTAAGCTCTCCATTAGATACATAGAGACAATCCCCACACTTCAAAGTCCCATCTATATGTATCCTCAGTCCAGTCTGTTGTCCAGTCTCAGTCCTCTGTCGAAGTCACTGAAATCTAGCATCAGTCGGCAGAACTACCTTGATACGCTCCACCAATGATAAGTGCACTTGAAGGTTCTTAAATATTGTGACTTCTTCTAGCATAACCACCTATATTCCCAGCTGCTCCAAATTATATAAAAATTCCTTCTATATTGTCAAGAAGTATGACATCAGTCTCCTACTCAACACATCAGCTACTGCATTAGCCTTGCCCGGATGGTACTGCAGCTCAATGTCAAAAAATTTCATCAACTCAAGCCATCGTCTCTATCTCTATTTTAGATCCTTCTTAATATAGACATAATTTAAGCTCTTTTGATCTGTATAAATCTTCATAATCTTTTCGTACAGATAGTGCCTCTAAAGCTTCAAAGCAAAGATCACTACTGCAAGTTCCAAATCATGAGTGGGGTAATTCTTCTCATGGATCCTTAACTGTCGAGAACCAAATGCTACCACCTTATCGTGTTGCATCAAGACACAACCTGATCTATTTCCGGATGCATCACTATAAATAATATATCCTACCGGTCTAGTAGGTATGGTCAAGATCGATGCTGTAGTTAGGCACTTCTTCAACTTATCAAATGCCATCTGACACTCCTCTGTCCAAATAAACTCCTGGTCCTTACAGGTCAACCTTGTCATAGGCTCTGTAATACTCATAAATTTCTTCACGAACCTCCTGTAATATTCTACAAGTCCTAGAAAACTTCGCACCTTTGAAGCATCAGTTATGGTTGGCCACGTCTCCATTTTTGATATCTTGGCTGGATCCACTGATTTGCCTTCTCCCGAGATAACATGCCCAAGAAAAGGGACATCATCTAGAAGAAACTCAAACTTGCTCAGCTTAGCATATAACTTCTGATGTCTCAATATTTCTAGCACCATCCTTAAATATTTCTCGTGCTCCTCATGGCTCTTTGAGTACACCAAATTGTCGTCGATAAATTCGACCACAAACTGGTCTAAGAAATGATGAAAAATTTGGTTCATTAAGTTCATAAATACAGCTGGTATATTTGTTGTCCAAAGGGCATTACCAAGAACTCGTAGTGACCATAGAAAGTCCTGAAAGCCGTCTTATAAATATCCTCGCACCTCACCTTCACATGTTGATATCATAATCTCAAATGAATCTTAGAAAACACCCGAGTCATTAATCTACAACAAAGGGTACTTATTCTTATTGGTCACTGCATTAAGGGCTCTATAGTCGATGCATAAGCGGACTGTTCCATCTTTCTTTGGCACAAACAAAACTGGGGCTCCCCAAGGTGATGTACTTGGCCTATTGAATCTTTTGTCCTGCAACTCTTACAACTGCACCTTTAGCTCATCTAGTTCCTTTGCCAGCCGATACATATTAGAAGATATCAGCGCTGCTCCCGATACAAACTTAAAAGTGAACTCGACTTCTCTGTCAAGTGGCAGACCTGGCAACTCGTCTGGGAAGACATATGCAAACTCCTCAATAATCGGTAGTGGTACAACTTCCATTGTCATGCGAGCTCCACCATACTGGCCTACTCCCTTCTCCGTAGTTTCTCTCATGAACTCAAACTCTGGCTAGCCTGGCGGCTAAAGATAGCACAATATTTATGGCAATCTAATATTGCATGGTATTGACTAAGCCAATCCATTCCTAATACTACGTCAAAATTTGGCATTAAAAATACCAGTCGTGCCCTTATCTCACGGCGACAAACAATAAATGAACAAGTCCTATAAGTACTAGTTACAGGCACTATTTTTCCCCATGTAAGAATCTTCCAACTCTTAGGCAAGCGTGAAGTAGTTATTCTATGCATTGCTATAAATCTAGATGATATAAATGAAAGAGTGGCCCTAGAATCAAATAAAATAGTGGCAGGTACTGATCCAATTAGAATAATACCTGTAATAGCCTTTCCTTCAGTCCCTTCTTCTCCCTGAATCAGTAAAAAACCTATCCTTGCCTCTAAGCTCCTGCCTACTGTCTGGCTATTTCAAACTACACTTCTTGTGATGCCAAGGGTGGTCCTCTCTGCTGGCCTCCAAGTGCTGGTAGATGAAGTACCACTCCTTCTCCTTGGTTGGTTGCTCCTGGTGTCGGTATTGCTGGCTTTTGCCTCAAAATTGAAAAATAGCTCTACGATGCGGACAATCCTGAGCCCGATGCTGTCCTAATCCGCAGATCAAGCAAGTTCCTAGTTTGTTCCTACACTCCTTTTGTATATGCCCCTTCTTGCCACAGAAATAGCAAGTCAGAGATTCTCTAAGTTGGTAGGGACCCGTCCTCTGTTGCTATTATTGTAAGATTTTTCATCTGATAGGCCCTCCTTGTTGATTCTATTTTCCTTTAAATCCTGGCCTCTGTCAATAATTCAGCATAAGTGATCTGGGACTGTGAGCTGGTATAGTGTTGAATCTCCTGAATCATCCTATGATGAAATCTTTTATCTTTCTCCAAGTCACTGGGTATCAGAATGCCTCTATATCTTCTAAGGTAGCTAAAATCTGAGTCATACTCATCGACCATCTTGTTCTACTACTCTAGATGAGGAACTGGATATACAAAGCATCCTTCACAATAGACAAAAAGTACTCAAAGTACTCAAAGAATTACTCTGAAGTCTGGTGTATAGCCCATTGGTGCTCCATTGATTCCAACCAGTGATGAGCGTTTCCTTCTAACTGAGTCCTCATGCCTGTTATCCATAAATTCCTAGGTAGCTGTGATGCATTCAAAAGCTTCTTGGTGCTGGTTATCTGAGTTGTGGTCGCCTCTAGACTCTCATTGCCTTTATATGGCTTGGGTTCATTTGCACAAAATCCTTTACTGGGCCAACACGCGCTTGTGGCATTGGAGCTAGTGCCTGGGCTGGTGCGGGTGCTGGTATAGCTATCCTCTCAAGTGCTTCCAGGAATCCCTGCCTCATCTCGGTGGCTTCCTGCCTCTGCTCTGCCGCTTGCTCCCTCTGCTCGACAGTCAATGTGGCAGCCTGCTATCTCTGTTCCTCTATCATCATCTAGAAGAATTTAAACATTTGCGTCTGGCCGTCTTGTAGTACTACTGGAGCTAAAGGAGCTCCATTAGGCACTACGAGAGGAGCTGGTGGAACCATATTTTTAGTCTGTTCGTCCGGTCCTGGAAGTCGAGGAGTCGTCGAGGCCTCTCCTGGTGATTGGCCATTAATCCCTGGAGACGTGTTGCCTCCGGTAGCGGCACGTCTGTTAAAATTTTTTTATCTCTATGCAAGAGATGGACGAAGGATTAGGAATAGTACATGAATCAAGCATGATATAAGCATTTATTTAAATAGAAAGGATTAGTAAAAGGGTTAGTTATAGTCAATTGTAGATGAGACCAAAAATTCTAATCCTAGGTGCAGGCCAGCTCGGTATAGTTACATAACAAAAACGGCTAACTTGACCTGTATGGGCCACCACTAAAAATATATCATGCACCAGTCCCAAAATATATAGGACCAGGTGTTTGTGGTAGTTTTAAACGAAAGAGATGAAAGTGTATTTCAATGGCGGGGTTTATACGAGACCCGTGCCCTTTGGTTCACAAACAAACTTGTACAATTTGATCCTATACGAGGATGTGGGAGTATAATTTATTTAATCTGGGTAAAAATTGCTATAGGTGTCTGATCTTCGGTCGATCACTTTAGCCCTATTACTACACGATGTTGAAGAAGTGCCGTGGAAGACAGGATGCAGCTTCGGAGGTTGCAAAGGAGGGTGGATGCGCGATGTTGAAGGTCGTCGCTCCCTATTCCTTGCCTGAGCTCTGTATTCTCCTCTCTCTCTCTATCTCTCCCTCTTGATCTCCGGTTCGATGACCTTGTTCGATTCTTCTTTCAAAGTTTTGACCTTTGATCTGATGTTGGTATTCTTGACCAAATTTTCTGACCTTGTTCCCTATTGACAGGGGCCTCTATTTATAGAGTCTTTGGTGACAGCGACCATTCCGTTGGTGTAGCAACCGAGGAGTGGAAAGTACATCACTCTTTTACACAACGGTTAAAGTAACCAATGCCTACGTATAGATGATCTTTTGACTAAGCGGGTGATGTGGGTCCAACTAAGGGGACACAACACGTACGGTTGCTACTAAGATTACGGCATAAAAGCGACGTGGGTAGGTATCCATTGTGTAGAAGAGGTTGGCGTAGAAGCCAAATGTCCGTCACCATGGCATAGAAGCCAAGTAGGCATAAAAGCTGAACAGGCATAGAAGCCGAGCAGGCATAGAAGCCGAGTAGGCGTGGAAGCCGAGTAGTCGTAGAGACTGAGTAGGCGTGAAAGCCGAGTAGTCGTAGAGACTGAGTGGTCGTAGAGACTGAGTAGGCGTGGAAGCCGAGTGAGCACAGGCCCTGAATGGGCATAGAAGCCGCTGCATATCGTGCCAAAATGGGCGTAGAAGCCGCTTGAGCACAGATCCTGAATGGGCGTAGAAGCCGCTGCGTACCATGCCAGGGTGCTGATGTGGACGTCTTTAGCCGGAATTACGGCTTTTGGAGATATAATCAAATCTTTGACAGAGATTTGCCATCATCCTGTGCATTAAATGCGGAGACGTGCCTTGAGGGAAAACTGTCACCGCTCTGTGCGTTTTGACGGAGGGACGTGCCTTGACGGAAAACTGTCACCGCTCTGTGTGCTTTGGTGCAGAGACGTGCCTCGAACCCTGTACGAAGCAGAGCTTTTGACGTGGCAGGCGGTTTATCTTCCGCGGAGCGTAAAACAACCCATGTTTGCCTGTGTAAAATAAGGCAGCGTGTTCCCTTTGTACGCGAAAGAGCGGTTTACGTCGGGAGATTTTAGTAAGCGCCGGTTTGGTGATATTTTAACCAAATCCTCTTTATTAAATATCGAGATCCGCAATCATTAATGTGGGGCTTGTCCCGAGTGGTCTGCGATCGTTTCCAGCCGTCGTCTGGGTAGCCGTGCAGCACTTTCTGTCAGGAGTCAGGGGTCAGTTTTTACTGTGCGACTGGACAGTTTCTTTTTCAGGAGCACGAAGTATTCCTCGTACGCTTTAATGCTGCTTTGAGAGCGGCTGGGTTTTATGCCATGGAGGCGATGAAGAACCCTGTTTTATGCTCCATGGCTCTGAAGGCCTCTGTTTACGCTGCTCTGCATTAAGACGCTGCGTAGATCTTCCAAGCGTATTTTTCATGCTTCTACAAGACCCCCTTCAAAGTTTTTAAATTCTTCGGAATTTGAAACGCTTTGAATGAAGCATGAATGGCCCCTCGTAACTTGAAACATTTCTGAATGGAGCGTTGAAATGGTCGATGCTGACTTTATGGCAGATTTATTGGGGACCGCTGTGATCTCTTTTGCCTATAAATGGCTGGGGGGGTGAACCTGTTTTCACCATATACCCATTGTCATGCAGAGATGACCACCGGAGTTCGTCGGGTCGATCTGAGGAAGAAGGAGATCATGTTCTTCCAGCATGTAGGAAGCCGTAAAAGACGGCGTCTTCGAGCAAGTGTCCACTGCAACGATGGATCATGGAAGGATATCTTAGCCTCCCTTGCTCGGGATAATCAGCAACTTTGTATGGCGTTGCCCCAGGAGAGAGGAAGGGTCGTATTTGACCACACAGTTTGTAGACTGTTTATTTTTTCCTGAGGCCCCCGTGGACGAGATCAGACAAACCGTAATCTGTCATCCTGATGGGGTTGGGTTTAAAGAAACCCCAATCGGATCGGCCATGGCGAATGGAGGATCTTCTTGTTCATGACCGTGGTGGTCATGAACGGCCATGGATGAAGAGGAAGACCTGCACCGTACGAGAATCTGTCAGTACAGCTTCTGGGCGATCTTTAGACGACGAAGGGGGATCTCCTTTATAGATGGAGTTTTCCTCAGATGTAATCATGAAAAATAGAGAAAAACCCTTGTAGATTGGATTTCCCTCATATGTAATCATGATTTTAATCTTTAATAAAATCGTTTTCTTCTCTATATGATCGTCTTGCCATACGTTGCTTGTGAAGTCTGAATATGTGCAGCTTCAACACGTCTGAATCTTTACGCCGACTATGATAGAAAGAGTATTAGGCCCTGTCCTTCACGCATAGAGAATAGTCCATAGAACATTTGCTGATCATTTTTGAACGCTTAGAACTGTCCTGTTGCTAGGACTGAGGGACGGCGTAGGATTTCTGAACTGTTGCCTCTCTGATGAGCAGAATTTCGTCTTTGTTCAGAATTCGTCTTCAAGAATGATCTCTCGAAACTCCCTTGGAACAGGGTCGAGGTTTTTTGGCTGTCAAACTGAGTTACCACTTTGATAGACGAGATATTCAGACTAGAATCTGGATGAACCTCCAGTTTTCTGGACCCGAGAGGAGTAATTTCTTAATGTTTGAACTCTGTATACCTCGGGTACTTGGGATTCTTTGGGTCAAGAACGAGTATCTTCTGTGTGAACTCTTTGCAATTGACCGCTTTGGGACTGTTTGGATATGCGAAAAGTCATGGAGCGAGAAATCATGTCTGTAGCCTCTTGAGTGTAAAACACCATCGAGAGTGAAATCGTAGACTTGTGGTTCCTGAGCGTGAAGTCGTAGGTTTGTTGCCTCTCGAGCATAGAATGCTACCGAGCACAAAGGCATCCGGGCAAGAAAAAACCATAGACTTGTAGCTGTCGGACGTAAAGCCGTTAGATTCGTAGCTGTCGAGCGTAGAAAATCTCCTTTAGCGTAGGACTGTAGATCTATAGCCTGTGAGCGTAGAACACTATCGAGCATGAAATCGTAGACCTGTGGTTCCTGAGCGTGAAGTCGTAGGTTTGTTGCCCCTCGAGCATAGAATGCTACCAAGCACAAAGGCATCCGGGCAAGAAAAAACCATAGACTTGTAGCTGTCGGACGTAAAGCCGTTAGATTCGTAGCTGTCGAGCGTAGAGAGCTCCTTTAGTGTAGAACTGTTAATTTGTTACTTCTGAAAAAAAAAATTCTTCGAGCGTGAGGTTTGCGGATCTGTTGCTGCTGAGCGTAAACTGAGCGCCACCGAGCGTGAGATCATCGATTTGGTATCTGTTGAGCGTAAAAGTCGTAGATTTGTGGCCTCTCGAGCATAAAAGCTACCGAGCATAAAGGCATCCGGGCATAAAACCGCAGACTTGTAGCTGTCGAGCGTAAAACCGTGGATCCATTGCTGTCGAGCGTATAAAAGCTCCTTTAGCGTAGAGCCCGCTGAACCGTCTTGTACGAAAATCCTTTCGAATTCGCTGACCGTCCGTCTTTCGAGGGTAGAGGGCTGACGTAGCATCCAATCATAACCAACTATTAATTGCGAGATTTGGTTAGGGTCTCGAGGAGTTCGTCCGAGGATTCGAGGAGTCGACCCGGACTGTATATATATCCCAAGCTTTTTGAGAGAAAAACTTTTTATCTGTCTTCTGCGAAAGAGAGCTTTCGACTGTTCGAGTTTTTCTTCGTTCCTTCTCCGAGCACTTCGAGTCTTCAGAAATGGCGTCGAAACAAACCCCCTCCGCTAAGGAAAAGAGCATAGGTTCTTCTTCTCATTCTTCTGTCCCGGTGAGGGGATCTTCGGTCGGGCAAGGTGAACTTCCCTCTGAGGGGAGCATCCCGCCGACGACTAGCGCACCCAGCTTTAGAGGTAGAACTTTTTGGGATGACACAAACGACGAAAAATCCTTCGTACACGTTGAACGTGACTGCGCTAGGTCATCTTCTGTGCTGATAGCCTCTTTTGAGGAAGATGACGCACGGAGGCGTTTTCATCTTTTACGCCCACATTTCTAATGTGTCAGCGTAAAGACTCCATATTTTCGTAGCTCTGAGGGTAAATAGCTTGGGCTACCGAAAATTAGCGTATTTCATAAAATTTGAATTTTACGTTTTGTGGAGGAAACTTCCGGCGTAAGGTGACCAAATTTGTACAATCTTGGCGTAGAGCACAGACTGTCGTTTCCTTGGTCCGTGTGTTTGTGCCAGACTGGAAATGACATATCTTCTTTGCATTATCTTACAGTTGATCTGGGTGAGTCCCTATTGGCTGAGGTGATGGGCTCCGCTGCCGGGATGCTGCACTCAAACTATCTGGAGGATCTGTCCCATGTGGCATTTCCCATCTCTGGACCCCAGTATCCTGAGGGAAGGGAGCTCCTGATATCGGCCCAGGGTGAGCGAATGCTGTTGAGTATGATCAATGGCGAACCCTTGGTACATGTAGATAGGGAGCAGTATATAAAGCCGGCTTTCCTTTTTGGGGACATGATTGATAAACAGTCCCAGACGAAGCCCAAAAGGGAGCCTTGGGTTTTCCCTGCCGGGGATTTGGTCTTGTACCTGCCGACGATGCCGAGGGATTATCCCATCTCGGCCTTCTTCCATGCGACGCATCCCAGGAAGATGTCATGGAAGCTGACTCCTGATCTTCACGGGAAGCCGGGGAAGATCTTTCATCTGAAAGGCGCTGACCAGGGGTCGTTTGTTAGTCGCCCTTCTGGCGTTGTAACGCTGTTCCGGGGACTGTGCCCGGGTAGTGTCCCGAGTGAAGTTAGCTCGGTGATCCAGCCTGTCCAGCTGTCGACCTTCTGTAACGACTTCATGAGTCGAGGTGGGGTGTATCCCAAGGAGAATCCTCGGTGCAATGGGTGGATCGCCCCAACGAACTCCCGATGGAGATGCCTAGTTGACTGGGCCTTGACGCACTTCCGAAGAGAGCTGGAGGGCATCGGACTATATGCCACCGTGAGTGCGACGAGTGTTGGGTTGTCTCCCAATGCTAATTTGTTCTTGGCACTGATGGAGCGGTATATTCCGCTCACCGGGACCTTCGCCACTCCACTGGGAGAGTTGGGATTGGCGCTCCACGAGATGGCAGTTGTCTCGAGACTGCCGATGGGGGATACCCCATATGAAGAGTACGTTCCCACCAACCGGGAGTTGGAGGATTTGGACCCTCGGGTGGCGAAAGTATATTAAGAGCTGATGTGTCAGTACTTTGCGTGCACCGCTTTTTATGATGAGCCCTCTGATTTGGCCCACACCACTAAGTGGATGTCCTACCTCTTCTTCCATCGGGCAAGGGCCACCAAGTCGAAGAAAGCTTCGGGGGGCAAGAACGAGCCCGTGAACTGCTTGGGCGTCCTCAGTGCCCAGGTCATTGTGGCTCTTATGGAAGACGCCAAGGCTCCCGATCAGATTCTCGTTGAGGGTGTAGGAAAGTACCCCGAAGGTACAAAGGCCTACAGTTATTTGAGGTGCTGTCGCAGGCCTCTGTCTAAGGAAGCCCAGCTGGCTGGTTTCCTCTCCATATGGCCGCGTCGAGTGGTGGTGTCCGGTATCGCGTCCGCGGATCGCATTCATCGAAATATCCTATGGCCCGCAGTGCGTCTGGTGTTTGGGGCAAGACTGGGCTTGCTTCCTGCCATGGTGTACCGTATACAGGCTGGCCTGAGGGCCATGACTGATGGGTTGCTCTCTGATGAAGCTCGACGTGAGAGTTTTCCCAGGGTGGAATTACCATACTTGTACCTGATGGGATGGTTAATTCTCCACAATCCCCGGGTGATGTCTCCCGGTTCCGGTAGCAGCTCAGGGGGTATATTCCTGCTGAATTACAGGGATTCCCTCTGGAATATGAATATAGTCTTAGACTGTCGACTGGCGTTGAACCTCAGCCATGGCTGGAAGATCCTTTGTACTCCCCCTCCTGTGCATCGTAACCAGTCAGGGCTGTGGCTTGAGGATTCAGGTCGAGAGAAGACCGTTCTTTCTCCGGAGGCATTTAATTTGTTGGTCTGTATTAGACCTTCCCATCTGCTGTATAGGAGCGAAGACCATTGCTTCTTCGAGCCCTATCTGCCTAGTCGGTTCGCCAGGCAGTTCGGGTACGACCAGTTGCATGTGGGCAACGCCGTCACCAGCTTCAGGTCCTGAGGTGGACTCATTGATGGAGCTAGAGGGTGGCGATATTTTATCATGGGTTGTACGGGAGCAATTTTTATCGTGCCGGTCGTTTCAACCTCTACGGAGCTGCGCATCCTTCACTCCTACGCCCCATTTTATGTGGGAGCTTCAGGGTGCCTTCTGTCAAGCCTGGGGGAAGGGTTGAAGTCCCCTCGGTTTCTTCTGACGAGGGGGAGGAATCTGGTACTCTGGACGAGCCTCTGGTGTCATTGCCGAGGTGTGTGGTGCCTCTGCCGGCGGGGGCTCTGGTAGTCTCTTCTGGGAAGCGACGGGCTTCTGCTCCGAAGGAAGCTTCCCTTCGTAAGAGGAGGAAGGAGACGGTTGCTCGTCCTCTCCGTATTCCTGGTGTTGAGGCTCCCGGGAATGAGCCTGCATCTCCCTGTATCAGGGACGATTCTTTGGCCGGAGGTTCCTCGCCTTTCAGAGGGAGACCTTCTACAGTTCTGGCTGGCGGCGCCGGAGAGCCCTTGCGGGAGGCTGCTGTCGCTGCGGCTGCTCCAAGTAGCAGAGCGGGATTGCCTGCGTGGCCCCAACAGATGGGAGAATCTCCCCGGAGGTCAGTAGTGGGCGGAATTACTTCTGTGTTAGCGAGCGCGCTTAGCGAGACTCCGGCTGATGAACCTTGACCGCGTCTCGGGGAAGGCTTGACCGAACTCTTGGCGATGTCGGTCGGCCCACCTCCTTCTCCAGGTATGACAGTTCGTATCGCGTCATTAAGGCGTGGTTTAGCTACATCTGCGGCAGATGCGTCGTATATGCCGTTAGCTCCGGGTAAAATATCGTTTTGATGTCTCCTTCTAGGAGGATTACCACTGTGTCTGACATTTTGCTTTCTTGTCCTCTTTTCAGGGGATGACGTCCACGGGGAGTACGGCGTTGAAGCACCTTCCGGCTTTGTTCTGGCTCCTGGCTGTGACGTGGAGGCGCCGGATTTTGAGGCAGAAGTGTCTTCGGGGGCTAGCTCGCCCGGAGAGGTTTCGTCGTCTCAAGGGGAGGATGAACCGGTCATCGTGACCTCGCCTGTCGCGAGTATGCCAATGACTTCGATTGTCGCCATCGCACCTTCTTCGACCGTGCCACCTGTTGAGGCGGCGGTGGCTACCTTGTCTGCAATTGTGGCCACTCCGGGCGCTCAGCCGGGTCTAGTCGCGTTGATCGAGCAGCATACCAGCCTCGTCTACACTGGCTTAAAAATAATGATACCGATGGTGTTGGCGAAGAACCTTGACTTCGAACTCCTGAAGAAGACTTCTCAGCTTTCGATCGAGGTTGTCAGGGGGCTTGGCAATCTTGGAGTAGCTGATGCTCTGGAGGCGGTGGTTAATGGTTTAGAGAAACCCATTAACGAATACTTGCAGCGGACTAAGGGCAGCCTGGATACTGATGTCCAGGCTCGATACGACCTCATGACTGAGCGGCTCGCTACGAAGCTTGAAAGCCTGGACAACTCTATCCAGACGCATAAGCTGGAGATGGATAGGAGAAGAGATGTTGTAGAAGAAGCCCTTGCCGTTGAGATGCAGTGTCGATCCGAGCACGAAAGGAATGCGGCGAGGGCCTCCAAGCTGAGGAAAAAACTTGCTCGGGCATAGGAGTGGGCTTCCCAGTCGTTGGCAGGTTTGGAGGTAGCGATTGGTCGACTGAGCGAAGCGAGACAGGATCTGGACCGTGCGGAAACTGCCCGTGCGGGCTGTCTTCGGGCAAGGGCTAATCTGACCCTTATGCATACTCCGGAGGCACGGCTGGAGCAGGCTCGCGCCGATGCCTTGGCCCTTAGGAATGAGAGGATAGCTGTACTGGAGCGGCAGATTCATGGCCTGATTACTCCGCCATCTTGATGTATCCCTTCCTATGTAATTCCGCCTTTTTCTGGAATGAATAACATCGACTCTTTTCTGACTGTTGTGGACCCGTCATTTCGGAATATAAATGACAGTTTTTTTTTTGGCGAGAGTGATATCAGTGGTAGTATGATAATTCTCGATAAACTTCTCTAGCAGGATATACCTATTCAGCGGTCGTACAAACATGATAGGATATAACCTAACTAGTTTCTTTTTTGGCGAGTGGTTTTGTCAGAATTGAGATTCTCGCTATATTCTGCCCGAGCAGGGGGGTTAAGCATAGTATCTTTTCAGGAATTTGCCATTGATGGGAGCCATTAATAGGTCTCCGTTGGGCTGGGCTATCCTGTAGGCGCCATTTGAGAACGTTGTCTCGATCACGTAAGGGCCTTCCCATTTGGGCTGGAATTTGCCTTTACTTCTGTGAGTTAGGATCATCGGCCTTCTCACGGCTAGAACTAGCTCGCCGACCTTGAACACCCTTTCCTTTACTTTATGGTTGAAAGCCCTGGAAATATTTGCTTGGTAGAGCGCAATGCGCTATTGAGCTTGGAGGCGTTTCTCGTCTAATCCTTCTAGCTCTTGGAGCCTTAACATGTCATTCTTTTCTCGAGTTAGCTCATTGGTCACGGCTATTCGGAGCGACGGGATCTGGACTTCAACGGGGAGGACTGCTTCGCTTCCGTAAACCAGCGAGAATGGGGTGCAGCCTGTCGGTGTCTGTACTGTTGTGCGGTATGCCCAGAGACATTCGCCCAGCTTTTTGTGCCAATCCCTTTTGTTCGAAGAGACGAATTTCTTTAAGAGTTTGATAATGGTTTTGTTGAAAGCTTTCGCCAAACCATTAGCAGCTGGATAGTACGCCGTAGAGGCAATATTGTGTATCCGATTATTATCGCAAAATCGATAAAACGCTTGGCTGATGAACTGGGGCCCATTGTCGTGGATTATCCTCCGGGGTATCCCGAAGCGATAGATGACGTGATGCTTGATGAAGCTGATTACGTTGGACGCCTTTACCTCAGCGAGAAGGATTGCTTCGGCCCATTTGGAAAAGTAGTCCGTGATGGCCAGTATGAACTGGTGACCCCCGAAAGAGGATGGGTGAATAGGATCGATGATATCCATCCCCCATGCTTCGAAAGGCCAGGATGCGACCGTAGGGTGTAGATGTTCTGACGGTTGATGTATGAAGTCTGCATGAACCTGACAGGCTCTGCAATGCCTTGCATACCGTATCGCGTCTGCGATCATAGTAGGCCAGTAATAGCCCATCCTCCTGATGCGGTCTTGTAGCTTAGGCCCGGGTTGATGCGCTCCGCATACGCCATCGTGAGCTTCACGGATCATCTGTTGTGCCTCGGCGCCAGCAAGATATCTTAATAGCAGTCCATTGTAGGTTCGGCGATACATGTATTATGAAGATGCATCGAAGTAGAAGCGTAACGATCGTCTCTTGACGGATACTGCTTCTTTGGGGTCCTCTGGCAAGATTCCATATGCCACAAAATCTATGAAGGGACTCATCCAATCTCTTGTAGGAGGATCGGCATTTACAACGTAGCTGCGTTCTAGGTGACAGCAGTTCTTCACACAGAATAAATCTCTGTTAAGAAGGATTACCGAATCTTGCCTTCTTATAGGGGTAGCTAAGTCCGCAGCTAGGCTGGCCAGGGCATCAGCTTCCAGATTCTGAGATCGAGGTACATGCTCTAGGAAGAACCCTTTGAACGTCATGGCTATCTCGACTGTCGCTCGGTGGTAGGGGATGAGGTCTGGATTCCGGACTTCGTATATCCCCCTGACTTGGTTGACGATGAGCAGAGAATCACCGAAAGCTTCTAGGGATTCTACCCCCAGCTCTTTAGCGACTTGGAGCCCGATTAGCAGAGCGTTGTATTCTGCCACATTGTTGGAGCAGGGCTCGCTAAGAGAATATGCTCGGTAGATGACGAGCTGATCCGGAGTAACTAGGACGACTCCCACTCCTGAAACGACGTTTCCCTTAGGACCGACTCTGGAGGCGCCATCGAAAAATAGTCGCCATACGTCACTTTCTCTTGCGAAATTACATTTCGCAACTTCATCGGGGATGTCTTCGTATAGTTTGGAGGTCTTCGGGATTGGATGAGCTGCTAGGAAGTCGGCCAATGCTTGGCCTTTGATGGACTTCTGTGGGATGTAGACCATGTCATATGGCGTCAGCAGCATCGCCCAAGTTGCGAGTCGGGAGTTAAGGGCACTTGGCTTGCTCATCAGCACCCGGAGAGGGTTGATCCTGGAGATGATATGAATAGTCTGGCCGGTGACATAGTGTCGCATCTTCTGGACAGCGAATATCAGAGCCAAGCATTCCTTCTCCACTGGGTTGTACCGGTGTTCGGCCCCGACCATCATCCTGCTGAGGTAGTAGATAGCCTGTTCATGACCCGCATCGTTCTTCTGTTCAAGGAGAGCTCCAAGCGAATGATCCATTGCCCGAACGTACAGCAAGAAGGGTTTTCCCATGACGGGAGGCACCAGAACTGGTGGACTGGTTAGGTAGAGCTTGATATCCCCAAACGCTTGCTGACAGGTTTCGTCCCATATGAAGGATACACCTTTATTCATGAGGTGAGAGAAGGACTGACATCTCCCCGAGAGGTTGGATATAAATCGTCGGATGTAAGCCAGACGTCCTTGGAACCCCCTGAGTTCCCTCAGATTATGGGGCGGTCGTATTGCTACGATCGCCTGGACTTTGTCAGGGTCTACTTTGATGCATTTGGCGGTAATGACAAATCCCAGGAATTTGCCACTGGATACCCCCAGAAAGGACTTTGTAGGGTTCATCTTGAGTTGATGCTGGCGCATTAACTCGAATACCGCCCTCAGGTCTCGAATATGATCACCTTTGAGGCAGCTTTTGACAGCTATGTCGTCCACGTAACATTCCACTATTTTGCGTAACTGCTCACGAAATATGTTACTCATAGCCAGTTGGTATGTAGCCTCGGCGTTCTTTAATCCGAAGGGCATGACCGTATAGCAATATACCCCCAGTGGTGTCCGAAAGGCAGTATGCTTTTCGTCTTCCGGATGCATCTTGATCTGATTGTATCCCGAGAACCCGTCCATAAAAGACATACGCTCGAAGCCGCAGGTGTTGTCGATCATGATGTCCGTGATGGGAAGGGAGAATTCATCTTTGGGGCAGGCCACATTCAGATCTCGGTAGTCGATGCAGATACGTACCTTCCCATTTTTCTTCATGACTGGGACAACGTTGGCGACCCAGTCGGGATGTTGTTCTTTCCGGATGAAACCGCAGGTTATCAACTTCTTGACTTTGTCCTCGATGGCGTCCATCATATCCAGGCGAAACCGACGTTGGTGTTGTTTCACTGGCTTCGAATCGGTCGAAATATTGAGCTTATGAGTAGCTACCCTCGGGTCTAGGCCTGGCATGCCCTCATAACCCATGCAAAGACGTCGACATATTCCTTTATCAGCTGTATGATCTCTTCCATTTCAACTGGGGGAAGATTGTTACTAACAAATATTGGCTTTGGTGAGAGCTCACCCCCAACGTTGACTTGGATAACTTCGTCCTTGGTGGGAGGTTCTCTCTGCTCGAAGCAGAATTCCCACTGTGTATCCATTTGTTGAGCCCAGGGGTCATTCTTGAACAGCTCCGTATCCTGTTCCTCGATTTCTGAGGGGTTTGTCATCACCATATTCACTGAACGTGTTAGTTTGAGAGCATCAGGTGAGTCGGAGGACGACAAGCTGCTCTGGGAAGATGGAAAGGGGTCCTCATCTGGCTTGGAAGTTGTGAGGGAGGTGGCATACCCCAACCCGAGACGAGTCTATTGATAGCGGGGGTCGCCGCGCGGCGGTGTCCGTCTGCCTCTTCCGTAGTTGAGGCCTGGCTTCCGCTTCAAGTCGTAGCCCATGTTTTGCATGATCCTCCGCGTTTGCGGGCTGTATTGGTGAACCTGCACTTTTTCGGTATCGTCATCGAAAGGATCTTCCTGGACAGTCGGTCGGTTCCGCATGCGACCAAAGATTATTGAATGCTGACTGCTGCAGGTAGGCGGGACAATGAAGATAGAATCCTCATGTGGCCCATATGCTGTGACGATGTTGGATGGAGACGTTACTTCCCAGACATACGGACGGTAGGAGTTTATAGCTTCTAAGAACTTTTGAGCCATTAGTTCTACCTCGTCATATGGAGTGGGTTCATGTTTCGGAATCTGAGTACCGATCTACCGGAAAAGAGGATGTTTATTATCATCTGGAACTCCGTTCCTGGTGGCATTTACATCAGTCGGCTGCTGGTTGCACCGAAGGTTGATGACTATGGGTGGAGGCTTCCGGTTCAAAGTGATTACTAGAGGATCACCCCCTTCTCCTGACTTGGTCTTTCTCAGGTGGACAGCCATAGGCTCTATGGCTTTTGGACGAGCGGTTCGTCCTTTCACTTTGATTGACAGTGGTAGTGTGGCAGAGGGCTCTTCGGGCTCCCGGTGGGATTCCTTTTTCGCCTCTCCTGACACTTCTTCCGTGTGGTCATGGGAGTACAACACGGCATCGGAATAGTAGGATTCTATTCCTTTAAACGGGTTTAGGTCAGCCACCTCCATTTGTACGGTTCCTTGTGCGTCTACATATTTAAGGCATTGATGTAGGGTTGAAGGAACGATGTTGTGGTCGTGAATCCATGGTCTTTCCAGCAAAATGTTATAGGATACCTCTGAATCGATGACGTAGCATGTGGCCACTGACCTAAGGTTGCCGATCTGGACTCTCAAGCGAATCTTCCCTAATGGTTTACTTCTTCCGGCATTGAAACCCACGATTGTAGTGGTAGTGTAAGCCAGCTCGCTGGTAAGAATTCTCAGTGGCCTGAGTAGACTGTGAGGGATGATGCTGATCGATGATCCCGGATCTATGTGAATCCGGTCGACCTCCATGGAACCGACGTACCCGGTGTAATAGAGGGGCCTGTCATATCTATTATGTTTTAATAGCATATCATCTTGAGCGAAAGTGATATTTGGGACCACCTCCATCACGCTGTGGCATTGAGGACATGCCACTGGTTCCTCGTCGGGGTACTTGAGCTGGGTCAAATATACTTCCGCCTGCATCAGTGCTTTACTCAGGGCCAGACGAGTGTCGGAGGAGAGCCTGAGTAGCTCGAAGATGGATAACCTGGCTGGCGTATTGGCCAGTTGGGCCAGGATGTCAAACTTGTACGGCTTCTCTAAACCTTTGCTCGGAATGTTTTTCACAGGTTTGTCGAAGCGTACTTCTTTCTGTTTTGCCTTTTCCGCCGGAGTAGGTTTCGCAGAGCTGATGTTTGGTACGACGGGACCTTGCTCTGACGGTTTGGTAGCTGGAGCGTCAGCCGGCACCCCTTCCTGATTTGCTCCATCGTTGTCGAGGTAGGCCCTCCCTGAAAGGGTTGCGACAAGTACCTCGTCTCCGTCTGATGTAGAAGAAGTTGTGACCATGTAGCATGATCTGTATTTGGGATTCTTCTTGGGGGTAGCCCTGGTCGCCTTGGTCTCTTCCTCGAGATCTGACACCAAATCTTGGTGAACCCACATAATCTCGCCCCCTCGGGTAGTTAGGGGCACCAGGTTGTGATCTTGACCCCTAGCAGGGGGAAGGTTAACGATGCTCATCGTTGCCCGGGAGATAGGTGTAACACCATCAGGGACCTTTTGGGGAGGCAGATTGCCAAACTGCAGAGAGATCATGTTGGCCGTGACCGTTTTCTCGGTGTTGTGCAGAGTGATGGCTTAGCATCGATCAACCCCTGGATCTTCTTTTTTAGTACATAGTACACCTTTGTCGGGTGGTGTACGTATCTGTTGAAGATGCAGTATTTTGGGTCGTCAGTATTGCCGGCCTCCTGGGGCCGCCTTAGTTCTAGGAGGGTGATCTTGCCACTTTTGACGAGACATTCGAAGATACTTGGGATGTCGTTGTCGTCGAAAGAGTAGACTTCGACGGGCCTAGGAGCCCCCGGTTTTGCTTGGGCGGTCGCCGTAATCTTTGGCCTGGCCGTGTTGATTGCCAGGGCTTCCTTCCCTTTGGGGCCACGATGATGGTCGCTGCCAGGGGATGACCTCTTGCCTCTGTCAGAGGCGGAGATCATGATGCCATTGTCGCGCGCCTTGCGATTGTTGTCTTCGGTGGCTACCGCCGAGAGGATGAACGAGGGCCAATCATGGAACTGATATGGTCCTGTGAACATTGAGACCACGGGAAGGAGGTTCTTCCTACAAATGTCCACCAATGCTGAGTCTGGAACTCCTGGAGGCATCTGTAAGGTGGCCTGACGAAAGAGTTCGATGAAGACGCGAACGTCTTCCTTTTCCTTCTGCTTGACTTCGATGAGAGAGGACATAGACATGTCTATTCCTCCCTCGTAGAATCGCGTGAAGAATAGAGCTTTAAAATCCTCGAAGGAAGTAATGCAGTTGTCCGCCAAGCTATGGTACCACTGATAGGCTACTCCTGAGAGGCATCCTTTGAACACCCGAGTGAGGAGGGCATCGTTCCCTTGTAGCAGCACCGTCATCATACTGAAATAGTTCAAGTATTGGCTTGGTGATATTTTTCCCTCGAACAGAGCTATCGCCTGAGGTTTGTATTTTGGAAGGAAAGGGACCTCTTCCCAGATAGCTGGGTAGGGCTGATTGATTCCCAGTTTCTTGAGCTGATCTTTGTGCTTCAAGGCGTCGAACTGGGCTTTCAACTCCCGTACTGCCTGTATCGGATTTTCTGTTGGAAGCGGAGGAACTGCTGACTCTTGATCTAGAGCAGGTTCTTGGCTTGGGTTGGATGGGGGCAAGTCCACCCCCACATGTATCTGAGTTAGCGGGACCGATACTTGAGCCATGGCAGTTGCGTGCTGAGTTAGCATCATCTGGTGCATATTCTCCATTACGGACTGCATTTGTTTTAGAGACGTCTCCAGGACAGTGATGCGTTGTTCTGCGTCTCCTGACGGCGATGCTTCCTCGCGTTCGTCTTCGATGGCGTAAGCTCCCATTTCTCTGGGCGTCGTCGAAGGGTAAGTATAGGTCGCTGCAGAAGTTGACTCTATACTCTCGACATCTGATCTGGGAGATTGGCGACCCCCAGCGTCGGAATCAGATGAGTACGGAGCTGGTTGCTGTGACCTGGCACGGGTGTTTTGGAATACCCCAGCTTCAGCGTTCCTGAGGAGGTCTTCAAATCTTCTTTGGCTCGGAGGCTCAGAGGGAAGACGTCTTGAGCTCGACCCTCTTCTAGGTATGCTTGAAGCCATGTTCACGGACGCATACGCGTGCTCTTCCTCCGGGAAAGATTGAGAGTATTTCAATCGGTCGAAGACCGATCGTTTTGCTCTAGAACAGTAGCAGTCAATCACAATCTTATGACTATTACAACATTGTTCCCTAGGGGGCGTAATAGACATGTTGAAAGGTCCCCTCTCCTTACGCTTTTGGATTAGGCATTCGCGTAGGTCAGGAGTAGCAACTTGAGCTTGTTTTGCGCCGTGGGACTTCCCCTGGCGTGATTTGGAGATTCGCTCAGACTGGCGTAAAGCTGAAGAGGCGTTCAGTCGACCGTCGTCTTCCCGCGTAATTCGGAGGATAGGCAGATTGCTTCTTCGCTGGCGTAACGGCCGTAGAGTTGAGTACTCGCCTGCTTGCTTCCCTTGGCGGAGATCACAGCGCTCATTTGGTTTACCGTAGAGGCCGGATGTTGCTTTGCGCGTGGTGCGTGATCTGTTCTTCCGATTTGGCATTGAGGCACCGTCGAAAGTTTTGTCTGTACCGCGCGTAGCGGAAGACTGGTTCCTACGCGTAGAACGCAGGGGATACTTCTGGGTCAGCGCTGAGGCTTTGCCCGAAGCTTTGTCTGTACCACGCGTAGCGGGAGACTGATTTCTGCACGTGTAGCGCAGTGGATACTCTTGGGTTAGCGCTGAGGCTTTACCAGAAGTTTTGTCTGTACCGCGGGTAGCGGGAGACTGAATTTTACGTACGGGGCACGGAGGGAGCGATACTACCACCTCATTGGTCGGAGAGATCGGAGAGATCGGAGAGTCCACAGGAACAGGGGAGGATGTCTTGGGCATCCAGACTTTCTGTAGCTTCCTGTTGTCTTGGACGGAGAGAGAGTGAGAGCTATCCCCAGTCCGAAGCATATCTTCGTAGGCAGACTGGTCGAAATAAACGACCAGCGTCTTCTTCACGGTTCCTACAGATACCGCATCGTGTTGAGCAATTACTTCCTCGTCAGAAGAGAAAGATGTCCCCAGCAGAGTCGCCATCTTGTTTGTGGTAATTTTAAACGAAAGAGATGAAAGTGTATTTCAATGGCGGGGTTTATACGAGACCCGTGACCTTTGGTTCACAAACAAACTTGTACAATTTGATCCTATGCGAGGATGTGGGAGTACAATTTATTTAATCTGGGTAAAAATTGCTATAGGTGTCTGATCTGCGGTCGATCACTTTAGCCCTTGGACTACACGATGTTGAAGAAGTGCCGTGGAAGACAGGATGCAGCTTCGGAGGTTGCAAAGGAGGGTGGATGCACGATGCTGAAGGTCGTCGCTCCCTATTCCTTGCCTGAGCTCTGTATTCTCCTCTCTCTCTCTCTCTATCTCTCCCTCTTGATCTCTGGTTCGATGACCTTGTTCGATTCTTCTTTCAAAGTTTCGACCTTTGATCTGATGTTGGTATTCTTGACC
This sequence comes from Iris macrosiphon, assembly GCA_036927795.1. NCBI lineage: Eukaryota > Viridiplantae > Streptophyta > Magnoliopsida > Asparagales > Iridaceae > Iris > Iris macrosiphon. The sequence goes on along the minus strand of JAYESA010000007.1, from coordinate 108,011,745 downwards.
AAATTTTCCGACCTTGTTCCCCATTGACAGGGGCCTCTATTTATAGAGTCTTTGGTGACAGCGACCATTCTGTTGGTGTAGCAACCGAGGAGTGGAAAGTACAGCACCCTTTTACACAACGGTTAAAGTAACCAATGCCTACGTATAGATGATCTTTTGACTGAGCGGGTGATGTGGGTCCAACTAAGGGGACACAACACGTACGGTTGCTACTAAGATCACGGCGTAAAAGCCACGTGGGTAGGTATCCATTGTGTAGAAGAGGTTGGCGTAGAAGCCAAATGTCCGTCACCATGGCATAGAAGCCAAGTAGGCATAAAAGCCGAACAGGCATAGAAGTCGAGCAGGCATAGAAGCCGAGTAGGCGTGGAAGCCGAGTAGTCGTAAAGACTGAGTAGGCATGGAAGCCGAGTAGTCGTAGAGACTGAGTAGTCGTAGAGACTGAGTAGGCGTGGAAGCTGAGTGAGCACAGGCCCTGAATGGGTGTAGAAGCCGCTGCATATCGTGCCAGAATGGGCGTAGAAGCCGCTTGAGCACAGATCCTGAATGGGCATAGAAGTCGCTGTGTACCGTGCCAGGGTGCTGATGTGGACGTCTTTAGCCGGAATTATGGCTTTTGGAGATATAAACAAATCTTTGACAAAGATTTGCTATCATCCTGTGCATTAAATGCGGAGACGTGCCTTGAGGGGAAACTGTCATCGCTCTGTGCGTTTTGACGGAGGGACGTGCCTTGAGGGAAAACTGTCACCGCTCTGTGTGCTTTGGTGCAGAGACGTGCCTCAAGCCCTGTACAAAGCGCAGCTTTTGATGTGGCAGGCGGTTTGTCTTCCGCGGAGCATAAAACAGCCCATGTTTGCCTGTGTAAAACAAGGCAGCGTGTTCCCTTTGTACGCGAAAGAGCAGTTTACGCCGGGAGATTTTAGTAAGCGCCGGTTTGGTGATATTTTAACCAAATCCTCTGCATTAAATGCCGAGATCCGCCATCATTACTGTGGGGCGTGTCCCGAGTGGTCTGCGATCGTTTCCAGCCGTCGTCTGGGTAGCCGTGCAGCACTTTCTGTCAGGAGTCAGGGGTCAGTTTTTACTGTGCGACTGGACAGTTTCTTTTTCGGGTGCATGAAGTGTTCCTCGTACGCTTTAATGCTGCTTTGAGAGCGGCTGGGTTTTATGCCATGGAGGCGATGAAGAACCCTGTTTTACGCTGGATGGCTCTGAAGGCCTCTGTTTACGCTGCTCTGTATTAAGACGCTGCGTAGATCTTCCAAGCGTATTTTTTATGCTTCTACACCAGGTATACGTACACATGCCAACTGTATGAACAAGTATAGGAACCCAATTTAGTGGACCTAACCAGTCATAGTATGCTGTAAAATATATCTAAGTCACAGTATGACAGGAAGGTAAAATCTAGTCTCATCCATAAATATTACAGAGTGAGAACTGAATGAATAGATAAGTCTCAGAATCAAAAACAAAATAAAACTAGTAGAGAACAATCAACAAAAAATGAGTACAAAAGAATACTGAAAGAATACGACTAAGAAATAAAGAAATAGTTCGGGTGTCAGCTAAAATAGGTAAAGAAATCCAAGACACTAAACAACTACCATCCATGAATGTTCAAGGAAACACCTGTGGCTCCACCTCAAAGTCCTCGTTTGCAAAATCTTCAAGTCCGTAGTCCATCAGGTACAAGTACTTATTTGGATCTGAAAAAGTTGTCAGGTCCTCAGAGGGACGTAACAAGTACACAAGAAATTGACATGCATGAAAGTAAAGCAGTAAAAAATAAATAGGATAACTAAACCATCTAAGTGATATGCACTCAAGACATCTCTAGTGGAGCATGAGGGAGAAGAAATAGAAGAACAATCATCCCACCAAGCGTTCAATAGAACTCGGGGGTACACAGTCACACCATATACACAGTAAGAAACAGAAATCTCATATGCTTACTAGTAGATTCTTCCCTCCCAATGTATCCGAACCATATAGGCGGTGAAAAAAAATAATAGAACGATGTCAATAAATACAGACATGTAGACTAACACTATCTACCATCACAAGATGCGAACTAACGTATCGATGATCAATCGACGCGCTAGTCCATGCACTCAATCACTTAGTGATCGTATTGAACATGTGTCAGGTCAGAAGATACCATGTACCTTCACAATATACCAGGTAAGTCTTCTAGTCTAAGACGCGAGCACACAACTAGAAAATAAAAGCTAGGCATATGTATACTGAACAATAAAATCAATCAAGGGGTACTTGCCTTCCAAGCCAAGTTGCAAGCACAATAAATATGGTCCGGAGCACTCCATAGAAATGTCACGAACATCGACCAATTAATTATTACTGTAATTAGACTCTTATTATCTAGTTAAGTTAAGTTATCATCAAATTATTAATCCTTCGTTGGTTGCACATGCAAGTAACTACATACTAAAGTATTACTAGCCATCAATATTACCAAAATCATTTTTTAAACATTATTTTTTAAACTATTAATTCTATAATTAATTACTAAAATAATCAAATTAATGGTTTTTAACTCACAAGGGGTTTCTACGAAGGTTGGTAACTAGTCATGCAATTATGGGTGCTAACTAGGATTTTCTCCAACATGTAAGTTCTCAAAAGATGATTTCATACAAAATCTTAAATCTAGAAATAATTCTCCAATACTAGAAAATAATTATTTAATGAGTTCCTACATGCATATTTATCAAGTCTACTTATTGGTCTTTCTGTTGGACACATATTAGTCTTCTAGCAATAGTATTGGTAAAATTTTGCCATTATAATTCTACTATTATGCTTTGCATAAAAATTCTAAATCATATTTAATTCTAGAAAAATAAGTTTTAATCAAATAATAATAGGGATAACATTCATATATGGCCAAAAAACAAGTTACAATAAGTTTACATGCAAACTAGGTCAACTATGTATCTTTTTTGCATAAAATTTATTCAAATCAAAAGTAATATTTTTGGAAAAATTATTTTAAAATTTAATTTAATATAGGTTAATAACATCATATTTTAATTATTTATAATGTTTCAGAAGGGTTCGATGCAGAATTTGGGATAAAATATTAAATTTAGGTCACCCAACACATTGTACATGTAATTTATTAACAAAAAATTTTATCAAACTAATATTCTGAAATAAACAGTAAAAATATGGATAAAACAATTTTAATCTTCATATTTCTCTATTATTAACATAATTTAATCAAGTTTTCTGCCTATGGGTTCATACATGCATTCATGGGTTCAACTTTATAATCAATAACATAGGTTTTAAACATACAATATATTTATCAATCCACCATAATAAATAATTCTTGATTCTTGAAACTTAGTTTATCATTAAACAAAAGAATATTAGGGTTTGGCTTTATATATATTTACATGCAAATTAGGGTTTCCTACAACATGCAAAATAGGATTTACATCAATATGCAAATTAGAGTTTTTTATATGAACATACAAATTAGAGTTTACATCATCATGCAAGTTAGATTTTTATAATAAATCTATGAAAAAGAAGATGATCTTGTGAAAGAAGAAGAGAAAGATTGAAGGAAGAACTTACTAGAAGGTGGACGATGTACGAGGGTTTCTTGGAGGGGAGTGGTCGGCTGCTATGGTGGAAGGTCGGCGGCTTGGTGATGGGGGTGATGATGGTGGTTTTGTGGAGGTGTTGGAGAAGGAGGAGATAGATTAGGGTTAGTATTTTGGATGAGAAGAAGAGATGATATATATATATATATATATATATATATATATATATATATATATATATATATATAGAGAGAGAGAGAGAGGGGGGAAGGGAGAGGGAGAGGGGGTCGCAGATTGGAGAGGGGGAGCGCACCCGTCGGTATGGGGGGTTCGTTCATGGGATAGGAATATGATTGGTTAAAGTTATTTACTAATTTAGTTGATAGCAATCTATGATAATTACTAATTCTAATAGATATTAATAACCAAGATTTGATTTAGGATTCTATAGTAAGATAATATTAAATAATATACATATCTTTCAAGAAGAATATTGCCTAGATTTGATTGGCATGATAATATCAGGGTGGCAATTTAATTATGGGTTGCTAATTAAAGAAATTTTAGATTAGAAAAATAACCATAAATAAATAAATTATATATATATATATATATATAAGAATATCTAAATATTAATTAAAATAAACTATGTTTCTACACTAGTGCCATATTAATGCTAAATGGTAAAATTTTGAGTCACAGAAAGATCCTACGAGTAGTGTCTCAAGTGTAGGCTACTTTCTATGAAGGGCGATGTAGATTTTGATGTCATCCTATATCATTAATGTCCAAGATATGGTGAAGTATACTAATAAAACAATTGGGTTTTAATTGGTTTTAAATATGCTAAAATAAATACAATAAATATAAAAATACATAAAAAATACCTATTTTGGGTGAGGAGGTTTACAGCCATTCACCCAGCTCATGAAGAAAGGTGTCTCCTTTGTCTGGAATGAAGAATGCCATTGCGCGTTCGACGACATGAAGGGATACCTATCAAACACTCTAGTGCTGGTAGCCCCGGTCTTGCGGAATACTTTCCTGCTTTATGTAAGCATGATGGATCACTTCCTCGGTTCTCTATTAGCCAAGAATAGTGATGCAGGCCACGAGCAGGCCTTCTATTATTTCAGCCGGATGATGGTTGGCATAGAGCATAGGTATACCCCATTCGAGAATGAATGCCTTGCTCTAGTATTTTCTTTCCAAAAGACTCAGCATTATGTGACTTGACAGACCATTTATGTGATCTTGTGAGTCAATCCTCTCAGAGTTCTCATGACCAAACAGGAGGCGCTCAGTTCCCTCCTAGCTACTTGGGCAATATTGTTGTCTCCATATAACATGGTGTTTGTCCCACAAAAAGTAGTTAAGGGACAAGCACTAGCTGACTTTCTGGCAGCACATTCAATGCTAGTGTCACGCCCCAGTCCTAAAATATCGAGGGACCGGACGCGTGGCAATGGCCAGCAGCACACACCAATGGACAAACCCAATTTAATGGATCCATTGGGGCATGCTTAAGCTGTAAAAACAAAGTCTACTATAATATGGCACAACTAATCTCATCCACACATGATATAAAATATGATCCACAGAATATAAGGAATGTAAATCATCAGCTAGTCTCAACCAAAAGCTTCGGGGAACAACCCGATAAATATCTAATACAATGGTTCATCTGACCAGAAAATAAATGACTGAAATAAATAAATAACTACTGAGCATGAAACATGGATGCTCAGGAAAAGTCTTCGGCTAACACCTCGTCCTCGGATGGCGGTACAGCTCCTGTATCAGTTTCTGCTCCGGTCCCGTATACCTCGGGATAGATCTCGTCTGCAAATCCTGGGGACATAATCCATTCCAGGTCCTCAAGGGACATAGCAAGGTACAGAAAATACAAGCCAAAATAAATGCAGTGCAGCAAATAATGAAAGAAATAGGGTAAGCTATATAACCATCAATGTGAAATACAAGTTGAGAGCATCACGAGTACTCAGGCTGAGCCACTACAAGCTCTGTGTCGGGGAGCCGGTAGCGGTAATAACCGGTAGTGGGTCTAGCTCTGCTCCGAGAGTCTACGACCTCTCAATAATAGAAGATATATATATAAAACAGCCTGTAGCCTGTGTGTCTCTCCCCACCCAATGTAACCAAGCATATCATGACCATAACGTCTCATGTCCATGTCAAGCGGGATCGTAGCTAATGCAACAAGTCATAAGTATCTATGAATATAGTATCTCTGTCAAGTCATGTATCCTATACAGAATCACCACGAATATCTCGGAAGATCCTGTCTCATGAATGGTGTCAAGTGTCCTGGGTCGTATGGTACTTGATAAGACAAGTACGAGAATATAAAGTGTCACGAATGTCCATCTCTAGATGACCGTACCCAACACCGCGTACAGTGTTGGCACCCGACTAATAAACGGACGCTAAGTATGTCACACGGTCCTAGGTTAAGCATGCACAGCAATATAATGAAGCAAGGAAAATATATAACAATACTACAGAGTTTGGCAAGGTACACTTGCCTGGGGTCCTGTTGCTGGTGTGAATCAGAGTCCAAGTCACAGTCCAAATAGCCTATGTATTACAAATTTATCACGTCAAAAGATAATTTATTTTAATTTATTTAATTTTGGAATAATTACTCTAAAATCCTATTTTAATCTTATTATTCTGATTTTTATGTTAATGCCTAAATTTTGTCAAAAAAAACTAAATTTTATCAACTCGAGACTCATGGCACGCAAATCGAGGCAATCTGTTGACCAAAAAGTCAACCGACACAAACTCGACTTTCATGCATGATTTTCTGTAGATTTCAGCATCAAAAACATACTGGAATTTATGGCTCGTCCGAATTCAAATTCGTTTGGGAATTATGGCACATACAAATTTCGTATCGTGCATCGATGGTTAAATTCTAACCTAGAAGTTCTACAGAATTAACAGTCTGAAAATACATCGAATTAAATTCTGGAAAAAACATATGTCAATGATCTCGACATTAGCTTTCCGAAACTTTAAACGGTTCAATATTCTGATTCTTGGTTCTCCCGAAATTGCGAAAACATTAAAACACGTCTATTTTCGGATATGCTGTGCTCTACGAATTTTTTAGAATTTAATACTCATAATTTTGTAAAACAAATTATATAATCAGAAAGCTAACCTCAATATCGTTCTAACGCAAGAAACTAGGCCTCGTTTGGAGTCCGGAGCTATGCGCAATGGCTTCTGGAAGATGAAGGAACCCTAGATGGCAATTCTCCAAAATCTCTCTCTCTAAAAATAATGGGATAATTAGGGTTATAATAATAATATATATATATATATATATATATATAGGGATGTTGAGCGGCTAAATGAAAGTTGATAGGGTGACACATGTCATGATTTGATTGGATGGTTTTGGTTATATTATTTGTTTTTTTTTATTTGCCTTTATCAAAACATTATTTAAGTCGTTTTAAATCTAAATAACTCAAAATAAACATTAAAAATAATCATAAAAATCTGAAAAAATTACAGAAAATATATTTTGAACCAAAAAATTATAAAAAAATATTTGGTATAATTTTATATTCATAGATTTCCTACTATAATTAGGAGAAACTTTAAAAATTAGTTTTGCCATAAAACTAAAAATAAATACTAACATTATTCCAAAAATTCTGAAATAATTCCAGAAAATATATAATACTATTATAAACCATAAAAAATAATGTGGGTCCATTCTATATTCCTGGGCTTGCACCATAAATTCTACAAGTCCTAAAAAAATAGTTATTAGCCTAAATAACTCCCAATAAATACTAAAAATACTCAGAAAATTCTCAAAAACTTCTAGAAAATATATTTTATTATTTAAAACCTAAAATAAAAGTTTGGGATATTTTTAATTATATTTGAATCTAAAATAAATTCTTGAAAATCCTAGAATATTACAAAAAATTGTAAAAAATCCAAATTAAAAATTTCTGAAAAATCAGGGGGTTACAATCTACCCAACTTATAAAAATTTTGTCCTCGAAATTAAAATTAAGCCATGGTAGAAGTCAAGGATGGTCTAAGATTTACATTGGTTAAAATATAAGGCTAGGTTTAACGGAGTGGACGATGTTGCACGTTGCACATTCCAAAAATCATGGGAGAAATTCACATGAGTGAAAATAGATTTCTTCGTGTGTCATGTCCAATAGTGTGGATACCTAAATGCTCTTTTGCATAAAAGTGCCCAATAATTGAAACGTTACACAAAGATGGAAATTGGAGGATGGGCATGTCTAGGACAAGGTGTAGAATTTGTAGGAAGGTAGTGACTAGGAAAGTGCTCCAATTATTGAAGCAATGGTAAGGCGCGCCGAGGGATACCATGTTGTAAAACTAAATGAAAAATGTCGTGTTCTATTCCTAAGTGGATTCGAGCTAGCCTCAGTCTCACTATCTAAGCCAAGTAGGTCTACTTCTTAGGTGAGGGGGTTTCACAATCCAGCCAACTTAAGACAATATCGTCCTCAAAATTAAAATAAGGCATAATTTGTTAATCCTTCATGTACATAAGGCAAGTCAATCGCAATCTTCTTGCGACAATTAAAATCCTAATCATATCCATTGTAATCACTTCTAGGTTAAGATGACCACTGATCCAATCAAATTCAACCTATGGTTATCTCTTCTCGCTTTTTCAAATTAGCCATATCCAAATTTAAATTAAATCCATATATCATCTTCAAGATTTAAATACGCATATCAATTTTACCTCACGATCTCCAATTATCATAATCTCCTCTAGAAGTAATTCGAGTCCATTATTATTCCTATTTTCACTTATAAATTTTTGTATGCTTCAACTTCTTAAATTCCATTCACATCCTTAATATTTTAAATAGGTAGTCCAACCATCAAGTTTTTTATTTTAACTCAAATCATCAACTTAAAAAAAATAATTTAAATGCAGTCCACCATTGTTCAAGTCTGAAATTCCATCTTTTTATCCTCTAAATTTCAAGTTGATGATTTTACCTTCATTGTTTAAATCATGTACTTAAGGTATAAATATCGGGTCCTCAATATCAATTCATTAATCCTCATCATCTTAGTCATTCTTCTAAAATTCTCAAAATTAAAATGGCTTGAACCTCTCCCAATTTAATCTTACTCGATCATAATCTAAAAGAAATTTCTTTCGAGTTGACAATGCACTACTACCCAACTTAGAATTTACCCATTTATCACATAAGGCTATATACCTTAAGAGAATATTCCTTAATATGTTTACTCATGTCATTCAATCCTCGAACTTCAATGCCGATCATATCACATATGTTATGTCCTTAATTACGAAGAATAATCCTCAAGTATGTGATCGGCCTATGGGGTATATCTAGTATTCTCTGCGTATCAAACTTTACCAAGCACGAGGTTTTGTCTTTCCGAAATAAGGGAAGACGGTGGCCAATAATAAAGAGTTCAAGGGCAGCGTAATAGAATAGAAGTATTGGGATCAAGGCGTTTAAAGAATTCAATTGGGAATTGTCAAAGTAGTTGTGGATTGAAATCCTATTTTGGAAATCCTTTGTTCGCCTGCTCGTATTAGTAATGTAACCGATACGATATGTCAGACATGTCTAGGGCAAGTATATTCGTCTACTAATCACTACATATCTCAATCCACGTAAGGTATTATTGCGAGGGCGAATCAAGCGCACTATGGTTGATCAGACCATAATACACTGATTCTGAAATATATTATTGTAGGCCTCCCCAATAATACATATGTCATGAACAAGCTCGATAAAGAATAAGCTTGCAAAAATAGGCTATAAAATAGCACAATAAGTCAAGGTAGTATATAAAATATAAGCACGCTAGATGATGATGGAAGGAGGTACAAATTATTCAAGTTCACAAAATGAACAAAATGAGCAACAATAATAAAAGACTCTACAATCTCTACAGTTATCATACAACCTCCTTATCTAAGTTGCTAGTCGACCCAATAGGGCATGAACCTCTAAACTATATTGTCTGAATAAACACTGTCATCTTATGCTAGCATATAATTATTGCCATTCAGTTACACCGCCTTGATGGGTCAAGTGGACTATGTGGTACTAGTCTCAAGGGAAAGGGAATATAACTTGTATCGAGGTGGGGGTACAAATTACGTGATTTAATACTAAGGGATAATCATCGGGTCACAATTTACAAGATTAACTCAAACTTATCGAACTCTAACTACAAAACACAAAATTTTCAAATTCAAGACTACAACTATAATCCTAGCAAACTATGGGTCCTTAACAAGGAATAAAATTACTTGGCCTACTATTAGAAGTGTCAGGTGGCACGAATTGAAAGACGGAGAAAAGAAGAACATATTTTAGTCGTTGAGCATTAGCGAACGTTAAGGTCGCAGACGAACAACGTATGAAATTAAAATATGAGGCTCTAGATAATATCATAGTTTCCTAAGGTGAATGTGGCGAGCAATTCTCCGTGTTTGAGGTATGATCTCATGGGGAATGTCATACTCATTGCTCTGGGCTTTCTGAGGTACTGTCTGCTAATATCATGACACGAACCTATATCCTAACGCTATCTCACTATGCACATTAGGTTCAGTCCTAACATTCGATTTCGGATTTCCATTCGTTCTTCAAGACTGGGGTCAGACACTAGGGTCAGATCTCTAACTAGCTCTTAGCAGTGCCTATACTACTCTTAGGTCATTCATGACTATAACAAGAAATAATGGTAAATTATTCTATAGGTGAGGGACGCCAGGGTTCATTAAGCGTTCTACTTAGGGGAGTGTCAATATCCTAGTTGTACTCTTAATAGAAAGGTTATCTTACTTATCATTCTATCAACAGGGACTTCTATATTCTAGGAGAAGGCTACACTCAAGAAAATAATGAGAAGGCACATGAATCAAGCAGGATGCAATTATTCAACAAAATAGATTGGAAGGATGATAAGTCATAGTCAGTGTGGATGAGATCCTATACTTTAATCCTAGGTGCAGGCTTGCTCGGTCCCTAAGTTGAAACCAAAGCAATTTAGTCGTAGACCTGCATGGGCCACCACAAAAACCATGTCACGCCCCAGTCCTAAAATATCGAGGAACCGGACGCGTGGCAATGGCCAGCATCACACACCGATGGACAAACCCAATTTAATGGATCCATCGGGGCATGCTTAAGCTGTAAAAACAAAGTCTACGACAACAGGGCACAACTAATCTCATCCACACAAGATATAAAATATGATCCACAAAATATAAGGAATGTAAATCATCAGCTAGTCTTAACCAAAAGCTTCGGGGAACAACCCGATAAATATCTAATATAATGGTTCATCTGACCAGAAAATAAATGACTGAAATAAATAAATAACTACTGAGCATGAAACATGGATGCTCAGGAAAAGTCTTCGGCTAACATCTCGTCCTCGGATGGCGGTACAGCTCCTGTATCAGTTTCTGCTCTGGTCCCGTATACCTCGGGATAGATCTCGTCTGCAAATCCTGGGGACATAATCCATTCCAGGTCCTCAGGGGACATAGCAAGGTACAGAAAATACAAGCCAAAATAAATGCAGTGTAGCAAATAATAAAAGAAATAGGGTAAGCTATATAACCATCTATGTGAAATGCAAGTTGAGAGCATCACGAGTACTCAGGCTGAGCCACTACAAGCTCTGTGTCGGGAAGCCGGTAGCGGTAATAACCGGTAGTGGGTCTAGCTCTGCTCCGAGAGTCTATGACCTCTCAATAATAGAAGATATATATATAAAACAGCCTGTGGCCTGTGTGTCTCTCCCCACCCAATGTAACCAGGCATATCATGACCATAATGTCTCATGTCCATGTCAAGCGGGATCGTAGCTAATGCAACAAGTCATAAGTATCTATGAATATAGTATCTCTGTCAAGTCATGTATCCTATATAGAATTACCACGAATATCTCGGAAGATCCTGTCTCATGAATGGTGTCAAGTGTCCTGGGTCGTATGGTACTTGATAAGACAAGTACGAGAATATAAAGTATCACGAATGTCCATCTCTAGATGACCGTACCCAACACCGCGTACAGTGCTGGCACCCGACTAATAATCGGACGCTAATTACGTCACACGGTCCTAGGTTAAGCATGCACATCAATATAATAAAGCAAGGAAAATATATAATAATACTGCAGAGTTTGGTAAGGTACACTTGCTTGGGGTCCTGTTGCTGGTGTGAATCAAAGTCCAAGTCACAGTCCAAATAGCCTATGTATTACAAATTTATCACGTCAAAAGATAATTTATTTTAATTTATTTAATTCTGTAATAATTACTCTAAAATCCTATTTTAATCTTATTATTCTAATTTTTTTATGTTAATGCCTAAATTTTGTCCAAAGAAACTGAATTTTATCAACTCGAGACTCATGGCACGCAAATCGAGGCGATCTGTTGACCAAAAAGTCAACCGACACAAACTCGACTTTCATACATGATTTCCTGTAGATTTTAGCATCATAAACATACTAAAATTTATGGCTCGTCCGAATTCAAATTCGTTTGGGAATTATGGCACATACAAATTTCGTATCGTGTACCGATGGTTAAATTCTAACCTAGAAGTTCTACAGAATTAACAGTATGAAAATACATTAAATTAAATTCTAGGAAAAACATATGTCAATGATCTCGATATTAGCTTTTCGAAACTTCAAACGGTTCATAATTCTGATTCCTAGTTCTCCCGAAATCGCGAAAAAATTGAAACACGTCTATTTTCAGACATGCTGTGCTCTACGAATTTTCCAGAATTTAATACTCATAATTTTGTAAAAAAAATTATATAATCAGAAAGCTAACCTCAATATCGTTCTAACGCAAGAAACTAGGCCTCGTTTGGAGTCCGGAACTATGCGCAATGGCTTCTGGAAGATGAAGGAACCCTAGATGGCAATTCTCCAAAATCTCTCTCTAAAAATAATGGGATAATTAGGGTTATAATAATAATATATATATATATATATATATATATATATATATATATATATATATATATATATATATATAGGGATGTTGAGTGGCTGAATGAAAGTTGATAGGGTGACACATGTCATGATTTGATTGGATGGTTTTGGTTATATTATTTGTTTTTTTTTATTTGCCTTTATCAAAACATTATTTAAGTCGTTTTAAATCTAAATAACTCAAAATAAATATTAAAATTAATCATAAAAATCTGAAAAATTTATAGAAAATATATTATGAACCAAAAAACCCTAGAAAATTATTTGGGATAATTTTATATTCATAAATTTCCTACTATAATTAGGAGAAGCTTTAAAAATTAGTTTTGCCAAAAAACTAAAAATAAATACAAACATTATTCCAAAAATTCTGAAATAATTCCAAAAAATATATAATAATATTATAAACCATAAAAAATAACGTGGGTCTATTCTATATTCCTGAGCTTGCACCATAAATTTTACAAGTCCTAAAAAATTAGTTATTAGCCTAAATAACTCCCAATAAATACTAAAAATACTCAGAAAATTCCCAAAAACTTCTAAAAAATATATTTTATTATTTAGAACCTAAAATAAAAGTTTGGGATATTTTTAATTATATTTGAATCTAAAATAAATTCTTGAAAATTCTAGAAAATTACAAAAAATTGTGAAAAATCCAAATTAAAAATTTTTGAAAAATCAGGGGGTTACAGCTAGAAATCTTGAAACTCTACGAGGAGATTCCAGACGAAGTGGCTGACTCAAGTATGACTTCATGCGAGGTTGTTGTGTTTGATAATAAACGAAAGAAATGGAAACGAGGTTTATACGAAACCCGCTCTTATGTTTACAAACAAGAAGTACAATTAATTCTATACGATGATGTTGAGTACAATTTTTTAATCTGGGTAAATATTGCTATAGGAGTCTGATCTACGGTCGATCACTTTGTCTATTGGACCACACGATGATGAAGAAGTGCCGTAGAAGATAGAAAGCAGCTTCGAAGGTTGCTAAAGAGAGTAGATGCTCGATGCCAAAGTCGTCGATCCTTACTCTTTGCCTGAGCTCTGGATTCTTCTCTCTTGATCTTAGAATCTTTGACTCTTAGTTCCTTGACCTTCTCTCTTGATCTTTGAATCTTTGATCTTGAGTTCTTGACCAATTTCTCGACCTTGGAATTCTCGACCTTTTCCTCCTCAAATCTTCGACCTTGGACCTCTGTCAATAGAGGTCTCTATTTATAGAGTTTTTAGTGACAGTGACCATCCAGTCAGCATAGAAGCTGAATAGTGGAAAGTACAACACCATTTTATATGATGGTTACAATAATCGTTACCCGCGTATAAATGACCTTTCGAATGAGCGTGTGATGCGTGTTCCATTAAGAGACGATGCGTATAACTGCTGCGAAGATCACGGCATAAAAGCCACGTGGGTAGTTATCCCTCGTGTAGAAAAGGTTGGCGTAGAAGCCAATGAATGCCACCATGGCATAGAAGCCAAAGAGTTATCAAACCGGCATAGAAGCCGAGCAGGCGTAGAAGCCGAGTGGGCGTAGAAGCCGAGCTTACGGTTTTTGGAGATATAATCGAATCTCTTGCATTAAATGCAAAGATCTGCCCCCATCCTGCTCATTAAATGCAGAGGCGTGTCTCGAAGATCTGCCATCATTCTGCACGTTAAATGCTGAGACGCGTCTCGAAGTTTTGCCATCATTCTGCGCATTAAATACAGAGACGTGCCTCGAGCCCTGTACGAAGAGCAGCTTTTAACGTGGCAGCATGTTTGTCTTCTGCAGAGCGTAAACAGTTCACATTTGCCTGTGTAGAACTAGGCAGTATATTCCCTTGTATGCGTAAAAGCAGTTTACGCCAAGGAGATGTCACTAAACGATGGTTCTGTGACATTTAATCAAATCTCTTGCATTAAATGAAGAGATCTGCCATTATCCCGCGCATTAAATACAGAGGCCTGTTTTGAAGGTCTGTCACCCTTTTGCACATTAAATGCAGAGACGTGCCTCGAGCCCTGTACGAAGAGCAGCTTTTGACGTGGCAGCCTGTTTGCCTTCTACGGAGCGTAAACAGCTCATATTTGCCAGTATAGAACTAGGCAGCGTATTCCCTTGTATGCGTAAAAGCAGTTTACGCCGAGGAGATGTCACTAAACGACGGTTCAGTGACATTTAATCAAATCTCCTGCATTAAATGCAGAGATCTGCCATTATCCTGCGCATTAAATGCAGAGGCATGTTTTGAAGGTCTGCCACCCTTCTGCGCATTAAATTCAGAGGCGTGTTTCGAAGGTTTGCCATCATTCTGCGCATTAAATACAGAGGCGTGTTTCAAGCTCTATACAAAGAGCAGCTTTTGATGTGGCAGCCTGTTTGTCTTCTGCGGAGCGTAAACAGCTCACATTTGCCTGTATAGAACTAGGCAGCGTATTTCCTTGTATGCGTAAAAGCAATTTACGTCGAGGGAATGGCAGTAAATGACAGTCTGGTTTGATGTGCTGCGCCATCATTATAGCCGTCGCCTGGATAGCCGTACAGTACTCTTTGTCAGGAGTCAGACGTCATGTTCACTACATGATTTGACAGGTTCATTTCTAGGAATACAAAGCGTTCCTCATACACTTCAATGCTGCATTGAAAGCGGATGAGTTTTACGCCATAAAGGCGATGTAGCACTCTTTTTATGCTGGAGTAGCCTGGACATACTACATTACGCGGAGAGTCCTTGAGCTTATATTTTATGCTGTACATAGCAAAATAGCTCTGTTGTACGTTGATGGCTCTGAAGTTATATTTTTACACTGCCCAGTATTAATATGTTGCGTATAGCTATCCAGCGTATTTTTTATGCTTCTACAAGACCCCCTTCAAAGCTTTCAAATTTCTCGAAATTTGAAACGCTTTGAATGAAGCATAAAACAGTCAAGTCTGACACGTTCTTCAAGGCTGACTTTCTGGCAGAATTATTGGGGATCTGTTGGGAATCAATGGGCTCTCTCTTGCCTATATAAAGGCTGCGGAGTTAACCTGTTCTTTCCATATTTCTTTCACAACATAGAGATAATCGCCAGAGTTCGTCGGGTCGACTTGAGGAAGAAGACCATGTTCTTCCAGCATGTAAGGAGCCAAAAAAGAAGACGTCTTCGAGCAAGTGTCCTCTGCAACGATGGATCATGGAAGGATATCATAGCCTCCTTTGCTCGGGATAATCAGCAACTTTGTATGGCGGTTCTTCGGGAGAGAGAAAGGGTCGTATTTGACCACACAGCTTGTAAGCTGTATCTTTTCCCGTTATTCGTGGACGAGAGAAGACAAACTAGCTCTGTTCTCGAGTATTGAGTTGGATGAAATACCTCAACTCAATCTGTCATGGCGTACGGAGTATGGGATCTGCATAATTTATGCAAGCCCAGTTTTGTATCCTCCCGTCA
Source organism: Iris macrosiphon (assembly GCA_036927795.1). Lineage (NCBI taxonomy): Eukaryota > Viridiplantae > Streptophyta > Magnoliopsida > Asparagales > Iridaceae > Iris > Iris macrosiphon. The sequence continues at coordinate 107,995,681 of JAYESA010000007.1, read as the reverse complement.
TTGATCATTTTCTTGTTAGTCGACTGCAAAAACCGACTAACTGCTGGAGAAGATGGATAAAGATCTCCACCCATGCGAGAACCTAGCAAAACAGATTCTGCTGGGTAGACCTTAGATCCACGACCACAACATCGTTCTTTCGACTCTACATCAATACTTTAAATATATAGATGCCCAAGGAACAGTACAAACGGAGTTTGCTGACCTGAACCCGTTTAGAGGAATAGAATCCTACTACTCTGATGCCGTGTTGTACTCTAAAGACTACATGGAAGAGGTGTCAGGCGGAGCGAAGAAGGAATCCCACCGGGAGCCAGAAGAACCCTCTGCCGAACAACCTCTGTCAATCAAGGTGAAAGGGCGAACTACTCGTCCAAAAGCCATAGAGCCTGTGGCTATCCACCTGAACAAAACCAGGTCAGGAAAAAGGGGTGATCCTCTAGTGATCACTTTGAACCATAAAACTCCACCCTTGGTCATCAACCTTCGGTGCAACAAGCAGCCGATTGATGAAAATGCAACCAGGAACGCGGTTTCGGATGATAATAAAGGTCATCTTTTCCAGTATATTGACGCTCAAATTCTAAATCAGGAATCCACTCCCCGTGACGATATAGAACCTATAGCACAAAAATTCTTGCAAGCTATAGATTCCTATTATTCGTACATGTGGGAAGTAGCGTCATCATCCAATGTCATCACCACATATGGACCACATGAGGATTCTATCTTCATTATCTCTCCTGCCTGCAGCAGTCAGCGTTCAATAGTCTTCAGCCGCATACGCAATGAACCGACTATACAGAAAGATTCTTTCGATGACGATGTTAGAAAAATGCAAGTTCACAAATACAACCCGCAAGCTTTGAAGATTATGCAAAGTATGGGTTATGACTTGAAGCTGGAACCAGGTCTCAACTACGGAAAAGGCAGACGAATGCCGCTGCACGGTGATCCCTACTATCAACGAACTCATTTCGGGTTAGGGTATACCACCTCCCTTGCAACTTCTGAGTCAAACGAGGATATCTTTTTCTCTTCTCAAAACGGCTCTTTGCCCTCCGACTTATCTGATACTCTCGAACAAACATTATCAGTGAATATGGTAGTGGCAGATTCCTTCAAAGCAGACGAACAAGAATCCAAACCATTTGAGAATAACGTTTGGGCTTAACAAATGGATACACAATGGGAATTCCGCTTCGAGCAGAGAGAACCTTCCACCAAAGATGAAGTTATCCAGATTGTTGTTGGGGATAAACTTTCGCCAAAGCCGATATTTATCCGCAACAATCTTTCCGAAAAAGAAAGGGAAGAAATTATCCAGCTGATAAAAGAATATATCGACGTCTTTGCGTGGAATTATGAGGATATGCCAGGTCTTGATCCAAAGGTGGCTACCCATAAACTCAATATATTGCCCGATTCGAAGCTTGTGAAGCAGCACCAACGCCGGTTCCGCCAGGATATGATGGACGCCATTGAGGCTGAAATCAAGAAGTTGATAGCCTACGGTTTTATCCGGGAAGAACAATATCCCGACTGGGTCGCCAATGTTGTCCCGGTCATGAAAAAAAAAGAAAAGTACGTGTATGCATCGATTACCGAGATCTGAATGCAGCCTGCCCCAAGGATGAGTTTTCTCTTCCCATCACAGACGTCATGATCGACAACACATGCGGCTTCGAACATATATCTTTCATGGACAAATTTTCAGGATACAATCAAATCAAGATGCATCCTAAAGACGAGAAGCATACTGCCTTTCGGACACCATTAGGGGTATATTGCTACACGGTCATGCCCTTCGGATTGAAGAATATCGGAGCTACGTACCAACGGGCTATGAGTAACATATTCTATGAGCATTTACGTAAAACAGTAGAGTGTTACGTGGACGATATAGCTGTCAAAAGCCGCCTCAAGGATAATCACATCCAAGACTTGAAGACAGTATTTGAGTTGATGCGCCAACATCAACTCAGAATGAATCCTACAAAGTCCTTTCTAGGTGTATCTAGTGGCAAATTCTTGGGGTTTGTTATCACCGCTAAAGGCATTCAAGTGGACCCTGATAAAGTCAATGCCATCTTGGAAATACGACCGCCCCGTAATCTGAGAGAACTCAGGGGGTTTCAAGGCCGTCTGGCTTATATCCGGAGATTCATATCCAACCCCTTTGGGAGATGTCAGCCTTTCTCTCGTCTCATGAAGAAAGGTGTATCCTTCGTATGGGACGAAGCCTGTCAGCAAGCGTTTAATGATATCAAATGCTACCTCACTAATCCGCCAGTTCTGGTGCCTTCCGTCATAGGAAGACCATTCTTGCTGTATGTGTCACGACCCGCACCCGGTATAAGGGCACGAGAGCATGGGTACGTCCAGCCTACGCCGCAGCATCGGCGGTAGAACGCTGTCTAGGTCAAGTACTATCTAAATAATCTCACACTAGTATCCAACTCCATAAGGAGACACGGATAACACTATAAAAATGAACAACATACTCAATCACAACTACAGCACGATAAGAATTTGAAGAAACAAAAGAATACAACACAAGTCAAATGACAAAATAATCATACCTGCAATCAGTAACAACCAATCCCCAAGTGTGTCGGAAACCAGTCTACTAAGGTCACAGTCTGGAAAAATATTTTCTAGTCAGGAAGGAGCAAAGTACATCTCTAAATAGAAGTTTTATATTAATGATATAAACTATGTAGCAGTTCTAGATGGAAATATACGAGATGCATGTATAGGTGCGAGAAATGTACAATAAAAGAAATACTGGAAATACTGTAAGTAAATACAGGAAGAGAAACAATATGTCAACGAGCAAGAATCCTATGACTAAGTGTGTGAGTACTAGCTTTAACATGTGATCGACTTGGGAACTTGATCAGGCTGATTACATATGATTAGCTATGATTCATGGAAGGTCAAGCTAACCGTTAGTTAGCTATGATGCAGGTAGAGGTCAGGCTAATCACACGTAACAGCTATGAAGCATGGAGATGGTCAGGCCACACCCGACGTGAGATGTGGGGTGAGCTATGATGCATGAAAAGTTGGGTATGATCACATATCTATACTAAAATACTCCCCACCCCCGACTGGTATAGTAGATCCAATCATGGTACGCTATGGCACGGGATTCCCTAGGGAGGTAGCAAATATCCCCGGGTCTCAGTGTCTGTACATGCACAAGATATCAAGGAAACAAGTCTTGTACAAGCTACACTATGAATAAGGAATAACATCTCATGACAAGATCCGTGTATACCAATCTGTGTAACCAACGTGTCAAGAACATGAATATTTACACTAGATACAGTGAACATAGGAGATATCATAAATTAGAAACTAATCAGAGAATGTACTCGCCTTGGGTCCTTAGCTGGTAATTATTGATGTCCTGTTCCAAAGTATTCCCTGGGTAAACCAACAGTCCTATAACATATCACAAGCAAAACCACATTTGCATCAGATGCTACACTAACACAATCAAAAAAATACTGAGTTCGGGACTTCTCTAGGTATGATACCGGTCACCTAGGATCACCTAGTAGGGATACGTAAAACACATTACACTTATTAATACTTACAATATTTATACATGTACCAATTTAAATGTATTTACAATATATATATATATATATTGTCCTTTAAATACATATTTGATTTATACTAATTGAACATTATATATGTATACTCATACATATGCTAATAATACATTTTTTTTAAAATATATATATATTGTCAATGTTATTATTAAAATATACTAATACTAGTACATCTCATTAAATACAAATACAATACATTAATTGTATGTACAAGATATATATATACATTTATACTAATTATACATATTTGAAAATATTAAGTACATATACATACAAAATATATACATATACTAAACATTATATATTTTATACCAAAATACCTACATATATATATATTAAAGGAAATACACATATACATATTATACTATACCAATTGAACAATAAAGAGATATATATATATCAAAATAGTACGTATACCATTACATTTTATATACCAAAATACGTATATATCATATATGTGCAAAAGTACTTTTTTTTTTGAATATATATATATATTGTCAACATCATTATTAAATATACTAATACTAATACCGATTTAGTTTATACTATGTATATTAGGAATATAATAAAAGCATGTACAAAAATATATTTTTTTTTATACATATATACAAATTATATATGTTGAAAGTATATACAAAATATATATACATATATCAATTAATACAATACCTATAATGCATATACTAAGTACGTATTTATATTCATATCAACCATATTAAATATATACATATACATTTTAAATACGTATATATATAAATCATATTAAATATATATACATATACATACATATACTAATTATATGTATTAAAATATACTAAGTATTATACAAAATACATGCATATACATATATCAATTATACGTATACTATACATTATACTAATTTATCTATACTATACATTATATTAATTATATACACTATTTATCATATTAATTATATACACTGTTTATCATATTAACTATATACACTGCTTATCATATTAACTATATACACTGTGAAAGAGGAGAGGGACTCACCGGGGTGCGATGGTGGTTCCGGTGAACGTGGAGGTCAGGGCTGGCCGAGGTACAGACCGGACGGGCAGAGGGAGGTCAGTGATCGGGGCGGCGGGGTCGGCTCGGCCGCCGGGCTATGCAGGGGCTGCAGGGGATGAAGCGGGTGTTCGACTGAAGAATGCGGGGAGGAGCTCGGTTTGATCTGGCCGGAAGTGGCTAGTTGGAGCAGCCGCAGCAGGCCGGAGGGTGGTTTGAACCACGCCGGAGCAGCAGACTGGAGAGGTCGGCTCGGCCGGGTGGCAGTGCAGTGGGTCGCAGCGGCAGAGGGAGCCGCCGGGTGGAAGTGCAGTGGCTAGCCGCCGGGTTGTAGGCCAGCGGGGTGGAGGTTGTTGTAGATGGTGGTGGAGGTGGTTGTAGATGGTGGGAGCAGCGGCCGCCGGAGAATGGTTCGGCCGGGAACACTCTGGGGGTGAACAGTAGTTTCAAGTTCCCCCTTCTCTAAATTTGAAAAATCAAATTAATGAAAAGGAGAAGAAGAGGAAGAAGAAGAAGAAAGAGAAGAAGAAAAAAAAAAGTATGGAGAATGGAAAGAGGTTCCTACGTTGGAGAGATGAGAGGTGGGGGCTTGTGAGGAGGTGGGGAAACCTAGGTTTTCTAGGGATTAGGGTTGATGTAACATGTCATTAAATAGGGAGAGGGGTTTTGTAAATGAAGGGTGAGGATTGATCCTCTTTAAATGATGGGTCCAGATTGGTCATGAGAGATTTTCATGTGGGAATGAGGGTGAGAGAGTTAATTAAATTATTATTAGGCTCCCTCATTGTTTTAAACAATGAGGTGTTGACACAAAATGCCAATTTGCAAATTAGCCCCCTTAAATTTGGGTATTTGCACAGACACATGAAATGACAAAAATTTGGCGGGCGATTCGGTGTCCGGTGTTTTGTAGGGTCAGGGGGCACTGTAAGTTTGGTGTGGGCTCAAGTAGCAGGGCACTGGATTTAAATTGGGGTTTTCAGAATCGGTTAAAATAGTATCCTCAATTTAAATAGAAATAAATGCAAGTTGTGTTCTGAAATTAATTAGGAGTACATGGGCCAAAATCAGGTCAGGTCATCAATACCAATAATGAAGAAGACTCAGAACAGAATATTACCCTAATTTGGGCCGCACGAAAAATAGGTCAAGATTGTCTCCAATTTCAATTGGAACGCGCAACGATACAAAATAGGGATTTATTAAATAATGTCCGCGACGATTTTTGTGCAGCCAGAAATAATGTACAGAGAGCATAATTATGACTTGCAAAAATAGCAGAATGGAAGGCGGGCATGTCTAGGACAAGATTGTGAAATTTGTTGGAAGACAAAAGTCAGGGTAGTGCTCCAAATATCGAAGCAAAGACAGTGCGCAAAAATATTAAATAAAATACGGTAATTAATTAAAATCTCCAATAAATATATTCTAGATAAAATAATTAAATACAGAATTCTATAATTCGGACAGGTGGTCATCTACTGGGCTTCTAGGTCTAGTCTGCTAGCTAAAAATAAATGAACACTGCGTCTAATACTATATTTGATTTACACATCACACATTTATTTAAATCAAATATACTGTCATGAAATTAATAAATTGTAACTACAATAATATTAAATATTGTAAAAAGTCAAAAATATCCCTGTTTTCGGAATGTGGTAGTGACAAGTCTACCCACCTTAAAAAGAATTTTGTCCTCGAAATTCAAAATCCTCATAGTAGTGTTTATTCATACACATTATTATTTCCCTCAAATTTTAAATTCATCATCCATGAAATCAGGTTATAATCCACAATGTCTTTTCACAATTTTCAAAATTTTGAATTATTTGCATTCCCAAAAAATCCTCGAAATAGAATCAAGGTCCATTTTTATCAAAAATTTCCTGAAAGTTTTAGTTAATATTTCAATACTCAGAATCTAATATCCACTCCTCAATGTGATTTTAATCAATGCACATATAGAAAATGTAAATCTAATCCCAAAAAGTTTGATTTCAAACATTAATCCATCAATGATTTTATTCCTCGACTTCCTCTTTCCTCAAAATACTTAACAATGCGATACTTAAGGGTTCTCCAACTGCAACACCCAAATATAACATTTTAAAATTCATAACTTGCAATTAAATAAAAATATTGATAAATCTCCCAAAATTTCCAAATTTAATAACCAATTTAAACATGTCATAATCTTCCTGGAATTAATAAACCACCAATTATGCAATGTTAATTTCTTAACCCTCTATTTAAATCAATGGTTATCCTCGAATTTAATCATCTTGTTTATCATCTTGTCTCTCCTGTCAAGTTATAACTCCTTCATAAATCTTCGTCATGGTCAAACCCCAATAATCCTGGTCTAAAAATCTTCCTACAATCATACAATATGCAACCTAAGGGATATGTATGGTCATGGTGTCTTTTGTCATGGTATTGCAGTCTCTGTATCAGGGGTACTACTAACTACATTATAACAAGAAAACCATGCATGCAAGCTACGGTACTAAAGTATCAGTCAATCAATCAAATAGATAGGAACAGAATGAAGGAAAGAACAGGACCTGCTAACACATTACTTGTAGTATCTACTATCTCTAACAAACACTTAACTCTAGCACATTCACTAGCTAATTCCTATTCATGTACACTGGTACCCATATCAACTAATCATTAATCCATAAAATCCATGAATATATCTGTATTGCATACACCTGTTTATTAATACCAAAATCTGATACCAAGATTCTCTAGCACGATTATAGGTCAATTGGTGCATGTAGAGTTTGATACCTCTATCTCTTAGTACCATACCCTTTGTCAGTTCCCGTTCCTACTACAATTATCCATACTATTTGTTCTCATTACTCCAGTGCACACCAAGTGTAACACCATACTAAGTGCTAAACCCTTTCTAATGCAACTCTAGATGGATACCCAAATCAGTCTACGGTGCCACCTCAATCATGCTCAAGTCATCAGGTTCTTACACATGTATATCATCTACTCATATATTAATATTCATATCTCTCATCTACCATAAAATTAATCCTCAAAATAATCGTCAAGGTTTAACTTCTCGATCAACTTAAAATAAATTGCATATACCTCCTCAAAGTCAGATACTCAACATCGAAATAAAAATTTAATCACTTCTAAAATCTTTGTAGCCTTGACCATGTTTATTGAATCAATATTTGAAATCCTCAAAAATTTAATGACATAATCTCAACTCCTCAATTATTCTAAAAATAAAATCTTATTTCCACCTTTTAATTTATAACTCCATAATGTACCTATCAGTGCTCACGGTCTCTGATACTCAAGATGCACTCAATGCATCTAGTGTCTATAATTGTGTACTAAAATTGTACTACCTGAATCACTTGTACTATTACCTCCAATGATCAAAGTTATCATCAACTGTGTTTTCTTTCATGATTTCAATTTATGTCAACTGGTATATCATCTAATTATCATCACACCAAGTGCTTACTGTTACTAGCACCATTTTCAATAATCCTTGATATAGAATCATTGGCACTCTTGGTATTATATTACTAGCTTCATTAATGAATCATCTCATCAAGCTCATTAGAACTCATGTTTACCTGTACCTTCTATAATACTCATGTTTCTTTACTCTCATGGGCATGTGTATGGTTCTTAATCTCGATTGATGTATAGGTATTTCTCTTTAACCTTTTACAGCCTGTTAAACTGATCTGTGGTACGCCTCACCATTTTCATTATCAATTCCGATATTTCTCTACTCATGACACCTCATTAACTCTTTATGCGTATATAATTCCTTACTTTTAACATTTTCGATATCAATCATCAAATTGAACATCATGCTCCATAAATCCTTAACACAATTCCTGGATACTTAATCGTTTACATAGATCACTTAATTACATAATCATGATTATCCAGGACGGGTAATTGGCTCTGATACTAACTCTGAGAACTATCACTGATACTCTATACTCTCCTTAACTCTCAGTCTCTAATGACACTTCTCCTAGAACCATTGTTACAAGGTACTATGCTAAGGGCTAACTCTAGATTAAATCCTACTGCTCACATGTCCAACTAGGAAATACTTACAACTCACAAGTCACACTCAGTCAATACTAATACTCAAGACACAGACATAATTACAAGTCACTAATTATCATACTTAACAAGGAACCCTCAAGGAATAGAAGCTCAAAAGGAATTGGATTGAGGACAGAAGGTATCTTTACTGCTAGTAAAGAAAAGAAGCGATGGAACAAAGTCCTGGAATTACAGAAATAGATAAGTCTTCAGATGATATTTTAAGAACCAATTTAAGATACAACCTGATAATCATACACGTCTATCGGAAATCATGACACTCAGAATCCTCGCCACGCCAGTAAGCATAGACGCGATAAACGACAGGTTCCGTAACTAAGGTATGCAACTCCATAATCACGTCATCTAGAATCTTTGCCACGCCAACCGGTATGGCTGCGAGAGACTCTAAATCTCATAACTAAAGTATGTACATCCAAGTTAGGTTCCTACGTTCTCGTCACGACAGCTAATATGGCTGCGATAAACTCTAGGCTCCATAACTAAAGTAGACGTTTTACCTTTCTCACTGTCCTCATCAATATGTCATCAGATGATACCATAAATTCTAGTCCATAAAATTCATCTCAATATGAAATCAACTCAACAACAATACCAAGAATTAAAGTTAACAACTGGTCAACAAGAATCAAACTCAATATCAACGAGCGAGGACGGACGGAAACAAGGGCGAAGAAATTAAATTGGAAATTATAATAAGATTCTCATGGGGTCATCCCAGGAAATCTTTCAAATAAATTGTGATTGAGTATCCTCTCTCATCCTAGTATCCTATGTCCTAGATCCTATCGCAGGCACGCAGTAGTATAACAAGGATGCCACACTATTACGACATCGTACAACTCGCGAAGTCTGACCTGCATGGGCCACCACTAAAACGTGTCACGACCCGCACCCAGTATAAGGGCACGAGAGCGTGGGTACGTCCAGCCTACGCTGCAGCATCGGCGGTAGAACGCTGTCTAGGTCAAGTACTATCAAAATAATCTCATACTAGTATCCAACTCCATAAGGAGACACGGATAACACTATAAAAATGAACAACATACTCAATCACAACTACAGCACGATAAGAATTTGAAAAAACAAAAGAATACAATACAAGTCAAATGACAAAATAATCATACCTGCAATCAGTAACAACCAATCCCCAAGTGTGTCGGAAACCAGTCTACTAAGGTCACAGTCTGGAAAAATATTTTCTAGTCAGGAAGGAGCAAAGTACATCTCTAAATAGCAGTTCTATATTAATGATATAAACTATGTAGCAGTTCTAGATGGAAATATACGAGATGCATGTATAGGTGCGAGAAATGTACAATAAAAGAAATACTGGAAATACTGTAAGTAAATACAGGAAGAGAAATAATATGTCAACGAGCTAGAATCCTATGACTAAGTGTGTGAGTACTAGCTTTAACATGTGATCGGCTTGGGAACTTGATCAGGCTGGTTACATGTGATTAGCTATGATTCATGGAAGGTCAGGCTAACCGTTGGTTAGCTATGATGCAGGTAGAGGTCAGGCTAATCACACGTAATAGCTATGAAGCATGGAGATGGTCAGGCCACACCCGACGTGAGATGTGGGGTGAGCTATGATACATAAAAAGTTGGGTATGATCACATATCTACACTAAAATATTCCCCACCCCCGACTGGTATAGTAGATCCAACCATGGTACGCTATGGCATGGGATTTCCTAGGGAGGTAGAAAATCTCCCCGGGTCTCAGTGTCTGTACATGCACAAGATATCAAGGAAACAAGTCTTGTACAAGCTACACCATGAATAAGGAATAACATCTCATGACGAGATCCGTGTATACCAATCCGTGTAACCAACGTGTCAAGAACATGGATATTTATACTAGATACAGTGAACATAGGAGATATCATAAATTAGAAACTAATCAGAGAATGTACTCGCCTTGGGTCCTTAGCTGGTAATTATTGATATCCTGTTCCAGAGTATTCCCTGGGTAAACCAACAGTCCTATAACATATCACAAGCAAAACCACATTTGCATCAGATGCTACACTAACACAATCAAAAAAATACTGAGTTCGGGACTTCTCTAGGTATGATACCGGTCACCTAGGATCACCTAGTAGGGATACGTAAAACATATTGCACTTATTAATACTTACAATATTTATACATGTACCAATTTAAATATATTTACAATATATATATATATATATATAGTCCTTTAAATACATATTTGATTTATACTAGTTGAACATTATATATGTATACTCATACATATGCTAATAATACATTTTTTTTAAAATATATATATATATTGTCAATATTATTATTAAAATATACTAATACTAGTACATCTCATTAAATACAAATACAATACATTAATTGTATGTACAAGATATATATATACATTTATACTAATTATACATATTTGAAAATATTAAGTACATATACATACAAAATATATACATATACTAAACATTATATATTTTATACCAAAATACCTACATATATATATATTAAAGGAAATACACATATACATATTATACTATACCAATTGAACAATAAAGAGATATATATATATATCAAAATAGTACGTATACCATTACATTTTATATACCAAAATACGTATATATCATATATGTGCAAAAGTACATTTTTTTTTTGAATATATATATATATATTGTCAACATCATTATTAAATATACTAATACTAATACCGATTTAGTTTATACTATGTATATTAGGAATATAATAAAAGTATGTACAAAAATATTTTTTTTTTATACATATATACAAATTATATATGTTGAAAGTATATACAAAACATATATACATATATCAATTAATACAATACCTATAATGCATATACTAAGTACGTATTTATATTCATATCAACCATATTAAATATATACATATACATTTTAAATACGTATATATAAATAATATTAAATATATATACATATACATACATATACTAATTATATGTATTAAAATATACTAAGTATTATACAAAATACATGCATATACATATATCAATTATACGTATACTATACATTATACTAATTTATCTACACTATACATTATATTAATTATATACACTATTTATCATATTAATTATATACACTGTTTATCATATTAACTATATACACTGCTTATCATATTAACTATATACACTGTGAAAGAGGAGAGGGACTCCCCGGGGTGCGATGGTGGTTCCGGTGAACGTGGAGGTCAGGGTTGGCCGAGGTGCAGACCGAACGGGCAGAGGTAGGTCAGTGATCGGGGCTGCGGGGTCGGCTCGGCCGCCGGGCTATGCAGGGGCTGCAGGGGATGAAGCGGGTGTTCGGCTGAAGAATGCGGGGAGGAGCTCGGTTCGATCTGGCCGGAAGTGGCTAGTCGGAGCAGCTGCAGCAGGCCGGAGGGTGGTTTGAACCACGCCGGAGCAGCAGACCGGAGAGGTCGGCTCGGCCGGGTGGCAGTGCAGTGGGTCGCAGCGGCAGAGGGAGCCGCCGGGGGATGGGTGCTCGGGGACAGCCGGGTGGAAGTGCAGTGGCTGGCCGCCAGGTTGTAGGCCAGCGGGGTGGAGGTTGTTGTAGATGGTGGTGGAGGTGGTTGTAGATGGTGGGAGCAGCGGCCGCCGGAGAATGGTTCGGCCGGGAACACTCTGGGGGTGAACAGTAGTTTCAAGTTCCCCCCTTCTCTAAATTTGAAAAATCAAATTATTGAAAAGGAGAAGAAGAGGAAGAAGAAGTAGAAAGAGAAGAAGAAAATAAAAAGTATGGAGAATGGAAAGAGGTTCCTACGTTGGAGAGATGAGAGGTGGGGGCTTGTGAGGAGGTGGGGAAACCTAGGTTTTCTAGGGATTAGGGTTGATGTAACATGTCATTAAATAGGGAGAGGTGTTTTGTAAATGAAGGGTGAGGATTGATCCCCTTTAAATGAGGGGTCCAGATTGGTCATGAGAGATTTTCATGTGGGAATGAGGGTGAGAGAGTTAATTAAATTATTATTAGGCTCCCTCATTGTTTTAAACAATGAGGTGTTGACACAAAATGCCAATTTGCAAATTAGCCCCCTTAAATTTGGGTATTTGCACAGACACATGAAATGACGAAAATTTGGCGGGCGATTCGGTGTCCGGTGTTTTGTAGGGTCAGGGGGCACTGTAAGTTTGGTGTGGGCTCAAGTAGCTGGGCACTGGATTTAAATTGGGGTTTTCAGAATCGGTTAAAATAGTATCCTCAATTTAAATAGAAATAAATGTAAGTTGTGTTCTAAAATTAATTAGGAGTACATGGGCCAAAATCAGGTCAGGTCATCAATACCAATAATGAAGAAGACTCAAAACAGAATATTACCCTAATTTGGGCCACACGAAAAATAGGTCAAGATTGTCTCCAATTTCAATTGGAACGCGCAACGATACAAAATAGGGATTTATTAAATAATGTCCGCGACGATTTTTGTGCGGCCAGAAATAATGTACAGAGAGCATAATTATGACTTGCAAAAATAGCAGAATGGAAGGCGGGCATGTCTAGGACAAGATTGCAAAATTTGTTGGAAGACAAAAGTCAGGGTAGTGCTCCAAATATCGAAGCAAAGACAGTGCACAAAAATATTAAATAAAATACGATAATTAATTAAAATCTCCAATAAATATATTCTAGATAAAATAATTAAATACAGAATTCTATAATTCGGACAGGTGGTCATCTACTGGGCTTCTAGGTCTAGTCTGCTAGCTAAAAATAAATGAATACTGCATCTAATACTATATTTGATTTACACATCACACATTTATTTAAATCAAATATACTGTCATAAAATTAATAAATTGTAACTACAATAATATTAAATATTGTAAAAAGTCGAAAATACCCCTGTTTTCGGAATGTGGTAGTGACAGTATGTTCGAGCGATGGATCATTCTCTGGGAGCTCTTCTTGCACAGAAGAACGATACGGGTCACGAGCAGGCTATCTACTATCTAAGCAGGATGATGATCGGAGCCGACAACGGTACAGTCCAGTGGAGAAAGAATGCTTGGCTCTGATGTTCGCTATTCAGAAAACGTGACACTATGTCATAGGCCAAACTATTCACATCATCTCCAGGATCAATCCTCTTCGGATGCTAATGAACAAGCCAAGTGTTCTTAATTCCTGGCTCGCGACTTGGACGAAGCTATTAACACCATATGACATGGTGTACGTCCCTCAGAAGTCCATCAAAGGCCAGGCGTTGGCTGATTTTCTAGCTGCTCATCCGATCCCGGAGGCCTCCAAACTATACGAGGACATTCTCGACAAAGTTGCAGAATGTAATTCCGCGATAGAAAGTGATGCATGGCAACTATTCTTCGATGGTGCCTCCAGGACTGGTCCCAGGGGAAACATAATATCAGGAGTAGGAATTGTCCTGGTTACTCCTGATAAACTCGTCATCTATCGAGCATATTCTTTTAGCGAGCCCTGTTCTAATAATATGGCAGGTATAACGCTTTACTAATCGGGCTCCAAGTCGCCAAAGAATTGGGCGTCGAATCTCTGAAAGCTTTCGGTGACTCTCTACTGATCGTCAATCAAGTCAGAGGAATATACGAAGTCCAGAATCCAGACCTCATCCCCTATCAACGAGCAGCGTTCGAGATAGCCATGACATTCAAAGGATTCTTCCTAAAACATGTGCCTCAATCTCAGAATCTGGAAGCTGATGCCCTAGCCTGTCTAGCTGCAGATTTAGCTATTCCTATAAGAAGGCAGAATTCGGTGATCCTTCTTAACAGAGATTTGTTCTGTATGAAGAACAACTTCCACATCGAACATAGCTATGCTGTGAACACCGATCCTCCCAAGAGATACTAGAGAAGTCCCTTTATAGATTTTGTAGCATACAGAATCTTACCGGAGGACCCTAAAGAAGCAGTATCCGTCAAAAGATGATCATTACACTTCTACTTTGATGCGTCCTCACAGTGTCTATATCGTCGGACCTACGATGGACTGCTATTGAGATGTCTCTCCGGTGATGAGGCACAGCGGATTATCCGTGAAGCTCACGACGGCGTATGCGGAGCGCATCAACCCGGTCCTAAGCTACATGATCGTATCAGGAGAATGGGCTATTATTGGCCTACTATGATCACAGATGCAATAAGGTATACAAAGTAATGCAAAGCCTGTCCGGTTCATGCAGACTTTATGCATCAACCTCCTTAATATCTACATCCTACGGTCACATCCTGGCCTTTCGAAGCATGGGGTATGGATATCATTGGTCCTATTCACCCGTCTTCTTCCAGAGGTCACCGGTTCATACTGGCCATCACGTATTATTTCTCCAAATGGGTAGAGGCAATCCCTCTTGCTGAGGTAAAGGCATCTAATGTGATCAACTTCATCAAACATCACGTCATTTATCGCTTTGGGATACCCCGAAGGATAATTTATGACAATGGGCCTCAATTCATCAGCCAAGCATTTCATCAATTTTGCGATAAAAATTAAATACAAAATGTGGCCTCTACGACATATAATCCTGCTGCTATTGGTTTGGCGGAAGCCTTCAACAAAACCATTATCAAGCTCTTGAAGAAGTTCGTCTCTTCGAACAAGAGAGATTGGAATGAGAAGCTAGGTGAATGTCTCTGGGCATACCGCACAACGGTACGGGCACCGACAGGTTGTACCCCATTCTCACTGGTTTACGGGAGCGAAGCAGTTCTTCCCATCGAAGTCCAAATTCTGTCACTCAGGATAGCTGTGGTTAATGAGTTAACACAGGAAAAAAATGACCTGTTAAGGCTTCAAGAGCTAGAAGGATTAGACGAGAAATACCTTCAGGCTCAACAGCGTATCGCGTTCTACCAGGCACGCATTTCCAAAGCTTTTAATCAAAAAGTAAAGGAAAGAGTGTTCAAAGTTGGCAAGCTAGTTTTAGCTGTAAGAAGGCCGATGATTCTTACTCACAGAAGTAAGTGTAAATTCCAGCCCAAATGGGAAGGCCCTTATGTGATCGAGACAACGTTCTCAAACGGCGCTTACAGGTTAGCCAAGCCAAACGAAGACTTGTTGATGGCTCCTATCAATGGCAAAATCCTGAAAAGGTACTACGCTTAACCTCCTTTGCTCAAATGGAGTATGGTGAAGATCTCATTCTGACAATACTACTTCCAAAACGAAACTAGTTGGATCATATTCTATCATATCCATATAACCTCTTAATAGATATATTCGACTAATTTGGAACTGCAAGACCTATCACGTCCATATTACCTCTGATAGTGTTTTGTTTACAAAAGTTTAGTCCGAGCATATTCTATCACGTCCATATAACCTCTGAATAGATATGTCCTGCTAAAACTTACCGAGAGTATATCACGTCCATATTACCTCTGATATCACTCTCACCCAAATCTGTCATTTATATTCCAAAGTGATGGGTCCACAAAGTCAGAGTCTCTTTATTACTTCTAAAAAGAGCAAAATTACATAAAAAAGCCAAAGGTACATCATTTGGGGGGAGCGGTCAGGTCGCGAATCTGCTGCACCAGTGCGGTCATCTTCTCAGTCCTAGAGCTTAAAACGATAGCACGGGCCCGCTCCAGCCGTGCCTCGTCATTGTTCAGGAGGGACAGTTCGAATCTAGGCCGAATAAAACCAGCACGGACGACTCCTGCACGCGCCAAGTTCTGCTGAGCAGTCTTCCGTCGACCATTCACCATATCTAGAGCTTCCGACAACTGAGAAGCCCACTCCTTTGCCTGAGCAAATTTTACTTCCAATCTGCGGAACCTCGCTACATTGCCTTCATGCTCGGCCTGGCACTTAGTTTTAAGAGGAATGACCTCCTCCAAGACAGCTTTTTCTTCATCCATCTCTTGCTGATGTGCCTAGAAGAATTTATTTAGGCCTTCCATCTGTTCAGCAAGCTGCGCAGTCAAGGAGTCATATTCAGCCTGGACCAGATCTTCAATGCTGCCTCGAGATAGCTGCAGATATTCGTTAATGTGTTGCTCCAAACCATTAACTATCTCCTCCAGCACGTCAGCTACCCCAGTGTCGTTGTATTCTCTGATCGGCACTATCATAAACTGAGAGGACCTCCTTAATGCCTCGAAGCTCAGATTCTTCTCCAACACCATTGATATCAACGTTTTCATAGCGGTGTAGAAGATACTGGTGTACTACTCAGTCAGCATGGCCAGATCCGAATGGACGCTAGGAGTGGCTGCAATATTGGCGAATCCCCTACCAAGAATGATCGCAGACGATGTGGCCACGGCCATTACCTCAACAGGTGGTATGACAAAAGAAGATGCGCCAACACCGGACGAAGTGGCTGGCAGACTCAAAGGAGGCATTGTCGTAATGACAGGCTCATCCTCCTCCTGAGATATCGGGACCACTTCGGGCGAGCCGGCACCCGAAAATGTCTTCTCTTCGAAGTCAGGCACCTCCATGCCATCGCTAGGAGCTAAAACAATGCAAAAAGGTGCGTCAACACTGCCCTCACCGAAGAGGTCTTCCCCTGAAAAGAAGACAAAAGGAAGTTAATATCGAAATGATGTTAACTTTACTAAAAAGAGGCATAATGATGACATTTACCCATGGCCGATGGCGTATATGTCGCGTCTACAGCCAGTACAGCTAAGTCATCTCTTAATGATTATAAGCAAGCTGTCATACCTGGAGAAGGTGGTGTGTCAACCAACACTGGCAAATATTCTTCCAGGTCCTCGACAAGTTCCAACCGAGGTTCATCGGCTGGAATCTTGCTGGGTACACTGACAGACACGGCAGGGGTTTCTCCCGATGCTGATCCGGATAAAGATATCCTTATTTGGCTCATCCCCGAAGGCGATCTTGTACCACTACCTGAAGCGGTAACAGCGACGGCAGCCTCAAGTAGGAATTCTCCGGCACCGCCAGCCGGAACTGCAGAGGTTCCCTCTCTAAAAGGCGAGGAACCTCCAATCAAAGAATCATCCCCGACAGGGGAAGCAGCAGGTTCACCTCTAGGAGCCTCATTACCGAGAATCCTGAGAGGACGAGTAACCATCTTCTTCTTCCTTTTGCGAGGGAAAGTCTCCTTCGGAATAGGAGCCCTTCGCTTACCAGAGATTACCTGAGGCCCTGCAGGCGGAGGTATTTCACCCCTCGGTACCGCCAACAGAGGCTCATCTGGGTTCACAGAATCTTCACCCTCGTCAGAAGAGACCGAGGGGACTTCATCTCTTTCTGTAGACTTGGAGGAGGGCACCCTAAAACTTCCATGCATATCAAAATTACGATAGAAGGTGTTGGTTGCCACATAGAACTGAGCATACAAGTGGAGGATGCGCAGCTCCGTGGAGAGTGAAATGACGGGCACGGTAAAAGTTGCTTCAGTGCAACCCATGATAAAATATCGCCATCCCCTCGCTCCATCAATGAGTCCACCCCTGGACCTGAAGCTGGTGACGGCATTGCCCACGTGCAATTGGTCGTACCCAAACTGCCTGGCAAGCCGACTAGGCAGGTAGGGCTCCAAGAAGCAATGGTCTTCGCTTCTGTATAGTAAATAGGAAGGTCTAATACAGACCAACCAATTAAAAGCCTCGGGAGAAAGAATGGTCTGCCTGTCGCCTACATCCTGAAGTCTGATCCCCTGTTGATTGAGATGTACAGAGGGGACAGTGTAGAAGAGCTTCCAGCTGTGACTGAAATTCAGCACCCGTCGACAGTCTAAAACTGTGGTCATATTCCAGGAGGATTTCTTGTAATTCAGCAAGAAACTACCCCCCGAACTACTGCCAGATCCGGGAGACATCACCCGGGGGTTATGGAGAATTAACCATCCCATCAAATACAGGTATGGTAATTCTACCCTGGGAAAGCTATCACGTCGAGTTGCATCGGTAAGCAGCCCATCAGTCATGGCCCTCAGGTCGGCTTGTATGCGGCACACCATGGCAGGAAGCAAGCCCAGTCTTGTCCCGAACACCAGACACACTGCAGGCCATAGCGTGTTACGGTGAATGCGGTCCACGGATGCAATGTCGGGTACCACCAGTCGGCGCAGCCATATAGAGAGAAAGCCAGCCAGTTGAGCTTCCTTGGACAGAGGCCTGCGGCAATGCCTTAAATAACTGTAGGCCTTAGTGCCTGCAGGATATTTCCCTATTCCTTCGTCGAGAATCTGATCTGGAGCCTCCGCGTCCTCCATGAGATCGTCGACTACCTGAGCTCTAAGCACGCTCAGAAAACTCAAAGGCTGATCCCTCGTATCCAAGACCTTCTCTAGCTTAGCAGTCCTGGCCCGGTGAAAGAAGAGGTAGGACGCCCACTTCTTGGTATGAGCCAAATCTGAAGGCTCACCATAAAAGGTGGTGCAAGCAAGGTAGAGGCACATCAGCTCCTGGTACACTGCCACTACCCGAGGGTCAGAATCCCCCAGCTCCCGGTTTGTGGGAACGTACTCCTCATAAGGAGTATCCCCCATTGGCAGTCTCGAGATCTCTACCATCTCGTGGAGGGCCAATCCCAACTCCCCTAGTGGAGTGAAGAAAGTCCCGGTGAGCGAGATATATCGCTCCATCAAAGCCAAAAACAAGTTGGGGTTGGGAGGTAACCCAATACTGGTAGCGCTCACAGCTGCGAACAAACCAATGCTCTCCAGCTCAGTCTGAAAATGCTTTAGGGCCTAGTCAGCTAAGCGAGCCCATCGAAGATTTGTTGGGGTGATCCACCAACTGCACCGAGGGTTCACCTTGGGGTATACTCCTCCGTGCCCCATAAAATTATTGCAAAAAGTCGGTAATTGTACCGACTGGAGCACCAAGCTGTCTTCACTCGGGACACTGCCCGGGTACAATCCCCTGAACGGCATTACAGAGCTGGAAGGGCGACTGACAAATGACCCTAGGCCAGATCCTTTCTAGTAAAATATCTTCCCGGCCTGCCGTAAAGATCGGGAGTCAGCGTCCACGACATCCTCCTGGGATGTGTAGCATGGAAGGATGCCGAGATGGGATAGTCTCTCAGCATCTTGGGCAGATACAGGACCAAGCCCCCAGTATGGAAAACCCAGAGTTCTTTTTTGGGCTTTGTCTGGGACTGCTTGTCAATCATGTCCCCGAAGAGAAACGCCGGCTTTATATACTGGTCCCCGTCTATGTACGTCAGGGGCTCTCCATTAATAATGTTCAGCAGCGTTCGCTCGCCCTGAGCCGATATCAAAATTTCCCTTCCTTTAGGATACTTGGGCCCGGAGATAGGAAATGTCACGTGGGACAGATCCTCCAGATAGTTGGAATACAGCATCCCGGCAGCAGAACCCATCACATCGGCCAGTGGGGACACATGCAAGTAAACTGCAAGTACAAGAAAAATACGCCAGTTTTTGTGCTAGACATTACAATCTTGCAGTATATGCCAAAAGTCAACAGTCTGTGCTTTACACCAAGACTGTAAAAACTTGATCTTTTACGCTGGAATCTATTTTCTAAAGCGTAAAATTCAAGGTTGGCAGTATACAGTCTGTGTGTTTATGCTAGACTGTCAAAGTTGAGTCATTACGCCAGAATTCTCATCCAGAAGCGTAATACTCAAATCTTATATGCCAAATTTTGACAGTCAAAACTTTTACGCTCGACTGCAAAAATATAGTATTTTTACACTGACATATTAGAAATATGGGCATAAAAGATGAAACATCTCTGTACATCATCTTCCTCAAAGAGGCTATCAGCACAGAAGATGACCTAGAGCGTTCACGTACAACGTGTACGAAGGGTTTTTAGTCATTCTTTTTCGCCCCAAAAACTCTACCTTCAATCCCGGGTGTGCTGCTCGTCGGCGGGACACTTCGCTCAGAATGAAGCTCGCCTTGCCCGACCAAAGTCGCTCTCGCTTGGGCAGAAGAGCGAGAAGAAGAGTCAACCTTCTTTCCCTTAGAGGAGGGTATTTGTTTCGGGGCCATTACTGAAATCTCTGAAGGCTCGGAGAAGAAACGAAGAAGAACTCGAACAGTCGAAAGCTTTCTTTTGTAGAAGACGGATGAAAAGTTTTTCTCTCAAAAACTTGGGGTATATATAGAGTTCGGATGGACTCCTCGAATCCCGAACCAAATCTGATATTTAATATTCGGTTATGATTGGGTACTACGTCAGCCTATTACTCAGAGAAGGCGGACAGTCAGCGAATTCGAAAAGTTTTCGTGCAAAGCAGATTCATGGTTTTTATGCTAAGGAGCTTTCTACGCTCGACAGGTACAGATCTACGATTTTACGCTCAGAGGCTATAATTCTATGGTTTTACGTCCGAATGCTTTTATGCTCGGTAGCTTTTACGCTCGAGAGGCTACAAACCTATGAATTCATGCTCAAGAGCTACAGATCTATGACTGGGGACATCTTTCTCTTCTGATGAGGAAGCAATTTCTCAACACGATGCGGTATCCGTGGGATCCGTAAAGAAGACCCTGGTCGTCCAGTTCGACCAGTCTGCCTATGAAGATATGCTTCGAACAGGGGGTAGCTCTCATTCTCTCTCTGTCCAAGACAACAGGAAGCTGCGTAAGGTCTGGATGCCCAAGACATCCTCTACCATTCCTGTCGACTCTCCAATCTCTCCGACCAACGAGGTTGTAGCATTGCTCCCTCCGAGCCTTGCGCGTAAAATTCAGTCGCCTGTCGCTGACAGGGCAGACAAAACTTCTGGCAATGCCTCAGCGCTAACCCAGAAGTATACTCCGCGCCTTGCGCGTAAATTTCAGTCGCCTCTCGTTGATAGGGCAGACAAAACTTCTGACAATGCCTCAGCGCTAGTCCAGAAGTATACATCACGCTCTGTGCGTAAAACTCTGTCTTCCGTCGATGACGCGGCAGACAAAATTTCTGACAATGCCTTAGCGCCAAATCAGAAATTTCAAACGTGCTCCGCTCGCAAAACTACATCTGCCCTCCGCGGAGAAGCAGATGATCCCTATAATCTACGCAAGGAAAAGCAAGTGGCTGACTGCTCAACTGCTCGACCTTTACGCCAGCAAGAGAAGAATCTGCCCGCCCTTCGGATTATGCGAGAAGCTGATGGCCGACTGAGGACCTCCTCGGCTTTACGCCAACCTGAGCAGAGCTCCAAATTATGCCAAGTGAAGTCCTTCAGCGTAAAAAAGGCTCAATTTGTGGAAAGACACACTCCTCGGAGATTATCCGCTTTCCAGATGGCCAACCTGTTGTATACGGATGGCACATGGAAAACTATGGTTCCCAACATCCGCATGCCAACTGAGGTGAACAGAAGGAACAAGTCTTCTCCTTTTTCTGTAAATCCTCCTGACCTACGTGAGTATCTGATCCAGAAATACAAAGACAAGAGTCATAAACAGGCTTCAGTTCCCCTAACCGTCAAACGGGGAGAGATAATATGGGACGATACATCAACATCTAATATCGTAATGACATGTGGGCCACATAAAGATTTTGTCTTTATTGTTCCACCAACTCACGACTACCAGCATCCAATAGTCTTCGGTTGCATGCGGAATAGTCCGATTGTGCAAGAAGAATCTCGCGAATCTGATGCTGGGAAAATGCAAATCCACAGATATAGCCCACAAGCTTTAAAGATTATACAAAGCATGGGTTATGATTTGAAGTTGAAACAAGGCCTCAACTATGGAAAAGGCAGACGAACACCGTTGCATGGTGATCCTTACTGTCAATAAACTCGTTTTGGGTTGGGGTATATTGCATCTTCTGCAAACTCAAAACCTCGAGAGTCTGATCCTGCACAACCAGAGGTAGGTCCTTCCAAATCAACTTCAGTGGACAAATGCCACGACATATCTGGGGGTAGCCTACCTCTACAAAATAGGGTACCATCCAAAGCTGGGGGTAGAATTCCTTCTGAGTCCGAAGATGATGCAACAATGACGATCTTCCCGGAAGACCATAAAACTCAGGCATCGGGAGCCCGCGGGCCGAAAGGGACTTTCTCCTTCAGTGAAGATGATATTATTAAAATCTTCAATATGTTGATGAAGGAACACAAACTTCGGCTACACAATATCAAATACCCCAAGAGGGCTGGCAAAGTCGATGACCCGAATTATTGTCTCTTCCATCGGTACATTCATCACCCCACAAGGGCTTGCTATGTACTGAAAAAGAGAATCCAGGAGTTGATCGATGCCAAAGTCATCACTTTGCATCTGTAAACGAGGGGACAATCACTGTAAATTGATTTCACTCTAACGTAACAATTTGCACCCTCAAGAAAATACCGGATGATGAGTCCCTAAAGTCTCCACAGCGGATTCTTCAGGTCTATCCCCACTCAAGAAAATTACTCCACAGTAAAATTTTTGGACATGAGTTCACCTCTGAACGATTGTCCAAATACTTCTTTGTTTCCCCAGCAGAGTCGCCATCTTGTGTTTGATAATAAACGAAAGGAATGAAAACAAGGTTTATACGAAACCCGCTCTTTTGTTTACAAACAAGAAGTACAATTAATCCTATACGAGGATGTTGAGTACAATTTTTTTATCTGGGTAAATATTGCTATAGGAGTCTGATCTGCAGTCGATCACTTTGTCCCTTGGACCACACGATGATGAAGAAGTGCCGTGGAAGACAGAAGAAAGTGCTTCGGAGGTTGCAAAGGAGAGTGGATGCTCGATGCCAAAGTCATCGATCACTACTCCTTGTCTGAGCTCTGGATTCTCCTCTCTTGATCTTGGAATCTTTGACCTTGGATTCTTCGACCCTTTTTTCTCTGCCTCTCGAATTTATGACCGATTTTCGACCTCAGACTTCTCGACCCTTCGATCTTCAAATCTTCGACCCTGGCCCTCTGTCAATAGAGGTCTCTATTTATAGAGTTTTTAGTGACAGTGACCATCCAGTCAGCATAGAAGCTGAACAGTGGAAAGTACAGCACCCTTTTATACGATGGTTACAATAACCGTTACCCGCGTATAAATAACCTTTCAAATGAGCGTATGACGCGTGTTCCATTAAGAGACGATGCGTATAACTGCTACAAAGATCACGACATAAAAGCCACGTGGGTAGTTATCCCTCGCATAAAAAAGGTTAGCGTAGAAGCCAATGACCGCCACAATGGCGTAGAAGCCAAAGAGTTATCAAACCGGCATAGAAGCCGAGCAGGCGTAGAAGCCGAGTGGGCGTAGAAGCCGAGCTTACGATTTTTGGAGATATAATCGAATCTCTTGCATTAAATGCAGAGATCTGCCCCCATCCTGTGCATTAAATGCAAAGGCGTGTCTCAAAGATATGCCATAATTCTGCACGTTAAATGCTGAGACGCGTTCGAAGTTTTGCCATCATTCTGCACATTAAATGCAGAGACGTACCTCGAGCCCTGTAAAAAGAGCAGCTTTTGACGTGGCAGCCTGTTTGTCTTCTGCCGAGCGTAAACAGCTCATATTTGCCTGTGTAGAACTAGGCAGCGTATTCCCTTGTATGCGTAAAAGTAGTTTACGCCGAGAAGATGTCACTAAACGACGGTTCGATGACATTTAATCAAATCTCTTGCATTAAATGCAGAGATCTGCCATTATCCCGCATATTAAATATTGAGGCATATTTTGAATGTCTGCCACCCTTCTGCACATTAAATGCAGAGACATGCCTCGAGCCCTGTACGAAAAGTAGCTTTTAACGTGGCAGCCTGTTTGCCTTCTGCGGAGCGTAAACAGCTCATATTTGCCTGTGTAGAACTAGGCAGCGTATTTCCTTGTATGCGTAAAAGAAGTTTACGCCGAGGAGATGTCACTAAACGACGGTTCGGTGACATTTAATCAAATCTTCTGCATTAAATGCAGAGATCTGCCATTATCCAGCACATTAAATGCAGAGGCGTGTTTTGAAGGTCTGCCATCCTTCTGCGCATTAAATGCAGAGTCGGGTTTCGAAGGTTTGCTATTATTCTATGCATTAAATGCAGAGGCGTGTTTCGATCTCTGTACGAAGAGCAGCTTTTGATGTAGCAGCCTGTTTGTCTTCTGCGGAGCATAAATAGCTCATATTTTCCTGTGTAGAACTAGGCAGTGTATTCTCTTGTATGCGTAAAAGCAGTTTACGCCGAGGGAATGGCAGTAAATGACGGTCTGGGTTGTTGTGCTGCGCCATCATTATAGCCATCGCCTGGGTAGCCGTGCAGTACTCTTCGTCAGGAGTCAGACGTCAGGTTCACTGCATGATTTGACAAGTTCATTTCGAGGAATACGAAGCGTTCCTCGTACAATTCAATGCTGCATTGAAAGCGGATGAGTTTTACGCCATAAAGGCGATGTAGCTCTCTTTTTATGCTGGAGCAGCCTGGACATACTGCATTACGCGGAGAGTCCTTGAGCTTATATTTTACACTGTATATAGCGAAAAAGCTCTGTTGTATGCCGATGGCTCTGAAGTTATCTTTTTACGCTGCCCAGTATTAACATGTTGCGTATAGCTATCCAGCATATTTTTTATGCTTCTACAGTTGTTTGGCGAATGTTCTTCGATGGTGCTTCCAGAATAGGGCCCAAGGGCGATATTATTACGGGGGCCGGGATAGTGCTAATCTCTCTATATGGTCTAGTCATCAACCGTACCTACTCGTTCACAAACTCCTGCTCCAACAATGTGGCAGAGCACAATACCTTGGTCATTTGGCTCCAACTCGCCAAACAAGTAGAAGTGGAGTATATGGAGACCTATGGTGACTCCAAATTAATAGTCAGTCATGTCCGGGGTTAGTACGAAGTCCGACACGAAGACCTGATTTCTTACCACTAAGTTACGCTTGGCATCATCTTAACCTTTGAGGAATTTTTTATTGAGCATGTCCCTCTGCTGCAGAATATCGAGGCTGGGTCCCTGGCTGGCCTCGCTGCCGCCTTGGTAGTTCCAGACAACACCCATCAGCTAATTATACTGATCGGTCAAGAGATGGTCTACCCTAAGAATAACCTCTTCCTGTGTCTGAACTGCGTGGTGGAAGTACACATTGATATCTAGGACTAGAGGCTTTCATTCATTAACTATGCAATTTATGAAATTCTCTCCGAGAACCCAAAAGAAGCCATATCAATCAGAGGATGCTCCCCCCGGTTCTATTATGATACAGCTACCAAAATTTTGTATCATTGGTCCTATGACGGCCTTCTGTTATGATGTCTATCGAATACAGAAGTGAAGCAAGCCCTCCGCGAAGCTCATGACAACGTCTACGGTGCATACCATCTCCACCCAAAGCTACAAGACCATCTTCAGAGAATGGGTTATTACTGGCCGACGATGGTAGCAGAGGCCATTGAGTATGTGAGGAAATGCTAGACATGCCTAATCCACGCAGACTTCATCCACCAGCCCTCGGAATTCCTGTACCCAATGGTCGTATCTTGGTCGTTAGAAGCATGGAGGATGGACATTATCGGACCAATCAGTCCACCTTCTTCTAAAGGACATCGGTTCAACCTGGCTATAATGGATTACTTCTCTAAAAATATCGAACATGACTAGCTTCGTCAAGCATCACATCATATATCCCTTTGGCTTGCCACGAAGGATCATCCATGACAACGGTCCATAGTTCGTAAGTCACGCGTTCTACCGATTTTGTGATAAAAATTAAATTCATAATGTAGCATCAACTGCATATAACCGGTCAGCAAATGGTCTTGCAGAAGCCTTCAATAAGATCATCATAAAGCTACTCAAAAAGTTTGTGTCTTCCAATTAGCGTGACTGGAACAAAAAGCTGGTGAATGTCTCTGGGCCTACCACATAATGGTCCAGACAGCTACTGGCAACACGCCTTATTATTTGGTGTACAGAAGCAAAGTGTTCCTCCCATTCAAGATCTAAATCCCTTCACTCCGAGTAGCTCTCTCTAACCAATTAACCGTCGACGATAATCACCGCCGATGGCTACAAGAGTTGGAAGCACTCAACGAGAAATGTCTCTTAGCTCAGCAATGCATTGAGCTATACCAAGTGTATCTCTCGAGAGCCTTTAATAGACGGGTCAAGGAAAAAACTTTCCAAGTAGGAGATCTTGTCCTGACCGTGAGAAGTCCGTTGGTCATGACCCACAAGGAGGCCGGCAAATTCCAGCCTAAATAGGAGGGCCCGTTCATGTAGAATCCGTATTCTCCAATGGAGCCTACCGATAGTGAAATTCAATGGCGACTTGCTTATGATGCCTATGAACGGCAAGTTCATAAAAAAGTACTATATCTAAGCTAGACTTGTACTCCTCTTATCCCCAATAGAACAACTCAGATGTACTGTGTTCTCGCTCTTGATTCTTCAGTGAGTGCCTAGGTACGATATTTTTTCTATGCAAAGCATCCTGAAAGCCATTATTTATATTCAGGAATTCTTAGTACGCAATAGGTAATGGATTCTCAAAAGCTCCCCAACAGAGCAGTCCTCAGGTCCATCAGCGCATTCCCGCAGGGACCACCCAAAAACTTGTTTCTCTAGCTCACGTCCATATTAACTTTGAGTTATCATCCTGACAGTCTTCCCAGCGGAGCAATGCTCAAGTCTATCTATCTTTCAGAGTAGACCATACTCAGCAAACCACTCCTTAATGAGTTTCTCGGATATTGGTTCACGTCTATATTACCTCTGAACTATTCTTCTAATGTTTCTCCTCGGCTGAGTTTTCCATATCCATATTACCTTTGAGCAAACCTCCCGGGTCTTGGCTATCGATCATTACGTCCATATTACCTCTGGTATCAGTTGTCATCTCAACTTATCACCCGTACCTACCAAAGTATGCCAGCAAAATTAAGTCCGCAAAATCTATCATTTCCATATTACCTCTGGCAGGGCTTGTCTCAAACCTATTACTTGCACTCGGGTGTGGAAGAAGTAATGGCTCCACAAAACCTATCACGTCCATATTACCTCTAATAGGGCTTGCTTCGAATCTATTACTTATACTCAGCTACACAATGATTAATAGGTCCACCAAAGATCCCCCAGTGGGATATCCTCAATAATTATAGTATTGTACTACGTCTATATTACCTCTAGTACTATATCCAAAGTTCACGCAAATAAGTTGCAACAAAAAAGAAAACTTTTATTTTGCTAAAATGAAAGAGTAAACTACACTTGAGGGACTATCTACGCCCCAGCCATAAAATCAAAACCAACTACGGAATAAAGGTAAAAAATAGTTTCGGAAAGTGAAACACAAACTACTGCTGCTCATGTTCAGAGTATAACTCTGTTAGCCGCCCAAGGAGACTGGCAATATGGCCATCCCAGCGCACTGTAGCCCAGCGCTCTACCTCTCTCGCATTAACCTCGGGATCCTTATAGGGAATATAGGACTTGTATTTGTCCTCTAGCTTCTGCACCCTGACCTCGATGGTAGATGCGTTCTTCACTACTTGGGTCGCCTCGGTTCGGATAGCCTCCTCCTCCTGCTGAGTCACACGAATTTTATTCCCTAGCATGTCGAGTTTGACCTGGAGTTGTCTTATTTCCTCGGTCAGGTCCTTTTGCCTGGCAAGGCATTCCTTCCTAAGACCGCTCAGTTGATCGCGTTTCTCCTATAAAGTTTGGAGATCACGCTGCAAGCCTTCTTTAGATATAGCAAAGAGAGCCTTTTCTGCCGCCAGCCTTGTCGAGAACTCATTATATTCATAGGATATCAGTATTCCAATATCTTCCTACCAATGCTGCTGTAACTTTGCCAAGTAGTGCTCTACCTCCACCAACTTCTGGTCTAGGGAATCAGCCATCTGCTCAAAACTAGGGAGGCTCCTTAAAGATGGACCTAACCCTCATCGAAGTTCTTCGCCCAGACAAAACACTTATTCCGCTCCGGCATGACCCTTCCCCCTATATATAAGGGAGACTATGCGGCAATGGATGACGATAGCGGTTGTTCAAATCCTGATCTGTATTCCACCTTGATCCACCCAGCGACAACGGTTGGTGGTGACTCCTCTTAGTTGGCCCACTTTATCCCTTGATGGCACAGAATCCCAAGAGATATGCGCAAAGATCAAAGCAGATCTCCTCATTTAATGATCGAACTGCCTATCTGAGACAACTATGCGGTAACGAGACTATGCGGCATATCCTGTAAATGTGGCCAATAGTGCTCGTCCATGCATCTTTCAAAGTATTCCAAATTTGTCATTTTAGAAATTTGAATTAGGCTTTGTAGAAGCATAAAAAATTATGCAGGACGCATAAAGGCCCTACCCCCTCAACAGAACAACCAAGCCGCAGAAACTATATACGACATGAACAATCAAGTCGCAGAGAAGCCATATGCGGCCTGATCAACCAACTTGCAAATAAGCCGTATAGTATACTGTATGGGGCCTGAATAACCACAGAGCAAGAAGGCCGCATAAAACCTCCTGACATAGATATTGATGTCTGTCAGAAGCTCTGACACATCACTCATCTCTCTGAGACACTTCGAGACTCGTAAAGACAATGGCTGAAAAAAAGATAATAAGTCACATTAGTGCATTAATTGCTTCGACAAATATGCCATGCCATGTGTCCTACGTATGTGGCTACAAGACCCATGCGGCTTCATCACCATGCGGCTTAAGTGTCCATTCGACCAAAGCCTGATGAGAGCTCGTATGCGGCTACAACACCATGCGGCTTAAGTGTCCATTCGACTAAAGCCCGATAAGAGTTTGCATGCGGTCACAACGCCATGCTTCTAAAGTGTACATTCGACCAAAGCCTAACGAGAGCTCGTATGCGGCTACAATACCATGCGGCCACAGAAAGACATATACGGCCATGTTTTTATACGGCCTCCAACTCACAAGATCTTTCCGTTATAACTGAAGAGATCTTCGCATAGTTGGTGCTGACTACGTGTCCAACTGACCAAGTCATGTACACAACAGATTAAAAACAACCCCTAGATCTCTTCAATATCATATCTCAACCAAGACCACGTGATGTCACGCCCCAGTCCCAAAATATATGGAACCAGGCCACGTGGCATTGGCCAGCTGACATGTCTCCGAGGATATCCTAATTTAATAGATCCTGGCGAAGCATGCTACGCTGTCCTAAATCTAACAAGTCTAATATAAACAACAGGAAGTGTCTAATCTCATCCATAAATAACAAGTAAAATACTGAAATGAAAGACTGGAATATAAGGACATAGTCGAATAACATAATATAACTGAAATATGTCTGGTGGGAACAAACCCACTACAAATATTGGAGATAAGTGCTGATAGTCTGAAATAAAGTACTGATAATAAGAGTGACTGGAACAACGTCTAACTAGGTAAGGAGCTCCAGTCATAGGCGGAAGGCCTACCAATCTGATCAGGGGTACTCTGATGGCAGGACCTCTAGCTCCTCGTCAAGAGCAAACCTCGTCTCCATACTTGGCCCGTATACTGTGGGATAATAGGCCTCGTCCAGATCTGGAAGATAACCAGGTCCTCAGAGAGACGTAACAAGATACAATATGCATGCCAGATATAGTACTGAATAAAAGTAAAGAGGGGTGTGCTAACTATCTAAGTGAATACAATGTAAGGACAACCTCGAAACGTATAGGTAGGTGTAGGCATAACGTCCAACGTCCTCTAGAGTGTGGGATCTGCAACGTCCATCATTCCGAAGAATGAGGTATCTGTATATATATATATCGTCCACACTCTAAGGGACGAGGTATCTGCAATGTATATACGTCCGTAACACCCCGAAGAGCGCGATGTCTGAATATAGGGAGTCACCGGGTCTGTGGTTCCTCTGGATACCACGGAGTCCGATGGGTGTATCCCATACGTTTATCAGTTGTCCTTCCCGTCCAATGTAGATACACAAATCGAATGCACGACTTGAGTGTACCGTATCTAGATGTCAAGTCTCAATTAACTATATTACTCTAGAATACATGCTAGTCCGTGATGCATGTCGTACGTACCGATAGCAAATCGGGTACGCGGACCCGTATCCCAATATGAATGTACCATCGTGATACGTGTATAGTGCCATGGTCTAGGAAGATATCAGAATATCCTCGCAGTAGTGGGTGAGTCAGCTAGCAGCTAGGTCAAGTACACTACTCATCGACGCATTGTCGACTGCACCCGAGTTAATCTCGGACGCGCACAGTTTTATGCATATTTGCAACATTTATCATTTAATTTTAAGCAGTAAATCAGCAAGGTATACTTGCCTGTCCCGGGTAGCTGCGAAATCCAAAGTCCTGCTCCTGATGCCTCGGCGGTACTGTCCAGCAGTCCTATATAGGATATAGTAATGACAAAATTAGTCGCTACAATAGCACGACTAAGACATACTGCTTGTATCTACAGCTGACGTAGGGTCGGGACTGTATGTATATATAGCTAATCCAAGTATATATATTTATACACTAAATCATATTTAATTATATTAAAATAATATATTTGTTTAATAGTACAAAAAATAGTACTTATGTATAAATTAGTATATACTAATAATACACACAGTAAATATGTATACATATTTGGTAATATCATAAATTCATATATTTATACATTTACATATATTTAGATAATAATTTGTACATAAGTAAAAATACGCATTCATTTATTTATATTTAAAAATAGACATACCAATATACCTTCTATAACTACATTAAGTACATAAATTATTATATATATATACATATACATATATATGCATTTCACTAATATACTAAGTACACGAGGTATATATATATATACATATTTATATACACAAATATACATATATACTTATATCTACAAAATAAAATAATTACACCAATAGCATATAATATAGAATAATACATAGTATATATATCATGTATATTAACTATACAATATTTCAATGTACATAAATATACACTATACATATGTACATATAATTTATTAGGTATAAAAACAATTATTAAGTATTTAAACACTAGTATATATATACTATGTATTTATATACATACATATAATAATTAGGAAATGTACTCATGTATGAAACATATTTCTGAATACATTTATTAAACATATACTTTAGGTATTTAATTAAATATATATAAAGTATTTAAGCTTCTAGTATATATGTATATTATGTATATATATACATTATATTTGTACTTACTTATATATTTTTATCATTTATAAATTATACTCAGAATATATTAAAAAAACAGTATATATACATATACATAAATACTACAAAATACAGAAAATAAAATATACATTAGAATACATATAAAATACTAGATTTAATATATGTAATTATACATATCTAAAACAACCTTAAATACGTATTTAAATACTCGTATTTATACATGAAATACCGTACCTCAGCGATGCTCGGGTCGAGGGGGTCCCGGTGGCCGGCCGTCGATGGCTGGGGTGGCCGGACGGAGCTCCGTTGAAGCTCGGGGCGGTCGGCTCAACAGCAGCGGGTCTGTGACCCTTGGCGCTGCGGGGGCGATTGCGGGTGGCTGTGGCATCAACCGGCGGCGAGGCTTGGCGGGGAGGAAGGTGGTTGGCCGGGGAGGAGTGTGGCTGAGTTGGGCGGCCGGAGGTACAGTAGTGACGGAGTACGGGGAGGTCGGGTGGTCGGCTGTGCGTGCGGGAGGGGAAGGCTCGGGTTTGGGACAACTGCTGGGGGGTGTTGCTCCGGCGGCTAGGCGGCGGGTGGCTGTGGTGGCAGGTGGGGGAGGGTCCGACGAAGGGGTCTGGGTCGGTGTGGGGGTCGCCGGACACGGTGGTTGGCCGGGAGGAGGCGGTGGATGATGATTGGTTGGGGTCGGGCTAGCTGAATGCCTTTAGTGAAATAGGGTTTTGGTAGGGTATTTCTTGGGGTTTGTGCATTAAATGGGATGTAACTTGATGTATAAGTAGGAAAGAGAGTGGGGGGTCTGCCTAGGGATTAGGGCCGACTGGACCTAGTTTTTGGGGAGTTGGGGATGTCCATCAAGATGAGGGGAGGGCTAGGAATGGGGCATTTCAAATGTAGGGCCATGATGTGCCCTCCATAAAGTAAGGTAAGTACAAAGGAATGGGGGGAAAATAAATAGATATGGTTAGGGCATGACCAATTCTTTCTTCATGAAGTTTGGGCCAATAAGAGGGGGACACCTCATTTCAATTTTACAAATAGGCCCCTGAACAATTTGGTATTTGCATAATTTCTGGAATTGGGGATTTAATGTAAACAAACACCATGTTTGGTGCTCCTCATTGGGCTAGGATGGTGTATGGCATTTTGTACGAGGCTTGTGGGTGTGGATGTGGGTTTGGGTTGGAGTTGGATCTAATTCAATTGAGGTTCGGTCACCACATTAATTAATTCATAATTAATGTACCGATGTTTCTAATTTAATTTAATAACAATCCGAGGGTCTAAATTTGGTTGAACAAGGGTCATTGGTGTAGTAGGCTCAGTGTACAATAATAGCATGATCTGGGTTGGTCAAGACGGATCGAGGTGGGGTCTCAATTTCGATTGGAACGGACAACGAACGTAATTACGCAATTTATTTAAATTGTGTACGGACATTTGTAACGACTTTTGTGCGACTAAAATCAGGACCGAAAATCAATATCCGGGGTTTGTTCTAGGTTCAATATGATGGGTTAACATGTCTAGGCCAAGTATGTGGAATTTGTTTTAGGGCAACAACTAGTGTAGTATCCTAAAATAACAAATCATTGTACAAGTATTATAACACTATATAATAATCTTAATTATACCTAGGATCTCTACCGGCTCCTCCTGGTATGACAAGCTTGGACCAACGGTGATCTCCGAGTGGTCAAGCATATGACTCAGATCCGGTATGTACCTCCTCAGCTGAGATACATGAAAGATGTCATGAACTCCTTCCAGTGTCTGCGGCAAGGCGAATCTGTAAGCAACTTCTCCGATGCGCTCTAGCACATCGAAGGGTCCGATGTACCTCAGACTCAGCTTCCCTCTACCTCCAAATCTGATGGTTTCTCTGGTAGGTGAAATCTTCAGGAACACATATTCTCCCACCTGGAACTCTAGGGGTCAACGATGCACATTAGCCCAATGCTTCTGTCTGTCCTGTGCTGCTCGTAGATGCCCCTGGATCTTCTTCACCTTCTCCACTGTATGGATGATCAGCTCTGGCCCTAGAATCTGCCTCTCGCCTACATCGCTCCAACATACTGGGGATCGACACTTCCTACCATACAATACCTCATAGGGAGCCATCTGAATGCTCGCCTGATAGCTATTATTGTAGGAAAATTTGACCAAGTGCAAGTGGTCCTCCCAAGAACCGCTGAAGTCAAGCATGCATGCCCTCAACACGTCCTCCAGCGTCTGAATGGTGCGATCGGATTGTCCATCTGTCTGTGGGTGGTACGAAGTACTGAACTTAAAGCGGGTACCAAGACTCTCTTGCATACTCCTCCAAAAGTACGATGTAAACCTCGTATACCGGTCAGACACGATACTGACTGGTACTCCATACAATCGTACAATCTCCCTCATGTACATGTCTGCTAAGACTTCCGTAGATTGCCCAACCCTGAAGGGTAAAAAGTGGGCAGACTTGGTGAGTCTATCTACGATTACCCATACCGCGTTGCGACCACTAGGACTCCTCGGGAAACCTGTGACGAAGTCCATGGTGATGTGCTTCCATTTCCACTCCGGTATCGGGAGCGGTTGAAGTAATCCGGAAGACCTCTGATGCTCAGCCTTGACTTGCTGACACACCAGACACTTAGCCACAAAGCGGGCTATCTCCCTCTTCATCCCGTGCTACCAGTAGTACTGCCTCAGGTCTCGGTACATCTTCGTGCCTCCTGGATGTATAGAATAGGTCGAATTATATGCCTCCGTCATCAGCTCCTGTCGTAGATCTCTATTCGAAACATAGAGACGATCTCCACATCTCAAAGTCCCGTCCTCGTGTATACGCAGTCCCGTCTGTATTCCAGCCACTGTCCTTTGTCGAAGCCTCTGAAATCTGGCGTCCGTCGGAAAAGCAGCCTTGATTCTCTCCACCAATGTTGATTGCACCTAGAAACTCGACATCTGGCCGTCTACTCCGGGCATAATGACTTCGATACCCAACTGTTCTAAATCTCTCAACAGATGTTGTTGGGTAGTCAGAAAAAATACTATGGGCTTCCTGCTTAAAGTATCGGCTACCACATTAGCCTTTCCCGGATGGTACTGTAGCTCGATCTCGAAGTCCGCCATCACTTTGAGCCAACGTCTCTGCCTCTGGTTCAGGTCCTTTTGTGTGTAGACGTATTTCAGGCTCATGTGATCAGTGAATATCTCCATGCGCTCTCCGTACAGGTAGTGCCTCCAAAGCTTCAAAGCAAAGATCACTACGGCAAGCTCCAAGTCGTGGGTAGGATAGTTCTTCTTATGGGTCCTCAGCTGCCTAGAGACATAGGCCACAACCTTCCCATTCTACATCAAGACGCATCCTAATCCTTTCCCAGACGCATCGCTATAGATCACGAATCCTCCGGGTCCAGAAGGTATGGTCAAGATAGGTGCTGTAGTCAGACGCTTCTTCAGCTCATCGAATGCCGTCTGACACTCCTCTGTCCATGTGAACTCCTGATCCTTGTGGGTCAAGCGGGTCATCGGCTCTGCGATCCTTGCGAAGTTCTCTACGAACCTCCGGTAATACTAGGCAAGTCCTAGGAAACTCCTCACCTCCGAGAAGTTGGTAGGGGTCGGCCACGTCTCTACTGATAAAATCTTCGCGGGATCTACTGAAATGCCATCTCCTGAGATAACGTATCCAAGAAATGCGATATAATCTAGAAGAAACTCGCACTTGCTCATCTTGGCATAAAGCCTCTCTCGTCTCAGCGTCTCTAGCACTAGCCTCAAGTGCTCCCCGTGCTCCTCGTGGCTCTTCGAATACACCAAGATGTCGTCGATGAAGACTACCACGAACTGGTCCAGATACCATGGAAGACTCGGTTCATCAGGTTCATAAACACAGCAGGCGCATTTGTCAATCCAAAAGGCATCACTAAGAACTCGTAGTGACCATAGCGAGTCCTAAATGTTGTCTTTGGAATGTCCTCCCTTCGCACCTTCACCTGATGGTAGCCCGATCTCAAGTCGATCTTTGTGAACACCACTGCTCCTGTCAGCTGGTCGAACAGATCGTTGATCCGTGGTAGAGGGTATTTGTTCTAGATAGTCAGAGCATTAAGGGCTCTGTAATCAATGCACATCCGGAATGTCCCGTCCTTCTTGGGTACCAACAGCACTGGTGCTCCCCAGGGTGGTGCACTAGGACGAACGAATCCCTTAATCTGCAACTCCTCCAGCTGTAGCTTCAGCTCGTCAAGCTTCTTCTTTGCCAACCGGTACACATTTGATGATACTGGTACTGCTCCAGGTATTAGCTCAATGGTGAACTCCACCTCCCTATCAGGCGGTAGGCCTGGCAACTCCTCTGGGAAAACGTCCTCAAACTCTGCAACAATTTCTGGGGGTGCCATCTCCATCGCCATGTAAGCTCTAGCTGCGTGTCCTACTCCTCGCTCGATGGTGCCTCGCATAAATTCGAACTCCGGGTGTCCTGGCAGTCTAAAAGTAACGCTACCCTTCCGGCAATCTAGTACGACATTGTACTGGCTTAACCAGTCCATGCCCAGAACTACGTCGAAAGCTGGCATTGGGAGTACCAAAAATTGTGCTCTCATCTCTCTACCACAAACTACTACCGAGCACGTTCTAATGGTGCTGGTAACCGGTACGATGCCTCCTCCAGTAAGTATCTTCCAACTCTTAGGTAAGGGGAGGTTGCTACTCTATGCATTGCTACGAAGCTACTAGATATAAATGACAGTGTAGCTCCAGAATCAAACAGTGCAGTTGCAGGTAATGATGCAACTAAAATTGTACCTGCGATAGTCTCCCCTTCTGGTTCTGCCTCGATAGATGCTAAAGCAAAGGCTTGCCCGCGCCTCTGCCCTCCTACATGTTGTCGGGCCTGGTTGAAGTGTGCCTACTGTGGGACCAAGGGTGGTCCTCTATGCTGTCCTCCGGTAGATGGTGGACGCTGGCCTCCTACTGGGGGTAGTATCCTCAGTGGTGCTGTTGGTGGTCTCTGTCCAGTCTGGGGTGCTGCATCTCTGCGATGGGGGCAGTCTCTAGCAAGGTGCTGGCTGGCTCCACAAACCATGCAGAGTCCGAGCTTCATCCTGCAGTCTCTGATGATGTGTCCCCTCTTGCCACAGAAGTGACAGGTCAGAAGCTCCTTCTGCTGGTACGGTGCTGTCCTCTGTTGCGCCTGCGCTCCTGGACGGCGGATCGGTCCTCCTGCTCCTTGCTGGGCCCTGGCTGGTACGTTCGTGCTGGAACATCTCGCTCCTCTTCCTATAGCCTTCTGGATCCTCGCCTCTGATAGGACCTCTTCATAAGAGATCCTCGCCTGGGTAGTGGTATACCTCTGCAGCTCGTGAGAGAGGCCATGGTGGAATCTCCTGGCCTTCTCCAGGTCGTTAGGGATCAGGGCTGCTCCAAATCGGCTGAGTCTGCTGAACTCTCCGTTGTAGGCGTCCATAGTCAGGTTCCCCTGCTCCAGGTGCAGGAACTGAGAGTACAGGGAGTTCCTCACTGTAGATGGAAAGTACTTCACGTTGAAGTATTCCAGAAATTTCTCCCAAGTTTGCTGTCTGCCGATGCTGCGCTCAATAGAGTCCCACCAGTGATGGGCGTTGCCTGTGAGTTAAGCCCTCACCGCGGTCATCCAGAGGTCGGGGTATAGCTGTGAACCCTCTAATAGCATCTCAGTGTTAGAGACCCAGTCTGAGATCTCCTCAGCCGTCTCCTTGCCCGAGAAGGTTTTCGGGCCCATCTGTCTGAAGCCTCGTACAGTGCCTGCTTGTTGGACAGGTGCAGGTGCTGGTGCTGCTGCTTGGGCAGGTGCCCTCTCCAGTACTGCCATCAGACCCTGTCTCAGAGTCTCCGTCTGCTGCCACTGGGCCTGCATCATCATCTGGAAGAACTGCATCATCTGGGGCTGTCCCTCCGCTGGTGGCATCTGAGGTGGAAACGGTGGAGGTGTTGGAAGCGGTACCTCCGGTTGTCTCCTTGGTGTCTCCTCGGGTGCCGGCCTCTCGTACTGCGACATCGGTGTCGCCTTCGAGGTCTGTCCCTCGAAGTACTGCCTCAGAATCATCTGCAACGTCTGGCCCTCTGGCTGTTGCGTCCCTTCGTCGGGAGAGACCTAATGCCAGTGCATCATCGGGGCCTGAGGGATCACCTGTGCCTCTGGCTGAGGCTGCTCTCTGGGTGGTCCCTGAGTCGTATCCTCCCTTGGTGCTGCAGGTGGCACTATGGAACCAAGTATCTCACGTCGGCTACGAAGGTTCATCTCCCTGTAAGAGATAGAACTTCATTAGAGAGAGTACGGAATAATCAAACAGGATGCAAATATATTACAATTCGAAAGAGGTTTAAAGGCGTAATCAAGTGGATGAGACCTAGTAATTTCTATCATATTGCAGGCTCGCTGGGCACGTTACCATACCACAAGCGATAAATATTTGGTGTTTCAGACCTGCATGGGCCACCACTAAAACCATATCACGCCCCAGTCCCAAAATATATAGAACCAGGCCACGTGGCATTGGCCAGCTAACACGTCTCCGAGGATATCCCAATTTAATTGATCCTGGCGAAGCGTGCTACGCTGTCCTAAATCTAACAAGTCTAATATAAACAATAGGCAGTGTCTAATCTCATCCACAAACAACAAGTAAAATACTGAAATAAAAGACTGGAATATAAGGACATAGTCGAATGACATAATACAACTGAAATATGTCTGGTGGGAACAAACCCACTACAAATGTTGGAGATAAGTGCTGATAGTCTGAAATAAAGTACTGATAATAAGAGTGACTGGAACAACGGCTAACTAGGTAAGGAGCTCCAGTCATAGGCGGAAGGCCTACCAATCTGATCAGGGGTACTCTGATGGCAGGACCTCTAGCTCCTCGTCAAGAGCAAACCTCGTCTCCACACCTGGCCCATATACTGTGGGATAATAGGCCTCGTCCAGATCTGGAAGATAACCAGGTCCTCAGAGGGACGTAACAAGATACAATATGCATGCCAGATATAGTACTGAATAAAAGTAAAGAGGGGTGTGCTAACCATCTAAGTAAATGCAATGCAAGGACAACCTCGGAACGTATAGGTAGGTGTAGGCATTACGTCCAACTTCCTCTAGAGTGTGGTATCTGCAACGTCCATCATTCCGAAGAATAAGGTATCTGTATATATATATATATCGTCCACACTCTAAGGGACGTGGTATCTGTAATGTATATACGTCCGTAACACTCCGAAGAGCGCGGTATCTAAATATAGGGAGTCACCGGGTCTGTGGTTCCTCTGGATACCACGGAGTCCGATGGGTGTATCCTTTACGTTTATCAGTTGTCCTTCCCGCCCAATGTAGATACGCAAATCGAATGCACGACTTGAGTGTACCGTATCTAGTTGTCAAGTCTCAATTAACTATATTACTCTAGAATACATGCTAGTCCGTGATGCATATCGTACGTACCGATAGTAAATCGGGTACGCGGACCCGCATTCCAATATGAATGTACCATCGTGATACGAGTATAGTGCCATGGTCTAGGAAGATATTAGAATATCCTCGCAGTAGTGGGTGAGTCAGCTAGCAGCTAGGTCAAGTACACTACTCATCGACGCATTGTCGACTGCACCCGAGTTAATCTTGGACGCGCACAGTTTTATGCATATTTGCAACATTTATCATTTAATTTTAAGCAGTAAATCAGCAAGGTATACTTGCCTGTCCCGGGTAGCTGCGAAATCCAAAGTCCTGCTCCTGGTGCCTCGGCGGTACTGTCCAGCAGTCCTATATAGGATATAGTAATGACAAAATTAGTCGCTACAATAGCACGACTAAGACACACTGCTTGTATCTACAGCTGACATAGGGTCGGGACTGTATGTATATATAGCTAATCCAAGTATATATATTTATACAGTAAATCATATTTAATTATATTAAAATAATATATTTGTTTAATAGTACAAAAAATAGTACTTATGTATAAATTAGTATATACTAATAATACACACAGTAAATATGTATACATATTTGGTAATATCATAAATTCATATATTTATACATTTACATATATTTAGATAATAATTTTTACATAAGTAAAAATACGCATTCATTTATTTATATTTAAATATATACATACCAATATACCTTCTATAACTACATTAAGTACATAAATTATTATACATATATACATATACATATATATGCATTTCACTAATATACTAAGTACATGAGGTATATATATATATACATATTTATATACACAAATATACATATATACTTATATCTATAAAATAAAATAATTACACCAATAACATATAATATAGAATAATACATAGTATATATATCATG
Organism: Iris macrosiphon; assembly: GCA_036927795.1. Classification (NCBI taxonomy): domain Eukaryota; kingdom Viridiplantae; phylum Streptophyta; class Magnoliopsida; order Asparagales; family Iridaceae; genus Iris; species Iris macrosiphon. Next base: position 107,955,462 of record JAYESA010000007.1, on the reverse strand, counting down.
TATATTAACTATACAATATTTTAATGTACATAAATATACATTATACATATGTACATATAATTTATTAGGTATAAAAACAATTATTAAGTATTTAAACACTAGTATATATATACTATGTATTTATATACATACATATAATAATTAGGAAATGTACTCATGTATGAAACATATTTCTGAATACATTTATTAAACATATACTTTAGGTATTTAATTAAATATATATAAAGTATTTAAGCTTCTAGTATATATGTATATTATGTATATATATACATTATATTTGTAAATACTTACTTATATATTTTTATCATTTATAAATTATACTCAGAATATATTAAAAACACAGTATATATACATATACATAAATACTAAAAAATACAAAAAATAAAATATACATTAGAATACATATAAAATACTAGATTTAATACATGTAATTATACATATCTAAAACAACCTTAAATACGTATTTAAATACTCGTATTTATACATGAAATACCGTACCTCAGCGATGCTCGGGTCGAGGGGGTCCCGGTGGCCGGCCGTCGATGGCTGGGGTGGCCGGACGGAGCTCCGGTGAAGCTCGGGGAGGTCGGCTCAGCAGCAGCGGGTCTGTGACCCTTGGCGCTGCGGGGGCGATTGCGGGTGGCTGTGGCGTCGACCGGCGGCGAGGCTTGGCGGGGAGGAAGGTGGTTGGCCGGGGAGGAGTGTGGCTGAGTTGGGTGGCAGGAGGTGCAGTGGTGGCGGAGTACGGGGAGGTCGGGTGGTCGGCTGTGTGTGCGGGAGGGGAAGGCTCGGGTTGGGGACAGCTGCTGTGGGGTGTTGCTCCGGCGGCTAGGCGGCAGGTGGCGGTGGTGGCAGGTGGGGGAGGGTCCGACGAAGGGGTCTGGGTCGGTGTGGGGGTCGCCGGACACGGTGGCTGGCCGGCAGGAGGCGGTGGGTGATGATTGGTTGGGGTCGGGCAAGCTGAATGCCTTTAGTGAAATAGGGTTTTGGTAGGGTATTTCTTGGGGTTTGTGCATTAAATAGGATGTAACTTAATGTATAAGTAGGAGAGAGAGTGGGGGGTCTGCCTAGGGATTAGGGCCGGCTGGACCTAGTTTTTGGGGAGTTGGGGATGTCCATCAAGATGAGGGGAGGGCTAGGAATGGGACATTTCAAATGTAGGGCCATGATGTGCCCTTCATAAAGTAAGGTAAGTACAAAGGAATGGGGGGAAAATAAATGGATACGGTTAGGGCATGACCAATTCTTTCTTCATGATGTTTGGACCAATGAGAGGGGGACACCTCATTGCAATTTTGCAAATAGGCCCCTGAATAATTTAGTATTTATATAATTTCTGGAATTGGGGATTTAATGTAAACAAACACCATATTTGGTGCTCCTCATTGGGCTAGGATGGTGTATGGCGTTTTGTATGAGGCTTGTGGGTGTGGATGTGGGTTTGGGTTGGAGTTGGGTCTAATTCAATTGAGGTTAGGTCACCACATTAATTAATTCATAATTAATGCACCGATGTTTCTAATTTAATTTAATAACAATTCGGGGGTCTAAATTTGGTTGAACAAGGGTCATTGGTGTAGTAGGCTCAGTGTACAATAATAGCATGATCTAGGTTAGTCAAGATGGATCGAGGTGGGGTCTCAATTTCGATTGGAACGGACAACGAACGTAATTACACAATTTATTTAAATTACATACGGACGTTTGTAACGACTTTTGTGCGACTAAAATCAGGCACAAAAATCAATATCCAGGGTTTGTTCTAGGTTCAATATGATGGGTTAGCATGTCTAGGCCAAGTATGTGGAATTTGTTTTAGGGCAACAACTAGTGTAGTATCCTAAAATAACAAATCATTGTACAAGTATTATAACACTATATAATAATCTTAATTATACCTAGTTAACCCTAATTAGGCTAATTTAATTAATTAACCCTAATTTCTGGTCGAGGGGGTTTACACGTGACAATCTGCCCAAGGCATATGGCTACAGTTTTAATCGCATGCTATTGAAGGAGTCTTATGCAGCCACCAAACAAAAGAATATGTGGCACCAATAGCCCATCAGCACGATGGCTATAAATAGGAGCAACTTGAATATCCCAAAGGTCAACTTTTTTTGCTTCAAGAGAGAGAAGAGAAGAGAAGAGAGCACACCTCACTCATGCGTCGAATCATCAATGGAGTAAAGGAGCCGCCATAGCGCTCTTTATCCATCATCATGCCCCTGAATAAAAAAATTGTACTTAGATTATCTGTCTAGGACATATCTGTACTTTCTTCTATTTGTTATTAAAGAAATTAAATAAACATAGCAGAATAACTCTAGGGGGGATTTGGTAGATGTATCACTCAAGGCATACTCATGCTAAGCCCAAATTTTTTATAGGATGTAATACTTATCAGAGGTGGTATAATAGCTCACTAGTTTAATTCACCGAGGAAGGAGAAAAAAGCGTAGTTCAAGGGTGAACAATTATCTTCTCTTTAGGGACATAAATAAAATACAATTAAGAGGTAATATTGACCTGAATCATATTAGTTTACTACACTGGGGAGGAGAAGAAATAGTAGTTCAAGGGTGAACTAGTATCTTCTATTTTGAGGAATAAATAAAATATGATTCAGAGGTAATATGGACGTGAATCATATTATATTTATTGACTGATGAATAAACATGTGAGATTATTACCAACCCAACTGGGGATTGGGAATAGGATATCCTCAAAACAACTAGGTTTTAAGAATGGCTCATTTTTGCTGGAAAGAATCATTTAGATGATCTTAACGAGAGTGTTCCATTGGTTCTGAGTATTGTTCCACTGGAGAAATTTGAGGACCCATTACCTATGTCTTATTCAAAAATAAATATAGGTAATAGTTCGAGAGGACATGTAGGCTACGAGTTGTTAGGAATTAAACAAAATATATCTTGTTGTATATCTTATTTTAATCTGTTGGAGATAGAGAAGAATATGTCGTGCTTAGACATAATACTTCTAGAGAAATTTGTCATTGATAGGCATCATTATTAAATCTCCGTTGGGCTTAGCAAGCCTATAGGCTCCGTTGGAGAATATGGTCTCCACCACATAAGGACCTTCCCATTTAGCCTAGAATTTGTCTTTATTTTTATAGGTTATTATCGTAGGTCTTCTCACTGAAAGGACCAATTCACCGACCTGAAATATTCTTTCCTTAACCTTTCAATTAAAAGCTCTTCAAATGTGTGATTTGTATAGCTCAATACGCTGTTGAGCATGAAGATGCTTTTCATCCAAAGATTATAATTCTTGTAGGCATAATTGATCATTATTGTCCACTGTTAGCTCCTTAGTAATAGATATTTTGAGAGAAGGACTCAGGATTTAGAGTGAAAGGATCACTTCACATCCGTAGACCAGATAGAATGGTGTACAACCAGTTAGAGAACGAACTGTCATACGATAAGCCCATAAATATTCCCTGGGTTTCTTATTCCAATCGTATTTGTTGGATGAGACAAACTTTTTAAGGAGTTTGATTATGGTCTTATTGAAGGCTTCTTCTAAGCCGTTGGCTGCTGGATTGTAGGCCGTAGATGCCATATTCTGGATTTAATTCTTGTCACATAATCGATAAAATACTTGACTGGCAAATTATGGCCCGTTGTCTTGTATTATCCTTTTGGGAACACCAAAATGATAGATAACATAGTGTTTGACGAAGTTAATTATGTCAGACGTCTTAACTTCGATGAGTGGGACTGCTTCTTCCCATTTAAAGAATTAATCGATTATTGCAAGTATAAACCGATGTCTACAATAAGAAGATGGGTTAATTGGGCCAATAATGTCCACTCTCCAAGCATTAAATGGCCAGAAAGCAGCTGTAGGGTATAAGAATTCTTCTGGTTGGTGGATAAAATTAGCATAAATTTTACATGATTTGCATCAATGGACGTAGTCTACGGCGTCTGCCACCATGGTGGGCCAATAATAACCCATTCTCCAGAGGCGGTCTTATAAATTGGGACCCAAATAATATGCTCCACAAATGACATTATGAGCCTCACGGAATGATTGTTTTGCTTCCTGGTTGGAGAGACAACATAGTAGCAATCTGTCACTACCATATTTTCAGATTAGGACATTTATGTAATTTCACTATTTTGAATAATTATGTATTTAATTAATCTGCTGATTTTTTTTAAACTGTTTATATGTTGTTAGTTGTGTTTGGTTTAGGTCAAACCCTAGAACTCATTAGGACTAACCCTAATGACTAAACCTTGATTTGAAACCCAAATTCTAGAGAAACCCTAGAATTTCAATTTTAGGTTTAGAACCTCAAACCCTAGAATTGACTAAACCTTAGTTAATTAAATCCTTCATGACCTAACATAGGGGATTAACCTAATCCTATGCATTTGAAACCCTAAACCTAGTTTTTACTATAAAGGGGAGCCACCCTCAACCCTTTTTTCCTTCATGAAGAAAGAAACCCAAGCCTCCATTAGAAAAGTTATTTCCCCCACCCCAAATTCGGAATCAAACCCTAGGATTCCATCTTCCTCCTCCAAAGCAAAGGGAAACAGGGAGCTTGGGTCAAGGAACCTTGGGGAAGAAGAACCTTCATAGGGAAACCATCTCCCTATAGGTAAAATCCAGATTTTTCCCATTTTAATTCTGTTTTTCCCTTGTTGTTGGCCATTAGGAAACCCCCCTATTGTTTAGATTTTGATTTAGGGTTTTGATTTGGATTTTGGTGACCTACGTTGGATTTCCCCTAATTTCTTGAACCCTAACCCTAGGGGTTTGCATGTAGACTGATTTCATCCTCCAATCAATTTTAGGGTTGATTAGGGAGCATTCACTGTACAGTAGGTATTTGGAGGTTTTCCTGTGCAATCGGGTTCTGTGGAGTGCACTGGGCTGTGTGTTTGATTTTACTGTTCAGTCGGGTGTATTTTTTGTGCTGTGTGAGAATGTAGTGTGTGTCTTGTGTCCCCATGTCTTGGGGTGTCAGACAAGGTGGAGTTCTCAGTGTGCACAGTCGGGCATTAGTGTGAGTTAGGACCCGTGTGTTGAGCAGTGGGTGATTATGTATTAATGTAGTGTAGGATTGATGTTTGTGTTAGATCCCTGTGTAGACCAGTGTTTTGCCTGTGTGTTTGTAGGTATTTAAATTCCAGTTTGTGTGTATCCCTGAGAATGACTGTGAATAGCTACCCGAGTGTGTGTGTGTACTAGCACTGTGTGTGGGTGTCCCTGTTAGTGAGAGTGAATACCTGTGTGTTTCTCAGAGTGCCTAGGTGAAAATTTCTGTGTGTGAGTGATAACTTAAGTATCAATGACAGTGAGTGAGTACCATGTGTATGAATCTATGTGTAAGTGTCTCAATGAAACCAGTGTCTGTGTGCAGAATTAGGTATCAGTGGTTCAGTAAAATAGTTTCTCAGGTAGCAGTATTGGGAGAAAGGGGGGAGATTAGTGTATCAGTAATTTTTAGTGTTGTATCCTAGGTTCTTTTCAGATTTCATTACCTGTGTGTTAATTCCTGTGTCTTAGCTAGAAATAGGACTGTGTATCAGTATGTGAGGTATTATGAGAGTGTGGAACTGTGCCTGTGTGCAGCAGGGTTGAATTTTAGTGTAGAACCCTGTGTCAAAATGTATCAGTGAGTATCTTGGGTAAAATGTCAGTGTGAATCTAGTGTGGGTATTGAATTTCCTGTGTGTGTCAACCGAATAGTGTATCTGTGTGTTAGATAGCTAGGTGAGAGTGTCTCATATATTAATGTATAGATGAATGAATGAACCAATATGTGTATTCAATGCCAGTGTGAGTAAAACCTGTGTCTCAGTTTGTGATACCTGTGTGTTCGGTGTATTAATTCTTTATGTGTGTGTGCCTGTATAGTTCAGTAGCTAGTTTAATTTCAGTAAGGTTAGAATCCTGTGTGTACTAGCATATGTTTTAGGCCTGTGTACATCAGTAAACAGAATTCTGTGTGGGCTGAGAGTGAGGGACCAGTGAGCCAGTGTGTGTGTAGATGTGTAGCTGTGTGTTCTCAGTATCTGTGAATGTGTAGCAGTGTGTGTCAGGGTGATTCATGGACATGAGTGTTAAGTATCTAGTAATAAGTACAAGGTAGGAATGATACATATAGATACTAGACAAGTTATGGATTTTATATGTATAAGAGTTGTTATATATACTATTGACATATAGTATATAATAGTAGCTAATATTAAACTAGATACCTTGGTATGATAGAGAAGTTAACTAGTTTAGTTAAGTTTCATCCAAAGGGACTATTATGATATAAATGGACAAGTTTTAACTAAGTTGACTAGTAAACCTTAGATATGACCTAGAAGCCTCGCACTTAATTATTTAAACCTGTTATTTCCTTAATTCAGTACCTGACATTTATATTCCACAAATAGGTCATTGTGATCCCACTTTGGACATCGATCCTCACACTTTGCTCAGGACCACAGGCGAGTACATTCTCTGATTAGTTTTTTATTTATGATATCCCCTATGTTCACTATATCTAGTATAAATATCCATATTCTCGACATGCTGGTTACACGGATTGGTGTATACGGATCTTGTCATGAGATGTTATTCCTTGTTCATGGTGTAGCTTGTACAAGACTTGTTTCCTTGTTATCTTGTGCATGTACAGACACTGATTTCCGGGGAGATTTGCTACCTCCCTAGGGAATCCTGTGCCATAGCGTACCATGATTGGATCTACTATACCAGTCGGGGGTGGGGAGTATTTTAGTGTAGATATGTGATCATACCCAACTTTACATGAATCATAGATCACCCCACATCTCACGTCGGGTGCGGCCTGACCATTTACATGCTTCATAGCTGTTACGTGTGATTAGCCTGAACTCTACATGCATCATAGCTAACCAACGGTTAGCCTGACCTTACATGAATCATAGCTAATCACATGTAACCAGCCTGATCAAGTTCCCAAGCCGATCACATGTTAAAGCTAGTACTCACACACTTAGTCATAGGATTCTTGCTCGTTGACATATTGTTTCTTTTCCTGCATTTACTTACAGTATTTCCAGTAATTCCTTTTTGTACATTTCTCGTTTCTATACATGCATCTCGTATATTTCCATCTAGAACTGCTACATAGTTTATATCATTAATATAGAACTGCTATTTAGAGATGTACTTTGCTCCTTCCTGACTGGAAAATATTTTCCAGACTGTGACCTTAGTGGACTTGTTTCTGACACTTGGGGATTGGATGTTACTGATTACAGGTATGACTATTTTGTCGTTAGACTTGTCTTGTATTTCTTTGCTTACCTTGATATCTCATCGTGCTTTGTTTATGAGATTGAGTATCCAGCATTATTTTATGATATCCACGTCTCCTTATGGAGTTGGGTATTCTTGTGAGATGGATTAGATAGTTACTTGACCTAGACAGCGTTCTACCGTCGATGCTGCGGCGTAGGCTGGACGTACACACGACTCATGCCCAAATTTCGGGTGCGGGTCGTGACACAATCCATCATAAGAACGAAGATATAATATTTTGGATGAAGCATTATAGTAGAAACAGAGTGAGCGCCTTTTAATAGAGGTGGCTTCCTTCATATCTTTTGGAAGAATCCCATAAGCAGCGTAGTCTATAAAAGGTTCTCTCCAATCTTTATCCATTAAAGTTGAGGTTATGACGTAACTCTATTCAATATGCAAGTTATTCTTCGTACAGAATAACTCTCATCCCATTATCACATAGCATGTGACTTCAGTGCTTAGATAACCTATCTGAATCTTTAGTCATATCTTTATCAGTGGCTTACTACTTCTAGCATTGAAGCCTAGACTGGTAGCAGACAGGTTGTGCATTAGTATCTTCAATCCTCTCAACAGACTTTTAGGCATAATGCTGAGTAAAGAACTAGGGTCGATGAAAATCTGGTTCACCTTGATAGATCTGATGTAACCGGTATAGTATAGAGACCTGTTATGCCAAATATCTTTGAGTAGTATGTCATCTTGCGTAAAGGTGATATTTAGAATTTTTTCGATCACGCTGTGGCATTGAGGACTTGCTAATGGCTCTTAATCAGGAGTCTTGAGTTGAGCTAGGCATGAGTCCGCCTGTATCAGTGCTTCGCTCAAATCTTTACGAGTCTCCTTCGACAAACGAAGCAACTCGAATTTGGAGAGTCTAGTTGGGGTATTGGCTAGTTGTGCCAATATCTCAAAATTGTAGGGCTTTTTAAGTCCCTGGGGTACATTCTTCTTTAGTTAGTTGTTGGAGCGTACTTTCTTTTGCTTTTCTTTCTCTGCCATAGTAGGCTTCGAAGGATCAGGTTTGGCTGTAATCGGAACAACAAGAGTTGACAAAGTAGAAAGAGTGCCAGGAGCATCCTCTAGGACAGATTCTTAAGTCTTATGATAATCTTTGTCAGATCTGGTACCAGTCATAGCTGCTTCTTCGGGCATTGGAGAAGGAAGTACCATATTATAGGACTTGAGTTTCTTTTTATCCTGCCCTTTCTTAGAGTTAATCTGGGAGCTGGTTTTGTCGTAGCCCAATCACTACGGTATTTGTTGGATTGTCCTAGAAATTATAGAGGAATACGTCGTCCCTTGCCAAAGATCAAACCTTCAGCTTTCTGAAAATTATATCCCATATTTTGCATCAAGCATACAGATTTCTGGCTGTATCAATAAAATTGGGGATGATCTTCCTCATGCACTCGAGTTAAGGTTGACTCTCTACTGGTTTTAGGATGAGAAAGAGGAATTTATGTAGAAAAATCTTCATAAGCACTGCAGACCTTTTGCGCCATGTACAGCAGAAAGCTGCCAATCATGGACCATTGTCGGTATGACAAGCGAAGCTTGGTGGGGTAATATTCCAATTTTAAAATCTGATCTCGAAAGATACATCTTCTTGATGGAGATCTTGATCTCTGTTTGAATGAGGAGTTGTAGAAATCGTATTACATGATTTATACTTCTTACCCTTCTTAGATTTAGAGTTAGAAGATGATTCTCCCTGGTTCTAGTCTGATAGTAGATCAGGATAAATCCACATAATTTCTCCATGATCTGTGGTAAGGGGCACCAATTCCCCTGTTTGGCTTCTATAAGGTAAAAGATTTACAACTTTCATCGTAGCTCGAGGTATTGAGACGACGCAGTTCGGGACTTCTAATGTTGGAAAGTCACCGAATTGAAGAGACACCATATTGGCAGTGACTGCCTTTTCTTTGTTATAAAGTATGATAGCTTTAGCATCTATCAACTATTGTATGTTCCTTTTTAAGACATAACAAGCCTTGGTAGGGTGACTTATGTATCGGTGGTACAAGCAGTATCTCGAGTTATCTGTTTTGATAATCGCATTTGGTTGCTTGACTTCAGGCAACTGCAACTTGTTGGTTTTTATCAAACATTCAAAAATGCTGGGGATATCACTCCCATTGAAGGAATATTCTTCCTTAGGGCTGGAGGACTTCGGAGGTTTTGTGCTGGAGGAGAGGTGGGTTGATTCGACAGATTTATTGCCAAGGCCTCCTTTTCTTTGATGTTGCGATTATTTACACTATTGGAGAGACACTTTCCTTCAGTATTGGTCATTTGTAACCCCAGATTATGTGCCATTTTTGTATTTTCTTCAGCATCTTCGACCCCAATGATGAACGTCGTCCAGTCTTAAATTTGAGTTGTACCTGTCCAGAGCCCTATTATAGGTTGTAGGCTCTTTTTGTATTAGTTGATGAATGCACAGTCTAGAATATTGGGGGGTAGCTTCAGGCTTTCCTGTCTGAAATGTACCATAAATTCACGAGCGGATTTCTTCTCCTTCTGTTTGATATCAATGAGTGAATACATTACCATATCCATACCTCCCTCGTAGAATCATGAGAGAAAAACATATTTCATATCATCAAATAAAGATATGCAGTTATTAGGTAATATGTGATACCAATCGTACTATGTCGGCTAAGCATCCCATGAATAATCTGGTAAGGAGAGCATCCCTTTTTGTAGATGAGCCATCATCATATTGAAGTAATGTATATATTGGCTTGGTTATATTCTTCCTTTAAACAAGACTATCGATTGGGGCTTGTACTTAGGAGAAAACAAAATATTATCCCAATACGAAGGATAATGTTGTTTCTCCCAAAACATGTATAGTTGGTCTTTTTTCTTTAGAACATCGACCTGTGCACGCAACTCTCGGATCACTTCGAGAGGATCTTCTGTTCGGAGTGGTATAGCTGACTGATGAGATCCTAGTTGAACAGGAATAATTAATGGCGGAGATCTACCCCCAATATTGAGAGGATAAAGAGTTGGCACTGCTGACTATTGGTTTATAACCGCTTATGGATTTGTGTTATCCGGTAGAGGTGTTATCCCAGGAGTAGGCTGTGGAGGTGTGAATGAAGTCACTTGGATTGGTGCTGGTATAGCAGGATGTTGGGCTATCATTATTTGATGCATATTTTATATCATGGTGTGCATATCCCTAAAAGCGACCTGTAATAAACTGAAGCATTATTTAGTAGTTTCTAATAGAGAAGCGTCTTGTTCATCACCGACGAAATGAACACTCGCATCCCTGTATATGACAGAGGAATTGGTAGAAAAAATAGTGTAGTTAGAGTTTACACTGTCAGTTTCATAATCAAGGGGATTGCTACCCCAGCTTCGGATTCTGAGGAATGGGTATTCTTGTGATGAATGAGCTCTCGTCTTCGAGAACGAGTATTCTCGTATACTCCTTTAAAGGAATTGATGAGTTGGTCAAATCTCCTTTGACTGAATGTTCTTGAGGAAATCCATCTTGGTTATCTTCTACCATGAGGAAGATGAGAAGCCATATATGCTGAGTTAAAGAGCGGTTCATCCTTGTGCTCCTAGTTGTCAACTTGCTTTGTGCGTTGTGTCTTAGGAGACATAGTGTAAGTCAATCGGTCAAACACAGACCGTTTTGCTGATGCACAGCAACATTCAATTACAACTCTATGACAACTATAATGATGTTAATTATGAAACACCATTGTAGTTTTATAAGGGTTCCTCTCCTTATACTTTTGTACAATAAGCTCACATAAATCGAGAGAGAAAAGAGAAGAGAAAGAATAGGGTAGGCTCTACCTCTTTACATGAGTTAGATTAAATCTTTTGTGCACATTTTTGGTCCCTTGTATGTAGAGTGATTTATTGGCTTAATTTATAAGTGATTCATCATATCTAAAGTTCTTACCCTTCAGAGAGAAGAGGAGGTTGTCTTTGATAGTCTTCTTCTGCACACGCACATAATCAGCATGATCTTGACACACAATCTGTGGCACAAACAAAGTTGGCATAATTTGTCTGTGCGTATTTAATTTTGCACGAAGGTCTTGGCTTGGAGCGTGAGTGACGCATAGTCTTCCATCTACAGTGCGCATAATCAAGATATTAAGAGAATGATTCTCTCTGACTAACACATTATTTGTGTGCTGATTGGTTTGGACAGCAGTTTCCATGCCTTGCTTGTCTCACATATATTGGTAAATATGCGCGTTTTGAGGAGCTTTGGTATGAATCACCCCTTACTCAAAATTGCACGACTTTCGATAATTGTATCCCTTGTTCAACGCAAGGGATTCAGAAGCTTGGATGGAGATCACCCTTTGCTTGAAGTTGCGCGAGTTGCACGATTATTAACCCTTGTTCAATGCAAGGGAATTATCCACCATGACATTGATCTGAACAGATTTGATAAGGGAACTCTCGTCGATCAGAATGCTCTGTCCTTTGTTGTCACTACCATATTTTCTAGGAAAGAATATTTTGGTTATTTCATCATTAATTAGTTATTGTGTATGTTAAATATTTATTTATTGTATGATTTAATTATTTTTGGATGTTATATTATGTTTTGGACTTGTTAGTGGACCTAACTAGATTAGAATTGATTCATAGACCAACATTTATTTTAGTTAGACTAGAGCCCAACATCTTAGCCCATTTTATTAAGTTGATAATTTAATTAGTCAAACTATTAGGAATATAACCTTCCTTCCTTAATATTTTTCTTCCTGACAAGCCCCAAGGGGTATATTAGACTTTATCCATTGTTTGGAGGCCAAGGAAGGGGGCCGGCAACCTAAGATGGGGAGACTCCCTCTCCTCTTCTTGTTTCATTATACTTTAGATCTAGAATTGTTCTTCCCCAAATTCCCTTTATCCCTACCCAAATCCCTATCAAATTCCTTTCTAATTCATCCCTACTTCACCATTAGAGACTTCAGAAGAAAGGAGGAGGCAAGGATCTACAATTTGAAGAAATTTGCACAAGTTGGGACTTCTTTGTGTTCATTGGAGACTTACATTGGAAATTCATCTCCCAATAGGTATAATTTAGATTTTTCTTGCTTAGTAGACTCTAAATATGTAGTTTGATCATTAGGAAACTACCTATATACTAGGATTACCTATAGGAAGAAGAATTGACTACTAAGGATCCCTATTTTGGAAGTTATAGTATGTTTTGTGCCCAACTTGGAGGAAATCCAAGATTGGTGCACCATGTATTTGTCAATAGGTCAATTAGACCAAATTGACATGTGTTTGATTGTGTAGGTCTAGTATCGTATCCATAAATGGAAACGTGTAGGCCGTATAATTATAATTTGGTGATACGGGTTGATTTGGGGGTTTTTTCTTTGACTCGAAAGTTTGAGCATGCTACATTTTGACACGGACACGTAGTTGAGTAGCTAGCTCTTTATATTGTTCATAATTATGATTCTAGATTTACTCGTATTCTTCATGATATATTTGGTGTTGTGTTAGAGCCGTATCTCAAGCGTATCATATATTAAGTGTGATACGGGTGCGATGCACTCCACATGTTTGTTGTATTATGCTCTACTCTATTTAGTGTTGATTATGACTATATATATATATATATGTATATATATATATATATATATATAGAATATAGATATGCATTGGTTATGATTCTACTAGGTAAATCAGTATGTATACTATGTATATATAGGTGTGGACTGTTTTGAGTGTTTGGACTGATGGGGGTTTACCCGACTGCTGTGGGGGAGCATTCAGGTCTGGTGAGGACTTATTTGTGGTATTATATTGATGAGATGGAGAGTTGATATGGGGTTTGCAGTACAGGCTTGCTCACTGTGCAAGTGTAACATCAGTAGTGAGATGGGGGAACTGTGCATATCTATGCACAGTTGGGTTTGTGCAGGACTGTGCACACAGTATGAACATCAATGTGAGGTCTGGTTCTGAGCTGTGTTCAACATGTTAGGAGCTTCTTTACAGTAGCAGTAATACGATAACGTGGGGGCTGTGATGATGGTTAAATGAGTTAGTTAACATTAAGTTAGAGATATATATTAGTGAGTTAATATATATAGATTGGCATATATATATGATGTTAGTTGATAAGTTAAGTTATGTTATATTAGATATATATGTTAGTTATTAGATGATGTATCTTTAGATAATAACTGTTGGTGTAACTGTTAATGGTTTTAAGTTAGCTTGTTAACTTTGATTAGCAAATTGTTAGATTGGTATTAGTTAGATAGTATTTGATATGTTAGAAGTTAAGTATTGTTAGTTAGTGGTTATGAGTGGTTTAGTGGTTATGAGTTGTTAACTTAGTTAGACGATATTTAGTTATATAAGTTAGTGTGTGTATATATATATGTTGGTATATCTATATACTTTAGCTAGTAGTTAAGTATTAGATAGATGGAATGTTAGTTTAAGTACTACCTTGTGATACCAAATTAATTGTTAGTTGTTAGGTTAACTCAAGATATTGGGTACTTAGTGTCAAAAGAGGATGCAGGTAGTGTAATACCGTATTGGCTCAAAGCCAAGGTATCCATTTAGTGTAAGTTTAGCTAGGAGAGACTAATATATATCATACTTGTATATCATAAAGTATTTACGTATATATTATTTACGTATCTTATGATAAAAAATAGTATTGATATCCTAGTATCCTAGTATAGCTAGTATAGCTTAGATACATAGTGTATGGACCCAATATCCTAGAGATGGACTCATACAATCTAGAAATAGATAGTCTGAGTAGTTTAACCTAGAGTTGACCTAGTTGACTATTTTGACTTAGATTTGGCCTAATGAACTAGATTTGAACTAGTTTAATTTATTTTCATGCCAAAACCTTGTATTGATGTAATATTTTATATTTAGGTCTCCGAGGCTCCATTTCGGACATCTTTGATATTGTTCGTCGGATTCCAGGCAAGTACATTCTCTGATAATTTTTCGCTTAGATATCCTCTATGTTTCTTGTATTTAGTGTAGATATCCTTGATTTTCCTGACACTTTGTTTCACAGATTGGTATTCTTTGATCCCATCATGAGAGGTTATTTCTGGTAGTTCCTGGCGTATTTCTTATGTGAGCCCATTTATTCTTGTACATGTGTATTTACTGATTCATGAGAAGATTAGCTCCCTTCTCATAGAATTTTGTGTCATAACGTGTCATGGATTGGATCCACAAAACCAATCAGGGGCAGGGAGTATTTAGTGTAGATATGTAATCATACCCCCGCAGTTCTTGTTTTCTTTGTATAGTGTTACTCATATACCGCACGTATGATTAACCAGGCCCGTGGTTCTTGAGCAGTACCCAAGCCGATCACATGTTAAAGCTAGTACTCACTCCCTTAGATAATTATATATCTTTATTTTAATATATGATGTTCGTACCTCTTTTATATATTTCCAGAATTTTATTATTCTTTTATATTTCTACCATGCTCTATTCATCTTCTATATGCTTTCATTTTACTGCTATATAGTTTTTATCATTTAATGGAACTGCTACTAGAGGTGTACTTTACTCTTTTTTTGACTAGATATATTTTTTTTTAGATAACACTAAGGACTGGTATCCCACTCACTGCGGGTCTCAGGACGTAATTGGGTTAGAGCTAGGGGTTGTGGCTCAGGAGGGACTCATCCCGGAAGAGACAGACGATACTTTACCAGTAGCTTAGTAGATAGGCTTATATTGTACTAGATTTGTCTCCAGATTTCGATAGTTAGTACTCTTTTATATTTGGTGACACATTGGATATTATTTCGGTCTTGAGAGTAGCATCTTGACTCTTCAGTTCTTATATCATATTCGTGTGATTATTCCATCTTATAGTTCTGTGATTGAGTATCCATATTTCATTGGTGGCATTATATAACTTGATTATCATTATTGTTAGATAGTATAGTTTATCCAACCAACGTTCTACCGCCGATGCTGCGACATAGACTGGACGTACCGACATACTCATACCCTTATACCGGGTATGGGTTGTGACACTTGTTGGCAGTAACTTCAGGATATGCATAACGAGGCTTGGGCACCCACACTTTGTGAATTTTTTCTTGACTTGAGTGCTGATAAGGGACGGGCACTACCCCCCAGAATGGAGCATTTCTTTATATGCATATTGGTCGAACTTCATGACAAAGGTCTTCAGCGTCGAGCAGACCAAAGTAGTATCGAGTTGATCTATCACCTTCTCATCAAAGGAGAAGGAAGTCCCCAGCAGATTCGCCATCCTTGTTTGCGAGAAAATATTTATACGAAACTTTTGTGTTACAAACTATTGAAAAAAAGAAAAGTATAAATAAAGATCCTAAACAAAAATCTAAGTACTATTGATTCTTTGATTTTGTGTAAGTATATCTATAGAGATATGATCTGCTGACGATCACTCCTTGGACTACTCAACGGTAAAGAAATTCACACGTAGACAAATAACTGACACACAACAACGAAGAACTCAATGGAATGCTGTGAACAACTTTGTCAGTTGAATAATAGGATAGCTTTGGCATAGGGGTAAGTAAAAGCTTCTATTTCTATCACCCTGCTCTTGAACTTTGAAGTCTTGAATATTGCTGCGAACAACTTAGGGAGTTGAATAATAGAAAAGCTTTCCTACAGGGGTACGTAAAAGATTCTATTTCTTTCGCTCTGCTCTTAAATTTCGAGGACTTGAGAATTCTATCTCCTTTCTCTCTATCTCGGTGTGTGCTCCTCTTTGTGTAAGTGTAGGTAGCTCCCTCTGTATATAGGTATGTATGGGTATATCTCCCGATATGTACTATGTTGATCGATCTCTTTCTAGGTTGCAAAGAACATGTATTTATAGAGCTTATGAGAGGTTATGAGAATGTGTGCACACTTTGCACAGTCAATACTGTTTTACCATTGTGTGCGTACTTTTAGTGGACTAACATTCCACGTTCTACATGAGTGGGTGCACAACTTGTTGCCTGCTTGATACGTAGCTTCCTATTCGAGGAAAGCATAGGTCATGGGGGACAATTATTTGTACACCTTTCAAGAGAAGTACGGCATGTATAACACACACTTATAACTGCTTACTGTTGGTGGATACCATGAGAATTTTAGAAGTCATCTGGAGACTGGCGTATTTTTGAAGAAGTGGCACTACGGTACACTTTTGAGAGGAGTAGAATTGCGGCACACTTTTGAGATGAGTGGCACTGCGGCACACTTTCGAGAGGAGTAGCACTACGGTGCACTCTTGAGAGGAGTGGCACTGCGGCATACTTTTGAAAAAGCGGCACTACGGCGCACTTTTCAGAGGAGTGGCACAGTTGTGCACTTTTGCAGCAGTGGCACAACGGCGCACTTTTGAAGAGAATGGTACTGCAGCGCACTTTTGAAGAGAATGTCACTTAGGTTGGGTGGCTAAATGATAACCTGGGTTTTCGTGCTGCCGCTCCGCTGTAATGATGACTTTTAACTCTTCAATTTCTGCATATATCAGCTGTCAGTCTGCTGCATTAAATGCTAGAGAGAGAGACGGTCGTTTATATCCATCTTTCGTGGTATGAAAAAAGTGTGCCACTTTTTAGCCCTCGGAATAATGCACCATACTCTGAAATAATAGAAAGTGTGCCAAAATAGAAAATGTGCATCTCTCTTCTGGAATAAGTAGAAAATGTGCCATTCTTCTACTTGTTGGTTCTTTCTGTAGGAAACTGCGCCATCTGTCTTAACTATACTTTTTATGCTTCCATATCTTTGTAATTATATAGACCATGATCATAGTGCATGATATTATAGACCGTGCATCATGATTTATTTTTTATAACGTCTCATGATTTGGATTTGTGTACTAGTCAGGGGCATGGGAAGTATTAGTGGATATCTGATCATACCTTATAGCCCGTGCTGTAGTGTAGCCTGTGACAACTAGCCAAGCATTCATTACACGTATGATTGAGCTAGTTTCCTTTATTTATAGACCGTACTAGGCCCAAGCCGATCACATATATTACTAATATTTTAAGTCACTTATTGTTATAGTTTTTTTTACTTCTAGTTATTTACAATGATGATTCCCATCATATTGCTCTTGGTTATTTCCATTACTTGTCGTGATATTCTTTTATCGTGATGTTTACTATCTCAGTGACTCTCTATCATTATTTTTTATTGTTATTACTATTTCATAGCTTCTGACATTTATTTGAACTGCTATTGGGTTATACTTTACTCTAATCCTGACTGGATATATTTTTTATATAATTAGTTAGTGGACTGGTGTCCTACACATCATTGCCCATAGTACGATGAGCTTTCTAAGATAGCACTCATATTACTGGAGGATCTAGTACCCGCCGTTGAGGAGGCTCTACTAGTATTAGCAGACACTTAGCTAGTTTTTCTTATTGTACTGGATATGTCTCCAACTTAGACATTTGGAATATTATTTAAATTTAAGACTATTTATATTTTGTTAATAGACTATTAGACTTAGATATTCATTATAGTTTGTGACTCTTGTGATTTATATTCTTCTATTTGATATTGTGTCATTATCTTTCTCTTGTTATTATGATTGAGTATTGATTATCATATTATATTGTCATCTTGTCCTTCGTATATAGTTGAGATATCATTGACCAGTTTTATATATTATTGTGTAAGATGATTAGATAGTATTATTGATCTAGACATCGTTCTACCGTTGATGCTATAGCGTAGGCTGGACATACCCACGTACTCGTGCCCTCACACCGGGTGTGGGTCATGACACATTTTGTGGTGGCCCATGCAGGTCAGTCTTTGCAATTATTATGATATTGTGGTAGTGCAACTGCTTAATTGTACTATGCGAGCCTGTGATAGGATATAGGATATAGGATAAGAGAATACTTAATCATAAACTAGGATTTCTTGAAAGATTTCTGGGATAACCCTTGAGAATCTTACTATAAACTCTAATTTAAAATATATTTTTACTTATTTTTGTTTACCCTCACTTGATCGATGTTGAATTTGATTCTTGATGTTCATTATTGTCTTTCATTCTTATATCGAGATAAATTTTATGGACATAATTGAGGTATATTCTGATATATATTTTGATGAGGACAGTGAGAAAGGTAACCGTCTGTCTTGGTTATGGAGCCTAGAGTTTATCGCTGCCATACTAGCTGGCATGGCAGAAATATAGAGACATGATTTTGGATGTACATATCTTAGTTATGGAATTTAGAGTTTCTCGTAGCTATACTAGTCGGCACAGCGAGAATTCTAGAAAATATGATTATAGAGATGCATACCTTATTTATGGACTATTGTTTATCGCAGCTATGCTTACGGGCGTGACGAGGATTCTGAGTAACAGGATTTCGGATAGACGTGTATGATTATCAGATTGTATCTTTAATTGGTTATTAATATATTATCTCTATCATTCAACCTTGTTATCATTGAGTTTTGTTTCATCACCATACTAGCACAGGATAGAGATATCTTTAGTTCCTCTAGTTAGTTTCTTATATAGCTTCACCTTCATTAGTTCCTGAGATAATAGATCTAAGGTTGGTGTCACAGTATAGTTAGTGATTGGTACCTTGGTATTAGAAATAAAAGAGTTGTGAGAGAGAGTAACATACCCATTGGTGATTCTAAGTATTGGTAACATGTCATCATGCATATTTTAGATGAATATATGTTTATATAGTTGAGAGATCCAAGTATCAATTGAATATCATAAAAATATTTTGAGTATTATTGCGGCCTCAATATTCTATTGGTGCATGACATTTAGCCATGTGGAGAATGTGTATTCATAAGATGTATTAGTGAGTGTGCCATGATAGAGTGGTACCCATAAGTGTATAGGTAAGTGTGAAAGTATTAGTATGTATTGTGCTAGGTAATAGAACTTGTGTTATATGTTGGGAATTGTGTATTAGTATGGGTAGATATGAGTGCATAGGTATGTGTCTAGTATTGGTGTATCACCTAGTATATGGGGGTGTGAATGTGTTTATGAGTGATGTAAGTGAGAGCATGAGTAGTAAAGAAAAGTACAAGTGTGGGTGTTTTATGAGTATCATGTAATGGGAGTTTAGTATCAGAAGTATCAATAGTATGCCAGAGGGAAGGTTAGTATTATGCAGGTACATAGAGTATTAAGTGCACTAATTGAGGATAATTATGGAGTTAGTGAGGTGCCAAGAAAGTGTAAGTCTTTGGTGTATCAGGTTTAAGATGAGTATTATGTGGTATGTGTAGTGTATCAACTTAGTATCAGTGAATATCTTGAGAGTGATAGTATTAGTTAGTGTACCGATGTAATACTGATATAGAGTATGTTTTGGAGTAGGAGTATTGATGTTCAAGGTAGGGAGAATAGGAGGAGTAACTTGTGTGAGAGTAAGTTCAGTGGGTAGAAGTATCTATATATGTTTATATTTATACCAAGGTATAGGTGATTGGACTAGAGGAATTGTTATATATCAGTATATTGGTTAGTATCAGGATACCAAGATAGGAGAAGTATTTGTGTCCAGATACAGAGCATCTTAAGTATCAGAAGCATTCAAGGTATGGGTAACCTAGTGGTTAATGTAATAGATATAGAAGAGATCCTTGAGTACCTTAGTAGGAGAGTATACCATAAGTGTCATGTATAGGAGTTAGTGCCATGTGATAGATAGTGTCAAAAATTTGGATAGGTATCTTATAGATAGTAACTTATAAGTCTTGGTATAGTATCCTAAGTGGTACGTGGTACTGAGTTAAGTGTATCCATGGTCTAGAAACATAGCATATCATTAGTATTAGAAATGGTAACCATTAATATTAAGTATTTTTGCTATATTAATGTTTAGTGAATAACTGGAGTAAGTATCAGAGATAGGTAAGGAGTCTAGTTAGAACACCTGTGGCACCGCAAATGTCCAGCATTAGCAGAGGGAGACACCAGAGCAAGGCAGAGCTTTTGCGATGACGGTCGGGAGACCGACGCTACAGGTGATAGGTTAGAAAGTTATCTTCTCTCTTCCTATCCTTTTTTCCATCTATTGATTTGATTGATTCCTTAGTACCTTATAGTTTTTTTAGTAATTTTTTGCTATATAGTTAGTATAGTAAGTAGTATACTCTTTATAGATAATGCAATATCATGACAAATAGAGACCATAACCATATACGTGTGGATGCTCTTTTTAAAAAAAAATTATATTGTATGATTTTAGGTAGGACTTCCTTAGACCATGACTAGATAGGGTTTTGACTATGGTGAGGTTTATGAGTAGGTTATGACCGTTAGAAGAGAAGAGATGATATGTGTGAAGGACACCCTATCTTTGAACCGTGAGATATTCTTTCATTCGTAACAACTTTTACCCTTAAATTTTGAGGACAAAATTTTTCTAAGGGGGGAAGGATTACAACTACCACTTTCCACTATAGGAGTATTTTGGTAATTTTATATATTATTAAAAAAAATTTATATTATTTTATATTAGTGATTGCCTAGAATTATATTAGGGTTAGTTATTTGCTATCTAATTAGAATTTACAAGTGTTAGATGGTGCTAATTATTGTTAGTCATGACTTTAGTAATCAGAATTAATTAAGTTCAATTGTCATAAAAAAAATATTCCTCTTGGTTGTAGAGATTCTTTTCTTTAGTTAATTAGATTCCATTCATGATAAATAGAGAGGGACAAACTTGATATTTTGGCATGACAAAATCTTACTATAAGAGATAAGTTTAATTTAGGGCTCATCCATTCATTTTATTTCACTCATTAGACTCATTTTTCCCAAAGCTTCTTCCTTCCTATGCAAACCCAATTCTCTACCAATTCCACTCAATCAACTTTCAATTCCACTCATTCTCACCATCATGAAGGCCTGGAGCATTAGAGAGCACAAAGAAATACATAGGAGTGGAGCTTGCTAGGAGATAGTGTCCGACTCATCCCTACCGTATCCAAATTCAGAATTCTCCAAAGAGGCTACCAAATCACTAGGTAATTCTCTCAATTTTATCAAATTCATGGTTAGGAATACCCCTTGGTCATATAGGAACCTTCCCATGGTTAGATTTGACTTTCCAATGGTACATCTAGGCACTCGGAGCCCTCAACTTGGTAGATCTAAGTTGGTGTCATGATTTTGGGACTCAATTTGAGGAAAACCCCAATTGTGTCCATTGAGTGTGTGTATTGTATTCTAATGAGGACTATTAATCTTTATTTGATGGTGTAAAGGTATTCTTGTGTCCAAAATTGGACATGTAGAGTCCATATCATGATACACCATGATATGTATATGTAAATTTAGTAAATTGGGTGTATACATGTGTTCTTTTATCCAAAATAACCCAAATTCGTCATAGTATTCAGTCTCGTTTTTAGCAGCCACAGCAACTTAAAAATGCCATAACACTTAACTCAGGACTCTGATTAATCTTCCTTTTTTAAAAGAACCGTATCAAAGTTAGCTTTACAAATTTATAAATTAATAGGCCAAATTCATTTTGGAACTTTCTGTTAATTTATTTCAGTGTCAGGTGTCCGAATGACGAACGTTATTTGGTATTTTTATGATTTTGGGAGCTTTCGGACATTTAAAGTTTTAAAAAGCTGATACGAATGGATATGATATATTTTAACCCTCGAATTTATTGAATATGTCTAATAGGTACAGTATTGGTTATAAGTAAAGAACTGACTATACGAGATGGGCATTTTGTGTATTCTATGGGCCTAGTTAGTATGGATATCAAGTGAGTGTAGGTATCATAGGTTGTCAAGTAAATATATATATATATATATATGTGTGTGTGTGTGTGTGTGTGTGTGTGTGTGTGTGTGTTACGTAATAGGTGCTAGTTAGTGTGTGTGTTAGTGTTGATACAAGTGGTTATCAAGTGAGCCAAGTATAGGTAAGTTATGTGTTAAGGTATTAGAGTTTGGGGCAAGGTACTGGTGTGATACTTGGATACCATGAGGATATTGATATCATGACTCTCATGTATCATGAGTGGGGGTAAGTGAGTATTGGGACTTGAGTAAGGTATTATATTTGGTATCAAGTATTAGTATTAGAGTTAGTTGGTAAGTATTTAGAAAGATAATGTATTGGCCAAGATACTAAGATATTGGGGATTATAACTAGGTAATGAGGAATATCAAGATATCAAGTGCCAAGAGTACGGTGAGTATCTTGGATGTAAGATAAGTATAGGTTATGGTCATGGGTTAGTGTCTTGGAGGTTGATATAATATGATACTTAATGTGGTACAATGTACAAACAAGTGGGATATGTGTAGGGTAAATTAGAGATTGGTATCCTAAGATATATCAAGGTATTTAGAATACCAAGATAGCAAAATATTAGAACTTGTATAAGGTAATAATATGATACTAATTGAAGGTTATGATATTAGGTATTGGATTAAGATACCAAGATAAGGGTATTGTGTAGCTTGGGAAATAGGTTAGGTACCAAGATATGAGTTAAGGTATTGGATATTGGTCAAGGTAATGGTATTAGCTAAGGTATTAATCTAGAAACTATTATGATACGAGATAATATATTATGGTATTGGTAAGGTAATGAGGTAATACTAAGGTATTGGCTAGGTATTATGTGTCAGACTAAGTTATTGTATATATTAGTATATTTATATAGTATATATGAAATTATTTTATCATTGCTAACTAGTATGACTTTAAACCTAGTATTAGCAAAGTACTGACCCATAGTTAAGGTATTTGAGATACGGGCTAATATTTTAGGTAAATGTGTGATACGGGTTAAGATACCATGATACGGGATAATATAAATAGCTATAGGACAAGGTATTGACCCTAGAACTAAGCTATTGACTAATAATTAAGGTATTTGAGATACGGGCTAAGGTATTAGGCAAATGTATGATACGAGTTAAAATACCATGATACGGGGTAACGTAAATAGCTATAAGCCAAGGTATTGCTAGAAATTATAGGTAAAAGTATATATTAGAGTAATATATGCTAAAAATTTATTAGTATAGCCTAGAAATCTAGTATTGGTCTAGCATTAACTAGTATTGACTAGTTTGACCTAGTTAGCACCTAAAAACTAAATAGTGACTTGTTAAGACCTAGTATAACTTTATAAATCTTGTAAATTGGTAAAATAAACCTAGAAATTAAAAAATGACCTATTTTGACTATGTTGACCTATATTGACCTATTTTGACTATGTTGACCTATATTTGACATAGTTTGACCATATCTGACCTAGTTTGACTTAGTTTGACTTAGTTGGACCTAGTGTTAACTTAGAGACGTAGTCTCAAACTAGTAAAGCATGTTTATGATTTCAAAAAACTGTTTGACTTGATATTTTCATATTTAGTTCTTTAAGGCACCGATACAGACACGGTTTAACATTTATTGCTCTAGACCACAGGCGAGTACATTCTCTGATAGTTTTCTTATTTGATAGTCTATATGTTACAGGTATTTAGTATTGAGATATTTGATTCTTGACACATTGATATTTACACGGATTGGTATACTTGGATCCCCATCACGGGATGTTATTGTTCATGATTACTAAGTGAATACCATGTTATTCTTCTTTATGAATCAGTGATTACTGTAATATCTTCGTGATTATATAGACCAAGATCATCATGCATGATATTATAGATCGTGTATCATGATTTATGTGTTATAACGTATCGCAATTTGGATCCGTGTACTAGTCGGGGGCAGGAAAAGTATTAGTAGATATGTGATCATACCGTATAGCTCGTGCAGTAGTGTAGCCCGTGACAACTACTCAATCATGCATTACACGTGTGTTTGAGCTAGTTTCCTTTATTTATAGACCGTACTAGGCCCAAGCCTATCACATATCTTACTAATATTTTAAGGCACTTATTATTATAGTTTTACTTACTTTCAGTTCTTTACAGTGATAATTCTTATCGTATTTCTCTTGGTTATTTCTATAACTTGTAGTGATATTCTTTTATTGTAATTTTTACTATCTAAGTGACTCTCCATCATTTATTTTTATTGCTATTACTGTTTTATAGCTTCTGTCATTTATTGGAACTGCTATTGGGTTGTACTTTGCTCCAATCCTGACTGGATATATTTTTCAGATAATTATTTAGAGGACTGGTGTCCTACACATTACAGCCCATAGGACGGCGAGCCAGCTGATATAACACCCTTATTACAGGAGGATCTAGTACCAACCGTTGAGGAGGCTCAACTTGTGTTAGCAAACACTTAGCTAGTTTTCCTTATTGTACTAGATATATCTCCAGCTTAGACATTTGGCATATTATTTATATTTGAGACTATTTGTGTTTTGTTGATAGACTATTAGACTTGGATATTGGTTGTAGTTTGTAACTCTTATGATTTTCATTCTTCAAAAGAGGTCGTGTGGTGGGTTCAACTTTCTTCTTCTTATAAGGTATAAACTTTCTTCAAAACCCATAAAGAATTTGTATAAACTTTCTCCAAGAATTTGTATAAACTTTCTTTAAAACCCACTCTATTCTTCTTATATTTCCATTATTGACTACAACCCAAAGAATTCCCTAGCTTCATTAACTTCATGTGGTGGGTTAAACTCTCAGTGCACTGTCAGCAGTAACCTAAAGAAAAGAATAAAGCAAGAAAGAAGGGAAGAGGGAGAAAGTATTTTTCAAAAGAAAGAATGAAAGGAAAGAAGCAAGAGAGGAGAAAATAAGAAGAAAACTTGCAGTAGGAGACGAGAGGTTCTACTCGATTGGAAGGGGAGATCAGGTTCTTAGCCGTAGATAAGCTTAGACACGCGGAGGACACGCCATTGGTACGATCTCGGTCGCGATTGCCGACTCAGATCGGTGCTCGAAAGAGGCCGTGCGCCTCGGGTTTAAGTGCGGTGCAGTGATCTGACCAAGCGAGTCCAATGGTAAGCAGATCCAGATGCGAAGACGGAAGCGGACGGTGTCACTTCTGCCGGAGGAAGAGATCAAAGTACAACCATCACAGCTGGAGCTACTTCGCGTCGAAAAACCTCAGATCCGGCATAGATCTGAAGAATAAGGTCAGATCCGGTCGGATCCATGAAAGGAGTATCGCGAGGTCAAGTAGCGGTCTAGAGTCGGACATGGACACGAGGAAGAAATGCCAGCGGAGCACTAGTCAAAGGAAGCTACGACAGAATTCGAGCGCAGGACACAGAAAATTAAGGTTAGGATTTCCTTTGTCGTCTTTATCGTGTCCTCGGGGTCGGACCCGGGAACACGAAGAAGAAAGATCTAATTTTTTTGGTTTTTGTGTGTTCTGAATAAGTGTCGTGTCAGACATAGATGTAAATTGGAGTGTATCAGAAAGGGAACTTTTTGTGTAGACAAATCGGGGTCGAACCCGAGGTTGACACAGGATAGACAAAAAATCCTAGAAATTTGACAGGATCGTTTGTGTCACAGGTATTCGAACATAGCGATTGTTATGAATGGACATAGGAGAAATGGTTCGGGTCTGGATCTTGAAAATAGAGGGGAATGGGTTTGGGCAGAGTATTGGGTTTGGGCTTTGGATTTGGAATGAATGTAAATTTAGAATTTGGGGGGTATTTGTCGGTTTGGGCTTGGCCCAAGACATATGGATTTAGAAACTTCTCGAGAAATAATTAGTTATAACTAATTAACTATTTTTTCAACTAACTATTGTTTATATCTAGAAACGTATCTAAGATTTCATTATTCAAACAAGCCTTCCATTTCATGCTTCAGTCCTAATATTATTCGTGAGAATCTATAAGATCTGAATGTTCAATATTCATCTATACACATTAGTCTGTTGTTGTTTGACACTGGTTTAAATCCTAACCACTTTCATATTTATTTTATTGATTAAACAATCCAATAAATGAAGTCAACCAAAGAGACCAACCATTTTTACACAACTGAGAAGCCTAAGAATAGGATGGAATGGCTCCATGGTGTCTTGGTCCGGACAATTGGCTCTCTCTCTCTCTAAACAATAACTAAATATTATAAATTTATTCTTCCAAATAATTCTGGTACTATTCTTCTATATAATTATACATATTATACAAAATTCTTTTGAGAATTTTTTACTATTAATATCTTTAAGAAATTTTCTAATAAAACTTATAAGAGAATAAAATAATTTTGAATAATATATTTAAATTTTGAATATCAGGATTTGGGGGTTACATCAAGTACATCAACCTAATATATTAAGTCATTTATATCTCAATCCGCATAATGAATAAAATTTAAGAATAAACAAAGTGCATTAGAGTCGACCGACCAATAATACACTTGGTTTGATCAAGCTCGAGAAAATATTAAGCTTGCAAAACTAGGCTAAAACAATAGAAGATGTCATCATAGAATATAAAAGACGGAAGAACGATAAATGTACCACTAACGATACCTAAATCCTGTTGACGTAATTATCAACTATCCATGTACTCTACAAAGTGAGCTCAGCAATAACCTGAAGAGATCACCAGGTCCTCAGTGGGACATAACAAGATACATAAAAATATGCCAAAAAGTAATAAAAGATAAACATGCAACTGACAGGATAAAAAAATAATGATTCAATCTATGGTACATGAAAGAGAATAAAGCTACTAGGCGTGGCTAAATAGAAAATATAATAATCACATCACGGTGCATGCCTAATGGTCCTATAGAGAGCATCATTGTGCGTGCCTAGCAATCTATTGAGGGACTTCATCGTCTCACAGTGCGTGCCAAGCGATTGAGATTGGTCAATAGCCAACTCCTATGAATGGACAATATGATAGGTCTCTATCACATCATGGAGCATGCCTACCGATCGAGAGGGGAAACAAGATGACATGTCAAGTTAATTAAATACAGCTAACAGGAATATGGGATCTGGTAAAGTCGTTCAGGTAAATAAAAGTATGGAACAAACACAATTGAAGTCATGTGAAAATATACAGAAACAAATAATGATAAATGGAAATAATATAAGGTACACGATATGAAAATAAATCAAGATAAGACAACAAGTACATAATAGAAAAGGAGACAAGTACAACAAAAATAATGGAAAAGCATACATGTAAATAATTGTACATAGTTAGCAAGGTATACTTGCATGAATGTTCTTGCTGAGTTACGAGCCCAAAGTCTAACCAAGTCTAACCACGATCTATTGCCATCATGAATATCTACCAATCTCAAATACTACCAACAATATGTTATACACCAATACAATTTATAAATAACAACTCCTAACGAGGGAAGTGTGATCGGTCTATGTCGCATAAGTCGTTTATTAGTCATATCATCTAGAACTAAGTTAGACTAGTCTTTATAATTAGTATTTATCAATTAATATCATGAATTATATGTTATTTCTAAAAATAAATCATGTTTGAAATTTTGGAATTTGTGGCACGGAAAATGAGGCATTCTGTTGACGAAAATATTAACCGATGCAAACAAAAAATTTGAGTACATGAACACATAGATTTCAGCATCACAAGAATGCTAGAATTGACGGTTCGTATGAATCTCGAATTGTTTATGAGATGTCCTAGTTACGATTTTTACTTTACCGATCGATAGATCTCTAGCCGTCTAGGGTTTGCATGAATTAAATAGGTTCAAATTAATATAATAAATTATGGGAACATATCTATGTTAAAGTTCTTTGTGTCATCTTTTCGAAACATCAAATGGATTATGAAACTGAGTTCGGTATCTACCAAAATCTCGAAAATAGCAAACGAAAAATGCATTCGGACGACTGACACTCAAATAATTCTACAAAAATTATTGTTTCGAATTACAGGAAAAAAGTTATAGTTTTGGAAACCATCCTCGATACCGTTCTAACAAAAAATAGTGTATAATTCTGATGTCTGGATTTATCTCAGTGCCTCTGTGATGTTCGAATAATTCAAAATCACCTTCAAAGCAATCATTCTCTCTCCTCTTAAATTAATTCGGCTAAAACATTAGGGTTTTTATATATATATATATATATATATATAATGTAAAAAGGTTGATTGGGATGGCAAAAACTACAATGTGACAACATCTAAACATCTCCGGCTCAGATTGAACGGGTAAAGGATGACCGACTCGGCTTGGCTTTGCTCGGATTTGATTATGACTCATATTTGTATTCACCCCCACATGGGCTATGAATGACATGTGGGGCTGGATTTTGGGATGTGGGTGGCTGACACGAGGGCCCCTAATGAAAACTGGGCTGCTGACTGGGTATTTAATTTAGAAGATAGCTAATTCATTCAAGAAATTAATTTATTAATTAGTTTATAATAAATAACTCAAAATAAATATGTAAAATTATCAAAAAAAATTTAAAAATTGTAAAAAATATATCTTGGCTTTCTAAACCTAAACAAAAAAATTAGTACTAAAATATTTTTGTACGACCCTGAAATAAATTCTGAAATACCATAAATAAATAGGTTTCCTAGGTTTTAATTACCCAAAATTTCTAGAAAATTCCAAAAAATTCGTAAAAATTCTAAAATTCCATGAATAGATATCTAAAGCCATATATGAGTCTCTAAGAGATATATTTAATATATTAATACATATTTTTGGGTTATGTGACTTAGATGCAATATGGGTTTATATATAACTCATATGATTCTGAAGAGAATTTTTCAGTAATTATAATTATGAGAAAAATTAAAATAGAGGGTATTACATTATACCCACATTAAAAAAAATTGTCCTCAAAATTAAAGGACAATAAATTAGGGCAATAATTAGACAGTGATGGAAGGTATTCTTTTATAACATGGGTTTATATGTAACTCATACGATTCTTAAGAAAATTTCTCAGTAATTCTAATTATGAAAAAAAAGGGGGGGGGGGGGGGAGGGATTACAAAATGTATTTATGACCTTCGACCTTACTAAAGATTGTCTTCATTGTTCCTTGCTGAAACTTCAAAATATTGACCTTCATACGGGAATACTCTATTGGCATAAGGAAGTGCGATCCTAAGCCATATTATAAGAAGTACATAGTATTTATACATTAGACATCAGAGTAATTCAAAGGCAGCCCTTTATTCAAAATGTACAATATCTCCTCCTCGGGGATAACATCATCGAGGGGGGAAATATTAGGTTGTGCGCTTATGTATTCTTCAAGTGTATCATCATTTTATCCCTCAACCGAAAATCAAGATACAAGAGATTGATCAGGAACTAGATTATTGGAGTGTCAAAGTTGACTACCAAATATTTTGAGGTCCTTATGGTAGAGAGATCAATTTTCAGCAATCGATCTCTCTTTCCTCCACGGGATATTTTTTGGAGATTTACCATAAGAGGCCCTGCGGCATTATGATTAACTTTCTTGCAGATATCCACCATAAGAGAAGTATGATTATCTTTGTTTGGGACACGACACTTCGTACGAATCTTCAAAGGTCCCTTAGTAGCTGAATTTATCTCAGCTTCGTTATCAACATCATTGGCCTCCTCTTCTCAGAGTATTTATTTGTACAATACCGAATTAGAGTAATAAGTTTCCACACCCTTGAACGGGTCAACATTAGAAAACTTGGCTCTGACAACCCCCTTGTTGTCTTATACTTGAAGCACTGAAGGAGAGTTGACGGCACAATTATATGCTAATGTATCCAAGGGCAACACAATAAGGAGTTATAGAATACATCCACGTCAATGACGTAGGAAGTGATTCTTGGTCCGTATATCGCCTATTTGACATTTTTGGTGAATCTTTCCCAAGTGATAGCTTCTTCCTACATTAAAGCAACAAATAGTTGTATTGGTTGCAGACAACCGATTCATGGGGATTTATTGGATCTAAAGTAGGCTCCAAGGAATTATGCTAAGTGATGAGCCGAGATCGATGTGCATACGATCTACCTTGATAGCATCAATATACCTAGTATAGTATAATAGTCTATTATGCTAGTTGTTCTTTAAAAATATATCCTCCTGAAAGAAGGTTATGTAGGGAATTTTCCATATTATGTTGTGGCAATGAGGACATATGATCTTCAGCTGGTTCCCTAATTTGAGCCAGTAGAAGTCGACGTATTGTAATGCCTAACTTAGAGCATCTCAGGTATCTTTAGATAGACGAAGTAACTCAAAAATTGAAAAACGTTGCAAGTGAATTGGCAAGTTGTGCCAATATGTCAAAGTTGTAAGGTTTGCCAAGTCCTGGTGGAGAATTCTTCTTCAATGACTTATCGAAGCAAGCCTTCTTTTGTTTTGATTTATCCGTCATTGTAGTCCTGGACGGACCTGCTTTAGGTACTACTGGAGCAGCAGGTCCAGGGATTGAGGGAGTAGCATCCTCATAAACCGATTCATAGGTCCGTAAGTAGGACTTACCGGACCAAGTTTTGCCAGATAGGGCTTCGTCAACGATCCTCGGAAGTACCATGTAACATGATTTGTTCTTCTTCACACCACGGATCTTCTTAACCCTATTCTTTATTTCCTTCATCTGCTTTATTTAGGAATCAGTTTCTTGTCCCATGTTTGAAAAAAGGTCAGGATGAACCCCCATGACTTCATCGTGCGGTATGGTGAGCGTTACCAACCCCTCTACTTGGTTGTGGGCTGGTGAAAGATTATAATCTCCAATATCACCTTAGGAATTGGGACTACGCCTCATGGACTTCCATCACTAGAAAGTTGCCGAATTGAAGAGACCATGTTGGCATTAACTGTCTTCTCGTTAGAGTGTAGAGTGATAGCCTTAGAATCTATCAGCTAATGGATACGTCTCTTCAATACATAACAATCATTTGTAGAATGATGCACATATCGCTGAAACAAGCAATACTTAGGATCGTTGGTTCGATCCGCCTCTTCAGGCCTTCTGATGACAGACAATTTAAGTTTGTTGCTCTTCATCAACACATTGAAGGTGTCGATGTCATCATCATCATCAAAGGAGAATATCTTCTTAGATTTCGAATCTTTCGAAGGCTTTTGCTTGGATTGTGAAGTGCCTTTGGATATGTTAACGGCAAGGGCCTCCTCCCCTTTACCGTTGTTATTGTTATTGTTGTAATCCCTCTAAAATTTTAAGTAATTAAGAATTTAGTTAATTAAGGTATATATTGTATATATAAATTTATAGTGTATAAACTTAGTGTGTATGCATGTTAAATAAATTATCAAATAAATAAAGTGTATATGTATACATAAATATATGAACACATACATTTAGGAATGTATAATAATGTTGAATTATTGAATACTAAATACTTTAAGTCAATGAATTATAAATAACATAAATAAATAAATAATTAAAAATAAAATTTAAATAAAAGAGTTTAATATAAGAAAAGAATTTTAATGTGTTTAGAAAAAAATATCGAATTTAATAATGAAAGCTTTTTTTATTAAAGAAAAAGAAAAAAAAGAAAAAGAGAGTAAAATAAAAGAAAAGAAAAACGAAAAAAACCAAACAGAACCACCCACGCACCCGCGCGGACCCGATACCCCCCTCGCGACCTCTCCTCTCTCTCCCTATATATATATATATATGTGTGTGTGTGTGTGTGTGTGTGTGTGTGTGTATACCTAAACCCTAACCCTAACACTCCCTACCCTGCACCGACCCTGTGCAGCCCTCCCCACTCCTACTACCATGCGGGATCGCTGCCGTCTTCCGCTGGCAAACTGAGCAGCAGCGGACAACGGCAATTGCAGCAGCAGCGTCAGCAGCGAACAACCCCTTTCACGCCGTGATTTCTATCTCCCCGTTCGTCCATTTTGCTTCCCGTCTTCACTGGTACATTTACAACCTAACCGCCTACAAAACCATCAAGTGGATTTTGTTAATTCGCGATGTTCGCTAAGAAATTCAAGTTCCAAAATCAAGAAAAATAACAAATTTTTGGTTACAGAAACTGTCCTGAGGAGTAGTTTTGGAGGTTATTTTTTAGGCCGTATATCGAGGAATTTAAAAATCTATTTGAACATACTTTTAGACAACCATATGAGATCGAAACCCTATTTTTAGTTTTAATTAGTTTGTTTTATTTATCAAATTATTCTGATTCAAAAATGACCAAAAATCGTATTTTAGAAAACATAAAACATACAATATGTCGTGCGCCCCACCAAACTGGACCACTTTTTCGTATACCAATTATACCGAAAGGCTTGTATGGTATATCCGAAAGTGTGAACTTTCATGAAAGTAGATTTGGACGTGTGTACACGCCAGAATCAACATGTATCGGTCAGAAGTTCCCTTATATCGATGTTTTGCAAAATATCCTAAAATTTTGTGATCGCTCGTCAGAATGCAAAAAAACATACCCCAGCGAATCAGTGGTATCACGCAGGTCCTGTGACCAAAGTTTTACGCGATTCTGAGACAGTTGACTTAACCGCCGTTTTATGGGTCCTACGGTTTTACTTGACGAGCGATTTGATGATCGGCTCACCGAAATCCAAAATTGGATATACTATTAAGTTTGTATCATCATTTAGAAATTATTTGACCTATAATTTGTCCAATTTAGAGACCTTTATCTCTGACGCGTATTTTGGTACAAAGTTGCCCACATGTGGACCATACTTTGGGCCATAATTTTCGTTTTGCTCCTATTTCTTCATTGAACAAAATGATAGTGTTTTTTGACTATCATACTGATTCTGGAGATGTTGTGATGTTTATGTCAAAATCTAAAGATGTTCATTCAGTGTCCCTACCTTCCGGCTCCATGTGCTTGTCGTCTGGACATCTATACTCCACAGATTGCCTGCTAGGCAAGTATATCTTGTCACAGTATTGTTTAGTTACATTCAATTGTTGTATATGTATTCTCTGTTGTTCATTTTAAATTATTTTTCTATATAAAACTGCGCGTCCAAGAAAGACTTGCGTGCAACAATGGTTGCGTCGTATTTTTTCTTTTATTTATATTATACATATTGACCTAGTTTTACGAGAACACCCCATGATTTAAGGTATAATTATGTTTTTTAGTCATGACACATTTGTTACAAGAGTTATGAGTCTCATGTAGGATACGAACTTGCGTATTAGGCTGGTCACTTGTACGTAAAGGTCGCGTGCGATGAATAAGGAATAACTACTAATAGAAATACCATGTTTTAACAGACTTAGTAGTTATTAGAGGTGTTTGCGTGTTATGGATGTGATACGTTAGTAGTATTGGGTGGGGAGAACAATAAGTAAGCATATGTGACTCCTTTATACTTTTTCTTTTTGGCCCGTAAGCTCCACCGGAGATGCGAGGCATTATGAATCCATTATTTACTACAGGCCTATGAAGATCGAAAGACATTATGCCAGTGGCCCTTGGATCTCCGAAAGAACTATGCCCATCCCATTACATTAGCCAGATAGTCCATACGCGAAAAGATTGTTCTTAAATTGCATATCACATAGACTGGTTAGGCGACCATGTTGGATGCTTACTTTCAGTACATTATTGGCATGATTTTATGTATCATGTTACGTCCCTCTGAGGACCTGGTCCCTTTTCAGGTGAAGACGATCATGACTATTTGCAGGAGCACGGATCAGGACCTACTACTTTATTCTCTTTCGAGGAGCTCTTTACCTTCATGTCTATTAGTTCATATTTGGGTTGATACTTTTTTTGTCGTTTATTTATTTTAAAAAGTCATATTCTATTTATATTCTAGTTTGGTAGTGGATTTGTCTCTACCCAACTAATTATTCTTATCAATAATTTTATACTTGATTTATTTATATAGTTGATTGGTTATTTATTTCTATTTGAATTTGTGGATAAGATTTAGTTATGCCCTATGACTCGTGATAATTATATACCACTTGTGAATTATTATTCATATTACAACGTACGTATGTGTTATGATTTTTATATATTGGAGTAGCCATATACATACGGCTGGCATGTTTACGTATTTCTAGTTCTATGTATTTTGGGACTGGGATATAAAATATTTTGTGGTGGTCCATGCAGGTCGAGAGTATATCGTTTCGGTTATGTTACTATATCGAGCAAGCCTGCATATAGAACTAGAGTATAGGATTTCATCCACTTACTTGATTAACTTTCTTAATTTTATTTCCAATTCTTTGAACTCAACTATCTCCCTTGGCCCTCAAAATTATATTCTCTTAATTTCCTTGACATCAATATCTTTGTTTCTCACCTCCCTCTATACCAATGGATGAATGCACTTGCTTTATGCTTCTTTAAGTATAATTCTTTGCCAAGTATAAAAACCCTATTTTGTTAGAATAACATAGAAGGAGAGTAGGATAACATGCCTCCTAGGCAAATAATCTCTGGAATAATGTAAGGCTAAGTATAAAGAATAGACTTTAGCAGCCAATACCTATAAATTAAATTGTCCCTTACCCTTGCTTTATTCAGGTATGACTGGAGAGTAGTATAGATACTACTAGGGCTAGTTAAAAAGTTGTCATATTGGTCACCCTAGTATTAGGGAACTAAAAGAAATTCGTGGTTGAATATTAGGGCTAAGCATAACTTCCATAGTGAAATACTATAGGTATTAACATGGCTTATAAATTTAGATTCATACCTTGATAGTTAGCAAATCATTATTTTAGGAAACCAAGATGATGGAACCAATGCCCTAAGATGACAGGAATACCCTCTTTTTAGCTTGGCAGATTACCTAGAACCCGTGATCATTTGTGTATTCATATTCGAGTACTCATAAGCTATCGACTGAGGCATAACCTTCCACATTAACTACTTATCCTTCCTTTATCATCCCTTGGCATTGCTTTAATTATTTATTATTATAATTGTCTGAATCTCTCTCTTAATCGTACCAATCTTGAAAAGTATCATGTCCTAGTAAAATATCTCCAATTAGGAAACCATGTGATTATCTGACTATCGGCAAGTTCCTTACCCTTTCCCTCAAACGTAGCCCTATCATCATTATTCTATAATCAATGAAACCTAGCAATTGAACAGATTTTTTTCCTTGATCATCCTCCAACCTCGAGAACTAACATACTACCTCCTCTTATAAAACCATATTATCATCAAGAGTCTTTATTTACTTTTACATCTTCCGCAACCTTAATTTTGATGCTTGTTATTTTATGTGATGATAAAATTTTCCTTTGTCTTTCGAATCGTGCCATGCTCGCTGAATCAAGTACTATTGAAATTTTTATTCTTCTAATTATTTAGCTCCTGAGGTTTACTTGTTATTCACCTACGTGACACTCACAATCTCGTTCCATAATATTTAACCTAAAACGATGATTGAAATCAGATCGTGCCACCTAACCCTTCTAATTGTAGGCAGAGTGATTCCTTTTATGTTAGGACATATAGTTTGATAGGATTATAGTTTGTTAATCTTGAATTTTGAATTTGTGTGCTTAGTAGTAAGAACTTGATAGTTTGAGTTTGTTCATTTAGAATATAATTTTGTAATTATCCCTAGTTCCAAATCGTATAACCTTTATCAATATATCTTAATATAAATTATATTCTCCCTCACGTTGCGAGCCAGAAAGCTCTCCATTCTTAATATTAATACATTTTGCTCTATAAGCACTACTTATAATTAAGACTTAAGAATGACCATCACCTTAAAAAGTCTTATAATGCACTAGGATACCCTAATAGTACAAAGATATTTTTCTTGTATACCTTAACAAGAGTTTCTATTTTATTTACAAGAATAAGGCTATTTTGTAGAATCTCAATAAGGCAGTTACAGTATTAGTCGAATCCTTGCAAGTTGAGTAGCTTGCCTCATAACCTAGCATCCCATGGTCCTTATGATCCATTAATGAAGTATAATTAAATGACACTAATTATATGCTAGTGTAAGAAGATAGTGTTTATCCAGACTGTAGAGCTTTAGAGGCCCATACCCCCATTTCGTCGACCAAAGACTTAGACAAGAAGTTAGTTTGACAACTGTAGAGGCACAAATACCAGACGAGTGTTAGATTCTTGATGAAGTTAAACTTTTTGTACTCTCATTTATCATAATCTCACGTGCTTATATTTTTGGACTATCTTGATTTGTGCTAAAATTATAGCCTTATTTTGCAAGCTTATTCTTTTATCAAGCTTGTTTATGACATATGTGTTATTGGGGAGGCCCACTAATACATGGTCTAATTAGAATCTGTATATTATGGTCGGATCAACCTTAGTGCACTTGGTTCACTCTTCATATGACTATTTTATATGGATTGAGAGATAGTTGACTTAGCTTATTAGATGAATATACTTACCCTAAAGATAGGTCCGAGCACATCGTATCGGTTATGTAATTGTACTGATACGAGCCTGCGAATAAAAATTTACCATCATGGGATCTCAATCCACAACTACCTTGACAACACTCTTTTGAATTCTTCAATCGCCTTTGAACTTCGCATTTATATTCAATCACGTCCTCCTTGAACTCTTTATTATTGTTTTCGTCTTTCCCTATTTCGAAAATACAAACACTCGTATTTGATGGAATTGACATATGGATAATACTAGATATATACCCCATTATGACACAAAATTTTAGGAATATAGATAGATTTGGAATTGTGTAATATGGTGGTTTAGGAGCTATGAGGATAGGTTAATATTTTAACAAGATGGTATGCCCACGAAATTGGTAGATGACACGAGTAGCATTAGTAGTATCCTCTTCCCTATCAATACCTAGTCCCATTGGGTTACTCCTCTCCTATATCGTATCCTTCGTATCTGCGATTCTATGTACAAGTTCTTATTGTACTAAAACTTATTCGTGCCATATTACCTTATTTAAGCAGACCAACCCAACTCTTAGTATTTAATACATGACTTACATCTTTCCCTTTTCGAGGTTGAGGTACAATATTCCGTACTCAACTCATTTATACCATATTGCCTTCTCTTATTCTAAAATAGTGCCTTAGTTTTAATTTCGAGGACAAAATTCTTGTAAGTTGGGTAGAATATAATTCTCCTAAAATTTTAAGTAATTAAGAATTTAGTTAATTAAGGTATATACTGTGTATATATATTTATAGTGTATAAACTTAGTGTGTATGCATGTTAAATAAATTATCAAATAAGTAAAGTGTATATGTATACATAAATATATAAACACATACATTTATGATGGTGTAGTAATGTTGAATTATTGAATACTAAACACTTTAAGTCAATGAATTAGAAATAACCTAAATAAATAAATAATTAGAAAAAAAATTAAATAAAAGAATTTAATATAAGTAAAAGAATATTAATATGTTTTGAAAAAACATATATAATTTAATAATAAAAGCTTTTGTTATTAAAGAAAAAGAACATAAAAGAAAAACAGAGTAAAAGAAAAGAAAAGGAAAGGAAAAAAACGAAACAGAACCACCCGCTCACCCGTGCGGACTCGACCCCCCCCCCTCGCGACCTCTCCTCTCTCTCCCTATATATATATATATATATGTGTGTGTGTGTGTGTGTGTGTGTGTGTATGTGTGTGTGTGTGTCTACCTAAACCCTATCCCTAATCCTAAGACTCCCTGCACCAACCCCGTACGGCCCTCCCCGCTCCGTATACCACACTGGATCGCCGCTCGTCCGCCGGTACAGTGAGCAACAACAGACAGTGGCATCCATAGCAGCAGCGTTAGCAGCGAACGACCCCTTTCATACCGTAATTTCTATCTTCCCGTTCGTCCATTTTACGTCCCGTCTTCACAGGTACGTTCACAATCAAACTACCTATAAAATCCATCAAGTGGATTTTGTTAATTCGCGATGAACGCTAAGAAATTCAAGTTCCAAAATTAAGAAAAATAAAAAAAATCTGGGTACAAAAACTGTCCCGAGGAGTGGTTTTGGAGGTCATTATCTGGGCCGTACATCAAGGAATTTGAATATATATTTGGACATACTTTTAGACAACCTATACGAGAATGAAACCCTATTTTTAGTATTAATTATTTTATTTTATTTGTCAAATTATTCTAATTCCAAAACAACCAAAAACTTGCGATACGGAGTGTGTTCTGCCAAACTGGACCACTTTATCATGTACCAATTATACTGAAAGACGCGTGTGGTATAT
This sequence comes from Iris macrosiphon, assembly GCA_036927795.1. Classification (NCBI taxonomy): domain Eukaryota; kingdom Viridiplantae; phylum Streptophyta; class Magnoliopsida; order Asparagales; family Iridaceae; genus Iris; species Iris macrosiphon. The sequence continues at coordinate 107,916,984 of JAYESA010000007.1, read as the reverse complement.
CTGGATGTATGGGCTTTCGCAAAAGTTGATTTGGATGTGTGTGCACATCGGAATCAACCTGTATCGGTCGAAAGTCCCTCGTATCGACGTTTTGCAGAATATCATAAAAGTTTGTGATCGCTTATCGGAATGCGACAAAACTTATGCCAATGGATTAGTGGTATCACGTTGATCCTGTGACCAAAGTTTTATGTAATTCTGAGACAGTTGACCGAACCGTCGTTTCCTAGGTACCACGGTGTGACTTGACGAGCGATTTTGTGATCGGCTCTCCAGAATCTAAAATGGACGTATTATTGAGTTTGTATCATTATTTAGGATTTTTTTGACCTATAATTTGTCTAATTTAGAGACCTTTACCCCTGATACGTATTTCGATACAATGTAGCCCTCATGTGGACCCCATTTTGGGCCGAAATTATTGTTTTGCCCCTTTGTCTAAATTGGACGAAAGGGTAGTATTTTTTGACTAACTCACTAATTTCAGATATGTTGGCAATATTTATTTTAGCATTCGGAGATATTCATTCAGAGTCCCTACCTTCCGGTTCCTTGTGCTTATCATTTGGACGTCTATACTCCACAGATTGCCTGCTAGACAAGTATACCTTGCCACAGTACTGTTGAGTTACATTCATTTGCTTCATATTTATTCTCTGTTGTTTATTTCTATTTATTTTATAATATAAAACTGCGCTTCCAAGAAAGACTTGGGTGCAACGATGGTTGCGTTATCTTTTGTCTTATTTATATTATGCATGTTGATCTAGTTTTATGAGACCACCCTATTATTTGAGGCATCATTATGTTTCATTTGGTTGTGACACATTTGCTATAAGAGTTATGAGTCACATATAGGATACGGACTTGCCTATTAGGCTGGCCACCTATACGCAAAGGTCGTACGACGGATAAAGAATAAGTGCTAATAAAAATACTATATTTTAATAGACTTAGCAGTTACTAGAGGTGTTTGCATGTTATGGATGTGACACGTTAGTAGCATTGGGTGGAGAGAATAATGAGTAAGCGTATGTGACTCCTTTCCCTTTTTGGCCCGTAAGTTCCACCGGAGATGCGGGCCGTTATGACCCCATTATTTACTATAGGCCTATGACGATAGAAAGACGTTATACCAATGCCCACTAGATCTCCGAGGGAACTATATCCATCCCATTATATTAGCCAGATAGCCCATACATGCGAAAGTTATTCTTAAATTATATATCACATAGACTGGTTATGTGACCATATTGGATGTTTACTTTCAGTACATTATTGGCATACTTTTATGTGTCTTGTTACGTACCTCTGGGCACCTGGTCCCTTTTCCGGTGAAGACGATCATGACTATTCGTAGGAGCACGGATCATGAACTACTACTTTATTCTCTTCCGATGAACTCTTTACCTTCATGTCTATTGGTCCATAGTTGAGTTGATACTTTTTTGTTGTTTATTTATTTTAAGAAGTCATATTCTATTTCTATTCTAGTTTGGTAGTGGATTTTTCTCCACCCAACTACTTTTTCTTATCAAGAATTTCATACTTGATTCAGTAATATAGTTGATTGGTTATTCATTTCTATTTGATTTTGTGCATAAGATTTGTTATGCCTTATGACTCATGACAAATATATACCACTTGTGAATTATATTCATATTACAGCGTACGTATATGTTAAGGTTTTCATATATTAGAGTAGCCAAATACATATGGATGACATATTTTCGTATTCCTAGTCCTACGTATTTTGGGACTGGGGCGTGACAGTTGTTTATTGTTTTGAGGGATTTGGCCCCTATTATCAGAATGACGTATTTTGTGCCCCAGCAGCGAGATGTTAATTATATTCTTCTCAGCAACATTAGCATTAGTGATAAACGTTGACTAGAGATCGCATTGTGTCATTCACATGTAGAATTTGACTGCTGGCAATAGATTATGCCTGTAAGTATCCATGAGCATGGACTATGGAATATCGTGAGGTAGTTTCAAACCCAGTTATCTGAAGCGCTCAATGTTGTTGCGTGCGGACTCTTTCTCCATCTGGACTATGGAGATGAGGGTTGACATAGTCACATCCATCCTGCTTTCATAAAATTAAGAAAGGAACAGTCTCCGCAGATTATCATTATTCTTGATGTAGTCGTCCGAAAGATTATATAACCACTTGTAAGAAACATCGATTAAGGCACCGACAAATTGCTTAATGAGTAATGTGTCATCCAATAATAGATATATCGTATATAATTCAAAGTAATTCAAGAATTAGCCAGTGCGTTCTTTCTGTCAAAAGAAATTAGCGACTGTGGATTATACTTGTAGCAACCCGAACTGTTCGATCCAAAGAGCTGATTCAAATGACACAAGTGTGTCGACCCATCCCGCCTATCTCGGCGACATGAATCACTTGATGCTAAGGCATTTAGACTTGGCCTTTAGAAAAAGTTCAGACATAGACTATTAAGAGGTGCGCTCAGAGTCTCGCTTGGCCAATGCGATTTATCCCTAAGGTGGGTGGCTCTGATAAACCTGTCTCTGCTTAGATTGCACACCAAAGAATAGAGATGTTACATTCTAGTTGTTAGACGATAACCTTTGCATGATAATAAAATAGATGAATGCATATAGCTTAGGGAATAATCCTACCTAATCATATGTATAGAATATGAAAACTCAGCTTAAGAAAATATCAAATTTCACTGACTTTGATCCTGAGTGCGCATAGCATCCGGACACATAGTACTGACTTCATTGAATCAGGCTACTGAATGAGTGGCTTTTGCCACATAGGAGTCAAGCGCAAGGATGTGGATTTCCTATGCTTCTACAAACCTCGGGAAGTAAGACGCCCCCCACCGGTGCTGCAACCTTAGGATATACAAGGACCTTATCGCACGTAACCTTGGTGGCCACTAGGCTACAAAAAGGAATGAATCCTAATTGGATGAGATCAGAAATTTGACAACACTTTAGCCGAGTTTATAATGAGCATGATACCGAAAGAATAATCTCGCGTAGAATTCTTGTTGTATGCTTCTATTATGGAAAACAAATGTATCTAATATATTACATTTTCTAAAGAAGTATATTAGTATATTGCATAGTCACAGAAGTTTCTAACTTTGGCATAGAAAATCTACGTAGGTATCTAAACAAGTGTATATAGTATATTGTATTTTCTTGAAAAATATATCATTTTTTAATATGTGTTATTATTGTTAGATATGTTTTTTGATGCCACTAATGTTTGAATTTTTTTTTCAATCTCTCTATAACCTTCATATATGGTATCACAGAGAAAGCTTGAAGAGAGGTTTAAAATATAAACTCAAACATAAGTTGTATCAACAATCGTTGACTTACATAACGAGAATAATGTATATTAAAAATTATTAATGAAATTTTTTTTCTTACCATATATATATATATATATATATATATATATATATATATATATATATAGTGATAGACCCAAAGCGCACAACCCCCCCCCCACCTCCCCCAACTAATGGGCCAATAGCGTTTCCAAACTTTGCTAAAGTCCAATCCAATCTAAAAACAATTTTTAAAAAAAAATATTTTAACCATTTTTTAAAACTATTTTAAAAATAAACATATTTGGCCTATTAAAAAATGTGCTATTTATTTTCAGTTTTTTAAAGCCCAGTCTAATGGATCAATTCCTAAAGGCTAAAAAAGTTATTTTTTAATGGGTTAACCTGCAGCTGGGTCGAAATCGATCCTGGTCCAACTCGGTAAAACCTGACCTATAATTTTTGGGGTTCAAAACTGGACAAGGTTTGAATTTTGGTTTACTTGTCTCTGGTTTACTTGGTCCGACTCATTTTTCTCCCCGTACTAACCCGTTCGGGTCCAAAATTGACCAAATCTGGCCAAACTTGCCTAATGTGGCTTGGGATGCACGGTCCGACCCGGTCCGATAAACCCCACTGTTCAGACGGTAGAGAACTGTAGTATAAAGGGGGAGGGGCCTGATTAATTTTTGAAATATTTGACTTTCGTCCCACTTATTAATATAAGTTTTTACTTACATCCCACCTTTTAAATTTATTAATTTATATCCCACTTTTTGTCATGGAAAATATTTTTCGTAAGAAAACGGATATTTTTCGGGACAAAACGAATATTTTCCATGACAAAAAGTGTAAATCATGTCTAATAAACATAAAAAGTGGAATGTAAAAACAAATTCATATTACAAAATGGGGAGAAAGTAAAGAATTCTCTATTTTTTTGTCATATATATATATATATATATATAAGGTATGTGCGTTGAATAGGGGCACTTTAGTAGATTGCTTTTTTATGTTGCATGCATACAAAGATGAGTGAGAAACTAATAAACATACAATATCGGAGAGAGAGAGAGAGAGAGAGAGAGAGAGGGGGGGGGGGTACAAACAACAGTATTGCTCTGCTGCCTTGCCTCCAATCCAAAAACACAATTTTGACTGTGAAGAAAATTAGTGAGAAAATACGAAGAGAAGAATGTTGGTATATTAGTATTATTAGATGAGGCTGGGGATACCATGCTCTTTAGTATTGTGCAAGGAAATAGGGACTTGGAAGTAGAAGTAGCAAGTAATTACTGGAACATGGAAATTTCAACAACAGTAGCAAATAGTAGTAGCAAATATCGGCCACGTTCATATTACCTCTGATAGGATTTATTTTGAAATCTATTACTCATACCCGAAGTGCGCAAAAGGGTAATAGGTCCACCAAAATCTTCCAGTGGGATATCCTTAAAAAGCTACGGTATGGTGCCACATCCATATTACCTCTTGTACAATACCCAAAAACCCACAACATACAAAAATTTGAAAAAAAGAGACTTCATTAATTAATATTCAAGATAATGAGTACATATAATGGAAATTCATTACATTCAAGGGTTTTCATTAGTATTGAAGGTCATGAGTACATATGATGGAAACCTGTTTTAAAGGGTTTTTCCATGAAGTCTCGTTGATACCATAAGTTTTATTAGAAGCGCCCCTCCATGTTGTCGTAGCTTTTAAGACAAGTCGGGCCCAACAATAGAGCTCAAGGCTTTCTGGTTCACTAATCCACAGTGCAAACCTTAGTATATGGAAAATCTATATTGATGGATAGCAATGGAAGTGCAGAGAAGATGCTTTACAACCATGTGGGAAGACCGACGATAGGAATGGCAATTAATCCAAATTCTGTCATCGACACCACAGTCTCCCAGTCGATAGCGAACCACATAAAAGGGAGAAAAATAGCTGACGTGTTGCATGAACAAGGGCAGCTCAGCGTATGATGCGGGATGTTCATCCTCGTCTCCTAGATCTTCTGGAAAAATATCGCATAAGGTTGGTTTTCATCATGAACAACGGGTTTTATGATATCCTTCCATTCTCCATCATAGGCAATACGAGCGAAGACAAAACCTGCATAAAGAAGACACATCAGTCTCAGCGAAGATTATAAAAAGGTATAACCGCCGCATACTGCTATCGGGCCGCAGCCACGTGCATTTAGGTCTGTACGGACGAGCAAGATGATACCTCATCCATGCAGCCAAGCCACATACAAGCTCGGCACACATAAAATAGATGATTCCTCATCCATGCGGCCTCACCAAAAGATCGGCGCACATGTTAGACAGATCCTGAACGCATGCCATAAAGAAGTTCTCATCCACATGATATAGCTCTGTGAAGAGGTCTGCACATGTCCAAGGGGAGCCTTCATCTATACGGTAGAACTTTGCTAAGGGACGACTTAGGTTAAGGAGGACTTCTTACCCACACAATAAATTTGTGTACCGGTAGCTCTGTGACCTTAGCTGCCCAACACGAGAGACATGATGCCCCTTACCTCAGAGTAGAATCCCTGCGTCAGGGGGCCACGGATCAATCCTTCTCTCGACCGACTCCTTGGTGAGAGAGACAATAATATCCCACATCTTCACAAAGGAGGAGGAACAGAAGAAAAAATTCTCTCTCCTTCCCAAGTTGCCAACTTATAGGCTCCAAGAGACGTGTGAAGAGATAAAGATGACGAATGGAGCAGTTATAGAAATGAACAGGATACCTCGATTTTTATGTGCCACTTTTATCTCCTTGGGAACTGCCGCCTAGAGCCCTACGTCAGGAGGTGGTGCAGAATCCAAACAAAATCTACCCAAGGGTCAAGGCAAAATCTAACAGTTAATGAATAAGGGACAGCCTGACAGCGTTCGCCCATGCGGCTCAATGTCCATGCGGCCTGGACGTACCCCATCCATGCTTCTTATTCAAAGTATTTCAAACTTATCAGTTTTAAAAATTTGAAGGAGTCTTGTAGAAGCAAGAAAAAGACGCATCCATGAGCCCAACGTCAATGCGCCCCAAATAAAACTCAACAGATGATGGACAACATAGACACCAAGCGGCCCAGAAAAGGGTCACCCATGCGATCCAAATAAGCGTCCTGACTACTAGCCGCAAGTTGACCTGACATGATATCCTGACAACAAAGATGGAGCCTGACAGAGAATCCTGACAAAAAAGATTTTTTTGATTGCCCCGAAGGACGAGAATACACTAAGAGGCAGAAGTCCCAGGGATGGTGCAGAGGCACATGGACAACATGACAAAATAATCCCATACGGCTCTGGTCCATGCGTCCCAGACTCCATACGGTACATACGTCTCTGGCCTATGCGTCCCAGACTCCATGTGTCCCATGCGACTCTGGCCCATGCATTCCAGACTGTCATTACTACATTCTAAAATATGGGTAATTTTGTTATTTTATTTATTATAAGTATTGTGTGTATTTATTTGAATAATTTAATGATATGTGTATGTATATATATATATGTTATATATAGTGTTCTCTAATGCATGGGTTAGTGGACTAGACCTAGAGACCCACTAGATGAACCCCTGACCAAATTATAGGATTATGGATTTTAATTAGTATATTTTTGGGATTAAATATTGGGTGTATAATTTATCATTGTGATTTTATTTGATTTTTGTACCTTACCGTTGCTTCGATATTTGGAGCACTACACTAGCTTTTGCCTTCCAACAAATTTTATACCCTTGTCCTAGACGTGTCCGTTTTCTATTCTGACCTTTGTGTAACGCATAAATATGATCTCTTGTGCTTCATTTTAGTCGCACAATATTCATCGCAGACGTTATTTTTAAATTCTAAATAAATCCAACCTTATATCCTTGTGCGTTCCAATCAAAATTGGAGACACAATCTTGACCCATTTTGTGCAACCCAAATTATGACAATATTCTATTCTGAGTCTTCTATGTCCATGATACTTATGTCCCACCTAATTTTAAACTCATGCACTTCCAATTAATTTTAGAACACCGTTTACATTAATTTTAATTAAATTGGTGTAAGGACCCAACTTAACCCAAAACTAGACCCAACACCAAGACGAACCCCCACTAACACCCTTAAGCTTCATACTAAATATCACATACCATTTTTAACCACTATATCACACCAAACATGGTATTTTCCCTCATTTAATCCTAATTTCACTTTCTGTGCAATTTTTTAATTGTTGAGGACTTTTATGCAAAAATGTAATGAGGTGTCACCATCCTATTGGTCAAGGCACATAAATAAATCACCTCCTCCCTCATTGACCGGTCCACTCTCTCCCTCTCTCCCTTTTTTTTGTTTGTATCCTCTCCCTTCATGTTTAATCTTGACCCCTCATTCAAATGTAACACCATCCTCACCACACATACCATCATATATGTAATCCCTCATCCTAACCCCTTTCCCAATGCCAACCCTATCCCAAGGCATACATGGCCAGACCTAATCCCTAGGCTAGCATCACCATCAACCCTCTCTATCCTACATGCAAACTCCTCCATTATTTTTCTACATCACCATTACCATCCACCTTCAAACAAACCAAACCAAACCAAACCCTAAACCTAAACCGAATCTTCCATCTCCTCCACTATACAGCGTCTTCCCCGACCCTTCTTTCTCCTATTCTACCTTGTCGGACCCCACTGTCAACCGTCCCCATCTCCTACACCCCCGCTGTGCACCGCCTACACCCCGACCTCCTTCGACCCGACTATACCTCGCCGGAGACACCATCGTCCTCGACCCGGCCTCCTTCACACTGACATCCCCAACTTCTCCAGCACGTCCCTGACCCCTCACCGTCTCCACCACGACGCTGACTTCCCTTCTGACTTTACCATCCACTGCCACTAATAACGCCACCACCAACGCCACCGTCCCCATCATCTTTCCGAGCACCTTCATCATCCTTCTATCAATCGAGCCCCGCCTCTGCATCATAGCCTTCCTCTCCTCCTCCTCGACTAAAATTTACCGCCACCATCGACTGCATCTTCCTAGCCATACGATTTTTCTTTACATCATTTTCGTTCACCATCATCTTCCCGGCAGCCAAGCACCGCCTCACCGGATCCGATCCCAACCGTCAACAACCCCGCGTCATCTCCCCACGTAGAGCAACCCCATCACCGCCGAGCCCTTCTGTCACTACCACATTTTCTAGGAAAGGGTATTTTGGTAATTTCCTATTTAAATAAATATTGTGCATGGTAAATAATTATTTGTTGTATTATTTAATTATTGTTAGTTATTATTTAATTATTTTAGACTTATTTTAGTGGACCCAACTAGTTTAGTTTGGACCCATGGACCAACATAAATTAATTAGTTAGACTTGGCCCATTTAGAAAGCCCATAGTTAAGGAGATGGATTAAATTAATTAAATGATTAGACTAGAAGCTTCCTTCCTTAATTATTTCTTCATGAGAGGCCCCAAGGGGTACATTGGACATTTTACAATTGCTTGGGGGAGGGGCTATGGCCGGCCTATTAAAGAGGGGGAGAAATTTCTCTCTCCTCTCATCTCATTCCAAATCTAGATCTAGAATTCTCCCACTACCAAATTCCCTCCATTCCCAATCCAATTCCCTACCAAATTCATTCCAAATTCTTCCCAATTCACCATTAGAGAAGGAGGAAGCAAGGATCTAGAAGAAGGAAGCAAGGATCTACAAAGAGGAGCAAGGATCTATAATTTGGAAGCAAGTTCATCTCAATTGGAGGTTTCATTGGGAATCCATCTCCCAATAGGTATAATTCAGATTTTCTCATTTAAATAGCTTCTAAATCTGAGATTTAATCATGTAAAATCAACCTATATGTATGTAGTACCCATAGGACTTTGTTTTGTGTTCATAGGAGACCCATGGAGAAAGTTATGGTGCTTTTTGTGTCAATTTTGTTGGAATTCCGAATTTATATTTTGTTGTGTGTGTCAATTGATCCTATAGATCAATTGAACATGAGATTTGTGTTTGAGGCTAGTGTCGTGTCCATATTGGAATACTTGTGGTTCGTATCCCAACTATTTGGTGATACATGTCATTTGGGGGTTTTCCTCCGACACGGGGCTTTGAACATGTCGTATTTTGACACGGACACATAGATCTACTTTTGACGCTTTGATTTGTTCATAAATATTATTTGTGATTTGTTTGTGTCCTTCGGGGTGCATTTGGTTGTGTGTTGGACTCGTGTCGCATGCGTATCCTAGATCTAGTGGGATACGGTGAGATACTCTCCAATTGTGTGTATTTTTGCATAGATCTAATTAATTGTGGTTCAATTCTTCATTTATAATTAGTATATATATATATGGATATTAAATATTTATTTTGTGTATTTATTATAGTAATTATTGTAGCATAGATCAATATATTTTTGTGTGTGCTAATATGATGTACAAATATAATATGTAGCTTTCTTGCATGTAATTATATATGTACTTATGTTAATAATATAATTTATACATAAAATGTTTTATAAAATATATTTGTATGTTTAATTGTGTAATTATATTATTTATAATTATTATGTAATTATTTGGATATTAATGTAAATATTTTAGGTGTGCTTCTAGCCATGTAAATTATATGTTCTTTGTTAAATATTTGAAGGTATAAGTTTATGTGTATATTAATATATATATGTACATTTTTATATTAATGGTTTATATATATATATATATACTGTTTTATATATTCTGTTTATATATATATATATATATATATATATATATATATATATATATATATATTGTTTATATATTCTGTTTTTATATATATAATTATATATATACAACTTGTTTAGTGACAGTGAATTAATGACAGTAAAAAACTGTCATTAATTAGCCGACTAATAGCAGCCGCTGTAGCCTTCGGGCAATTAATGACAAACCTGTCATTAATTGCAGCAGCGGGAAACATCAGCTTTTCTGCGACGCTTTTCTGCGACAGTTTAGCTGTCAGCGAAAACCAAAGCAGTGGCAGTTTATTATTTGGGTTTTGGTGACAGTCCTTCGGTGACAGTCCCGACTGTCACTATTTAAACTGTTTTGATTTAATCCTATTTTATTCACTGTTTTTTAATAACGCTTTGACAGATTTAATGTATATATTATATATTATAATTGTATATATATATATGTATATATATATGTGTTTTGTGAGGAATAATAATTATAATAATATATTATGTTATTTATATAAATGTTGGGTTGTATATATATTATTTTAGGGTATATATTAATTATATTATTAGTATACTTTGTGTGAGTTCTTTTTGAATCTAATTTGATTCCTAAATTATTGTAGTTTATCTCTATATTATTTTATAGATGTCTTGTGAGGTTGACTTTGGGTTTGACCATGTTTGACTTTAGTGGACTTTAGAGTTGACCATAGTTGACTTTTGACTTAGAATTGACTTATTGACCTAGAAATTGCCTAGTTTGACTTGTTCTCTTTCCGGGACCTTGTATTAATGTGGTATTCCATATCTAGGTCTTCGAGGCACCGAGTCAGACATTTGTGAGACTGTTCATTGGACTTCAGGCGAGTACATTCTCTGATAGTTTCTCATTTATGATATCCTCTATGTTCGTTGTATCTAGTGTAGATATACATGTTCTCTTGACACTATGGTTACACGGATTGGTATATCCGGATCTCGTCATGAGATGTTATTCCTTGGTATATGGTGTATATGGTGCAAGTATTGTTTCATTGGTTATCTTGTACATGTACAGACACCGATTCTCGGGGAGACTAGCTATCTTCTTGGGGAATCTAGTGCCATAACGTACCGTGGTTGGATCTATTATACCAGTCCGGGTGGGGAGTATTTTAGTGTAGATATGTGATCATACCCTCCTTGTGCATGTCTTGTTCCTTGTGAGTGTTGATCATACACCGCACGTATAATCAGCCAGGCCATTATACTCTTGTGCAAGTTTCTAAGCCGATCACATGTTAAAACTAGTACTCACACACTTAGTCATTAGTATTCTTGTTCTATCAGCATATTGTTCATTATTGTATTTCTTTCCAGTATTTCCTTATTGTCTCTACATTCTTGTCTCTATTTATGCATCTTGTTTATCCACAGCTATTTACTGTTACATAGTTTTTATCATTGTTTGAGAACTGCTGTTAGGGTTGTACTCTGCTCCTTTCCTGACTGGATATATTTTTCCAGATGACACTGAGGAGTACCCTACCTATTATGGACCCCAGGATGTTGTGGGTTTAGATTTTGAGACCCTGGCTCAAGAGGGACTTATCCCAACTGAGACAGTTGACCCTGGAGTTGTAGCTTTATAGTTTTGTAGTATTCTTTTGTACTGGATTTGTCTCCAGCATATTTCTGTATTTTTCTTCAGACTCATTGATGTATTATTTTAGACTCATGAGTTGTATTGTGACTATTCTATTCTTATCTGATTCGTGTTCATTCTATTTTAGTTCTGTGATTGAGTACACTATCTTTTGGTAGTTCATTATATTAGATAGACTTTCTAGACAGCGTTCTACCGCCGATTCTACGGCGTAGGCTGGGCGTTGTTTCCGACTAGTACCCTTACCCCGGGTGCGGGTCGTGACACGTTTTTGGTGGTGGCCCATACAGTTCTAGCTTCACAAGTATGTGATGTCGTGGTAGTGCGACAACTTAGTTGTACTACTGCGAGCCTGCGATAGGATATAGGATATAGGCTGAGATACTCAATCACATCTAGGAAAATTCTTTTGATTCAACTATTCTCCTTTGACGTTGATACTTGATCTCTTAAACTGTCCTTTCCTTGATATCTTTTATCATGTGCCATATTGATCCTCATTCCGTCTTTTTATGAGACATACTTGGAGATACTTGCGGAGGCATGCAAGGTTGAGCGGGATCTGGGTTTGAAGACCAAGAGAGACCGTGATTCTTTTCTGGGGGCCAACGGCAGTGCAGTATCTGCCAAACGTCCTCATTTCCAGTCCAGACCTTTCCAGCAGCCACAGCAGAACCAGACTCCAGCTAGAACGCCTTTTCACCAGGCACCTCAGCAGCAGAGGCAGTTACAGCAAGCTCTATGCAACTTCTGCAAGAAGCCCGGCCATATCTGGGAAGTTTGCAGAAAGAGGCTAGGAGTTTGTTTGTATTGTGGTACTGAAGGGCATCAATTGAGGGAGTGTCCTCGTCGTGCAGTTCAGGGAGCAGCTCCAGCTCCGAGGGCACAGACGAGACCACCTGCAGCACAACCGAGGGGACCGCTTCCGACACAGCAGCAGCGTTTTGTCTAGCATCAGCAGCAGGGAGGTGCTCGGCAGGGACGAGCGTTTGCTATGACAGTCGAAGAGGAGAAACCCACCGGAGATGTCATCGCAGGTTCTATTCTTCTTGATTCCATTCCAGCTTTAGCTTTGTTTGATAGTGGTGCTTCCCATAGTTTTGTATCTGTTTCTTTTGCTCTAAAGCATGGTTTGGTAGCTGAGTCTTTGCTTAGGACTTGCAAGATCATGACCGGGGGAGGCATTATCCTGGTTAATGATATTTGCAAAGATCGGAGAGTTACTCTGGGAGGCCGGGAGTTGAGTGCGTGTCTACTTGTAATGCCACTTCCGAGCTACGACATTGTACTCGGGATAGATTGGTTGAGTAGGCACCGTGCTAGCATAGATTGTAGAGGAGGTAGAGTTTTATTTGGTCCGCCAGAAGAGCCAGAGTTCGAGTTTGCTAGAGGAGCTGCGGAGCAGGAAGAAGGCATTATTTGTGGAGCTATGGTGGAAGACAAGGAGTTGCCACATCCGTTGATAGCAGAATTTTTGGATGTGTTTCCTGAAGAATTGCCAGGATTGCCGCCAGATCGAGATGTTGAATTTTCTATAGACTTGGTGCTAGGTGCAGAACCGATTTCGCAGCATGTCCATAGAGTAAACAACAGCGAGCTGGTCGAGTTGAAGAAGCAGGTGGACGAATTGCAGGATAAGGGGTTTATCAGATCGAGTTCTTCACCATGGGGAGCCCCGGTATTGTTTGTACCGAAGAAGGATGGATCGGTGCGTATGTGCATTGATTTCAGGGCTTTGAATAATCTCACTATCAAGAATAAGTATCCTTTGCCACGGATTGATGATCTGTTTGATCAGTTGAGTGGTGCGAAGGTATTTTCTAAGATAGATTTAAGATCAGGCTACCATCAGGTGAAGGTGAAGCCGGAGGACATACCGAAGACTGCTTTTAGAACTCGGTATGGTCAGTTCGAGTTTATGGTGATGCCGTTTGGTTTGACTAATGCACCGGCGGTATTTATGAACTTGATGAACAAGGTGTTCCACCAGTACCTTGACAAGTTCGTGGTGGTGTTCATCGACGACATACTCATATACTCGAGGACACCGGAAGAGCATGAGGAGCATTTGAGGATTGTGTTGGATGTGCTGAGGAAGGAGAAGCTGTATGGAAAGTTGTCCAAATGTGAGTTTTTCTTGGACAAAGTAGAATTCTTGGGGCATGTTGTGACTGGTGATGGTATTTCAGTGGATCCGAAGAAGATTTTAGCAGTGGAATCTTGGAAGACTCCGAGTTCGGTAGCAGAGATCAGGAGTTTCTTGGGATTGGCAGGCTACTACAGAAAGTTTGTGCAAGATTTTTCGAGGATTGCCGAGCCGATGACCAGACTCACAAGGAAGGATGTGGAGTTTGTTTGGACGGAGGATTGTCAGGTTGCTTTTGAGGAGTTGAAGAAGAGGTTGACGTCTGCTCCTATTTTGACATTGCCATCAGGGTCCGGAGGTTTTACTATTTATAGTGATGCATCGGGAAAGGGTTTAGGTTGTGTTCTTCAGCAGCATGGGAAAGTGATTGCCTATGCATCCAGGCAATTGCGTCCTCATGAAAAAAACTATCCTACCCATGATTTGGAGTTGGCAGCTGTCATATTCGCCCTGAAGTTGTGGAAACATTATTTGTACGGAGAGCGTGTGGAGATCTTCACAGACCACAAAAGCTTGAAGTACGTTTTCACGCAGAAGGAGTTGAACATGAGGCAGCGTCGGTGGTTGGAACTGATGAAGGATTTTGATATCTCTTTGCAATATCATCCTGGGAAGGCCAATGTAGTTGCCGATGCTTTGAGCAGGTATCCGGTAGCTATGTTCTTGACGCAGGATCAATATTTGTTGGAGGACTTGGAGAGCTTGGGCATTGAGGTGATTGTTCCTGGGTGTGCTATACAGATATGGGGATTACAGATACACTCAGATTTGATGGACAAGATCAAGGCAGCACAGTATGATGATATATCTTTGAGGAGTATCAGAGCTCAGGTGAGAGCAGGATTGGAGGATGATTTCACTATTGCAGAGGATGGATCCTTGAGGCATGGAGTTAGATTGTGTGTGCCTAGTGGGGAGTTGCGCGAGAAGGTGTTGCAGGAAGCGCATCGCTCTCAGTATTCCATACATCCAGGTGCTAACAAGATGTATCGGGATATGCGAGAGAGTGTGTGGTGGTATGGCATGAAGAGGGAAGTGGCACAGTTTGTATCCAGATGCTTAGTGTGCCAGCAGGTGAAAGCCGAGAGGCAGAGGCCAGGAGGTTTACTTTAGCCATTACCCATTCCAGAGTGGAAGTGGGAACACATTACTATAGATTTTGTGTCCGGACTACCACGATCTCCAGGAGGGAAAGACGCGATTTGGGTCATTGTTGATAGATTGACCAAGTCGGCCCACTTTTTGCCTTTCAAGGTGGGTTTGTCTACGGAGAAGCTGGCAGAGATGTATGTGAGGCAGATCGTTAGGATACATGGAGTTCCCGTCAGCATAGTCTCAGATCGGGATAGTCGTTTCACTTCTCATTTCTGAAGGAGTTTGCAGGAGAGTTTGGGCACTCAGCTCAAGTTTAGTACTGCATATCATCCCCAGACAGATGGGCAGTCAGAGAGGACTATTCAGACTCTCGAGGATATGTTGCGCACTTGTGTACTAGATTTCGGGGGTTCTTGGGAGGACCATCTCTATTTGGTAGAGTTTGCTTACAACAACAGTTACCAGGCCAGTATAGAGATGTCACCTTTTGAAGCTCTATATGGTCGGAGGTGTCATACTCCTTTGTCTTGGGACGATGTTGGAGAGAGAGTTTTGCTTGGGCCAGAGATGGTTGTGGATGCAGCAGAGAAGGTTTAGTTGATCAGAGACAGACTTCGAGTGGCACAGGACAGACAACGGCATTGGGCCGATAGCCATCGGAGACCCTTGGAGTTTGAGGTATAGTTTAGATTTTATTTTGTGTGCTTGTTCTTGGTTGTTTGTTATAGATAAGTTCTTAAGGTGGTGTTTTGTTCTAGGTGGGTGGTTTGGTGTTTCTGAGGATTTCTCCGACACGAGGCACGATTCGCTTCGGTGGAGGCGGAAAGCTTAGTCCGCGATTCATTGGACCTTTCACTATTCTAGAGAGGGTCGGTGCAGTTGCTTATAGACTAGACTTGCCACCTGCATTAGAGGGAGTGCACAATGTGTTTCATGTGTCACAGTTGAGACGATACGTGGCAGATCCTAGTCATGTATTGGATCACTCAGAGATAGAGGTGGGCCCTACTCTTAGCTATCCAGAGCAGCCAGTTGGAATTCTGGATCGGAGAGAGAAGGTGCTGAGGAACCAGACTATTCCTTTGGTGCGCGTCGCATGGAGGCATCACTCTCCGGGGGAGTCTACCTGGGAGAGAGAGGATGACATGCGAGAGCGTTATCCATATTTGTTTGTACCTTGAGGTATGTTATTTCTAGTTATGTTCTGTTCATTGTAATGTTCTGTTCATTAGTTAGTTGTGATTCTTTAGTTCTGTTCTGTGATTTTCTGGGGGTAGTTTTCGTCTTTGAATTTCGAGGACGAAATTATTTTAAGGAGGGTAGACTTGTCACTACCACATTTTCTAGGAAAGGGTATTTTGGTAATTTCCTATTTAAATAAATATTGTGCATGGTAAATAATTATTTGTTGTATTATTTAATTGTTGTTAGTTATTATTTAATTATTTTAGACTTATTTTAGTGGACCCAACTAGTTTAGTTTGGACCCATGGACCAACATGAATTAATTAGTTAGACTTGGCCCATTTAGAAAGCCCATAGTTAAGGAGATGGATTAAGTTAATTAAATGATTAGACTAGAAGCTTCCTTCCTTAATTATTTCTTCATGAGAGGCCCCAAGGGGTACATTGGACATTTTATAATTGCTTGGGGGAGGGGCTATGGCCGGCCTATTAAAGAGGGGGGGAAATTTCTCTCTCCTCTCATCTCATTCCAAATCTAGATCTAGAATTCTCCCACTACCAAATTCCCTCCATTCCCAATCCAATTCCCTACCAAATTCATTCCAAATTCTTCCCAATTCACCATTAGAGAAGGAGGAAGCAAGGATCTAGAAGAAGGAAGCAAGGATCTACAAAGAGGAGCAAGGATCTACAATTTGGAAGCAAGTTCATCTCAATTGGAGGTTTCATTGGGAATCCATCTCCCAATAGGTATAATTCAGATTTTCCCATTTAAATAGCTTCTAAATCTGAGATTTAATCATGTAAAATCAACCTATATGTATGTAGTACCCATAGGACTTTGTTTTGTGTTCATAGGAGACCCATGGAGAAAGTTATGGTGCTTTTTGTGTCAATTTTGTTGGAATTCCGAATTTATATTTTGTTGTGTGTGTCAATTGATCCTATAGATCAATTGAACATGAGATTTGTGTTTGAGGCTAGTGTCCTGTCCATATTGGAATACTTGTGGTTCGTATCCCAACTATTTGGTGATACGTGTCATTTGGGGGTTTTTCTCCGACACGGGGCTTTGAACATGTCATATTTTGACACGGACACATAGATCTACTTTTGACGCTTTGATTTGTTCATAAATATTATTTGTGATTTGTTTGTGTCCTTCGGGGTGCATTTGGTTGTGTGTTGGACTCGTGTCGCATGCGTATCCTAGATCTAGTGGGATACGGTGAGATACTCTCCAATTGTGTGTATTTTTGCATAGATCTAATTGATTGTGGTTCAATTCTTTATTTATAATTAGTATATATATATGGATATTAAATATTTATTTTGTGTATTTATTATAGTAATTATTGTAGCGTAGATCTATATATTTTTGTGTGTGCTAATATGATGTACAAATATAATATGTAGCTTTCTTGCATGTAATTATATATGTACTTATGTTAATAATATAATTTATACATAAAATGTTTTATAAAATATATTTGTATGTTTAATTGTGTAATTATATTATTTATAATTATTATGTAATTATTTGGATATTAATGTAAATATTTTAGGTGTGCTTCTAGCCATGTAAATTATATGTTCTTTGTTAAATATTTGAAGGAATAAGTTTATGTGTATATTAATATATATATGTACATTTTTGTATTAATGGTTTATATATATATATATATATATATATATACTGTTTTATATATTCTGTTTATATATATATATATATATATATTGTTTATATATTCTATTTTTATATATATAATTATATATATACAACTTGTTTAGTGACAGTGAATTAATGATAGTAAAAAACTGTCATTAATTAGCCGACTAATAGCAGCCGCTGTAGCCTTCGGGCAATTAATGACAAACCTGTCATTAATTGCAGTAGCGGGAAACAGCAGCTTTTCTGCGACGCTTTTCTGCGACAGTTTAACTGTCAGCGAAAACCAAAGCAGTGGCAGTTTATTATTTGGGTTTCGGTGACAGTCCTTCGGTGACAGTCCCGACTGTCACTATTTAAACTGTTTTGATTTAATCCTATTTTATTCACTGTTTTTCAAAAATGCTTTGACAGATTTAATGTATATATTATATATTATAATTGTATATATATATATGTATATATATATGTGTTTTGTGAGGAATAATAATTGTAATAATATATTATGTTATTTATATAAATGTTGGGTTGTATATATATTATTTTAGGGTATATATTAATTATATTATTAGTATACTTTGTGTGAGTTCTTTTTGAATCTAATTTGATTTCTAAATTATTATAGTTTATCTCTATATTATTTTATAGATGTCTTGTGAGGTTGACTTTGGGTTTGACCATGTTTGACTTTAGTGGACTTTAGAGTTGACCATAGTTGACTTTTGACTTAGAATTGACTTATTGACCTAGAAATTGCCTAGTTTGACTTGTTCTCTTTCCGGGACCTTGTATTAATGTGGTATTCCATATCTAGGTCTTCGAGGCACCGAGTCAGACATTTGTGAGACTGTTCATTGGACTTCAGGCGAGTACATTCTCTGATAGTTTCTCATTTATGATATCCTCTATGTTCGTTGTATCTAGTGTAGATATACATGTTCTCTTGACACTATGGTTACACGGATTGGTATATCCGGATCTCGTCATGAGATGTTATTCCTTGGTATATGGTGTATATGGTGCAAGTATTGTTTCATTGGTTATCTTGTATAGTACAGACACCGATTCTCGGGGAGACTAGCTATCTTCTTGGGGAATCTAGTGCCATAACGTACCGTGGTTGGATCTATTATACCAGTCGGGGTGGGGAGTATTTTAGTGTAGATATGTGATCATACCCTCCTTGTGCATGTCTTGTTCCTTGTGAGTGTTGATCATACACCGCACGTATAATCAGCCAGGCCATTATACTCTTGTGCAAGTTCCTAAGCCGATCATATGTTAAAGCTAGTACTCACACACTTAGTAATTAGTATTCTTGTTCTATCAGCATATTGTTCATTATTGTATTTCTTTCCAGTATTTCCTTATTGTCTCTACATTCTTGTCTCTATTTATGCATCTTGTTTATCCACAGCTATTTACTGTTACATAGTTTTTATCATTGTTTGAGAACTGCTGTTAGGGTTGTACTCTGCTCCTTTCCTGACTGGATATATTTTTCCAGATGACACTGAGGAGTACCCTACCTATTATGGACCCCAGGATGTTGTGGGTTTAGATTCTGAGACCCTAGCTCAAGAGGGACTTATCCCAACTGAGACAGTTGACCCTGGAGTTGTAGCTTTATAGTTTTGTAGTATTCTTTTGTACTGGATTTGTCTCCAGCATATTTCTGTATTTTTCTTCAGACTCATTGATGTATTATTTTAGACTCATGAGTTGTATTATGACTATTCTATTCTTATCTGATTCGTGTTCATTCTATCTTAGTTCTGTGATTAAGTACACTATCTTTTGGTAGTTCATTATATTAGATAGACTTTCTAGACAGCGTTCTACCGCCGATTCTGCGGCGTAGGCTGGGCGTTGTTTCCGACTAGTACCCTTACCCCGGGTGTGGGTCGTGACACCTTCGCCTGAATGTCCCTTCGGCAGCCTGACCAATATCATCATCATCATCATCACCATCATCATCATCACCATCATCATCATAATCACTATCATTATTATCATCATCATCATTATCATCATCACTGCGACATCACGATCCTATCGACCTCATGCACAGTCGATCACCCTCGCTAGAGATGACCTGTAGCAGTCTACCTCGACCTCGTGCACGTGCACGCTAACGCGCAGGTTCGACTTGCCTTCATTCATGATTGTGTGTATGTGTACTTGTGTGAATTTTGATAGGCATTAGCATATCGTGTCATGATGGTTTAGTTGGTTGATCATAAGACCCTGTGTTAGTGTACCTAGTAACCATTTGCGTGTGCGTGCATGTGTGTATAATTATTAGTTGATATATATATAGATGTATATATATATATTCTAAGAAAATTAAATGCTAGTACTAGGTATGAATGTAATATGTATAACAGTATTATGTATGCTGCATGACCCTAGGTATTAACTGTAGATATCCCGTATAATTGCATATGACCATGTGACCCTGAATATTAGTGAATCGATTGCCTTTTGTACACCAACTTACTGGTTTAGACATGTGTTGGTGAGTTGACTGTCTTGTGATTCACAGCATTGGGGACGTGACACTCGTGCAGTTAGACGCACATTTAACCCTGCTAGTTGACAAGTATCACCCCTAGCGTAGTCTCTGAGTTCAGTATATTTATGTTTGTGTGTGTGTTAGTGTAACGACTGATGCTGCATTATTATTAAATGATGTCTATAGGACTATTAGATTATTCAGACAAGACCTCGGATACAGGATATTGGTATTGCCAGTAAAGGACCACAGGCGAGTACATTCTTTGATAATTTTTATTATGTTGATCATCTCTATGATTCTAGTTGTATAGCGTACATAATTTTGACACTATCTATACATGAGTTGGCATCATCAAAACCGATCACGAGGAGTCGTGATTGGACTCTATCGTGCTAGTTAGGGACGGGGAAATATTAGTAGATTATGTGATCATACCCAACTCTACATGAATCATAGCTCACCCATACCTCACGTCGGTGTAGCTTGACCATTACATGCCTCATAGCCTATTATGTATAATTAGCCTAACTATTGCTTGCATCATAGCTAACTGGATGGTTAGCCTGACCTTACATGAATCATAGCTAATCATACATAGCAAGCCTAATCAGTTCCAAGCCGATCACATGATATATTGATGTTTCACACACTTAGCTAGTTAGTCTATACATGTATTTCTAGTTTATTGATCTAGCATTTCCCTATGTTCTAGTTATTGTTCTAGCATTCACTTATATTTCAGTTTATTGTTCTAGCATGCACATGTATTTATGGTCATTTTTAGTTGTACCATTATTGATGACATATGCTCCAGTATTTCTATTTCCAGTATTTCATTATCTCCAGTATTTTTTATTTCCAGTATTATATCCATCTTATATTTCTTTACACTGTATTATAATTTTTGTCAATATACATGGAACTGCTGTTAGTGCTTGTACTTTGCTCCATCCTGACTGGAAATATTTTTCCAGACCGCGACTTAGAGGACTTGTTTCTGGCATACTTGGAGACTAGGATATTATTTTTTGCATGTTAGATTATTTTTGTTGTTTAGACTTGTATTGTGTTCATTTATTTTTTTTGATATTTTATCATGCTTTATTTCTGTGATTGAGTATTCCATATTATATTATGATATATGTGTCTCCCTATGGAGTTGGATTTTCGTATGAGATTGATTAGATAGTATTTTGACCTAGACAGCGTTCTACCCACGTACTCGTGCCCCTATATCGGGTGTGGGTCGTAACACATTTTTTGTGGTGGCCTATGTAGGTCAGGCTTCGCAAGTAGTACGATGTCGTGGTAGTGCGACATCTTAGTTGTACTACTGCGAGCCTGTGATAGGATATAGGAAATAAGATACTAGGATAAGAGGGGATACTCGATCACTAATTTTTGAGAGATTCCTGGGACGACCCTTGAGAATCTTATTATAATCTCCAATTCAAATCTTTTTTCCCTTGTTTCATCCGCTCTCACTTATTTTTATTGAATTTGATTCTTGTTGATCAGTTATTAAATTTAATTCTTGGTGTCGTTGTTGAGTTTGATTTCATATCGAGATAAATTTTACGGACTAAATTATGGTATCATCTGATGACATATGTTGATGAGGACAATGAGAAAGGTGAAACGTCTGCTTTAGTAATGGAGCCTAGAGTTTATCGCAGCCACATTAGCTGTCGTGGCAGAAACATAGGAACCTGACCTTGGATGTACATATCTTAGTTATAAAATTTAGTGTTTCTCGCAGCCACATAGGTTGGCATGGTGAGGATTCTAGATGACATGATTATAGAGTTACATACCTTAGTTATGGAACCTATCATTTATCGTAGCTATGCTTACTGGCATGGCAAAGATTCTGAGTGTCATAATTTTGGACAAACGTGTATGATTATCAGATTGTATCTTAAATTGGTTCTTAAAGTATTATCTCAATACTTATCCACTTCTGTTATTATAGGACCTTGTTTCATCATTTTCTTTGCTAGCAGTAGAGATACCTTCAGTTCCTCAGTTCAGTTCCTTTTTGAGCTTTATTTCTTTAAGGATCCTTGTTAGTGTGATAATTGGTGACTTGCAATTAGGTCTGTGTTTTGTATCAATATTGACTATTGAGAGTGTGGCTTGTGAGTCTGTAAGTGTTTCTTGGTTAGATATGTGAGCAGTAGGCATCGATTTAGAGTTAACCCGTAGCATAGTACCTTATAGCAATAGTTCTATAATAGGTGCCATTATAGTTAGTATTGGTACTATAGGTAGAAAGATGAGTAAAGAGTATCAGTGATGGTACCAAGAGTTAGTATTAGTCAACATGCCAGTCCTGGATAGTCATGAATTCATGTAGTTGGGTGATCCATGTAAACAATTAAGTATCAAGAAAATTTGTGTTGAAAAATTAATGGAGCATGATATTCAATTTGATAGTTGATACTTGGGTGTGTCAAGAGTAAAAAAAAGTATATGCATAAAGGGTATTAATGAGTGTGCCATAGTAGGAGGGTAACCATAAGTGTATAGGAGAATACATTATGCTCAGTAGTAAGACTCGTGTTATAGATAAAAGTAGGGCCTTGATGTGATTTGATCTGAGTATACCGGTATATGACTAATAATGGATGTATTACCTGATGTTGAGGGAAGTGATGTGTTGGAAGAAATAGGTAAAAGAAGTGTCTAGAAATTGTGTGCAGGATGCACAGTGGGTGTTGAGTGTCAGTGTGGAAGTTCATGAATGTGGAAGCATGAGTATTAGAAAATTCTAATAGTATGTCATAGATTGAGAAATATCAAGATTGGTCATGGAAGGTATGAAGTCTATCACAGATTAGTGTATCAGCCTGTAAAAGGTTAAAAGAAGATACTTATACATTAATCGAGATATGGAACCATATGCCTGCCTTTGAGAGTGAAGTAAAACATATGTATTATAGAAAGTGTAAGTGATCATGAGTTCTAGAGAGTGTGATGAGGTGATCTAATGAGGAAGCTAGTGTTACTATACCAAGAGTGCTAGTGTTTCTATATTAAGGATTAGTTGAGCAATGTACTAGTAACAGTAAGTACCTCGTGTGATAATATTAGATCGGTGTATTAGTTAATATGGATAGAAAATCCTTGGAAGTAATAGTGCAAGTAATCCAGGTAGCGCAAATTTTAGTACGCAGTTGAGGGTTGTAAACAATTGGTGTATTTGTGTCTATATTGTGTGTTAGAGACTGTGAGTGTATATATATGTATACTTAGATAGATATGGATTTAAATTTATAATTTGAAGATTGAAAATAAATTTTAATTTTTAAGAATTTTTGAGGAGTTGAGATTTTATGTTATTAAAATTTTTGAGGATTCAAAATTTAATTTAATAAACATAGTCAAAGATATAAAGATATTTGGAAGTGATTAAAATTTTATTTCAATATTTGAATATTTGACTTTTGTGGAAAGTATATACATTTAATTTTAAATTTTTCGAGAAGTTAAATTTTGAGGGTTTTATTTTGAGGATAAAATTTTATGGTGGGTAAGAAATGTATATTAGTATATGAGTAGATGATGTGCATGTGTAAGGATCTATGGCTTGAGCATGTCTGAGATGGCACTGCAAACTAATTTGGGTGTCCATCTAGAGTTGTATTAGAGGGAGTAGTGCTTAGTGTGGTGTGTTGCACTTGGTGTGCACTTGAGTAATAAGAACAACTAGTACAAACAATTACAGTAGGTAAGAGAGCTAGCAGTGAGTGTGCTTGTAGTATAAATAGTGGTACCTAAAGGGATAGAGGTATCAAACTTTGGATGCATCATTAAACCTATGGTTGTGTTAGCAGGTTCTGTTCTTTTCTTTCCTTCTGTTCCTTTTCTGCCTATTTGATTAATTAATTGATTCCTTGGTACCGTTGCTTGTATCATTAATTTTCTTGTTAGAATATAGTTAGTAGTACACCCTGACAGACTGCAATACCATGACAAAAGTGACCATAACCATGTATGTTTTCTAGATTGCATGTAGTATACTGTAGGTAGAAATTTCTTAGACCTTGATTGTTGGGGGTTTGACCGTAGTGAAGATTAATGAAGAAGTTATGACTAGACAGAAAGAGACAAGGTGTCTTAAATTTTGAGGATAAACATTAATTTAAATAAAGAGTTGAGAATTTAATATGTCAGAATTAACGATTTTGTTAAATCATTGATTTTTATGAAGATTATGATATGATTGAATTTGTCATTAAAATTCAAGAAAATTAAGGAGATTATCATTATATTTATTTGACTGCAAGATATAAATTTATATTTTGAATATTGTATTGGAAGATTTCATAAGTATTGCATTTGTTAAGTATTGTGTGGAAAAAGAAATTGAGGAATATGATCACTAATGGATGAGTGTTTGAAGTCAAATTTTTGGGACAAGATTTAAATTTTATAAATATGCATTGATTGGATTTAAATTAGAGGATTGGATATTAAATTTTTGAGTATTTAGTTATTAGCTAAAAAAAATTGGAGGAGATTATGATAAGAATGGAATTTGATTTGAAGATTTTCAGGAATATGATATTTATAGAATTTGAAAATCTTGTGAAATAACAATATGAATTTACTTCATGATTATATGGCTTGATGAATTTAAATTTTGATGGTAATAAATATATATATATATGACTACAACTATTGAGGATCTTAAATTTTGAGGACAAAATTTTTCTAAGGAGGGTAGACTTGTCACTACCACATTCTAAAATAGGCATAATTTTGTTATTTTATTTATTATAAGTATTGTGTGTATTTATTTTTAATAATTGCATGATATGTGTATGTATATATATATGTTATATATAGTGTTCTCTAATGCATGGGTTAGTGGACTAGACCTAGAGACCCACTAGATGAACCCCTGACCAAATTATAGGATTATGGATTTTAATTAGTATATTTTTGGGATTAAATATTGGGTGTACAATTTATTATTGTGATTTTATTTGATTATTGTACCTTACCGGTGCTTTGATATTTGGAGAGCTACACTAGCTTTTGTCTTCCAACAAATTTTACACCCTTGTCGTAGACGTGCCCGTCTTCTATTCTGACCATTGTGTAACTTGTAAATCTGATCTCTTGTGCTTCATTTTAGTCGCACAATATTCGTCGGAGACATTATTTTTAAATTTCAAATAAATCCAACCTTGTATCCTTGTGCGTTCCAATCGAAATTGGAGACACAATATTGACCCATTTTGTGCAACCCAAATTATGACAATATTCTATTCTGAGTCTTCTACGTCCATGACACTTGTGTCCCACCTAATTTTAAACCCTTGTACTTCCAATTAATTTTAGAACACCATTTATATTAATTTTAATTAAATTAGTGTAAGGACCCAAATTAACCCAAAACTAGACCCAACACCAAGACAAACCCCCACTCACACCCTCAAGCTTCATACTAAATACTACACACCCTTTTTAACTACTACATCACACCAAACATGGTGTTTTCCCTTATTTAATCCCAATTTTTACTTTTTGTGCAATTTTTCAATTGTTGATGACTTTTATAAAAAAATACAATGAGGTGTCACCATCCTATTGGTCAAGGCACACGAAAAAATTACCCCTCCCTCATTGACAGGTCCACTCTCTCCCTCTCTCCCCTGTTTTTGTTTGTACCCTCTCCCTTCATGTTTAATCTTGACCCCTCATTCAAATGTAACCCCATCCTCACCACACACACCATCATATATGTAATCCCTTATCCTAACCCATTTCCCAATTCCAACCCCATCCTAAGGCATACTTGGCCGGCCCTAATCCATAGGCTAGCATTATCATCAACCCTCTCTCTCCTACATGCAAACTCTTCCATTATTTTTCTACATCATCTTTACCATCCTCCTTCGAACAAACCAAACCAAACCCTAAACCTAAACCTAATCTTCCATCTCCTCTACTACACAGCGTCTTCCCCGACCCTTTTTCTTATTTTCTACCTCGCCGGACCCCACTGTCAGCCTCCCCCATCTCCTACACCCCCGCTGTGCACCGCCTACACCCCGACCTCCTTCGACTCGACTATACCTCGCCGAAGATACCATCATCCCCGACCCGACCTCCTTCATACTAATATCCCCGACCCCTCACAGCCTCCACCATGATGCCGACTTCCCTCCCGACTTCACCATCTACCGCCACCATTAATGCCACTACCAACACCACCGTCCCCAGCATCTTCCCGAGCACCTCCATCATCCTTCTGTCGACCGAGCCCCGCCTCTGTACCACAGCCTTCCTTTCCTCCTCCTCGACTGAACTTCACCGCCACCATCGACTGTATCTTCCCGGCCATCCTGTTCTCCTCCATATTATCTCCGTTTACCATCATCTTTCCCTTAGCTAAGCACTGCCTCGCCGGATCCGATCCCAACCATCAATAACCCAGCATCATCTCCCAAAGCCGAGCAACCTCATCACCACCGAGCCCGTCGCCTGAACATCCCTCCGGCAGCCTGACCAATATCATTATCCTCATTATCATCATCATCAACATCATCATCATCACCATCATCAACATCATCATCACCGCCATCATCATCATCATCACCGCGACATTACGATCCCATTGACCTCATCATTATCATCATCATCATGACCGCGACATCACGATCCTATTGACCTCATGCACAGTTGATCACCCTCGCCAGAGATGACCTACAGCAGTCTTTCTCGACCTCGTGCACGTGCACGCTAACGTGCAGGTTCGACTTGCCTTCATTCATGATTGTGTGTATGTGTACTTGTGTGAATGTTATTAGGGATTAGCATATCGTGTCATGATGGTTTAGCTGGTTGATTATACGACCCTGTGTTGGTGGACCTAGTAACCAGTTGCGTGTGCGTGCGTGTGTGTATAATTATTAGTTGATATATATATAGATGTATATATATATATATATTCTATGAAAATTAAAAGCTAGTACTAGGTATGACTGTAATATGTATAACTTTATTATGTATGCTGCATGACCCTAAGTATTAACTGTGGATATACCGTATAATTGTATATGACCATGTGACCTTGAATATTAGTGAATCGACTGCCTTGTGTATACCAACGTACTGGTTTAGACATGTGTTCGTGAGATGACTGTCTTGTGATGCACAGCATTGGGGATGTGACACCCGTGCAGTTGGATGCATATTTGACCCTGCTAGTTGACAAGTATCACCTCTAGCGTAGTCTCTGAGTTCAGTATATTTATGTTTGTGTATATGTTAATGTAACGGCTGATATTGTATTATTATTAAATAATGTCTAAAGGACTATTGGATTATTCAGACAAGACCTCAGTAACAGGATATTGGTATTGCTAGCAGAGGACCACAGGCGAGTACATTCTCTGACAGTTTTTATTATGTTGATAATCTCTATGATTCTAGTTGTATAGCGTACATAATTTTGACACTATGTATACACGAGTTGGCATCATCGAAACCAGTCATGAGGAGTCGTGATTGGAATCCATCGTGCTAGCTAGGGATGAGGAAATAGTAGTAGATTATATGATCATCCCCAACTCTACATGAATTATAGCTCACCCACACCTCACGTCGGTACAGCCTGACCATTACATGCCTCATAGCCTGTTATGTATGATTAGACTGACTATTGCTTGCATCATAGCTAACTGGATGGTTAGCCTGACCTTACATGAATCATAGCTAATCATACATAGCAAGCCTGATCAGTCCCAAGCCGATCACTGATATACTGATGTTTCACACACTTAGCTAGTTAGTCTATACATGTATTTCTAGTTTATTGATCTAGTATTTTCCTATGTTCTAGTTATTGTTCTAGCATTCACTTATATTCTAGTTCATTGTTCTAGCATTCACATGTATTTTTGTTTATTGCTAATTGTACCATTGTTGATGACATATGCTCCAGTATTCTTATTTCCAGTATTTTATTATCTCCAGTATTTCTTATTTCCAGTATTATATTCATCTTATATTTTCTTACACGGTATTATAGTTTTTGTCAATATACATGGAACTGCTGTTAGTGCTTGTACTTCGCTCCATCATGACTGGAAATATTTTTCCAGACTGTGATTTAGATGACTTGTTTCCGACATACTTGGATACTTGGATGTTATTGTTTGCAGGTTAGATTATTTTTGTTGTTTAGACTTGTATTGTGTTTATTTATTTTCTTCGATATCTTATCGTGCTTTATTTTTGTGATTGAGTATTCCATATTATATTATGATATCTGTGTTTTCTTATGGAGTTAGATTTTCGTGTGAGATTGATTAGATAGTATTGTGACCAAGACAGCGTTCTTCTACAGATGTTGCGGCGTAGGCTGGACGTACCCACGTACTCGTGCCCCTATATCGGGTGCGGGACGTGACACAGACCCCATGCGGTCCATGCGTCTCTCGCCTCGTGCGTTCCAGACTCTTTGCGTCCCGTGTGTCTTTGGCCACATGTGCCCCAGATTCTACATCGACCAAGTATTGTTGTTCAAATTGAGTGGTCCTCTCCAACCAAATAGCAGTCACATGTCCATTAGACTGAGTCGCCCCTACATAGTTGAGAACCATCCAGATACTCAGCAAATAATAAAATCCCAACAAATATTCACGTGGCAGTGGAGCCCAAATTTTTGTGCATAGCTGTAGCACCCTTTCGTTGAGAAGGGACACGTGGCCAACCACGCCATCCATGCGGCCCAAAATCTATGCGGTCACAAATATGACTACAAATAATAGGGTACTAGACCCGGATAAAGGGCTTGCTGGCTATCTGCGAATCAACACAAAAGGGAGAGAGAAGAGCTTCCGCATTGGATCGTCCATGGAGTAAAGAGAGTTGCTACACTCCTAACCCTCCATCGTCACCCTCTAAAAAATAAATTTTTACTTAGATAGCCTCCTAGGACTCTTCTTTTTACTCTTTTTATTTGTTAATCAAATATAGTTCTCCCACTTCTCGTTTTGATATTAAATGGCGAACACCAAGCCCAAACAAATAGACCAAGGTGATCCTAACAAGATTTCTATGATTATGCAGGTTTTTACGACTGGTGTTGATACTGACTTGTGGGTGGACAATGGCGCATCCTGCCTTATTTGCTCAAAGATGGAGTTATTTACCACCTGCATGTAGAAATCCTAGAGGGGGTGAATAGGGTCAAACTAATAAATCAAGCACAAAAGATTAATAATAGACAATTTAAAAATTAAGTGTTCAAGAAGTAAAGTAATAAGAATACAAACACCTGATGTATCCTGGCATCCTCCTCGAGGCACTCCAGTCCCGAAAACTCTTGTCTGGCTTTAATCCACTATTAGCAAAATAGTAACACCACGAACTTTGATCCGAAGGTCCGTTTACTTCTTACATAAGAGTTTTGATCCGAAGGTGTCACTACCCGATTTCCAGAGCAGGATATTTTTTATTTTAATTTACTTAATTGTGTATTTATCATAAATATTTGTATTAATATTTAATTGTTGGTTGTACTATTTTTTTATTAGTTATTTTAGTGTTTTGGCTAGCCTGGACCCATGTTAGACCCTAGTGGACCCATGTCAGACCCAACTAACACCATTGTTAGACTTATTTATTGGCTTAGAATAGTTATTTATATTTTTATTAGTTAGTTAGAGTGATTAGGAATTTATTAGAGTGCTTTTGGAACCCTAAACCCAAACCCTATTTTGGATGACTTGATTTGGAGGGCATTTTGGTCATTTCAACTAACCCAACCCTAACCCGTAACCCTTGGCTGATCAAGACCAGCAGCTTTCCCATCCCATTTTATTTCCTTTCATGTTCTTCTTCTTCTTCACTCTCCTCTCCATTTTCTTCTTCTGTCTTTCTTCCAATTTCTTCCAATCAAGTAAGTTTTCTTCACTTTCTTCTCTTCTTTCTTCTATTTCTTCCATCAATATAAACCCTAACCCTTTGCTTTTCCTAACCTAGATGTGTAGAGCTTAGATTTGGTGTTGGAGCTTTGGTTGGAAGCTTGGAAGATTGGTGTGGTGAATTTGGGGCTTTTTGGAGACTTTGGCTTGGGATTCCAACTCCCAAGAGGTAAACCCTAAATTTCTCCCTTGTGATTACTCTAATATAGTGTAATTAGTAGTTTAGAATCTTCCTAGAACTTAAGGCTACCCGTGGGAGAAAGTTGGAGCTTGTTTTGATGTGTTTGGAGACTTTGACATTAGATTTTGTGTCAATTTTTAATAAAATCTGAGATTGGCCCAATTTTTGGTGTTGCCCTAGGTTAGACGGACCTAGGTAGACGTGCTTGGGTGTCTTGAGGATAAGTATGTGTATCCGTTCGGACACATGAGGTCGTATCGCGGAGAATTGGGCATTTCGGACGATTTGAGAGTTTTTGTCGTCGTAGGTTCTATGTGCGTACACATTTTTGCCACAGATCTAGAATCGGAGAGTTAGCATTTTTTCTAGGTTCTAGACATCGATTAGAACTCGTGGGTAAATTTTGGACCGATTCTGAGTAGGTTTGGTGTGCGTTTTACGAGATTTTGCGAATCGCACTCCACGTGTTCGTTGAAATGACCGAATGGCCATTTCGACTTGGTTTCTATGTTTTGGGCTTGTGCGCGCGTTCGTTTAGCTTCGGAAAGTGTGTGCTAGAGTTTTTGAGTTATATATATATATATGTGTTTTTGTGTAGGTGTGTGTAGTTATATATGTGTGTATATATATGTGTGTGTGTTTCTATATATATATATGTGTATGTATATATATATATGTTTATGTGTGTGTAGTTGTGTGAGTATTTGTGTGAGAGAGTGTGTGAGTGTGAGTGTGTGTTTGTGAGCGTGTGTGTGTGTGGATATGTGATTATGTATATTTATATATGTATGAGCGTGTGTGTATATATATATATATATGTGTTTGTATATATGTATGGGTGTGTATATATATATATGTGTGTGTTTGTGTGTATATATATATATATGGTTGTGTGTGTATATATATATGTATATATGTTTGGTTTTATATATATATGTATCTGTGTGTGTGTGTTAGTGTATGTCGTGGTGTCTGTGTGTGTGCTTGTGTCTAGCTGTGTGTGTAGTGAGGTAGAGTGAGTGTTAGAGAGTGAGCGATAGAGAGAGTGAGCGAGAGGAGCAGCAGCTGCAGCAGGGCAGCAGCGTCGCACAGCGATGCGGCGCTACCGCGGTAGCAGTAGCATCAACTGTAGGCGCTGCAGCAGCGCAGCGACAGTGGCGCACCACCGCGGCAGCGTCGCGGCAGCAGCGACAGCGCACCACGGCAGCACACCGCAGTAGCAGCAGCTGCGGGCAGCAGCAGCTTGTGCAGCGCGTTTCAGCGCAAGCAGCGCGCTCGCTCCAGTTAGTTCCCCTCCCCCTTCTTTTATATATATGTATGTATTTATATAGATGTATATATATACTTATATGGATAGATAGATACATAGATAAGTATAGATAGATATGTAGGTATTAGTACATATATATATATATATATATATATATATATATATATATATATATATATATAGTTAGAGATATATATTAGTATAGATGTATATGTGTATGTGTATGTATGGATATATATATAGATATGTATATGTGTTATATATATATATATATATATATATATATATATATATATATATATATATATATATATATATATATATATATATATATATATATATATTTGCTTAGTTATATAGCTAGGTATATATATATGCATAGATAGCTAGCTAGTTAGTAGGTTAGAGGGGGAGTAAGGTAGGTATCTCAATACCTTGAGATACCAAGGTATTGAGGGGGTAGTGAGGTGAGGTAAGGTATTAATGTAGCCTAATACTAAGTTATATATATATATATATATATATATATATATATATATATATATATATATATTCTACTATATAATGCGAAAACTAGGCTTCACCGTGAAAGTTTTTTATTCCAAAAATACCCTTCATTATATTTCAATGTGTATTAACGTTGATAAGAATATCTAAGTAATAAAAAATAGTAATTAAATACGTATTAAATGTATGTATGCATGCATGAGGCAACTTGGGGAATGATAGTTAATAAAACAAAGATATGCATACATGCAAAGTAGGTAGTTTGGAGAATAAAATAAAAGTTAATAAAGCATGCATGCAAAATAGACACATGAACCTAAGAGATAAGTGAAACTTTCTATTCCCGTCATTTAATTTCTTCCAACTTTCATGTTCCTGCCTATTATATTTCCACCTATAATAAAATTAAGAAATTGTCGTTGGCTCTTTTAATAAACTATTAATTTTTTCAAGTAATATGAAATACGTGCAACGCACGTGCGTATATACTAGTATATATATATATATATATATATATATATATATATATATATATATATATATAAGTATATATTATAGATAGATAGCTAGTTAGTTAGAATAGAGGGTAAGGTATCTCAATACCTTGAGATACCAAGTTATTGAGATAAGTTGGGTATCAGAGGTAAGGTATTGAGGTGTTTAC
This sequence comes from Iris macrosiphon, assembly GCA_036927795.1. Lineage (NCBI taxonomy): Eukaryota > Viridiplantae > Streptophyta > Magnoliopsida > Asparagales > Iridaceae > Iris > Iris macrosiphon. Next base: position 107,884,073 of record JAYESA010000007.1, on the reverse strand, counting down.
CTATACACTAGGTTATATATATATATATATATATATATAGTTAGATATATGTTATATATATATATTAGTATATGATAGTGTATATATATAGATAGATAGTTAGTTAGCTAGTATATGAGATACTCAAGGTATTGGGCATCGGGGCAAGGTATTAAGTTTTAGCCTAGGGATGAGGTTAGACTTGGTTTTATATATATAGTTAAATATATATATATATATATACGTGCTAGTATATATTTTAGAGGGTATAGACGGGGCGTAGTAGGTTTTGAGGGTTTATTAGCTTAATGACCTAGTTTTGACCTAGAATTTTAGGGGCACCCTAGTTTGACCTAGAGTTGACTTTAGTTGACCCGGTTGACCGCTAAAGTCAACTTTTGACCTAGTTTTGAAACTCGAGTTGACTTTTTGGACCCAGAGTTGACTTCTTGACTCAGATTTTACTGGTTTGACCCGTTTGACCTAGAACAACCTTAGATGCTTGTTTTTAGCTATTTTATATCTGTTTAACTCTTTAGAACCCTATTTAATCTTGTTTTTTATAATAGGTCCTTGCGACACCAGTTTGGATCGCTAGTTGCTCAGGACGTCAGGCGAGTACATTCTCTGATGGTTTTTATTATCTAATGATTATTATGATTCAGCTTCTAGTATAGTATTCTCTGATTTTCTGGCATAACACGGACTAGTATTTCTGGATTCATTTACTTGCGACACGTATATTTCATATTTCTGGCCTCTATTCTGGAATTACCAACTGGCATCACTACAGGCATCACTCATGTTTCTGGTTGGACTCATACTTGATTTACGTGTCGAGTGTTGGATTTACTTGTACTAGTCGGTACAGAAAAATACTCGAGTAGACATGTAAACATTTCCAATTGGAATCACAGGAATCACCCCCTCTGGTCTAATCTGGAATGATAGCAGCCGTGCACCCAGTGCACGGTGAGCCGTACTTACCCCTAGCCGTTTACATGTCGAAACAGGTATTTCAAAGATACGAGTTCATTCTTTCTAGTCTAGACTCACTTGCATTCTTGACTGGTCTCACTTATAGTTTCTGGACTTGACTCATTACATGTATTCTTTCAGGACTCACTATATGTTCTTGTGCATGCACTTACTCTTAGTTTAGATTTCTTGTATCCTGCAGTTATTACTATCTTGCTTCTGATATTCATGCATCTTTACCTTTATGCACCAGTGATATGTATATATTTCTTGTTCATATTTTATTTTATTCTTCTTGCTACTTGCTACAACTATTTTATAGTTTTTATCATTTAACTGGAACTGTTGTTAGAGGTGTACTTGCTCCAGTCCTGACTGAACATATTTTTCTAAAGGATCCGGAAGATTGGTGTCCGACGTTTTATGGACCTCAGCCTGTCGACGGTGCAGACATGGACCCCCTAGTTTAGGAGTAATTTTCGGGTTGGTAGCCGGGATCAGTAGGACCTCAGTCGGTATATTTATTAGCTTTTGGTACCGGATTGTATTATATATGATTCAGGATGTTGTATTATTATTATTATTATTATGGTTGTTTTAGTAGCAGTTGTTTAGACTTTGTAGTAGTTAGTCTTTTTTATTATCATATCGTGCTTAGATTCGTGATTGAGTATTTGTGTTATCATTATCATATTGCTCATCCGTTTGGAGTTGAGATCTTGACAGGTATATATTGATTGTGTGAGATTGTTAGCAAGATCGTAGACCTAGACAATGTTCTACCGTCGATGCTGCGGCATAGGGTGGACGTACCCATGACTCATGCCTAATTTTCTGGGTGCGGATCGTGACACATTTTTGGTGGTGGCCCATGCAGGTCTCGATTCATAATTAGTGCGATATCATGGTAGTACAATAATTTAGTTGTACTGCTGCGAGCCTGCTCTAGGATATAGGATCTAGGATGAGAGTGTACTCAATCACGACTAGGAACCATTCCAATCTAATTATTCTGAAATTGCTTTCTTTTGAAATATCACTGTCTTTCTTTGATGATATCGTATCTTACGCTGTATTGACTTCTTTTGATCTGTGTTTGGGATGCCTCCAAAGATACGATCCCATCATACCGTTACAGCAGTTGCAATCGAGAGGTCTGCTACCTCTCGTCCAGCTCGTATTCAGGCAGCTGCTACCGCTCTCATCACCATTCCTGCGGTCGAGGAAGCATCTGCTTCTCTCGGGGATCCTCCTGCACTTGTCGATCCGAGGACTATCCCAGTCGTTCTGGTGGTTCCTCCACCACCTCCTGCACCAGTAGACGCCGCGCAGTTGTTTGCGTTCTTCAGAAAGATGATGGACGTGCAGCATCGTCAGGTGGATGTGATGAGGCTGGGCATTAAGAACGCCCACCAGGTAGCCATGACAGCAGTGGATAGAGTGGCACAGATTCAGCCACAGGCAGATCAAACTCAGCGTCCGAGGCCGGGCAGTATTATTGACTTCCAGAGGATACGGACCAAGGATTTCCGGGGTACAGAGAGAATTCTGTACGCGGATGACTGGATAGAACAAATCGAGGGGATCTTCAGGCTGGCACAAATTCTAGATAGTATGCAGATAGAGGTAGCGGGTAGTCAGATGTTCGACCTCGCTTTGACATGGTATCGCACTGATACGAGGATCGCAGCACCAGGACTTACTTGGGAGGCTTTCAAGAGGCTTTTTAAGGAGAAGTTTTTCCCAGATGTGGGGCTCAGTACTTTGGAGAGCCAGTTCGAGGCACTCGTCCAAGGGAGCATGATGGTGGACGAGTACACAGTGGAGTTCTGCCGCATTGGCAGATTTGTAGAGGGCTTGAGTGAGGCAGCAAAGGCGAGGAAGTTTCGTAAGGGCTTGGTCATGGCGGTCAAGTCTTTGGCTAGGAGCGACTGCGAGGTGACTTTCGAGCAGATAGTAGGAGACGCTCAGAGAGCAGAGGATGACTTAGATCTCAAGTCCAAGAGAGGTAGGGATGATTCAGGTAGTGCAAGTGGTAGTGCGGGACCGACTAAGCGTCCCTATGGGCAGAAGATAGCGCAGCAGGGTCAGGATCAGAGAATGCCCATTTATGCCTACTGCAGGAAGGCAGGACACACTTGGGATGTTTGTAGGAGGAGGCTGAAGGTGTATCTTTTCTGTGGATTCAATGCTCACCAGATACGAGATTGCCCCACTGCACCTCTATTTGGTGGAGCACAGGATCGGAGAGTTGGAGCTAGGCCATCTGTGGCATAGCATCATGCCCCGTACCAGCAGAGGGAGATACCCCAGCAAGGCAGGGCTTATGCGTTGACGGTCGAGGAGGCCGATGCTACGGGTGTTGGGTTAGCAGGTCTGTCCCTTTTATTCTTTTTCCAGTCCTTTTCCATTTCTTGTGGTGTGCTTCATTAGTACCTGTTAGACTTTCTTTGTGCTATTGTAGATAGTGTAGTGACCCGGATTGAGACTGTTATAACACGACCAGTAAGACCATGATATTGCATGTTGTTTAGGTAGAATTTCTTGACTGTGATTGTTGGGGGTTTGACCTAGAGGGAGTGCGATCGACTTTAAATTTTGAGGACAAAATTTTCTAAGGAGGATAGGCTTGTCACTACCCCATTTCTAGAGCAGGATATTTTTTTAATTTAATTTGTTTAATTGTGTATTTATCATAAATATTTGTATTAATAATTAATAGTTGGTTGTATTATTTTTTTTATTAGTTATTTTAGTATTTTGGCTAGCCTGGACCCATGTTAGACCCTAGTAGACCCATGTCAGACCCAACTAACACCCTTGTCAGACTTATTTATTGACTTAGAATAGTTATTTATATTTTTATTAGTTAGTTAGAGTCATTAGGAATTTATTAGAGTGCTTTTGGAACCCCAAACCCAAACCCTATTTTGGATGACTTAATTTGGAGGGCATTTTGGTCATTTCAACTAACCCAACCCTAACCCTTAACCCTTGGCCGATCAAGACCAGCAGCTTCCCTACCCCATTTTATTTCCTTTCTTTTTCTTCTTCTTCTTCTTCTTCTTCTTCTTCTTCTTCACTTTTCTCTCCATTTTCTTCTTCTTTCTTTCTTCCAATTTCTTCCAATCAAGTAAGTTTTCTTAACTTTCTTCTCTTTCTTCTTCTATTTCTTCCATCTATGTAAACCCTAACCCTTTGCTTTTTCCTAACCTAGATGTGTAGAGCTTAGATTTGGTATTGGAGCTTGGGTTGGAAGCTTGGAAGCTTGGTGTGGTAAATTTGGAGATTTTTGGAGACTTTGGCTTGGGATTCCAACTCCCAAGAGGTAAACCCTGATTTTCTCCCTTGTGATTACTCTAATATAGTGTAATTCGTAGTTTAAAACCTTTCTAGACCTTAGGGCTACCCGTGGGAGGAAGTTGGAGCTTGTTTGGATGTGTTTGGAGACTTTGACATTAGATTTTGTGTCAATTTTGGGTGAAATCCAAGATTGGCCCAATTTTTCGTGTTGCCCTAGGTTAGACGGACCTAGGTAGACGTGCTTGGGTATCTTGAGGATAAGTACGTATCTTCGTTCGGACATGTAAGGTCGTATCGCGAAGAATTGGGCATTTCGGGCGATTTAGGAATTTTTGTCATCGTAGGTTCTATGTGCATTTGTATTTTTGCCACGGACCTAGAATCGGAGAGTTAGCATTTTTTTCTAGGTTCTAGACATCGATTAGAACTCGTGGGTAAATTTTGGGCCGATTCCGAGTAGGTTTGGTGTACGTTTCATGAGGTTTCGCGAACCGCACTCCACGTGTTCGACAAAATGACCGAATGGCCATTTCGACTTGGTTTCTAGGTTTTGGGCTTGTGTACGTGTTAGTTTAGTTTCGGGGAGTGTGTGCTAGAGTTTTTGAGTTATATTTATATATATATGTGTTTTTGTGTAGGTGTGTGTAGTTATATATGTGTATATATATATATTATATATATATATATGTGTGTGTGTTTCTATATATATATATATATGCGTGTATGTATATATATATGTTTATGTATGTGTAGTTGTGTGAGTGTTTGTGTGAGAGTGTGTGTGTGAGAGTGTGTGAGTGTGAGTGTGTGTTTGTGAGCGTGTGTGTGTGTGGATATGTGATTATGTATATTTATATATGTATGAGCGTGTGTGTATATATATATATATGTGTTTGTATATATGTATGGGTGTGTATGTATATATATATATGTGTGTTTGTGTGTGTATATATATATATGCTTGTGTGTGTATATATATATGTATATATGTTTGGTTTTATATATATATGTATCATTGTGTGTGTGTTAGTGTGTGTCGTGGTGTCTGTGTGTGTGCTTGTGTCTAGCTGTGTGTGTAGTGAGGTGGAGTGAGTGTTAAAGAGCGAGTGGTAGAGAGAGTGAGCGAGAGGAGCAGCAGTTGCAGCAGGGTAGCAGTGCCGCGGCAGCGCCGCAGCAACACGCAGCAGTAGCAGCGCGTTTCAGCGCAAGCAGCGTGCGCGCTCCAGCTAGTTCCCCTCCCCCTTCTTTAATATATTTGTATGTATTTATATAGATGTATATATATATATATACTTATATGGATAGATAGATACATAGATAAGTATAGATAGATATGTAGGTATTAGTACATATATATATATATATATATATATATATATATATATATATATATATATATATATATATATATATATATATATAGTTAGAGATATATATTAGTATAGATGTATATGTGTATGTGTATGTATGGATATATATATATATATATATATATATATATATATATATATATATATATATATATATATATATATATATATATATATATATATATATATATATATATATATATATATATAGATATGTAGGTAGATATGTATATGTGTTATATATATATATATATATATATATATATATATATATATATATTTGCTTAGTTATATAGCTAGGTATATATATATGCATAGATAGCTAGCTAGTTAGTAGGTTAGAGGGGGAGTAAGGTAGGTATCTCAATACCTTGAGATACCAAGTTATTAAGGATAGTGAGGTGAGGTAAGGTATTAGGTAGCCAAATACTAAGTTATATATATATTTATATATATATATATATATATATATATATATATATATATATATATATATATATATATATATATATATATATATATATATATATATATATATATATATATATTGATGATATATATATAAGTATATATTATAGATAGATAGCTAGTTAGTTAGAATTAGAGGGTAAGGTATCTCAATACCTTGAGATACCAAGGTATTGAGATAAGTTGGGTATCGGAGGTAAGGTATTGAGGTATTTACCTATACACTAGGTTATATATATATATATATCTATATAGTTTGATATATGTTATATATATATATATATATTAGTATTTGGTGTTTGTGGTGGTTTTAAACGAAAGAGATGAAAGTGTATTTCTATGGCGGGGTTTATACGAGACCCGTGCCCTTTGGTTCACAAACAAACTTGTACAATTTGATCCTATGCGAGGATGTGGGAGTACAATTTATTTAATCTGGGTAAAAAATTGCTATTGGTGTCTGATCTGCGGTCGATCACTTTAGCCCTTGGACTACACGATGTTGAAGAAGTGCCGTGGAAGACATGATGCAGCTTCGGAGGTTGCAAAGGAGGGTGGATGCGCGATGCTGAAGGTCGTCGCTCCCTATTCCTTGCCTGAGCTCTGTATTCTTCTCTCTCTCTCTATCTCTCCCTCTTGATCTCCGGTTCGATGACCTTGTTCGATTCTTCTTTCAAAGTTTTGACCTTTGATCTGATGTTGGTATTCTTGACCAAATTTTCCGACCTTGTTTCCCATTGACAGGGGCCTCTATTTATAGAGTCTTTGGTGACAGCGACCATTCCGTTGGTGTAGCAACCGAGGAGTGGAAAGTACAGCACCCTTTTACACAACAGTTAAAGTAACCAATGCCTACGTATAGATGATCTTTTGACTAAGCGGGTGACGTGGGTCCAACTAAAGGGACACAACACGTACGGTTGCTACTAAGATCACGGCGTAAAAGCCACGTGGGTAGGTATCCATTGTGTAGAAGAGGTTGGCGTAGAAGCCAAATGTCCGTCACCATGGCATAGAAGCCAAGTAGGCATAAAAGCCGAACAGGCATAGAAGCCGAGCAGGCATAGAAGCCGAGTAGGCGTGAAAGCCGAGTAGTCGTAGAGACTGAGTGGTCGTAGAGACTGAGCAGGCGTGGAAGCCGAGTGAGCACAGGCCCTGAATCGGCGTAGAAGCTGCTGTATATCGTGCCAGAATGGGCGTAGAAGCCGCTTGAGCACTCATCCTGAATGGGCGTAGAAGCCGCTGCGTACTGTGCCAGGGTGCTGATGTGGACGTCTTTAGCCGAAATCACGGCTTTTGGAGATATAATCAAATCTTTGACAGAGATTTGCCATCATCCTGTGCATTAAATGCGGAGATGTGCCTTGAGGGGAAACTGTCACCGCTCAGTGCGTTTTGACGGAGGGACGTGCCTCGAGCCCTGTACGAAGCACAGCTTTTGATGTGGCAGGCGGTTTGTCTTCCACGGAGCATAAAACAGCCCATGTTTGCCTGTGTAAAACAAGGCAGCGTGTTCCCTTTGTACGCGAAAGAGCGGTTTACACCGGAGGATTTTAGTAAGCGCCGGTTTGGTGATATTTTAACCAAATCCTCTGCATTAAATACCGAGATCCGCCATCATTACTGTGGGGCGTGTCCCGAGTGGTCTGCGATCGTTTCCAGCCATCGTCTGGGTAGCCGTGCAGCACTTTCTGTCAGGAGTCAGTGGTCAGTTTTTACTGTGCGACTGGACAGTTTCTTTTTCGGGAAGACGAAGCGTTCCTCGTACGCTTTAATGCTGCTTTGAGAGCGGCTGGGTTTTATGCCATGGAGGCGATGAAGAACCCTGTTTTATGCTGGATGGCTCTGAAGGCCTCTGTTTACGCTGCTCTGCATTAAGACGCTGCGTAGATCTTCCAAGCATATTTTTCATGCTTCTACAAGACCCCCTTCAAAGTTTTTAAATTCCTCGGAATTTGAAACACTTTGAATGAAGCATGAATGGCCCCTCGTAACTCGAAATGTTTCTGAATGGAGCGTTGAAACGGTCGATACTGACTTTATGGCGGATTTATTGGGGACCGCTGTGATCTCTTTTGCCTATAAAAGGCTGGGGGGGTGAACCTGTTTTCACCATATACCCATTGTCATACAGAGATGATCGCCGGAGTTCGTCGGGTCGATCTGAGGAAGAAGGAGATCATGTTCTTCCAGCATGTAGGGAGCCGTAAAAGACGGCGTCTTCGAGCAAGTGTCCACTGCAACGATGGATCATGGAAGGACATCTTAGCCTTCCTTGCTCGGGATAATCAGCAACTTTGTATGGCGTTGCCCCAGGAGAGAGGAAGGGTCGTATTTGACCACACAGTTTGTAGACTGTTTATTTCTTCCTGAGGCCCCCGCGGACGAGATCAGACAAACCGTAATCTGTCATCCTGATGGGGTTGGGTTTAAAGAAACCCCAATCGGATTGGCCATCGCGAATGGAGGATCTTCTTGTTCATGACCGTGGTGGTCATGAACGGCCATGGATGAAGAGGAAGACCTGCACCGGCACGAGAATCTGTCAGTACAGCTTCTGGGCGATCTCCAGACGATGAGGGGGTATCTCCTTTGTAGATGGAGTTTCCCTCAGATGTAATCATGAAAAATAGAGAAAAAACCCTTGTAGATTGGATTTCCCTCATATGTAATCATGATTTTAATCTTTAATAAAATCGTCTTCTTCTCCATATGATCGTCTTGCCATACGTTGCTTGTGAAGTCTGAATATGTGCAGCTTTAACACGTCCGAATCTTTACGCCGACTCTGATAGAAAGAGTATTAGGCCCTGTCCTTCACGCATAGCGAATAGTCCATAGAACGTTGTTGAGCATTTTTGAATACTTAGAACTGTCCTGTTGCTAGGACTGAGGGACGGCGTAGGATTTCTGAACTGTTGCCTCTCTGATGAGCGGAATTTCATCTTTGTTCAGAAATCGTCTTCAAGAATGATCTCTCGAAACTCCCTTAGAATAGGGTCGAGGTTTTTTGGCTGTCAAACTGAGTTGCCACTTTGATAGACGAGATGTTCAGACTGGAATCTGGATGAACCTCCAGTTTTCTGGACCCGAGAGGAGTAATTTCTCAATGTTTGAACTCTGTATACCTCGGGTACTTGGGATGCTTTGGGTCAAGAACGAGTATCTTCTGTGTGAACTCTTTGCAATTGACCGCTTTGGGACTGTTTAGATATACGAAAAGTCGTGGAGCAGGAAATCATGTCTGTAGCCTCTTGAGCGTAAAACACTATCGAGCGTGAAATCGTAGACTTGTGGTTCCTGAGCGTGAAGTCGTAGGTTTGTTGCCTCTCGAGCATAGAATGCTACCGAGCACAAAGGCATCCGGGCAAGAAAAAACCATAGACTTGTAGCTGTCGGACGTAAAGCCGTTAGATTCGTAGCTGTCGAGCGTAGAAAAGCTCCTTTAGCGTAGGACTGTAGATCTGTACCCTGTGAGCGTAGAACACTATCGAGCGTGAAATCGTAGACCTGTGGTTCCTGAGCGTGAAGTCGTAGGTTTGTTGCCTCTCGAGCATAGAATGCTACCGAGCACAAAGGCATCCGGGCAAGAAAAAACCATAGACTTGTAGCTGTCGGACGTAAAGCCGTTAGATTCGTAGCTGTCGAGCGTAGAGAGCTCCTTTAGCGTAGAACAGTTGATTTGTTACTCCTGAAAAGAAAATTTCTTTGAGCGTGAGGTTTGCGGATCTGTTGCTGCTGAGCGTAAACTGAGCGCCACCGAGCGTGAGATCATCGATTTGGTATCTGTTGAGCATAAAAGTCGTAGATTTGTGGCCTCTCGAGCATAAAAGCTACCGAGCACAAAGGCATCCGGGCGTAAAACTGCAGACTTGTAGCTGTCGAGCGTAAAATCGTGGATCCGTTGCTGTCGAGCGTAGAAAAGCTCCTTTAGCGTAGAGCCCGCTGAACCGTCTTGTACGAAAATCCTTTCGAATTCGCTGACCGTCCGTCTTTCGAGGGTAGTTGTAAAACCCCCTTCCTAAAAAATCGTATATACCTTTTTATTTATTAATTATTAATTAAATTGTAGTAATTAGAGCTAAATAGGAGAAATAGATTTTTATAATTTTTATGTTAGGTGTTCGGACCCTTAGATGACTTGTGGGACCATCAGGAATTTTTCGAAATTTATTCCATGTAGGAGACCCCTTGAGCAGTTGCTAGCCTAACGATGTGCAATACCCTAATCTATAAATTTTTTTATGAGTATAAATATATATATATATGTATATACAAATATATATATGTATATATATATTTTATTTAAAGAAAGGAAAAGAAAAGAAAAGAAAATAAGAATATAATATTAACTAATATAATAATAATAATGATAATAACTACTAATCCTATCTACTAGCATTTGCTAGCAAGTGCAGCAACTTGCTTGGAACAATCCGCAGCAAAATTTTAATTGCCACTAGCGGCCAAAAGGAAGCTCCGCCTTTTCCCTTCAGCCAGGGACCCGAACCCCCTTCAGCGAACACTTGTAAACCCGCGGACCCGCGAGCCATATCCCCCTCTCTTCTAATATATATAATATATATATATATATTAGCTCTCCAAAACCCTAACCTAAAACTCCAGACTTTTCTTTCCCATCTAGAGCCGTCACCGCAGCCAGAGAAGCCTCCCCAAGCCATCCAACCATCCCGTCGACGCCGACATCGCGAACTGCAGTTTTCCACTCGAGGCACCTTCGCTCCGGCCTATTTTCCCGTTGACTCGCTCATCCAAACGCTATTCCGTGTTCATAGGTATGATCTTCCCTCAACCCTCTCCAATATTTATTTTATAGTCCACCTCGGAAAATGTGTGCCCCTAGGTAAAAAACAGCGCCCAAGTCAGCGCGAGCAGACAGAATTCTGCAATCGCAGAAACTTGCGATGACCACCCATATTGTCGAGTTCGTATCTCCCACCACAGAGATCCGAATTCAGTGATTCTTTTTGATACCTGTAGATTACATGACCTAGTTTATTTTCTGTATAATAACTTTGTGCTATTAGTTGCTGTGGACAAAATTGTATTCGTCACAAAACTGTGCGCACCCACTTTTTCCGGTTTTCTAAAAGTTGGAGATCGGAGCGCGCCCCGCCAAACGGGACCGCCCCGCCGTGTGCCAAGTGTACCGAATGGTGCACGCAGCATAATCGGACACGTGAAAATTTGTAGGGACTGATTTGGAGGCGTGTGCACACCGGAATCAGGCCGTATCCGCGAACACATTCCGTGTCGCCACTTTTATGGAACTCGCGAGTATTTTATACACGCTTGTCAGATTGCGACAAAACTTATGCCACTGGACTCGTGGTAACACGCTGGTCCTGTGACCCAATTTTCACGCGTTTCTGAGACGGTTGACCAGATCGCCAATTGGCGGGCCCCACAGTTGACTTTTTGGACCAAATTATGTTTGGCTCATCGGAATCCAAATTTGGTCATACCGTTGGGATCGTATTGACATTTAGAGTTGTTTGACCCATAGTTTGTCCCATTTAGAGATTGTTACCCTCGGCACACTTTTCGGTGCAAAGTGGGCCCACATATGGAACCCGCTTTAATCCGAAAATGACCTTTTTGCCCCTGTGTCCAAATTGGACGTAAGGACAGGTATTTCTAGCAGTTTGATATCTTCTGAGACTATTGGTGATGTTTATGACAGCTTTTGGAGTAGTCGCTACCGGTTCCACTGATCCAGGGACTATTGTTGATATTCCAACATCAGGCAAGTGTACCTTGTCAAACTCTGCAGCTTAGTTATCTATTTTCCTTGCTTTATATATTATTGTACATGCTCAACCTAGGACCGTGTGACGTACTTAGCGTCCGATTATCAGTCGGGTGCCGACACTGTACGCAGTGTTGGGTACGGTCATCTAGAGATGGACATCCGTGACACTTTATATTCTCGTACTTGTCTTATCAAGTACCCTATGACCCAGGACACTTGACACTATTCATGAGACAGGATTGTCCCGAGATATTCGTGGTGATTCTGTATAGGATACAGGACATGGACAGTATATCCTTAGATACTTTATGACTTGTTGCATTTAGCTATGATCGCGCTTGACATGGACATGAGACGTTATGGACATGATATGCGTGGTTACATTGGGTGGGGAGAGACACACAGGCTACAGGCTGATTATATATATATAAAACATAGTAAACACATAGTAAAATACATAGTTATTGCTGCTACCGGCTCCCAGACACAGAGCTTGTAGTGGTCTCAGCCTGAGTATTCGTGCTGCTCTCACTTGCATTTCACTTAGATGGTTACATATTTACCCCATTATTTCATTTAGTTATTTATTTGCTGTACTGCTTATTTATTTATTTATTGGCATGAGCTTTCTTGTACCTTGCTATGTCCCCTGAGGACCTGGATCCGGATTTTGTCCCCAGATTTTGCAGACGAGGTTTATCCCGAGGTTTACGGGACCGGAGCAGGAGCTGATCCAGGAGTTGTACCTTCATCCGAGGATGAGGTCTTAGCTGAAAATTTCTCTTGAGCATCCATGTTCATGCTCAGCTTTTATTATTTATTTCAGTCTTTTCTTTTTGGTCTGTGGAACCATTGTACTAGATATTTATCGGGTTGTTCCCCGAAGTACTTTGTGAGACTTGCTGATGATTTACATTCCTTATTTATTCTGTGGATCATATTTTATATCTTGTGTGGATGAGATTAGTTGTGCCATGATTGTCGTAGACTTGTTTTACAGCTTAAGTATGCCCTGATGGATCCATTATATTGAGTTGGTCCATCGGTGCGTACTGCTGGCCATTGCCACGTGTCTAGTCCCACGGTATTTTGGGACTGGGGCGTGACTTGGTTTTTGTGGTGGCCCATGCAGGTCTACGACTAAATTATTCGGTTTTAACTTAGGGACCGGACCAGCCTGCCCTAAGGATAGTATAAACTATAGGATCTCATCCATCATTTAACCATTTGTTGAACTCTATATCGAACTCGAAATTGGTTACTTGAACTGCATCCTGTATTGATTCCTCTGAGCGTTCTCATAGTTTATCTTTGATTTCAGAGCAATGGATTCCGGGAACAGAGATGATATCCCTTTGGATACACCACACGACGCTGTGGTTACTTATGGAGACGAAGTGACACCAGGGGATGGTGGACAGGCATCGCAGAGTGATCAAACCGGACAGCCTAATCCAAGGTTCCGGAGAGATGACATTCTACCACCACCTCAGTTCACTCCCTAGATGCCAGTATTCCCGCCAGGACAAGCCATGGACGGGCAACAAATGTTCCAGATGATGTATGCTATGATGCAAGCACAGCAATAGATTCAGCAAGAGGCCCATCGGCAGGAGGCCGAGTATCTGAGGACCAGCCTGGTATCCTCATTGGAGCAGGCTAATCCAGCAGCGAGGCGAACATCGACGGGATCTATCACCGACTTCCGTCATCTCAAGCCTCACATATTTTTTGGTAAAGAAGGGCCAACGGAAGTTCATGAGTGGCTCACAAACATTCAGCATCAGCTGGAAGCCGCTGAACTTCCAAGAGAGAAGTGGATGACTGCAGTCAGAATGCAGTTAACTGATAATGCGCACCACTGGTGGTTAGCAGAAGAAAGGAGACTTGGACAGGACAGAGTCATATGGGAAGAGTTCTCCAGACTCTTCCAAGAGATGTACATCCCGGCAGTTGCACGGTCAGAGCTCAGGGACAAGTTCAACCGCCTCATCCAGGGCAGCATTACAGTGGAAGAATATAATGCAGAATTCATTCATCTTAGTCGCTTCGCCCCAACCTTGATCCCGACAGAAGAAGAAAAGGCTGAGAAGTTCTTCGACGGACTAAACTTGGAGCTACAGAAACTAATTGGATCCGTTGTACCTACATCCTACTCAGACGTCCTTGCAGCAGCCCGACGCATGGAACGCGTCACCAGGAGAGAGACCAGTCTGAAACGATCTTCCACATCAGCCAAAGTATCGCAAGAAGAAGCTGCAAAGAGGCCTCACCTACACCAGCCACCCAGAGCCTCTCCGCAGATACTACCTACATGTCAGTACTGTGGCAAGGTAGGCCATATTGAGAGGGACTGCAGACGCAAGTTAGGATTATGCTTGATCTGCGGAACCCACCAACCCTTAGCCAAGGATTGTCCTCATCATCGAGAGAGAGCACCAATATTAAACAGACAAGCTCTCCCAGCGCCAGGAGGGTATCAACCAAGGCCACCCTTGGCTCCACAGGCAGCACTCTTCCAGCAAGCCCAACAGCAACAGCAGAGGAATCCACCGCAAGGACGCGGACAAGCTTTTGCTATAACTTTGGAGGACGCGCAGAATAATGGAGTAGCTAATGCGCGTAAGTTTTTATAGTCTTCTGCTTTTAGATTTGCTTAGTTTTTGCATGTAGATTCGTGACCTAGCCTTAACCTAGTAATTAATTTGAACTTGCTAAAAAATTTATAACCTAGAATGTTTTTATAATTAATGACTGTAGAGATTGTAGAGTCTGTTATTATTATGGTTGTTTGTTTATTTTGTTTTGTGAACTTGAATATTTGGTACCTCCTTTCATCATCATCTAACGTACTTAAATTTGCTGTACTGGACTTATGCTGCTATTCTATAGCCTAGTTTTGCAAGCTCATTCTTTATCGAGCTTGTTCATGACATATGTATTAGTGGACATATACACTAATACGTTTCAGAATCAGTATATTAAGGTCTAGCTAACCTTGGTGCGCTTGGTTCGCCCTTCGCATGATTATTTGACGTGGATTGAGATAAATAGCTGACTAGTATACCTACCTCTAGACACATCAGAGCATATCATATCGGGCACATAACCGTTCCAATATGAACATGCGAATAGGAATTTACCAATAGGATTTCAATCCATAAACTGCCCGGACAACTCTCCTATTTTTGAACTCTTTAATCTCCTTGAACCTCGTACTTGTCTTATGTTACCATTCCTTTGAACTCTTTATTAATGATCTCTGTCTTTCCTTATTTCGGAAAGATGAACCTCGTGCCTAGTATAAGGTTGACACGCAGAGAGTACTAGATATATACCATAGACCAGTCATACTACTAGATGACTGCCTTTATAGCTGATTGAGGACATATCATAGATGATATGTTGGTGTTAAGAACCTTGAGGATTCAACAACATAATTTGGGGCATAGCTTTCTTGGATGTATAGCCTTAGATGATAGATGGGTAAAATCTAAGTTGGGTAGAGACCGCAATATTCACTTGAGAGGAACCCTTTAGACTGTAATCAATTGAGATTAATAGAGAGACCCTAGCCCATTTTTAATTTCGAGGACGAAATTTTTATAAGTTGGGTAGAATGTAAAACCCCCTTCCTAGAAAATCGTATATACCTTTTTATTTATTAATTATTAATTAAATTATAGTAATTAGAGCTAAATAGGAGAAATAGATTTTTATAATTTTTATGTTAGGTGTTCGGACCCTTAGATGACTTGTGGGACCATGAGAAATTTTTCGGAATTTATTCCATGTAGGAGACCCCTTGAGCAGTTGCTAGCCTAACGATGTGCAATACCCTAATCTATAAATTTTCTTATGAGTATAAATATATATATATGTATATACAAATATATATGTATATATATATTTTATTTAAAGAAAGGAAAAGAAAAGAAAAGAAAATAAGAATATAATATTAACTAATATAATAATAATAATAATGATAATAACTACTAATCCTATCTACTAGCATTTGCTAGCAAGTGCAGCAACTTGCTTGGAACAATCCGCAGCAAAATTTCAATTGCCACTAGCGGCCAAAAGGAAGCTCCGCCTTTTCCCTTCAGCCAGGGACCCGAACCCCCTTCAGCGAACACTTGTAAACCCACGGACCCGCGAGCCATATCCCCCTCTCTTCTAATATATATAATATATATATATATATATTAGCTCTCCAAAACCCTAACCTAAAACTCCAGACTTTCCCTTTCCATCTAGAGCCATCACCGCAGCCAGAGAAGCCTCACCAAGCCATCCAACCATCCCGTCGACGCCGACATCGCGAACTGCAGTTTCCCACTCGAGGCACATTCGCTCTGGCATATTTTCCCGTTGACTCTCTCATCCAAACGCTGTTCCGTTTTCATAGGTATGATCTTCCCTCAACCCTCTCCAATATTTGTTTTATAGTCCATCTCGGAAAACGTGTGTCCCTAGGTGAAAAACAGCGCCCAAGTCAGCGCGAGCAGACAGAATTCTGCAATCGAAGAAACTTGCGATGACCACCCACATTGTCGAGTTCGTATCTCCCACCACAGAGATCCGAATTCGGTGATTCTTTTTGATACCTGTAGATTACATGACCTAGTTTATTTTCTATATAATAACTTTGTGCTATTAGTTGCTGTGGACAAAATTGTATTCGTCACAAAACTGTGCGCACCCACTTTTTCCGGTTTTCTAAATTTAGAGATCGAAGCGCGCCCCGCCAAACGGGACCGCCCCGCCGTGTGCCAAGTGTACCGAATGGTGCATGCAGCATAATCGGACACGTGAAAATTCGTAGGGACTGATTTGGACGCGTGTGCGCGCCGGAATCAGGCCGTATCCGCAAACACATTCCGTGTCGCCACTTTTGTGAAACTCGCGAGTATTTTGTGCAGGCTTGTCAGATTGCGACAAAACTTGTGCCACTGGACTCATGGTAACACGCTGGTCCTGTGACCCAATTTTCATGCATTTCTGAGACGGTTGACCAGATTGCCAATTGGCGGGCCCCACAGTTGACTTTATGGACCAAATTATGTTCGGCTCATCGAAATCCAAATTTGGACATACCATTGGGATCGTATTGACATTTAGAGTTGTTTGACCCATAGTTTGTCCCATTTAGAGACTGTTACCCTCGGCACGCTTTTCGGTGCAATGTGGGCCTACATATGGAACCCGCTTTAATCCGAAAATGACCTTTTTGCCCCTGTGTCCAAATTGGACGTAAAGACAGGCATTTCTAGCAGTTTGATATCTTCTGAGACTATTGGTGGTGTTTATGACAGCGTTTGGAGTAGTCGCTACCGGTTCCACTGATCCAGGGACTATTGTTGATATTCCAACATCAGGCAAGTGTACCTTGCCAAACTCTGCAGCTTAGTTATCTATTTTCCTTGCTTTATATATTACTACTGTACATGCTCAACCTAGGACCGTGTGATATACTTAGCATCCGATTATCAGTCGGGTGCCGACACTGTACGCAGTGTTGGGTACGGTCATCTAGAGCTGGACATCCGTGACACTTTATATTCTCGTACTTGTCTTATCAAGTACCCTATGACCCAGGACACTTGACACTATTCATGAGACAGGATTATCTCGAGATATTCGTGGTGATTCTGTATAGGATACAGGACATGGACAGTATATCCTTAGATACTTTATGACTTGTTGCATTTAGCTATGATCGCGCTTGACATGGACATGAGACGTTATGGACATGATATGCGTTGTTACATTGGGTGGGGAGAGACACACAGGCTACAGGCTGATTATATGTATAAAACATAGTAAACACATAGTAAAATACATAGTTATTGCTGCTACCGGCTCCCAGACACAGAGCTTGTAGTGGTCTCAGCCTGAGTATTCGTGCTGCTCTCACTTGCATTTCACTTAGATGGTTACATATTTACCCCATTATTTTATTTAATTATTTATTTGCTGTACTGCTTATTTATTTATTTATTGGCATAAGCTTTTTTGTACCTTGCTATGTCCCCTGAGGACCTGGATCCGGATTTTGTCCCCAGATTTTGCAGACGAGGTTTATCCCGAGGTTTACGGGACCGGAGCAGGAGCTGATCCAGGAGTTGTACCTTCATCCGAGGACGAGGTCTTAGCTAAAAATTTCTCTTGAGCATCCATGTTCATGCTCAGCTTTTATTATTTATTTCAGTCTTTTCTTTTTGGTCTGTGGAACCATTGTAATAGATATTTATCGGGTTCTTCCCCGAAGTACTTTGTGAGACTTGCTGATGATTTACATTCCTTATTTATTCTGTGGATCATATTTTATATCTTGTGTGGATGAGATTAGTTGTGCCATGATTGTCGTAGACTTGTTTTACAGCTTAAGTATGCCCTGATGGATCCATTATATTGAGTTGGTCCATCGGTGCGTACTGCTGGCCATTGCCACGTGTCTAGTCCCACGGTATTTTGGGACTGGGGCGTGACAGTAGTGGGCTGACGTAGCATCCAATCATAACCAACTATTAATTGCGAGATTTGGTTAGGGTCTCGAGGGGTTCGCCCGAGGATTCGAGGAGTTGACCCGGACTATATATATATCCCAAGCTTTTTGAGAGAAAAAACTTTTTATCTGTCTTCTGCGAAAGAGCGCTTTGACTGTTCGAGTTTTTCTTCGTTCCTTCTCCGAGCACTTCGGGTCTTCAGAAATGGCGTCGAAACAAACCCCCTCCGCTAAGGGAAAGAGCATAGGTTCTTCTTCTCATTCTTCTGTCCCGGCGAGGGGATCTCCGGTTGGTCAAGGTGAACTTCCCTCTGAGGGGAGCATCCCGCCGACGACTAGCGCACCCGGCTTTAGAGGTAGAACTTTTTGGGATGACACAAACGACGAAAAATCCTTCGCACACGTTGAATGTGACTGCGCTAGGTCGTCTTCTGTGCTGATAGCCTCTTTTGAGGAAGATGACGCACGGAGGCATTTTCATCTTTTATGCCCACATTTCTAGTGTGTCAGCGTAAAGACTCCATATTTTCGTAGCTCTGAGCGTAAATAGCTCGGGCTACCGAAAATTGGCGTATTTCGTAAAATTTGAATTTTACGTTTTGTGGAGGAGACTTCCGGCGTAAGGTGACCAAATTTGTACAATCTTGGCGTAGAGCACAGACTGTCGTTTCCTTGGTCCGTGTGTTTGTGCCAGACTTGTAATGACATATCTTCTTTGCATTATCTTGCAGTTGATCTGGGTGAGTCCCCATTGGCTGAGGTGATGGGCTCCGCTGCCGGGATGCTGCACTCGAACTATCTGGAGGATCTGTCCCATGTGGCATTTCCCATCTCTGGACCCCAGTATCCTGAGGGAAGGAAGCTCCTGATATTGGCCCAGGGTGAGCGAATGCTGTTGAGTATGATCAATGGCGAACCCTTGGTACGTGTAGATGGGGAGCAGTATATAAAGCCGGCTTTCCTTTTTGGGGACATGATTGATAAACAGTCCCAGACGAAGCCCAAAAGGGAGCCTTGGGTTTTCCCTGCCGGGGATTTGGTCTTGTACCTACCGACGATGCCGAGGGATTATCCCATCTCGGCCTTCTTCCATGCGACGCATCCCAGGAAGATGTCATGGAAGCTGACTCCTGATCTTCACGGGAAGCCGGGGAAGATCTTTTATCTGAAAGGCGCTGACCAGGGGTCGTTTGTTAGTCGCCCTTCTGGCGTTGTGACGCTGTTCCGGGGACTGTGCCCGGGTAGTGTCCCGAGTGAAGTTAGCTCGGTGATCCAGCCTGTCTAGCTGTCGACCTTCTGTAACGACTTCATGAGTCGAGGTGGGGTGTATCCCAAGGAGAATCCTCGGTGCAATGGGTGGATCGCCCCAACGAACTCCCGATGGAGATGCCTAGTTGACTGGGCCTTGACGCACTTCCGAAGAGAGCTGGAGGGCATCGAACTATATGCCGCCGTGAGTGCGACGAGTGTTGGGTTGCCTCCCAATGCTAATTTGTTCTTGGCACTGATGGAGCGGTATATTCCGCTCACCGGGACCTTCGCCACTCCACTGGGGGAGTTGGGATTGGCGCTCCACGAGATGGCAGTTGTCTCGAGACTGCCGATAGGGGATACCCATATGAAGAGTACATTCCCACCAACCGGGAGTTGGAGGATTTGGACCCTCGGGTGGCGGAAGTATATCAAGAGCTGATGTGTCAGTACTTTGCGTGCACCGCCTTTTATGACGAGCCCTCTGATTTGGCCCACACCACTAAGTGGATGTCCTACCTCTTCTTCCATCGGGCTAGGGCCACCAAGTCGGAGAAAGCTTCGGGGGCAAGAACGAGCCCGTGAACTGCTTGGGCGTCCTCAGTGCCCAGGTCGTTGCGGCTCTTATGGAAGACGCCAAGGCTCCCGATCAGATTCTCATTGAGGGGGTAGGAAAGTACCCCGAAGGTACAAAGGCCTACAGTTATTTGAGGTGCTGTCGCAGGCCTCTGTCTAAGGAAGCCCAGCTGGCTGGTTTCCTCTCCATATGGCTGCGTCGAGTGGTGGTGCCCGGTATCGCGTCCGCGGATCGAATTCACCGGAACATCCTATGGCCCGCAGTACGTCTGGTGTTTGGGGCAAGACTGGGCTTGCTTCCTGCCATGGTGTGCCATATACAGGCTGGCCTGAGGGCTATGACTGATGGGTTGCTCTCTGATGAAGCTCGGCGTGAGAGTTTTCCCAGGGTGGAATTACCATACTTGTACCTGATGGGATGGTTAATTCTCCACAATCCCCGGGTGATGTCTCCCGGTTCCGGTAGCAGCTAAGGGGGTATATTCCTGCTGAATTACAAGGATTCCCTCTGGAATGTGAATACAGTCTTAGACTGTCGACTAGCGTTGAACCTCAGCCACGGCTGGAAGATCCTTTGTACTCCCCTTCCTGTGCATCGTAACCAGTCAGGGCTGTGGCTTGAGGATTCAGGTCGAGAGAAGACCGCTCTTTCTCCGGAGGCGTTTAATTGGTTGGTCTGTATTAGAACTTCCCATCTGCTGTATAGGAGCGAAGACCATTGCTTCTTCGAGCCCTACCTGCCTAGTCGGTTCACCAGGCAGTTCGGGTACGACCAGTTGCATGTGGGCAACGCCGTCACCAGCTTCAGGTCCAGGGGTGGACTCATTGATGGAGCTAGAGGGTGGCGATATTTTATCATGGGTTGTACGGGGGCAATTTTTATCGTACCGGTCGTTTCAACCTCTACGGAGCTGCGCATCCTTCACTCCTACGCCCAGTTTTATGTGGCAGTTAACACTTTTCACCGCAATTTTGACAGGCGTGGGAGCTTCAGGGTGCCTTCTGTCAAGCCTGGGGGAAGGGTCGAAGTCCCCTCGGTTTCTTCTGACGAGGGGAAGGAATCTGGTACTCCGGACGAGCCTCTGGTATTGTTGCCGAGGTGTGTGGTGCCTCTGCTGGCGGGGGCTCTGGTAGTCTCTTCTGGGAAGCGACGGGCTTCTGCTCCGAAGGAAGCTTCCCTTCGTAAGAGGAGAAAGGAGACGGTTGCTCGTCCTCTCCGTATTCCTGGTATTGAGGCTCCCGGGAACGAGCCTGCATCTCCCTGTATCAGGGACGATTCTTTGGCCGGAGGTTCCTCGCCTTTCAGAGGGGGACTTTCTACAGTTCTGGCTGGCGGCGTCGGAGAGCCCTTACGGGAGGCTGCTGTCGCTGCGGCTGCTCCAAGCAGCGGAGCAGGATTGCCTGCGTGGCCCTAACAGATGGAAGGATCTCCCCGGAGGTCAGTAGTGGGCGGAGTTACTTCTGTGTTAGCGAGCACGCTTAGCGAGACTCCGGCTAATGAACCTCGACCGCGTCTCGGGGAAGGCTTGACCGAACTCTTGGCGATGTCTGTCGGTCCACCTCCTTCTCCAGGTATGACAGTTCGTATCGCGTCATTAAGGCGTGGTTTAGCTACATCTGCTGCAGATGCGTCGTATATGCCGTTGGCTCCGAGTAAAATATCGTTTTGATGTCTCCTTATAAGAGGATTACCACTGTGTCTGACATTTTGCTTTCTTGTCCTCTTTTCAGGGGATGACGTCCACGGGGAGTACGGCGTTGAAGCGCCTTCCGGCTTTGTTCTGGCTCCTGGCGGTAATGTGGAGGCGCAGGATTTTGAGACAGAAGTGTCTTCGGGGGCTAGCTTGCCCGGAGAGGTTTTGTAGTCTCAAGGGGAGGATGAACCGGTCATCGTGACCTCGCCTATCGCGAGTATGCCAATGACTTCGATTGTCGCCATCGTACCTTCTTCGGCCGTGCCACCTGTTGAGGCGGCGGTGGCTACCTCGTCTGTAATTGTGGCCACTCCGGGCGCTCAGTCGGGTCTAGTCGCGTTGATCGAGCAGCATACCAACCTCGTCTATACTGGCTTAAAAATGATGATACCGATGGTATTGGCGAAGAACCTTGACTTCGAGCTCCTAAAGAAGACTTCTCAGCTTTCGATCGAGGTTGTCAGGGGGCTTGGCAATCTTGGAGTAGCTGAGGCTCTGGAGGCGGTGGTTAATGGTTTAGAGCAACCCATTAACGAATACTTACAGCGGACTGAGGGCAGCCTGGATGCTGATGTCCAGGCTCGATACGACCTCATGACTGAGCGGCTCGCTACGAAGCTTGAAAGCCTGGACAACTCTATCCAGACGCATAAGCTGGAGATGGATAGGAGAAGAGCTGTTGTGGAAGAAGCCCTTGCCGTTGAGATGCAGTGTCGATCCGAGCATGAAGGGAATGCGGCGAGGGCCTCCAAGCTGAGGGAAAAACTTGCTCGGGCAGAGGAGTGGGCTTCCCAGTCGTTGGCAGGTTTGGAGGTAGCGATTGGTCGACTGAGCGAAGCGCGACGGGATCTGGACCGTGCGGAAACTGCCCGTACGGGCTGTCTTCGGGCAAGGGCTAATCTGACCTTTACGCATACCCCGGAGGCACGGCTGGAGCAGGCTCGCGCCGATGCCTTGGCCCTTAGGAATGAGAGGATAGCTGTACTGGAGCAGCAGATTCATGGCCTGATTACTCCGCCATCTTGATGTATCCCTTCCTATGTAATTCCGCCTTCTTCTGGAATGAATAACAACGACTCTTTTCTGACTGTTGTGGACCCGTCATTTCGGAATGTAAATGACAGTTTTTTTTTTGGCAAGAGTGATATCAGAGGTAGTATGATAATTCTCGATAAACTCCTCTAGCAGGATATACCTATTCAGCGGTCGTACAGACATGATAGGATATGACCTAACTAGTTTCTTTTTTGGCGAGTGGTTTTGTCAGAATTGAGATTCTCGCTATATTCTGCCCGAGCAGGGGGTTAAGCGTAGTATCTTTTCAAGAATTTGCCGTTGATGGGAGCCATTAATAGGTCTCCGTTGGGCTGGGCTATCCTGTAGGCGCCGTTTAAGAACGTTGTCTCGATCACGTAAGGGCCTTCCCATTTGGGCTGGAATTTGCCTTTACTTCTGTGAGTTAGGATCATCGGCCTTCTCACGGCTAGAACTAGATCGCCGACCTTGAATACCCTTTCCTTTACTTTATGGTTGAAAGCCCTGGAAATGCGTGCTTGGTAGAGCGTGATATGCTGTTAAGGTTGGAGGCATTTCTCGTCTAATCCTTCTATCTCTTGGAGTCTTAACAGGTCATTCTTTTTACGAGTTAGCTCATTGGTCACGGCTATTCGGAGCGACGGGATCTGGACTTCAACGGGGAGGACTGCTTCGCTCCCGTAAACCAGCGAGAATGGGGTGCAGCCTGTCGGTGTCCGTACTGTTGTGCGGTATGCCCAGAGACATTCGCCCAGCTTTTCGTACCAATCCCTTTTGTTCGAAGAGATAAATTTCTTTAAGAGTTTGATAATGGTTTTGTTGAAAGCTTCCGCCAAACCATTAGCAGCTGGATAGTACGCCGTAGAGGCAATATTGTGTATCCGGTTATTATCGCAAAACCGATGAAACACTTGGCTGATGAACTGGGGCCCATTGTCGTGGATTATCCTCCGGGGTATCCCGAAGCGATAGATGATGTGATGCTTGATAAAGCTGATTACGTTGGACGCCTTTACCTCAGCGAGAGGGATTGCTTCGGCCCATTTGGAAAAGTAGTCCGTGATGGCCAGTATGAACTGGTGACCCCCGGAAGAGGATAGGTGAATAGGACCGATGATATCCATCCCCCATGCTTCGAAAGGCCAGGATGCGACCATAGGGTGTAGATGTTCTGACGGTTGATGTATGAAGTCTGCATGAACCTGACAGGCTCTGTAATGCCTTGCATACCGTATCGCGTCTGCGATCATAGTAGGCCAGTAATAGCCCATCCTCCTGATGCGGTCTTGTAGCTTAGGCCCGGGTTGATGCGCTCTGCATACGCCGTCGTGAGCTTCACGGATCATCTGTTGTGCCTCGGCGCCAGCGAGACATCTTAACAGCAGTCCGTCGTAGGTCCGGCGATACAGGTATTGTGAAGATGCATCGAAGTAGAAGCGTAACGATCGTCTCTTGACGGATACTGCTTCTTTGGGGTCCTCTGGCAAGATTCCGTATGCCATGAAATCTATGAAGGGACTCGTCCAATCTCTTGTAGGAGGATCGGCGTTTACAGCGTAGCTGCATTCTAGGTGACAGCTGTTCTTCACACAGAATAAATCTCTGTTAAGAAGGATTACCGAATCTTGCCTTCTTATAGGGGTAGCTAAGTCCACAGCTAGGCTGGCCAGGGCATCAGCTTCCAGATTCTGAGATCGAGGTACATGCTCTAGGAAGAACCCTTTGAACGTCATGGCTATCTCGACTGTCGCTCGGTGGTAGGGGATGAGGTCTGGATTCTGGACTTCGTATATCCCCCTGACTTGGTTGACGATGAGCAGAGAATCACCGAAAGCTTCCAGGGATTCTACCCCCAGCTCTTTAACGACTTGGAGCCCGATTAGCAGAGCGTTGTATTCTGCCATATTGTTGGAGCAGGGCTCGCTAAAAGAATATGCTCGGTAGATGACGAGCTGATCCGGAGTAACTAGGACGACTCCCACTCCTGAAACGACGTTTCCCTTATGACCGACTCTGGAGGCGCCATCGAAAAATAGTCGCCATACGTCACTTTCTCTTGCGAAATTACATTCTGCAACTTCATCGGGGATGTCTTCTTATAGTTTGGAGGTCTCCGAGATTGGATGAGCTGCTAGGAAGTCGGTCAGTGCTTGGCCTTTGATGGACTTCTGTGGGACGTAGACCATGTCATATGGCGTCAGCAGCATCGCCCAAGTTGCGAGTCAGGAGTTAAGAGCACTTGGCTTGCTCATCAGCACCCGGAGAGGGTTGATCCTGGAGATGATATAAATAGTCTGGCCGGTGACATAGTGTCGCGTCTTCTGGACAGCGAACATCAGAGCCAAGCATTCCTTCTCCACTGGGTTGTACCGGTATTCGGCCCCGACCATCATCCTGTTGAGGTAGTAGATAGCCTGTTCATGGCCGGCATTGTTCTTCTGTGCAAGGAGAGCTCCTAGCGAATGATCCATTGCCCGAACGTACAGCAAGAAGGGTTTTCCCATGAAGGGAGGCACCAGAACTAGTGGACTGGTTAGGTAGCGCTTGATATCCCCAAACGCTTGCTGACAGGTTTCGTCCCATATGAAGGACACACCTTTCTTCATGAGGTGAGAGAAGGGCTGACATCTCCTCGAGAGGTTGGATATGAATCGCCGGATGTAATCCAGACGTCCTTGGAACCCCCTGAGTTCCCTCAGATTATGGGACGGTCGTATTGCTACGATCGCCTGGACTTTGTCAGGGTCTACTTCGATGCCTTTGGTGGTAATGACAAATCCCAGGAATTTGCCACTGGATACCCCCAGAAAGGACTTTGTAGGGTTCATCTTGAGTTGATGCTGGCGCATTAACTCGAATACCGCCCTCAGGTCTCGAATGTGATCACCTTTGAGGCGGCTTTTGACAGCTATGTCATCCACGTAACATTCCACTGTTTTGCGTAACTGCTCACGGAATATGTTACTCATAGCCCGTTGGTATGTAGCCCCGACGTTCTTTAATCCGAAGGGCATGACCGTATAGCAATATACCCCCAGTGGTGTCCGGAAGGCAGTGTGCTTTTCGTCTTCCGGATGCATCTTGATCTGATTGTATCCCAAGAACCCGTCCATAAAAGACATACGCTCGAAGCCGCAGGTGTTGTCGATCATGATGTCCGTGATGGGAAGGGGGAATTCATCTTTAGGGCAGGCCGCATTCAGATCTCGGTAGTCGATGCAGATACGTACCTTCCCATTTTTCTTTATGACTGGGACAACGTTGGCGACCTAGTCGGGATATTGTTCTTCCCGGATGAAACCACAGGTTATCAACTTCTTGACTTCGTCCTCGATGGCGTCCATCATATCCGGGCAAAACCGACGTTGGTGTTATTTTACTGGCTTCGAATCGGTCAAAATATTGAGCTTATGAGTAGCTACCCTCGGGTCTAGGCCTAGCATATCCTCATAACCCCATGCAAAGACGTCGACATATTCCTTTATCAGCTGTATGATCTCTTCCTTTTCAACTGGGGGAAGATTGTTACTGATAAATATTGGCTTTGGTGAGAGCTCACCCCCAACGTTGACTTGGATAACTTCGTCCTTGGTGGGAGGTTCTCTCTGCTCGAAGCGGAATTCCCACTGTGTATCCATTTGTTGAGCCCATGGGTCGTTCTCGAATGCAACAAACTTTATGGTTGTGACTCCATCGGGGATGGAGGTACACATCTGCTCAGAGGTGATATGGACACGGCATTTTTTGTGGACTTAACATCACTGGCGTGCTTAGAATTTAAGTACGGATGTTAAGTGTAGATGACAATCAATATCAGAGGTAATATGGACATGATAACTGACGGTCGAAAGTTTTATTCAGAGGTAATATGAACATGACAAACTTTGTGATTGTGACTCCATCGGGGATGGAGGTACACATCTGCTCAGAGGTGATATGGACATGGCAGTTTTTGTGGACTTAACATCACTGGCGTGCTTAGAATTTAAGTACGGATGTTAGGTGTAGATGACAATCAATATCAGAGGTAATATGGACATGATAATTGACGGTCGAAAGTTTTATCCAGAGGTAATATGAACATGACAAACTTTGTGATTGTGACTCCATCGGGGATAAAGGTACACATCAGCTCAGAGGTGATATGGACATGGCAGTTTTTATGGACTTAACATCACTGGCGTGCTTAGAATTTAAGTACGGATGTTAGGTGTAGATGACAATCAATATCAGAGGTAATATGGATATGATAATTGACGATCGAAAGTTTTATCCAGAGGTAATATGAACATGATAAACTTTTGTGATTGTGCCTCCGTCGGGGATGGAGGTACACATCTGGTACTCTGCCATAGTGATTGTTCCCTTGTTTTCTTTCATAAACGTAGAGTTATGACCTTGGCATTGATTAATTCCTGAATTCTCCTCTTTAGTACATAGCAGGCTTCCGTAGGGTGATGAGTGTACTGATGGAAGAGGCAATAATCCAGCTCATTGATTCTGCCGGCCCTCTTGGGGTATCTGATGTCGGGCAGCTGAAGCTTCCGTTCCTTTCTCAATATATTAAAGATTTCTATTATGTCATCTTCTCTGAAGGAGAAAGTTCCTTTTGGTCGTGAGGCTTTTGATGCCTGGGCTTTACGGTCTGCCGGGAAGATAGCCGTTGTTGCATCATCTTTGAATCCCGTGGACATTCTGCCCTTAGCCTTAGGTGCTGTCTTGCTCTGTCGAGGTGAGTTACCCCCAGACACGCTGTGGTCTTCGGTCATAGAAACTGATTCAGCAGTTGTTGTCTCTGGTCGTACAGGATTAGATTTTGAAGTTTTGGGATTAGTCGTATATCCTAATCCGAAACGAGCTTGTTGATGGCGAGAATTACCCTGTAACGGTGTTCGCCTACCTTTTCCATCGTTGAGGCCTTGCCTTGATTTCAAATCATAACCCATGTTCTGTATAATCTTCAAAGCTTGCGGGCTATACCTGGGGATTTGTATTTTCCCACTCTCAGGCTCGCGGAATTCTTCCTGTTCAACCGGACTATTCCGCTTGTGTTTGAAGACTATTGGATGCTGATCGCCGTGGGTAGGAGGGACAACAAAGGCACCATCTTCATATAGTTCAAATATCATGATGACATTAGATGTTGATGCATCTTCCCATACTATCTCTCCTTGTTTGACAGCTAGGGGTTCTAAAACCTGTTTACGGCTCCTATCTTTGTCTTTTTTGATTAGAAAGGTACGCAGGTCAGGAGGATTTGCCGAAGAAGGAGACGATGGCTTGTATCTTATGTTCTCATCAACGGGTATGCGGAGACTAGGCACCATGGTCTTCCCTATGCCGACCCGTATACAACATGTTGGCCATCTGGGCGACGGATAATCCCCTGGGAGGTTGTCTTTCCGTTGTCAGGGCTTGTTTTACGCCGAGGGATTGTGCCTGGCATAATTTGGAGATACGCTCAGTCTGTCGTAAGGTTGGAGTGGCCCTCAGTCGGCCATTAGCTTCTCGCGTAATCCGGAGGGTAGGCAGATCTTTCTCTTACTGGCGTGAAGGCCAAGTAGTCGAGTATTCGCCCGATTGTTCCCTCTTGCGGAGATTATAGCGCTCATCTGGTTCATCGTAGAGGCCGGATGTTGCTTTGCGCATGGTGCGTGATCTGTTCTTCCGATTTGGCATTGAGGCACCGTCGGAAGTTTTGTCTGTACCGCGCGTAGCGGGAGACTGGTTCCTACGCGTAGAGCGCAGGGGATACTTCTGGGTCAGCGCTGAGGCTTTGCCCGAAGCTTTGTCTGTACCGCGCGTAGCGGGAGACTGATTTTTGCGCGTGTAGCGCAGTGGATACTCTTAGGTTAGCGCTGAGGCTTTACCAGAAGTTTTGTCTGTACCGCGCGTAGCGGGAGACTGAATTTTACGTGCGGGGCACGGAGGGAGCGATGCTACCACCTCATT
The DNA here is from genome assembly GCA_036927795.1 of Iris macrosiphon. Classification (NCBI taxonomy): domain Eukaryota; kingdom Viridiplantae; phylum Streptophyta; class Magnoliopsida; order Asparagales; family Iridaceae; genus Iris; species Iris macrosiphon. The sequence continues at coordinate 107,855,183 of JAYESA010000007.1, read as the reverse complement.
GGTCGGAGAGATCGGAGAGATCGGAGAGATCGGAGAGTCCACAGGAACAGGGGAGGATGTCTTGGGCATCTAGACTTTGCGTAGCTTCCTGTTGTCTTGGACGGAGAGAGAGTGAGAGCTATCCCCAGTCCGAAGCATGTCTTCGTAGGCAGACTGGTCGAAATGAACGACCAGCGTCTTCTTCACGGTTCCTACAGATACCGCATCATGTTGAGCAATCACTTCCTCGTCAGAAGAGAAAGATGTCCCCAGCAGAGTCTCCATCTTGTTTGTGGTGGTTTTAAACGAAAGAGATGAAAGTGTATTTCAATGGTGGGGTTTATACGAGACCCGTGCCCTTTGGTTCACAAACAAACTTGTACAATTTGATCCTATGCGAGGATGTGGGAGTACAATTTATTTAATCTGGGTAAAAAATTGCTATAGGTGTCTGATCTGCGATCGATCACTTTAGCCCTTGGACTACACGATGTTGAAGAAGTGCCATGGAAGACAGGATGCAGCTTCGGAGGTTGCAAAGGAGGGTGGATGCACGATGCTGAAGGTCGTCGCTCCCTATTCCTTGCCTGAGCTCTGTATTCTTCTCTCTCTCTCTCCCTCTATCTCTCCCTCTTGATCTCCGGTTCGATGACCTTATTCGATTCTTCTTTCAAAGTTTCGACCTTTGATCTAATATTGGTATTCTTGACCAAATTTTCCGACCTTGTTCCCCATTGACAGGGGCCTCTATTTATTGAGTCTTTGGTGACAGCGACCATTCCGTTGGTGTAGCAACCGAGGAGTGGAAAGTACAGCACCCTTTTACTCAACGGTTAAAGTAACCAATGCCTATGTATAGATGATCTTTTGACTGAGCGGGTGACGTGGGTCCAACTAAGGGGACACAACACGTACGGTTGCTACTAAGATCACGGCGTAAAAGCCACGTGGGTAGGTATCCATTGTGTAGAAGAGGTTGGCGTAGAAGCCAAATGTCCGTCACCATGGCATAGAAGCCAAGTAGGCATAAAAGCCGAACAGGCATAGAAGCCGAGCAGGCATAGAAGCCGAGTAGGCGTGGAAGCCGAGTAGTCATAGAGACTGAGTGGTCGTAGAGACTGAGTAGGCTTGGAAGCCGAGTGAGCACAGGCCCTGAATGGGCGTAGAAGCTGCTGCATATCGTGCCAGAATGGGCGTAGAAGCCGCTTGAGCACAGATCCTGAATGGGCGTAGAAGCCGCTGCGTACCGTGTCAGGGTGCGGATGTGGACGTCTTTAGCCGAAATCACGGCTTTTGGAGATATAATCAAATCTTTGACAGAGATTTGCCATCATCCTGTGCATTAAATGCGGAGACGTGCCTTGAGGGGAAACTGTCACCGCTCTGTGCATTTTGACGGAGGGACGTGCCTCGAGCCCTGTATGAAGCGCAGCTTTTGACGTGGCAGGCGATTTGCCTTCCGCGGAGCGTAAAACAGCCCATGTTTGCCTGTGTAAAACAAGGCAGCGTGTTCCCTTTGTACGCGAAAGAACGGTTTACGTCGGGGGATTTTAGTAAGCGCCGGTTTGGTGATATTTTAACCAAATCCTCTGCATTAAATGCCGAGATCCGCCATCATTACTGTGGGGCGTGTCCCTAGTGGTCTGCGATCGTTTTCAGCCGTCGTCTGGGTAGCCGTGCAGCACTTTCTGTCAAGGTCAGAGGTCAGTTTTTACTGTGCGACTGGACAGTTTCTTTTTCGGGAAGACGAAGCGTTCCTCGTACGCTTTAATGCTGTTTTGAGAGCGGCTGGGTTTTATGCCATGGAGGCGATGAAGAACCCTGTTTTACGCTGGATGGCTCTGAAGGCCTCTGTTTACGCTGCTCTGCATTAAGACGCTGCGTAGATCTTCCAAGCGTATTTTTCATGCTTCTACATATGGTAGTGTATATATATATATATAGATAGTTAGTTAGCTAGTGTTAGTGAGGGGTAAGGCTTCAGTATCTCAATACTTTGAGATACTCAAGGTATTGGGCATCGGGGCAAGGTATTGAGTTTTAGCCTAGGGATGAGATTAGACTTGGTTTTATATATATAGTTATATATATATATATATATATATATATATATATATATATGTGCTAGTATATATTTTAGAGGGTATAGATGGGGCGCGTATAACATAGGTTGAGGTATCGGATACCGAGGGTATCCCGGTATCTCAAGGAGGCGAGTTTGAGGGTTTATTAGCTTAATGACCTAGTTTTGACCTAGAATTTTAGGGGCACCCTAGTTTAACCTAGAGTTGACCTTAGTTGACCCGGTTGGCCGCTAAAGTCAACTTTTGATCTAGTTTTGACCCAGAGTTGACTTTTTGGACCCAGAGTTGACTTCTTGACCCAGATTTCACTGGTTTGATCCGTTTGACCTAGAACAACCTTAGAAGCTTCTTTTTAGCTATTTTATATCTGTTTAACTATTTATAACTCTGTTTAACCTTGCTTTTTGCAATATATCCTTGCGATACCAGTTCGGATCGCTAGTTGCTCAGAACGTCAGGCGAGTACATTCTCCGATAGTTTTTATTATCTGATGATTATTATGATTCATATTCTAGTATAGTATTCTCTGAATTTTCTGGCATGACATGGACTAGTATTTTTGGATTTATTTACTTGCGACACATATATTTCATGTTTCTGGCCTCTATTCTGGAATTATCTACTGGCATTACTACAGGCATCACTACAGGCATCACTCATATTTTTGGCTGGACTCATACTTGATTTACGTGTCGGGTCTTGGATTCACTTGTACTAGTCGGGGCGAGAAAATAATCGAATAAACATGTAAACATTCTCAACTGGAATCACTAGAATAACCTCCCTCTGGTCTAATCTAGAATGATAGCAACCGCGGACCCAGTGCGCGGTGAGCCATACTTACCCCTAGCCGTTTATATGCCGAAACAGGTATTTCAAAGACACAAGTTCATTCTTTCTAGTCTGGACTCACTTATATTTTTGACTGGTCTCACTTATAGTTTCTGGACTTGACTTATTACATGTATTCTTGCTGGACTCACTACATGTTCTTGTGCAGGCACTTACTCTTAATTTAGATTTCTTGTATCCTGCAGTTATTACTATTTTGCTTCTGATATTCATACATCTTTACCTTTATACACCAGTGATATATATATATTTCTTGTTCATATTTTATTTCATTCTCCTTGCTACTTACTACAACTGTTTTATAATTTTTATTATTTAACTGGAACTGATGTTAGAGGTGTACTTGCTCCAGTCCTGACTGGACATATTTTTTCCAGAGGATCCGGAAGATTGGTGTCCGACATTTTATGGACCTCATCCTGTCGACGGTGCAGACAGGGACCCCCTAGTTTATGAGTGATTTCCGGATTGGTAGCCGGGATCAGTAGGACCTCAGTCGGTATGTTTATTAGCTTTTAGTACCGAATTTATCTCCAATTTTGGATTAAGACCTTGTATTATATATGATTCAGGATATTGTATTATTATTATTATTGTTGTGGTTGTTTTAGTAGCAGTTATTTAGACTTTGTAGTTGTTAGTCTTCTTTGTTATCTTATCGTGCTTAGATTCGTGATTGAGTACTTGTGTTATCATTATCATATTGCTCCTCCGTTTGGTGTTGAGATCTTGACATGTATATATATTGATTGTGTGAGATTGTTAGCTAGATAGTAGACCTAGACAGGAATTTCCCTCCAAAGCTGCGGCGTAGGCTGGACGTACCCATGACTCATGCCCATTTTTTCGGGTGCGGGTCATGATAGAAGGCTCTCTACTTCACACAAGATTTGATCCGAAAGCTTGTACAATTCAACCTCTTACAAGATGGTTTTAATCTTCTTACAATAAATACAAAGACCTAACTTTTATAACTCAAGAACATGATAACACAATTTATGGATAGGCAAATAAAAGCATTGGTAGAGTGTTTGTGTATAGCCTTTGGTAGATAGAAAATTTTTAGGCTCAAAGGGATCAACCTTAAAGGAAGGGGTTCAAGACATTATATAAGCTACCACAAAGAAGGAAAAAATGTAACTTTTAGTCCGCGAATGTTATACCGTCAGTATACTACAGTATACCGTCGGTATACCGGTCTACAGTAACAACGGCTATAAATATGATCACTAGGATTATTTAATAAATCAGACCATTTGCTTGTCAACTGTGATGAACCGGTACACCATCGATATAGACCAGTATACCGTCGGTATACCGATCCAAACGACATATAGCAATATTTATATAAAATTGGTATACCGTCGATATACTCCAATATATCGTTGGTATGTCGATTTTCAGCCAAAAATGATCCAGGATTATTTTTTACCCTAGCTTTCAATTTTTTCATCCATTTTTTTATTTAAAATTATTCCTAAGACTTACTACAGACTCTAGACAGACTATAGCAGGTGCAGGGTTCTTTTGAGTCTAGAAATGTTGATGGCATAGCTTGGCTTCTTTCCTTGATAGATGATGGCTTTTTTCCTTGACGATAGTTGTCCTGAGATACCCAGATTATGAAATCTGAAAACCTTTCGGAGGCTTCGCCTCTGAACCCCCACGGGGGTGCTGCCCTGTCATGCCCCAGTCCCAAAATATATGGAACCAGGCCACGTGGCATTGGCCAGCTGACACGTCTCCGAGGATATCCCAATTTAATAGATCCTGGCAAAGTGTGCTACGCTGTCATAAATCTAACAAGTCTAATATCAACAACAGGCAGTGACTAATCTCATCCATAAACAATAAGTAAAATACTGAAATGAAAGACTGGAATATAAGGACATAGTCGAATGACACAGTACAACTGAAATATGTCTGGTGGGAACAAATCCACTACAAATATTGGAGATAAAGTACTGATAGTCCGGAAATAAAGTACTGAAAATAAGAGTGACTGGAACAACTGCTAACTAGGTAAGGAGCTCCAGTCATAGGCGGAAGGCCTACCAATCTGATCAGGGGTACTCTGATGGAAGGACCTCTAGCTCCTCGTCAAGAGCAAACCTCGTCTCCAAACCTGGCCCATAAACTATGGAATAATAGGCCTCGTCCAGATCTGGAAGATAACCAGGTCCTCAGAGGGACGTAACAAGATACAATATGCATGCCAGATATAGTACTGAATAAAAGTAAAGAGGGGTGTGCTAACCATCTAAGTGAATGCAATGTAAGGACAACCTCGGAACGTATAGGTAGGTGTAGGCATAACATCCAACGTCCTCTAGAGTATGGTATCTGCAACGTCCATCATTCCGAAGAATGAGGTATCTGTGTATATATATATCGTCCATACTCTAAGGGACATGGTATCTGCAATGTATATACGTTCGTAATACTCTGAAGAGCGCGGTGTCTGAATATAGGGAGTCATCGGGTCTGTGGTTCCTCTGGATACCACGGAGTCCGATGGATGTATCCCATACGTTTAACAGTTGTCCTTCCCGCCTAATGTAGATACGCAAGTCGAATGCACGACTTGAGTGTACCGTATCTAGATGTCAATTCTCAATTAACTATATTATTCTAGAATACATACTAGTCCGTGATGCATGTCGTACGTACCGATAGCGAATCGGGTACGTGGACCCGAATCCCAATATGAGTGTACCATCGCGATACGTGTATAGTGCCATGGTCTAGGAAGATATCAAAATATCCTCACAGTCGAAGGTGAGTCAGCAAGCAACTAGGTCTAGTACACTACTCATCGACGCATTGTCGACTACACTCGAGTTAATCTCGGACGCGCACAGTTTTATGCATATTTGCAACATTTATCATTTAATTTTAAGTAGTAAATCAGCAAGGTATACTTGCCTGTCCCGGGTAGCTGCGAAATCCAAAGTCCTGCTCCTGATGCCTCGACGGTACTGTACAGCAGTCCTATATAGGATATAGTAATGACCAAATTAGTCGCTACAATAGCACGACTAAGACACACTGCTTGTATCTACAGCTGACACAGGGTCTGGACTGTATATATATATAAGTATATACACTAAATCATACTCAAATATATTAAAATAATATATTTGTTTAATAGTACAAAAATAGTACTTATGTATTAATTTGTATATACTAATAATTATGTTTATATATACATTTTCAAATGCATACTGGATGCTTAATACGTACCAATATTTAATATATAATAATATATTACATATAATATACTTGGTCATAGAAAAATATATTTAAGAACAATATATATATGTATTTAATATTCTTCATGTAATAAAAATATACCTACATACATACATACATGTACACTATAATTATACTAATTACACAATGTATATATATATATTTATATATATATATTCATTTACATATATTTACATATATACTAAAATACATATATATTTATATATATACACAAAATAGTAAATATACCAATTAATATATTTATGTATATATACCTCATATTATAAATATATAAAATACTAATACACATTTATTATTATGTGCAATATATATAATAAATATATAAGAGTACAGTAATATACATAAAAAAATGTATTTCTAAAATATACATATACATATACACATACACATACATATATATATATTTATTTATATACTTATACATATTAGATTTTAAATATATAACCAGGTATTAAAATTATGTACACAATACATACTATATATATATCTAATATGAGCCACAAATATATATATATATATATATTTATACAACTGAATACAGTATATGTATACATATTTATACAGTAAATACAGAATACATATACTTAAATATTAAGATAAAATATAGAAACCTATATATAATACATGTATATACTCATTACAACACCTAATACGTATAAAAATACATGTATTTATACATAAAATAATGTACCTGAACGGAGCTCAGGTCGAGGGGGTCTCGGTGGCTGGACGTCGCCGGCGGGGGTGGCCGGACGTAGCTCCGGCGTCGCGCGGGGGGGGGGGGGGGTTGGCAACAACAGCAGAGGGCCTGGAGCTGTGGCGTTGCGGGGGCGATTGCTGCTCGGGGAGTCGACGTCCGGGGCTGAAAGTCGACGGGAAGGGAGAGGACTGGCAGGGGGTCGCGTCGGTAAAGTTTGGCGGTCGGCGGTGCTAAGGTGGCGGAGTACAGGCTGGTTGGGTGGTCGGCTTTGGGCGCGGGAGGGGGATGCTCGGGTTGGGGACAGCTGCTGGGGGAAGTTACTCCGGCGACTAGGCGGCGGGTGGCGGTGGTGGCAGGTGGGGGAGGGTTCGGCGAAGGTGGTCGGGTGGCTATGGGGGTGGCCGGAGGCGGTGGTTGGCCGGTAGGAGGCAGCGGGTGAGGGAAGGCAGGGGTCAGGCTAGGCTGGTTGTTTTAAGGAGAATAGGTTTCTCTTGGGTTTTTTGGGTTTGTGTGCCTTAATGAGTTATAATGATGTATATATAGGAGAGAGAGTGGGGGGGCTGCCTAGGGATTAGGGCCGGCTGGACCTAGCTTTTTGGGGAGTTAGGGATGTTCATCAAGATGAGGGGAGGGCTAGGAATGGAGCATTTCAATTGTAGGGCCATGATGTGCCCTTCATAAAGTAAGGTAAGTACAAGGAAATGGGGGGGAAAAATAAATGGATACGGTTAGGGCATGACCAATTCTTTCTTCATGATGTTTGGGCCAATGAGAGGGGGACACCTCATTACAATTTTGTAATTAGGCCCCTGAACAATTTGGTATTTGCACAATTTTTGGAATTGGGGATTTAATGTAACCAAACACCATGTTTGGTGTTCCTCATTGGGCTAGGATGGTGTATGGTGTTTTGTATGAGGCTTGGGGGTGTGGATGTGGGTTTGTGTTGGAGTTGGGTCTAATTCAACTGAGGTTAGGTCACCACATTAATTAATTCGTAATTAATGCACCGGTGTTTCTATTTTAATTTAATAAAAATCCTGGGGTCTAAATTTGGTTGGACAAGGTTCATTAGTGTGGTAGGCTCAGTATACAATAATATCGTGATCTGGGTTGGTCAAGATGGATCGAGGTGGGGTCTCAATTTCGATTGGAACGGACAACGAACGTAATTACGCAATTTATTTAAATTGCGTACGAACGTTTGTAACGACTTTTGTGCGACTAAAATCAGGCACAAAAATTCGTAGCCGGGGTCTGTTCTAGGTTTAATATGATAGGTTAGCATGTCTAGGCCAAGTATATGGAATTTGTTTTAGGGCAACAGCTAGGGTAGTATCCTAAAATAACAAATCATTGCACAAGTATTATAATACTATATAATAAATACAAGTTAACCATAATCATGCTAATTAAATTAATTAACCCTAATTTCTGGTCGAGGGGTTTTACAACATACCCTCCTTAGAGCATTTCGTCCTCGAAATTAAAACAGACATATATCAAAACTATTGAATGAAATAAATAGTATCACATACCTAGGCCTTCAAAGAGATGGGGAAAACGTTGCCGAATATCGTCCTCTCGTTCCCAGGTTGATTCACCTGGTGCGTGATGCCTCCATGCGACACGAACTAGAGGGATAGTCTGGCCTCGTAGTACCTTCTGCTTCGGTCTAGGATCTCTACCGGCTCCTCCTGGTATGACAAGCTTGGACCAACGGTGATCTCCGAGTGGTCAAGCACATGACTCGGATCCGGTATGTACCTCCTCAGCTGAGATACATGGAAGACGTCATGAACTCCCTCCAGTGTCTGCGGCAAGGCCAATCTGTAAGCAACTTCTCCGACGCGCTCTAGCACATCGAAGGTTCCGATGTACCTCGGACTCAGCTTTCCTCTGCCTCCAAATCTGATGGTTCTTCTGGTAGGTGAAATCCTCAGGAACACATGTTCTCCCACCTGGAACTCTAGGGGTCGTCGATGCACATTAGCCCAATGCTTCTACCTGTCCTGTGCTGCTCGTAGATGCCCCTTGATCTTCTTCACCTTCTCCACTGTATGGATGACCAACTCTGGTCCTAGAATCTGTCTCTCGCCACATCACTCCAACATACTGGGGATCGACACTTCCTACCATACAATGCCTCATAGGGAGCCATCTGAATGCTCGCCTGATAGCTATTGTTGTAGGAAAATTCGACCAAGTGCAAGTGGTCCTCCCAAGTACCGCTGAAGTCAAGTATGCATGCCCTCAACATGTCCTCCAGCGTCTGAATGGTGCGCTCGGATTGTCCATCTGTCTGCGGGTGGTACGAAGTACTGAACTTAAGGCGGGTACCAAGACTCTCTTGCATACTCCTCCAAAAGTACGATATAAACCTCGTATCCCGGTCAGACACGATACTGACTGGCACTCCATGCAATCGTACAATCTTTCTCATGTACATGTCTGCCAAGACTTCCGTAGATTGCCCAACCCTGAAGGGTAAAAAGTGGGCAGACTTGGTGAGTCTATCTACGATTACCCATACTGCATTGCGACCACTAGGACTCCTCGGGAAACCCGTAACGAAGTCCATGGTGATGTGCTCCCATTTCCACTCCGGTATCGGGAGCGGTTGAAGTAATCCGGCAGACCTCTGATGCTCAGCCTTGACTTGCTGACACACCAGACACTTAGCCACAAAGCGGGATATCTCCCTCTTCATCCCGTGCCACAAGTAGTACTTCCTCAGGTCTCGGTACATCTTCGTGCCTCCTGGATGTATAGAATAGGTCGAACTGTGCGCCTCCGTCATCAGCTCCTGGCGTAGCTCTCCATTCGGAACATAGAGACAATTTCCACATCTCAAAGTCCCGTCCTCGTGTATACGCAGTCCCGTCTGTATTCCAGCCTCTGTCCTCTGTCGAAGCCTCTAAAATCTGGCGTCCGTCGGCAAAGTAGCCTTGATTCTCTCCACCAATGTCGATTGCACCTAGAAACTCGACATCTGGCCGTCTACTCCGGGCATGACGACTTCGATACCCAACTGTTCTAGATCTCTCAACAGATGTTGTTGGGTAGTCAGGAAAAATGCTATGGGCTTCCTGCTTAAAGCATCGGCTACCACATTAGCCTTTCCCGGATGGTACTGCAGCTCAATTTCGAAGTCCGCCATCACTTCGAGCCAACGTCTCTGCCTCTGGTTTAGGTCCTTCTGTGTGTAGACGTATTTCAGGCTCTTGTGATCGGTGAATATCTCCACGCGCTCTCCGTACATGTAGTGCCTCCAAAGCTTCAAAGCAAAGATCACTACGGCATGCTCCAAGTCGTGGGTAGGATAGTTCTTCTCATGGGTCCTCAACTGCCTAGAGGCATATGCCACAACCTTCCCATGCTGCATCAAGGCGCATCCTAATCCTTTCCTGGACGCATCGCTATAGATCACAAATCCTCCGGGTCCAGAAGGTATGGTCAAGATAGGTGCTGTAGTCAGACGCTTCTTCAGCTCCTCGAATGCCGTCTGAGACTCCTCTGTCCAGGTGAACTCCTGATTCTTGCGGGTCAAGCGGGTTATCGGCTCTGCGATCCTTGCGAAGTTCTCTACAAACCTCCGGTAATATCCGATAAGTCCTAGGAAACTTCTCACCTCCGAGACGTTGGTAAGGGTCGGCCACGTCTCTACTGACGAAATCTTTGCGGGATCTACTGAAATACCATCTTCCGAGATAACGTGTCCAAGAAATGCGACACGATCTAGATGAAACTCGCACTTGCTCAGCTTGGCATAAAGCCTCTCTCGTCTCAGTGTCTTTAGCACTAGCCTCAAGTGCTCCTCGTGCTCATCGTGGCTCTTCGAATACACCAAGATATCGTCGATGAAGACTACCACGAACTGGTCCAGATACTCATGGAAGACTCGGTTCATCAGGTTCATAAATACAGCAGGCGCATTTGTCAATCCAAAAGGCATCACTAAGAACTCGTAGTGACCATAACGAGTCCTAAATGCTGTCTTTGGAATGTCTTCCCTTCGCACCTTCACCTGATGGTAGCCCGATCTCAAGTCGATCTTCGTGAACACCACTGCTCCTGTCAGTTGGTCGAACAGATCGTCGATTCGCGATAGAGGGTACTTGTTCTTGATAGACAGAGCATTAAGGGCTCTGTAATCAATGCACATCCGGAATGTCCCATCCTTCTTCGGTACAAACAACACTGGTGCTCCCCAGGGTGATGTACTAGGACGAACGAATCCCTTGATCTGCAACTCCTTTAGCTGTAGCTTCAGCTCGTTAAGCTCCTTCTTCGCCAACCGGTACATATTTGATGATACCGGTGCTGCTCCAGGTATTAGCTCAATGGTGAACTCCACCTCTCTATCAGGCGGTAGGCCTGACAACTCCTCTGGGAAAACATCCTCGAACTCTGCAATAATTTCTGGGGGTACCGTCTCCATCGCCATGTAAGCTCCAGCTGCGTGTCCTACTCCTCGCTCGGTGGTGCCTCACATGAATTCGAACTCCCGGTGTCCTGGCAGTCTAAAAGTAACGCTACCCTTCCGGCAATCTAGTACGGCATTGTACTGGCTTAACCAGTCCATGCCCAGAACAACGTCGAATGCTGGCATTGGGAGTACCAAAAATTGCGCTCTCATCTTCCTACCACAAACTACTACCGAGTACGTTCTAATGGTGCTGGTAACCGGTACGATGCCTCCTCCAGTAAGTATCTTCCAACTCTTAGGTAAGGGGGAGGTTGCTACTCTATACATTGCTACGAAGCTACTAGATATAAATGACAGTGTAGCTCCAGAATCAAACAGTGCAGTTGCAGGTAATGATGCAACTAAAATTGTACCTGCTATAGCCTCTCCCTCTGGTTCCTCCTCTACAGATGCTAAAGCAAAGGCTTGCCCGTGCCTCTGCCCTCCTGCATGCTGTCAGGCCTCGTTGAAGTATGCCTCCTGTGGGACTAAGGGTGGTCCTCTTTGCTGTCCTCTGGTAGCTGGTGGACGCTGGCCTCCTGCTGGGGGTAGTATCCTCAGTGGTGCTGCTGGTGGTCTCTGTCCAGTCTGGGGTGCTCTATCTCTGCGCTGGGGGCAGTCTCTAGCAAGGTGCTGGCTGGCTCCCCAGACCATGCAGAGCCCGAACTTCTTTCGGCAGTCTCTGATGACGTGTCCCCTCTTGCCACAGAAGTGACAGGTCGAAAGCTCCTTCTGCTAGTACGGCACTGTCCTATACTGCGCCTGCGCTCCTGGATGGCGGATCGGTCCTCCCGCTCCTTGCTGGGTCCTGGCGGGTACGTTCGCGCTGCAACGTCTCGCTCCTCCTATAGCCTCCTGGATCCTCGCCTCTGATAGGACCTCTTCATAAGAGATCCTCGCCTGGATAGTAGTGTACCTTTGCAGCTCGTGAGAGAGGCCATGGTGGAATCTCCTAGCTTTCTCCAGGTCATTGGGGATCAGGGCTGCACCAAATCGGCTGAGTCTGCTGAACTCTCTGTCGTAGGCGTCCACAGTCAGGTTCCCTTGCTCCAGGTGCAGGAACTGAGAGTACAGGGCGTTCCTCACCGTAGCGGGGAAATACTTCGCGTTGAAGTATTCCAGAAATTCCTTCCAAGTCTGCTGTCTGCCGATGCTGCGGTCCATAGAGTCCCACCAGTGATGGGCGTTGCCTGTGAGTTGAGCCCTCACCGCGGTCATCCAGAGGTCGGGGTATAGCTGCGAACCCTCTAACAGCATCTCAGTGTTGGAGACCCAACCTGAGATCTCCTCAGCCGTCTTCTTGCCCGAGAAGGTTCTCGGGCCCATCTGTCTGAAGCCTCGTACAGTGCCTGCTCGCTGGACAGGTGCAGGTGCAGGTGCTGGTGCTGGTGCTGGTGCGGCTGCTTGGGCAGGTGCCCTCTCAAGTACTGCCATCAGGCCCTGTCTCAGAGTCTCCATCTGCTGCCACTGGGCCTGCATCATCATCTGGAAGAACTGCATCATCTGGGGCTGTCCCTCCGCTGGTGGCATCTGAGGTAGAAACGGTGGAGGTGGTAGAAGCGGTACCTCCGGCTGTCTCCTTGGTGTCTCCTCGGGTGCCGGCCTCTCGTACTGCGGTATCGGTGTGGCCCTCGAGGTCTGTCCCTCGAAGTACTACCTCAGAATCGTCTGCGACATCTGGCCCTCTGGCTGTTGCGTCCCTTCGTCGGGAGAGACCTGATGCCAGTGCATCATCGGGGCCTGAGGGATCACTTGTGCCTCTGGCTGAGGCTGCTCTCTGGGTGGTCCCTGAGTCGTATCATCCCTCGGTGCTGCAGGTGGCACTATGGCACCAAGTATCTCACGTCGGCTATGAAGGTTCATCTCGCTGTAAGAGATAGAACTTCATTAGAGAGAGTACAGAATAAATCAAACAGGATGCAGCTATATTAAAATTCGGAAGAGGTTCAAAGGCGTAATCAAGTGGATGAGACCTAGTAATTTCTATCCTATTGCAGGCTCGCTGGGCACGTTACCATACCACAAGCGATAAATATTTGGTGTTTCAGACCTGCATGGGCCACCACTAAAACTATGTCACGCCCCAGTCCCAAAATATATGGAACCAGGCCACGTGACATTGGCCAGCTGATACGTCTTCGAGGATATCCCAATTTAATGGATCATGGCAAAGCGTGCTACGCTGTCATAAATCTAACAAGTCTAATATCAACAACAGGTAGTGACTAATCTCATCCATAAACAACAAGTAAAATACTGAAATGAAAGACTGGAATATAAGGACATAGTCGAATGACATAGTACAACTGAAATATGTCTGGTGGGAACAAACCCACTACAAATATTGGAGATAAAGTACTGATAGTCTGAAAATAAAGTACTGAAAATAAGAGTGACTGGAATAACTGCTAACTAGGTAAGGAGCTCCAGTCATAGGCGGAAGGCCTACCAATATGATCAGGGGTACTCTGATGGAAGGACCTCTAGCTCCTCGTCAAGAGCAAACCTCGTCTCCACACCTGGCCCATAAATTGTGGGATAATAGGCCTCGTCCAGATCTGGAAGATAACCAGATCCTCAGAGGGACATAACAAGATACAATATGCATACCAGATATAGTACTGAATAAAAGTAAAGAGGGGTGTGCTAACCATCTAAGTGAATGCAATGTAAGAAAAACCTCGGAACGTATAGGTAGGTGTAGGCATAACGTCCTCTAGAGTGTGGTATCTGCAATGTCTATCATTTCGAAGAATGAGGTATCTGTATATATATATCGTCCACACTCTAAGGGACATGGTATCTGCAATGTATATACGTCCGTAATACTCCGAAGAGCGCGGTATCTGAATATAGGGAGTCACCGGGTCTGTGGTTCCTCTGGATACCACGGAGTCCGATGGGTGTATCCCATACGTTTATCAGTTGTCCTTCCCGCCCAATGTAGATACGCAAGTCGAATGCACGACTTGAGTGTACCGTATCTAGATGTCAAGTCTCAATTAACTATATTATTCTAGAATACATACTAGTCCGTGATGTATGTCGTACGTACCGATAGCGAATCGGGTACGCGGACCCGCATCCCAATATGAGTGTACCATCGCGATACGTGTATAGTGCCATGGTCTAGGAAGATATCAAAATATTCTCACAGTCGAAGGTGAGTCAGCTAGCAACTAGGTCTAGTACACTACTCATCGACGCATTGTCGACTGCACCCGAGTCAATCTCGGACGTGCACAGTTTTATGCAAATTTGCAACATTTATCATTTAATTTTAAGCAGTAAATCAGCAAGGTATACTTGCCTGTCCCGGGTAGCTGCGAAATCCAAAGTCCTGCTCCTGATACCTCGGCGGTACTGTCCAGCAGTCCTATATAGGATATAGTAATGACCAAATTAGTCGCTACAATAGCACGACTAAGACACACTGCTTGTATCTACAGCTGACACAGGGTCTGGACTGTATATATATATATATATATATATATATATATATATATAAGTATATACACTAAATCATACTCAAATATATTAAAATAATATATTTATTTAATAGTACAAAAATAGTACTTATGTATTAATTTGTATATACTAATAATTATGTTTATATATACATTTTCAAATACATACTAGATACTTAATACATACCAATATTTAATATATAATATTATATTACATATAATACACTTGGTCATAGAAAAATATATTTAAGAACAATATATATATATGTATTTAATATTCTTCATGTAATAAAAATATACCTACATACATACATACATGTACACTATAATTATCCTAATTACACAATGTATATATATATATTTATATATATATTCATATACATATATTTACATATATACTAAAATACATATATATTTATATATATACACAAAATAGTAAATATACCAATTAATATATTTATGTATATATACCTCATAGTATAAATATATAATATACTAATACACATTTATTATTATGTGCAATATATATAATAAATATATAAGAGTACAGTAATATACATAAAAAAATGTATTTCTAAAATATACATATACGTATACACATACATATATATATTTATTTATATACTTATACATATTAGATTTTAAATATATAACCAGGTATTAAAATCATGTACACAATACATACTATATATATATCTAATATGAGCCACAAATATATATATATATATATATTTATACAATTGAATACAGTATATGTATACATATTTAGACAGTAAATACAGAATACATATACTTAAATACTAAGATAAAATATAGAAACCTATATATAATACATGTATATACTCATTGCAACACCTAATACGTATAAAAATACATGTATTTATACATAAAAAAAATGTACCTGAACGGAGCTCAGGTCGAGGGGGTTTCGGTGGCTAGACCCCGCTCTACCATCCACCGCCATCCCTCCTCGAACCAGCCAACTGTACCCGCATCACCACCGTAATCTCCTCCACTTCTCTTCCCCTCCGGCCACGAATATCACCCCGCCGAGGACCGCTCCTACTTCTGCACCTCCAAGCCTCGACTGAACCACCCTGCTATCGTCCCCTATCCCGAGCTAGCCACCTGCCTTCCCCGGCTGTGCCACCATCAGAATCACCACCACCATCATCATCAGAGTCGCCATCACCATTAACTCTGGCTGCCGCTGCCACTGAATCACCTTACACCACCACCTTACACCACCACTCTCCACCAGAGCTACCCCGCTCTACCTCCGTTCGAGCCTGACCCCGCTCCACCATCCATCACAACTGCAACTTCCCTCCGCCTCACCCATCCGACCCGAGCCCCCTCACTGAACCACCCCGCCTGAAGCACCCCGACCCCGCAGCATCATCCACCTCCAGCCAAACCTCCCTCTACACCACCCGGTCCAGCATCACTCCGGCCAGTCTCCTCCCGAGCTCCCTCCTCCCGCTGACGGACTACCACCTCGTCGTCATCGTCTTCGTCATCCTCGTCATCGTCTTCGTCGTTATCGTCGTCTTCGTCGTCGTCATGCACGCGTACAGGTACGGTTTCTCCTCCCTCGCGTACACGTACGCGTATACGTATGTATGTATGTATGTATGTATGTATGTATGTATGTATGTATGTATATATGTATGTATGTATTTATACATTTATGTATGTAGTATATGTATTATTATAGGTAGGATTCGTATATGTATACATATACGTATATATAGTATATTTCTCAATTAATATATATATGTATTAAACATCTATATTACTATATACGTATTCATAATATATGTTGTATGCATGGTATATGTATAGGTCTAAACGTATTGTGGTATATATATATATATATATATAGCATAATATATATATGTATTGGTATATATATATGTACATATATACGTATATGGTATATGTATTAAATTGGTATATATATATATATATAAATATAGTATATGTATATTTTTACTGGAATATGTAAAAACATATATATTCAGTATATGGCGAGACCCGTATCACCGACTGTCTGAATTCACAGCAATTATGGATACGACACCCACGCAATTAGACGCGCACTTGACCCTAGTTGACCAGTATCATATCTAGCATAGCCCCGAGATCAATATATTTGTGATTGTGTTAGTGTAACGTTTGATGTAATATTATATTTTATGATATATCTATAGGACTGTTGGATCATCCAGACGATACTCTGGAATAGGACACTCGTATTACCAGCGAAGGACCCAAGGCGAGTACATTCTCTGATAGTTTCTTATTTATGATATCCCTTATGTTCATTATATCTAGTATAAATATCCATATTCTTGACATGATGGTTCAACGGATTGGTATATCCGGATGTCGTCATGAGATGTTATTCCTTGTTCATGGTGTATCTTGTATAAGTCTTGTTCTATTGTTATCTTGTGCATGTATAGACACTGATTTTCGGGGAGACTTGCTACCTTCCTGGGGAATCCCGTGCCATAGCGTACTATGGTTGGATCTACTATACCAGTCGGGGGTGGGGAGTATTTTAGTATAGATATATGATCTTACCCTTCATGAACAAGTCTTGTTCACATGTTAGTGTTGGTCATACACCGCACGTATGACTAGCCAGACCATTATTCATGTACAAGTTCTCAAGCCGATCACATGTTAAAGCTAGTATTCACGCACTTAGTCATAGTATTCTTGTTCATTGACATATTGTTCCTTCCCGCATTTATTTACAGTATTTCCAGTATTTTCTTTATTGTATATCTTTCGTACATGTATATGCATCTTGTATATTTCCATCTATTTATTGCTACATAGTTTATATCATTGATATAGAACTGCTATTAGAAATGTACTTTCCTCCTTCCTGACTAGAAATATTTTTCCAAACTATGCTTTAGAGGACTGGTGTCCGACATTTTATGGACCACAGGGAGAGTAGCTGCAGACTTGGACCTGGTAGTTCAGTTGTGATTTTTGGAGGTTTAGCCAATTACTAGTTATCTAGTTAGTTTCTTTAGCAGTTTATTTGGTAACGGATTTGTCTCCGGCATACTATGTTGAGACTTGGATATTATTGTTGAGTTAGATTATTTATATTTAGACTTGTGCTGCATTTTTATTTTATTTCTTCAATATCTTATCGTTCGGTAGTTATGTGATTGAGTATGTTGTTCATATTATATTGTGTTATCCGTGTCTCCTTATGGAGTTGGATACTCGTGCGAGATTGTTTAGAAAGTATCATGACCTAGACAGCATTCTACCGTCGATGCTCCGGCGTAGGCTGGACGTACCCACATACTCATGCCCAAATTCTGGGTACGGGTCGTAACACCGCGAAGGACACGAGCAAGTCTAATATATTATTTATAAATAATACAAAGAGTCAAACACATAACTACGTGTCCGTGTCAAAATATGACATGCACAAAGTCCCATATCGGAGGAAAAACCCTCAAATCAATACGTATCACAAAATTATTGGGATACGACCTACACGTACCCAATTATGGACATGACATTAGTCACAAATACACAAACACATGCCAAATTGATCTATAGGACGAATTAACAAACACAACAAGTGTCAATCTCGAAATTCTCCCAAAATTGACACAAAAAGTACCATAGCTTTCTCAATATGCCTCCTATGAACTCAAATCCAAATCCTATGGGTAGCCTATGAGTATGGTTTGATTTCTCATGGTTAAATCTCAGATTTAGAACCTAAATTAAGGGAAAAAACTAAATTGTATCTATTGGAAGATGGATTCCCAATGCAACCTCCAAATATGATAAAATTATCCTCCAACTTGTAGATCCTTTCTCCTCTTTGTAGATCCTTGCTTCCTCCTTCTAGATTCTTTCTCCACTAGTCATCAATAGTGATTTAGGAAAGAATTGGAATAAAATTTAGTAGGGAAATGATGTGGAAATGAAGAAATTTGGTTGAGGAAAATTTTAGATCTAGATTTGAAATGAAAAGAGGAGAGAGAAACTTTCCCCCTCATTAATAGGCCGGCCCCCCTTGCCCCTTGCTCAAGCCACTATGTAATATCCATTATACCCCTTGGGGCCTCTCATAAAGAAATAATTAAGGAGGGAAGGTTATAGTCTAATAGTTTTAATTAATTTATTATCCTCCTAATCAATGGGCTTCTAAATCGGCTCAATTCTAACAATTAATACATGTTGGTCCATGAGTCTAAACTAACTAGTTAGGTCCACTAACACAAGTCCAAAATAATAAAATAATATCTAACAATAATTAAATAATATAATAAATAATTATTCATCATGCACAAAATTTAATTAAATATAAAATAACTAAAATATGCTTTCTTAGAAAATATGGTAGTGACAAGTCTACCCTCCTTAAAATAATTTTGTCCTCGAAATTCAAAGATGAAAACTACCCCCAGAAAATAACATAACAAAACAAAGAACAGAACATAACTAGGAAAAGACATATCAGAACATACCTCAAGGCACAAACAAATATAGATAACGCTCTCGCATTTTATCCTCTCTCTCCCAGGTAGACTCCCCCGGAGAGTGATACCTCCATGTGACACATACCAAAGGAATAGTTTGGTTCCTCAGCACCTTCTCTCTCTGATCAAGAATCTCAACTGGCTGCTCTGGATAGCTAAGAGTAGGGCCCACCTCTATCTCTGAATGATCCAACATGTGACTAGGATCCGCCACGTACCGTCTCAACTGCGACACGTGAAACACATTGTGTACTACCTCCAATGCAGGTGGCAAGTCTAGTCTATAAGCAACTACACTGACCCTCTCTAGAGTAGTGAAAGGTCCGATGAATCGCAGACTAAGCTACCCACCTCCACCGAAGCGAATCGTGCCTCGTGTCGGAGAAATCCTCAAAAACACCAAACCATCCATCTAAAACAAAATACCACCTTAAGAACTTAATCTATAACAAACAACCAATAACAAGCACAAAGCAAAAATCTAAAACTATACCTCAAACTTTAAAGGTCTCCGGTGGCTATCGGCCCAATGCCGCTGTTTGTCCTGCGCTACTCGAAGTCTGTCTCTGATCAACTGAACCTTCTCCGCTGCATCTACAACCATCTCTGGCCCAAGCAAAACTCTTCCTCCAATATCGTCCCATGACAAGGGAGTACGACATCTTCGACCGTATAGAGCTTGAAAAGGTGATATCTCTATATTAGCCTGGTAGCTGTTGTTGTAAGCAAACTCTACCAAATGGAGATGGTCCTCCCAAGAACCCCCGAAACCTAGTACACAAGTGTGCAACATATCCTTGAGAGTCTGAATAGTCCTCTCTGACTGCCCATCTGTCTGAGGATGATTTGCAGTACTGAACTTGAGCTGAGTGCCCAAACTCGTCTGTAAACTCCTCCAAAAATGAGAAGTAAAATGACTATCCCGATCCGAGACTATGCTGATGGGAACTCTATATATCTTGACGATCTGCCTCACATACATCTTTGTCAGCTTCTCCGTAGACAAACCCACCTTGAAAGGCAAAAAGTGGGCCGACTTGGTCAACCTGTCAACGAAGACCAAAATCGCGTCTTTCCCTCTTGCAATCGTGGAAGTCCGGACGCAAAATCTATAGTAATGTGCTCCCACTTCCACTCTGGAATGGGTAATAGCTGAAGTAAACCTCCTGGCCTCTGCCTCTCGGCTTTCACTTTTCTCTTCATGCCATACCACCACACACTCTCTCGCATATCTCGATACATCTTGTTGGCACCTGGATGTATGGAATACTGAGAATGATGCAATACTTGTAATACCTCCTCACGTAGGTCCCCACTAGGCACACACAATCAAACTCCATGCCTCAAACATTCATCCTCGGCAATGGTGAAATCATCCTCTAACCCTGCTCTCACCTGAGCTCTGATGATCCTCAGAGATTCAAACTGGGCTTCGTTAATCCTGTACATCAACTCTGAATGTATTTGCAATCCCTACATTTGTATAGCAAAACCAGGAAGTATCACCTCAATGCCCAAGCTCTCCAAGTCCTCCAAAAAATATCGATCTTGCGTCAAGAACATAGCTACCGGATACCTGCTCAAGGCATCAAAAACTATATTAGCTTTTCCCGGACGATACTGCAAAGATATGTCAAAATCCTTCATCAGTTCCAACCATCAATGCTGCCTCATGTTCAACTCCTTCTGTGTGAAAATGTACTTCAAGCTCTTGTGGTCTGTGAAGATCTCCATACGCTCTCCGTATAAATAGTGTTTCTACTACTTCAGGGCAAAGATGACTGCTGTCAACTCCAAATCATGGGTATGATAGTTCTTCTCATGAGGATGTAATTGCCTGGATGCATAGGCAATCACTTTCCCATTCTGCTGAAGAACACAACCCAAACCTTTCTCCGATGCATCACTATAAATAGTAAAGGCTCCAGACCCTGATGGCAACATCAAAATAGGAGCAAACGTTAACCTATTCATCAATTCCTCAAAAGCAACCTGGCAGTTCTCCATCCAAACAAACTCTACATCCTTCCTGGTGAGTCTGGTCATCGGCTCGACAATCCTCGAAAAATCTTGCACAAACTTCCTGTAGTAGCCTGCCAATCCTAAGAAACTCCTGATCTCTGCTACCGAACTCGGGGTCTTCCAAGACTCCACTGCTACGATCTTCTTCGGATCTACTGAAATACCATCACCAGTCACAATATGCCCCAAGAACTCCATCTTGTCCAGGAAGAAATCACACTTGGACAACTTTCCATGCAACTTCTACTTCCTCAGCACATCCAACACAATCCGCAAATGCTCATCGTTCTCCTCCGGTGTCTTTGAGTATATGAGTATGTTGTCGATGAACACCACCACGAACTTGTCAAGGTACTGATGGAAGACCTTGTTCATCAAGTTCATAAATACTGCTGGGGCATTAGTCAACCAAAACGGCATCACCATAAACTCATACTGACCATATCGAGTTCTAAAAGCAGTCTTCGGTATGTCCTCCGGCTTCACTTTTACCTGGTGGTAGCCTGATCTCAAGTCTATCTTCGAAAATATCTTAGCACCACTCAACTGATCAAACAAGTCATCAATCCATGGCAAAGGGTACTTATTCTTGAGAGTGAGATTATTCAATGTCCTGTAATCAATGCACATGCGCACTGATCCATCCTTCTTCGGTACAAACAATACCGAGGCTTCCTATGGTAAAGAACTCGATCTGATAAACCCCTTATCCTGCAATTAGTCTACCTGCTTCTTCATCACGACCAACTCTCTTTTGTTTACTCTATAGACATGCTGTGAAATTGGTTCTGCACCTAGCACCAAGTCTATAGAGAATTCAACATATCGCTCTGGCGGCAATTCTGGCAATTCCTCAGGAAACAAATCCAAGAACTCTGCAATCAGCGGATGTGGCAACTCCTTGTCTTCTACCAAAGCTCCACAAATAATGCCTTCTCCCTCCTCTGCAGCTCCTCTAGCAAACTCGAACTCTGGCTCTCCTGGCGGACCAAAAAAACTCTACCTCCTCTACAATCTATACTAGAACGATGCCTACTCAACCAATCCATCCCGAGTACAATAACGTAGCTGAAAAGTGGCATTACAAGTAGACACGCACTCAACTCCCGGCCTCCCAAAGTAACTCTCCGATCCTTGCAAATATCATTAACCAGGATAATGTCTCCCACGGTCATGATCTTGCAAGTCCTAAGCAAAGACTCAGCTACCAAAGTATGCCTCAGAGTAAAAAAAACAGATACAAAACTATGAAAAGCACCATTATCAAACAAGGCTAAAGTTGGAAGGCAATCAAGAAGAATAGAACCTGCGATGACATCTCCGGTGGGCTCGTCCTCCACGACTGTCATAGAAAATGCTCGTCCCGGACGTGCACCTCCCTGCCGCTGATGCTGGACATAACGTTGTTGCTGGGTCAAAAGCGGTCCCCTCGGCTGTACTGTAGGTGGTCTCGTCTGTGCCCTCGGAGCTGAAGATGCTCCCTGGACAGAACGACGAGGACACTCTCTCATCTGATGCCCTGCCATAAGATGTCGGTCTGCCTCTGATGTGCCTTAGACTGATCCCTCTATGCCTCTAATATCTCACAAAATAGTGTAAACATCTGTGTCGCATCTGCTGGCACGGAAGATGGAAGTGGAAGTCCCTCAGATACAGCTGGCACAGTCCTCTAAGTAGGTGGTGGACCTCCGAAAGTAGCTGACACTCCAATTATTGGAGAAGTGACTGGTGCAGGCCCTCGGGATGTCGCAGACCTCTCAGAAGCTGCTCTCCCCTGCTGCGATCTAGTCTTAGGTGGCATCCTGAGACAAAGCGAAAGAAAGAAATAATATGGCACATGATGTAAGACACTCGAGGAAAGGATAGTTTAAAGATCAAGTATCAATATCAAGGAAGAATAGTTGAATAAAAGAAAAGAGTTTTTCCTAGATGTGATTGAGTATTCTCATCCTATAGCTTATATCTTATATCCTGAAACAAGCTCGTAATAGCACTCAATTCAGAGCACTACTACGAATCGCACTAATTGCGACCTCGAAGACTAGTATAGGCCACCACTAAAAATGTGTCACAACCAGTACCCGATGTAAGGGTACAAGTTGGGAACAATGTCCAGCTTATGCTGCAGAATCGGTGGTAGAACATTGTTAGGATAATCTATCTAATAATATAATATGCCACTAACAATATCAATATACTCAATCACAGATCTAAGATAAAAATAAGCACGAATAAGATAAAGAATAGAATAGTCACATACAACTCATGAGTCTAAAATAATAACATCAATGAGTCAGAAAAAATACTAAGCAATAAGCTGGAGACAAATCCAGTACCAAAAGAAATACTAAGAAGCTACAAGTCCCGGGTGATCTGTCTCAGTCGGGATGAGTGCCTCTTGAGCCAGGGTCTCTGACTCTAAGCCCACAACATCCTGAGGCCCATAATGTATAGGGTACCACTCCTCCGTGTCATCTAGAAAAAAATATATCCAGTCAGGAAAGGAGCAGAGTATATCTCTAACAGCAGTTATAATCAATGATAAAAACTATGCTATTATAAATAAATATGAATATACAAGATGCAACAATAGATACAAGAGATATACAATAAAGAAAATACTGGAAGTAAATACAAGAATGAACAATATGACAATGAACAAGAATACTAATGACTAAGTGAGTGAGTACTAGCTTTAACATATGATCGGGTTGGGAACTTGATATAAGATTTATGGCATGTCTAATCATACATGCGGTGTATAATTAATACTATTGAAGAACAAGATACGATACAAGAGGGATATAATCACATATCTACACTACATACTCCCCAACCCCGACTGGTATAGTGGATCCAACCATGGTACGCTATGGCATAGGATTCCCCAAGAAGATAGCGACTCTTTCTGAGAATCAGTGTCTGTACATGTACAAAAGGAACAATAAAATAAGGCTTGCACAAGATACACCATATAGCAAGGAATAATATCTCATGACGAGATCCGGATATACCAATCCATGTAACCATTGTGTCAAGGAAACATGGATATCTATACTAGATACAATGAACATAGAGGATATCATAAATGAGAAACTATCAGAGAATGTACTCGCCTGAAGTTCGGTGAATAGTCTCACAGATGTCTGATACGGTGCCTCGAAGACCTAGATATGGAATACAACATCAATACAAGGTATCAGAATGAAAATAAGTTAAACTAGTCAACGTCTAGGTCAATAAGCCATTTCTAAGTCAAACAATCAAACTAGTCAACTCTCAATCAAACCGATCAAACTACCTATTTCTAGGTTGCATGAGTCTATCTCAAAAATGTTGGGTTCATAAACTATGAAACTTGGCCACAATAGTTATTTCTAAAATACTAAGATACCGTATCGTAAGATACGCAAATAATAGATAGAAAAATAGTATATATATATATATATATACAAACAATATTAAATATAAAATCCTAATTACAAATACTAAATGGATACCTTGATTTTAAACCAACGCGGTATCGCACTACTAAACCCCCAACTTGATACACAAATCCTATACCTTGTGTATCCTCAATTCCTTGGCACTTACATTGGTATCTCAAGGTAATTGTCCAAAACCACATTTGTAGCCAACACTCAACTTAAACACATGCTAATCAATTAGCTACTAAATATAACATACTACCTATAATACAAAACTTATAATATATATAGTTTAAGAATCTAACTAAAACCTTATCATGCATATAGATACTTACTAATACCTCACCATACATAGATATATGTATAGTTACCAACTATAACCCACAACTAACTAACTATTATACTAACAATGCATATACTACTAACCCAACTAGCTAACTTACAACTTGTTAGCCCTCCCCGATACACGCTGCTGCTCCCTTGAGCTTGCATTTGCTGCTGCTGTCGCTATTGCTACTGCTGTTGTCACTGTTTTGCTGCTGTTGTTGTTGCTAATGTTGCTGCTGTTGTTGTTGCTGATAATGTCGCTAATGCTGCTGCTGTTGTTGCTATTGCTTTTGTCGCTAATGCTGCTGCTGCCGTTTGCTATTGCTGTTGTCGCTAATGTTGTTGCTGCTGTATGCGATTGCTGTTGTCGTTAATGCTGCTGTTGCAATTGCTGCTGTCGCTAATTAGTGTCAAGCCCCCGCTTCTCTTAACAATAACACACACATATATATACACTAAATATACACCAACTATATATATATATATACACTCTCATCCATATATATATATACACATCCACAATTGTATACATATAGTTAGATATATCATACACACATAGCTATAGATATAGTATCATATATATATATTCATATCATCTCATATACGTACACACATATATATAACATACAAGTATATATATATATATATATATATATATATATATATATATATATAACATAACTTATTCAATAACTATTATATATATAGAAGTATAGCTACATATATATATAATACATAGGTATATAGATATATGATACACTAACACATAATTATATATATACATAACAATATATATATATATACATATATCTAAATACATTTATTATAAATGACTAAAAACAATAGGAAATAGATCTAGAAATGCACACAATAAACACATGGAGTGTATCGCACCCGTATCACACTAGATCTATGATACGCTTGCGACACGAGTCCACCACACAACCAATCATACGCCGAAGGACACGAGCAAGTCTAATATATTATTTATGAACAATACGAATAGTCAAACACATAACTACATGTCCGTGTTAAAATATGACATGTACAAAGTCCCAGGTCGGAGGAAAAATCTCCAAATTAATACGTATAACCAAATTATTGGGATACGACCTACACATACCCAATTGTGAATACGAAACTAGCCACAAATACACAAACACCTGCCAAATTGATCTATAGGACCAATTAACAACACAACAAGTGTCAATCTTAGAATTTTCCCAAAATTGACACAAAAAGCACCATAACTTTCTCAATAGGCCTCCTATAAACTCAAATCCAAATCCTATGGGTAGCCTATGCATATTGGTTGATTTCTTATGGTTAAATCTTATATTTAGAACCTAAATTAAGGGAAAAAACTGAATTATACCTATTGGGAGATGGATTACCAATACAATCTCCAAATATGATAAAATTGGCCTCCAACTTGTAGATCCTTGCTCCTCTTTGTAGATCCTTGCTTCCTCCTTCTAGATCCTTGCTCCACTAGTCTCTAATGGTATTTTGGGAAGGAATTGGAATAAAATTTGGTAGAAAAATGATGTGAGAATGAAGGAGTTTGGTTGAAGAAAATTCTAGATCAAGATTTGAAATACAAAGAGGAGAAAAACTTTTTTCCCCTCTTTAATATGCCGGCCCCCCTTGCCCCTTCCTCAAGCCACTATGTAATATCCATTATACCCCTTGGGGCCTCTCATAAAAAAATAATTAAGGAGGGAAGGTTCTAGTCTAATAGTTTTAATTAATTTAATCCTCCTAATCAATGGGCTTCTAAATTGGCTCAATTCTAACAATTAATACATGTTGGTCCATGGGTCTAAACTAACTAGTTAAGTCCAAAACAATAAACTAACATCTAATAATAATTAAATAATACAATAAATAATTATTTATCATGCACAAAATTTAATTAAATATAAAATGACCAAAATATCCTTTCTTAGAAAATATGGTAGTGACAGGTTCCTAGATAGGGTAATGCCTCGGCTTCACGAGCCATGTCACAACGGTAGTAGTACCGTACATAGGCAGGTAGCCTAATGCTGTAGAATGAAGAGTGGTAGACAGCACTACAAAGAGGTCGCTGACCTCATGTTACAGTCGTATGATACCACAGAGGTAAAAGATATAAATCCTTGGCTACGCAAGCCATGTCACAGAGGCGGAACACCGCAAAGAAGCGCAAGGGTTCATGTAGGGTAGTTTGGAACTACAAAGAGGCTGAGTCCTCATGCTACAGGGGATGACACCACATGAGGTAGTGAACCTTGGCTTTTGGCCATGTCATAGCGGTGTAGCAGCGTAAGGAAGCGCAAGGCTTCATGCCAAGGACTCTTTAAAAGAACTCACCAATAGTGTATGGAAAGTGATATAGGCCATCGCTTGAGGAAAAACTTGTAGACACCCAAAATACATACACCAAAACTAGCCGTGCGCATGTCCTTTAATGTGCAACCAAAAGCACAACTGATGTCATTGTATGAGTGGAAAGAATTGCAACTATGGTGCAGAATTCAAGGCTTAGTCCATTCTTATATCATAGTGCTATTTAACCCATGCGGTAAAATTCAAGTTGAAGAAACATCTATTCTAAAGAATTATTGGCAGTCACTGTAGGGAACGCTCAACCCATATATTGAGATATGTGGGAGATTGTTGGTGTTTTTACCTTTGGACTAGTGAAAGATAGTCTCACATCAGTTACACCACCAAGTGGGTATCCCAATATAATACTTTGTATGTGTTGAGGTATACACATAGGGTGTGGTAGGACACATGGGTGCCATATGAGGGTATTTTCCTAGGAGAAAAAAAGATTAACTCCTCACGAAAGCATTTATGCTTTTTGTCATGCTCTTGGAATTTATTCCATAGGAGCTAAGTCCCAAAGGGGCTTAGAGACTCGGACTTGGGCTCAAGGGTGCAAAGTAGCGCTTTGTTAGCGCACTTTGCACTTAGCATATCAGCATCGGGGCATGGCGCTTCTGTACATTTGATGCGCTCATGCGCTCATTTATGCACGAGTTGCATGCCTGTTGCTAGCGTGGTTGCATGCGTGGTTGCTTGAGTAAGGTGCTGAGCGGGCACATGCGCAAGCGATGTGCGGCTATGTGTGCATGCGTAGTTGGGCGTTGGGCAGTACGTGATGTACACTGGGCTGCTGTGCCACTGTCATGATGTGTTGCTACACTGAAGGCGGTTCAGAGTCGGTTATAGAAAGATTGCGTCTTAAATTCAGATTGAATTTTGTGGGATTTGAATTAATTTTGTTCTAATCTCTTTGTAACCAACTATGTGGCCAGGTTCCTCTATAAATACTCTCCTTCGTTGCTCTTTAAAGGGTGATTTATAATTTTAAGAGAGAAAGAGTTGAAGAGAGGTTATTGCGCCAAGGAGTCCAAGAGTTCGTGCGAGTCCAGGAGGGAGGTGACACGAGCATTCCAGAAGTTCTTCGAGAGCTTGCTGGATCCTGGGATCAAATCGTGGATATGACGAATATTGCTTTGAGCGCCGGTGGTTTTGATCACCTAACAAGAGTTCTGTTTAGATCTTTCTTCTTCTTTCATTTATTCTACTCTATCTTATTGTAGCGTCTGCGAATGTAAGAGAAGAACAATCGATTATAGCTTCTTTTTTCTTGTAGTCAATTTGTAACCTGTTCATGGAGGTGTATTTCTTAGGAATTGTGCATCACTTTGAGAGAGACTCTTGCGAGTTTCTGGTGTGCCAACTTCTCCCTTGGTTCTTTATGATCCGTTGGAATCCAGTTATTCACAGGGCAAATTTGTTTGCCGGAAGCTCTCTGTCTCGACGACAACTTAGGTTCTAGTAGAGAACGGACTTTTGGATTTTGCTTGTAGCTCTGTTATTAGCCTGTTTTCTACCATCTTAGATCCACCTCGAAAATAACACATCTAAACACGTTGGCCAAATATACATATTTGCACACCTCTATGAAGTTTTGGAAATATGAAATGCTTGCTAGTGTTTTATTGTTAACATGTTTTTGGTGATATGTTAGTAACAACTCTTATTCACAGGTATACACACGCTCAATCTTGAAGAATTTAAGATCTGCGACTTGAATTTTTTTTGCACTATCAGCTAGAGTTTGGTTAAAATTATTGCCTTTATGCCATGTACTTGAGATTTGTTAATCATTTTCTACTCGTTTGGCTAGTGGCCGAGGGGTTAAGAAATAATGCCCTTGTGGTTGTTGTTTTTCCTTCGTTCAATACATTACTTTTGTAAAGGAACTATGAAAGTAAGTAGATAATTTATCTAATATGATTAAGGTTAAGGTTAAGGTTAAGGTTAAGGTTAAGGTTATACTTATATTATTGTCATATAGCTTGGCATTCGCATTAAGACCTATGGTCCAACTTTTGTACAAACTAAATATGTCTTTGTATAGTCTAAGTTTGTCTTGATTAGGCAGTTATCGGATGTCTCCATATGAGCATAATGACAATGCCGACAAAGAAGCAGGATGATTATCATCATTTCTTTACATACATTCCTTTAGGAAAGTTTAGTAGGGTCGATTAAGATGCTCTCTTTTTCTAGAAGTAATTTGTCACGCCCCAGTCCCAAAATACATAGGACTAGGACACGTAAGCATGCCAGCCGCATGGATATGGCAACCCTAATATATGGAAACCAAAATCCATACGTACGCTGTAATATGAATATCAAATCCACAAGTGGTATAAATCTATTATAAGTCACAGGGCATATCTAAATCTCATCCACAGAAATTAAATAGAAACAAATAACCAATATCTATATCACTAGATCTAAATATGAAGTATCTAAAGATGACAGTCGGATGGAAAAAAATCTACTACCAAACTAGAATATAAGAACAACACAATATAAGTACAACAACTAACAATCACTGAGACTCGGAGAGAAGACCTCCTCGAAAGATAAGTAGCAAGTCCGGATCTGCGCTTCTGCGAATACTCATAAACATCTATACCTGAAAAGGGATCAGGTCCTCAGAGGGACATAACAAGATACATAGAAGCATGCCATAAAGTAAATACTAAATAAATAAAGGGGTGTACTAACCAACTAAGTGAAATGCAAGTTGAGGACAACTTAGTGCGTATGAGAAAGTGTAGGCTAGACATATGCGGATGTAATTCACTAATCGTCGTGACTGGCTAGTATATGCCACATATGCCTGTTTCGGATAGAAAATAAACGAAAGGGTCGTAAAAGAAAACGACAGGTTCTTTTTTACGAAAGAAAACCCTTTCCTTCCTTGGTTTACAAACAAGCTTGTACAATGTTTATCCTATACGAAGATGTGGGAGTACAATTTATTAAATCTGGGTAAATATTGCTATGTGTGTCTGATCTGTAGCCGATCACTTTAGCCCTTGGACTACACGATGGTGAAGAAGTGCCGTAGAAGACGGAGAACAGCTTCGAAGGTTGCGAAAGAGGATGGATGCACGATGCCAAAGTCGTGGATCACTACTCTTTACTTGAGCTCCGGATTCTTCTCTCTCAAGGATTCTGCGATCTCTCTTCAATCTCCGATTTTTTGACCTCGGATCTGATACTGGATTCCTCGACCAATTTCTGACCCTTTTTCTCAATTTTTGTCGACCTTGTCCTCTGTTGATAGAGGTCTCTATTTATAGAGTTTTAGTGACAGTGACCACTCAGTCGGTGTAAAAAATTGAGTAGTGGAAAGTACAGCACCCTTTTACATAACGGTTAAAATAACCAGTGCCTGCGTATAGATGATCTTTTGAATGAGCGTATGACGCGGGTCTAACTAAGGGAAAAAATACGTATAATTGCTACGAAGATCACGGCGTAGAAGCCACGTAGGTAGGTATCCCTCGTGTAGAAGAGGTTGGCGTAGAACCCAATTTCTATCACCATGGCATAGAAGCCAAATAGTAATCAAACTGGCAAAGAAGCCGAATAGGCGTAGAAGCCGAGTGGTCATAGAGGCCGAGTAGGCACAGAAGGCCGAATGGTCATAGAGGCCGAGTAGGCGGAGAAGGCCGAATGGGCGTAGAAGCCGAGCAGGCACCGAAGCTGAATAGGCGTAGAAGCCGCTGCGTAACATGCCAGAGTGATGATGTGGACGTCTTAGCCAGAATTACGGCTCTTGGAGATAATCAAACCTCTTGCATTAAATACAGAGATCTGCCCCCATCCTAGAATCCCGCGCGAAGAGTAACCGCTGACGTGGTAGTATGTTCGTCTTCTGCGGAGCGTAAGGAGCTCATGTTTGCCTGTGTAAAACTAGGCAGCGTATTCCCTTGTATGCGTAGGAGTAGCTCACGCAAAGGGGATGTCACTAAACGATGATTCGGTGACATTTAGTCAAATCTCCTGCATTAAATGTGGAGATCCGCCATCCTCCTGCACATTAAATGCAGAGACGTATTTTGAAGGTTTGCCACCCTTTTGTGCATCAAACGCAGAGACGTACCTCAGGCATCTGTCAGTATTCAGCGCATTAATTGCAGAGACGTGCCCTGAGGGCCCATCACCGCCATGTGCATTAAATGCAAAGACGCGCCTCGAGTTCCATACAGAGTGCAGCTTTTGATGTGGCAGGCAGTTTATCTTCCGCGGAGCTTAAAGAGGTCTCATTTGCCTGTGTAAAACTAGGCAGCGTATTCATCTGTATACGTAAAAGCGGTTTACGCAAAGGAGATGGCAGTAAATGACAGCCTGGGTTGCAGTGTCACGCCATCATTATAGCCGTCGCCTGGGTAGTCGAGCGGTATTCCTTTGTCAGAAGTCCAGGCGTTAGGTTCATTGCAGGATCTGACAGGTTTATTTCGAAGAATACGAAGCGTTCCTCGTACGCTTTAATGCTGCGTTGAAAGCGGATGAGTTTTACGTCATAAAGGCGATGGAGCACCCTGTTTACGCTGAAGCAGCCTGGACATACTGCCCTACGCGGATGGTCCTTGAGCCTATATTTCACGCTGTGCTCGGCGGGGAAGCTTTGTTTGTACGTTGAAGGCTCTAAAGTCCTCTGTTTACGCTGCTCTACATCAATATATTGCGTATAGCTATCCAGCGTATTTTTCTTTCTTCTATAAGACCCCCTTCAAAGCTTTTAAATTTCTCATAATTTGAAACACTTTGAATAAAGCATGAACCGCTCCTCGTAACTCAAAACATTTCTGAATGGAGTTTTGAAATAGTCGAGGCTGACTTTATGGCGAATTTATTGGGGATTAATGTGACCTCTCTCGCCTATAAAAAGGCTGAGGAGTTAACCTGTTCTTCCCGCATTCCCTTCACCACACTGAGATGATCGTCGGAGTTCGTCGGGTCGATCTGAGGAAGAAGAAGACCATGTTCTTCCAGCATGTACGGAGCCGAAAAAGACGGCGTCTTCGAGCAAATGTCCTCTGCAATGATGGATCATGGAAGGATATTATAGCCTCCTTTGCCCGGGATAATCAGCAACTTTGTATGGCGGTTCTTCTGGAGAGAGGAAGGGTCGTATTAGACCACACGGCTTACAAGCCGTATCTCCGTCTGATACCTCCGTGGATAAGAGCAGACAAACTGTAACTGCCGTCCTCGGGTGGCGTTTGGTCTGTAGGAAAGCAGATTTGCCCTGCTTTTCTTTTTGGAGGATGGGTTTATACCCAGTTTTGTATCCTTCCACCACTGATCATCTTCTTATTCATCGACTATGGATGTCGATGAACTGCCATGGAAAAAGAGGAAGATCTCCACCACTGCGAAAACCTTGTCAGAACAGATTCTGGACGCGATCTTCAGCCGACGATGGGGAAGTCCTTTGTAGACGGAATTTCCCTCATATATAATCATGAAAAATGAAGAAAAACTGTTGTAAATTGGATTTCCCTCATATATAATCATGATTTTAATTTCAATAAAATCGTCTTTCTTTCGTGCATATGATCATCTTGCCATACTTTTTTTTTGCTGTGAAGTCTGAATATGTGTAGCTTCGACACGTCTGATTCTTTACGTCGACTCTATTAGAAAGAGTATTAGGTCCTGTCATGTCTTTTACGCATAACTAGGGATGCGTAGACAACCGCTTTAGCATTCGAGTGTTCGAACTGTTCTGCTGTTTAGGCGTGAGGAACCGCATAGAATTCTGAACTGTTACTTCTGATAAACAGAATTTCTTTGTTCAGACATCATCTTCAAGAATGATTTCTCAAAAATCCCTTGGAACAGGGCGAGAAATGGCTGTCAAACTGAGTTGTCGTCTTGGTAGATGAAATATTCAGACTGGAGTCTGGATGAACTTCGAATCGACCCATGAAGAAGAGTAATTTTTCAATGTTGAACTCTGTATGCTTCAGGTACTTGGGATATCTTATGGTCAAGAAGGAGTATCTTCTGTGTGAACTCCTGTAATTGATCGCCTTGAGGATCGTTCAGATGTACGCGTACTCTGGCCTGCATATCTTTCGGATGTGCGAAAAGTCATAGAGCATGAAATCATAAGTTGGTAGCCTCTGAGCATAAACTAAACACCACCGAGCGTGAAATCATAGACTTGTAGTTCCTGAGCGTAAAGTCGTAGGTTTGTAGCCTCTCGAGCATAAAAGCTACCAAGCACAAAGGCATCCGGGCGTAAAACCCGACTTGTAGTTGTCGAACGTAAAGCCATAGATTCGTAGCTGTCGAGCGTAGAAAGCTCCTTAGCGTAGAACTGTAGATTTGTAGCTTCTGAAAGAAAATTTTTCGAGCGTGAAGTCGTGGATCTATTGCCTCTGAGCGTAAACTAAATGCTACCGAGCGTGAGATCATCAATTTGGTATCTGCTGAGCGTGAAGTCGTAGGTTTGTAGCCTCTCGAGCATAAAAGCTACCGAGCACAAAGGCATCCGGGCTTAAAACCATAGACTTATAGCCTGCGAGCGTAAAATTGTAGATCTGTAGCTGTCGAGCGCAGAAAGCTCCTTAGCGTAGAAACCACGAACCTGCTTTGCGCGAAAAACTTTTCGAATTCGCTGACTGTCCACCTTCTCTGAATAAATAGGCTGACGTAGGACCCAATCATAATCGAATATTAATTAGGAGATTTGGTTCGGGGTCCGAGGAGTCCACCCGAACCCTATATATATCCCAAGTTTTTGAGAGAAAAACTTTCCATCCGTCTTCTACGAGAGAGCTTTTGACTGTTCGAGTTCTTCTCCGTTTTTTCTTCGAGTCTTCAAAGTTTCCAGCAATGGCCTTGAAGCAAGCTTTCTCCACTAAGGAAAAGAAGGTTGATTCTTCTTCTCGTTCCTCCGCTCAAGCGAGAGCGTCTCTGGTTGGATAAGGCAAACTTCATTTTGAGCGGAGCATCCCGCCGACGAGTAGTGCGCCCGGCCTGAAAGGTAGAGCTTTTGGGAAAAAGAGAATGACTGAAAATCCTTTGCACACGTTGAACATGACCGCACTAGGTCATCTTCTATGCTGATAGCCTCTTCGAGGAAGATGATGCACGGAGATGTTTCATCTTTTATGCCCATATTTCTAATATGTCAGCGTAAAAACTCCATATTTTCGCAGTCGAGCATAAAAGCTTCGATTGTTCAAAAAGTTTGGCGTATAAAATTTGAGTATTTTATGCTTTTGGAAGAAAATGTTGGCATAATAACTCAGTTAAATTAGTCTGGCGTAAAGCACCGACCGTATACTGCCAATCTTGAATTTTACGTTTACCAAATAGATTCCAGCGTAAAAGCTCAAGTTTCACAGTCTCGACGTAGAGCACGGACTGTTGATTTTTTTGTAGATGCTGCAAGTCCTGTAATGTCTAGTTAGGAACTGACGTATTTCTCTTGTACTTTTGTAGTTAACTTGCATGAGTCTCCGCTAGCTGAAGTGATGGGCTCTGCCGCCAGGATGCTGTACTCCAACTATCTGGAGGATCTGTCACATGTGATATTTTCTATCTCCGGGCCCCAGTATCCCGAAGGGAGGGGAATTCTGATATCGGCTCAGGGCGAGCGAATACTGCTGAATTTGATCAACGAGGAGCCCCTAACGTACATAGACAGGGAACAATACCTAAAGCCGGCTTTCCTCTTTGGGGACATGATTGACAAGCAGTCCCAGATGAAGCCCAAGAGAGAGCTCTGGGTTTTTCCTGCCGAGGGTTTAGTCTTGTATCTGCCCAATATGCCGAAAGACTACCCCATCTCAGCCTTCTTGCATGCTACGCATCCCAGGAGGATGTCGTGGACGCTGACTCCCGATCTTCACGGCAAGTCGGGGAAGATCTTTTATCTGAAAGGAGCTGACCAGGGGTCGTTTGTTAGCCACCCTTCCAGCTCTGTGACGTCGTTCAGGGGGCTGTACCCGGGTAGTGTCCCGAGTGAAGACAGTTTGGTGATCCAGCCGGTCTAGTTACCGACTTTCTATAATGATTTTATGGGGCGCGGGGGAGTATACCCTAAGGTGAACCCTCGGTGCGGCGGGTGGATCACCCCTACAAATCTTTGATGGGCTCATTTAGTTGATTGGGCCCTGAAGCATTTCCAGACCGAGTTGGAGAGTATTGGTCTATTTGCCGCTGTGAGTGCCACCAGTGTTGGGTTACCTCCTAAACCTAACCTGTTTCTAGTACTGATGGAGCGATATATTTTGCTTACTGGAACTTTTGCCACTCCACTGGGGGAGTTAGGATTGGCCCTGCATGAGATGGCAGAGATCTCGAGACTGCCGATGGGGGATACTCCGTTTGAAGAGTACGTTCCTACGAACCGGGAGCTGGGGGATTCAGACCCTCGAGAAGTGGAAGTGTACCAGGAGTGATGTGCCACTACCTCGCTTGCACCACTTTTTATGACGAGCCTTCCGATTTGGCTCACATCAGTAAATGGATGTCCTATATCTTCTTTCACCGGCCTAGGACTGCTAAGCCGGAGAAGGTATTGGAGGGCAAGGATCTGCCTGTGAATCCTCTGAGCGTGCTTAATGCTAAGGTAGTCGACGACCTCAT
The DNA here is from genome assembly GCA_036927795.1 of Iris macrosiphon. NCBI lineage: Eukaryota > Viridiplantae > Streptophyta > Magnoliopsida > Asparagales > Iridaceae > Iris > Iris macrosiphon. The sequence goes on along the minus strand of JAYESA010000007.1, from coordinate 107,819,082 downwards.
GGTGGATGCTGGTGCTCCGGACCGGCTCCTCGACGAAGGGACGGGAAAGTATCCTGTAGGCACTAAGGCCTATAGTTATTTGAGGCGTTCCCGCAGGCCTCTGTCTAGGGAAGCTCAACTGGCTGGCTTCCTCTCCATATGGCTGTGCCGACGGGTGGTACCTGGCATCACATCCATGGACCGCATTTACTGCAACACGTTATGGCCTGCAGTGCGTTTGTGTTTGGGGCAAGACTGGGCTTGCTCCCTGCCATGGTGTGCCATATATAAGCTGGCCTGAGGGCCATGACTGACGGGCTGCTCGTCGATAAAATTCGGCGTGATAGCTTCCCAAGGTAGAATTACCATACCTGTATTTGATGGGATGGTTAATTCTCTACAACCCCCGGGTGATGTCTCCCGATTCCGGTAGTATTTCGGGGGGTAGTTTCTTGTTGAACTACCAGAAGTCTTCCTGGAACGTGAACACAGTTATACACTGTCAGCGGGCGCTGGGCTACAGTCACAGTTGGAAGCACTTCTGCACCGTCCCTTCTGTTTATCGCAATCAATCAGGGATTAGGCTCGAGGATTCGGGTAGAGAGAAGACCACTCTTTCTTCCGAAGCATTTAATTGATTGGTCTGCATTAGACCTTCCTATTTATTGTACAGAAGCGAAGATCATTGCTTCTTGGAGCCCTACTTGCCCAGTCGGTTTGCCAGGCAGTTTGGGTATGATCAGGTGCACGTGGGCAACGCCGTCACCAACTTTCAGGTCCAGAGGCGGACTCATTGATGGAGCGAGGGGATGGCAATATTTTATCATGGGCTGCACTGGGGTAATTTTTACTGTGCCCATCATTACACTCTCCACGGAGCTGCGCATCCTGCATTCGTATACCCAGTTCTATGTGGCAATGAACACCTTCCATCGCGATTTTGATATGCATGGAAGTTTTAGGGTGCCCTCTTCCAAGCCTGGAGGAAGAGTCGAAGTCCCTTCGGTTTCTTCTAACGAGGGTGAGGAGTCCGTTACTCCGGATGAGCCTCTGATGTCGGTACCTAGGGGTAAAGTACCTTCGCCTGCAGGGGCTTTGGTAGTTCCTGGAAAGCGAAGGGCTCCTGCTTCCAAGGAGGCTTCCCCTCGTAAGAGGAAGAAGAAGATGGTAAATCGTCCTATCCGAATTCCTGGTATTGAGTTTCCTGGAGGTGAGCTTGCATCTTCCCGTATTGGGGATGATCCTTTGATCGGAGGTTCCTCGCCTTTTAGAGAGGGACCTTCTATAGTTTCGGTTGGTAGTGCCGGAGAATCTCAGCTGGATACCGCCGTCGCTGCTACTGCTTCAGGTAGTGGAACGAGGTCGCCTTCGGGGCTGAGTATAATAAAGTTCTGTATAACTCTAGCTGGATCGGCATCGGGAGGGACTCCTGCCGCGCCTGTGAGCGCACCTAGCAAGATTCCAGCCGATGAGCCTCGTTTGGAATTTGAGGAGGACCTGGAAGACTATTTGTCAGCTTCCGTTAGCAGACCCCCTTCTCCAGGTATGACAGCTCACCTAGCATCATTAAGAAATGATTTAGCTGTACAGGCTGCAGATGCGACATATATGCCGTCGGCCATGGGTAAATGTCGTCTTTTATGCCTCTTCTTTAGGAAAATTAATATTTATGTTGATATTAACTTCCTTTTGTCTTCTTTTCAGGGGAATACCTCTTCAGAGAGGGCGATATAGACGCGCCCTTTGGCTTTATGTCAGGTCCTGGCGGTGACACGGAGATACCTGATTTTGAAGAGGAGATATCTTTCGGTGCTGGCTCTCCAGTCGAGGAGACTCCGATATCTCAAGAGGAGGACGAGCCTGTCATTACGACAGTGCCTCTTTCGAGCACGCCGGTCACTTCGTCCGGTGTTGGAGATTCTTCTTTCGTTGCACCTCTTGTTGAGGCGACGGCCGTGGCGACACCGTCTGTGGTTATTCCTGGAGGGGAAGTTGCCACTATTGTGGACACTCCCCGGGTTTATTCGGACCTAGTTACGCTGACCTAGAAGTACACCGGTATCTTCTACACCACTTTGAGAACGTTAATGTCAATGGTGTTGGCGAAGAAGCTGGACTTTGCGTCGCTGAAGAGGTCCTCTCGGTTCTCGATAGAGGCGATCCGGGAATTCGGCGACACCGGGGTAGCTGACGTGCTGGAGGCGATGGTTAATGGTTTAGAGCAACCCATTAACGAATACTTGTAGCTGGCTTGAGACAGCATTGAAGCTCTGGTCCAGGCCAGATACGACTCCTTGACTGCGCATCTTGCTGAACAGATGGAAGATCTGAATAAAATCATCCAGACGAATCAGCAGGAGATGGATGAAGAAAAAGTCGTCTTGGAGGAGACCATTGCTCTTCAAACGAAGTGCCAGGCCGAGCATGACGAAAATGTAGCAAGGGTCCGCAAACTGGTGACGAAGCTTGCTCAGGCAAATGGGTGGGCTTCTCAGTCGTCGGAAGGTCTAGATGTGGTGAACGGCCGACTGGTCACAGCACAACAAAACTTGGCGAGTGCAGGAGTCACCTGTGCTGGTTTCCTTCGGGCTAGAGCCGAACTATCCCTCCTGATTAATGATGAGGCACGGCTGGAGCGGGTCCGCACTGATATCTTGGATTCCAAGGCTGAGAAGATGGCCGCACTGGCGCAGCAGCTTCGCGACCTGACCGCTCCTCCTAAGTGATGTACTTTTGCTTTTTAATGTACTTTCGCTCTTTTTGGGAATAATAAAGAGGCTTTTCATTTGACTTTATGGACCCATCATTTCGGAATGTAAATGACAGGTTTGGGTGAAAGTGATATCAGAGGTAATATGGACGTGATATACTCTCGGTAAGCTTTAGCAGTGCATATCTATTCAGGGGTCATATTGACAAGATAGAATATGATCCAACTAGTTTCGTTTTGGAAGTAGTTTTGTCAGAATGAGGTCTTCGCCATATTCCACTTTAAGCATAGTACCTTTTCAGAAATTTGCCATTGATAGGAGCTATTATGAGGTCTCCATTAGGTTGGGCTAGCCTGTAAGCGCCGTTAGAGAACGTTGTCTCGATCACGTAAGGGCCTTCCCATTTGGGCTGGAATTTGCCTTTACTCCTGTGAGTAAGAATCATCGGCCTTCTTACGGCTAAGACTAGCTCGCCGATTTTGAACACCCTTTCCTTTACTTTTTGATTAAAAGCTCTAGAAATGCGTGCTTGGTAGAGCGCTATGCGCTGTTGAGCTTGGAGGCATTTCTCGTCTAATCCTTCTAGCTCTTGAAGCCTTAACAGGTCATTCTTTTCTTGAGTCAGCTCATTAGTCACGACTATCCTGAGTGACAGAATTTGAATCTCGATGGGGATAACTGCTTCACTCCCGTAGACCAATGAGAATGGCGTACAACCTGTCGGTGCTCGTACCGTCGTACGGTATGCCCAGAGACATTCTCTCAGCTTCTTGTTCCAATCTCTCTTGTTCGAAGAGACGAACTTCTTCAAGAGTTTGATAATGGTTTTGTTGAAGGCTTCCGCCAACCCATTAGTAGCTGGATAATATGCCGTGGAGGCCACATTTTGTATCCGATTTTTATCGCAAAACCGGTAAAACGCTTGGCTGATGAACTGAGGTCCATTGTCATGGATTATCCTTCGGGGAACCCCAAAGCAATAAATAACGTGATGCTTGATGAAATTGATCACATTAGCTATCTTTACCTCAGCCAGAGGGATCGCCTCTACCCATCTGGAGAAGTAATCCGTGATGGCCAGTATGAACTGGTGACCTCTGGAAGAAAACGGGTAAATAGGGCCAATGATATCCATACCCCATGCTTCGAAAGGACAGGATACAATCGTAGGATGTAGATGTTCGGACGGTTGATGTATGAAGTCTGCATGAACCTGACAGGCTCTGCATTGTCTGGCATACTTGATTGCGTCTGCGATTATAGTGGGCCAGTAATAGCCCATTCTCCTGATGCAATCCTGGAGCATAGGACCGGGTTGATGCGCTCCGCATACACCATCGTGGGCTTCACGGATAATCCGATGCGCCTCGTCACCAGAAAGATATCGTAATAACAGTCCGTCATAAGATCGACGATATAGGCACTACGAAGATGCGTTGAAGTAGAAGCATAATGATCATCTTTTGATGGATACTGCTTCTTTAGGATCTTCTGGCAAGATTCCGTATGCTACGAAATCTATAAAGGGACTTCTCCAGTCTCTCCTCGGAAGATCTGTGTCCACCGTGTAGCTGTGTTCTATGTGAAAGTTATTTTTCACACAGAATAAATCTCTGTTACGAAGGATTACCGAATTCTGCCTTCTTATAGGAGTAGCTAAATCTGCAGCTAGACTGGCTAGGGCATCAGCTTCCAGATTCTGAGATCAAGGTACATGCTCAAGGAAGAATCCCTTGAATGTCATGGCTATCTCGACCGTTGCTCGGTGATAGGGGATGAGGTCAGGATTCCAAACTTCATATATTTCTCTGACTTGATTGACGATTAGCAGAGAATCACTGAAGGCTTCCAGAGATTCGACCCCCAGCTCTTTAGCGACTTGAAGCCCGATTAGTAGAGCATTGTATTCTACCACATTGTTGGAACAGGGCTCGCTAAGAGAATATGCTCGATAGATAATGAGTTTATCAGGAGTAACTAGGACGATTCCTACTCCCGAAACCACGTTTCCCCTGGGACCAGTCCTGGAGGCACCATCGAAGAACAGTTGCCATGCATCACCTTCCATTACCGAATTACACTCTACAACTTGGTCGAAAATATCCTCGTACAGTTTGGAGGCCTCCGAGATCGGATGAGTAGCTAGAAAGTCAGCCAATGCTTGGCCTTTGACGGACTTCTGAGGGACGTACACCATGTCATATGGCATTAATAACATCGCCCAAGTCGTGAGTCAGGAATTAAGAATACTTGGTTTGTTCATCGGTACCCACAGAGGATTGATCCGGGAGATGATGTGAATGGTTTGGCCCATGATATAGTGTTGCATTTTTTGAATAGCGAATCATCAGGGCCAAGCATTCTTTCTCCACTGGGTTGTACCGCTGTTCGGCTCCAACCATCATCCTGCTGAGGTAGTAGATAGCCTGCTCGTGGCCCATATCGTTCTTTTGTGCAAGAAGAGCTCCCAGAGAATGATCCATTGCTCGGACGTACAGCACGAATGGTCTTCCTATGACAGGAGGTACCAGAACTGGCGGACTAGTGAGGTAGCACTTGATATCTCCGAACGCTTACTGACAGGCTTCGTCCCATACGAAGGATACACCTTTCTTCATGAGATAAGAAAAGGGCTGGCATCTCCCGGAGAGGTTGGATATGAATCTCCGGATATAAGCCAGATGGCCTTGAAATCCCCTAAGTTCCTTCAGATTGCTGGGCGGTTGCATTTCTAAGATGGCCTTGACTTTATCAGGGTCCACTTGAATGCCTTTGGCGGTGATGACAAATCCCAAAAATTTGCCACTAGATACCCCCAGAAAGGACTTTGTAGGGTTCATTTTGAGTTGATGTTGGCGCATCAATTCAAATACTCTCTTCAAGTCTTGGATGTGATTATCCCTGAGGCAGCTTTTGACAGCTATATCGTCCACGTAACACTCCACTGTCTTGCATAAATGCTCATGGAATATGTTACTCATAGTCCGTTGGTACGTAGCCCCGGCATTCTTTAATTCGAAGGGCATGACTGTATAGCAATATACCCCCAGTGGTGTTCGGAAGGCAGTATGCTTCTCGTCTTCAGGTTGCATCTTGATCTGACTGTATCCTGAAAATTTGTCTATGAAAGACATACGTTCAAAACCGCATGTATTGTCAATCATGATGTCTGTGATGGGAAGAGGAAACTCGTCCTTGGGGAAGACTGCATTCAGATCTCGGTAATCGATGCAGACCCGTACTTTTCCATTCTTCTTCATGACCGGGACAACATTGGTGACCCAGTCGGGATGCTATTCTTCACGGATGAAGCCGTAGGCTATCAACTTCTTAACTAATGGCGTCCATCATGTCCGGGCGGAACCGGCGTTGGTGCTGTTTTACTGGCTTCGAATCGGGCAATATGTTGAGATTATGAGTAGCCACTTTTGGATCAAGGCCCGGCATGTCCTCGTAATTCCACGCAAAGACGTCGATATATTCTTTTATCAGCTGGGTAACTTCTTCCCTTTCAGCTGGGGAAAGATTGTTACTGATAAATATCAGTTTTGGTGAAAGTTCATCCCCAACGTCAATCTGGATAACTTCATCTTCAGTGGGAGGTTCTCTCTGCACGAAGCGGAACTCCCATTGTGTATCCATTTGCTGGGCCCAAGCGTCATTCTCGAATGGTTCAGATTCTTGTTCGTCTGATTCGAAGGAATTCGTCACTACCATATTTGCTGATAATGTTTGTTCGAGAGCGTGAGATGAATCGGAGGGCGATGAGTCGTCTTGAAAAGGGGAAAAGATATCCTCATCTGACTTGGAAGTCGTAAGGGAGGCAGCATACCCTAACCCGAAACGGGTCTGTTGATAGTGGGGATTGCCGAGCAGCGGTATTCGTCTGCCTTTCCCGTGGTTTAGACCTGGTTCCATCTTCAAGTTATAACCCATACTTTGCATGATCTTCAAGGCTTGCGGGCTATATCTGTGGGCTTGTATCCTGCCAGTTTCAGACTCGCAAAGTTCTTCCTGTATGATCGGGGTGTTCCACCTGCGATCGAAGATTATTGGATGCTGATCGTCGTGAGTTGGTGGAATAATAAAGATGGAATCTTCGTGTGGCCCACCTGTCATGACGACATTAGACGTTGATGTATCTTCCCATAAGATCTCCCCACATTTGACCGTTAGGGGAACTGAAGTCTGTTTATGACTCCTGTCTTTGCGTTTCTGGATCAGATAATCCCGCAGGTCAGGAGGAGTTGCAGAAGAAGAAGATGATGGCTTGTTCCTTCTGTTTTCATTGGTGGGCATGCGGATGATGGGAACCATAGTCTTCCCTGTGCCACCCGTATACAACAGGTTGGCCATCTGGGTGGCGAATAATCCCCGAGGAGGGCGTCTTTCCGCTACTGGAGCCTTCTTTACGCTTAGGTGCTTCGCCTGGCATAATTTGGAGCTCTGCCCTGATTTGCGTAAAGCTGAGGATGTCCTCAGTCGGCCGTCAGCTTTTCGCGTAATTCGGAGGGCGGGCAGATTGTTCCCTTGCTGGCGTAAAGGCCGAGAAGTTGAGTAGTCCGTCGCTCGCTTTCCCTTACGAAGATTGCAGGAATCATCTGGTTCTCCATAGAGGGCAGATGTTGTTTTATGCGCGGAGCATGTTTTGTATTTCTGATTTGGCGCTGTGGCATTATCAGAAATTTTGTCTATTCCGCCAGGGATGGAAGACTGAATTTCACGCGCAGAGAGCGGATTATGCTTCTGGACTAGCGCTGAGACATTGTCCGAAGTTTCGTCTGTTCTGCCAGGGACGGGAGACTAAAATTTATGCACAGAGCGCGGATTTTACTTCTGGGTTAGCGCTGAGGCATTGCCAGAAGTTTTGTCGGCCTGTCAGGGACAGGCGACTGAATTTTACGCGCAAGGCGCGGAAGGAGCAATGCTACAACCTCATTGGTCGAAGAGATCGGAGAGATCGGAGAATCCACAGAAATGGTAGAGGATGTCTTGGGCATCCAGACCTTACGCAGCTTCCTGTTGTTTTAGACAGAGAGGGAGTGAGAGCTACCCCTTGTTCGGAGCATATCTTCGTAGGCAGACTGGTCGAACTGGACGACTAGTATTTTCTTTACGGATCCCACGGATACCGCATCGTATTGAGCAATTGCTTCCTCATCAGAAGAGAAAGATTCTCCCTAGCAGAGTCGCCATCTTGTTTCGGATAGAAAATAAACGAAAGGGTCGTAAAAGAAAACGACGGGTTCTTTATTACGAAAGAAAACCCTTTCATTTCTTGGTTTGCAAACAAGCTTGTACAATGTTAATCCTATACGAGGATGTGGGAGTACAATTTATTTAATCTGGATAAATATTGCTATGGGTGTCTGATCTGTAGCCGATCACTTTAGCCCTTGGACCACACGATGGTGAAGAAGTGCCGTAGAAGACGGAGAACAGCTTCGAAGGTTGCGAAAGAGGATGGATGCACGATGCCAAAGTCGTGGATCACTACTCTTTGCTTGAGCTCCGAATTCTTCTCTCTCAAGGATTCTGCGATCTCTCTTCAATCTCCAATTTTTCAACCTCGGATCTGATACTGGATTCCTCGACCAATTTTTGACCCTTTTCCTCAATTTTTGTCGACCTTGTCCTCTGTTGATAGAGGTCTCTATTTATAGAGTTTTAGTGACAGTGACCACTCAGTCGGTGTAAAAAAACCGAGTAGTAGAAAGTACAGCACCCTTTTACACAACGGTTAAAATAACCAATGCCTGCGTATAGATGATCTTTTGAATGAGCGTGTGGCGCGGGTCCAACTAAGGGACAAAAAGCGTATAATTGCTACTAAGATCACGGCGTAGAAGCTACGTAGGTAGGTATCCCTCGTGTAGAAGAGGTTGGCGTAGAAGCCAATATCTGTCACCATGGCATAGAAGCCAAATAGTTATCAAACTGGCATAGAAGCCGAATAGGCGTAGAAGCCGAATAGGCGTAGAAGCCGAGTGGTCATAGAGGCCGAGTAGGCGTAGAAGTCGAGTGGTCATAGAGGCCGAGTAGGCACAGAAGGCCGAATGGTCATAGAGGCCGAGTAGGCGCAGAAGGCCGAATGGGCGTAGAATCCGAGCAGGCACCGAAGCTGAATAGGCATAGAAGTCGCTGCGTAACATGCCAGAGTGATGATGTGGACTTCTTAGCCAAAATTACGGCTCTTGGAGATAATCAAATCTCTTGCATTAAATACAGAGATCTGTCCCCATCCTCGAATCCTGCGCGAAGAGTAACCGCTGACGTGGCAGTCTGTTCGTCTTCTACGGAGCGTAAGGAGCTCACGTTTGCCTGTGTAAAACTAGGCAGCGTATTCTCTTGTATGCGTAGGAGTAGCTCACGCAAAGGGGATGTCACTAAACGACAGTTCGGTGACATTTAGTCAAATCTTCTGCATTAAATATGGAGATCCGCCATCCTCCTGCGCATTAAATGCAGAGGCGTATTTTGAAGGTCTGCCACCCTTCTGTGCATCAAATACAGAGACGTGCCTCAGGCACCTGTCAGTATTCGGCACATTAATTGCAGAGACGTGCCTTGAGGGCCCGTCACCGCCCTATGCATTAAATGCAGAGACACACCTCGAATCCCGTACGGAGTGCAGCTTTTGACATGTCAGGCAGTTTGTCTTCCGCGGAGCGTAAGCAGCTCTCATCTGCCTGTGTAAAACTAGGTAGCGTATTCCTCTGTATATGTAAAAACGATTTACGCAAATGAGATGGCAGTAAATGACAGCCTGGGTTATAGTGTCGTGCCATCATTATAGCCGTCGCCTGGGTAATCGAGCGGTATTCCTTTGTCAGAAGTCCAGGCGTCAGGTTCATTGCAGGATCTGACAGGTTTATTTCAAAGAATACGAAGCGTTCCTCGTACGCTTTAATGCTGCGTTGAAAGCGGATGAGTTTTACGCCATAAAGGCGATGGAGCACCCTGTTTAAGCTGAAGCAGCCTGGACATACTGTCCTACGCGGATGGTTCTTGAGCCTATATTTCACGCTGTGCTTGGCGGGGAAGCTCTGTTTGTACGTTGAAGGCTCTGAAGTCCTCTGTTTACGCTGCTATGCATCAATATGCTGCGTATAGCTATCCAGCGTATTTTTTATGCTTCTACAATGCCCCCATAACAATGGCGCTATGTAATATAATAACGTCCAGCTCCGAGGAGCATGGTATCTGCAAAGTATAACGTCCATATTGCTCCGAAGAACGTAGCATCTAAATAGTATAACGTCCATATCGCTCCGTCGAGTGTAGCATCTGAACAAAGGAAGTGGGTATCCCATACGCCTACTAATCGTCCTCCCCGCCCAATGCAAATGTATAAGTCGCGAACACGACGTGGGCATCTTATACTATAATGCAAGTCTCTAAAGAATATACAACTAAGCTAAATACCGTCACACGTGTTGCTCACTCTGCTGGCCAGTTGAGTATGAGGCACGCGTCCCTACATGAACTCACTCTGTGACGTAAAATGATACGTGTCAAGGCCTGGGGAGTCATACGGATAACTCCACAACTTTAGGTGGGTCTACTAGATACTAGGTCAGACACAAATCCTAACGTCAACGCCTTCGTTTACTACACCCGAGTCTTTCTCGGACGTGCACAATTATATAATCTAAAACTATAAACATGCAACTAAAATAATAACTGAATTTAAACAGTACAATAAGGCAAGGTATACTTGCCTGGCAAGGAAGCTGCATAGTACCAATAACCTGCTCCAGAAGTCGTGCAGATAAATCCAATAGGTCCTATATACATATAATATATCATAATACAACATCAGTCATTACACTAGCACACACATAACCATAAATACACTGGACTCGGGGGTACACTAGGGGTAACACGGGTCAACTAAAACGGTCAATTGTGCATCTAATTATACGGGTGTCACGTCTTCTAGTGTTGTATACAATCATACAATCTACTAACAGGTGTCTAGTCCAGTACGTAAATATACACAAGGCAGTCATCTAACATTATCTTAGGATCAACATGGTCAAGGTAAAAATGGAATAATTCACAGTGTCCTAGGGTCGTACAGTCTAGTTACATATATAGTCAATATTATTATTTAGCATTTAATTACATATAATACATCCATATATATATATATACACATATATATATATATATATATCACTTTAATTCTAATACGCGTACGTGTATGCGTACAAGTCATTGGGTTCACCGACGCGGTCTAAAATCTATTAACTATCATAAAGCAATACTAATAGCATACACAAGCATACATAAAAATAAGAAAAGGGACAGGTTCGAACATCGGGGTGCGCGCACAGGGACGACGATAACAATGATGATAAAGATGATTACAACGATAAGGTTGACGATGATGACGACGAGGATGATGATGATGATTAAGGATGATGAAGATGATAATATTGATGATGGTGATGACGAGGATGATATAGTGGGTGATGGTGATGACGATGATGGTGACTGGGACAATGAGGGTGATGATGATTGGTTTAAGGATTAGGGTGAGATGACGATAGTGAGGTGATGATATGGATGATGATGGGGTGATGATGATGAGGATAATGATGGGGTGATGATGATGAGTATAATGGTGATGATGATATGGTAATGGTGGTGATGATAATCATAGATGATGGTGATGATGGGTTGCGGGAGTTTACTGTTCCCGCTATGCTCAGGCGGCCGAGGAGGAGTAGGAAGGAAGGAGGACGGGGAAGAGGAGGAGGTATTGGCTGTGCTGGAGTTAATGGTGGTGATGATGATGGCAATGGTGGATGGCCGGAGGCTGCTGGGGGCTCGCTGCTGCTCCAGCCAGACTCAGGTTGCCGAGGAGGGCCGGAAAGAGAAGGAAGAAGAAGAGGTGCTATTGGTGGTGGTGGCAAAGCGGTTCAGGGAAGGAAGGTGGAGGTGATGCTGGTCGATGCAGGTGGTGCTGGTGGTGTTAGTGTAGAGTGGTTGTATGGTCGTGGTGTTTCGGTTCAGGTGGAGGGGAACGGAGATGATGGTGGTGGTGGTGATGATAATAGTGATGGTGGTGAACGGAGATAGAGGTTGAGGGGTCGGGGTGAGCAGCGGGGTGAGGTCATGGTGCCGGCGGCGTTCAGTTGGTCGGAGAAGAGAGGAAGAAGGTGGTGGTCTCGTGTGCTCCGGCGAGACTGGCTGCTCCATTGAAAGACTGGCCGGCGGAGGGTCCGGTCGAGTTGCATAGGGAGGAGGGAGATGATGAATAGTAGGGGTCGGTTGATGTAGTTTGGTTTTGGGGTTTTGTGAATGAAAAAGTTTGTATTTATATGTGTGGGGGTTAGGGTTGGGGGTTGACCTAAGAGATTGGGCTTGGTCAACATCTCTTGGGATGGGCTTGGCCTTATATGGGGGTGTTTGGAGGGCTATAAATTAGATTGTTTAAAATGCAAGGATAGGGCTAAAATGAAGGGCGATTTTATGCGTTGCACATTCCGAAAATTATAGGAAAAATTCATGTGAAGGGAAAAATGGATTTCTTCATGTATTATCCAATGGTGTGGATACGTCAATGTGCTTTTGTATAAAAGCGTCCAACAATTAGAAAATTGCACAAAGACGGAAATTGGGTTTAAATTAATTAAAATAAATGAGCAAGGTGTTCTTGAATTAATTAGAAGTACATGGGGATAAAATTAGGTAGGACACAAGTGTCATGGACATAGAGGACCCAGAATAGAATATTATCATAATTAGGTTGTACGAAACGGGTCAAGATTGTGCCTCTAATTTCGATTGGAATACACAAGGGTTAAAATTGGAATTATTTAGAATTCAATATAAACGTCCGCGATGAATTTTGTGCGACTAAAATATAGCACAAAAGAGAATAATATAAGTTATACCGAGGTCAGAATAGAAGCCGGGCATGTCTAGGACAATGATGTGAAATTTGTAGGAAGGCAACGGCTAGTGTAGTGCTCCAATTATCGAAGAAACGGTAGGGTGTACTAAGTGATTTAATTACTATAAATTAAATAAAATACCGTATTCTAATTCTAATTGGATTCAAACTAGCCCAAGTCTCTCTATCTAAGCCAAGCAGGCCTAATTTTGGATGAGGAGGTTTACAATCTACCCAACTTAAAATAATTTCGTCCTCGAAATTAAAATAAGGCATAATTTATTGAATCCTTCACATTCGTACATAAGGTAAGTCTATTGCAATCTTTTCTAAAATTTTAAATAACAAAATCTTTTTAATTTTATTACAATCACGTTAAAATTAAAATAACCACTATTAAAATCAAATTTAAAATATTGTAATCTCTTCTCAATTTTTTAAATCATCAACATCCAAATTTAAATTAATCCATACAACATCTTCAAGATTTAAATAACCCATCGCAAAAAAATTTATATCACCATCTCCAACTATCATAATCTCCTCTAGAAATAATTCTAATCCAATATTATTCCTATTTTCACTTATGAATTTTGTATTCTTCAAATTTTTAAATTCAATTCACATCCTCAATATTTTAAATAGGTAATTCGATAATCAAAATCTAACTTTTAATCCAATCATCAAATTTTGGAATTCAATCCGTCCATGTTCATGTTTAGAGTTCTATTTGTTTGCCTCAAGATTTAAATCGATGATTCAACCTCTAATTCTTAAAATTTAAATCATGTGCCCAAGTATAAATATTTGGTCCGCAATATCAAGATATAAATTTTTATTAAATCCTCCTTTTCTTATTCATTCTTCTAAAATTCTCCATATTTAAAATGACTTAATCTCTCAATCTACTCTTACTTGATCATAATCTAAAAGAAATTTCTCTCAGGTTAACAACGCAACTTCTACCCAACTTAGAATTTGCTCATCTATCACATAAGGCTATACATTTAAGAGAAATATTCCTTAAATTATTTTATCATGTTATTCAATCCTCAAAGTTTTTAACATCAAAATATATCACCTATGATATGCCCTTATTTACGAAAAATAGTCACCAAATAATGTGATTGGCCTATGGAGTATTTCTAGTACTCTTCGTGTATCAAACTTATACCAAGCACGAGCATTCGTCTTTTTGAAATAGGGAAAGATGGAGAACAATAATAAAGAATTCAATGAGGAGGTGATAGAGTACAAGTACGAAATCAAAGCGATTAAGAATTTAAAGGGAATTGTCAAGGCAAGTGTGGATTGAATCCTATTTTGGTAAATTCTTATTTACATGCTCACATCAGTACAGTTATGTAACTGATATGATATGCTCAGACATATCTAACGGCAAGTATATTCTCTACTAGTCAACTATATATCTCAATCCAGGTAAAGTAGTCATGCGAAAAACTAACCAAGCGCACTAAGGTTAGCTAGACCTTAATACACTGATTCTAATTTAGCAATATACTAGTGTGGGCCCCACAATAATACATATGTTATGAACAAGCTCGATAGAATAATAAGCTTGCAAAACTAGGCTGTAACAGCAGCATAAGTCGAGGTAGTACAAAATATAAGTACGCTAGATTATGATGAGAGAAGTTATAAAATAATTCAAGTACACAAAGAAGATAAGACTCTACAATCTCTACAGCTGTCATACTAACTCCCTGACTAAGTCGCTAGTCAACCAAATAGGGTATGGGCCTCTAAATTTTATAGTCTGGATAAACACTATCGTCTTATGCTAGTATATAGTTGGTGTCATTCAATTTTACTTCAATAATAGGTCAAAAGACAATGTGATACTATGTTGTGGGGTATACACCCAACTTAAAATAATTACTAATACTGTACTGCCTTAAGGATAAAGTAGAAACTTCTGTTAGGGTTTACGAGAAAAAGTCTAGGTACTTATTAGGGCATCCTATTACATTATATAGGTAATGGTCATCTTAAGTCTTAGTCATAGTGCTTATAGAACAAGGGTGTCAATAGTAAGAATGGAAAAGTTACTGGCCTTCAAGGGGAAAGAGGATATAACTCGTATCGAGGTGGGGGTACAAATCACTAAAGGATAATCCTCCAATCATAATCTAAAAGAACAACTCAACCCATCAAGCTCTAACTACTAAGTATATAATTTCAAAGTTTGAGATTACAACTATAATCCTAGCAAGCTATATATCAAAAAGAAATCACTTGGCCTACAATCAGAAGTGTCAGGTGGCATGAGTTAAAAGAAAGTAAAAGAAAAACATAATTAGTTGTCGCACAAATAGCAAACGCTAAGGTTATAGAGGAACAAGATATAAAATTAAAAATAGAGAGACTCTAAATAATATCATAATTTCCTAAGGGGAAGGTGGTATGCTAATATCTGTGTTCGGGATTTGATCGAGAAAAATGTTATAATCGTTCCTCTTGGCTTCCTAAGGTACTGTCTGCTAGTATCAGGACAAGAGCCTAAATTTATAGTCCTATAATACTATCTCACTATAAAAGTTAAGTTAGGTCCTAATATTTAACCTTGGATTTCTATTGGTTTCTCAATACTAGGGTCAAACAATATGGTCAAATTTCAAACTAATCCTAGTAGTGTTTGTACTACTCTCAAGTCATACATACATACATACATCAAAGGATAATGGTAAATTAATCAATAGGTTAGGGACGCTAGGGTTCATTAGGTAGTAAGGAAGGCTAGGGTTCATTTAGTATTCTAAACTTAGTAATGTGTCAATACTCTAGTTGTGTTCTTCATAGAAATGTTCTCCTAATTATCATCCTACAACAGGGATTCCTATATTCTAGGAGAAGGCTATACTCAAAGAATATTAGGGAAGGTCATGATTCAAGCAGGATGCGATTATTCAAATAGAATGGATTGGAAGAAAGATGAGTCATAGTCAATTATGGATGAGATCCTATACTCTAATCCTAGGTACAGGCTTGCTCGGTACAGTAACGTAACCAAGACAATATGCTCTTGACCTGCATGGGCCACCACTAAAAATATGTCACGCCCAGTCCCAAAATACGTAGGACTAGGACACGTAAGCATGTCAGCCGCATGGATATGGCAACTCCAATATATGGAAACCAAAACCCATACGTACGTTATAATATGAATATCAAATCCACAAGTGGTATAAATCTATCACAAGTCACAGGGCATATCTAAATCTCATCCACAAAAAATCAAATAGAAATAAATAACCAATATCTATATCACTAGATCTCAATATAAAGTATCTAAAGATGACAGTCGGATGGAAACAAATCCACTACCGAACTAGAATATAAGAACAACACAATATAAGTCCAACAACTAATAATCACTGAGACTCGGAGAGAAGACCTCCTCGAAAGATAAGTAGCAAGTTCGGATCTACGCTCCTACGAATACTCATGAACATCTACATCTGGAAAGGGACCAGGTCCTCAGAGGGACATAAAAAGATACATAAAAGTATGCCATAAAGTAAATACTGAATAAATAAAGGGGTGTGCTAACCAACTAAGTGAAATGCAAGTTGAGGACAACTTAGTGCGTATGGAAAAGTGTAGGCTAGACATATGCTGAGGTAATTTACCAATCATCGTGACTTGCAAGTATATGCCACATATGCCCCCATAACAAGGGTGCTATGTAATATAATAACGTCCAGCTTTGAGGATCATGGTATCTGCATAGTATAATGTCTATATCGCTCCGAAGAACATGGCATCTGAATAATATAACGTCCATATCGCTCCGTCGAGCGTGGCATCTGAATAAAGGAAGTGGGTATCCCATACACCTACTAATCGTCCTCCCCGCCTAATGTAAATGTATAAGTCGCGAACACGACATAGGCATCTCATACTATAATGCAAGTCTCAAAAGAATATACAACTAAGCTAAATACCGTCACACTTGTTGCTCATACCGATGGCCAGTCGAGTATGAGGCACACGTACCTACATAAACTCACTCTGTGACGTAAAATGATACCTGTCAAGGCCTGGGGAGTCATATTGATAACTCCACAATTTTAGATAGGTCTACATGACACTAGGTCAGACACAAATTCTAACGTCAACGCCTTCGTTGACTACACCCGAGTCTTTCTTGGATGCATACAATTATATAATATAAAATAATAAATATGCAACTAAAATAATAACTAAATTTAAACAGTACAATAAGGCAAGGTATACTTGCTTGGCAAGGAAGCTGCTTAGTACCAATAACCTGCTCCAGAAGTCGTATAGATAAATCCAATAGGTCCTATATACATATAATATATCACAATACATCATCAGTCATTACACTAGCACACACATAACCATAAATACACTGGACTCGGGGGTACGCTAGGGGTAACACGGGTCAACAAACACGGTCAATTGTGCGTCTAACTACGCGGGTGTCACGTCTTCAAGTGTTGTACACAATCAGACAATCAACTAACAGGTGTCTAGTCCAGTACGTAAATGTACACAAGGCAGTCATCTAACATGTTCTTATGGTCAACATGGTCAAGGTAAACACAAAATAATTCACAGTGTCCTAGGGTCGTACAGTCTAGTTATATATATAGTCACCATTATTATTTAGCATTTAATTACATATATAATACATCCATATATTTATATGTATATATATATATCACTTTAATTCTAATACGCGTACGTGTATGCATACAAGTCATTGGGTTCACCAACACGGTCTAAAATCCATTAACTATCATAAAGCAATACTAATAGCATACACAAGCACACATAAAAAGGAGAAAAAGGACAGGTTCGAACCTCGGGGTGCGTGCACAGGCACGATGATGACGATGATGATAACGATGATGACGACGATGAGGTTGACGACGATGACGACGAGGTTGATGATGATGATTACAGATAATGATGTGGATGATGGTGATGACGAGGATGATGATATGGATGATGGTGATGACGAGGATGGTGACTGGGATGATAAGGGTGATAATGATTGGTTTAAGGATTAGGGTGAGATGACGATGGTGAGGTGATGATATGGATGATGATGGGGTGATGATAAGGAGGATAATGATGGGGTGATGATGATGAGTACAATGGTGATGATGTTATGGTAATGGTGGTGATGATGATCATGGATGATGGTGATGATGGGCTATCGTAGTTTATTGTTTCGGCCATGCTCAGGCAGCCAAGAAGGAGCATGGAGGAAGGAGGACAGGGAAGAGGAGGAGGTGTTGGTTGTGATGGAGTTAATAGTGGTGATGATGATGGCAATGGTGGATGGACGGAGGCTGCTAGGGGTTCGGTGCTGCTCCATCCAGACTCAGGTGGCCGAGGAGGGCCGGGAAGATTAGGAAGAAGAAGAGGTGCTACTGGTGGTGGTGGCAAGGCGGTTCAGGGAAGGAAGGTAAAGGTGGTGCTGGTCGATGCAGGTGGTGCTGGTGGTGTTGGTGTAGAGTGGTGGTGTGGTAGTGGTATTTCGGTTCAGGCGGAGGGGAACGGAGAAGATGGTGGTGGTGGTGATGATAGTGGTAATGGTGGTGAACGGAGATGGAGGTCGAGGGGTCGGGTTGAGCAGCGGGGTGAGGTCGTGGTGCCGGCGGCGTTCAGTTGGCCGGAGAAGAGAGAAAAAAGGTGGTGGTCTCGTGTGCTCCGGTGGGACTGGCTGCTTTTTTAAAAGACTTGCCGGCGGAGGGTCCGGTCGGGTTGCACAGGGGGGAGGGAGATGATGAATAGTTGGGGTCAGTTGATATATTTTGGTTTTGGGGTTTTGTGAATAAAAAAGTTTGTATTTATATATGTGGGGATTAGGGTTGGGGGTTGACCTAAGAGATTCGGCTTGGTCAACATCTCTTGGGATGTGCTTGGCCTAACATGGGGGTGTTTGGAGGGCTATAAATTATATTGTTTAAAATACAAGGATAGGGTTAAAATGAGGGGCGATGTTACGCGTTGCATATTTTAAAAATTATGGAAAAAATTCATGTAAAGAGAAAAATGAGTTTTTTCATGTATTATCCAATGGTGTGGACACCTTAATGCGCTTTTGCATAAAATTGCCCAATAATTAGAAAATTGCACAAAGACAGAAATTGGGTTTAAATTAATTAAAATAAATGCGCAAGGTGTTCTTGAATTAATTAAAAGTACATAGAGATAAAATTAGATAGGACACAAGTGTCATGGACATAGAGGACTCAGAATAGAATATTATCATAATTAGGTTGTACGAAACAGGTCAAGATTGTGCCTTCAATTTCGATTGGAACGCATAAGGGTACAAAGTTACAATTATTTAGAATTAAATATAAACATCCACGACGAATGTTGTCCGACTAAAATTTAGCATAAGAGAGCATAATTATAAGTTATACCGAGGTCAAAATAGAAGGCGGGCATGTCTAAGACAAGGATGTAAAATTTGTAGGAAGGCAATGGCTAGTGTAGTGCTCCAATTATCGAAGCAACGGTAGGGTGTACTAAGTGATTTAATTACTATAAATTAAATAAAATGTCATGTTCTAATTCTAATTGGATTCAAACTAACCCTAGTCTCTCTATCTAAGCCAAGCAGGCCTAATTTTAGGTGAGGGGGTTTACATAATTGATTTGTGATATCTGGCTTAATATTAGTATTTAAGATGTCTTACTTCAGTAAGTAATTTATTTGACTATTAAGGGAGAAAATGTATACATGTACATGCTTTAGTCAAGGGAGAGATTTGAATCATTTACAATGATGTTTTGATGGAATTATGGATGATAGACTAAAGAATATATTTAAATTATATTATAATTTGGTGGTTGTATAGCTTCCATAATTGATCTATTTGGAATAGTAGTCTAATCTTAGGTAATATTTAGTATATTGCATCTTATTTCTTACAGAAATTTTCGTCTAAAGTAAACAAATTTGGTATATTTGTGCGTCATAGAACAAGTTTAGAAAAATTTGATGTGGGAGGATAGAACATCAAAAAATTTAGCGTAGGGGATAGAGATAGGCAGAGAACGTCAGAAACTTTGGCGTGGGTAATAAAGTAGGATTACCACGTCAAAAATATTGACGTTCTCTGCCAAAAAATTTGGGCCACGTCAAAAATTTTGTGTCACGACCCGCACCCGAAATTTGGGCATGAGTCGTGGGTACGTCCAGCCTACGCTGCAGCATCGGCGGTAGAACGCTGTCTAGGTCTCAACATATAATATATATCCTGTCAATAGTCTCAACTCCGCACGGAGGACAATGATAAATCCACAGTTCTATGATATACTCAATCACAAGCTATAAGAAATAATGGCACGATGGGAATAGAAAAGAGTTCTAATAAAAACAACCACAATAATCTAACTCAATCCTGGTCTAAATGACCTCACAAAGTCATAAAATAATAAATACAACTCAGTCTCAGTCTAAAACAATAAATACAAAAAAATAATCTAAGAACAGCCAGGTAAATTCTCCTCTAGGCTAGGCAACTCCTCTGGGTTTCTGGAGTGAAATCTCCCTCTAATCCTGGGCCGTAATGAGTGGGGCAAAGATCCTCCAGGTCCTCTGAAAAATGTTATCCAGTCAGGATTGGAGCGAAGCACAAGCACTAACAGCAGTTTCATTAAATTGATAAAGACTATAAACAGTGTAAGAAATAAAAGATGGAAACAAATGCTGGAAATGTAAAGTACTGGAGAAAATAGAAATAGGCAATATAGTATCTAGCAATGAACAATAAATAGTGAATGCTAGACAATAAATAGTGAATGCTGGAACAAGTGAATCTGAATAAAATAGACATCTAGCTAAGTGTTTGAAATATTAGTTCATTATGTGATCGGCTTGGGACTAGATCAGGCTGGTTATATATGATTAGCTATGATTCTTGAAGGTCAGGCTAACCATATGGTTAGCTATGATGCATGATAATGGTCAGGCTAATTATATATAACAGCTATGAAGTATGATGATGGTCAGGCCGCACCCGACGTGAGAGGTGGGGTGAGCTATGATGCATGGCAAGTTTGGATATGATCACATAATCTACTAATAGTTCTCCATCCCCCAGCTAGCACGATGGATTCCAATCACGACTCCTCATGATGGGGATCTAGGGTGCTAACCGGTGTATCCATAGTGTCGGAATCAAGTATGTAATACACTACAATTTATAGAAGTAATCAACAATGAAAACTGTCAGAGAATGTACTCGCCTGTGGTCCTGAGCAAAGGGTGAGGATCGATGTCCAAAGTGGAATCACAATAACCTAAATATGAAATTAAGAGTCAATGAGTGTGTTGGAGTCATAAACATGTATAAATTACTCTAGGTTGAATAATTGGGTCATTTCTAAGTCTCTTGGTCTCACTAGGCCAATTCAAAAGGTATAATTATACTAGGATTTAATAGCTAAAAGATATGTTGTATATATCAATTAATATATATATAATTACCTAACACAAGTGTATACCTGTATTACATAGAGCCTTAACTGCTCACACACACAATGTAGGCATAGGTACTCACACACACACACACACTGAATAATCTGCACATACTGCACTCACACAGATACCTGATACACATACACTAGAACTCAGTCTCACTTATTCTGAGATACTGAACTGATACTCTCTTAACCCCTAACACAGAACTACTGACAGTTACACACTCAGTCCTCACAAAATCTGATACACTCTACACACCCACATAGCTACACTGATCACACAAATTCCTGGGCACTTGGATACTGGTATACTATACCCACTGCTCACCCAAAGGCCAAATCTGCATAGTGTACACATACACTCTAATATGTATACTGATACATATGCACATGCACACACAGGATTTAGCTAGCTACTGATACTTTAGAACTATACTCAGGTATTCACAGAACACAAAAACCACACTGCACTCTCACACACTCACTGACACAAAGACACACAGGTATGTGCTCCCTGAAACTCAGTCATTCACCCACAGATTTTCTACACCTACTGAAATCAGGATGTTGGTTTCTAGGATACACACATACATGTTGATTCCTAGACACACTGATATATAGTGGTCCACAATTAAATACGCAGGCACTCATCTCATACTGCTCACACACAAGTATCCTCACACTGAACTCATGGACACAGTTTGGTTTTAGATGAACTGATACTGTACTCACTCACTCACTCACAGTTTCACCTCCCCCTGTACTACCTAGAACTAAACACATTGAAACCATACAATGGCACTCAAGCAACTGATACTCTACACTCTAACACCAACTCACTGATACTCCCAGATATTGACACTGGCACACAGTCTCACTACTGCAGTGACAAAATACTTCTTCCTGGTCTCACTCTCCTCTTACAACACAAAACTCAACTGATACATAACACGCATTGCTAAGTTTCATTTCACAGGTTCATAGTCTGAACTACACAGGCTCAGACACACTTAGACACACACAGATAGGTACACAGGTTTCATATTGACTTATACAGCACACACTGAAAATTAGTTACTGATACACAGAACTTGAGACTCACCTGGACCTTAATACTCCAGTATGTCCAACTGCTCCCTGAGAAAACTATGCTCACAAGAAAAAATATACTGAAACACAGGGTCATACACAACACATACCTCACAGGCACACCGAACTCAGACTCTCGCTGAACTTCCTCACCCTGATATTGGGATACACTCAGACATAAAAATCCTACATACACTACTGAAAATTTAATACCTACACACTGTCACATTTATACTGCACTGAACACTTGATACACAGCCCTCACAAAATCACTCACAGCTCTGAACCAAACCCGACTGTGCACAGTTTATTTCCCCCACAGTGTATTCCCCTTTTCAAGACACTCAACAGATCTATATACATATATATAAGTATATATATATATCCATCATACATCATACATCAAATTAGATAATAATAGAGTAGAATTAGATATGCAACCTCTGTGAGACATTTCATCACATAAAATACAGAAAACGAATTTACCTAGAAACACAAGAATCCTCAAACAAAACCTTAAGAATCGAAATCTAACTTACATGTTGGAGGATGAAATAGGTCTACATGCAACCACCTAGGGTTAGGGTTCACGAAAAATTTAGGAAACCAATGTTGGGACACCTAAAACCCAAATTCTAAACCCTAAATCGAAACTACACAGTAGGGGGTTTCCTAATGGCAGTTTACATTAGAAACAGAAATTAAATGAATAAAAAAAGGGTTTTACCTGCAGGAAGATGGCTTCTTCAATGGAGATTCGTCTTCTCCAAGGCTTCTTGACCCAAGCTTCTTGTTCTCCTTGCTTTGAAAGAGGAAAAATGGAATCCCTAGGGTTTGCTTCTGAGTTTTGGGGTGAGGGAATGGTTTTCAAAAGGAGGCTAGGGTTTTTTCTTTCTACATGAAGAATGGTGGCTCCCTTTTTATATTAAAACTAGTTTAGTGTTTCCAATGCATAGTTTAGGTTAAACCCCCAGGTTAGGTCATGTAGAACCCAAATTACTAAGGTTTAGTCAGCCTAGGGTTTGAGGTTTCACCCTAAAATTTGAATCCTAGGGTTTCCCTAGAATTAGGTTTCAATTTAGGGTTTCACTAAAGCTAGGTCATGACTTAGGGTTTTACTCTAGGGTTAGTCCTAATAGAAGATTCTAGGGTTTGACCTAAACCAAATATCACTAATAACATATAAATAGTTTTAAAACTCAGCAGATAAATTAAACACATAAATATTCAAAATAGTAAAATTACCCAAATGCCCTTATCTGAAAATGTGGTAGTGACAAGTCTACCCTCCTAAAAGAAATTTCGTCCTCGAAATTTGGATTGAACAGAACAAGAATAAAATCAGAAAAGGAAATATACCTCATGTCTAGAAGAGATACGGGTATTGCTCGCGCATTTTGTCCTCTCTCTCCCAGGTTGACTCCCCTGGAGAGTGATGTCTCCATGCAACATGAACCAAAGGAATAGTTTGGTTCCGCAACACCTTCTCTCTGCGGTCCAAGATCTCTACGGGCTGCTCGGGGTAGCTGAGCGTCGGACCAACCTCAATCTCCGAGTGATCAAGTACGTGACTAGGGTCTGCCATGTACCATCTCAGCTGCGACATGTGGAACACATCATGCACTCCCTCTAATGCAGGCGGCAAGTCCAGTCTATACGCCACTGCACCTACCCTCGCAAGAATGCCAAAGGGTCCGATGTAGCATGGGCTAAGCTTCCCGCCTCGACCAAAACGAATCGTGCCACGCATCGGAGAAATCCGTAGGAATACTAGATCACCAACCTAAAATAAAACAGTCTCAACACGCAGTCTAAACAAACAACACAAACCAAAAATAACAATCTATACCTGAAACTCAAGGGGTCTACGGTGGCTGTCGGCCCAATGCCGCTGTCTGTCCTGCGCCACTCGCAGTCTGTCTCTAATGAGTTTCACCTTTTCTGCTGCATCCACGACCATTTCTGGTCCTAGCAAGGCTCTCTCTCCAACGTTGTCCCAAGATAACGGTGTACGACACCTTCTTCCATAAAGAGCCTCAAATGGTGATATCTCGATGCTGGCCTGGTAGCTGTTGTTGTAAGCAAACTCTACCAGGTGCAGATGATCCTCTCAAGAACCTCCGAGATCTAGAACACAAGTACGTAGCATATCCTCGAGAGTCTGAATAGTCCGTTCAGACTGCCCGTCTGTCTGGGGGTGATATGCGGTACTGAACTTGAGCTGAGTGCCCAAGCTAGTCTGCAGACTCCTCCAGAAGTGGGAAGTGAAACGGCTATCCCGATCCGAGACGATGCTTACAGAAACTCCATGAAGTCTAACGATCTGACGCACGTACATCTCTGCTAGCCTCTCTGTCGACGTGCCCACCTTGAAAGGTAAGAAATGGGCTGATTTGGTCAACCTATCCACGATGACCCAAATTGCGTCCTTCTCTCCTGGAGAACATGGAAGCCCTGAAATGAAATCCATGGTCACGTGCTCCCATTTCCACTCTGGGATCGGTAAAGGTTGAAGCAAACCACCTGGCCTTTGTCGGTCTGCCTTTACCTGCTGGCATACTAGACATCGGGATACGAAGCGTGCTACTTCGCGCTTCATTCCATACCACCATACGTGCTCCCTCAAGTCTCGATACATCTTGTTGGCACCGGGATGCATCGAGTACTGAGAGCGGTGTGCCTCTTGTAAAACCTCCTCGCGCAACTCCCCGCTCGGCACACACATCCTCGTGTGGTGCCGTAAGGAACCATCCTCTGCGATAGTAAAGTCGTCCGACAATCCTATCTGAACCTGTGCTCTGATACTCCTCAGAGCCTTATCCTCGTACTGCGCAGCTCTTATCCTGTCCATCAGCTCGGACTGTATCTGCAATTCCCATATCTGAATCTCAGTACCGGGAACTAATACCTTAATCTTCAAGCTTTCCAAATCAGCCAACAAATGTCTATCTGTCGTCAAGTACATAGCCATCGGATACCTGCTCAAGGCATCGGCGACTACGTTGGCCTTCCCTGGATGGTACTGCAATGAGATATAAAAGTCCTTCATCAACTCTAACCACCTCCTCTGCCTCATGTTCAACTCCTTCTGTGTGAATATGTACTTCAAGCTCTTATGGTCTGTGAAGATCTCCACACGCTCTCCGTACAGGTAATGTTTCCACAGCTTTAGAGTGAAGATAACCGCTGCCAATTCCAAATCGTGGGTGGGGTAGTTCTTTTCATGAGGGTGTAACTGCCTGGAAGCATAGGCAATTACCTTCCCGTGCTGCTGGAGAACACATTCCAGACCCTTTTCTGAAGCATCACTGTAGATGGTAAAACCACCCGTCCCTGCTGGCAACGTCAAAACTGGAGCTGTTGTCAACCTCTTCTTCAGCTCATCAAATGCAGCCTGGCACTCCTCCGTCCAGACAAAATCCACATCCTTCCTAGTCAATCTGGTCATTGGCGCTGCAATCCTGGAGAAGTCTTGTACAAACCTCCGGTAGTATCCTGCTAGCCCAAGAAAACTCCTGATCTCAGCTTCCGAACTGGGGGTAGCCCACGACTCCACTGCCTCGATCTTCTGTGGGTTAACCGAGATTCCGTCACCCGATACCACATGCCCAAGAAATTCGACCTTGTCAAGGAAGAATTAACATTTAGAGAGTTTTTCGTACCGCTTCTCCCTCCTGAGAGTCTCTAAGACCAACCTCAGGTGCTCTTCGTGCTCCTCCGGGGTCTTGGAATACACAAGAATATCGTCGATGAACACCACCACGAACTTGTCAAGGTACTGGTGGAACACCTTGTTCATCAGGTTCATGAATACTGCCGGTGCATTGGTTAAACCAAATGGCATCACCATAAACTCAAACTGGCCGTATCTGGTCCGAAAAGCTGTCTTCGGTGTGTCCTCTCTCTTCACCTTCACCTGGTGATAGCCTGACCTCAAATCTATCTTTGAAAATACCCTCGCCCCGCTCAACTGATCGAAGAGATCATCTATCCTCGGCAGCGGGTACTTGTTCTTGATAGTGATATTGTTCAAAGCTCTATAATCAATGCACATGCGCACCGTGCCTTCCATCTTCGGTACGAATAATACCGGCGCTCCCCATGGTGATGAACTGGATTTGATGAAGCCCTTGTCCTGCGGCTCCTCGACTTGCTTCTTCAGTTCTACCAGCTCGCTATTGTTGACTCTATAGATATGTTGTAAAATAGGCTCCGCTCCTGGAACCAAGTCTATAGAGAATTCAACATCTCTGTCTGGCGGCAAGCCTGGCAACTCCTCTGGAAATACATCCAGAAACTCCGCTATCAGAGGATGTAGCAACTCCTCCTCTTCCGCCCTGGCTCCACAAAATGTGCTCCTGCTCTGTTCCGCTGCTCCTCTGACGACCTCAAACTCCGGCTCTCCTGGTGGTCTAAATAATACTCTGCCTCTATAACAATCTATAGTAGCATGATGCCTACTCAACCAGTCCATTCCGAGTACAATATCATACCCCGAAAGTGGCATGATAAGTAAGCTCACGCTCAACTCTCGGCCTCCTACTGACACTCTCCGGTCCTTGCAATGATCATGGACTAGGATAATACCTCCACCAGTCGTGATCTTGTAAGTCCTAGCTAATGGTTCTGTGTCTAAATGATATCGAAGTGCATAAGATACAGACACAAAACTATGGGAAGTGCCAGAGTCGAATAAGCTAAATGCGGGAATACAATCGAGAAGAACTGAACCTGTGATCAAGTCTCCTGCTGGCTCGATCTCCTCGACTGCCATGGCGTACGCTCGCCCCTGGGGTACACCTCTCTGCTGCTGGTGCTGGGCAAACTTTTGATGTTGTGGTGGAAGTGGTCCCCTCTGTTGTTGGCCTCCTGGTACGGTAGGTACCCTGTCTGGTCCTCTCTGGGCGGCTGCTCCATCCTGACCTGGACGAAAGGTAGGACAATCCTTCAGCTGGTGTGTCATCGATCCGCAGGATAGACATGAGCCCAATCTCTTCCTGCAGATATCTCTAGTATGTCCCATCTTCCTGCAGTACGCACACTAGATGGCGGGCTGAGTCTGTCTCTGTTGCTGCTGCTGGACCTGCCCTCGGGCTGGTGCCTGATGCTGCTGCTGAAAGGGTCTCTGCTGTTGCTGCTGAAAGGGTGGACGCTTGCCCGGTCCCGCACTACTGTTTGCTCCTCCGGAACCATCGCGTCCCCTCTTAGGCCTGAGGCCCAAGTCGTCCTCGGCTATCTGGGCATCCATCAATATGCCCTCGTAGGTGGCTGTGCGTCGTCCCGACGTGCGAGACTTGATCTCCCTTGCCAGCCCCTTTCTGAACTTTCGGGCCCTGTCTCCCGGATCTTTAATCATCGATGGAGCGAAGCGGCTCAGGCGGGAAAACTCTGCGGCATACTCATCGACGGACGAGCTCCCCTGGGCTAAGTCATGGAACTGACTCTCCAAAGCTCCAAGGGCAACATCAGGAAAGAACTTCTCCTTGAAGAACTCCTTGAAATCCTCCCAAGTGAGTCCCCTGCAGAAGAGTCTCGGCTCCGTGCGAAACCACGTCAAGGCAATGTCGAACATCTGGCTGCCAGCGGCCTCGATCTGGAGGGCCTTTGGAAGCTGTGCTAAGAACAAGTTCCTCTCGATGTCCTCTAGCCAATCATCGGCGTAGAGTATCCCTTCTGTCCCCTTGAACTCCCGAGGCATCATCCTCTTGAAATCCACAATGGTGCCCGGCCTCTGGTGGTGCTGATCAGGACGCTGCTGCTGCTGAGTAACTCTCTCCACAGCCTGAAGGGCCACCTGGTGAGCATTCTCCATGTTCACCCTCATCATCTCTGTCTGGGCCTGATGTGCCTCAGCCTGCACTCTCTGGGCTTCTGTCGACGTCCTCTGGGCATCGACAATGCCCTGAATCAAAGCGAACATCTGTGCCCCATCGACGGGCACACCTCCTGGATACTGAACTGGTGGTGGTGGTGGTGCCGTCGTAGCTATGGGGACCCTCTGAACAGGTGGTGGAGGACCCCCGAATGCTGCAGACACTCCCACATGTACTGGAGATGTAGGAGGTGCTGCAGATGTCTCTCCGGCAGGGCGAGAGGTGGCAGACCTCTCTGAATCTGCTGCTCCGAGTCTTTGGGACCTCCTCGGCGGCATCCTGAAGACAGATCAAAAAATTTAATTAAGGCAATAGATACGATATCATTAAGGAAGGATAGTAAATTTCTAAGGAAAAATTATTAAGAGTAGTATCATAAGAATCAGAATTCCCTAATTGTGATTGAGCATATCCTCGGCCTCAATCCCTATTTCCTAAAACAGGCTCGTAGTAATACTCTAAGCGAGCACCACTATGATATTGCTCTAATATGAATCTAGGACAGGACCTGCATGGGCCACCACTAAAAACGTGTCACGACCCGCACCCAAAATTTGGACATGAGTCATGGGAACGTCCAGCCTATGCCACAGCATCGGCGGTAGAACGCTGTCTAGGTCTCAACATATAATATATATCCTGTCAATAGTCTCAACTCCGCACGGAGGACAATGATAAATCCACAGTTCTATGATATACTCAATCATAAGCTATAAGAAATAATGGCACGATGGGAATAGAAAAGAGTTCTAATAAAAACAACCACAATAATCCAACTCAATCCTGGTCTAAATGACCTCACAAAGTCACAAAATAATAAATACAACTCAGTCTTAGTCTAAAACAATAAATGCAGAAAAATAATCTAAGAACAGCCAGGTAAATTCTTCTCTAGGCTAGGCAACTCCTCTGGGTTTTCTGGAGTGAAATCTTCCTCTAATCCTGGGCCGTAATGAGTGGGGCAAAGATCCTCCAGGTCCTCTAAAAAATATTATCCAGTCAGGATTGGAGCGAAGCACAAGCACTAACAGCAGTTTCATTAAATTGACAAAGACTATAAACAGTGTAAGAAATACAAGATGGAAATAAATGCTGGAAATGTAAAGTACTGGAGAAAATGGAAATAGGCAATAGAGCATCTAGCAATGAACAATAAATAGTGAATGCTAGACAATAAATTCTGAATGCTGGAACAGGTGAATCTGAATAAAATAGACATCTAGCTAAGTGTTTGAAATATTAGTTCATTATGTGATCGGCTTGGGACTAGATCAGGCTGGTTATATATGATTAGCTATGATTCTTGAAGGTCAGGCTAACCATATGGTTAGCTATGATGCATGATAATGGTCAGGCTAATCATATATAACAGCTATGAAGCATGATGATGGTCAGGCCGCACCCGACGTGAGAAGTGGGGTGAGCTATGATGCATGGCAAGTTTGGATATGATCACATAATCTACTAATAGTTCCCCATCCCCCAGCTAGCACGATGGATTCCAATCACGACTCCTCATGATGGGGATCTAGGGTGCTAACCCGTGTATCCATAGTATCGAAATCAAGTATGTAATACACTACAATTTATAGAAGTAATCAACAATGAAAACTGTCAGAGAATATACTCGCCTGTGGTCCTGAGCAAATGGTGAGGATCGATGTCCAAAGTGGAATCACAATAACCTAAATATGAAATTAAGAGTCAATGAGTGTGTTGGAGTCATAAACATGTATAAATTACTCTAGGTTGAATAATTGGGTCATTTCTACGTCTCTTGGTCTCACTAGGCCAATTTAAAAGGTATAATTATACTAGGATTTAATAGCTAAAAGATATGTTGTATATATTAATTAATATATATATAATTACCTAACACAAGTGTATACCTGTATTACATAGAGCCTTAACTGCTCACACACACAATGTAGGCATAGGTACTCACATACACACACACACACTGAATAATCTGCACACACTGCACTCAAACAGATACCTGATACACATACACTAGAACTCAGTCTCACTTATTCTGAGACACTGAACTGATACTCTCTTAACCCCTAACAAAGAACTACTGACAGTTACACACTCAGTCCTCACAAAATCTGATACACTCTACACACCCACATAGCTACACTGATCACACAAATTCCTGGGCACTTGGATACTGGTATACTACACCCACTGCTCACCCAAAGCCCAAATCTGCATAGTGTACACACACACTCTAATATGTATACTGATACATATGCACATGCACACATAGGATTTAGCTAGCTACTGATACTTTAGAACTATACTCAGGTATTCACAGAACACAAAAACCACACTGCACTCTCACACACTCACTGACACAAAGACACACAGGTATGTGCTCCCTGAAACTCAGTCATTCACCCACAGATTTTCTGCACCTACTGAAATCAGGATGTTGGTTTCTAGGATACACACATACATGTTGATTCCTAGACACACTGATACACAGTGGTCCACAGTTAAATACACAGGCACTCATCTCACACTGCTCACACACAGGTATCCTCACACTGAACTCATGGACACAGTTTGGTTTTAGATGAACTGATACTGTACTCACTCACTCACTCACAGTTTCACCTCCCCCTGTACTACCTAGAACTAAACACATTGAAACCATACAATGGCACTCAAGCAACTGATACTCTATACTCCAACACCAACTCACTGATACTCCCAGATATTGACACTGGCACACAGTCTCACTACTGCAGTGACAAAACACTTCTTCCTGGTCTCACTCCCCTCTTACAACACAAAACTCAACTGATACATAACACGCATTGCTAAGTTTTATTTCACAGGTTCATAGTCTGAACTACATAGGCTCACACACACTTAGACACACACATATAGGTACACAGGTTTCATATTGACTTACACAGCACACACTGAAAATTAGTTACTGATACACAGAACTTGAGACTCACCTGGACCTTAATACTCCAGTATGTCCAACTGCTCCCTGAGAAAACTATGCTCACAAGAAAAAATACACTGAAACACAGGGTCATACACAACACATACCTCACAGGCACACTGAACTCAGACTCTCGCTGAACTTCCTCACCCTGATATTGGGATACACTCAGACATAAAAATCCTACACACACCACTGAAAATTTAATACCTACACACTGTCACATTTACACTGCACTGAACACTTTATACACATCCCTCACAAAATCACTCACAACTCTGAACCAAACCCGACTGTGCACAGTTCATTTCCCCCACAGTGTATTCCCCTCTTCAAGACACTCAACAGATCTATATACATATGTATAAGTATATATATATCCATGATACATCATACATCAAATTAGATAATAATAGAGTAGAATTAGATATGCAACCTCTGTGAGGCATTTCATCGAACACATAAAATACAGAAAATGAATTTACCTAGAAACACAAGAATCCTCAAACAAAACCTTAAGAATCGAAATCTAACTTACATGTTGGAGGATGAAATAGGTCTACATGCAACCACCTAAGGTTAGGGTTCACGAAAAATTTGGAAAACCAATGTTGGGACACCTAAAACCCAAATTCTAAACCCTAAATCGAAACTACACAGTAGGGGGTTTCCTAATGGCAGTTTACATTAGAAACAGAAATTAAATGAATAAAAATAGGGTTTTACCTGCAGGAAGATGGCTTCTTCAATGGAGATTCGTCTTCTCCAAGGCTTCTTGACCCAAGCTTCTTGTTCTCCTTGCTTTGAAAGAGGAAAAATGGAATCCCTAGGGTTTGCTTCTGAGTTTTGCGGTGAGGGAATGGTTTTCAAAAGGAGGCTTGGGTTTCTTCTTTTACATGAAGAATGGTGGCTCCCTTTTTTATATTAAAACTAGTTTAGGGTTTCCAATGCATAGTTTAGGTTAAACCCCCATGTTAGGTCATGTAGAACCCAAATTACTAAGGTTTAGTCAGCCTAGGGTTTGAGGTTTCACCCTAAAATTTGAATCCTAGGGTTTCCCTAGAATTAGGTTTCAATTTAGGGTTTCACTAAAGCTAGGTCATGACTTAGGGTTTCACTCTAGGGTTAGTCCTAATGGAAGATTCTAGGGTTTGACCTAAACCAAATATCACTAATAATATATAAATAGTTTTAAAACTCAGCAGATAAATTAAACACATAATTATTCAAAATAGTGAAATTATCCAAATGCCCTTATCTGAAAATGTGGTAGTGACATTTTGGCGTCCCATTAACCCACCCACCACCTCCAAGACCTCCCACCCCCCTCCCGCCCCAACCACCTTCTTGGAGACTGACTCGGACTCCATGAAGACTCCCCACTTCCTCCCCCACCCCCCTCCCCCTCCACCTCCATATCTATAAAAATTTGTCTCCCTCCCCTTAGAAGACACACAACTGCCAATCTTCTTTTCTCCTCTCATTTACATACATCAGTAACTTCTTCCCCCTTCTTTTATTCTCATATTTAGAGCAAACAATGAACAACATAGAAGAAAAGATTAATATTGTTAATTTTGAATCTGTACTTATTTAGTTAGAAATAATTTTATAGTTATTAGATTAGAAATAAATTTGTTATAATTTAGTAAGAAATATATATTAGTAGGTAATTAAAGTTTGTGTAATTTTTTTAGATGGTAAACCAAAATGACGGACGTATTCCGGGTGGACCGACTACTAACATCATTATTCAGCAACGTGAAAACCACATATGTAAAAAAAAATTGGTGGACAGGTAATTTTTAAAATCTTAAGTAAGCTAGTTATTTTTTTGCCTTCACATAATTATAATGTATATATTTAATTTATAGTTATATATATATACTCATCCAATTTTTGAACCAGGAAGCGCGGAGAGTGGCGGAAGCAACGAAACTACCATATATGGGAGCTAAATAGGGTCCAAAAGGCTTTGGTGTGTTCCTTTGGGTTCCACTATGTAGATAGTGTTTGATATTTAAGCCACGATGTTCATCTAATTTTAAGTATCGCTGAGCATTGGTGGTCTGAACGTAACACTTTTTAACTACCTGTTGGCGAGATGACTGTCACACTGTGGACATGGCCAATATACTAAGGTTACCTATTACAGGTGACCCTATATATGTTGATCCACAATTAAGTGCATCTACTTTGATCAGAAGGTATCTTGGTGTTAATGTTCCATCAGATATTGGAGGTAACAATTTTTTGAAGTTGACATGGCTTTATGGCAACTTTATGGATTTAGATCGCACTATTGACGATGATGTTGATGTAGATGAATTAAGGCTATATATTTTAATATAAATATTTATTTATCATTTAATATATTTTAGTGGTAGTGCTTACTAATAAAAATAATATTTGCAGATAATGCATTGCACTAGAGTATATTTGTTATCTTCATGTGGTTTGATGTTATTTCCAGACGCAACTATAAATATTATAAATGTATGACTTTTGTCATTCTTGGATAATTTAAAAGAACCCACTCGTCTTGCTTGGGGAGCTGCTACTTTAGCACATTTATATGAAAGTTTACACAATTTGTCGGTTTAGACTCTTACAAGAATATTTTTAGATGTATGACACAACTTCAGGTAATTATAGACTAGTTAGATTATAATATTATTTATTTATTTTCTACTAATACTATGTTATTTCTATTATAGGTCTGGGCCTACGAGCATTTCTCTATTGGTAGGCATGTTTCCAACATTAATAGTGATAGAATCTTTTCGCTTGGTTTACGATGGCCCTTAGAAGTAGTGGATCACGTACACTGTTTATACAGGTCATTATCAATTTATCGTGACCAATTTGACATACTACATTATATTGAGATAATAATTTAATTATCTTGTCAATTGCTTTAAGTAATCATCGTAGTCAAACATCGTAACAATTTGATAGATTATCATTAAATATGTTAAGTGGATACCCTATACATTTGAAGATGATGCTCCACCAATAAAGTGAACATCGTATGATCTTAGTTTGCATAGATCTTTTATTCTATAAGACCATGTATCATCTGGAAGACCGTTACCTTCGACAATTCGGGAAGACCCAAGTAATTCCCGCTGATCCACTTACTATGAGTTATGGTATTGCCAATGCAATAAATAGAATCCATGAAGTCATTGCTTATTGGAATAGTGGATGCAAGCATTATAGTGTGTGGAATATGTCTCCCCTAATAGCATCTTCGGATGATTATAAGTTCTAACTTACTACTTAATTGGATAGATTAATTACAACTATTATGCTAACATTTCATTCATATTTTGCAGACATGGGTGACTTTGCTTATAGATAATGGTGGGGATGCTCTCGTATGGGCAATAGAGTAAATAGATTTGACGAACCAAGGTTCAGGTGTAGAGCCATAAATGATTCTATTTTACGTGCTATTGTTGATGATGTAACTGAATTAGTATGACTTCATTACAAGTTAAAAATTATATATACCTATATATTATATAAATTTTAATTTATAACTTTTATATTTCAGAGCGGTGTATGCGGACAATATTTGCAAGAACAAGAGAGATACCCCTAACATTGTCGAGTGCTTATACAAGATCTTGTGACTAGTGTCGATCGTTTGGGTCTTGGACGAGAACCGTAAATTCCTCCATTACATACACTTACCCCACCAGATTATTCGACTGGAACTGTTAGTCGGAGACAGTCTCGTCGTCGTAGGAGGGATGGTGGAAAGGGAACTAGCCAACAGTATGCTGGGGAGGGTACTGGCCAGTACTATTTTGTAGAGGAAACTAGTCAATACTACTCGACTACATCAGCAGTAAACCTTTTTCCAGATATGGAATACTATACACAATTTTTTTCAACTCCATCAGCACCGGTGCCTACCCAGACTAAAGAGGGGACAGAGGGGGAAGAGGAGGACGAGGAAAGTTATTCTTCGTAAATAAATAATTTTCTTATTTGCAAGTATGATTTGTAACAATGTTTAAAATAAAAAACTATTTAAATTTTTAAATAAAAAATGATTGTCAACTTTTCTTATTTAGAATTATAATATTTGTAAGTTTGTAATAAAATAATGTATGATGATAAAAGTTACAACAATCTTTGATAATTCTACTTTACTCTTTTGGTTGACTAGTACATCTTCTTCTGTTGTGTCCCATCGCACCATAATTACTACAATGAAGTTCCCTTATCTATGATTCCCAGAATTTGATGCGGTTCTTCTTTGGTCTTCTGGCTTTGCGTCATATATCCGGTACTCCAATTTCTTCTTTAACTAAAGGAGCTTGAATCTGGTAGGGAACTGGATTTGATTCCATCTTTGGTTCGTATACACTTCTTAACTTTTCCGTAAAAAATATTATATGATAAAAACTGTCAATACTTATATTGCTCTACAGACAAAATATACATGTATATATGGTATATAAGTATGGTACCACCTAAAATATGTACAACATCTATCCTCTAATTATACAATATATATTCTACTGCTTGCACGATCTATTATTTTAAACATATAATTATATGTATTTATATTTTCTGTAATATTTCTGTTCTTGTCATAAAGTGTTATAATCTTGGCTCTAATACCATCGAGAAGTATTGTTATTGGTTTACCTCCTAAACTCGTAATCCAATTGTTAAAACACTCAAGATTAGAAGTGATAATATCTAATCTAGGACAAGGAGCATATGTAGTTATCCAATGCTCAAAACGATAATTTTTATTGTTTACAAAAATAAGCCAATCGTATATTGTTATGTTCTCGGCTTTAATTATTGAAAACAAATTATCTGCATATATATCTGATTGTATGATCTAGCAAGCGAGTCTAACAAATTTTGAAATGCTGGTTCTTTTATAACTTTTTTTATATTTTGTTTAAAATGTTGAATACAAAAAAATAAGGAGATTCTCGAAATATATTACGCATAGCATGTATTAATAAAATTCTACTCCAATCATTAAAGAAACTTTCAAAGGATATTCTAAAAGAGTTTAAAAACCAAGAACAAGAATCACTCTTTTCACCTTCAGCGAGATCATAAGCAATAGGATATAATTTATAGTTAGGATCGTAAGCACAAGCAATAAATAAGATACCTTGATATTTAGATGAAAGAAATATAACATCAGTACTAATAACCGGTAGACAACCCCTTAAAATTTCATCAATACAAGCTTTAAAACAAATAAAAATTCTTTAAAAACTATTGTTCTCAACAGTTTTAAGGAAAAATCTGTTAAGACCCGCACCCGGTATAGGGGCACGAGTGCGTGGGTACGTCCCGCCTACGTCGCAACATCGGTGGTAGAACGCTGTCTAGGTTAATACATTATCTAAACAATCTCACACGAGTATCCAACTCCATAAGGAGACACAGATATCACAATATAATACGGAATACTCAATCACATAAAATAAGGCACGATGAGATATCGAAGAAAATTTATGAAATACAAGACAAGTCTAAATAATAAAATAATCTAACCTGCAATCAATAACATCCAAATCTCTAAGTATGCTGGAAACAAGTCCTCTAAGTCGTAGTCTGGAAAAAATATCCAGTCAGGTTTGGAGCAAAGTACATATCTAACAGCAGTTCTACATAAATAATATAAACTATGTAGCAGTAAATAGATAGAAATATACAAGATGCATATACATGTACGAGAGATACACAATAAAGAAAATACTGGAAATAAATATGAGAATCAACAATATGTCAATGAACATGAATACTAGTGACTAAGTGTGTGAGTAATAGCTTTAACATGTGATCAGCTTGGGAACTTGTACAGGAATAATGGCCTGGCTAGTCATACATGCGGTGTATGACCAACACTAACATGAGAACAAGACTTGTACATGAAGGGTATGATCACATATCTACACTAAAATACTCCCCACCCCCCGACTGGTATAGTAGATCCAACCATGGTACGCTATGGTACGGGATTCTCTAGGAAGGTAGCAAGTCTCCCCGAGAATCAGTGTTTGTACATGCACAAGATAACCACTGAAACAAAACTTGTACAAGATACACCATATACAAGGAATAACATCTCTTGACGAGATCCGAATATACCAATCCTTGTAACCATCGTGTCAAAAAATAGGGTTATTTATACTAGATACAATAAACATAGAGGATATCATAAATAAGAAACTATCAGAGAATGTACTCGCCTGGGATCCTTAGTTGGCAATACCAATATCCTGCTCCTGAAGTCTCGTAGGACGATCCAATGGTCCTATATACATATAATATCATACAATATAGCATCAGCCATTATACTAGCATACACAAAATAATTACGCTGAACTCAGCAACTACACTAGGGTGACACTGGTCAACTAGGGTCAAGTGTGCGTCTAGTTGCACGGGTGTCGCATCTGCAAATATTATGCAAAACAGACAGTTAAAATGATACGGGGCTCGCCAGTACGTTAGTGTACATATGGCAGTCAACTCACAATACTCAGGACTACATGGTTATGTGTAACTACGGAATATCCGCAGCTATACCTAGGGGTCAAGTGTGCATATATAATATACATATTACTATCTAGTATATAACATTAAATACTTATAATATATATGTATACCAATTAAATACATATACAATATATATATGTATGTATATACACTAATTGAATTCACGTACTATATATACACATATATATATATATATATATATATATATATATATACCAATTAAATATATCTTAAGCCTATACTAATGGAATAAATATGCTATACATATATACTAATTGAATTCATATACTATATATATGTATATATATATTCCAATTATACATATTAACATATACTAAATACCTATACTAATACATACATACTAACATATACCATTGAATACATATGCTACATATATACATGTATATATATATATACAAAATACATACATACTAAATATATACTAATAAGTAGTATATATATACCAATTATATACATACACACACAATCACATAAAATGAAGGAGGAGGGACAGGTTCGAACCTGTGCGGGTGCACGAGATCAGGGATGACGACGAAGACGACGACGATGGCGATGGTGATGATGACGACGATGTCAACGATGATGATGACGATGATGCCGACGATGTTGATGACGATGACAATGACGATGATGGTGACGATGGTGACAATAATGATAACGGTGATGAAGGTGAGATGATGATGAACAAGGATGGCGTTGCCTGGCCGGGCCGGGGCTCGACGGAGGACTGATTGGGAGGTTGTGGCGGTGGTTGAGGGAGTTTAGGTGATGCTCGGACTGTCGTAGTGGTGGAGATGGACAGAGCAGGGAGGAGAGGTGGTGGTGTTTAATGGTGGCGGGGTCGGTGATCACCTGAGGAAGGAGGGGAGAAGAGGAGGTCATCGAGGAAACCGTGGTGGCCGGAGGGGATGGAGGAGATTATGGTGTAGATGAGGTACTGCTCGGTCAGATCAGGCGGAGGGGGAGTCATCTCCGGTGAAGTCTGGCAGCAGCTCCAGTCGGGTTTGGATGGATCAGCAGAGTCGAGGAGGACGGGGAGGAGAGAAAGAAGAACGTGGAGGAGGATCACGCTTCAGGCAAGGGATGGTGGAGGAGGTGAACAAGATGACGAGGGAGAGAAGAATCCGGCGGGATGAGTCGTGTGCTCCGGTCGACGGGGTCAAGCTCCAGGTGAGTGATCTCTAGCGGTGTACAGGTGAACGGGAAGGGTGGCAGCGGGGTTCAGCGGCTCGGTATAGTGGGCTGAGGCGGCAACTCCGGTGGGGGAACAAAGGAGAGGAGGGTAGAGTCTGGTTGGGTGCAGTGGTGAACTCCGGCGGGTCGGGTGGTCAGAGCTCCGACCGAGGAAGAGGGGAAAGAAGAAGAATAGGAAGATGGTAAGGGTCGGCTGAAACCTGGGTTTTGGTTTAAAAAGAAAAGGAAAAGTAAAGAAAAAGAATATTTATATGCACATAGGGTTGGGTTGACCTAGGAATAGTTTGACTTGGTCAACATTTGGAAAAAGGCCTTGGCTTACCATGTGGGTATTTCAAACGGCTAGGATTTATTTTGATTCAAAAAATGGAGGGTTAGAATTTCATCGGTTCAAAATTTAGAGGGCCATGGTTTGAGAAGGTTGGTGTTGAATTACACACTCCCAAAAATTATAGAATAATTCACATGAAGGAGAAATGGGTTTATTCACGTGTCGTGTACAACGGAGTGGACATCTTAATGCACTTTTGCATAAAAATGTCCAACAATTGGAAAATTGCACAAAGTTAGGGTTTATGGTTTAATTTAATTAAAATAAATACAATAGGTGTTATAAAATTAATTAGAAGTACAAGGGGCTGAAATTGAGTGGAACACAAGTGTCGTTGTCATGACCCGCACCCGGTTTAGGGCACGAGAGCGTGGGTACGTCCAGCCTACGCCGCAGCATCGGCGGTAGAACGTTGTCTAGGTCAAGTACTATCTAAACAATCTCACTTTAGTATCCAACTCCATAAGGAGAAGTGGATATCAAATTTTTAAATCTAGAAATACTCAATCACAACTACAGCACGATAGGAAATGAAGAAATAAAAGAATACAATACAAGTCTAATGACAACATAATCATACCTGCAATCCTTAACTTCCAATCCCCAAGTGTGTCGGAAACCAGTCTACTAAGGTCACAGTCTGGAAAAATATTTCCAGTCAGGAAGGAGCAAAGTACATCTCTAAATAGCAGTTCTATATAAATGACATAAGCTATGTAGCAGTTCTAGATGGAAACATACCAGATGCATGTATAGGTACGAGAAATGTACAAGGAAAGAAATACTGGAAAATACTGTAAGTAAATGCAGGAAAAGAAGCAATATGTCCATGAGCAAGGAACCTATGACTAAGTGTGTGAGTACTAGCTTTAACATGTGATCGGCTTGGGAACTTGATCAGGCTGGTTACATGTGATTAGCTATGGTTCATATAGAGTCAGGCTAACCGTTGGTTAGCTATGGTGCATGTAGAGATCAGGCTAATCACACGTAACAGCTATGGTTCATATAAATGGTCAGGCCGCACCCGACGTGAGATGTGGGGTGAGCTATGGTGCATATAAAGTTGGGTATGATCACATATCTACACTAAAGTACTCCCCAAACCCCCGACTGGTATAGTAGATCCAATCATGGTACGCTATGGCACAGGATTCCCTAGGAAGGTAGCAAATCTCCCCAGGAATTAGTGTCTGTACATGCACAAGATATCAAGGAAACAAGTCTTGTACAAGCTACACCATGAATAAGGAATAACATCTCATGACGAGATCCGTGTATACCAATCCGTGTAACCATCGTGTCAAGATCATGGATATTTACACTAGATACAGTGAACATAGGAGATATCATAAATTAGAAACTAATCAGAGAATGTACTCGCCTTGGGTCCTTAGTTGGTAAAACCAATGTCCTGTCCCAGAGTATCGTCTGGAGGAACCAACAGTCCTATAAACATATCACAAGCAAAACCACATTTGCATCAGGTGCTACACTAACACATCACAAATACATGAACTCAGGGGCTCTGCCAGGCATGGCTCTAGTCAACTAGGTCATCTAGTAGGGCTACGTATATAATACACATTACACTTATTATACTTACAATATTTATGCATGCACCAATTTAATGTATTTACAATATATATATATGCCCTTTAAATACATATCTGATTTATACTAGTTGAACCATACGTATACTCATATATATGCAAAAACACTGTTTAAATATACATATATTTTGTTGACATCATTTTAGAATATACTATATTAATTTACCAATTCAAATTTATACTATATATATATGTACAGATGCCAATTAATTCATATATAAAAATACGTTTTATTACACTTATACTACATGAAATTATACCGATTAAACATATGTATCATTATACCAAAATAGACATATATACATATATATATATACCAAAATAATTATATACATATACTAAAATATATATACATATATACCAAATCAATTACATACACTGGAATGCGTATTTACGTATATAAATCGTTTCGAAATTATTTTGAACAATAATTTGAAATAAAAGTTTATTTATAAAAACTAGAATTTATGTAAAAGCCATCATATTTATATATCTCTAGTTATTTCAGTTACCAGTCCAAATAACCAATTTATCTTATTTTTTATTATTAAAACTATATTTTTAATTAATTATAAAAACCCCAAAATTATTATTTACATAATTAAAAACCCTTTTTAATTATTACATAAGTAAATTTACTCATAATAAATAACTAGATTTATACATTAAAATAATAAAACTACTTATATTTTAATTACTAACTAATTACATGAAATTACTAAACTAATATATTTAATTACTAAACAAATTACATAAATTTCTAAACTAATTACAAATTAACTAATTTATTAATAAATTACTAACTGATTATTAATTAACTAATTAATCTAATTATAACTAAACTGATTAATATAATTTAACTAATTTATACTTTAATTAAACTAATTATAGATTACTTAAACTAATTACAAATAATCTATTTGATTAATTCACTATATTACTTAACTAATTACAATTAATTAATTAAATCACTATATTACTTAACTATTTACAATTAATTACTTAAACCACTATATTACTTAACTATTTACAATTAATTACTTAAATCACTATATTACTTAACTAACCCTATTTCTTCACTCTGAGAACGAAAGGAAGCAGGGAAAGGGGAGGCTCACATGGGGGATTCCCTTCGCCGGCGCGGTGGGGGTCCGTCGGGCAGGGCGGCGGCGGCGTGGAGCTCGAGGCGGCGGGTTCTTCGAGGCGGCGGCGGCTTCGATCTCGGCGGTGGCGGTTCTCTGGAGCAGCGGCGGTCGACGACTCAGCGGCGGTGGCGGTTCTCGGGAGCAGCGGCGCTGAGTTCGACGACTCAGCGGCGGGATCTCGACGACGGCGGGTGTGCGTCTCGGGCGACGGCGTTCTGTCTGAGGAGGCGGCTTCGTCCCAGCGGCCACGGCGAGGCTCGGCTACAGCGGTGGAGATCTCGGCGGATCTGGGCGGCCACGGCGATCGCCGGGGTTAGGTTAGGGTTAGGTTATTTCCTGTGTCGATTGATTTGGGGTTGGTGGGGAAGTGTCGGACACAACAGATGGTCGCTCTGTAGATGTTCTGTGATCATGCCCCTGTGTCGGACACGACGAGGAATGATGTATGTGGTAATGGGTGTCTGCTGTGGTGGGGGTGGATGTGTCCGGGTGTGTCGGACACGGAAATCAGGTTGTAATATTGTAACCGGACACAGGAAATGAATGGATACTGTGGGACACCCGGGGTCGGACCCGAGGCCATCACGGCTGACACGGTGATGCTGGACACACGGACACGAGCACACAGGATGATGGTGATGGCTTGTTGGCTTGGGAATTGTGGAGGCTAGCTAATAATTAGGAGATTAGGGTTTCTTGGAAAATGTGAGAATGAGAACTTAAATAGGGAGAAGGGTGTGGGATAAAGGGTTGTGGGTTGGCCCAATAATGAATGGCCCAGAATTAAATATATATATATAAAAAAGGTTTCTCATGTGGGAAAAATGAGGGTGTGGGCTAGTTAATAGGAAATGGAAATTTGAAAAAATAAAATAAAGATTATATTTTCAGAAATATTTTTTTTTTTTTTTAGGAAAGCTAGCAAATTTTCAATTTGCTACTAATTAATACATTTTGCAAAATCTTAGAAAGTATGACATTTATTTTATTTACTATCCCAAAAATTTATTTTACTTTATGAACTAGTCTTTTAAATAACTATTTAGTTAAAACAATAATTTTATGATTCAAGCCAATAAATATTTGAAAATAGAAATATATATATTATTATTTATGTACTTATTTTATAAGAAAGCGACATTTATGAAAAAATGATTTTTATACAAGATTTTTAAATTACCTTCTAAAATCAAACATCGTTCAAAATCAACTAAAAATTTCAAGGAGAAATATTTTATAAAACTCAATATATTAAAATGAATTAAAATCTAATTATTTTGGAAATTGGAAATCGGAGGTTACAAGTCTATCCACCTTAGAAAAATTTCGTCCTCGAAATTTTAGGGATGACTAGGATAGAAAAATTTGTTGTTCATAATGATGAATATATCATTGAAGAAAATATTTCTATAAGGAAAATATTTACCAAACAGAAGGAAACATGAAGAAAAAGAAAATATGGTTTAAGACAGGAATAACTTGAAGGAATCATGGCTCAGCTTTGAATCCTCTAGAAGGTTTCGGTTTTGGGAAGTAGACACGATCACATAAAAACAGATAATTGGAATAATGCACGTTACCTTTTCAAAGTAACTAAACCAAGGAAGACCCAGTATAAAGAATGATATAGACATGAAAGTTATGGCTAATTCGAAAGATACGATCGACAATTTGATTTACGAAACTTAAATACATCCTTCAGAATGTAATCAAGAGACAATCTAATCGCCTTTCTTAATTTCTAGGAAAAAAATAGTCTTTACTACCATCTGAAAATAATCCTTCCTTTTTATCCTCGTTCATTTTACTTTTCTCAATCTTGTGATTCATCATTAACTAACATTTATAAAAGTTCCAAATTCCACAACTTTATTAGATTAGATCTTAGAATTTCTGAATCAAAAGCCTTATCATCAAATTCGAGTTGTTTATCTTAACATCAACTATACCTCGATTATTTTCTTCGATTTCAAATGTTACTGTCATGGTCAAGATTTTAATTTAAATCACAACCTCAATATACCATGATCTTACCTTACGACCTTCAATTATATGATCCCATAATCAATTATATTATAATCTTCTTTACCATGAGCTTCATGTCACTCCATATTTCTTTATCCGTATGTATAATGGTTCCGAATTTTGAACTAATATATTTTTTTTTTCATCCACTGAATTTATTAACCCAATGTAAAATTTTTACTACTCAAATCCTCAATATTTTAATTGAATTACAGTCGTATCATAATCTCCTCAAATTTCTCAAATTTTTAATAATCAATTCAATCATATCAAGACCTCCTTAAAATTAATAAATCCTCAATTTTTTTTTTTTGGCTCTGTGAATTTCTTAATTCTCCCTCTAAGTAAATGGTTGTCCTCGAATTTCAATCATACCTCGATTTTCATAAAATCAATGATCCATCAACTCCGTTATAACAACCCCTAAATTCTTTATTTAATTTAATGCTCATCCACAAATTTAATCCTCTTGTCTCTTTTTGTCGGTCATACCCTTGTCATAGATCCTTGCTATGGTCAAAACCCAAATGATCATGGTTTAAGAAAATTCTACTTACATCCATGCAATTTTAAGAAATATATAGGTCATGTGTCTTTGTCATGGTATTTCAGTCTCTGTTAAGGGGGTACTACTAGTTATATTCTAACAAGAAAAATTATGCATGTGAACCACAGTACTAGGAAAATCAATCAATCAATCGAAAGGCGAAAAAGAA
The DNA here is from genome assembly GCA_036927795.1 of Iris macrosiphon. Classification (NCBI taxonomy): domain Eukaryota; kingdom Viridiplantae; phylum Streptophyta; class Magnoliopsida; order Asparagales; family Iridaceae; genus Iris; species Iris macrosiphon. Next base: position 107,774,480 of record JAYESA010000007.1, on the reverse strand, counting down.
CATTAGGAAAGAAAAGAAAGAACCTGCTAACATATTACTTGCGGTATCTGCTATCAACCACTTAACTCTAGCACCTTCACTAACAAATTCCTATTCATGTACACTGGTACCCGTATCAACTAATCATATATTAATATTCATATCTCTTATCTACCAAAATTAATCCTCAAATAATCGTCAAGGTTTAACTTCCCGATCAACTTAAAATAAAATGCATATACCTCCTCAAAATCAGGTACTTCACATCGAAATAAAATTTAATCACTTCTAAAATCCTTGTAGCCTTAACTATGTTTAGTGAATCAAATGTAAATTCTCAATATTTTAACTACATAAAATCTCAACTCCTTAAAAATTCTGAAAATTTAAAATTCATTTCCACCTTTTTATTTATAACTCCTCAATGTACATATCAGTGCTCACGGTCTCTGATACTCAAGGTGCACTCAATACCTCTATTGTCTAGAACTGTGTACTAAATTTGTACTGCCCGAATCACTTGTCCCATTATCACCATTGATTCAAAGTTATCATCACCTGTAATTCCTTTCATGATTTTTAATTTATGTCAACTGGTATATCATTTAATTATCTTCACCCAGAGTGCTCACTGTTATTAACATTATTCTCGACTAATCCTCGATGTAGAATCATTAGCACTCTTGGTATTATATCACTAACTGCATTAATGGATTATCTCATCGAGCCCATTAGACTCATGATCACCTGTATCCTCTATAACACTCATGCTTCTTTACTCTCATGGGTATGTGTATGGTTCCTCATCTCGATAGTTGTATATGTATTTCCTTCAATCCTTTAAAGCCTATTAAACTAATCCGTGATACGCTTCACAACTTCCATTACTAATCCTGATATTTCTCTACTTATGACATCTCATTAAACCCTTTATACATATACATTTCCTTACCTTTAACATTTCCGATATCAATCATCAAATTGGACATCATGCTCCATAAATCCTTAACATAATTCCCGGATACTTAATCGTTTACATAGATCACTCAATTACATAATCATGATTATCCAGGACGGGTAATTGGCTCTGATACTAACTCTGAGAACTATCACTGATACTCTATACTCTCCTCAACTCTTAGTCTCTAATGACACTACTCCCAGAATCATTGGTACAAGGTACTATGCTAAGGCTAACTCTAGATTAAAGCCTACTGCTCACATGTCCAACTAAGAAACACTTACAACTCACTAGCAACACAGTCAATACTGATACAAGACACAAACAAAATTACAAGCCACTAATTATCATACTTAACAAGAAATCCTCAAGGAATAGGAGCTCAAAGACTGAATTGAGGACAGAAGGTATCTTTACTGCTAGTAAAGAAAGAAGCGGTGGAACAAAGTCCTGGAATAACAGAAATAGATAAGTCTTGAGATGATATTTGAAGAACCAATTTAGGATACAACCTGATAATCATACACGTCTGTCTGAAATCATGACACTCAGAATCCTCGCCACGCCAGTAAGCATAGATGCGATAAACGATAGGTTTCGTAACTAAGGTATGCACTCTATAATCATGTCGTCTAGAATCTTCGCCACGCCAACCGGTATGGCTGCGAAAGACTCTAAGCTTCATAACTATAGTACGTACATCCAAGTCAGGTTCCTACGTTCTCGTCACCACAGCTAATATGGCTGCGATAAATTCTAGGTTCCATAACCAAAGTAGACGTTTTACCTTCCTCACTGTCCTCATCAATATATGTCATCAGATGATACCATAAATCCTAGTCCGTAAAAATTCATCTCAATTTGAAATCAACTCAACAACGATACCAGGAATTAAAGTTAACAACTGGTCAACAAGAATCAAACTCAACAATGATACCAAGATTTTAAAAACTGCTCAACAAGAATCAAGTTCAGTGACAACAAGCGAGAGCGGACGAAATCAAGGGAAAAAAGATTTAAATTGGAATAAGATTCTCAAGGGGTCGTCCCAGGAATCTCTCAAGAATTTGTGATTGAGTATCCTCTCTCATCCTAGTATCCTATGTCCTATATTCTACAGCAGGCACGTAGTAGTACAACTATAACGTCGCACCACCACGACATCGCACAACTTGCGAAGTCTTGACCTGCATGGGCCACCACTAAAAACGTGTCACGACCCGCACCCGGTTTAGGGCACGAGAGCGTGGGTACGTCCAGCCTACGCCGCAGCATCGGCGGTAGAACGCTGTCTAGGTCAAGTACTATCTAAACAATCTCACTTTAGTATCCAACTCCATAAGGAGAAGTGGATATCAAATTTTTAAATCTAGAAATACTCAATCACAACTACAGCACGATAGGAAATGAAGAAATAAAAGAATACAATACAAGTCTAATGACAACATAATCATACCTGCAATCCTTAACTTCCAATCCCCAAGTGTGTCGAAAACCAGTCTACTAAGGTCACAGTCTGGAAAAATATTTCCAGTCAGGAAGGAGCAAAGTACATCTCTAAATAGCAGTTCTATATAAATGACATAAGCTATGTAGCAGTTCTAGATGGAAACATACCAGATGCATGTATAGGTACGAGAAATGTACAAGGAAAGAAATACTGGAAAATACTGTAAGTAAATGCAGGAAAAGAAGCAATATGTCCATGAGCAAGGAACCTATGACTAAGTGTGTGAGTACTAGCTTTAACATGTGATCGGCTTGGGAACTTGATCAGGCTGGTTACATGTGATTAGCTATGGTTCATATAGAGTCAGGCTAACCGTTGGTTAGCTATGGTGCATGTAGAGATCAGGCTAATCACACGTAACAGCTATGGTTCATATAAATGGTCAGGCCGCACCCGACGTGAGATGTGGGGTGAGCTATAGTGCATATAAAGTTGGGTATGATCACATATCTACACTAAAGTACTCCCCAAACCCCCGACTGGTATAGTAGATCCAATCATGGTACGCTATGGCACAGGATTCCCTAGGAAGGTAGCAAATCTCCCCGGGAATTAGTGTCTGTACATGCACAAGATATCAAGGAAACAAGTCTTGTACAAGCTACACCATGAATAAGGAATAACATCTCATGACGAGATCCGTGTATACCAATCCGTGTAACCATCGTGTCAAGATCATGGATATTTACACTAGATACAGTGAACATAGGAGATATCATAAATTAGAAACTAATCAGAGAATGTACTCGCCTTGGGTCCTTAGTTGGTAAAACTAATGTCCTGTCCCAGAGTATCGTCTGGAGGAACCAACAGTCCTATAAACATATCACAAGCAAAACCACATTTGCATCAGGTGCTACACTAACACATCACAAATACATGAACTCAGGGGCTCTGCCAGGCATGGCTCTAGTCAACTAGGTCATCTAGTAGGGCTACGTATATAATACACATTACACTTATTATACTTACAATATTTATGCATGCACCAATTTAATGTATTTACAATATATATATATGCCCTTTAAATACATATCTGATTTATACTAGTTGAACCATACGTATACTCATATATATGCAAAAACACTGTTTAAATATACATATATTTTGTTAACATCATTTTAGAATATACTATATTAATTTACCAATTCAAATTTATACTATATATATATGTACAGATGCCAATTAATTCATATATAAAAATACGTTTTATTACACTTATACTACATGAAATTATACCGATTAAACATATGTATCATTATACCAAAATAGACATATATACATATATATATATACCAAAATAATTATATACATATACTAAAATATATATACATATATACCAAATCAATTACATACACTGGAATGCGTATTTACGTATATAAATTGTTTCAAAATTATTTTGAACAATAATTTCAAATAAAAGTTTATTTATAAAAACTAGAATTTATGTAAAAGCCATCATATTTATATATCTCTAGTTATTTCAGTTACCAGTCCAAATAACCAATTTATCTTATTTTTTATTATTAAAACTATATTTTTAATTAATTATAAAAACCCCAAAATTATTATTTACATAATTAAAAACCCTTTTTAATTATTACATAAGTAAATTTACTCATAATAAATAACTAGATTTATACATTAAAACAATAAAACTACTTATATTTTAATTACTAACTAATTACATGAAATTACTAAACTAATATATTTAATTACTAAACAAATTACATAAATTTCTAAACTAATTACAAATTAACTAATTTATTAATAAATTACTAACTGATTATTAATTAACTAATTAATCTAATTATAACTAAACTGATTAATATAATTTAACTAATTTATACTTTAATTAAACTAATTATAGATTACTTAAACTAATTACAATAATCTATTTGATTAATTCACTATATTATTTAACTAATTACAATTAATTAATTAAATCACTATATTACTTAACTATTTACAATTAATTACTTAAACCACTATATTACTTAACTATTTACAATTAATTACTTAAATCACTATATTACTTAACTAACCCTATTTCTTCACTCTGAGAACGAAAGGAAGCAGGGAAAGGGGAGGCTCACATGGGGGATTCCCTTCGCCGGCGCGGTGGGGGTCCGTCGGGCAGGGCGGCGGCGGCGTGGAGCTCGAGGCGGCGGGTTCTTCGAGGCGGCGGCGGCTTCGATCTCGGCGGTGGCGGTTCTCTGGAGCAGCGGCGGTCGACGACTCAGCGGCGGTGGCGGTTCTCGGGAGCAGCGGCGCTGAGTTCGACGACTCAGCGGCGGGATCTCGACGACGGCGGGTGTGCGTCTCGGGCGACGACGTTCTGTCTGAGGAGGCGGCTTCGTCCCAGCGGCCACGGCGAGGCTCGGCTACAGCGGTGGAGATCTCGGCGGATCTGGGCGGCCACGGCGATCGCCGGGGTTAGGTTAGGGTTAGGTTATTTCCTGTGTCGATTGATTTGGGGTTGGTGGGGAAGTGTCGGACACAACAGATGGTCGCTCTGTAGATGTTCTGTGATCATGCCCCTGTGTCGGACACGACGAGGAATGATGTATGTGGTAATGGGTGTCTGCTGTGGTGGGGGTGGATGTGTCCGGGTGTGTCGGACACGGAAATCAGGTTGTAATATTGTAACCGGACACAGGAAATGAATGGATACTGTGGGACACCCGGGGTCAGACCCGAGGCCATCACGGCTGACACGGTGATGCTGGACACACGGACACGAGCACACAGGATGATGGTGATGGCTTGTTGGCTTGGGAATTGTGGAGGCTAGCTAATAATTAGGAGATTAGGGTTTCTTGGAAAATGTGAGAATGAGAACTTAAATAGGGAGAAGGGTGTGGGATAAAGGGTTGTGGGTTGGCCCAATAATGAATGGCCCAGAATTAAATATATATATATAAAAAAGGTTTCTCATGTGGGAAAAATGAGGGTGTGGGCTAGTTAATAGGAAATGGAAATTTGAAAAAATAAAATAAAGATTATATTTTCAGAAATATTTTTTTTTTTTTTAGGAAAGCTAGCAAATTTTCAATTTGCTACTAATTAATACATTTTGCAAAATCTTAGAAAGTATGACATTTATTTTATTTACTATCCCAAAAATTTATTTTACTTTATGAACTAGTCTTTTAAATAACTATTTAGTTAAAACAATAATTTTATGATTCAAGCCAATAAATATTTGAAACTAGAAATATATATATTATTATTTATGTACTTATTTTATAAGAAAGCGACATTTATGAAAAAATGATTTTTATACAAGATTTTTAAATTACCTTCTAAAATCAAACATCGTTCAAAATCAACTAAAAATTTCAAGGAGAAATATTTTATAAAACTCAATATATTAAAATGAATTAAAATCTAATTATTTTGGAAATTGGAAATCGGAGGTTACAGTCGTGAATGAAATAGACTCATAATAGAATATTACCCTAATTTGGGTTGCTCAAAATGGATCGAGATTGTGTCTCCAATTTCGATTGGAACGCACAAGGGTACAAAGTTTGATTTATTAAGAATACATAATAACGTCTGCGATGAATATTGTGTGGCTAAAATGAAGAACAAACGAGCATAATTATAAGTTACACAAAGGTCAGAATGGTAGACGGGAATGTCTAGGAAAAGGGTGTAAAATTTGTTGGAAGACAAAAGCTAGGGTAGCGCTCTAAATATCGAAGCAACGGTAAGGCACAATAATCAAATAAAATTACGATAATTAATTATAACCTCAATAAAATTAATCCCAAAAATTATAAATTAAATCCATAACACTATATTTCGGTCAGGGCTCCATCTAGTGGGCATCTAGGTCTAGTCTACTAACTCATGCATTAATGAACACTATATAATATATATATAAATACACATATCATACAATTATTTAAAATAACTACATACAATATTAATAATATATAAAAAGTCAAAAATACCCCTAATTTTAGAATGTGGTAGTGACAAAATCTTCTACCTGGATTCGTCTCCATAATTTTAAAATAATACTCTTCGAGACTAGCATATGCCTCATCATAACTACCATTAATTTTAGCTAACGCGATCTCTCTGGCCCTCCAGGCTATGTAATAAGTAATATGTATACGATGTTTCCTAAATATATTTTAACAATTTGTGATGGACTATGTGATTGATTATCTCTAATTGTATCAAGTATACAGGTTTGAACCCATGCAGCGGTAGCTAGTCAATGACGACCTATTGTAAGTCCAGCAAAACAAGAATGATGACTTTCTCATTGAGCAACCTTAACTATTTTGCCAGATCCAATAGGTTTGGCATATACTCTCCAATTATAATTTGGTTGATCATAAGTATATATAATTCTACGAGCATTATTCTTAGTACTAACTGAACAACTAAAATTGCCTTGAATTCCTATATTACTTATATAACTTCTAAATTTAAAACGGATAGGGAATTGCTTTCTGATGAATAATTTAGAAGGTATAACATTATCAACATCACCATCTACCTAATAATCTATATTTTTAATTAAATCATCACTATCGACGTCATCGTCATCATCATCATCATCTGATGGATGACCTTCTTGGACAAATGGAATAACTTGTTGAGAAGAACTAGCACCCGAACTAATATGCTGGTATTCAAAAAAATATTTGTTATTTATATTATATAATGTTGGTGCTACTTGAATAACATATATATTTATATACCGTGATTGTGAATTATTCTCAAGAATAAAATTCCATGCATCTTCACCATCTATCAAAAATATCTAGAACCAGAATAGACTTTAGAATAAATTGGTAATGAACACAACAACGTTCAATAATAAGATTATGCAAATTTTCAAAAGTAATATTCTGAAAAGTAAAAAAAAATCTACTCCTTCGTAATCTAACCTATTTAGTGTACCTCCATGCGAGCATACTATTCTTACGTTACGATCCATGATGGGTAGTACTACTACAGGCTAAGAATTTTTTTTGCAAGTGGCTGAAAATACTTCTACTAGAGGCTCAGAATTTTGTGGAAGGTATAAGAATTAAAGAGTGGTAAATTATGTTAAGTGAGAATGAGAGTGAGGTTGATGTTGAGTGAGAAAGAGATTGAGGTTGGAATTATTGTGGTATAAATAAGTGAATTATGGGTGAACGTTATATATAACTCATCAAATATATTGGCGAGTTACTAGTCGTTGGATGAACCAACATTCAATTCCCGCTCCTATGCCACCGTTACCACCGCCCGCCAATAAGTTTGACGTAGCCACCGATACTTGGCAGAGAACTTCAAAATTTTTGACGTTTTAATCTGACACGTCAATAGTTTTGACGTGTACCTCTTTCTCTCTTATGCCACTCAAAAACTTTTGACGTCCTATCCCCTTATTCACAATTTTGCTAATCGTATTTCCTTACACACAAATATAGCAAATTTGTTCCCTTCAGATAAAAAATTATGAATTTCTTATTCCTGCTCTAATCTTTACCTCTGTAATCTATACAAAGTTTGTATTAAAATAAATTTTTATTGGTGTATTATTATTTATGTGGCTTAAAAATTATTGTCATAAACTATTATCTAATAATTTTCCTAATACCTTGTTAGAAGAATAGTCCCAGTTTGTTTAGCGTTATATTTATCTTGACATTGAACTCAATGAAGGACCATTATAGCAGCTCTTGTCACGACCCGCACCCGGAATTTGGGCATGAGTCGTGGGTACGTCCAGCCTACGCCGCAGCATCGGCGGTAGAACGCTGTCTAGGTCGAAACATAATATATCCTGTCAATAATCTCAACTCCGTACGGAGGACAATGATAAATAAACCACAGTTCTATGATATACCCAATCACAAGCTAATAGAAATCATAGCACGATGAGAATAGAAAAGAGTTCTAATAAAAACCAACCACAATAATCCAACTCAAATCCTGGGTCTAAATGACCTCACAAAGTCACAAAATAATAAATACATCTCAGTCTCTGTCTAAAGCAATAATGCAAAAAATAGTCTAAGAGCAGCCAGGTACGTTCTCCTCTAGGCTAGGCAACTCCTCTGGGATTTCTCGAGTGAAATCACCCTCTAATCCTGGGCCGTAATGAGTGGGGCAAAGATCCTCCAGGTCCTCTGAAAAATGTTATCCAGTCAGGATTGGAGCGAAGCACAAGCACTAACAGCAGTTTCATTAAATTGACAAAATCTATAAACAGTTTAAGAGATACAAGATGGAAATAAATGCTGAAAATGAGAAGTACAGGAGAAAATAAAATAGACAATAGAGCATCTAGCAATGAACAATAAACAGTGAATGCTAGAACAAGTAAATCTGAATAAAGATAAACATCTAACTAAGTGTTTGAAATATTAGTTTATTATGTGATCGGCTTGGGACTAGATCAGGCTGGTTATATATGATTAGCTATGATTCTTGAAGGTCAGGCTAACCATATGGTTAGCTATGATGCATGATAATGGTCAGGCTAATCATATATAACAGCTATGAAGCATGATGATGGTCAGGCCGCACCCGACGTGAGAAGTGGGGTGAGCTATGATGCATGGCAAGGATTTGGATATGATCACATAATCTACTAATAATTCCCCATCCCCAGCTAGCACGGTGGATTCCAATCACGACTCCTCATGATGGGGATCTAGGGTGCTAACTCATGTATCCACATTGTCGGAATCAAGTATGTAATACACTACAATTTATAGAAGTAATCAACAATGAAAACTGTCAGAGAATGTACTCGCCTGGGGTCCTGAGCAAAAATGTGAGGATCGATGTCCAAGGTGGGATCACAATGACCTATTTATGGAATATTAATGTCAGACATTAAATTAAAAGAATAACATGTTTAACAAATTAAATACGAGGTTTCTAGGTCATTCCTGAGGTTTACTAGTCAATACTAGGTCCACTAGTCAGTTGTAAATCATGGAAGTGTATACTGTACACTACCTATCTAAACTAGTCCTTACTTAGCTATACAAACCTCAGTGTTAAGGATCTACAAGGTATTAGGTTATAACCATATCCTTGAGTCTAGTTAGTATATAAGTAGCTTATATTAGTTATCTTGCTAGTACTCCACCTTAATTAGTATTAACCAATTCTTTACTTTAGCCATACTAGTACCAACTTAACTAATCACTAATGCAATATACTAATTCTTACACCCTTAATATCTTAATAAGTTAACTAACACTAGTCATTAACTAGCCCATAACTTTACTGTTACATAATTTGCATACAGACATTTCTAACATGTATACTGATACACTAGGTTCTGGATTCTAATGATACTCAACTCCCTGACGCACTACTCTCACACAACATTCACAGAATCACACTCACACAAGCAGTTATTTCTTACTCTGAATCTGAAATAATCTGGGGGACACACTACACTGTCTCCCTCTACTGATACACCTCCAGTTTTACTCATACACACTCTCACTGTCACAGCTTCCTCACGTAAACAGGTAATGCTGCTGTAGGTATTACTGATACTGATACACACCTATTTCTTACACTAATTCTGCACACACAGCACACATAGCCACTACATACTGATACACTAACCTACACTACACAGCCCCTAACTCACTGAACTACTCACAAACACATATAGGAATTCACATAGGGCTACACTCTTATATACTCTTACTGATACTGCTATGTCCCAAAACCACACACACAACTGTGTGCACAGCACACACAATGGTTCATGCAACACTGATGAACTTACACAGTTCATCCCCAATGCACACACTAACTCACAGACACAAGACACCCAGGTACAAACACACACAAATATATTAGTGCCCAGGTTTATAGTATGAACTACACATACAGTGAATAGAAACCCCTGCACACTGAGAACACCCAGTTCCAACTGATACACATAATACTGATACACACAGCATTTTGCTCCCACATTGAATTGATACTCCTACAATTAACACAGGTACACACATATATCTGAAATAGCAACTACCTACACTAGACTGAATACACACACTCTAAATTTAACAGACTTTCCCCCAATTCAGATATACTGATACATATACACTGATAGGCACATAGGTAATGGAGAATAGAACCTGGGACACTAACACTAGTTTACTGCTCAAACAATTTCCTAACTGACACACAAGCTAGACACTGCACATCATACAGATTACACACACAGTCATCACATACACAGGGACCCTATTTTCTGAACTCAGACATTTACACCAAAAGCTCGACTGCACAGTTCACTTCCCTAACACAGTTTCCCCCAAACACAACCCCTTGAACCACCTATACCGAATGCACAATGGAAACCCAAAACACAGAGATACCTCCGACTGAACAGAGAACCATTTACAGTGATCACCATACAACACGCAACCCATTAACAACACAATTACATTTATGAATATAGATAGGTATATCAAAATACAGAAATTTAAGCACAGGGTTAGGCAAAAAGCCCTAAGACACATTGCATCAAACACCTAACGTGCTGAATTCGTATCCCACATTTTTAATCATGAATACCCAAGCCAAAACCCTAAAAATCGAGTTCAACCTACCCATATGAGATGAAATCAGTCTACCTACAAATACCTAGGGTTAGGGTTCACGAAATATGGGGAAACCAATGTAGGGACACCTAAAACCCAAATTCTAAACCCTAAATCAACTCTACACAGAGGGATGGGTTCCTAAGGGCCATGAACATTCTGAAAACAGAATTTAAAGGAATAGGAATAGGGTTTTTACCTGCAGGGATGGTTTCTTCAATGAGGTTCTTCTTCTCCAAGGCTTCCTGACCCACGTTTCTTGCTTTCCTTGCTTTGGAGGAGGAGAAAATGGAACCTAGGGCTAGATTTCAAAATCTGTGGTGGGGAGATGGCTTTCTCTTGTGGAGGCTAGGGTTTCTTCTTCTACATGAAGAATGAGAGGGTTCCTTTTATATATTAAGGCCCAGTTAGGGTTTCTAATGCATAGCCTAGGTTTAACCCCTAGGTTAGGTCAATAGGAACTTAACTAACTAAGGTTTAGTCAGTCCAAGGTTTGAGGTTCAACCTACAATTTGAATTCTAGGGTTTTTCTAGAATTAGGTTTACCAATTAGGGTTTACTCATTAGTGTTTGATCTAATGGGTTCTAGGGCTTGACCTAAAACCAAAACATCACTAACAATATATAAATAGTTTATAAAACTCAGCAATTTAATTAAATTCATAATTATTCAAAATAGTGAAATTACACAAATGCCCTTATTTGGAAATGTGGTAGTGACAAGTCTACCCTCCTAAAAGAAATTTTGTCCTCGAAATTGGACTGAACTAGAACAAGAGTGAATCTGAAAAGGAAATATACCTCAAGTCTAGAAGAGATACGGGTATAGCTCGCGCATCTCGTCCTCTCTCTCCCAGGTCGACTCCCCTGGAGAGTGATGTCTCCATGCAACCCGAACCAAAGGAATAGTTTGGTTTCGCAACACCTTCTCTCTGCGGTCCAAGATCTCTACGGGCTGCTCTGGGTAGCTGAGCGTCGGACCAACCTCAATCTCCGAGTGGTCAAGTACGTGACTAGGGTCTGCCACGTACCGTCTCAGCTGCGACACGTGAAACACATCATGCACTCCCTCTAATGCAGGCGGCAAGTCTAATCTATACGCCACTGCACCTACCCTTGCAAGAATACTGAAGGGTCCGATGTAGCGTGGGCTAAGCTTCCCGCCTCTGCCAAAACGAATCGTTCCACGCATCAGAGAAATCCGTAGGAAAACTAGATCGCCAACCTAAAACAAAACAGTCTCAATACGCAGTCTAAACAAATAAACACAAGCCAAAATAACAACAATCTATACCTGAAACTCAAGGGGTCTACGGTGGCTGTCGGCCCAATGCCGCTGTCTGTCCTGCGCCACTCGCAGTCTGTCTCTGATGAGTTTCACCTTTTCTGCTGAATCCACGACCATTTCTGGTCCTAACAAGGCTCTCTCTCCAACGTCGTCCCAAGATAACGGTGTACGACACCTCCGTCCATAAAGAGCCTCAAATGGTGATATCTCGATGCTGGCCTGGTAGCTGTTGTTGTAAGCGAATTCTACCAGGTGCAGATAATCCTTCCAAGAACCTCCGAGATCTAGAACACAAGTGCGTAGCATATCCTCGAGAGTCTGAATAGTCCGTTCAGACAGCCCATCTGTCTGGGGGTGGTATGCGGTACTGAACTTGAGCTGAGTGCCCAAGCTAGCCTGCAGACTCCTCCAGAAGTGGGAAGTGAAACGACTATCCCAATCCGAGATGATGCTCACCGGAACTCCATGAAGCCTAACAATCTGACGCACGTACATCTCTGCTAGCTTCTCTGTCGACGTGCCCACCTTGAAAGGTAAGAAATGGGCTGATTTGGTCAACCTGTCCACGATGACCCAAATCGCGTCCTTCCCTCCTGGAGAACGTGGAAACCCTGAAACGAAATCCATGGTCACGTGCTCCCATTTCCACTCTGGGATCGGTAAAGGTTGAAGCAATCCTCCTGGCCTCTGCCGGTCTGCCTTTACCTGCTGGCACACTAGACACCGGGATACGAAGCGTGCTACCTCGTGCTTCATTCCATACCACCATACGTGCTCCCTCAAGTCTCGATACATCTTGTTGGCACCGGGATGCATCGAGTACTGAGAGCGGTGTGCCTCCTGTAAAACCTCTTCGCGCAGCTCCCCGCTTGGCACACATATCCTTGTGCCGTGCCGTAAGGAACCATCATCTGCGATAGTAAAGTCGTCCGACAATCCCATCTGAACCTGTGCCCTGATACTCCTCAGAGCCTCATCCTCGTACTGCACAGCTCTGATCTTGTCCATCAGTTCGGACTGTATCTGCAATCCCCACATCTGAATCTCAGTACCGGGAACTAACACTTCGATCTCCAAGCTCTCCAAATCAGCCAACAAATGTCTATCTGTCGTCAAGTACATAGCCGTCGGATACCTGCTCAAGGCATCGGCGACTACGTTAGCCTTCCCTGGGTGATACTGCAATAAGATGTCAAAGTCCTTCATCAACTCCAACCACCTCCTCTGCCTCATGTTCAGCTCCTTCTGTGTGAACACGTACTTCAAGCTCTTGTGGTCTGTGAAGATCTCCACAAGCTCTCCGTACAGGTAATGTTTCCACAGCTTTAGAGCGAAGATAACTGCTGCCAACTCTAAATCGTGAGTGGGATAGTTCTTTTCATGAGGGCGTAATTACCTGGAAGCATAGGCAATTACCTTCCCGTGCTGCTGAAGAACACATCCCAGACCCTTCCCTGAAGCATCACTGTAGATGGTGAAACCACCTGTCCCTGATGGCAACGTCAAAATTGGAGCTGTCGTCAACCTCTTCTTCAGCTCATCAAATGCGGCCTGGCACTCCTCCGTCCAGACAAAATCTACATCCTTCCTAGTCAGTCTGGTCATCGGTGCTGCAATCTTGGAGAAGTCTTGTACAAACCTCCTGTAGTATCCTACTAGCCCGAGAAAACTCCTGATCTCAGCTACCGAACTGGGGGTAGCCCACGACTCCACTGCCTCGATCTTCTTTGGGTTTACCGAGATTCCGTCACCCGATACCACATGCCCAAGAAATTCGACCTTGTCAAGGAAGAATTCACACTTAGAGAGTTTCCCGTACAGCTTCTCCCTCCTGAGAGTCTCTAAGACCAACCTCAGGTGCTCTTCGTGCTCCTCCGGGGTCTTGGAATACACAAGAATATCGTCAATGAACACCACCATGAACTTGTCAAGGTACTAGTGGAACACCTTGTTCATCAGGTTCATGAATACTGCCGGTGCGTTGGTTAAACCAAATGGCATCACCATGAACTCAAACTGGCCGTATCTGGTCCGAAAAGCTGTCTTCAGCGTGTCTTCTTTCTTCACCTTCACCTGGTGATAGCCTGACCTCAAATCTATCTTTGAAAATACCCTCGCCCCGCTCAACTGGTCGAAAAGATCATCTATCCTCGGCAGCGGGTACTTGTTCTTGATGGTGAGGTTGTTCAAAGCTCTATAATCAATGCACATGCGCACCGTGCCGTCCTTCTTCGGTACGAACAATACCGGAGCTCCCCATGGTGATGAACTGGATTTGATGAAGCCTTTGTCCTGCAGCTCCTCAACTTGCTTCTTCAGTTCTTCCAGCTCGCTGTTGTTGACTCTATAGACATGTTGTGAAATAGGCTCCGCTTCTGGAACCAAGTCTATAGAGAATTCAACATCTCTGTCTGGCGGCAAACCTGGCAACTCTTCTGGAAATACATCCAGGAACTCCGCTATCAGAGGATGTGGCAACTCCTCTTCTTCTGCCCTGGCTCCGCAAAATGTGCCCCTGCTCTGCTCCGCTGCTCCTCTGACGACCTCAAACTCTGGCTCTCCTGGTGGTCTAAACAATACTCTGCCTCTATAACAATCTATAGTAGCATGATGTCTACTCAACCAGTCCATTACGAGCACAATATCGTACCCCGGAAGTGGCATGACGAGTAAACTCACGCTCAAGTCTCGGCCTCCTACTGACACTCTCCGGTCCTTGCAGTGATCACGGACTAGGATAATACCTCCACCAGTCATGATCTTGCAAGTCCTAGCTAATGGTTCTGTGTCTAAATGATGTCGAAGTGCATATGATACAGACACAAAACTATGGGAAGCACCAGAGTCGAATAAGGTAAATGCGGGAATACAATCGAGAAGAACCGAACCTGTGATCAAGTCTCCTGCTGGCTCGATCTCCTCGACTGCCATGGCGTATGCTCGACCCTGGGGTGCACCTCTCTGCTGTTGATGCTGGGCGAACTTCTGATGTTGTGGTGGAAGTGGTCCCCTCTGTTGTTGGCCTCCTGGTGCAGTAGGCACCCTGTCTGATCCTCTCTGGGCGGCTGCTCCACCCTGACCTGGACGAAAGGTAGGACAATCCTTCAGCTGGTGTGTCGTCGATCCACAGGATAGACATGAGCCCAATCTCTTCCTGCAGATATCTCTAATATGTCCCATCTTCCTGCAGTACGCACACTGGATGGCGGGCTGGTTCTGTCTCTGTTGCTGCTGCTGGACCTGCCCTCGGGCTGGTGCCTGATGCTGCTGCTGCTGAAAGGGTCTCTGCTGTTGCTGCTGAAAGTGTGGACGCTTGCCCGGTCCCGTACTACTGTTTGCTCCTCCGGAACCATCGCGTCCCCTCTTGGGCCTGAGGCCCAAATCGTCCTCGGCTACTTGGGCATCCATCAATATGCCCTCGTAGGTAGCTGTGCGACGTCCCGACGTGCGAGACTTGATCTCCCTTGTCAGCCCCTTTCTGAATTTCCGGGCCCTATCTCCCGGATCTCTAATCATCGATGGCGCGAAGCGGCTCAGGCGGGAAAACTCCGCGGCATACTCATCGACGGACGAGCTCCCCTGGGCTAAGTCATGGAACTGACTCTCCAAAGCTCCCAGGGCGACATCAGGAAAGAACTTTTCTTTGAAGAGTTCCTTGAAAGCTTCCCAAGTGAGTCCTCTGCGCAAGAGTCTCGGCTCCGTGCGAAACCATGTCAAGGCAATGTCGAACATCTGGCTGCCAGCGGCCTCGATCTGGAGGGCCTCTGGAAGCTGCGCCAAATGCAAGTTCCTCTCGATGTCCTCTAGCCAATCATCAGCGTAGAGTATCCCTTCTGTCCCCTTGAACTCCCGAGGCATCATCCTCTTGAAGTCCACAATGGTGCCCGGCCTCTGTTGTTGCTGACCAGGTTGTTGCTGCTGCTGAGTGACTCTCTCCACAGCCTGGAGAGCCACTTGGTGAGCATTCTCCATGTTCACCCTCATCATCTCTGTCTGGGCCTGATGTGCCTCAGCCTGCACTCTCTGGGCCTCTGCCGACGTCCTCTGGGCATCGACCATGCCCTGAATCAAAGCGAACATCTGTGCCCCATCGACGGGCACACCTCCTGGTTGCTGAACTGGTGGTGGTGGAGGTGGTGGTGCCGTCGTAGCTATGGGGACCCTCTGAACAGGTGGTGGAGGACCCCCGAATGCTGCAGACACTCCCACATGTACTGGAGATGTAGGAGGTGCTGCGGATGTCTGTCCGGCAAGGCGAGAGGTGGCAGACCTCTCTGTATCTGCTGCTCCGAGTCTCTGGGACCTTCTTGGCGGCATCCTGAAGACAGATCGAAAGATTCAATTAAGGTAATAAACACGATATCATCAAGGAAGGACAGTAAATTTCTAAAGGAAAATCATTAAGAGTAGTATTATAAGAATCGGAAATTCCTAATTGTGATTGAGTATATCCTCGGCCTAATTCTATTTCCTAAAACAGGCTCGCAGTAGTACAACTAAGTTGTCGCACTACCACGACACCGCACACTTACGAAGCTAGACCTGCATGGGCCACCACTAAAAACGTGTCACGACCCGCACCCAGAATTTGGGCATGAGTCGTGGATACGTCCAGCCTACGCCGCAGCATCGGCGGTAGAACGCTGTCTAGGTCTAAACATAATATATCCTGTCAATAATCTCAACTCCGTACGGAGGACAATGATAAATAAACCACAGTTCTATGATATACCCAATCACAAGCTAATAGAAATCATAGCACGATGAGAATAGAAAAGAGTTCTAATAAAAACCAACCACAATAATCCAACTCAAATCCTGGGTCTAAATGACCTCACAAAGTCACAAAATAATAAATACATCTCAGTCTCTGTCTAAAGCAATAATGCAAAAACATAGTCTAAGAGCAGCCAGGTACGTTCTCCTCTAGGCTAGGCAACTCCTCTAGGGTTTCTGGAGTGAAATCACCCTCTAATCCTGGGCCGTAATGAGTGGGGCAAAGATCCTCCAGGTCCTCTGAAAAATGTTATCCAGTCAGGATTGGAGCGAAGCACAAGCACTAACAGCAGTTTCATTAAATTGACAAAATCTATAAACAGTGTAAGAGATACAAGATGGAAATAAATGCTGAAAATGAGAAGTACAGGAGAAAATGAAATAGACAATAGAGCATCTAGCAATGAACAATAAACAGTGAATGCTAGAACAAGTAAATCTGAATAAAGATAAACATCTAACTAAGTGTTTGAAATATTAGTTTATTATGTGATCGGCTTGGGACTAGATCAGGCTGGTTATATATGATTAGCTATGATTCTTGAAGGTCAGGCTAACCATATGGTTAGCTATGATGCATGATAATGGTCAGGCTAATCATATATAACAGCTATGAAGCATGATGATGGTCAGGCCGCACCCGACGTGAGAAGTGGGGTAAGCTATGATGCATGGCAAGGATTTGGATATGATCACATAATCTACTAATAATTCCCCATCCCCAGCTAGCACGGTGGATTCCAATCACGACTCCTCATGATGGGGATCTAGGGTGCTAACTCGTGTATCCACAGTGTCGGAATCAAGTATGTAATACACTACAATTTATAGAAGTAATCAACAATGAAAACTGTCAGAGAATGTACTCGCCTGGGGTCCTGAGCAAAAATGTGAGGATCGATGTCCAAGGTGGGATCACAATGACCTATTTATGGAATATTAATGTCAGACATTAAATTAAAAGAATAACATGTTTAACAAATTAAATACGAGGTTTCTAGGTCATTCCTGAGGTTTACTAGTCAATACTAGGTCCACTAGTCAGTTGTAAATCCTGGAAGTGTATACTGTACACTACCTATCTAAACTAGTCCTTACTTAGCTATACAAACCTCAGTGTTAAGGATCTACAAGGTATTAGGTTATAACCATATCCTTGAGTCTAGTTAGTATATAAGTAGCTTATATTAGTTATCTTGCTAGTACTCCACCTTAATTAGTATTAACCAATTCTTTACTTTAGCCATACTAGTACAAACTTAACTAATCACTAATGCAATATACTAATTCTTACACCCTTAATATCTTAATAAGTTAACTAACACTAGTCATTAACTAGCCCATAACTTTACTGTTACACAATTTGCACACAGACATTTCTAACATGTATACTGATACACTAGGTTCTGGATTCTAATGATACTCAACTCCCTGACACACTACTCTCACACAACATTCACAGCATCACACTCACACAGGCAGATATTTCCTACTCTGAATCTGAAATAATCTGGGGGACACACTACACTGTCTCCCTCTACTGATACACCTCCAGTTTCACTCATACACACTCTCACTGTCACAGCTTCCTCACACAAACAGGTAATGCTGCTGTAGGTATTATTGATACTAATACACACCTATTTCTTACACTAATTCTACACACACAACACACATAGACACTACATACTGATACACTAACCTACACTACACAGCCCCTAACTCACTGAACTACTCACAAACACATATAGGAATTCACATTGGGCTACACACTTATATACTCTTACTGATACTGCTATGTCCCAAAACCACACACACAACTGTGTGCACAGCACACACACTGGTTCATGCAACACTGATAAACTTACACAGTTCATCCCCAATGCACACACTAACTCACAGACACAAGACACCCAGGTACAAACACACACAAATATATTAGTGCCCAGGTTTATAGTATGAACTACACACACAGTGAATAGAAACCCCTGCACACTGAGAACACCCAGTTCCAACTGATACACATAATACTGATACACACAGCATTTTGCTCCCATATTGAATTGATACTCCTACAATTAACACAGGTACACACATATATCTGAAATAGCAACTACCTACACTAGACTGAATACACACACTCTGAATTTAACAGACTTTCCCCCAATTCAGATATACTGATACATATACACTGATAGGCACATAGGTAATGGAGAATAGAACCTGGGACACTAACACTAGTTTACTGCTCAAATAATTTCCTAACTGACACACAAGCTAGACACTGCATATCATACAGATTACACACACAGTCATCACATACACAGGGACCCTATTTTCTGAACTCAGACATTTACACCAAAAGCCCGACTGCACAGTTCACTTCCCTAACATAGTTTCCCCCAAACACAACCCCTTGAACCACCTATACCGAATGCACAATGGAAACCCAAAACACAGAGATACCCCCGACTGAACAGAGAACCATTCACAGTGATCACCACACAACACGCAACCCATTAACAACACAATTACATTTATGAATATAGATAGGTATATCAAAATACAGAAATTTAAGCACAGGGTTAGGCAAAAAGCCCTAAGACACATTGCATCAAACACCTAACGTGCTGAATTCGTATCCCACATTTTTAATCATGAATACCCAAGCCAAAACCCTAAAAATCGAGTTCAACCTACCCATATGAGATGAAATCAGTCTACCTACAAATACCTAGGGTTAGGGTTCACGAAATATGGGGAAACCAATGTAGGGACACCTAAAACCCAAATTCTAAACCCTAAATCAACTCTACACAGAGGGATGGGTTCCTAAGGGCCATGAACATTCTGAAAACAGAATTTAAAGGAATAGGAATAGGGTTTTTACCTACAGGGATGGTTTCTTCAATGAGGTTCTTCTTCTCCAAGGCTTCCTGACCCACGTTCCTTGCTTTCCTTGCTTTGGAGGAGGAGAAAATGGAACCTAGGGCTAGATTTCGAAATCTGTGGTGGGGAGATGGCTTTCTCTTATGGAGGCTAGGGTTCTTCTTCTACATGAAGAATGAGAAGGTTCTTTTTATATATTAAGGCCCAGTTAGGGTTTCTAATGCATAGCCTAGGTTTAACCCCTAGGTTAGGTCAATAGGAACTTAACTAACTAAGGTTTAGTCAGTCCAAGGTTTGAGGTTCAACCTACAATTTGAATTCTAGGGTTTTTCTAGAATTAGGTTTACCAATTAGGGTTTACTCATTAGGGTTTGACCTAATGGGTTCTAGGGCTTGACCTAAAACCAAAACATCACTAACAATATATAAATAGTTTATAAAACTCAGCAATTTAATTAAATTCATAATTATTCAAAATAGTGAAATTACACAAATGCCCTTATTTGGAAATGTGGTAGTGACAGCTCTAGTGGGGGCGAATATAGTGCAGCAAAAATAATTACCCAATAAAGTAATTGAGGCTAAGTTACCATATAAGATATGCAGCAATATATAAAGTATATATGAAAGTAGGTAAAGTTTTGAGAGAAAACGTAAACACAAAGATTTTATACTGGTTTCTCTCGTGGAGGACTAGTCCAGTCTCGAGAACTCTAGCTCAGAATTAAATTCACTATAAACCAATAGCGAATACACCATGTAATTTGATCTGAAGGGCATACCGACTTCTTACAATACGAGTTTTGATCCGAAGGACTCGTCGACTTCTTACAACCATAAGCTTTGATCCGAAGAGCTTGCTGACTTCAAACAAAATGAAACTTAAGCTTTAAAACTCGAACAGACTTCTAACCGAGATTGTACTTGGCACTAAAAGGCTGGAATTTGATCTTGGTAATAGAAAAGTTTAAAGCTCAAAATATAAAAGCTTTGAAAGTGAGAGATGAATAAAATGAATAGAATCCAACCTCTATCTATAAGGTTTTTTAGGACCAAGTTCGGGCAGAGTTCAGTCCTCAAACGTTCATAAATTTGAACGTTAGAGTCTGGTAATCCGGAAGACTGAGTCAAATCAGGAAACTGGTTTTCACCCTGATCGATTTCGGCCCGAGTTTAGTCCGAGTTCGGTCCGAATTCTGTTGGTCTGTTTCCAGAATGTTGGGTCCTACTTTGGGTTGAGTTTGTATTGGGTTTTGGACTGATTCTGATTTTGGCTCATTTGAGTGGACTAGGTTCTGGTTTTGTATGGATTTGAGATTTCTAGTGCCTATGTGTATTCGACTTATATTTGTCCTATAAACAAAAGATAAAATATAGAATAAAATATAAAATCGAGCAGCAGCTTGATGACGTCAAACTCTGATATTCTAGAAAATTTGAAGATAACTGTTTCCTTGACGACAGTTGTCCAGAGATAAACAGATCTGAAAATCTGAAAACCTTTCGGGGACTTCGCCCTCGAACAACTACGAGGGGTGATGTCTCCTCTACCCCCGTCCGCTGACCAATTAGCGGAATCCCCGAGTGCAAGGCTCCAGATAAGTCGTAGGGGGTTCAGAGAAATCTTCTGGTATAACATCGTCTCTTGTTCATCATCATTTCTTTGTTGCGTATGTCCATATATAATCTTGCTTATTGCTTTATGCAAGTAAATATTATACGAATAAAATAATATATACAGTAGCAAATATTATAACATTAATGCATATTTGGATAATGATAAGTTTAAGTTATTATAGTGATTGCATGATTATCATAATACTACACTTAATTGATTAGCCATAATCAAAAACTCAATTTAAACATTGGACTAACACTCATGACCTCTAATCACCATTTTTTATTATTTTGTAGTCAATAGTTTCGTTTGGTTTAATCATGCCAAGGTTAATTGAATTCAAACATGTCAAATTTGTGAAGGGACCAAATCTTATTATGTTTTTAGAGGCTACTATCATATTCTCGGCATTTGTTTTCTTCCCCTTCTTACTAATATTTGTTAAATTGTGACCATGATTTCTTGTACAATAAATTTGTGAATGTAGCGAGTATATCAATTGATGGAGAAAAATTGTCACGAAAAACCTGTCTTGATATTTAAAAAATGTCAAAAATTGATATTTTGTAAAAAAATTCAAATATTTGTTGATGTTTTATATCCTTCAAGAGAAGCTAATTTTTGTTTAACAAAAATTCTATTTATAATTATTTATTATATGCTTTCTTTTTCCACTTACAACACATATTATTATAATATACAATATTTTTATTGATCATAAATACAAAGTTTGTACATCAAAAACATTCAAGAATGATATATACAAAAGTGTACAAAAATTCTTCTCTAGATTGGAGGAAGAAGAGTACAAATAATCATAAGAATCATAAGGAAGAACAAAATCATGATGATCATCCTCAAGGAGATAATCTAAGCTTGATTTCCTTCAAGAGTCTTCTAAGGAATGCAGGAAGGAGAACAACCTAGATATTATCAAGAACAAGCATTAATTAGCCCAAAAAAAATCTCATTAATACAAAATCCAGTCTTTTACTACTACTTATGATCACTAAATTGGACATACTACAATTAGACGAAGTCCTTGTTGGAGTAGTGTCCTGTAAACCAATCTTTGTTATGATCTCACCTATCAATCCAAATTGAACATAAAAATCTCAAACATTTAGGCATTATTTATTATTTGCTAAAATTATGCTTGTTCATGCTTGTTATGTAGATAAAGATATGAATCCAGACTAGTGGCATATAATGTATAAATTAAATCCAGACTAATGTCCTGAGCAAGCATATATTGTATTGTCTCGTGTCGTATCCATGTCCATGCAACAAAGCTCATCTTACTAGAAAGATGACAAGATACAAACGACAAAAATGTATATTGAGGAAGTTAGTAAACGGTTACCCATTTTTAGAAACAAAGGTGTCATGTAACTGCAACTCTATGTTAATATTTGTGTATTCTAGATACCAATGAGTTATCAAATAAAGTAAAGTATTCAATGATATATGTTCACATTGCAAGTACAATTCTCATGTAGAATCCTTTATCAGATAAGAAAAATAGTCAACGAGAGTTGAAATGCAGAGAAAAATCTGAAAATGCAATTACAGATAGTTACATATAATTGATATTATATAACCACGGAAGATGAATTAAGAGACAAATATGAATCTACTTATACCGCAATTTCAGGCATAAATGTCAAAAGGTGGGCAAGGCTGTGACATGTCCACGACAAGTTTCAATTAGGTTGAAAAAGTAAACCTACTCTTTAATCTTTTCTCCCTTTACCTGGGTGTGGTGAAAAGTTAAAAGAGAAAAAGACAGAAACTACACCTAAAAGCAAAAAAAAATTGTATCCACAGGTCACGAAATTAGTATTTACCTGATATACTTGAACCTCTCATGAAGAACTAAATGCAACCAGAAAAGGAGTACTCCATGAACTAGATATTGCCTGTTCAAAAATAAGTATGAAACCATTGTGTTAGAAGCTTGAATTATGAACAACTATCCCATGTAACAGTGAAGTTAAATGTAAAGCAACTAGTTTATGTACTTCATATAACATGGAAAAATGAACCAAGTCGGTACATAAAATTTATACTTGGGAGAACATATAGATGATCAAGTCATGAGTTTGTATTTGAGGGAAGATTATGTAATCCAATAGGGTCAAGCTATTTCTTTCTAATCTTTGTTTTTCCTAACTAACGTTAAATAAAACTTTGCTGATGCTATTTGATGTATTTTGAAATAACTAGTGAAAGGAACAAGCAACTGATTCAATTTTATATGCATTCAGTGTGAGTGGTGCTTGATCCTGATATCCTCATATGGACCAAACTCTTCTGAGGGAAACCTAATGGGAGCAACATCAAGAAGATCACTCTTTAATGATGCACATGGGATATGAACAGTTAATTTGCTTTCTTGATTATAATAGATCTTGAAAAAAAAGTAGGGTCCAGATTTAAGTAGCTTGTGCATGCTTTTGTATGGACTCCATACAACCCTTCTCATTAGGCCAGACATATCCATAAATGATTTGATTTTTACTTATAGATAACTGAAACAATGAAGATCAACATGAATGGAATGGATCTACAATATTACAAGTCTAAGCCAATTATATATCAAATGAAGAAAAGGAATACAAAACAGCAAAACTACTATTTTTTACCCAAAAACATAACAAAATTTTGAAGCCCATGGGTCAAGTACATTATCTCTACAACCCCCCAAATCAAGCAAGGATCTAACTAAAAGAAAAACTACATTAATCATAAAAAATATTTATTGCTTCCTTTGACAAGAATACCTACAGTATGTTGAGGACTTTTCTTATTTTATCCTCAGCTTTTGTTCATTAGCAGGAAGATGGGGATTTATGTTTGTGTATAGCAGTTTCCTGCAACAGGAATTGCATATTCGAATTGAATGAATTTGTTTGGAAGTTAAGTAATCCAGCGTTATTAGGAATCGTATCTCGAATGAATAAGATATGTTGGGATAATTGTGCAGATTTTTGCAGAGCATCTGTGCGTAGGGCATAAAGATAAAACTAAAGTGTTAGTGCGTCATTTGATAGTGTATCAAAGCAAGTGTCAAGTGTAGGCAGAAGTGATAGTGTATCAGAGAAGATGAAATATCAAATTGGGTCTGTGCAGTGTGTATCCATGTGTGTTAGTGTATATATCAGTGACAAGTATCACAGAGGATGGTGATTCATGTGTGAGTGTATCACAACATATAGTATTGTGTATATGAGAGCATCAGTGCACATGTGATTTCCAATGTGTGTGAAGAGTGCCCTAGAATGTGTATCAGTATGTCGGAAGAAAGTATGTGGGGTCTGTATAACTTCTGTGCAAAGGTGCACATAAAGAGATATGTATACTTGTGTATCAGTAATAAGAGGGTGTTGTAGATGTTGTGTATGGCTAATTAGGCATTATAGCAACAGGGGTAGTATCAGAATAATATCAAAGTAGCTTTCCATACCAAATCACCTGCCAACTGTCCGCAAGTAAACCAGTAAGTAGCTCAGCCAACAAGCTTAACTGCCTAACTGCAAGAATATCACAAGAGTATCAGCAGTATCAGAGATCTGACCTTTCTTAACGGTATAGATGACAAAATGTTAGACTAAACCTATAATATCATATTAAAAAAGAAATAACAAAGATACTACAGCTTACATGTGATAATCATTATTTGTGAATCCAATTAAAACCGCACCTGTAGACCTCATCATGTCCTCTTCCTTCCCCCTATATCTTCTACCAACTAAAAACAAGTATAAGATAGGCGACCTTCAAATGAAACCTACGTAGAGGATATGCTATAAGATAGACAGTTAAATATACAAATAGGATAAATATGCAAACCCATGAAAAGTATCTGATAATGCAAATCCATACAAAAGGATATCAAAATTCATACGATCTAATGGAGGACCTCTAGGTGGTTTGCATGGGGACTAACGAAAGGGTGAAGCCCTTAAAGCACTTAATCTTGAGTTAAAGGAATCTATACCTTGCATTTCAATAAAATCTTAGTTTAGTGGCTTGATTATGTTTTGAAAGTAGCTATATTGTTAGACCCAAAACCTTTATATATAGTGAATTAAATAACCATTAAGTGATTTAATTTTCTAGTTTGCTATAATATATAACCATAGTCAAACAAAAATTAGCTGAAATGTATATATTATTTGGCTTTATTTCATACTTTAAAAAGACTCCCAAGTCCATATATAGTAAGTTGCCTATCAGATTATGAATGTCCATAATGGTTTGGCATGTAACACCAAATGCCTTATTGTGAGTTCGATATTGATAAAAGCTAAAATAAAATAGAGACATACATGTAGAAAGAAACTGTGTAATTGATTTGACTCAGGTGTGATGACAGAAGTACGTGTCACGACCCACACCCGGTGTAAGGGTACAAGTTGGAACAACGCCCAGCCTTCGCCGCTGAATCGACGGTAGAACGCTGTCTGGATAATCTATCTAACAATATAATAAACACACTTAGCAGTAATAGTAGAGGTAGCAGTAGTTGTTAAGAAAGCTATACCAATAATTTTGGTTTCATTCTTGGAAGAAGAGTGGAGAAGATGGTTGGTACAGTAGCAGCTCATCATTTATGAAGATATCAGACCTTGCAGAGTTACAATAAACCAACATTTAGTCCTTTAGACAAAAGACTAATCAAATCCTTGTTGAATGATAGAAAAGATTACCTTATGTTTCTTTAGCCTTTCATTTTCTTCTTTTAGTCAAGAAACCTTGTTCTCTAATTCATTGGTGTAAGTCTATGACGACAACAAACACAAGAGTAATATACAATAGACAATATTTTCTCTCAAAAAAAATTGGAAACTAAATGAAGACCAGTACCTGTTTCCTAGCTCTAGAATTTGCTGCAAACTCCCATTTCTTAATCACCCTCTTTTGCCGCCTCTCCACCATCTAGCCTACCACATCCCTCGAATACCCCCTCTTTTGCCTGTATGAGATTCGGATATTGCCCCCACCGACGGAGGTAAGAGAGGCTCTTTTGCTTCTTTCGGTACCCGCCTCCAACTTGAAGATGTACTAATATCACAGGAGATGGGAGGACAAAGACGAGCTTGCGGTCACATGACTCTGTTGGTTTCTTGACTTGGTCTCAAATTGAGACATTCTATCAAAAACTTGTGGGTAGTGAGGAACTGGTGAATCGAAAGCCTTTTAACCACCTTTATATAAAAAATAAATGGGAAGAAGTGATATATTGCACTATTATGCCCCGCTCCCGAATAATCGGATACGAGTTGGACACGCCCAGCCTACGCTGTGGACACAGCGATAGTAAGCTGTACTAAACCTCAATTCTTTATATTTATCACTGAACTCAGCACATAACTAATATCGATCCCAAATCACCAAGTTCTACAAATACAATTATTACACGTCCTTTTAGTAAAAAATTTCGAGAACAAACCCGATAAATAATAAAGGCAACTAAGAGTACTTAACTACACAATACGATAATATCACAACACAATACAAGTCCACAATGAAAGTATACTAAAATGGCCTAAGTCTCAGAAGGAGTCTCTAAGTCCTGTCCAATATCTACTACCACGTCCTCAGAGGGACCGTAATAGCTAGGGTACATCTCGTCATCATCCTCACCTACGACGGTTATCCAATCAGGATAGAGCAAAGTAACACAAATCCTACACCAATTACAATATCTTGCAATATAAATAATATGTGATAATGGGAAATAAAGATTTGACCAATGCAATAAAATCCATATGCACTGTACTAAGTAAAAATCATGCAAATAGACACTAACCATAGCATGTAGGGGCTAATCGATATAAGGCACTGAAAGTGCTAGCAATCAATTAGTTGGATAAGACATTAATTAGTGCTATCAGTCAATTATATAGTGAGGCACTAATTAATGTTAGCAGTCAATCAATTTGGATGTAAGGCACATAAAGTGCTAGCAGTCAATCGTTCATCCGGCTAATGATAAACCACATGCTATGACTCATGTCACCCTCTCGACTCAATCAAGACGATCAATAACAATAATGAACATGCAACAATATGAAAAAATTAAATATTATAAATAGATTGGGAAAGTGTACTTGCCTTGGTCCTTACGAAGGATAGTGTAAGGGTCAATTTCTCCAATGAAACCAATATTAAAATATGATAGTCTTATTTTAAAGTAACTAACAATATTCTAGATCTTAATAAGTGCTTCTAATTAATTAAGTTTACTTACTAACAAACTCTTACTAATATTACTTCACAATTCTTACCAACTAACCAATCTGTTGGTTCCAACTAATTGATCTCTTTAGTACTAAACTAAATTATTTAGTTATAGATTACTATCTGAACTTAATATCTACTTAATTTAGATTATGAGTAAGAGATACTGAGTTTTGGCCCATGATACTGCTACTAGGCCTGATCTAAGACCATCCCATATCCTTTGGTCTGACTGTTACTCACCTTTCAAATATGCTTTTGAAAGCCTGACTAAATTCTTCTAAAGTAAATATTTCAGATTACCTCGACGTTGTGCCAAACTCGAACACTGTGTCAAACATGACATAGCTACAGATGTAGGCTCAAGTGTTAGATATGAGTCCTTGGGTCAGGGTATTTTCTCATGTCCAATTCAGTTAGGACAACTTTATTTTACTGATAATGTGCCAAGTCTGAACTCAATAAACAGTATCGAGAATACCTAGATAATTGTTGACACAGTCACAAACTAAACTATGAAGATGAGTGATTCACCATACCTAAACGAACTTAGAATAGCAGTCATGTCCTAACCGAGACTCACAAGAGTCGTCCTGCTCTGACCCATTGGTGACGATCGATCGAACTCTGCGTCGAACGAATAGATCAATTCACGCGTCAACAATTCTTAGTTTAAGGAAGATCAAACGAATGGAAATATGATCAATCAAGATGATGATGTACTTTCTATGTTCGCCAGTCGATCGACAGTATTTTGATACAGTTCCTCTAACCCGTCGGGTCACCGCTCGTTACTCTTGTGAAGAACTCGCGACGATCAAAGTACCGTAAAGAAGAAATTTGACGTCGATGACTGAGTCAACCCATCGCTTGTCAAGAGTTACTCTCGACTCGGTGATGACGATGCAGCCATGGCCAAAAGCTTGACGAGGAGACGGTTACAGTTTATAACCATTTCTTGGAACAGAAGGGAGAAGGAAGATAAGAGAGACTAGAGAGCGGGGCAGGGCTTCATCTAGGCGAGTATAAAAAATAATGAATGAGTTCGGGATCCTATTTATAGATGATGGCGAAAGGTTAGTCATAGTCAAATGTGGATGAGATCCTATACACTAATCCTATTTGCAGGTTTGCTCAGTACAGTAATGTAACCGAGATAATATACTCTCGACCTGTATGGGCCACCACTAAAAATATGTCACGTCCAAGTCCCAAAATACGTAGGACTAGGAATACGTAAGCATGCCAGTCGTATGTATATGGAGACTCCAATATATGGAAACCATAACACATATGTATGATATATTATGAACAATAATTCATAAGTGGTATATATTTCTCATAAGTCACAGGGCATAACTAAATCTCATCTACATAAATCACAAAAAAATGAATAACCAATCAACTATATAACTGAATCAAGTATAAGATGCTTGATAAGAACAAGAGTTGGGTGGAGACAAATCCACTTCTAAACTAGAATATAAGAGAAACAAAATAAGTATATCTAATGAACAATGAGACTTGAAGAGAAGACCTCCTCGAAAGATAAGTAGCAAGTCCTGATCTGCGCTCCTACGAATAATCATAATTTTCTACACCTGGAAAGGGACCAGGTCCTCAGAGGGACGTAACAAGATACATAAAAGCATGCTAATAAAGTACTGAAAATAAATATCCATTGGGTCGCCTAACCATCTATATGAATGCACTTTGAAAACAACTTTCCAACACGTGGGCTATCTGGCCAAAATAGGATTTGCATGATTTTCTCGAAGATTTAGGGGCCTAAAAAGCATGACGTCTTTTGAACGTCAAAGGCTGCCTGATAATAATAATATATATAGTGGTTATCATGACCGCACATCTCTGGCGGAGAGTACGGGTTATACAAGGAAAGTGCAAAGGAGCCCAAATGCCTTACTTGTTGTCCTCCCCACCCCATACTCTAAGCATGTTATATCCATGACACGATGATACCTTTAATAACTGCCAAGTCTTCTAGCATGCAAATTCTATCAGTAGCTATTTCCTATCGCACGTCTCATACGTACTGATGATCAGTCAATACGTAAGTCCATGATCTATATGAGACTCACAACTCATGTAAGAAATATGTCACGGCCAAATGAAACATAGGAATGCCTTATGATCATGTGGTGGTCTCATAAAACTAGGTTAACATGCATAATATATAATAGAGACAAAATATGACGCCATCGTCATTGCACCCAAGTTATTCTTGGACGCACAATTTATATAGCAGTTAAATATATGAACTAAATGATAGAAATAAAATACATGCACCATATAGAATGTAAATCATAGTACAATGGCAAGGTATACTTGCTTGGCAAGAAAGCAGCATAGTGTAAACGTCTAGATGTCAAATACAGAGGATCAGAAACTATGGCCTCCGAATGAACGTCTCCGGATGCTGAAATAAACATCACCAACGTTCCCGAAATAAGCGAGATAGTAATAAAAGCCTACCCTTTCATCCAATTTGGACACAGGGGTAAAACGGTAATTTCTGCCCAGATGCTGAAATAAACATCACCAATATTCCCGGAACGTCTTCGTATCGACATTTTACAAAATACCATAAAAGTTTGTGATCTCTTATCGGAATGCGATAAAACTTATGCCAATGAATCAGTGGTATCACTCTGATCCTATGACCAAAGTTTTACGTGATTCCGAGACAGTTGACAAAACCATCGTTTCCTAGGTACCACGGTGTGACTTGACAAGCAATTTTGTGATCGGCTCTCCGGAATCTAAAACTGGACATATTGTTGAGATCGTATCAACATTTAAGATTTTTTTTTGACCTATAATTTGTCCAATTTAGAGACCTTTACCCTTGATACGTATTTTGGTACAAAGTGGCCCTCATGTGGACCCCATTTTGGGCCAAAATTATCGTTTTGCCCCTTTGTCTAAATTGGACGAAAGGATAGTATTTTTTGACTGACTCACTAATTTTAGATATGTTGGTGATGTTTATTTTAGTATTCGGAGATATTCATTCAGAGTCCCTACCTTTCGGTTCCTTGTGCTTATCGTTTGGACGTCTATACTCCACAGATTGCCTGCTAGGAAAGTATACCTTGCCACAGTACTGTTGAGTTACATTCATTTGCTTCATATTTATTCTCTGTTGTTTATTTCTATTTATTTTGTAATATAAAATTGTGCTTCCAAGAAAGACTTGGGTGCAACGACGGTTGCGTTGTCTTTTGTCTTTTATTTATATTATGCATGTTGATCTAGTTTTATGAGACCACCCCATGATTTGAGACATAATTATGTTTTATTTGTCCATGACACATTTGTTACATGAGTTATGAGTCTCATATAGGACACGGACTTGCCTATTAGGCTGGCCAACTATACGCAAAGGTCGTTTGACAGATAAGGAATAAGTGCTAATAGAAATACCATGTTTAAACAGACTTAGCAGTTACTAAATGTGTTTGTATGTTATGGATGTGACACGTTAGTAGCATTGGGTGGAGTTAATAATGAGTAAGCGTATATGACTCCTTTCCATTTTTGGCCCGTAAGCTCTACCGAAGACGCGGGCCATTATGACCACATTATTTACTACAGGCCTATGACGATCGCAAGACGTTATACTAGTGCCCACTGGATCTCCGAGAGAACTATATCCATCCTATTAAATTAGCCAGATAGTCCATTCACGAGAAAGTTGTTCTTAAATTATATATCACATAGACTGGTTATACGACCATATTGGATGTTTACTTTCAGTACATTATTGGCATACTTTTATGTATCTTGTTTTGTACCTCTGAGGACCTGGTCCCTTTCCAGGTGAAGACGATCATGACTATTCGCAGGAGCACGGATCAGGAACTACTACTTTATTCTCTTTCGATGAACTCTTTACCTTCGTGTCTATTGGTCCATAGTTGAGTTGATACTTTTCTGTTGTTTATTTATTTTAAGAAGTCATATTCTATTTCTATTCTAGTTTGGTAGTAGATTTTTCTTCACCCAACTAATTTTTATTATCAAGAATTTTATACTTGATTCAGTAATATAGTTGATTGGTTATTCATTTCTGTTTAATTTTGTGGATGAGATTTAGTTATGCCCTATGACTCGTGACAAATATATACCACTTATGAATTATTATTCATATTACAACGTACGCATGTGTTATGGTTTTCATATATTAGAGTAGCCAAATACATATGGCTGGCATATTTTCGTATTCCTAGTCCTACGTATTTTGGGACTGGGGCGTGATAGTTGTTTGTTGTTTTGAGGGATTTTGCCCCAATTATCAGAATAAGGTATTTTGTGCCCCAGCAGCAAGATGTTAAATGTATTATTCTTCTCAGCAACATTAGCATTAGTGATAAATATTGACTAGAGATCGCATTGTGTCATTCACATGCAGAATTTGACTACTGGCAATAGATTATGCCTGTAAGTGTCCATGAGCATGGACTCTAGAATACCGTGAGGTAGTTTCGAAGCCAGTTATCTGAAGCGCTCAATGTTGTTGCGTGCAGACTCTTTCTCCACCTGGGCTATGGAGATGAGGGTTGACATAGTCACATCCATCCTGCTTTCGTAAAATTAAGAAAGGAACAGTCTCCGTAGATCATCAAAATTCTTGATGTAGTCGTCCGAAAGATTATATAACCCACTTGTAAGCAACATCGGTTAAGGCACCAAAAAATAGCTTAATGAGTAATGTGTCATCCAATAATAGATGTACCGAATAGAATTCAAAATAATTCAAGAATTAGCCAGTGCGTTCTTCCTGTCAAAAGGAATTAGCGACTGTGGATTATACTTATAGCAACCCGCACTGCTCGATCCGGAGAGCTGATTCAAATAACCCAAGTGTGTCGACCAGTCCCGCCTATCTTGGCAACATGACTTGCTTGATGCTAAGGCATTTAGACTTGGCCTTTAGAAAAAGTTCAGACATAGACTATTCAGAGGTGCGCTCAGAGTCTCACTTGGCCAATGTGATTTATCGCTAAGGTGGTTGGCTCTGATAAACCTGTCTCTGCTTAGATTGCACACCTAAGAATAGAGATATTACATGCTAGTTGTTAGGCGATAACCTTTGCATGCTAATAAAAGATATGAACGCATATATATATAAATATAGTGACAGAAAAAAATTTAATTAATAATTTTAAATATACATTATTATCGTTACATAAGTCAACGATTGTTGATACAACTTATGCTTGAAGAGAGGTTGAAAATATAAACTCAAACATAAGTTGTATCAACAACCGTTGACTTATGTAACGAGAATAATTTATATTAAAAATTATTAATTAAATTTTTTTCTTACCACATATATATATATAAATATAGTGATAGACCGAAAGCGCACAACTCCCCCCCCCTCCACCTCCCCCAACTAATGGGCCAATTGCATTTCCAAACTTTTCTAGAGTCCAATCCAATCTAAAAACAATTTAAAAAAAACTATTTTAACCATTTTTTTAAATATTTTAAACATGTTTGGCCTATTAAAAAATATGTTATTTATTTTCAGTTTTTTAAAGCCCAGTCTAATGAATCAATTCCTAAAGGCTAAAAAAGTTATTTTTTAATGGGTTAACCTGCAGCCGGCTCGAAATCGATCCTGGTCCAACTCGGTAAAACCTGACCTATAATTTTTTAGGTTCAAAACTGGACAAGGTTTGAATTTTGGTTTACTTGTCTCTGGTTTACTTGGTCCGGCCTATTTTTTTGCCCGTACTAACCCGGTCGGGTCCAAAATTAAGCAAATCTGGCCAAACTTGCCTGAAGTGGCATGGGATGCACGGTCTGACCTGGCCCTATAAACCCCATTGTTCGGACGGTAGAGAACTGTAGTATAATGGGGGAGGGGCCCGATTAATTTTTGAAATTTTTTACTTTTATCCTACTTATTAATATAAATTTGTCCTTACATCCCACCTTTTGAATTTATTAATTTTATATCCCACTTTTTGTCATGGAAAATATTTTTCGTAACAAAATGGATATTTTTTGGGACAAAACGAATGTTTTCCATGACAAAAAGTGTAAATCATGTCGAATAAACATAAAAAGTGGAATGTAAATACAAATTCATATTACAAAGTGGGGAGAAAGTAAAGAATTCTCTATTTTTTATCATATATATATATATATATATATATATATGGGCAAACGGGATACGAGTTATAGGCTCATATTCCTATATAATCCATGACATGTAGACCAATAGTAGGATTTGATTCCTACATCCCATGTGCACTAGTATACTTTATTTCTATTAGTCCGCATGTGCATTGGTTCATATAGGAATATGAGCCTATGGCTCATATCCATTTATATATATATATATATATATATATATATATATATATATATATATATATATTGGAAAAGACTCAAAAATGAGTCGTCCAAGTATTATATATATCATCACCCATTTTATTAAAAATAAATTACGGTAAACAAACTAACTTTCTCTCCTCTCTTCCACACACAAATATATATATATATATATATATATATATATATATATATATATATATATATATATATATATATATATATATATATATATATATATAAAGATTAAAAACTAAATTTAAAATTTATTTCAAAGAAAAAATATCACAAATATTTAAATTATTTAACAAATCTTAATTTAAATATATTTAAATATTTGAAGCATTTTTAACAATATCATCAAAATATTTATATTACGTGTAACGCACGTGAATATATATATATATATATATATAAATAAATTTAAAACTGTTTAAAAACTAAATTTAAAAATTAACTCAAAGAAAATATATCACAAATATTTAAATTGTTTAAAAAATATTAATTTAAATATATTAAAATATTTGAAACATTTTTTAACAATATCATATAAATATTTATATTATACGCACGTAAATTTACTAGTATATATATATATATATATGGGTAAACGGGATATGAGCCATAGTGCTCATTTTCTTAAATGAGCCATGCACATGTGGTGTGTGCATTATATATATATATATATATATATATATATATATATAAGGTGTGTGCATTATATAGGGGCACTTTAGTAGGTTGCTTTTTTTATGTTGCATGCATACAAAGATTAGTGAGAAACTAATAAACCTACAACATTGGAGAGAGAGAGAGAGAGGGGAGGGGGTACAAACAATAGTACTGTTCTGCTGCCTTGCCTCCAAACCAAAAACACAATTTTGACTGTGAAGAAAATTTGTGAGAAAATACGAAGAGAAGAATGTTGGTATATTAGTATTATTACATGAGGCGGGGGATACCATGCCCTTCAGTATTGTGCAAGGAAAGAGGGACTTGGAAGTAGAAGTAGCAAGTAATTACTGGAACATGAAAATTTCAACAACAGTAGCAAATAGTAGTAACAAATAGCGGCCACGTTCATATTACCTCTGATAGGATTTATTTTGAAATCTATTACTCGTACCCCAAGTGCGCAAAAGGGTAATAGGTCCACCAAAATCTCCAAGTGGGATATCCTTAAAAACTACGATATGGTGCCACGTCCATATTACCTCTAGTACAATACCCAAAAAACTACAACATACAAAAATTCTGAAAAAAAGAGACTTCATTAATTAATATTCAAGATCATGAGTACATATGATGGAAATTCATTACATTCAAGGGTTTTCATTAGTATTGAAGGTTATGAGTACATATGATGGAAACCTATTTTAAAGTGTTTTTCCATGAAGTCTCGTTGATACCATAAGTTTTATTAGAAGCGCCCCTCCATGCTGTCGTAGCTTCTGAGACAAGTCGGTCCCAATAACAGAGCTCAAGGCTTTCTGGCTCACTAATCCATAATGCAAACCTCAGTATATGGAAAATCCACACTGATAGATAGCAATGGAAGAGCAGGAGAAGACGCTTTATAACAATACGGGAAGACCGACGACAGAAATGGCAATTAATCCAAATTCTGTCATCGATCCCACAGTCTCCCGGTCGATAGCGAACCACATAAAAGGGAGAAAAGCAGCTGACATGCTACATGAACAAGGGCAGCTCAGCGTATGACGCATGATGTTCATCCTCGTCTGCAGGATTGGTTCTTGACAAACTGATCGCGTCTCATGGAAAAATGTCACATAAGGTTGCTTTTCCTCACAAACAACGGGTGTTATGATATCCTTCCATTCCCCATCATAGGCAACACGAGCGAAGAGAAAACCTACATAAAAAAGATGCATCACTCTCAGCGAAGATTATAAAAAGGTATAACCGTCGCATACCATTTTTGGGCCGCAGCCACGTACAGTTAGGTCTGTACGGACGAGCAAGATGATACATCATCCATGCGGGCAAGCCACATACAAGCTTGGCACACATAAAATAGATGATTCCTCATCCATGCGGCCTCACCAAAAGATCGGCGCACATGTCAGACAGATCCTGAATGCATGCCATGGAGAAGTTCTCATCCACACGATATAGCTCTGTGAAGAGGTCTGCATATGTCCAAGGGGAGCCTTCATCTATCCAGCAGAACTTTGCTAAGGGATGGCTTGGGTTAGGGAGGACTTCTTACCCACATAATAAATTTGTGTACCGGTAGCTTTGTGACCTTAGCTGCCCAACACGAGAGACATGATGCCCCCTTACCTCGGAGTAGAATCCCTGCATCAGGGGGGCACGGATCAATCCTTCTCTCGATCGACTCCTTGGTGAGAGAGACAGCAATATCCCATATCTTTATGAAGGAGGAGGAACAGAAGACAAAATTCTCTCTCCTTCCCAAGTTGCCTACTTATAGGCTCCAAGAGACGCGTGAAGAGATCGAGATGATAAATAGGGCAGTTATGGAAATAAACTTGATACCTCAATTTTCACTTGCCACTTTTATCTCCTTGGGAACTGCCACCTAGAGCCCTGCGTCAGGAGGTGGTACAGAATCCAAACAAAATATATCCAAGGGTCAAGGCAAAATTTGCCAGTTAATGAATAAGGGACAGCCTGGCAGCGTTCGCCCATGCGGCTCAATCTCCATGCGGCCTGGACGTACCCCATGCATGCTTCTTATTCAAAGTATTTCAAACTTATTAGTTTTAAAACTTTGAAGGGGTCTTATAGAAGCAAGAAAAAGATGCATCCATGAGCCCAACGTCAATACGCCCTAAATAAAACTCAACAGATGATGGACAACATGGACACCATGCGGCCTAGAAAAAGGTCATCCATGAGATCCAAATAAGCGTCTAACAACTAGCCGCAAGTCGACCTAACATGATGTTCTGACAACAAAGATGGCGCCTGACAGAGAATCCTGACAAAAAAGATTTTCCTGATCGCCCTGAAGGACAAGAAGACACTAAGAGGCAGAAGTCCCGGGGATGGTACAGAGGCACATGGACAACATGACAAAATGATCCTATACGGCTCTGGTCCATGCGTCCTAGACTCCATACGGTCTATACGTCTCTGTCCTATGTGTCCCAGACTCCATGTGTCCCATGCGACTCTGGCCCATGCATTCTATACCCCATGCGGTCCATGCATCTCTTGCCCCGTGCGTTCTAGACTCCGTGCATCCCGTGTGTCTTTGGCCATATGTGTCCCAGATTCCATATCGACTAAGTATTGTTGTTCAAACTGAGTGGTCCTCTGCAACCAAATAGCAGTCACGTGTTGTCATGACCCGTACCATGTAGGGATGCAAGTCAAAAACAACGCCAGCCTACGCTGCAGAATCGGTGGTAGAACGCTGTCTTGGTCTACTATACTATCTAAAATCTTACTATAATATAAAGTTTGCCAAGAATAACTCACACAAAACTCAATCACAA
Organism: Iris macrosiphon; assembly: GCA_036927795.1. NCBI lineage: Eukaryota > Viridiplantae > Streptophyta > Magnoliopsida > Asparagales > Iridaceae > Iris > Iris macrosiphon. Next base: position 107,736,762 of record JAYESA010000007.1, on the reverse strand, counting down.
TCTAAAACACGAGAAGATATGAAGGAAGTCTGACTATACATCAAAAATATAATAATCAACAATAAGACAATATCCATCACAAACTATAAGCCGGAAACAAATCCAGTACCAAAAAACTAAAGAAACTAACTATAAAAACTAGTGATCCGGATAAACCTCACGATAATCACTTCAGAACTAGTGGGTCCAAGTCTGCACCATCAATAAGTCAAAGTCCATAATATGTCAGACACCAATCTCTCGGATCCTCTGAAAAATATTTTCCAGTCAGGAATGGAGCGAAGTACATCTCTAACAGCAGTTCTAATCAATGATATAAACTATGTAACAGTAAATAGATGTGAATATACATGATGCATATACATGTACAAGAGATACACAATAAAAGCAATACTGGAAATAAATACAAGAATGAATAATATGGCAATGAACAAGAATACTAAAGACTAAGTGAGTGAGTACCCACTTTAACATGTGATCGGCTTGGGAACTTGCACAAGAGTAAATGGCCTAGTTAATCATACGTGCGGTGTATGATCAACACTCACAAGGAACAAGACTTGCACAAGGAGGGTATGATCACATATCAACACTACATACTCCCCAACCCCGACTGGTATAGTGGATCCAACCATGGTATGCTATGGCACGAGATTTCCCAAGAAGATAGTGACTCTTTCCGAGAATCAGTTTCTGTACATGCACAAGATAATCAATAAAACAAGACTTGCACAAGATACACCATATACAAGGAAGAATATCGCATGACGAGATCCGGATATAACAATCCGTGTAACCATCGTGTCAAGAAACATGGATATCTACACTAGATACAATGAACATAGAGGATATTATAAATGAGAAACTATCAGAGAATGTACTCGCCTGTGGTCCAGAGCAATGAATATCCAACTGTGTCCGTACTGGTGTCACACAGACCTATATATAGAATATTGCATTAATACAAGGTTCGGGAAGGAAAATAAGTTAAACTAGTCAACTTCTAGGTCAATAAGTCAATTCTAAGTCAAAAGTCAAACTTAGTCAACTCTAAGTCAACTATGGTCAACTATAGTCAAACTATGGTCAACTATGGTCAACTACCTATTTCTAGGTTGCATAAGTCTAACTCAAGGATATTGGGTTCACACACTATGAATCTAGGCCATACAAGCTACATCTTAGGATACTTAGATACCATATCTCAGGATACGCAAACAATAGGTAAATATCACATATCTATAATAAAGCAATATTAAATATATAAATCATAATTACAAATTCTAAATTTTTATCTTGGTTTTGAACCAACTTGGTATTACAATACTAAACCTCGATCTTGATATCTAAACCCAATACCTTGATTATCCTCCAATACCTTGATACTTACCTTGGCATCTCAAGGTAAATTAAAAACCTTATTTATACTGACTACCCAACAATAATTATAAACTACCATATATTTAATATTTATATAATACTATATACCTTATTTTAGTCACCTAATACCCACCCATAATTAGTGTACAACTTTCCTATTACTATGCCAATACCTACTACTCGTACCTTGGTATCTCTTGATACTTACCTTGGTATCTCAAGGTAATTGCCAAAATATTCAAATATGTACTAACTACCCATCAATAACTACATGTATACATATATCAATCCAATATAACTTGTAGTATGTACTAAATAAAATATATACTAACTACCAACTACACACTAAATACTAATACATATATACGTACATACATACATACCTACAAATATATAATATATATAACTAAAGATACTCATAACAATAGATAACTAAAATATACTAACTATTCCAATAATATTATATGCTACAACTAAATATATTATATATATAGTATACTAAAGCACAATTAGAAAATTAGGAACATATATACGTATATATTAATTACCATATATATATACATATATATCTATATATATATTAATATCTAATATATTAAAAACTGCAAAACTGTCGCTATATACCCTGCCCACTGTCGCCGATAAGTTGCTGTGTATATAGGCGTATTATGGTTATACTAATAAAATTCCTTATATTCTCTATTGATTAGGAGCTAAGAATGGAAAAAGTGGTAACAGAGGAATATTATTATCTCACCCAAAGAACGTCGTATCCTATGACTACTTGGATGCTTGCAATGCCCTAACGAGGGTATCGTCTTCTTCTTCTTCGGCTTTATCCTAAAGATAGTTGTGCTCATCTTCACGATAAAAAGAAATTCTGAAGGGTTTTGCTGAAGATACTGACTCTATTTTTAGGGAGCTTTCTTTGCACTTATATAGATATGTGAAGAGTGACATTCTGAATTCACAACAGTCCTTGAAAATAGAATCGTATGCATCGCTTTGAAGACTGCCTCCAATTAGCAACTGAGACAAACCGCTGCCGTAAAAATCGTATAAAAATCAATGAGCAAACCAAGCCTATGTTTAACTCAGCCACATCGCACAAGATATCTCAACAATATTTTTATGCTTATAATTCAAAGTATTTTGAATTCATCTGAACGAATTCAAAAATATTGAAGGGGGTCTTGTAGAAGCATAAAATATGCGCCTCCTGAACAAGGGACAATTCTCTGCAATTACTTAACAAAGGAAGAATGGCGCACATTCACTTTGTTTTAAAGGATGGTGCACTTTTTACTTGTTTCACAGGATGACGCACTCTTTCAAAGAACAGAAAAGGGGCACACTTTTAAGTTACTTTCATCTATGAAGATCGGCGCACAATTTTTATGTCTATTTTGCCCAAAAAATTAATATGATGAATCTGACAGGCTGGAACGGTAATCGAGGAAGTCAAAAGTTATCATTTTAGCTGAGCTGTAGCACGCAGACCTAGGTTGTCATTTAGTGACCAGTATGAATCAGTAACTTTCTAGGTGTGCCAAGTGTAATTAACTTCACTAGAGTGCACCAAAAGTGGTCAACTTCATCAAAAGTGCGCCATCAAAGCCAACTTCCTCAAAAGTGCGCCAGTTGCCATACTACTTTTATAGTGTGTCTATAATTCTAATTGATAGAGAAGAGTTATGATTACGTCTTTTACATGCCATATTCTTTGTGAAACATGCACAAATAATTGTCCCATGACCTACGCTTTCCTTGTATAGGAAGCCACATATCGAGCATGCATTAAGTTATGCATCCACTCACCAAGTCGTGGGATGTCATCCTCTTAAAAGTGTGCGCACAATGGCACTATAGTGCAAACTGTCCAAAGTGCGTGTACACTATCATAATCGATCTCAAATCCTATAAATAGGAGATCATTGTATCCCTTGGGGGGCTGGATTTTTAAGTCTTTGATATCCAAGAAAAGACGGAGAGAAATAGAAGCTGTTGCCAAGGCTTTCTCGTTACCCAACTCTTCAAATTGTTCGTATCACTATTTTATTTCTTCTTCACCGTCGTGTGGTCCAAGAAGTAAAGTGATCGCCCGCAGATCATATCTCCATAGCTATACATCCTCAGAATTAATTGTACTTAGATTCTTGCCTAGGATCTTTTGTATATTTTCTTTTTCTATAATAGTTTGTAATACAAAGTTTGTATAACTTTTGTTCATCGCAAACAGTATATATTTTATTTTTTGTCCCTTCTTGGATTTAGAACTGGAAGATACTGCCTCCTATTCTAGATTTGGTAGTAGGTCCGGGTGAACCCACATGATTTTACCTCGGTATATCACAATGGGTACCTGTAAACCCCCTCGACCAATTTAGGATTTATTTAATTTAAATTGAGAAGACTAGGAATAATTTGGATACAATTAGAATTAAGGTACATCAATTATGTGACTTATTACACCTTATCGTCGCTTTGATGTTTGGAGCGCTACACTAGTAGTTGCCTTCAACCCAAAAGTCATATACATCTCTTAGACATGTCAGGCTATCCCACTGACCATTTTGCAACCTTAGATACTCGTTATCGCATCTCATCTTAGCTACGCGGTATTCATTAAAGGAACGCCTTGTATTTACTAATCTAATTAAATTGGAGACTAATCTCAACCAAGGCAACACCCAACCAAGCCCATAAACACCCTACACCCTTCCATGTAGACAAGCTTCCCACCTAAAAAAGCCTAGACAGGCCCAAACCTCAAAGTTAGCCCAAAAATCCTATCACCTATATAAGTATACTTTTTCTCTCTTATTTAAACCCTAATTCACTATTCACCACCCATCCTCAAAACCTTAGCCGTTCCCCCTTGCATCCCGAGCTACCCCAAATTCCGACCAGTCATCGTCCTCAGGACGCCACCCAACCGCCGGACCATCCCCTCGCCACCGGACCACCACCCCCACCGCCAGCGCAGTACCTCCATCTGCCGCCGCCATCTCCTTCAACATCAAATTCCCCATTAACCCGACTACAAAGCCGCTGCCCCCGAGCGAGCCCCCACCTCGGTCACCGCCCACCACTACTCCCAGGCCTACGCCGATCGTCCTCGCACCGTTCTCAGTCGTCCCTCCACGACCAAAGCCGTTGCTGCCGCTGTTGCACTGCTGCCGCTGCTGCCGCAGCCGCGTAGATTGCCGACCGGAGTCCCGCCGATCGACGGCTAACGGGCTCGTCGATGAAGTAGACCCCCCTCGTCCTATTGATCAGGTACTCATCCTCCAGTAATTCCTTCCTTGTGTCCTATCATCTCTCCTCGTATCGTGTCCATATGTGATTATTGTGTCATATTGTCGAGAGTCGTAGTGGAACACAACCTATCTAACCCTAATTAAATAGATAATGGTATGATGATTAACAAGATTAAGAATTTGTTTAATGACTAGAAATTTCCTTAACCATGAGACCTGTCAACAAGGACCAGTATTTTATCTGAACGTCTGGACATAAACCACGTACAACGAGCATAGAAACCAAGGACATGTATTCGCACAGAGCAGAAATAGTTGTCAACCCATAACGCGATAATTTATAGTCACAAGGTGTACGTTAACCAAAGACAAAATACGTGTACATCCTAGCTACGTGCACACGTAACGCTGTATTCGATCAACCGTGAACCTGCAACAGTATCTAAGAGCAATGTCACAATTATTTAAATACTACTTAGTGTCTGATGCTGGATTGCTATATTATATTGTGCTTAGGATCATCGGACCAACCCGGAGACATCGCAGGAGCAGGCTATTGGCATTCACAGCTTGAGGACCCAGGCAAGATACCTTGCCATATTTACTGTCTAATTTAAATCATGCATATGTTGTATTGTATTCTTGTGCTTTTATTTTATACAATTGTGCGCATCCAAGATTTGACTCTTGTGCAGTCGACGGATACGTTGATGATTAGTGTACTTAACCTAGTCATTAGCAGACTCACCCCCATTGGAGGATACTCTATTATCTTCTGAGACCTAACACCCTTACACGTTCACTGAGACATATTCATATTGGGATGCGGGTTTGCGTACTCGACTAGCTATCAGTGTGTGTGACTTACATCACGGTTAGTACGTAATTCAGGTTATATTTTAGTGTTAGAGACTGGCATATAGATACGTTGTATGCACATCGATTATTCGACTTGCGTATCTACATTGGGCAGGGAGGACATTAGTAGGCGTATGGGATACACCCATTGGAGTCCGTAGTATCCAGAGGAGCCGCGAATCCAATGACTCCCTTTACACTGCTGCCATGTTCTTCGGAGCGATATGGACGATATATTATACTGCTTCCACGTTCTTCAGAGCGATATGGACGATATACTGCACTGCTGCCACGCTCTTTGGGGTATTGGACGTTATGCCTATGCCTACCCATACGTACCAAAGTTGTCCTCATATTGTGTTCACTGAGATGGTTAGCACACCCCTTTATTATATTTATTTTATTCAGTATTTATATATGGCATATTTTTATGTATCTTGTTACGTCCCTCTGAGGACCTGGTACCTTTCCAGATTTGGGCGAGGCATATTACCCCACAGTGTACGGCCCAGGACAGGAGATGAGGTTCGCTACCACAGAGGAGCTAGAGGTACTACCGTCAGAGTTTCTGTGATCACTTGTAGGTTTTCTGCCTAGGATTGGGAGCATCATTATCTAGTCAACCGATGCCATAGTCATCATCCTTTATCTACCATTTTAGTACTTTATTTTGTCATAGTAGTAGGTTTGTTCCCACCAGACATTCTTGGGTAGTACTTTGATATTTCAAACTGATGTTTATTTCCAATATTTATTTCAGTATTCCTTGCTGTTCATATATTATGGATAAGATTAGATTATCTGTTGATAATTGATATTGGACTTGTTAGTCATTTAGGACAGCGTATCACTCTTCGTTGGATCCATTAAATTGGGATATTCTCGGAGATGTGACAGTTGGCTATTGCCACGTGACCTGGTCCCGCGTACTTTTAGGACTGGGGCGTGACATGGTTTTAGTGGTGGCCCATGCAGGTTGACTTATTCACTTGTGGTATGGTAACCTGCCCAGCGAACCTGCAATAGGATAGAAATTTTTAGGTCTCATCCACTTTGATTTCGTCTTTGAACTTCCTTCGTATTACTTCTAAATATCTGCATCCTGTTTGCTTGATTCCGTACTCTTTTAATGAAATCCCGTCTCTTGCAGCAAGATGAACTTGCACAGTGGACGAGGAGCACCCAGTGCCGTGGTGCCAATCGACACTACCCAAGGAGAGGAAGTACCCCAGGGACTACCTAGAGGACAACCACCGCCACAGGCCCCGCTGATATATTAGCACAAGACTTCTCAGGACGATCCTACCCAGCAGCCCGAGGGACAGACTTCACAGACGATCCCCACACCGTATTTTGAGGGCCACACTTCGGGGGCTACACCGATTCCATAAACCGAGACGCCGACATCTGAGGAGACACCTACCGTACAGCCAGAGGTTCTAATACCACCACCTCCACCTTATCCACCCTAGATGCCATAGCTAGATGGACAGCCACAGATGCTTTAGTTCTTTCAGACTATGATGCAAGCACAGTGGCATCAGACCGAGACATTGAGACAGAGTTTGATGGCAGTACTAGAGAGGACACCTGTCACAGCACCAGTACCAGCACCTGCACCAGCCCAGACAGGTGGCACTGTAAGATGGTTCTGACAGATGGGACCAGATACTTTCTCGGGCAATGAGACCGTAGAGCAGATCTCTGATTGGGTTGCCAATACGCAGATGCTACTAGAGGCTTCACAACTGCACCCAGACCTTTAGATGACTGCAGTAAGGGCCCAACTAAAAGGCAATGCCCATCACTGGTGGGATTCTATTGAGTGCAGTGTAGGCAAGAACCAGACTTAGGAACAGTTCTTAGAGTGCTTCAATGCGAAGTATTTCCCAGCTACAGTCAGAAATGCCCTGTAATCCCAGTTCCTACATCTAGAACAAGAAAATATGACTGTTGACGCCTATGACGCAGAGTTCAGCCGCCTTAGCAGATTTGGTGCCGTCCTGATACCCAATGATCTAGAGAAGGCCCAGAGATTCTATCACGGTCTCACCTTCGAGCTACAGAGGTATACCACCACACAGGCGAGAATTTTGTATGAAGAGGTTCTTTCAGAGACGAGAGTCCAGGAGGCCATCGGCAGAGGAGCAAGACGTTCCAGTACAACCACACCAGCCAGAGCCCAGCCCAGAGTAGGGGGACCGATCCGTCATCCTGGAGCGCAGACACAGTAGAGGACAATGCCATACCAGCAAAATAAGCTTCCGACTTGCTACCACTGTGGTAAGAGAGGACATTACGAGAAGGACTGTAAAAGAGACTGAGGACATGTCCGATTTATGGGTCAGACCAACACCAAGTCCGAGACTGGCCACAGCGCAGAGAGGCAGCATTGCCAGCCGGACAGAGGCCAGCAGCACCAGTTCCGAGGATACTACCATAGCCAGGAGGTCAACGTCCACCAGCACCTGGAGGATTTCAGAGGGGTCCACCCTTGGCCCCACAGGAGGTACAATTTGACCGAGCTCGACAGCAGACCAAAGGGCAGAGGCACGGACAGGCCTTTGCAATAGCAGCTATAGAGGAGGAAACAGAAGGGAAAGCTATCACAGTTACCATTTTAGTTGCATCATTACCTGCGACTGTATTGTTTGATTCTGGAGCTACCTTATCATTCATATCAAGTAGATTTATAGCAATACGTAGAGTAGCTACTTCCCCCTTACCTAAGAGTTGGAAGATTCTTACCGAAGGAGGTATCGTATCGGTTACCAACACTAGCTGTATATAGAAGAGAGATAAGAGCGCGATTCTTGGTATTACCTATGCCGTACTTTGATGTTGTGCTAGGCATGGACTGGATAAGCCAGTATAACGTCGTTCTAAATTGTCGGAAGGGTAGTGTCACATTTAGATCGCCAGATCAACTGGAGTTCGAGTACATGCGAGGGACCGTCGAACAAGGAGTAGGACAGATAGCTGAAGCTTACATGGCTATGGAGATGGTACCCCCACCAATAGTTACAGAATTTGAGGATATTTTTCCTGAAAAATTGCCAGGTTTACCGCCAGATAGAGACGTGGAGTTCACTATTGAGCTAGTACCCGGAGCAGCACCGGTATCTTCTAATGTATACCGATTGGCGAAGAAGGAACTAGATGAGCTGAAGCTACAATTAGAGGAGTTGCAGAGAAAGGGATTTATCCATCCTAGTGCATCACCCTAGGGAGCCCCAGTGTTGTTTGTACCTAAGAAGGATGGAACAGTATGCATGTGCATTGATTACAGAGCCCTTAATGCTTTGACTATCAAGAACAAGTATCCCCTGTCATAAATTAATGATTTGTTCGACCAGCTGACAGAAGCAGTAGTATTCACAAAGATTGACTTGAGATCGGGTTATCATCAAGTAAAGGTGCGAAGAGAAGACATTCAAAAGACAGCATTCAGGACTCGTTATGGTCACTACGAGTTCTTAGTGATGCCTTTTGGACTAACAAATGTGCCAGCTATATTTATGAACTTAATAAACAGAGTCTTCCACCAATACTTAGAACAGTTCATGGTAGTCTTCATCGACAACATCTTAGTATATTCGAAGATCCACGAGGAGCACGAGAAGCACTTGAGACTAGTGTTGGAGACACTAAGAAAAGAGAGGCTTTATGCCAAGCTAAGCAAGTGTGAGTTTCTTCTAGATCATGTCGCTTTTCTTGGACACATTATCTCAGGAGACGATATTTCAGTAGATCCGGCGAATATGTCATCGATAGAGACATGGCCAACCCCTACCAATGTCTCGGAAGTGAGGAGCTTTCTAGGACTTGCCGAATATTACCGGAGGTTTATGGAGAACTTCGCGAAGATCGCAGAGCCGCTGACCCGTTTGACTCGTAAAGAGCAGGAGTTCACTTGGACAAAGGAGTGTCAGACAATATTCGATGAGCTGAAGAAGCGTTTGACTATGGCACCCATCTTGACTATACCATCTGGACCCGGAGGATCCGTGGTCTATAGCGATGCATCCGGGAAAGGATTAGGATGTGTCTTGATGCAGCATGGGAAGGTTGTAGCCTATGCTTCTAGACAGTTGAGAACCCATGAGAAGAACTATCCCACCCACGACTTGGAGCTTACAGTAGTAATCTTTGCTTTGAAGCTTTGGAGACACTACCTATATGGAGAAAGAGTAGAGATATTCACTGATCATAAGAGCCTAAAATACGTCTACACTCAGAAGGACCTGAACCAGAGACAGAGACGTAGGCTCGAGGTGATGATAGACTTCGAGATTGAGCTACAGTACCACCCAGGAATAGCCAACGTAGTAGCTAACACGTTGAAAAAAAGACCCATGGCATTCTTCTTAACTACCCAACAACATCTGTTGAGAGATCTAGAGTAGATGGGTATAGCGGTCGTTATGCACGGAGTGGCCAGACAGTTGTCATATTTTTAGTTACAGTCGACATTAGTGGAGAGGATCAAGGATGCTTTGCCAACAGACGCCAGATTTCAGAGGCTTAGACAGAGGACAAAGATTGGAATACAGACATGACTGCGTATACATAAAGACGAAACTTTGAGATATAGAGATCGACTCTATGTTCCAAATGGAGAACTTCATTAGGAGTTGATGTCAGAAGTACACAGTTCAACTTATTCTATTCACCCAGGAGGCACGAAGATGTACAGAGACTTAAGGCAGTACTACTGGTGGCATGGAATGAAGAGAGAGATAGCACGCTTTATGGCGAAGAGCCTGGTGTGTCAGCAAGTCAAAGCTGAACATCAGAGATCTGCAGGATTACTTCAACCACTTCCGATACCGGAATAAAAATAGGAGCACATCACTATGGACTTTGTTACGGGCTTTCCGAGGAGTCCTAGTGGTCGAAATACAGTATGGGTAATCGTAGATAGACTCACCAAGTCTGCACACTTTCTACCATTTACAGTTGGACAATTGACGGAGTTCTTAGCAGACATGTACATGAGAGAGATTGTGCACCTACATGGAGTGCCAGTTAGCATCGTGTCTGACAGGGATACGAGGTTTACATCTTACTTTTGGTGGAGTATACAAAAGAGTCTCGGTACCCGCCTGACGTTTAGCACAGCATATCACTCACAGATAGATGGTCAGTCGGAGCGCACCATTCAGATGTTGGAGGACATGTTAAGAGCGTGCATGCTTGATTTCGAAGGATCATGGGAGGATTATTTGCACTTGATCGAATTTTCCTACAACAACAGCTATCAAGCGAGGATCCAGATGGCTCCCTATGAAGCATTGTATGGAAGGAAATATCGTTCCCTAGTATGTTGGAGTGATATAGGCGAGAGACAGATCCTTGGGCCAGAGTTGGTTGTTCGTACAATGGAGAAGGTGAAGAAGATCCAAGGACATCTACGAGCAGCACAGGACAGGCAAAAACACTAGGTGAATACGCATCGACGACCCCTAGAGTTCTAGGTTGGAGATCACGTGTTTCTAAAGATCTCACCTACTCGAGGGACTATCAGATTTGGAGGCAGAGGAAAGCTAAGTCCGAGGTACATCGGACCATTCGACGTGTTAGAACGCGTCGAAGAGGTTACTTACAGATTAGCCTTGCCGTAGACTTTGGAAGGAGTCTATAACGTCTTCCATGTATCTTAATTGAGGAGGTACATACTGAATCCGAGTCATGTACTTGACTATTCTGAGATCACAGTCGGCCCGAGCTTATCGTACCAAGAGGAGTCTATTGAGATCTTGGACAAGAGCGAGAAGGTATTACGAGGTCAGACTATCCCTCTTGTCCGTGTCGCATGGAGGCATCATGCACCAGGAGAGTCGACCTGGGATTGTGAGAAGTATAGTAGACAGCGCTATCCCCATCTCTTCGAAGGACTAGGTACGTATTGGCATTTTAGATTCAGTCAGTATTTCTTACCATGCGTATGTTTTTAATTTCGAGGACGAAATGCTCTAAGGAGGGTAGATTATAAACCCCCTAGACCAATTTAGGATTTATTTAATTTAAATTGAGAAGACTAGGGATAATTTGGATACAATTAGAATTAAGGTACATCAATTATGTAACTTATTACACCTTACCATCGCTTCGATGTTTGGAGCGCTACACTAGTAGTTGCCTTCAACCCAAAAGTCATATACATCTCTTAGACATGCCAGGCTACCCCACTGACCATTTTGCAACCTTAGATACTCGTTATCGCGTCTCATCTTAGCTACGCGGTATTTATTAAAGGAATGCCTTGCATTTACTAATCTAATTAAATTGGAGACCAATCTCAACCAAGGCAACACCCAACCAAGCCCATAAACACTCTACACCCTTCCATGTAGACAAGCTTCCCACCTCAAAGAGCCCAGACATGCCCAAACCTCAAAGTTAGCTTAGAAATCCTATTACCTATATAAGTATACTTTTTCTCTCTTATTTAAACCCTAATTCACTATTCACCACCCATCCTCAAAACCCTAGTCGTTCCCCCTTGCATCCCGAGATACCCCCACTTCCGACCAGTCACCGTCCTCAGGCCGCCACCCAACTACCGGACCATCCCCTCGCCACTGGACCACTACCCCCACCGCCAGCGCAGCACCTTCATCCGCTGCCGCCATCTCCTTCAACATCCACTTCCCCATTAACCCGACTCTAAAGCCGCTGCCCCCGAACGACCCCGCCGCCTCAGTCATCGCCCACCACCACTCCCAGGCCTACGCCGACTGTCCCCGTACCGTTCTCAGCCGCCCCACCGTGACCAAAGCCGCTGCCGCCGCTGTTGCGCTACTGCCGCTGTTGCGCTGCTGCCGCTGCTGCCGCTGCCTCGTGGACTGCTGATCGGAGTCCCGCCGATCAACGGCTAGCAAGCTCGTCGACGATGCAGACCCCCTCGTCCTATTGATCAGGTACTCGTCCTCCAGTAATTCCTTTCTTGTGTCCTATCATCTCTCCTAGTATCGTGTCCATATATGATTGTTGTGTCATAGTGTCGAGAGTCGTAGTGGAACATAACCCATCTAACCCTAATTAAATAGATGATGGTATGATAATTAACAAGATTAAGAATTTGTTTAATGACTAGAAATTTCCTTAACCATGAGACCTGTTAACAAGGACCAGTATTTTATCTGAATGTCTGGACATAAACCACGTACAACGAGCATAGAAACCAAGGACATGTATTCGCACAAAACAGAAATAGTTGTCAACCAATAACTCGATAATTTATAGTCACAAGGCACACGTTGACCAAAGACAGAACACGTATACATCCTAGCTACGTGCACACGTAACGCTGTATTCGGTCAACCGTGAACCTACAATAGTATCTAAGAACAATGACACAATTATTTAAATACTACTTAGTGTCTGATGCTGGATTGCTATATTATATTGTGTTTAGGATCATCGGACCAGCCCGGAGACATCGTAGGAGCAAGCTATTGGCATTCACAGCTTGAGGACCCAGGCAAGATACCTTGCCATATTTACTGTCTAATTTAAATCATGTATATATTTTATTGTATTCTTATGCTTTTATTTTATATAACTATGTGCGTCCTAGATTTGACTCGGGTGCAGTCGACGGATACGTCGATGATTAGTATACTTGACCTAGTCATTAGCAGACTCACCCCCATTGGAGGATACTCTATTATCTTCTGAGACCTGACACCCTTACATGTTCACTGAGACAAATTCATATTGGGATGCGGGTTTGTGTACTCGACTAGCTATCGGTGCGTATGACTTACATTACGGTTAGTACGTAATTCAGGTTATATTTTAGTGTTAGAGACTGGCATATAGATACGTGGTATGCACGTCGAATATCGACTTGCATATCTACATTAGGCGAAGAGGACATTAGTAGGCGTAAGGGATACATCCATTGGAGTCCGTAGTATCCAGAGGAGCCACGAATCCAATGACTCCCTTTACACTGCTGCCACATTCTTCGGAGCGATATGGACGATATACTATACTGCTGCCACGTTCTTCGAAGCGATATGGATGATATACTGTACTGTTGCCACGCTCTTCGAGGTATTAGACGTTATGCCTATGCCTACCCATACGTACCAAAGTCCTCATATTGCATTCACTTAGATGGTTGGCACACCCCTTTATTGTATTTATTTTATTCAGTATTTATATATGGCATGTTTCTATGTATCTTGTTACGTCGCTCTGAGGATTTTCCAGATTTGGACGAGGCATATTACCCCACAGTGTACGGTCCAGGACAAGAGACGAGGTTCACTACCGCAGAGGAGCTAGAGGTACTACCGTCAGAGTTTCCGTGATCACTTGTAGGTCTTCTGTCTAGGATTGGGAGCATCATTATCTAGTCAGCCGATGCCCTAGTCATCATCATTTATCTATCATTTTAGTGCTTTATTTCGTCATAGTAGTGGGTTTGTTCCCACCAGACATTCTTGGGTTGTACTTTGATATTTCAAACTGATGTTTATTTTTAGTATTTATTTCAGTATTCCTTGCTGTTCATATATTATGGATGGGATTAGATTATCTGTTGATGATTGATATTGGACTTGTTAGTTATTTAGGACAGCGTAGCACTCTTCGTTGGATCCATTAAATTGGGATATCCTCGGAGACGTGACAACTGGCTATTACCACGTGACCTGGTCCCGCATACTTTTGGGACTGTGGCGTGATAGTACCAACCCTTCTATTTTACTTTGAGTTGGTGGGAGATTGACTATTTACATTACTGCTCTAGGTATCGGCATAACACCATCTGGAACTTCTTGAGCTGGAAAGTCCCCAAATTGCAGCGACACCAAGTTGGCAGTGCCAGTCTTCTTATCATTGTGAAGAGTGGTTGTTTCGGAGTCTATCAACTGCTGAATTTTTCTCTTTAGTACATAGCACACCTTTATTGGATAATGTACATAACGATAAAACAGACAGTACTTCAGGTCATCCATCTTATCGGCTTTATCCGGCCTCTTAATATCATGCAACTATAATTTGTTGCTCTTTACTAAGTAATCAAAGATGCTGATGATGTCGTTCTCATCAAAGTAATATTCTTCTTTGGGCCTTGAGGACTTTGGAGGTTTCTGTATTTTGGAAGTAGGTCATTTAGAGACGCTTATGGCAAGGGCCTATTTTCCCTCATTGTTGCGATTGTTCACATTTGTAAGGGGGGTTTCCCTTTATCCTCTGTACTAAGCATTTGTAGTCCTAGAAAATGTGATTTATTCGAGGTACCTTCAGAGGCTTCAACAGCTATGATAAAAATCGTCCAATCTTAAAACTGGGTGGGGCTTGTCCAGAGCCTTATTGCAGGCAGCAGATTCTTCTTGCAGGTATCTATGAATGTAGGGTCAGGAATACCAGGAGGTAACTTCAGAGTTACTTGCCTATAATGCTCTATTAATTCATGGATGGTTTCTTTCTCCTTTTGCTTGATGTCACTGAGTGAAGACATAGTTATGTCAATACCTCCGTCATAGAATCAAGTAAGGAAGAGATATTTTAGATCTTTAAATAATAATATACAGTTATCAGACAAACTATAATACCAGTCATAGGCTACTCCAGCTAAGCATCCAACGATTACCCTGGTGAGGAAAGTGTCATTATTTTCTAGGTAAACTGTCATCATGTTGAAGTAGTTGATCTATTAACGCGGAGATGTCTTTGCGTCAAATAAGACTATTGATTGAGGATTATATTTGGGAAGGAAGGGAACATTATCCCAATAAGGTGGATAAGGCTGTTTCACTCACAACTTCTGAAGTTGGTCTTTGTTCTTCAAACTATCAAATTAGGCCCATAATTCGCCAATAACTTCGTGTGGATCCTCAAATTTTTTGGTTGCAGCCGATTGAAGTGATGCTGGTTGAACGTGTACAGCGACTGATGTAGTTCTACCCCAAGCATTGAGGGGTCAAAAGTTGGTACAACTGATTCTTCATTGGGAATCACATCCGGATTTATATTGCCCTAACGAAGTGTCACTTCTGGGGTAGGTTGTGTGGCGATTGGCGTGGCCACCTGAACAGTTACTGATGTGGGAGAGTGTAGGACCATCATCATCTGATGCAAGTTCTGCATCATAGTATGCATGTCTTTGAGTGCGGCCTCCAATGAATTAAGATATTGCTCAGTATTCCCTAATGAGGAAATATCTTGTTCATCGTCAATGGCGTATATACTTGCCTCTTTGTGTATGACAGACGGGCTAGTAGAGATCATTGTGTAGTTGGAGTATATACTGTCAGTCTCTGACTCAGGAGAATTGCTACCCCCAGTATTATCTTCTGAGGAATAAGGATTCCTGGAGAGGGACAGTTTCCGTCTCAGAGATCGGGTATTCTGGTATACTCCTTCAAAGGATTCGATAAGCTGATTGAACTTCTTCTGACTGGGCTTCCTCGAGGTATGTCGTCTTGAAAGTCATTCTTTGCGGGAAAGACATAAGGCCATGTTTATTGTGGCAAAAAATTACATCTTCATATTCTTCAACTTGCTTTCTTGTCTGTAGTCTAATAGGCACAACATAAGTCAACCGGTCAAACACAGACAATTTTGCTGATGCACAGCAACAATTGATTATAACCTTATGACAACTACATGGATGTTCATTAGGAAGCACCATTGCAGGTACAAAGGACTCATTCTCTTTATGTTTTTTGTATAATAACTTATCATAAGTCAAAAGAAGGAATAGAAGGGGAAGGCAGACTTTGCCTTATTACATTTGTTACAGTCAACTTGGAACCTAAGTTCTTGGTGCCCTGCGTATACAGTGTGGCACAGAGTTGAGCAATAGTCCTCTGTGACGTACATTGGTGTGCTGGAGTGGAAGAAGAAGCATTTTGCCTTTGTGTGCACGACTTTGTACGTAGGTCTAGAGTCTTGTGTGCATGGTGCAGAACTTCAATATGGGAGACACACAATCTTCCATCTACTGTGCGTGCAATTTGAATACGTGGGAGAGGAGCCTTCATCGGCTTCTGTTTTGTACGCCGATAGAAGTCAGGATGCGACAATTGATTTGTGTGCCCCGAGCAGTCAGGACGTGACAATTTAGTGTCATAACGAGTGCACATATTTTTGTTTGACCGCAAGTTAGCAACAACAACATCCTTGCCTTGTACATCATACAGAACATGTGAAGGCTCGATAACTTATGATTGAACAACCCCCTTGGCATCGTAGTGAATTTCTCTGCCAAGGAAATATTGGTTCACCCCTCGCTTATTGTTGTAAGAGATCTGCGGTTTGTTCCTCTTGCTTAGCACAATGGAGTAGCCAAGAGGGGAATCCACCAAGTCACTAACTGGGGACAGAGCAATTAAGTCGACAAGGGGGTCCTTCTCATCTGTATTCAATATGCCTTTTTCTTTGTTGCCAACCGCTTTAGGAGTAGAGGAGTGAGACTTGGGCACCCACATCTTGTGGATCCTCCTTGTCTTAGGTACGGATTAGGGGCTTGTGCTACCCCCAGCGTTAAGCATCTCTTAATACGCTTGTTGGTCAAACTTTATGACCAAAGTCTTCTAGGTTGAGCCAATCAACGCGATGTTTCATTGAGCCATCACTTTATCATCAGAGGAGAAGGTCGTCCCTAACAAATTTGCTATTTTATTTGCCATTAACAATATTTTATACGAAACTTTGAGTTACAAACTATTAAAAAAAAGTATAAAAGATACTAAACAAGAATCTAAGTATATGAATTTAGGGAAATATAGCTATGGAGATCTAATCTGATGTCGATTACTTTACTCCTTTGACTACTCGACATAAGAAAAAGATACTGGAATACTTGGATGATTTGGAGAGTCTAGCAATGAGAGAGCTTGGCTATACTAGCACGAAAAGCTTCTATTCTTCTTTACCTTTGTCCATCCAGGCCATTGCCTCCCCCTCTTAATTGATATGCTGATCCACATATTTATATTATTCTATGTTGAAAATGGTTACCCGCATGCATGCGTATGCATGAGCAATATACACTGTGTTTGTTATTGTACGCATACATTTTGAAGGCATGCAACCCACGTTCTAGATAATGAATGCACAAATTTCTGATAACTTGACACGTGGCTCCCTACGTGAGGAAGTCTCAGGTCAAGGAGGTAATTATCTGTACACGATCCACGAGGAATACTGTATGATGGACACATCCTTATAACCGTTCATTGGCTGTTGTTGGTGTATTTTGAAAAAGATAGCCATGCTGGCATACTTTGGAGGGGGTAACCATGCTGGCGTACTTTGTTGAAACTTCAGATTCATTAGCACACTGGCGTATTCTGACTGTAGAATGAATATTGGCGTACTCAGTGAGAGATAGCATAAACGGGGTACTCTTGTTAAGTTGAACTGCTAATATTGGCATACTTGATGACAGGCAACTTCATTGGCATACTGCTGCTAAATTATCAATGTTAGCGTATTCTGGAAGATATAGCATCAACGACGTTCTCTATCTGAAGTAGCACTATTGGCGTACTATAGTAGAGAAGGAATGGTGACATACTCGAACTGAAATAACAAGCTTTGGTCGCTAAACAACAACCTGGGTCGGCGTGTGTCACTCCCCATTCGCGATATACATATTTAAAGCATATTATTTCTTGCTTGCATGATAATTTGGTTGCATGGAGACTATAACCATTCTTTGGTTTATATTGGTTCATGATTTATTCGTTTGGGATGGTTTGGTCATGAGTTGAACCCATGGTCTGAACCTCAACCCTAACTATATAATCCAACTTTTTTCTCTCTCTTCCCTCATTATCTAATTTTTATCTTTTTTCTTTATTTTAGGGAAGTACGCCTTGCATGACATGGAGAACCACTTAAATTTTAATTATTTCTTTTTTTTATTTTATTTGTCTAATATGTGTACATTATGATTCTAAGAACTTTTAATACTTGGACTTTTTGATTTTTATTAGTGGATTTAGCTAGATCTATATTTTAGTTAAGGGTTTTCATGCGTTTTATGAGTTTTTCTTGGTTTTGATCTACTTAAACTTAGTATATTTGAAAACTAATTATTCTATGTGGTAGAACATTCAATTTCGTACGATTTTGACTTTTGTTTCACTTGATTTAGAGTTAAAATAAAGTTTTTATGAAGAATTTTTTTTTGGTTTTGAGCTTTTTGCCATGGCTGAACTTGCTGTCTGGAGAAGATGAAGTTCTCATGCGGCCAGCATCTATGCAGCCGATAGTTCTATGCGGCCTGATCCTTATGCGGCCTGGACTTTTTACTACTTATGCCTTCCAGCAGGCATCCATATTGTTGCATGCATGACAGATTGTTACACATGCATTCTGGAGCTAAGTAATTGTAAAAGTCTTAACAACGAAACTCCTCGTGTTTCACGTGCTGAACTATTGAGAATTTTCCTAAGTCTAAAAAATATTTATACGGCCGTGTGACTATGCGGCAGTGACCGTATGCACCTCTCATCTCTTGGACGCATAACTCAGTACGACTTTCATGGCTCTACACGATATTTCATAAATTTATCTTTTTCTTCCTGACACACTTTATGGCTTGTCACGTCCATCACTTCAGTCACTTCCCTGACACAAATTTACTGGCCGTCACTCAGCACATGTCCCAAGGAGTGGACTTTGCCTTGACCTATGCGGCACTGACCTATGCGGCACTGGCCTATGAGGCACTGAATCCTATGCGGCCTTGATCCTATGCGTCCTTGATCCTATGCAGCCTTGACCTATGCATCCCCGATCCTATACGGTCTTATGTGCATGATTTATTAATTTTTTGGATTTTGTATTTTATTGGATTTTGTGAGTGTATGTGAGCTAAGTGACCATGTGTTAGACTAGACTAAGTGCTTGACCCGACTATGTGCACGACTAGGCTATATGCCAAGAGGCCATATTACCCATGTGCTGAGTGACTATGACTACCTATGTGTCTGACTTAACTAATGTGTTGTTATGTGCTAGAACTCTTGTAATTTACATATGATTGGTAATGACCTGGCTATTGGTATCCGTACTAATATACTTACTACGTGCTAAGTGTTCCTACGCGATTATGTTATATGTTTTACACCGAGGTGTACCTACGTGCTATGCGACATGTAATATGATACAATTTCTTCCATCATGGACATCATAGTTGGTCAATAACCAAGCGTGTCTAGGACTTGTGTTGATTTTTGCATCACACTGGATGAATCCAAATTAAACCATCAAGAGACCAAATTAATTCGTATCTAGCATGCCCGTACTGCGGTATGATATATAAGGAGAATAACATGTGACCATGCTATGTGATTCCAGTTAACCGTAGGGTTAACTAGGAAACTAAAACTTGTAGAGGATTGGGTGGGACGGAATCCCGAGATCGCGCTTAACTAGCCACCCACAAATATTTAACCGGGGAATGCAGGCTGGCCACCATTTGGATATTCTTTAAATCCTCATTAGTCGATTGCGATATCCGACTATTATATTGTACTATGTGTTCTATGCAATCTTAGCACGGTGGCCTTGCGAGGGACCGGTGCATAATTACTATGTACTATGTAGCATATCATGGCTCGGCTAGCCATGCTAGCACATGGGTCAATCTTAGGATTCCTATTACATGCATAATACCTCTGTGATAACCCAGACTCCACCTAAAAATTCGTACAAGTGATTAGTTGATACTATAATTGAACATATTTGTGGTTGTATATTCTGTTGAATAGTTTAGGGACACATATTATCATGGTGCGATAGTCTAACCCTTATCCTTGTTTGGTTGTAGGGTTAGATTGTTGTATCACGATAGGCTATGGACCGAAACTATGAGACAGAACTATATATATCTATATATATGTTTATTTCTCTCTGGTTTTGTTTCTTCATTCGTGCTTCCTTTGTGGTACTTTCTATTTGGGGTCATACCCTACTGGTTTTAAATGGCCTAGTTTAGAGCCAGCACTCGAGGATCCCGCGTACTTCCCCCTGAACAATATTGCACACCAGATGGTTGGCCGCTGAGGGACATGAGTGAGTTTTTTCTTCCCTGCTCGATATTGTACATTTTCTCTTTTTGGCGTTTAGCCACTAGCACTTATTAGCCGTAAATCTAGATATTTAGTTTCCTTACCTGATTATAATTAATCAGACCGCAGCTGATCATGGTCATGTACTTTTGCTACTCTGTCAGCTCCTTATTTTGTATAATTGGTTTCTAGAATATTTTATGTAAACCCCCTCACCCAAAATTAGGCCTACTTAGCCTAGATAGTGAAACTAGGGCTAGTTTAAACCCAATTAGAATTAGAACCCGATATTTATTTAATTATGCCATATTTTATATCACGTAGCGCACCTTACCGTTACTTCGATAATTGAGGCACCTCACTAGCCATTGCCTTTCTACAAATTTTACAACATTGTCCTAGACGTGCCCGCCTACTATTCTGATCTTTGTGTAACTTATAATATTGTTTTCTTGTGCTATATTTTAGTCGTACAATAAACATCGCAGACGTTATTATTATAATTCTAAATAAATACGACTCTGTATCCTTGTGCGTTCCAACCGAAATTGGAGACACAATCTTGACCATTTTATACAACCCAAATTTTATTAATATTTTACACTGTATCCTCTACGTCCCTGACACTTGTGTCCCACCAAATTTTATTCCCAGGTACTTCTAATTAATTCCAGAATATCGTATGCATTCAATTTAATAAATTAAATCCAATTTTCGTCAATTTTTCTAATTTTTTGGGACTTTTATGCAAAAATGCATTGAGGTGTCCCCACCATTGGACAATACGTGAAGAAACCCAATTTTTCCTTTACATGGATTTTTTCGTAATTTTTTGGAATGTGCAACACACGAACATCGCCCCCTCAATTAAACCTATCCTTGCGGTTTAAATCCTAGCCCTCCAAACACCCCTATGTCAAGCCCGAGGCCCAACCCAAGAGGATGTTGACCAAAGTCAAATTTTTTAGGTCTACCTCAAGCCAACCCTATTTTCCATACATTATTTAACCTCTTTCCCTTTTTCTATTTTTTTTCCCAAAAAAAAACCTAGAACTGAATTCTAGCCGACCCTCTTTACCATTACTGGTCCTCTTCTTCCCGAAGCCAGAGGCTCCGCCGACCGAAGTTGAACCCCCGCCTGGCCTGGCCGACTACTCCACCGGAACCTCCTCCCTCTCCGCTCCTCCATCACCCACCAGCACCGCTGGACGACCACCAGCACGACCGCCATTAACGTCATCATCATCCTCCTCTCTGTTGCCATTGTCGCTGAAACCCGATTGTCCTCCGCCCGTCGACCGGAGCTGACCGCCACGGACGGTCAGCACCGACCCATACACGACTGGGCCGACCTTCCACCTCCGCCGATAACTGCTCATCCCGTGAGCAGTACAACCCACCACCACCTCGCCACGACCGCGAGATACTGCACCCGTCGGCCTCCTACCGACTGAACGTCCCCTCCTCTCCCTCCGTTCACCTGAGTCAACATCCAGCCTCCCCGCTCTGTCCACCACCACCATCACGACAACTCGCCAGATCCTGTCACCTCCACCACTTTCCCCCGACTTTACCGCCGGCAGCACCCACATCACCAACACCCCAGCACGATCACCACCCATCACCACTCCTCCTCCACGAACTCCTCCCTATCTTGTCGGACCTCCCGGCTCCGTCCTCCTCCATAAATGAACCACCACCCTGAACTCCTCTCCTTCTTCCACCTCCCTGTCTTCCCATCTACTCGGCGGAGAAGTCCCCCTGGCCGGACTCCGGCAGGAACCCTCCGGTCAGTCGTCAACATCATCCACGACCATCATTACCACCACTATTACCTTCGCCATCATCATTGCCATTGTCGTCGTTGTTATCACCTTAACCACCCTCGTCATCCTTGTCATCACCATCATCCATGTCGTCATCCTCGTCATCATCATCCTAGTCGTCATCATCATCGTTCTTGGCATCATCATCACCATCGTCGTCGATATCGTCACCATTCCCATCGTCATGATCATCAACATTACCCTCATCCCTATCATCCCCATCCATGTAATCATCCTCATCTCATTATCCTCGTCATCGTCATGTCATCATCATCACCACCATCATCGTAGCCAGCCGTCATCATCAACCTATCATTATTATCATAGTCCTCGTTATTACCCTAGACCCAGTCATCATCCACATCACCACCATTATCATTATTTCTGTCGTTATTACCATAATCGTCACCTTAACCATAACCTAATCGTAACATCGTCATTACCCTCGTCCTCGTGTTCATCAGGAACCCACAACTCTTGCCAGACAACCCGCAGCAGTCACCCCCGATTTGTGTACCTGCGCACGCTGACCCTAAGTATCTATTGGAGTGGTTCTACGTGGCTTCTGGTGCAGGCTATTGGTACTGCGCAGCTTCCTTGCCAGGCAAGTATACCTTGCCCTTGTTGTACTATTTAAATCTTAGTTATTATTTAGCAGCATATTTATTGTTTTAGCTATTATAACTGTGCGCATCCGAGAGAGACTCGGGTGCAGTCAACGAAGGCGTCGACGTTAGGACTTGTGTCTGACCTAGTTTCTAGTAGACCTACCTAAAGTTGTGGAGTTATTGGTATGACTCCCCAGGCCTTGACACATTTCTTACATGTGTTGTGAGTCTCATGTAGGGCACGGACTTGGGTATGTGGTTGGCCACCTGTACGTGTAGGCGTGCGACGGATAGGAAATAACTGCTATTATCAATGCATATAAGAAGACTTAGCAGTTATTAGTAGTCGGAGCATAGACTATCGTGATACGATGGCCCGATCCTTATCCTTGTTTGGTTGTAAGGATGGACTATTGCTCTAACGATAGACTATGAGCCAGAGTTACGACGCCGAGGCGTAGTTGCTGACGCGTGTTGTGGATACAACATGCTTAGATCATTGGGCGGGGAGGACGACTAGTAGGCGTATGGGACACCCACTTCCATTTATGCAGATTCCACACTCGATGGAGTGATATGGACGTTAAATACTATGCAGATTCTACGTTCTTCGTAGCGATATGGATGTTATATACTATACAGATTCCCCATTCTTTGGAGCGGTAGGACGTTATTATATTGCAGTGCACCCTTGTATTGGGGCATATGTGGCATATACTAGCCAGTTGTCACGATTGGTGAATTACGTCAGCATATGTCTAGCCTACACTTTCCTATACACTCAAGTTGTCCTCAAGTTGCATTTTACTTAGATGGTTAGGTAACCCTGGAGTTTTTACAGTATTTACTTTATGGCATGCTTTTATGTATCTTGTTATGTCCCTCTGAGGACCTGGTCCCTTTCCAGGTGTATTGTTCATGAGTATTTGCAGGAGCGCAGATCCAAACTGTCTACGTATATTGCGAGAGGTCTTCTCTTCGAGTCTCGTGATTGGTAGTAGGTTGTACTTATTTTGTATTATCTTGTTTAATTCTATATTCTAGTTCGGCAGTGGATTTATTTCCATCCGACTGTCATCTTTAGATACTTTTCATGGAGATCTAGTTTCATAGCTACTGGTCATTTATTTATATTAATTCTATGGATGAGATCTAGATTATACTTTCTGACTTATGATAGATTTATTCCACTTATGGATTTGATATTCATACAACAACGTACGTATGGGTTTTGGTTTCCATATATTGGAGTTACCATATCCATGCGGCTGGCATACCTACGTGTCTTAGTCCTACGTATTTTGGGACTGGGCATGACATATTTTTGTGGTGGCCCATGTAGGTCAAGAGCATATTGTCTCGATTATGTTACTGTACCGAGCAAGCCTGCAAATAGGATTAGAGTATAGGATCTCATCCACAATTAACTATGACTCATCTTCCTTCCAGTCTGTTTTATCGATATAAATGTATCCTGCTTGATTCATGTGCTTCCCCAATAGTTCCTGGAGTATAGTCTCTGCTAGAATATAGGAATCCCTATTGATAGGATGATAAGTAGGGTAACCATCCTATTAAGAGTACAACTAGGATACTGACACATCATTAAGCTTAGAATATTCAGTAAACCCTAGCATCCCCTAATCTATAGACTGGTTTACCATTATCCCTTGATATAATTATTGAGAGTAGTATGGTACTAGGATTAGTTAGAAAGTTGACCATAC
Organism: Iris macrosiphon; assembly: GCA_036927795.1. Taxonomy (NCBI): domain Eukaryota; kingdom Viridiplantae; phylum Streptophyta; class Magnoliopsida; order Asparagales; family Iridaceae; genus Iris; species Iris macrosiphon. Next base: position 107,712,059 of record JAYESA010000007.1, on the reverse strand, counting down.
TGTTTACCCTAGCATTGAGGAACCAATAAAAATCCAAGGTAGAATGTTAGGACCAACCCTAACTTTTATAGTGAGATAGTATTATAGAACTATACCCTTAGATTCTTGTCTGGATATTAGCAGACAGCACCTAAGAAAACCTAGAGGAATGAAAATAGTATTTCCTCGATCGTACCTTGAACACAGAGATTAGCATATTACCTCCTCTTAAGAAACCATAACATCATCTAGAGTCCCTCTATTTTAATTTCATATCTTGTTCCTCCAAAACCTTAGCATTCACTAATTGCGCGACGACTAAATTATGATTCTTCTTTTCTTCATCTTTTAACTCGTGCCACATAACTCTTATAATTGAAGGCCAAGTGATCTTATTCTATGTTAGGATATATAGTTTGCTAGGGTTATAGTTTGGTAATTTGAACTTTGAATTATGTGCTTGGTAGTTAGAGTTTGATAGTTTGAGTTATTCCTTTAGATTGTGATCTGATTATTCTTAGTTTTAAATCGCGTAATTTGTATCCGTAACTCGATACGAGTTATATTTCCCTTTTTCTCTTAAAGGTCATTAACTCTTCCATTCTTACTATTAAAACTTGTATTCTATGAACACTATGATTAATATTTAAGATGACCATTACCTATATGATACAATAGGAGACCCAAATAAGTACTAAGATCCGTTCTTTGTATAGCCCAATAAGAATTTATACTTTATTTATATGAACTTTATTAAATTGTAGGATCCCCTTAAGACTGTTACAGTATTAGTTTATTATTTTAAGTTGGGTAGTATGCCTCACAACATAGTATCACATAGCCCTATTGACCCATTGATGAAGTATAATAGGATGACACAACTTTAGACTTGCATAAGAAGATAGTGTTTATTCAGACTGTAGAAATTAAAGGTCCATACCCATATTTGGTCGACTAGCGACTTAGATAAGGAGTAGTATGACAACTATAGAGATGGTAGAGTCTTAATTTTATATATTATTGGTTTTGTGAACTTGAATTATTTTTGTACCTCCTTTCATCATAATCTAGCGTACTTATATTTTTGTGCTACCTCGAATTATGCTGCTGTTACAGCCTAGTTTTGCAAGCTCATTCTTTTATCAAGCTTGTTCATGACATATGTATTATTGGACGCGTACACTAATATATTTCAGAATCAGTGTACTACGGTCGGATAAACCATAGTGCGCTTGGTTCTCCCTTCGCATAACTACTTTACGTGGATTGAGATAGATAGTGATTAGTAGACAAATGTACTTGCCCTCTAGATATGACTGAGCATATCGTATCCGTTACATAACTGTACTGATATGAGCATGTGAATAGGAATTACCAAACTAGGATTTCAATCCACAACTGCCTTGACAATTTCTATTTGAATTCTTTAAACGCCTTGATCCCCATACTTCTAATCTATTACCTCCCCCTTGAACTCATCATTATTGTTTTCCGTCTTCCCTTATTTCGGAAAGACGAAACCTCGTGCCTAGCATAAGTTGATACACAGATAGTATTAGATATACCCTATAGGCCAATTACATTATTTGATGATTATTTTGTAACCAAGGGCATATCACATGTAATATATTTGGTGTTAAAATTTTTAAGGATTGAGTAACATGATTAAGTAAAAATTGAGGAATGAGAATTTTAAATGTAAGAGCCTTATATGATAGATGGGAAAATTCTAAGTTGGGTAGCAGTTGCATTATCAGCTTGAGAGAAATTTCTTTAGATTGTGATCTAGCAAAAATTTGATTTAAAGATTCAAGTCATTTTAAATTTTAGAATTTTGGAAGAATGAGTAAGATGATGAGGATCAATGAATAAAAAAAACTGGGATATATCAACCCAAATATCGATACGTGAGCATATGATTTAAATTTAGAGTATTGGAGGTCGAATCATCGATTTAAATCTAGAGGAAAATAAAATAGAATACTTAACATGTACATGGACGGATTAAATTTCAAATTTGAGGATTAAATTAAAAGAATTTTTGATTGCAGGATTACCTATTTGAACCATTGAGGATATAAATTGAATTTAAAATTTGAAGAGTACAAAAGTTTATAAGTTGAAAAATAGGAGGAAAATTCGATTAGAATCATTTCTAAAAGAGATTTTGTCCGTTGGGGATCGCGATATAAAATTTGATATGCGAAGATGTTATACGGAATGAAATTAAATTTGGATGTTGATGAGGAAGTACGATAGGTTGAAATTTGATTTAAACAGTGACCATCCTAATTTTAAAGTGATTACGATGGATTGATTAAAATTTTAATTATCGCAAAGATATTGCTATTAACTTGCCTTATGTATGTGAAGGAATAACAGACTATGCCTTATTTTAAATTTTGAGGACAAAATTATTTTTAAGTTGGGTAGATTGTAAACCCCCTCACCCAAAATTAGGCCTACTTAGCCTAGATAGTGAAACTAGGGCTAGTTTGAACCCAATTAGAATTAGAACCCGACATTATTTAATTATGCCATATTTTATATCACGTAGTGCACCTTAACGTTACTTCAATAATTGAGGCACCTCACTAGGCATTGCCTTTCTACAAATTTTACAACCTTGTCCTAGACGTGCCCGCCTACTATTCTGATCTTTATGTAACTTATAATATTACTTTCTTGTGCTATCTTTTAGTCGCACAATAAACGTCGCGGACGTCATTATTATAATTCTAAATAAATATAACTCTGTACCCATGTGCGCTCAAACCGAAATTGGAAACACAATCTTGACCATTTTATATAACCCAAATTTTATTAATATTCTACACTGTATCCTCTACGTCCCTGACACTTGTGTCCCACCAAATTTTATTCCCAGGTACTTCTAATTAATTCCAGAACATCATACGCATTCAATTTAATAAATTAAATCAATTTTCGTCCTTGTGCAAATTTTCTAATTTTTGGGGAATACAAAAATGCATTAAGGTGTCCCCACCATTGGACAATACGTGAAGAAACCCAATTTTTCCTTTACATAGATTTTTTTCTAATTTTTCGGAATGTGCAACACACGAACATCGCCCCCTCAAATAAACCTATCCTTGCGGTTTAAATCCTAACCCTCCAAACACCCCCATGTCAAGCCCGAGGCCCAACCCAAGAGGATGTTGACCAAAATCAAATTTTCTAGGTCAACCTCATGCCAACCCTATTTTCCATACATTATTTAACCACTTTCCCCTTTTCTATTTTTTTTCCCAAAAAAAGAACCTAGAACTGAATTCTAGCCGACCCCCTTTACCATTACTAGTCCTCTTCTTCCCGAAGCCAGAGGCTCCGCCGAACGGAGTTGAACCCCCGCCGGGCCTGGCCGACTACTCCGCTGGAACCTCCTCTCTCTTCGCTCTTCCATCACCCACCAGCACCGGTGGACGACCACCAGCACGACCGCCATTAACGTTATCATCATCCTCCTATCTGCTGCCATTGTTGCCGGAACCCGACTGTCCTCCACCCGTCGACCGGAGCAGACTGCCGGGGACTGTCAGCACCGACCCATACACGACTGGGCCGACCTCCCACCTCCGCCGATAACTACTCATCCCGTGAGCAGTGCAACCCACCACCACCTCACCACGGCCATGAGACGCTGCACCCGTCGGCCTTCGACCGACTGAACGTCCCCTCCTCTCCCTCCGTTCACCTGAGTCGACATCCAGCCTCCCCGCTCTGTCTACCACCACCACCACCACTACGACAACCCGCTAGATCCTGTCACCTCCACCACCTTCCCCCGACTTCACCGCCGGCAGCACCCACATCACCAATACCCCAGCACGATCACCACCCATCACCACCACTTCTCCACGAACTCCTCCCCATCTTGCCGGACCTTCCGGCTCCGTCCTCCTCCATACACGAACCACCACCCTGAACTCCTCCTCCTCTTCTACCTCCCTGTCTTCCCCTCGACTCGTCGGAGAAGTTCCCCCTGGCCGGACTCTGGCAGGAACCCTCCAGTCAGTCGTCAACATCATCTACGACCATCATCACCACCTCTATTACCTTCACCTTCATCATTGCCATTTCGTCATTGTTATCACCTTAACCACCCTCGTCATCCTTGTCATCACCATCATCCATGTCGTCATCCGCGTTATCATCATCCTAGTTGTCATCATCATCGTTCTTGGCATAATCATCACCATCGTCGTCGACATCGTCACCATTTCTATCGTCATGATCGTCAACATTACCCTCATCCCTATCATCCCCATCCATGTAATCATCCTCATCTCATTATCCTCGTCATCGTTGTGTCATGTCATCACCACCATCATCGTAGCCAGCCGTCATCATCAACCTATCATCATTATCATTGTCCTCGTCATTACCCTCGTCCCAGTCATCATCCACATCACCACCATTATCATCATTTCTGTCGTTATTACTATAATTGTCACCTTAACCATAACCTAATTGTCATATCATTATTACCCTTATCCTCGTATTCATTAGGAACCCGTTACTCTTGCCAGACAACCCGCAGCAGTCACCCCCGATTTCCGTACCTGCGCATGCTGACCACGAGGATTTATTGGATTGGTTCTATGCGGCTTCTGGAGCAAGCTATTGGAACTTTACAGCTTCCTTGCCAGGCAAGTAAACCTTGCCCTTGTTGTACTATTTAAATTCCAGTTATTATTTAGCTGCCTGTTTATTGTTTTAGCTATTATAACTGTGCGCGTTCGAGAGAGACTCGGGTGCAGTCAACGAAGGCGTTAACGTTAGGATTTCTGTCTGACCTAGTGTCTAGTAGACCCACCTAAAGTTGTGAAGTTATTGGTATGACTCTCCAGGCCTTGACACATTTCTTACATGTATTATGAGTCTCATGTAGGGCACGGACTTGCGTATGTAGTTGGCCACCTGTACGTTTAGGCGGCAACGGATAGGGAATAACTGCTATTAGCAATGCATATTAGAAGACTTAGCAGTTATTAGTAGTCGGAGCATAGACTGTCGTGATACGATAGCCCGATCCTTGTCCTTGTTTGGTTATAAGGATGGACTATTGCTCTAACAATAGACTATGAGCCAGAGTTATGACGCTGAGGCATAGTAGCTGACGCGTGTTGTGGATACAGCATGCTTAGATCATTGGGCGGGGAGGACGACTAGTAGGCGTATGGGACACCCACTTCCTTTTATGCAGATTCCACAATCGACGGAGTGATATGGACATTATATACTATGCAGATTCTACGTTCTTTGGAGCGATATGGACGTTATATACTGTACAGATTCCCCGTTCATCAGAGCGGTAGGACGTTATTATATTGCAGTGCTGCAAACTCCCTCAACAAATGTATGATTTATTTAAATATTGGAACAACCACAACCCAATTCCCAAGTACCCAAATTAGGGTATTAGCCTACACCAAGCCTGCTACACCCACGACTCTTGTGTACCACCCCATATCTAGTTATATATGTCTTCAATGCATTTAGAAACACCATGTGCAACTGTTTTAATTCAATTAAATTAAAGGCCAATTCCACCTTAATCAGGACCTAACCAAGCCCACGTGTTCCCTTTCATGTGGACCAACCCCACTTCCATAAGTCGTGGCCGGCCCAAGCCTCAAGGCCAGCCCACAAACTTTCCCACATATAAATACACATATTCAACCATAAAACCCTAAGAAAAATACTATTCATTACTCTTCTCCAAACCCTAGCCGAACTCCACACCCGAGCCCCTCCTTCCCGACCAGACACCACCGCCTCCGACTACACAAACACCCTCACCACCATCGCAAGTCGCCACCCGACCGCCCCAACAGCCATCAGCACCGCCCCACATCCGCGGCAGACCAATCCCGACCGCCCCAACTGCCATCAGCACCACCCCACATCCGCTGCAAACCAACCCCGACCCCCGACGGCCTGACCTCCACCCATGCGCTGCTTCCCACGCCGACCAAACGGCCATAGCCGCTGCTGCGACCCCTGTCGTTTCTGTTGCTGCTGCTGCCGGAGTTGCCGTACGACGCCAGAGCCGCAGCGCCGAAGGCTGACGTCGACTGGACCGCACCCCCTCGACTACGATTGGTAAACACCCCCTCCTTCGTTGTATGTTTGGTAAATCGTGACAACCGCATCGTCGTGTCGGATGACGACACAACTAAGTCATAGTAAACCATGAGTATAAGTATAGATGTTTAATTAGATTAAATAGAGTTTATGGTTAATAATTATTTCGACCATATGACCTGTACAGAAAACTTGTATTCCACCTAAAAGTGTAGTCATAGACTTAGTATATTTATGCATGGAGAATAATGAAGTATAATCTAACAAGACGTAGTGTAGTTTCGTAAACCAAATTAGTAAATTATTTACGTGAGGTACACAGTGACAGAGGACAGGGCACGCTTGCATCCTAGCTACGTGCACATGCGACCCTGTAGTCAATCCACCATGAACTTGCATCAATACCTAAGTGTAATGTCGTAGTCGTGTATGTATTGATTAAATGTCTGATGCTGGATTGCTATATTATATTATGTTTAGGATCATTGGATCAGCCATGAGACACTGCAGGAATCGGCTTTTGGCATTCACAGCTTGAGGACTCAGGCAAGATACCTTAACATATTTACTGTTTAAATTAATGTTGTATATATTGTATGATATATTGTTGTTCTATTTCATATGACTGTGTGCGTCCGATATTGATTCGGGTGCTATCGACGGATACGTCGATGATTTTGTATACTTGGCCTAGTCACTAGCAGACTCACCCCATGGGAGGATATGTTGATATCTTCCAGAACTTGACACTTTACATGTTTCACTGTGACATTTATATTGGGATGCGGGTCTGCGTATTCGACTAGTTATTGGTGCGTGTGACATGCATCACGGTTAGTACGTAATTCAGGTTTATATTTTATGTTAGTAGAGACTGGCACATAGATACGTGGTATGTACGTCGAGTATTCGATTTGTATATTTACATTGGGAGGGGAGGACCACTAGTAGGCGTATGGGATACACCCATTGGAGTCTGTAGTATCCGGAGGAGCCACGGAACCAATGACTCCCTTTATTCAGATTCCCCATTTTTTGGAGCGGTATAGACGTATATATACTTGCAGATTCCCAATTCTTCGGAGCTGTATGGACGTTATACTATTCAGATTCTCCGTTCCTCAGAGGGGTATGGACATATATATACTTGCAGATTCCCTATTCTTCGGAGCGGTATGGACGTTACGCCTACACCTACTCATACATACCAAAGTTGTCCTCATTTAATGTATTCAGTATGTATGTATATGGCATATTTTTATGTTTCTTGTTATGTCCCTCTGAGGACCTGGTACCTTTCTAGATTTGGACGAGGCACATTACCCCACCGTATACGGGCCAGGACAGGAGACAAGGTTCGCTACCGCAGAGGAGTTAGAGGTGCAGCCGTCAGAGTTTCCGTGATCAGTTGGTAAGCCTTCTGCCTTGGATTGGGAGCATCATTATCTAGTCAGCCGATGCCCTAGTCATTATATTTTATCTATCATTTCAGTACTTTATTTCGTTATAGTAGTAGGTTTGTCCCCACCTGACATTCTTGGTTGTACTATAATATTTTGAGACTGGCATTATCTTCCAGCAGTTTATTTAGTACTTCTTGCTGTTTAAATTGGTGGATGAGATTAGTTTACCAGTTGTTGACTGATATTGGATATGTTAGTATTTTAGGACAGCGTAGCACTCTTCATAAAGATCCATTAAATTGGGATATCCTTGGAGATGTGACAGATGGCTATTGCCACGTGGCCTAGTCCCGTATATTTTGGGACTGGGGCATGACATAGTTTTAGTGGTGGCCCATGCAGGTCTGAACTTATTCGCTTGTGGTATGGTAACATGTCCAGCGAGCCTACAATAGGATAGAAGTTACTAGGTCTCATCCACTCTGATTATGTTTTGAGCTTCCTTCGTGATACTTCTAAATATCTGTATCCTGTTTGTTTGATTCCGTCCTCTTTTGATGAAATCCTATCTCTTGCAGCAAGATGAATTTGTGCAGTGGACGAGAAGAACCCAGTGCCACGGTTCCAGACAATACCACCCAAAAAGAGGAGGTACCCCAAGGGCAACCCCCACTACAGACCCCGCTGATACATTGGCACGAGGCTTCCTAAGGCGATCCTACGCCACAGCACGAGGGATAGACTTCCCAGACGATACCCACGCAACATTATGAGGGCCAGACTTCAAGAGCTACACCGATGCCGCAGACTGAGAGGCTGACATCTGAGGAGACGCCTACTGCACAGCCAGAGATTCCTTTACCACCACCTCCACCTTATATACCCCAGATGCCACAGCTAGACGGACATCCACAGATGCTACAGTTCCTCCAGACTATGATGCAAGCACAGTGACATCAGACAGAGACGTTGAGGCAGAGTTTGATGGCAGTACTAGAGAGGACACATGTCCCAGCACCCGTACCAGCACCTCCACCAGCCCAGACAGGAGGTACTGTTAGATGGTTCCGACAGATGGGGCCAGATATCTTCTCAGGCAATGAGACTGCGGAACAGATCTTCGATTGGGTCGCCAATATGGAAATGCTACTAGAGGCTTCACAACTGCATCCAGACCTTTGGATGACCGCAGTGAGGGCCCAACTAAAAGGCAACACCCATCACTGCTGGGATTCCATTGAGCGCAGTATAGGCAAGAACCAGACCTGGGAACAGTTCTTAGAATACTTCAATGCGAAGTATTTTCAAGCTACAGTCAGAAATGCCCTGTACTCCCAGTTTCTATATCTAGAATAAGGGAATATGATTGTGGACGCATATGACATGGAGTTCAGCCGTCTTAGCAGATTTGGTGCTGTTCTGATACCCAATGATCTAGAAAAAGCTCAGAGATTCCATCACGGTCTCAATTTTGAGCTACATAGGTATACCACCACACAGGCGAGGATTTCTTACGAGGAGGTTCTTGCAGAAGCAAGGATCCAGAAGGCCATTGCCAGGGGAGCTAGACGTCCCAGCACGACCACGCCAATCAGAGGCCAGCCCAGAGCAGAAGGACCGATCCGTCATCCCGGAGTGCAGACACAGCAGAGGATAGCACCATACCAGCAAAATAAGCTTCCGTCTTGCAACTACTATGGTAAAAGAGGACATTACCAGAAGGACTGTCGAAAGAGACTAAGAATATGCATGATTTGTGGTGCGAGCCAGCACTATGCCCAGGACTGCCCACAATGCAGAGACATAGCACCGCAGACAGGACAAAGGCCAACAGCACCAGTTCCGAGGATACTACCCCCACCAGGAGGACAGTGTCCACCAGCCCCCGGAGGATTTCAGAGGGGACCACCCTTGGCCCCACAGCAGGCACAGTTCGAGCGAGCTCGACAACAGACCGGAGGACAGAGACAGGGACAAGCCTTTGCATTAGCAGCTACAGAGGAGGAAACAGAAGGAGAAGCAATCACAGGTACTATTTTAGTTGCCTTATTACCTGCGACTGCATTGTTTGATTCTGGAGCTACATTATCATTTATATCTAGTAGATTCGTAGGAATGCATAAAGTAGCTACCTCACCCTTACCTAAGAGTTGGATGATTCTTACCAGAGGAGGTATCATGCCGGTTACTAGCACTATTAGAACATGTTCGATAGTTGTATGTGGTAGAGAGATGAGAGCACGATTCTTGGTATTACCCATGCCGTACTATGATGTGGTGCTAGGCATGGACTGGTTGAGCCAGTATAATGCCGTACTGAACTGCCGAAAGGGTAGCGTCACTTTTAGACTACCAGATTAATCGGAGTTCGAGTACATGCGAGGGACCGTCGAGCAAGGAGTAGGACAGACAGTTGGAACTTGCATGGCTATGGAGACTGCACCCCCACCAATAATAGCAGAATTCGAGGATGTGTTTCTTGAAGAATTGTCAGGCTTACAGCCAGATAGAGACGTAGAGTTCACCATTGAGCTAGTACCCAGAGCATCACCGGTATCTTCTAATGTGTACCGATTGGCGAAGAAGGAGTTAGACGAGCTGAAGCTACAATTGGAGGAGTTGGAGAGAAAGGGATTTATCCGTCCTAGTGCATCACCCTGGGGAGCACCAGTATTATTTGTACCCAAGAAGGATGGAATAATACGTATGTGCATTGATTACAGAGCCCTTAATTCTTTGACTATCAAGAACAAGTACCCCCTACCACGGATTAACGATTTATTCGACCAGTTGACAGGAGAAGTAGTGTTCACCAAGATCGACTTGAGATCGGGTTATCATCAGGTGAAGGTGCAAAGAGAAGACATTCAAAAGACAGCATTCAGGACTCGTTATGGTCACTACGTGTTCTTAGTGATGCCTTCTGGATTAACGAATGTACCGGCTGTATTTATGAACTTGATGACAGGGTCTTCCACCAATACTTAGCCCAGTTTATGGTAGTCTTCATTGATGACATCTTAATGTATTCAAAGAGCCACGAGGTTTACGAAGAACACTTGAGACTAGTGTTAGAAACCCTGAGGAGAGAGAGGCTTTATGCTAAGCTGAGCAAGTGTGAGTTTCTTCTGGATCGTGTCACTTTCCTTGGACACGTCATCTCAGGAGATGGCATTTCAGTGGATCCGGCAAAAATTTCATCAGTAGAGACATGGCCAACCCCTACCAATGTCTCAGAGGTGAGAAGTTTCCTAGGACTTGCCGGATATTACCGGAGGTTTGTAGATAACTTTGCGAAGATTGCAGAGCCGATGACCCGCTTGAACCGCAAGGAGCAGGAGTTTAATTGGACAGAGGAGTGTCAAAAGGCATTCGATGAGCTAAAGAAGTGCCTGACTACAGAATCCATCTTGACCATATCTTCTGGACCCGGAGGATTCGTGATCTACATCGATGCATCTGGGAAAGGATTAGGATGCGTCTTAATGCAGCACAGAAAGGTTGTAGCTTATGCTTCTAGACAGTTGAGGATACATGAGAAGAACTATCCCACCCACGACTTGGAGCTTGCAGCAGTGATCTTTGCTTTAAAACTTTGGAGGCACTATTTATATGGAGAAAGAGTGGAGATATTTACTTATTATAAGAGCCTGAAATACGTCTACACCTAGAAGGACCTTAACCAGAGACAGAGACGTCGGCTCGAGGTGATGACAGACTTCGAGATTGAGCTACAGTACCATCCGGGAAAGGCCAACGTAGTAGCTGACGCGTTGAGCAGAAGACCTATGTCATTCTTCCTGACTACCCAATAATATCTGTTAAGGGATCTAGAGCAGATGGGTATAGAGGTCTTTATGCCCGGAGTAGACGGACAGTTGTCAAGTTTCCTGTTGCAATCGACATTGGTGGAGAGAATCAAGACTGCTTTGCCGACCGATGGCAGATTTCAGAGGCTCAGACAGAAGACAGAGGACAGAGGTTGGATTACAGACATGACTGCGTATACAAGAAGACGGAACCTTGAGATGTGGTGATCGTCTCTATATTCCAAATGGAGAACTTTGGCAGGAGTTGATGACAGAGGCACACAGTTTGACCTACTCTATTCATCCAGGAGGCACAAAGATGTACAAGGACTTGAGACAGTACTACTGGTGGCATGGAATGAAGAGAGAAATAGCACGCTTTGTGGCCAAGTGCCTGGTGTGTCAGCAAGTCAAGGCTGAGCATCAGATATTTGCAGGATTACTTTAACCGCTTCCGATATCGGAATAGAAATAGGAGCACATCACTATGGACTTTGTTACGGGCTTTCCGAGGAGTCCTAGTGGTCACAACGCAGTATGGGTAATCGTGGATAGACTCACTAAGTCCGCACACTTTTTACCTTTCAGAGTTGGGCAATCTACAGAGGTCTTAGCAGACATGTACATGAGAGATATTGTACGACTGCACGGAGTGCCAGTTAGTATCGTGTCTGATAGGGATACGAGGTTCACATCTTACTTTTGGTGGAGTATACAAGAGAGTCTCGGTACCCGCCTGAAGTTTAGTACTACGTATCACCCACAAACAGATGGCCAGTTGGAGTGAACCATTCAGACGTTGGAAGACATATTGAGAGCGTGCATGCTAGATTTCGGAGGATCATGGGAGGACCATTTGCATTTGGTCAAATTTTTCTACAACAACAGCTATCAAGCGAGCATCCAGATGGCTCCCTATGAAGCGTTGTATGAAAGGAAGTGTCGCTCCCTAGTATGCTGGAGTGATATAGCTGAGCAACAGATTCTCGGACCAGAGTTGGTTGTTAACAGTGGAGAAGGTAAAGAAGATCCAAGGACACCTACGAGTAGCACAAGATAGGCAGAAGCATTGGGCGAATGCGCATCGACGACCCTTAGAGTTTTAGGTTGGAGATCACGTATTTCTAAAGATCTCGCCTACTCGAGGGACTATCAAATTCGGAGGCTGAGGAAAGCTGAGTCCGAGGTACATCGGGCCTTTCGATATGTTAGAACGCGTCGGAGAGGTTGCTTATAGATTAGCTTTGCCACAGACTTTAGAAGGAGTCTATGATGTCTTCCATATATCTCAGCTGAGGAGGTACATACCAGATCCGAGTCATGTGCTTGATCATTCCGAAATCACAGTCGGGCCGAGCCTATCCTACTAAGAGGAGCCGGTGGAGATTCTAGACAGAAGTAAGAAGGTACTGCGAGGTCAGACTATTCCCCTAGTACGTGATGCATAGAGGCATCATGCACCAGGCGAGTCAACATGGGAACGCGAGGAGGATATTAGACAACGCTACCCTCATCTCTTCAAAGGACTAGGTACGTAGTAGCAATTTAAATTCAGTCTTTAGTTCTTATCATATGTATGTTTTAATTTCGAGCACGAAATGCTCTAAGGAGGGTAGATTGTAAATCCCCTCAACAAATGTATGATTTATTTAAATATTGGAACAACCACAACCCAATTCCCAAGTACCCAAATTAGGGTATTAGCCTATACCAAGCCTGCTACACCCACGACTCTTGTGTACCATCCAAAATCTAGTTATATATGTCTTCAATGCATTAGGAAATATCATGTGCAATTGTTTTAATTTAATTAAATTAAAGGCCAATTCTACCTCAATCAGTACCTAACCCAGTCTACGTGTTCCCTTTCATGTGGACCAGTCCCACTTTCATGAGTCCTGGCCGGCCTAAGCCTTAAGGCTAGCCCACAAACTTTTTCACATATAAATACACATATCCAACCCTAAAACCCTAAGAAAAATACTATTCATTACTCGTACGTTAGCACCATCACCTGGCGTTCACATTCATGATTTAGTACCGCAGAAGGTGACAGTTTTGACAGTGACAACACCTATGGGGTGTACTTACTATAACAAGGGAGGTCACACTAGAGATGTTTGTGTCACGACCCGCACCCAAAATAAGGGTACTAGTAGTAAAAAATGCCCAACCTAGGTTGCATCATCGATGGTAGAACGCTGTCTAGATCAATATAACTATCTACACATCTCAGACAATATATAACGGGGTACCTGTCATGCTACCTCAACTCCAAAAGGAGGAACGATATGGTATATGGTAATGGTAGACGATACTCAATCACAATATAACACTAAAAGAGGATGAAAGCATAATATGGAATAAAAGAGAGAAAAATAAGAGTCACAGTACATCCATAAATCTAAATCCATAAGTCTAGACATAGCCACTCCCAAAAATAATATATACATGCCATGAGTCTAGAATCAGAATAATACAATATCCAAAAATATGAAACTAGGCCTCATCGGTTACTGGCACTAGGTTCTCCTGTTCTAGGGAGAATTATCTAATGGCTCACCATCCTGTGGCCAATAATAAGTGGGCACTGCTCCACAAGCAATTCATTTAAAAAATATATCCAATAAAGATTGGAGCAAAGTACATACCTCTAAAAGCAGTTCCAAATATATAACCAACTACTACTCCCCCGTCCTCAACCAATACTCATGGATCCAATCACGACACGTTACGAACACGAATATAAGTAAACTGAACACAAGCAGTATATGAACACGAAGTACACGATAATCATTACCCAATACACACGATAAAATATATGTAAAGGAGTACCCGTTGAACACGGTATAGAATAACATCCCATGATAGGATCCATTTAGTACCAGTTTGTGTAGCCACTGTGTCAGAATCATGTAAACAATTCTAGAACAAGTGATATATACACTATCATGAAATAAAAACTAACAGAGAGATGTACTCGCCTTGGTCCAGAGCAATTAATATCTCTCGATGCCCAAATTGGTATCACAAAATCCTATTTAGGAAATATCAAGTTAAATACGGCAATGAAAGATATTAAGTTAAAGGATGCACTAAAATGCATTTCTAGGCCAATACTAGGTCATTCTAGCTATACTAGGCCAAACTAAATTCACACTAAGGTTTTAGGTCCATTACTAGCAAATTAGCTTATAAGGTTTACTAACTAACTAGTACTAATAATAACAATACAATAAATGCAATCATATACTCTATATATTAGTATATAATATCTAACACTTATGTAGTACTTAACCAACTTATACTTAGTATGTACTAACTAATCCTATTTAACCCAGGTTACTAATACTAATATATTAATATATACTATATACCTTAATAGATAGTAGCTAACTATTATTTTACTACTAACATATATACTAGTCTGATATCCTATATTACCAATAAACGAACCATTTAACTAACAACAACCTACCCTTCTAATATCCCATACTCCATCTAATCTAATGTATCAGTTCAAACTGATACACAATATACCTTGACACTACTAACTATACCTGAAACTCTAACAGATACTAACTAGACGTGAACTAACATATCACCATAATCTGATAGACTAACTGGTATCTAACACTAATTCTCCAAACCTTAACTAACTGAAAACCCCACTCCCTTAACTAACCAATCTAACATACTGCTTACTGCTCTCTGAACTCAAGACATTTGCACCTAGGTAAACACTAACATATACACTCCCAAGTAACGAAGCTTTAGATACAACTGATACTTGTGTATCAGTTGTAGAGTTTCCCCAATTGACTAATACTCAAGTATCCTCTATCTCTAGGTAAGTACCCTCCTCCATCTAACTCAGATTACCCTGGTATCGGATAACACCCATCTAACACTTACTTAACTAAGTGATCTAACCCGATCCTTACTTCAATTATTGCTGCTCTTACTAATGTTGTTGTTGTAATAGGTTCTATTGCCCAAGCAACAAACTTCCCTTCCCCATATGTTGTTGTTGCTCCCATTTCTACTGCTACTACTTATTATTCCTATGGTGGTGAACAACCCATTGCAACCCGACAATCTAATACCTGACTGCAGCAGTAGTTGCTGTTACCTCTCTGGTTCTCTCCTAATCAATACTAACTTGAACTAAACCACCCGCAATCACTACAACCATAATTCACATTATCACACTAAAACCTCACTAGCCACATACATAAAATACACACCACACAACACAAATAATATACCCAATACAGCAACTAATGACAATAGGTATTCCCCCTTAGTTCACAGTCACCAAAGCAAACAATAATATACTCACTGCACACTCAGTCTCTCCACACTTGATTACACCAAGTAAAAATGAATAAGTATAAAGTATAGCTATATATACACTATCATATGCATAAATCAACACTTATTAACACATACTATATATATAGATTACATGATAGGCATTAAGACAAACACCTAGAAAGCATATACTTAGACAATTTATGATACTCATTCAATTAGAAGCTAAAACCCAATTCTTCACAATTAATCATTCCTACATGCATACTACACATAATAATAGCTATTAGAACTAATTACAACATGCATTGAAGAGAAATCATGCAAAACACCCAAAATTGAGCCCCGTATCACACCGTATCTCAAAATACCATAATACGGTCTACACGTATCTATTTATGGACACGTATCTAGCATTCCAACCCAAATCTAAGTCCAAATAGACTAAATTAGTGTCATGACACACACTTGATGTGTCAATCTTAAAATTTATCCAAAATATACACAAATTACCACATAGAATTCACAATACACAACTAATTTGTCTAAAACTTCTTCCTATAGGTAGCCCTATGCCATTGAGGTATTCCTAAGAGTCAAATAAATGATTTAGAAGCTATGAAGGAGATAAATTTAGAATTTATCAATTGGGAGATGAATTCCTAATAAAAATACAATTGGACACGATCCGGACACGATCTCTCTACCAAAGCCCCTTTTCCTTGTGCTTCTTGCTACTCCAAGATCCAAAACTCCTTGAGAAATGAAAATAAAAGGGAATGATGGTGAATTGAAGGTCAATTGATGGAGGGATGGAGTTAATTAGGTATCTAGAGAATTGGGGATCTAAAATAAATACAAATAAGGAGGAGAGAGCGAGGAGAGGCTATATGAGTCATTTTCAATGTCTAATATGTCCCTACTAGTTAGTTATGGATAGGATTAGAGAAGGGCTAATTTGGAAAGGCTCTAATTAAATCAAATAAAGTCTAAACCTTCTAATTAATAGGAATGGGTCTATTGGGCTTGGTCCATGTTGGTCTCACAAGTTGTTATGACAAGTCTAATTGGTTTCACATGTGTCTAGTCTATATAGTGGGCCAACCCACTAACTATAAATAAATAATACCAGTCACAAATAAATATATAGTACACTATTAGTAAATAATTTATACAAAGCACCAAATAATTATATATTGCACTCTAATAAAATATAAATTCAAAAAAATAAAATAGCTAGGCCAAATTACTAAATTATCCCTATTCAAAAAAGTGTGGGTGATAATTCTATCCATCTTAGAAAAAAATTGTCCTCAAAATTTAAGAAAGAACTAACTACAAAAAGAAATCACAACAGGAAAGAAAGAATTATATCTCATGGCTCAAATATATAAGGATATTGCTCGCGCATCTTGGCTTATCACTTTAAAGTAGACTCCCCTGGAGAGTGTTGCTTCCACGCGATGTGTACCAAAAATATTGTCTGGTTTCGTAGCACATTCTTCCTACGATCCTGAATCTCCACCGACTGCTTTGGGTAGCTGAGAGTCGGACCCACCTCGATCTCCGAGTGATCTAATACATGGCTAGGATCTGCCACGTATCGTCTCAGCTGTGACATATGGAATACGTTGTGCACTCCCTCTAGTGAATGCGGCAAGTCTAGTCTGTAGGCCACTACACCGACCCTCTCGAGAATATTGAAGGGTCCGATGTACCGTGGACTAAGTTTTCTGCCTCCACCAAAGAGAATCGTGCCCCATGTCAGAGAAATCTGTAAGAAGACCAGATTGCCGACCTACCATAAAACACAGCCTTAGCACTCTATCTAAAATAAGGCAAACACAAGCATTAGAAAATAAAACATATACCTCAAACTCCAAAGGTCTCTGGTGGCTATCGGCTCAATGTCACTGTCTGTCCTGCGCCACCCGAAGTCTATCCCTGGTAAGCTTCACCTTCTCAGCTGCATCCATGACCATCTTCGATCCCAATAAGGCTCTCTCACCAACATCATCCCAAGATAATAGAGTACGGTATCTCCATCTATACAATGCCTCAAATGGTGACATCTCTATACTGGCCTGGTAGTTGTTGTTGTAATCAAACTCTACCAAGTGAATGTGATCCTCCCAAGATGCTCCAAAATCTAAAATACTGGTATGTAATATATCCTCGAGAGTCTTGATAGTCCTCTCCGACTGTCCGTCTGTCTGAGGGTGATATGCGGTACTAAACTTGAGTTGGGTACCCAAGCTAGTCTACAAACTCCTTCATAAGTTGGATGTAAAATGACTATCCTGATCCGAGACTATGCTTACAGGAACTCCATACAATATAACTATTTATCGCACATACATCTCCGTAAGCTTCTTCGTACACGTACCCACTTTGAATGGTAAGAAGTGGGATGATTTGGTCAACCTGTCTACGATAACCCAAATCGTATCTTTTCCTCCTGGAGATCGCAAAAGCCCTTATAAGAAGTCCATCGTCACTTGCTCCCATTTCCACTCTGGAATGGGTAAGGGCTGAAACAATTCCTTTGGCCTCTGTCTCTTCGCGTTTACCTGCTGACATACCAAGCATCTGGATATGAAGCTCGCTACCTCCTGCTTTATACCAGACCACCAAATATGCTCTCTCATGTCTCTATACATCTTGTTGGCACCTGGATGCATAGAGTAATAAGATCGATGCACCTTCTGAAGAACCTCCTCACACAATGCTCCACTCGGTACACACAATCTGGTACCATATCACAATAACCCATCCTCTACAATACTGAAGTCCTCTACTAATCCCATCCGGATATGTGCTCTGATGCTCCTCAAAGACTTATCCTCGAACTATGTAGCTTTGATCTGGTCCATCAACTCTGACTGTACCTGAAGTCCCCATATTTGTGCCATAACTCCATGAACTAACACCTTAATACCCAAACTTTTAAGCTTGGCCAATAAATATCTGTCCCTCGTCAAGTACATAGCTACTGGATACCTACTCAAGGCATCAATGACTACGTTGGCCTTTCCTGGATGGTACTGCAAAGAAATATTGAAGTCCTCCATCAAGTCCAACCATAGCCGCTTCCTCATGTTTAGCTCTTTCTGTGTAAATACATCCTTCAACCTCTTGTGGTCCGTAAAGATCTCCACACGCTCTCCGTACAAGTAGTGTTTCCACAGCTTTAGAGCAAAAATGATTGCTGCCAACTCCAAGTCATGGTTAGGGTAATTCTTCCCATGCGGACATAATTTCCAGGAAGCATAGAAAATCACCTTCCCGTTCTACTGCAACACACATCCCAAACCCTTATTCGACGCATCACTGTATATGAAAAATCCTTCTGTCCCCGATGGCAACATCAATACTGGAGCTATAGTCAACCTCTTCTTCATCTCCTCAAATACGGCCAGACACTCCTCTGTCTAGACGAACTACATGTCCTTCATGGTCAACCTAGTCATCAGCTCCGTAATCCTGGAAAAGTCCTGAACAAATATCCGATAATAGTCTACCAATCCATGAAAGCTCCTAATCACTGCCACTGAACTCGGGGTAGACCATGACTTAACTGCTAATATCTTCTTCGGGTCTACCGAGATTCTATCTCCTGTAATCACATGTCCGAGGAATTCAACCTTATCAAAGAAGAACTCACACTTCAAAAGCTTGCCAAACAGCTTATCCTTCCTGAGAGTCTCTAGAACTATCCTCAGGTGCTTCTTATGCTCCTCCGAGGTCTTCGAATGTATCAATACATCATCAATGAAGACCATAACAAACTGATCCAGGTACTGATGAAACAACTTATTCATCAGGTTCATGAATACCGTTGGGGCATTGGTCAACCCAAACGGTATCACCAAGAACTCAAACTGCCCATACCGAGTCATGAAAGCTATCTTTGGAATGTCTTCCTTCTTCACTTTCACCTGGTGGTACCCCGACCTCAAGTCTATCTCCGAGAATACCTTCACTATATTTAACTGATCAACCAAATTGTCAATCCACGCAATAGATATTTATTCTTGATAGTGAGGTTGTTTAGATCCCTGTAGTCGATACACATATGTATCGACCCATCCTTCTTTAGTACAAATAATATCGGAGCACCCCATGGTGATGAACGGGAGCGGATAAAACCCTTGTCCTGTAACTCATCCACCTGCTTCTTCAACTCTGCCAGTTCGCTGTTGTTCACCCTATAGACGTATTGTGATATTGGCTCAGTACCTGGCACCAAGTCTATAGAGAACTCCATATCTCGGTCTGGTGGCAACCCAGACAAATCCTCCGGAAAGAGGTCCATATATTCTACAATAAATAGATGTGGCAGTTCCTGCTCTTCCACCATAGCTCCACAGAATTCTCCCTCGCTCTACTCTGCTGGTCCTCTAACGAACTCAAACTCTGACTCTCCTGGCGTCTAAAATAAAACTCTACCTCCACCATAATCGATAGTAGCATGGTGCCTACTCAACCACTCGAGTACTATGTCGTAGCTCGGAGGTGGCATTTACGAGTAGACACGCGCTCAACTTTCAGCCTCCCAAATAAACTATCTGATCCTTACAAATATTACGGACCAGGACAATGCCACCCCTGGTCGTGATCTTGTAAGTTTTTGCCAACGGTTCTGTCTCAAGATGATGCTTCAAAGCAAAAGATATATATACGAAACTATGTGAAGCACCAAAATCAAATAAAGCATAAGCTGGAAAAGAATCAAGAAAGACTGAACCTGAAATGACATCACTAATTGGCTCCTCCTCATCCTTGACAGTCAAGGCAAAAACTCACCCCTGCTGCGCAGCTCTCTGCTGCTAATGGTGTTGTACGAACCTCTGCTGCTATGTCGACAAGGGAGGTCCACTCTGCTGTCCTGTCACGACCCGTAACCGGAATTTGGGCATGAGTCGTGGGTACGTCCAGCCTACGCCGCAGCATCGGCGATAGAACGCTGTCTAGGTCTCAACATATAATATATATCCTGTCAATAGTCTCAACTCCGCACGGAGGACAATGATAATAATCCACAGTTCTATGATATACTCAATCACAAGCTATAAGAAATAATGGCACGATGGGAATAGAAAAGAGTTCTAATAAAAACAACCACAATAATCCAACTCAAATCCTGGGTCTAAATGACCTCACAAAGTCACAAAATAATAAATACAACTCAGTCTCAGTCTAAAACAATAAATGCAGAAAAATAATCTAAGAACAGCCATGTAAATTCTCCTCTAGGCTAGGCAACTCCTTTGGGTTTTCTGGAGTGAAATCTCCCTCTAATCCGGGGCCGTAATGAGTGGGGCAAAGATCCTCCAGGTCCTCTGAAAAATGTTATCCAGTCAGGATTGGAGAGAAGCACAAGCACTAACAGCAGTTTCATTAAATTGACAAAGACTATAAACAGTATAAAAAATACAAGATGGAAATAAATACTGGAAATGTAAAGTACTGGAGAAAATTAAAATAGGCAATAGAGCATCTAGCAATGAACAATAAATAGTGAATGCTAGACAATAAATAGTGAATACTGGAACAGGTGAATCTGAATAAAATAGACATCTAGCTAAGTGTTTGAAATATTAGTTCATTATGTGATCGGCTTGGGACTAGATTAGGCTGGTTATATATAATTAGCTATGATTCTTGAAGGTCAGGCTAACCATATGGTTAGCAATGATGCATGATAATGGTCAGGCTAATCATATATAACAGCTATGAAGCATGATGATGGTCAGGCCGCACCCGACGTGAGAAGTGGGGTGAGCTTTGATGCATGGCAAGTTTGGATATGATCACATAATCTACTAATAGTTCCCCATCCCCCAGCTAGCACGATGGATTCCAATCATGACTCCTCATGATAGGGATCTAGGATGCTAACCCGTGTATCCATAGTGTCGGAATCAAGTATGTAATACACTACAATTTATAGAAGTAATCAACAATGAAAACTGTCAGAGAATGTACTCGCCTGTGGTCCTGAGCAAAGGGTGAGAATCGATGTCCAAAGTGGAATCACAATAACCTAAATATGAAATTAAGAGTCAATGAGTGTGTCGGAGTCATAAACATGTATAAATTACTCTAGGTTGAATAATTGGGTCATTTCTAAGTCTCTTGGTCTCACTAGGCCAATTCAAAAGGTATAATTATACTAGGATTTAATAGCTAAAAGATATGTTGTATATATCAATTAATATATATATATAATTACCTAACACAAGTGTATACCTGTATTACATAGAGCCTTAACTGCTCACTAAAGTAATACCTACTGATACTAACCAATTACCTTAGTCATTAAATGGCTAGCTCCAATACCTTGAATCCTAACCTAAGTTACCTGTTTAAACAATTGAAACTGACTAATCTCACTGACTGACTCACAATAATTACTGAGAATTTCTTACACACACAATGTAGGCATAGGTACTCACACACACACACACACTGAATAATCTGCACACACTGCACTCACACAGATACCTGATACACATACACTAGAACTCAGTCTCACTTATTCTGAGACACTGAACTGATACTCTCTTAACCCCTAACACAGAACTACTGACAGTTACATACTCAGTCCTCACAAAATCTGATACACTCTACACACCCACATAGCTACACTGATCACATAAATTCCTGGGCACTTGGATACTGGTATACTACACCCACTGCTCACCCAAAGCCCAAATCTGTATAGTGTACACACACACTCTAATATGTATACTGATACATATGCACATGCACACACAGGATTTAGCTAGCTACTGATACTTTAGAACTATACTCAGGTATTCACAGAACCCAAAAACCACACTGCACTCTCATACACTCACTGACACAAAGACACACAGGTATGTGCTCCCTGAAACTCAGTCATTCACACACAAATTTTCTGCACCTACTGAAATCAGGATGTTGGTTTCTAGGATACACACATTACCAACCAACTGATTTTAATATGACTAAAGCTACCTCTCCCCAACATACTGACACAGGTAGACACATGTACTTAGCTAGGTTCACACCTACACACAGGTTCTGAAATCTGAAAGGAACTAGGATACACACATACATGTTGATTCCTAGACACACTGATACACAGTGGTCCACAGTTAAATACACAAGCACTCATCTCATACTGCTCACACACAGGTATCCTCACACTGAACTCATGGACACAGTTTGGTTTTAGATGAACTGATACTGTACTCACTCACTCACAGTTTCACCTCCCCCTGCACTACCTAGAACTAAACACATTGAAACCATACAATGGCACTCAAGCAACTGATACTCTACACTCCAACACCAACTCACTGATACTCGCAGATATTGACACTGGCACACAGTCTCACTACTGTAGTGACAAAATACTTCTTCCTGGTCTCACTCCCCTCTTCAAGTCACTCAACAGATCTATATACATATGTATAAGTATATATATATATATCCATCATACATCATACATCAAATTAGATAATAATAGAGTAGGATTAGATATGCAACCTCTGTGAGGCATTTCATCGAACACATAAAATACAGAAAATGAATTTACCTAGAAACACAAGAATCCTCAAACAAAACCTTAAGAATCGAAATCTAACTTACATGTTGGAGGATGAAATAGGTCTACATGCAACCACCTAGGGTTAGGGTTCACGAAAAATTTGGGAAACCAATGTTGGGACACCTAAAACCCAAATTCTAAACCCTAAATCGAAACTACACAGTAGGGGGTTTCCTAAGGGCAGTTTACATTAGAAACAGAAATTAAATGAATAAAAAATAGGGTTTACCTGCAGGGAGATGGCTTCTTCAATGGAGATTCGTCTTCTCCAAGGCTTCTTGACCCAAGCTTCTTGTTCTCCTTGCTTTGAAAGAGGAAAAATAGAATCCCTAGGGTTTGCTACTGAGTTTTGCGGTGAGGGAATGGTTTTCAAAAGGAGGCTAGGGTTTCTTCTTTCTACATGAAGAATGGTGGCTCCCTTTTATATTAAAACTAGTTTAGGGTTTCCAATGCATAGTTTAGGTTAAACCCCCAGGTTAGGTCATGTAGAACCCAAATTACTAAGGTTTAGTCAGCCTAGGGTTTGAGGTTTCACCCTAAAATTTGAATCCTAGGGTTTCCCTAGAATTAGGTTTCAATTTAGGGTTTCACTAAAGCTAGGTCATGACTTAGGGTTTCACTCTAGGGTTAGTCCTAATGGAAGATTCTAGGGTTTGACCTAAACCAAATATCACTAATAACATATAAATAGTTTTAAAACTCAGCAGATAAATTAAACACATAATTATTCCAATTAGTGAAATTACCTAAATGCCCTTATCTGAAAATGTGGTGGTGACAAGTCTACCCTCCTAAAAGAAATTTTGTCCTCAAAATTTGGACTGAACAGAACAAGAATAAAATCAGAAAAGGAAATATACCTCAAGTCTAGAAGAGATACGGGTATTGCTCGCACATTTCGTCCTCTCTCTCCCAGGTCAACTCCCCTGGAGAGTGATGTCTCCATGCAACACGAACCAAAGGAATAGTTTGGTTTCGCAACACCTTCTCTCTGCGGTCCAAGATCTCTACGGGCTGCTCGGGGTAGCTGAGCGTCGGACCAACCTCAATCTCCGAGTGATCAAGTACGTGACTAGGGTCTGCCACGTACCGTCTCAGCTGTGACACGTGGAACACAACATGCACTCCCTCTAATAAAGGCGGCAAGTCCAGTCTATACGCCACTGCACCTACCCTCGCAAGAATGCCAAAGGGTCCGATGTAGCGTGGGCTAAGCTTCCCGTCTCGACCAAAATGAATCGTGCCATGCGTCGGAGAAATCCGTAGGAAAACTAGATCGCCAACCTAAAACAAAACAGTCTCAACACGCAGTCTAAACAAACAACACAAACCAAAAATAACAATCTATACCTGAAACTCAAGGGGTCTACGGTGGCTGTCGGCCCAATGCCGCTGTCTGTCCTGCGCCACTCGCAGTCTGTCTCTGATGAGTTTCACCTTTTCTGCTGCATCCACGACCATTTCTGGTCCTAGCAAGGCTCTCTCTCCAACGTCGTCCCAAGATAACGGTGTACGATACCTTCTTCCATAAAGAGCCTCAAATGGTGACATCTCGATGCTGGCCTGGTAGCTGTTGTTGTAAGCGAACTCTACCAGGTGCAGATGATCCTCCCAAGAACCTCCGAGATCTAGAACACAAGTACGTAGCATATCCTCGAGAGTCTGAATAGTCCGTTCAGACTGCCCGTCTGTCTGGGGGTGATATGCGGTACTGAACTTGAGCTGAGTGCCCAAGCTAGTCTGCAGACTCCTCCAGAAGTGGGAAGTGAAACGGCTATCCCGATCCGAGACGATACTTACAGGAACTCCATGAAGTCTAACGATCTGACGCACGTACATCTCTGCTAGCCTCTCTGTCGACGTGCCCACCTTGAAAGGTAAGAAATGGGCTGATTTGGTCAACCTGTCCATGATGACCCAAATCGCGTCCTTCCCTCCTGGAGAACGTGGAAGCCCTGAAACGAAATCCATGGTCACGTGCTCCCATTTTCACTCTGGGATCGGTAAAGGTTGAAGCAAACCACCTGGCCTCTGCCGGTCTGCCTTTACCTGCTGGCACACTAGACACCGGGATAAGAAGCGTGCTACTTCGCGCTTCATTCCATACCACCATACGTGCTCCCTCAAGTCTCGATACATCTTGTTGGCACCGGGATGCATCAAGTACTGAGAGCGGTGTGCCTCTTGCAAAACCTCCTCGCGCAACTCCCAGCTCGGCACACACATCCTCGTGCCGTGCCGTAAGGAACCATCCTCTGCGATAGTAAAGTCGTCCGACAATCCTATCTGAACCTGTGCTCTGATACTCCTCAGAGCCTCATCCTCGTACTGCGCAGCTCTGATCCTGTCCATCAGCTCGGACTATATCTGCAATCCCCACATCTGAATCTCAATACCGGGAACTAACACCTCAATCTCCAAGCTTTCCAAATCAGCCAACAAATGTCTATCTGTCGTCAAGTACATAGCCATCGGATACCTGCTCAAGGCATCGGCGACTACGTTGGCCTTCCCTAGATGGTACTGCAATGAGATGTCAAAGTCCTTCATCAACTCTAACCACCTCCTCTGCCTCATGTTCAACTCCTTCTATGTGAATACGTACTTCAAGCTCTTGTGGTCTGGGAAGATCTCCACACGCTCTCCATACAGGTAATGTTTTCACAGCTTTAGAGCGAAGATAACCGCTGCCAATTCCAAATCGTGGGTGGGGTAGTTCTTTTCATGAGGGCGTAACTGCCTGGAAGCATAGGAAATTACCTTCCCGTGCTGCTGGAGAACATATCCCAGACCCTTTCCTGAAGTATCACTGTAGATGGTGAAACCACCCGTCCCTGCTAGCAACGTCAAAACTGGAGCTGTTGTCAACCTCTTCTTCAGCTCATCAAATGCAGCCTGGCACTCCTCCGTCCAGACAAAATCTACATCCTTCCTAGTCAATCTGGTCATTGGCGCTGCAATCCTGGAGAAGTCTTGTACAAACCTCCTGTAGTATCCTGCTAGCCCAAGAAAACTCCTGATCTCAGCTACCGAACTGGGGGTAGCCCACGACTCCACTGCCTCGATCTTCTGTGGGTTAACCGAGATTCCGTCACCCGATACCACATGCCCAAGAAATTTGACCTTGTCAAGAAAGAATTCACATTTAGAGAGTTTTCCGTACAGCTTCTCCCTCCTGAGAGTCTCTAAGACCAACCTCAGGTGCTCTTCGTGCTCCTCCGGGGTCTTGGAATACACAAGAATATCGTCGATGAACACCACCATGAACTTGTCAAGGTACTGGTGGAACACCTTGTTCATCAGGTTCATGAATACTGTCGGTGCATTGGTTAAACCAAATGGCATCACCATGAACTCAAACTGGCCGTATCTGGTCCGAAAAGCTGTCTTCGGCGTGTCTTCTTTCTTCACCTTCACCTGGTGATAGCCTGACCTCAAATCTATCTTTGAAAACACCCTCGCCCCGCTCAACTGATCGAAAAGATCATCTATCCTCGGCAGCGGGTACTTGTTCTTGATAGTGATATTGTTCAAAGCTCTATAATCAATGCACATACGCACCGTGCCGTCCTTCTTTGGTACGAACAATACCGGAGCTCCCCATGGTGATGAACTGGATTTGATGAAGCCCTTGTCCTGCCGCTCCTCGACTTGCTTCTTCAGTTCTGCCAGCTCGCTGTTGTTGACTCTATAGACATGTTGTAAAATGGACTCCGCTCCTGGAACTAAATCTATAGAGAATTCAACATCTCTGTCTGGCGGCAAGCCTGGCAACTCTTCTGGAAATACATCCAGGAACTCCGCTATCAGAGGATGTAGCAACTCCTCCTCTTCCGCCCTGGCTCCGCAAAATGTGCCCCTGCTCTGTTCTGCTGCTCCTCTGACGACCTCAAACTCCGGCTCTCCTGGTGGTCTAAATAAAACTCTGCCTCTATAATAATCTATAGTAGCATGATGCCTACTCAACCAGTCCATTTCGAGTACAATATCGTACCCCGGAAGTGGCATGACAAGTAAGCTCACGCTCAACTCTCGGCCTCCTACTGACACCTTCAGTCCTTGCAGTGATCACGGACTAGGATAATACCTCCACCAGTCATGATCTTGCTAGTCCTAGCTAATGGTTCTGTGTCTAAATGATGTCGAAGTGCATAAGATACAGACACAAAACTATGGGAAGCGCCAGAGTCGAATAAGGTAAATGCGGGAATACAATCGAGAAGAACCGAACCTGTGATCAAGTCTCCTGCTGGCTCGATCTCCTCGACTGCCATGGCGTACGCTCGCCCCTGGGGTACACCTCTCTGCTGCTGGTGCTGAGCAAACTTCTGATGTTGTGGTGGAAGTGGTCCCCTCTGTTGTTGGTCTCCTGGTACGGTAGGTACCCTATCTGGTCCTCTCTGGGCGGCTGCTCCACCCTGACCTGGACGAAAGGTATGACAATCCTTCAGCTGGTGTGTCGTCGATCCGCATGATAGACATGAGCCCAATCTCTTCCTGCAGATATCTCTAGTATGTCCCATCCTCCCGCAGTACGCACACTGGATGTCGGGCTGAGTCTGTCTCTGTTGCTGCTGCTGGACCTGCCCTCGGGCTGGTGCCTGATGCTGTTGCTGAAAGGGTTTCTGCTGTTGCTGCTGAAAGTGTGGACGCTTGCCCGGTCCCGTACTACTGTTTGCTCCTCCGGAACTATCGTGTCCCCTCTTGGGCCTGAGGCCCAAGTCGTCCTCGGCTATCTGGACATCCATCAATATGCCCTCGTAGGTAGCTGTACGACGTCCCGACGTGCGAGACTTGATCTCCCTTGCCAGCCTCTTTCTGAACTTCCGGGCCCTGTCCCCCGGATCTCTAATCATCGATGGCGTGAAGCGGCTCAGGCAGGAAAACTCCGCGGCATACTCATCGACGGACGAGCTCCCCTGGGCTAGGTCATGGAACTGACTCTCCAAAGCTCCAAGGGCAACATCAGGAAAGAACTTCTCCTTGAAGAGCTCCTTGAAATCCTCCCAAGTGAGTCCCCTGCGCAAGAGTCTCGGCTCCGTACGAAACCACGTCAAGGCAATATCGAACATCTGGCTGCCAGCGGCCTCGATCTGGAGGGCCTCTGGAAGCTGTGCTAAGCGC
Organism: Iris macrosiphon; assembly: GCA_036927795.1. Classification (NCBI taxonomy): domain Eukaryota; kingdom Viridiplantae; phylum Streptophyta; class Magnoliopsida; order Asparagales; family Iridaceae; genus Iris; species Iris macrosiphon. The sequence continues at coordinate 107,683,725 of JAYESA010000007.1, read as the reverse complement.
AAGTTCCTCTCGATGTCCTCTAGCCAATCATCGGCGTAGAGTATCCCTTCTGTCCCCTTAAACTCTTGAGGCATCATCCTCTTGAAATCCACAATGGTGCCCGGCCTCTGGTGGTGCTGATCAGGACGCTGCTGCTGCTGAGTAACTCTCTCCACAGTCTGAAGGGCCACCTGGTGAGCATTCTCCATGTTCACCCTCATTATCTCTGTCTGGGCCTGATGTGCCTCAGCCTGCACTCTCTGGGCTTCTGCCGACGTCCTCTGGGCATCGACCATGCCCTAAATCAAAGTGAACATCTGTGCCCCATCGACGGGCACACCTCCTGGATACTGAACTGGTGGTGGTGGTGGTGCCGTCGTAGCTATGGGGACCCTCTGAACAGGTGGTGGAGGACCCCCGAATGCTGCAGACACTCCCACATGTACTGGAGATGTAGGAGGTGCTACGGATGTCTGTCCGGCAGGGCGAAAGGTGGCAGACCTCTCTGAATCTGCTGCTCCGAGTCTCTGGGACCTCCTCGGCGGCATCCTGAAGACAGATCGAAAGATTTAATTAAGGCAATAGATACGATATCATCAAGGAAGGACAGAAAATTTCTAAAGGAAAAATCAGTAAGAGTAGTATCATAAGAATTCAGAATTCCCTAATTGTGATTGAGCATATCATCGGCCTAATTCCTATTTCCTAAAATAGGCTCGCAGTAATACTCTAAGCGAGCACCACTACGATATTGCTCTAATACGAATCTAGGACTCGACCTGCATGGGCCACCACTAAAAATGTGTCCCGACCCGCACCTGGAATTTGGGCATGAGTCGTGGGTACGTCCAGCCTACGCCGCAGCATCGGCGGTAGAACGCTGTCTAGGTCTCAACATATAATATATATCCTGTCAATAGTCTCAACTCCGCACGGAGGACAATGATAATAATCCACAGTTCTATGATATACTCAATCACAAGCTATAAGAAATAATGGCACGATGGGAATAGAAAAGAGTTCTAATAAAAACAACCACAATAATCCAACTCAAATCCTGGGTCTAAATGACCTCACAAAGTCACAAAATAATAAATACAACTCAGTCTCAGTCTAAAATAATAAATGCAAAAAAATAATCTAAGAACAGCCATGTAAATTCTCCTCTAGGCTAGGCAACTCCTCTGGGTTTTCTGGAGTGAAATCTCCCTCTAATCCGGGGCCGTAATGAGTGGGGCAAAGATCCTCCAGGTCCTCTGAAAAATGTTATCCAGTCAGGATTGGAGCGAAGCACAAGCACTAACAGCAGTTTCATTAAATTGACAAAGACTATAAACAGTGTAAGAAATACAAGATGGAAATAAATGCTGGAAATATAAAGTACTGGAGAAAGTGGAAATAGGCAATAGAGCATCTAGCAATGAACAATAAATAGTGAATGCTAGACAATAAATAGTGAATGCTGGAACAGGTGAATCTGAATAAAATAGACATCTAGCTAAGTGTTTGAAATATTAGTTCATTATGTGATCGGCTTGGGACTAGATCAGGCTGGTTATATATGATTAGCTATGATTCTTGAAGGTCAGGCTAACCATATGGTTAGCTATGATGCATGATAATGGTCAGGCTAATCATATATAACAGCTATGAAGCATGATGATGGTCAGGCCGCACCCGACGTGAGAAGTGGGGGTGAGCTATGATGCATGGCAAGTTTGGATATGATCACATAATCTACTAATAGTTCTCCATCCCCCAGCTAGCACGATGGATTCCAATCATGACTCCTCATGATGGGGATCTAGGGTGCTAACCCGTGTATCCATAGTGTCGGAATCAAGTATGTAATACACTATAATTTATAGAAGTAATCAACAATAAAAACTGTCAGAGAATGTACTCGCCTGTGGTCTTGAGCAAAGGGTGAGGATCGATGTCCAAAGTGGAATCACAATAACCTAAATATGAAATTAAGAGTCAATGAGTGTGTTGGAGTCATAAACATGTATAAATTACTCTAGGTTGAATAATTGGGTCATTTCTAAGTCTCTTGGTCTCACTAGGCCAATTCAAAAGGTATAATTATACTAGGATTTAATAGCTAAAAGATATATTGTATATATCAATTAATATATATATATAATTACCTAACACAAGTGTATACCTGTATTACATAGAGCCTTAACTGCTCACTAAAGTAATACCTACTAATACTAACCAATTACCTTAGTCATTAAATGGCTAGCTCTAATACCTTGAATCCCAACCCAAGTTACCTGTTTAAACAACTGAAACTGACTAATCTCACTGACTGACTCACAGTAATTACTGAGAATTTCTCACACACACAATGTAGGCATAGGTACTCACACACACATACACACTGAATAATCTGCACACACTGTACTTACACAGATACCTGATACACATACACTAGAACTCAGTCTCACTTATTCTGAGACACTGAACTGATACTCTCTTAACCCCTAACACAGAACTACTGACAGTTACACACTCAGTCCTCACAAAATCTGAAACACTCTACACACCCACATAGCTACACTGATCACACAAATTCCTGGGCACTTGGATACTGGTATACTACACCCACTGCTCACCCAAAGCCCAAATCTGCATAGTGTACACACACACTCTAATATGTATACTGATACATATGCACATGCACACACAGGATTTAGCTAGCTACTGATACTTTAGAACTATACTCAGGTATTCACAGAACACAAAAACCACACTGCACTCTCATACACTCACTGACACAAAGACACACAGGTATGTGCTCCCTGAAACTCAGTCATTCACACACAGATTTTCTGCACCTACTGAAATCAGGATGTTGGTTTCTAGGATACACACATTACCAACCAACTGATTTTAATATGACTAAAGCTACCTCTCCCCATCATACTGACACAGGTAGACACATGTACTTAGCTAGGTTCACACCTACACACAGGTTCTGAAATCTGAAAGGAACTAGGATACACACATACATGTTGATTCCTAGACACACTGATACACAGTGGTCCACAGTTAAATACACAGGCACTCATCTCACATTGCTCACACACAGGTATCCTCACACTGAACTCATGGACACAGTTTGGTTTTAGATGAACTGATACTGTACTCACTCACTCACAGTTTCACCTCCCCCTGCACTACCTAGAACTAAACACATTGAAACCATACAATGGCACTCAAGCAACTGATACTCTACACTCCAACACCAACTCACTGATACTCCCAGATATTGACACTGGCACACAGTCTCACTACTGCAGTGACAAAATACTTCTTCCTGGTCTCACTCCCCTCTTCAAGTCACTCAACAGATCTATATACATATGTATAAGTATATATATATATCCATCATACATCATACATCAAATTAGATAATAATAAAGTAGAATTAGATATGCAACCTCTGTGAGGCATTTCATCGAACACATAAAATACAGAAAATGAATTTACCTAGAAACACAAGAATCCTCAAACAAAACCTTAAGAATCGAAATCTAACTTACATGTTGGAGGATGAAATAGGTCTACATGCAACCACCTAGGGTTAGGGTTCACGAAAAATTTGGGAAACCAATGTTGGGACACCTAAAACCCAAATTCTAAACCCTAAATCGAAACTACACAGTAGGGGGTTTCCTAATGGCATTTTATATTAGAAACAGAAATTAAATGAATAAAAAATAGGGTTTTACCTGCAGGGAGATGGCTTCTTCAATGGAGATTCGTCTTCTCCAAGGCTTCTTGACCCAAGCTTCTTGTTCTCCTTGCTTTGAAAGAGGAAAAATGGAATCCCTAGGGTTTGCTTCTGAGTTTTGGGGTGAGGGAATGGTTTTCAAAAGGAGGCTAGGGTTTCTTCTTTCTACATGAAGAATGGTGACTCCCTTTTATATTAAAACTAGTTTAGGGTTTCCAATGCATAGTTTAGGTTAAACCCCCAGGTTAGGTCATGTAGAACCCAAATTACTAAGGTTTAGTCAACCTAGGGTTTGAGGTTTCACCCTAAAATTTGAATCCTAGGGTTTCCCTAGAATTAGGTTTCAATTTAGGGTTTCACTAAAGCTAGGTCATGACTTAGGGTTTCACTCTAGGGTTAGTCCTAATGGAAGATTCTAGGGTTTGACCTAAACCAAATATCACTAATAACATATAAATAGTTTTAAAACTCAGCAGATAAATTAAACACATAATTATTCCAATTAGTAAAATTACCCAAATACCCTTATCTGAAAATATGGTGGTGACATGTCCCGCTGGTGGTCTCGTGGGTACTCTCTATGCCTGGGCCCTGCCCTGAGCTGGATGATCTAGAGTTCAAGGACAAGCCCTCAACTGGTGGTCTCCTGATTCATAAAACAAATACCGGCCCAACCTCATCCTACACGCATCCCATCCATGTCCCAGCTTCTTACAGAATGGGCAAGGAATAGCCGACTGAATTGGCCTCTGAATCTGGTGTGCCTGTTGCATTGGAGCTCTAGCTAGTATGGGAAACTACTGTCTCGGTTGTTGGAAGTGTCTCTGCTGCTATTGCTGAAAGTAAGGCCGCTTTGCTGGGCCCGCACTACTGCTAGCTCCTGAAGGATCCCTCATCCTCTTGGAGCCAAGCTCCAAATCATCCTCCGCCTGCTGTGCCTATGCCAGGATCTCCCCAAATATAGTTGTGTGATATCTGTTAATATGAGATTTGATCTCCCTGTTCAGACCCTTTATATACTTTTGGGCCTTCCCACGAGGATTTTGTCCCTCCACAAAGTGACCCAATCTACAAAACTCTGCCAAATACTCGTCTACTTTCATACTCCCCTGGACTAGGTACTGAAACTGGTCTGTAGAGATGTCAGAGCCACATCCGGGAAAAACTTTTCCCTGAAAAGTTCCTTAAAATCTTCCCAAGTAAGTCCCGGCGATAAGATCCTGTGGTACATCGTGAACCAAGTCAATGCAATGTCAAACATCATGCTCCCTGTTGCCTCTACCTGTAGGCTATCTTGAATCTGTGCCAGCCGCTGGTTTCTCTCATTGTCTTTTATCCAATCATCAGCATAACTAATTCCCTCGGTGCCTTTAAAGTCCTTCGGCCCCATCCTTATGAAGTCTATGATAGTCCCCGGCCTCGGCTGCTGCGGGGTGAACTGAGGTGGAGCTACCTGTGGCTGGATTAAGGCAACTATCTCGACTGTGACGAGTGCAAGCAGGTAAACATTCTTAATATCCTACCTCATAACCTCTGACTAACGCTGTTGGGCCTCTGCTTGGGCCCATTATGCGTCCATCATCTGCTAAAAGAGCGAAAACACCTGCGTCGGATCAACTGCTTATGGTAGAAGTGGAAGGTCATCTGAGACTGTCGGTACTATCCTCTGTACCTATGGTAGAGCACCCCCAAAAACTGCAGTCGATACTCCCACCTCGACCGGATAAACGACCCTCTAAACAGAAGCTGCTGGAGCAGTGTCTGCGGGTGCTGCCCTTAGAGGCGACGAAGTGACCGACCTCGCTGACACTACACCTGAGCACTGGAAACGCGTCTTCGACGGTATCCTGAAGACAGATTGAAACAAAGGAATCAATATTGAGTAAGATACGATTTCATCAAAGAATGACAAAATTATTCAAAGTAAAGTTAGCATTCAAATAGATAAGGATACCAAAACTGATATTTAGAAATGTTCCCTAGTTGTGATTGAGTATACTCTCATCCTACATCCTATATCCTAAAGCAGGCTTATAGCAGTATCTCAGACTTAGACTACTACTACGATATCACACTTGTTGCAGCTCTGGACCTGCATGGGCCACCACTAAAAATGTGTCACAATTCGCACGCAAAATAAGGGCACGTGTAGTGGACAACGCCGAGCCTACGCTGCAGCATCGGCAGTAGAACACTGTTTGGATCAATATAACTATCTACACATCTCACACAATATATAACAGGGTACCTGTAATGCTACCTGAATTCCATAAGGAGAAACAATATGGTATATGATAATGGTAGACAATACTCAATCATAATATAACACTAAAGGAGGATGAAAGCATAATATGGAATAAAAGAGAGGAAAATAAGAGTCAAGGTACATCCAGAAATCAAAATCCATAAGTCTAGACATAGCCACTCCCAAAAATAATATATACAGGTCATGAGTCTAGAATGATACTAGTACAATATCCAAAAATATAAAACTAGCCTCCTCGGTCACTGGAACTAGGTTTTCCTGCTCTAGGGGAGAATCCTCTAATGGCTCGCCTTCCTACGGCCCATAATAAGTGGGATACTACTCCATAAGCCAATCATCTGAAAAATATATTCAATCATGATTGGAGCGAAGTACATACCTCTGAAATCAGTTCCAAATACATAGTAGAGCATATATGATAAATAATATAAAAGAATACAAGATGATTACCAATAGGAAATAGAATGAACTAGAGTGAACATGTGAAATACTAGAATAAAATAATAGATAATATAAATAACTACAAGTGATAAAAATAGATAAACTAGCTAATGTGCCATAGGGTACAAGTTCGTCATATGACCAATTTGGGTTGAATACGAATACAATATGGTAACTCGATTACACGTGTGATATGTAATCGACATATACATGAATATACTGGGGCTTGATCATATAACCAACTCCTACTCCCCCGTCCCCAACCAATATTCATGGATCCAATCACGATACGGTACGAACACGAATATAAGCACACTAAATATGGGCAGTGTGTGAACATGAAGTATATGATAAAATACATATGAAGGAGTACCCGCTGAACACTGTAGGGGATAACATCCCACGGCAGGATCCATTTAGTACCAGTCCGTGTAGCCATTGTGTCAGAATCAAGTAAACAATTCTAGAAAAAGTGATATATACACTATCATGAAATGAAAACTAAGCAAGATGTACAACCTCTGGTCCTGAGCAATGAATATCTCTTAATGCCCAAGCTGGTGTCACACAACCTATTTACGAAATATCAAGTTAAATGGTGTAATGAAAGAGAATTAAGTTAAATGATGCACTAAAATGCATTTCTAGGCCAAAACTAGGTCATTCTAGCTATACTAGGCCAAACTAAGTTCATAATAAAGTTTTAAGGTCCATTATTAGCTAATTAGCCTATAAGGTTCACTAACTAATTAGTACTAATAATAACAATATTATATATACAATCAGATACTCTATATATTAATATATAATAGCTAACACTTGTATAGTAGTTAACCAACTGATACTTAGTATGTACTAACTAATCCTATTCAACTAGGTTACTGATACTAATATATTAACATATAGTATATACCTTAATAGATAGTAGCTAACTACTATATTACTACTAACAAATATACTAGTATGATATTCTATATTACCACTAAACTAACCACTTAACTAATAGCAACCTACCCTTCTAATATCCCACACTCCATCTAATTTAATGTATCAATTCAAACTGATACACAACATACCTTGATACTTTAACTATACCTGAAACTTTAACTAATACTAACTAGAAGTAAACTAATACATCACCATAATCAGATACACTAACTGGTATCTAACACTGATTCTTCTCACCTTAACTAACTGACAACCCCACTCCCTTAACTAACCAATCTAACATATCGCTCACTGCTTTCTGAACTCATGATAATTACTCCCAAGTAAACACTAATATATATACTCCCAGGTAATCAAGCTTTAGATACAACTGATACTTGGGTATCAGTTGTAGAGTTTCCCCAATTGACTGATACTCAAGTATCCTCCATCTCCAAGTAAGTACCCTCCTCCATCTAACTTAGATTACCTTGGTATCAGATAACACCCATCTGACACTCACTTAACTAAGTGATCAAACCAGATCCTCACTTCAATTACTGCTGCCCTTACTAATGTTGCTGTTGCAACAGGTTCCATTGCCCGAGCAACAAAACTTCCCTTCCCCATATGTTGCTTCTGCTCCCATTTCTACTGCTACAACTTATTATTCCTAAGGTGGTAAACAACCCATTGCAACCCGACACCCCAATACCTGACTACAGCAGTAGTTGCTGCTGCCTCTCTGGTTCACTCCCAATCGATACTCACTTGAACTAAACCACCAGCAATCACTACAACCATAGTTCACAATGTCATACTAAAACCTCACTACCCATATACATAAAATACATACCACACAACACAAATAATATACACAATACAGCAACTAATGACAGTAGGTATTCTCCCTTCACAGTCACCAGAGCACACAATAATACACTTACTACACAGTCAGTCTCTGCACACTTGATCACACCAAGGAAAAATGAAAAGGTATAAAGTATAGCTATATATACACTATCATATGCATAAATCAACACTTATTAACACCTACTATATCTATAGATTACATGATAGGCATTAAGACAAACACCTAGAGAGCATATACTTAGACAATTTATGATACTCATTCAATTAGAAGCTAAAACCCAATTCTTCATAATTAATAATTCCTACATGCATATTACACATAATAATAGGTATTAGAACTAATTATAACATGTATTGAAGAAAAATCATGTAAAATACCCAAAATTGATCCTCGTATCACACCATATCTCAAAATACCATGATACGGCTTATACGTATCCATTTGTGGACACATATCTAGCATTCCAACCCCGATCTAAGTCCAAATAGACTAAATTATTATCCTGACACACTCGATGTGTCAATCTCAAAATTCTCCCAAAATATATACAAATCGCCACATAGAATTCATAATACACAACCGATTTTCCTAGAACTTCTGTCTATAGGTAGCCCTATGCCATTGGGGTATTCCTAAGAGTCAAATGCATGACTTAGAAGCTAGGTAGGAGATCAATTCAGAATTTACCAATTGGGAGATGGATTTCCAATAAAAATATAATTGGACACGATCTAGACATGATCTCTCAACCAAAGCATATTCTCCTTGTGCTCCTTGCTACTCCAAGCTTCAAAGCTCCTTGAGGAATAAAAATGAAAGGGAATGACGATGAATTAAAGGTCAATTGATGGAGGGATGGAGTGAATTGGGGATCTAAAATAAAAGCTGTCATGCCCTAGTCCCAAAATACGTAGGACTAGGAATACGTAAGCATGCCAGCCGTATATATATGGCAACTCCAATATATGGAAACCATAACACATATGTACGCTAGATTATAAATAACAATTCACAAGTGGTATAGATTTATGTCATAAGTCACAAGGCATAACTAAATCTCATCCAGATAATCAAATAGAAATGAATAACCAATCAACTATATAACTGAATCAAGTATAAAATGCTTGATAAGAACAAGTAGTTGGGTGAAAACAAATCCACTAGTAAGCTAGAATATAAGAGAAAAAAAATAAGTACATCTAATGATCAATGAGACTCGAAGAGAAGACGTCCTCGAAAGAGAGAGAAGGTAGCAAGTCCTGATCCATGCTCCTGCGAATAGTCAAGATCGTCTATACCTGGAAAGGGACCAGGTCCTCAGAGGGACGTAACAAGATACATAGAAACATGCCAATTGAATACAGTAAAATATGCATAATAGACAGAAAATATATAAGTACGCTGTACTAGACAATCTATATAAAAATGCATAATAAGGACAACCATTTTGACGTATGGGTAGGTATAGGATACTCTATCTATCTCACAACTCACACACATGTCCATGAATATCAGAAGCCGTCATACCTCAAGGGTAGCGACCATTGCGACACCAAAAATTGATATACCTCGAGGGTAGCGACCAGCGCTACACAACTACCGTAGTGCGTGCTAGTTACTACAGTTTACCAGAGTGGTTAGCCCATATGCCTACTGATTGTCTTTCCCTCCCATGATACTATGTGTCAAGTGTGTGTCAACATATATAGTATATAATTATAACTGAAAGAAAACAAATATATAATGAATATATAAAAATATAATAAGCATGCAAAGTACTATAAGAAATTTGACAAGGTATCTTGCCTGCTCTGAAAAAGAATGAAGTCCCAACTCAAGGCGTCATCCGATCTACCCGTCACATAAATTAAACAAGTTAGATTACAAAAGTAGGTGAATAGGTTCCTCCATTTTAATATATTTTAATTCTAAATAAAATAATCTAAAATAGTATTTTAATCTTATTATAATCTTATTTTATTGTTAAACCCTAATTTTGGTCCAAAGAAAGTAACTTTACGGATTTGGGATCCATGACACACAAATCGAGGCAATCCGTTAACCAAAAAGTCAACCAAATCAAATCCTAGATTTGTGTATGGAATCCTATAGATTTCAATGATACATGAATGCCGGAATTGATGGTTTCATAAAATCACAAGTCGGTAAAGAGTTATGTCCATAAGGACGAACATATGATAGTTTTCGATGATTTCCTATTTATGTCTACGTTGCACGAATTTTATAGTAGACTAAACTTGCATATTAAATTTTGGAAAAATAATTTTTTGGTATTTCATCATGTCAGATTTTTAAGACTTTAAACGGTTCGTAATTTCGAGTTCGGGATTTCCCGAAATCTGGAAAACACAAAAATTTGTCTGATTTCGAACAACTGACACTTTTAGAATTTTTTGGAAAAATAGGTTCCTAAATTATTAAAATAATTTATATATTTAAAAAACTAACCTTGATATGGTTGTAACAAAAAAAATTGGGGAGCGTTTGGAGTCCGGAGCTAGGAAATATCGTCTTTTAAGTCGTCATAACTACTAGAAAATGAGGCTGAATTTCGACTATTTTTTGACAAAAAGAGAGGAGTTTGGGGAAGAAAAATATGAAAGATAAGTTTATTCCATAAGTCTAATAGGTATTTATAATGGTCAAGACTGCTTAATTGAATACGGCTATGATTGGCTAATTTGGATAAGATTATGATGAGTTTAAATAATGATAGGATATGCATGAAGTTCCTTTCCTAGTAGGCTCATGATTTGAATTAATTTAAAATATAGTTTGAGTTTATCTCAATAATTTATAATCTTAAATAGAATTAAAAATAATACAAATAATTTATATATAATCTTATTAATATCTATTAATACTAAATTAGCATCTATCTAATATTAAGACTATATATCTCCAAATAAATCCTAAATAATTTTAAAAATCTAAATAAATTTCTTAAATTATAAAAAAATTACAAAAAAATATAATTAAATATTTTATCTAAAATAAATATTTGGTTGGAACAATATGCAAGCATGTTCTCATAGTAAATCATGAAAGTTCTAGAAATTTACGTTTCCTATATTTTAATTACCTAAAAATTCTAGAAAAATCTCCAAAAATCTAAAATAGCCTAAAAATAATTCTAAATAAATATTTATGTAAGTAAATATATCAAGAAATTTATTTTCTAATTAACTAAGAGAATACTATAAAGAAATTCAATATTTAAAATAATTTATAATAAATATAATAATATAAAATACACACAAAATACCTACTTTGGGTGAGGGGGTTTACAAAAGCAAATAAGGAGGAGAGAGAGAGAGAGAGAGAGAGAGAGAGAGTGAGAGAGAAGAGAGGCTATATGAGTGGCCAGCCCCTATTCCCCATTCTCTAAGTCATTGTCAATGTCTAATATGTCCCTACTTGTTAGTTATGGATAGGATTAGAGAAGGGCTAATTTTGAAAGGCTCTAATTAAATCAAATTAAACCTTTTAGTTATTTAGTGGGAATGGGTCTATTGGACTTGGTCCACGTTAGGCTCACAAGTTGTCATGACAAGTCTAATTGGGTTCACAAGTATATAGTCTAACTATTGGGCTATCCTACTAACTATAAATAAATAATACAAGTCACAAATAAATATTTAACACACTATTAATAAATAATTTATACAAAGCACCAAATAATTATATATTGTACTCTAATAAATATAAATTGAAGAAATAAAATAGCTAGGCCAAATAACTAAATTATCCCTATTCGAAAAAGTGACGGTAACAGTTTGTAGGGCAGTCGTTGGGTTGTGTATGAGGTGTGGTAGTCCAGACCACCAGATTGCCAATTATCAAATGATGCAGAGTCCAGGAGGGCCAGTCCAACAATTTCCATCACTGCCAGCACCAGGGGCAGTTCAACATAAAGGGCCGGTAGTAGCATTACGACCATTAACTCAGCGTTCATTACTGACGCAGGCTCAGATGTACCAATAATAAAGAAACTAGCAACAGGGCCAGCAATGGCTACAACAGTTTGTCCAAGGGAGGCAGCAGTACGGAGTGCAGCAGGGCCAGGTGTAGGCATTCACTTTGTCTCTGGAGGAGGCTTTGGCATCGGGCGACGTAGTGGCAGGTAATATGTCATACCCCAATCTCCCGCAAGCTCAATAGTCCCCGCTGAACATGAATCACCATGTTGTAGTGCTCCCGCAGGACAATCGTTCTCATCGGGACGTGATGTCGAACGAGCATGTAGTTACGCTCGTACAAGACGATATTGTAAAAAATCAAAGTTATCATCGAAACGACCAAGTTGCAACGAAAGTCAAGTATTGTGTAACAATCACACAACATAGTATACGCAGCGAAGCTCTCGATAGGGTCCAAATGAAATGCCACAAAGAAGAATGCCATAAGGGCTAATACAATACTCTAGTTCTTTTTTAGCCCACAAAGGTACTTACCGTTCATACATTACGTCCCGTATATCCAAGCAGTGCCACTACACCTGCGTACCTGAAATAATGCCCATAAATGTGGGTCAGTACACAGCCGTACTGGTGAGCGGGGTAACCCACTCGTCTAAGCCGACGCTAAGTAAAATAGTAAATGCTAACAGTTATATGATGATCTTTCTAGTTGAATCCTAGATTCATTTCTTGGAATAGGCATGACATGTTAAGAAAAACTATAAAGTAGGTTAAGCATGCAAGCATTCAACTCAAGCCAATATACAAGCAGTTATATATCCAACTCAAATAGAAACTAGCATGCAACCGTCCTACTCAAACCCAAACAACACGAAAACCTATCGAACCATTATCCAAGCCTCAATATCCATCCTCAATCCAGACCTTATAATCCAATCTTCGATATGCACACTCTTGCCGAGGCAAGGTGGCCACCACCTACGAGAAAGCACAAACTAAACCAAAGCAAAGCAAACCAACTCTTATCTATATGAATTCACTGGCCAAGTCATAAAAGACTGTTCGACTACAGTTCTACTCAAAGCAGTGCTGAGTAGCTAGCCCTCCTAAATCGCATTAAACCACTAGCAACGCGCCCAAGGCACGCTACGGAATTTGTTTCTTCCATGGTCGAACGGTCCCGGTGCCCCGGAGCCTTCCCGTTCGAGGAAAGCAAATCCTGTGCAACACAGGTTGTCCATGGCCGATGCAAACTCTAAGTAGGAATAACAAAAGAATCGAGCATTCTTGCCCCACCAAACTATCTAGCCTCAATCCAACAAACTATCCATAACCATTCTCCAACTATAGCCCAAGGCACCATCTCAAATTATCCCCATAGGCACTATGCCGCTTCTCGACACAATATTCTAATTGGTGCAATATCCCTCGCTCAGAATAATCCCGTGGCACAATGCCCCAACAGTGGCACAATGCCCTCACCGAAGCAGTTGTTCGATTCTGAACCACAACTGCACGCTTTGCTTGACAAAGCGTCCAAGTGATACTCGTGCACCGATACAAGTTTGATTTCGTTAAGCATCCTGCCCTGCCGATACGGCCGATCCCTTGAACCCGTGGTCCGATGCAGAGCACGATCTACTCAATTGGTATGACCATGCGAGTAGGCCGTGCTCTCCAAATCATCCGATCGATCAGACTAAGGAAGACAATATTAGCGCTCCAAATCCTGCTATCCCAGTACTGCTCTGAAAGAACACCTGATCCCATCGAACTCCGCTAGCGATCTGTACATGAAACCAACTCAAATCAATACTCGTTCCCAAATCTAACAAATTGAAATGTAACCAGCTATTGCCTTATTCAATCTAACTCAGCGTAACGCACCGTGTGGACTTGCTCAAATTTTTATCCGTTTGCCGTGTTCCATAATGCACGTCCAACTTGCTCGAGTATCACAGTATTTTGCTCCAATGTTGCTCTCTCGTTTAGCTATCTTCAAAACTCCATATGCCATAATCATTTCTCTCGTTCCATTCCTTAGCCCGTCTTAATTTTCTCTATGTTCCGATTAGTCCACACACTCTCGATGACTCGTGCACGATTCCAACATAAATCTTAAATCCATATTGTCTTTACTTGTTGCCTCAATCCGCCTCAGTACTGCACGTTTTAAGTTCCAATTTGACTTAACATCAACTAGACTTGCCTCATGTCCGTTTATGTCTTTCGGAGAATCCGTCAACCAATATTGCACCATTTCAGCAAATTTTCACTTCCGCTAAACCTGAGTCAAACTTCCTAAGCACCAATATCCAAAATCCTTTAAGTCCGTACAAATCCATCGTATTGCCCCTCCAAACCAGATTGTATTTCATTGCTCAACTAACAGCTCTAATGTGTTTCCAAAATTCGTAGTTCGTGCTCGCTATCCTTTGATTCATTCATCGCTTGCTCAAGCGTATCCTAACTGTTTGTTCCTCATGCTCAACTCTCTATTTGCATTCATGAATGCTCCACCGAACTTCCAAATCATGCAAGTGAACACTGATATTCAGCTTTCCATCTGACTATCTCAACCTGTTTATAATACTTTGTCCGCCTAAATCCTTCAAAATTTCTAAATACTCTTTCCCATTGCTCGTTCCGATCTCGTCCATCTCTCAAGTCCAATGATACTTCCATTTGCACAAATCCGTTCTCGATTGCTCAACTCAACATTCGCTTGCTCCATTTTCATTCTTCCTAACTCAGCCGTTGTGCACCAACCAACTTGTATCCTGTTACCCGTATCCGTTGCAATAATTTCTTTGAGTTTTATCCAACATATTCTAATGCTTTTACTCACTATATGGTATATAATATACCACTCTGAATTAAGTTACTACTCGTATCATAATTTCCTTGCACTGATCCAAGATTCTTTCGAACCATCCCTTATGCGTGATCCTGCCGTCCCCAACTTAAGTCTGACATTAAACTCAGCCAATGCATGAACTATCTAACTCTTTTATCAATCTTGCTGTGCAACTTGTGCCATGTTCCATTCTCAATACTTTTAGCTATTTCTTAAACTATCCGATACTTTGACTACACGAGCAACCCGTGCAATGATCTCTTTCAAGTAATCCAACCCAATACCCAAATATTCCTCATATTTGCTGTTCGAGCAACTCGTGCAACGCTATCCTGATATCCCCAAGCCAAACTCAAACATGCTCAACCAATGCGCCAACAAGCAACTCGTACAATGCTCTCTGTGAAATACCCAACCAAAATTCCAAACTCCTTCCAACACATTCGCTATACGAGCAACTCGTGCAACGATCCATTCTCAACCGATGCTTCTACTAACAATATGCCACATAACCAATCTCGTCTGCCAACCAATTGATCCACTGATACAATCAGAAATTCCCCGAACGATAAGCCAAACCGACGCAACGACACCCCTCTCAACTTGCTGCACAAAAGCAACAATGCCCTACGATGCTAAGCGATCTACAGAAAACCAACAAAAGTAATGCAACAAAAAATAACATGCAGTCACAACCAGCAATATATAGACTTATTGCATGAAACATCCAATACGACACCGAGTAGAGCCAAGAGATCAACGACACGCGGAAGCTATTTAGAGTTTGTGATGAAGCAAAGGACAAAGTTCGAAGGAATAAACCAGGCACTCTGATACCAATATGTCATACCACAATCTCTCATAAGCTCAATAGTCCCCGCTGAACGTGAACTACTACGTTGCAGTACTCCCGTAGGACAATCGTTCTCATCGGGACGTGATGTCGTACGAGCCTGGAGTTATGCTTGCACAAGGCGATGTTGTCAAACATCAAAGTTATCATCGAAATAACCAAGTTGCAACAAAAGTCAAGTATTGTGTACTAAGCACACATCAAAGTATACGCAGCGAAGCTCTCGATAGGGTCCAAATGAAATGCCACAAGGGCTAATGCAATACTTTTGCTCTTTTTCTAGCTCACAAAGGTACTTACCGTTCGTACATTATGTCCCGTATATCCAAGCAGTGCCACTACACCAGTGTACCTGAAATAATGTCTACAAATGTGGGTCAGTACACAGCCGTACTGGTGAGTGGGGTAACCCACTCGTCTAAGCAGATACTAAGTAAAATAGTGAATGCAAACAGTTATATGGTTATCTTTCTAGTTGAATCCTAGATTCATTTTATGGCATAGGCATGACATGTTAAGGAAAACTGTAAATCAGGTTAAGCATGCAAGCATTCAACTCAAGCCAATATACAAGCAGTAATATATCCAACTTAAAAGAAAACTAGCATGCAACCATCCTACTCAAACCCAAGCAACACAGAAGCCTATCGAACCATTAACCAAGCCTCAATATCCATCCTCAATCCAAACCTTATAATCCAATCTTCGATATGCATACTCTTACCGAGGCAAGGTGGCCGTAGCCTACGCAAAAGTATAAACCAAAGCAAAGCAAAGAAAACTAACTCTTATCTATATGAAGTCACTGGCCAAGCCATAAAAGACTGCTCAACTGCAGTTCTACTCGAAACAGCGCTGAGTAGCTATCCCGCCTGAATTGCATTAAACCGCTGGCACCATGCCCAAGGCACATTACTAAATTTGTTTCCACCATGGCCGAACGGTCCCGGTTCCCCAAGCCTTTCCGTTCGAGGAAACCAAACCCTGAGCAACACAGGTTATCCGTAACCGATGCAAACTCCAAGTAGGTATGACGAGAGAATCGAGCATTCTCACCCCACCAAACTATCTAGCCTCAATTCAACCAACTATCCATAATCATTCTCCAACTATAGCCCAAGGCACCATCTCAAATTATCCCCATAGGCACTATGCCGCTTCTCGACACAATGTTCTAATTGGTGCAACACCCCTCGCTCAGAACAATCCTGTGGCATAATGCCCCAACAGTGTCATAATGTCCTCGCCGATGCAGTTGTTCGGTTTTGAACCGCAACTGCACGGAAAGTGACAACGGGAATTGAGTTGAGCGGGCGGGAAAGGATTTTAGTTTGTTCTTTCTGCTCTTTCTTTCCGCTGTTTTCTTGTCTGCTTCTGCTACCGATGGGAAGTCCTCAAAGCGGCTAGCAGATATATCAGCTAGTTCAGTAGCAAAAATTCTTTTATCAAAAGTAGGGAACTAGAGGAGAGCGAAGTGAGGTGACGTTACCAGCTTGACTGAAAGGTTTGGAACTAAAGGCATAAGGCAAAGATCAGGGGTTTGCTTGACAAAGCGTCCATGTGATACTCGTGCACGGATGCACGCTCGCTCGCCCACCCAAATTACCCGATGTTCCAACCAAGATGTATAATTCCAACCATTTCTTAAACTGCCTAAAATGTAATCCAACTCTAGCTCCAACTGAACCAACGCGAAATGAACTCAAGCCACAAATCTATCCAAGCAAACGACGTATACTGTTTGCATGCCACAGTGTAGTGATTCCCAAGTAACAGTTGAAGTCTTCAAGTCTTTACGTGTGTTCCATATTATTAGGCATGAAGGAGTAGAGGAGAAGGGACAGAGCCCACTCACTAAGTTTGATTCCGTTAAGCATCCTGCCCTGCCGATACGGTCGATCCCTTGAACCCGTGGTCCGATGTAGAGCACGATCTACTCAATTAGTATGATCGCACGAGCAGGTCGTGCTCTCTAATCATCCGACCGATCGGACTAAGGAAGACGATATTATCGCTCCAAATCCCGCTGTCCTAGTACTGCTCTAAACGAACACCTGATCCCATCGAACTCCGCTAGCGATCTGCACATGAAACCAACTCAAATCAATACTCGTTCCCAATTCCAACAAATTAAAATTTAATCAGCTATTACTTCATTCAATCTAACTCAGCGTAACGCACCGTGCCATTATGGGTCATTACATAATATCTCTGTCGTATCTTTTCCTGCTATAGCATTATTTGAATTGGGTGTATCTTATTCTTTTATATCTGTACGATATGCGACACATATTGGATTAGAGTTCGAGAAATTGCCGGAGAGGTCGCACATACTCACTAGTAATAGGCTCGTAGAAGTTAGTAGGGTTTGTATAGTGTGTCCAATCATAGTGTACGGGCGTTCATTACTTGCACGGTTGATTGAGTTCTCTATGGACAACTTTGACATTATCCTATGCATGGACTGGCTGAGAGACATACTTGTTACGATAGATTGCCATAAGGGTATGTATTATTTTATATCCTAAGAATGGAAGACTTTGTCTTTGATATATCTGTGGGAGACCAACATGAAGAGAGGATTGTGCAATCAGTGATAACAGAAGAATAAGTACCCATTACCATGGTAATTGGATGCATCGACTATAGGTAATTGAATGCAGTAATAGTGAAGAACAAGTACCCATTACCAAGGATAGATAATTTGTTTGATCAATTAAGCATAGATAAGGTTTTCTCCAAGATCAACCTCCGATCAGGATATCATCAAGTAAGAGTTTGGGAGAAAGACATACCCAAGACAGCATTCAGGTCACGATATGGGCATGACGAATTCATAGTTATGCCATTTAGATTGACCAATGCTCCAGCAATATTCATACATTTGATGAACCACATTTTTATGCCATACCTAGATCAGTTCTTGGTGGTTTTCATAGACGATATTCTAGTCTATTCCAGTAGAGAAGAATAGCATGAAGAGCATCTTCGGAAGGTCTTACATATTTTGAGAGAATACTAGTTGTATGTAAAGCTCAGTAAGTATGAGTTTTGGTTAGATCACGTATCATTTTTGGGTCACATCATCTCTGGAGTAGGAGTAAAAGTAGACCCGAATAAGATTGAGGCCATAGAGAGTTTGCCAGTTCCTAAGACAGTATCAGAGGTACGTAGTTTCTTGGGATTGGCAGGATATTATATGATATTTATAGCAGACTATGCAAGGATTTCAGTGCCATTGACTTTGAAAAGAGGCTAAGTATGTTTGGTCAATAGAATGTTAGACATCATTCGAGGAGTTGAAGAAGATATTGATTTATGCACCTATCCTCACACTTCCTGTAGGTTCTGGAGGATTTACAGTATATTACGACGCATCTGGCAAGGGGCTCGAGTGTATTTTGATGCAACATGGAAGGGTGATAGCTTTTGCATCTTGGCAGGTTCGAGATCATGAGAAAAACTATCCAACACAGGATTTAGAGTTGGCGGCAATAGTTTTTGCACTTAAGCTATGGAGGGGCACTACTTGTATGGTGATCGGGTGGAAATATTCACGAATCATGAGAGCTTAAATATGTATTTACCCAGAAGGATTTGAATATGAGGTAGAGAAGGTAGTTCAAATTGTTGAAGGATTATGACGTGGTACTCCAGTGCCATCCAGGCAAAGCGAATATGGTAGCAGATGCTCTTAGTAGGAGGGACATTCTATAGATGTTGATATCACAGAAGCATATCTTAGAAGAGCTTCAAGAGATGGATATTGAGATAGTACTTCCACAAGATATAGGAGTATTAGCAAATTTACAGATTTAGTCTACCATTATTGAGAGGATCAGGGTAGCTCAGGTAGAGGATCCGCAGATCCAGAAGCTTTGGGAAGAGTGCGATTATGGTCACAGAAAGGAGTTGATAATTCATGAGGACGGAACTATTAGGTTTGGAAATTATCTCTGTATACCGAGCGAAGATATCTGGTAAGAAGTTATGACCAAGGTACACAGTTCCCAGTATTTAATTCAACTAGGGGTACCAAGATGTATCAAGATATCAAGAAACATTTTTGGTGGAACGTGATGAAGAGGGAGATAGCGTGATTCGTCTCTCTATGTTTGGTATGTCAGCAAGTAAAGGCCGACCAGCAAAGACCAGCAGAATTATTACAGCCGCTTCCTATTCCGAAGTAGAAGTGAGAACATATCATGATGGACTTTGTGACCGATTTACCTAGATCCTCGATTGGTCATGATATTGTTTGGGTAATAGTGGATCGACGTACGAAAGTAGCTCATTTTCTTACTTTTCGAGTAGGACAGTCTACAGAGAAGTTAGTAGAGATATGCATGCAATGGATAGTAAGACAGCACAGTATTTCGGTAAGTATCGTATCAGATCAAGATACTAGGTTCACCTCTCATTTTTGGAAGAGCTTACACTAGAGTCTAGGTACCAAGTTGAGGTTCAGTACCGCTTATCATCCTTAGATAGATGGGCAGTCAAAAAGAACCATCCAGACATTGGAGGACATGTTGCGTGCTTGTACTTTGCATTTTGGAGGGTCTTGGAAAGATCACCTTCATCTCGTCGAGTTCTCGTACAACAACAGTTATCCGACGAGTATCCATAAGGCGTCATTTGAGGCATTATATGGTATAAAGTGCCGGTAACCATTGGCATAGGATGATATAGGTGAGCGAAAGATGTTAGGCCCCGAGATGATCACGCATACAGTAGAAGTTGTCAAGATGATCAGAGAGCGACTTTTGATTGCGCATGATAGGCATCGTCATTGGGAGGATCAGCACCATCGGCCTCTAGAGTTTTATATTAACGACCACATATTGTTGTAAATTTTGCTGACCCGTGGAGTCATTAGGTTCAGGGTTCGCGAGAAGCTTAGTCCCCGATATGTCGGTCTGTTCGATATCCTCTGGCGGGTAGACGATATTGCTTATCGTCTTTCCCTTCCACCTTCGCTACGTGAGGTGCCTGGTGTATTTTAAGTGTCTCGATTGCGTATCTTGATGTATCTAAGTCATATCTCGGCCATTCTGAGCTAGTTATTGGTACTGAATTGTCTTACGAGGTTCTACCCGTATTTATTTTGGACCTAAGGCGGAAGGTGCTCAAGAATTGGACTATCCATCTTTTCCGAGTTGGTTGGGGTCATTACCCTTTGGTAGAGTCAATGTAGGAGCGCAAGGATGATATCTGGTCTCGGTATCCACAACAATTTAACTCGAAAGGTATATTTATCCTTATGCCTTCATATCTCGAATCTCGTGATTCGTTCACCTATGCTCAGTGATGTTGCTTTTCTTTATTATGTGATTGGATTTGATTGCATGTGTAGATATGCTTGTAGCTAGCATAGTGGTTGTTCTAATTTCTCTAGCTAGCATTAGGTTTGAATTCCGAGGGTAAATTTTTTTATGATAGGTAGAGATGTCACTCCCCATTTCTGATATACATATTCGGAACCTATTATTTCTTGCTTGTATGATAATTAGGTTGCATGGAGACTAGACCCATTTTTTGGTTTAGATTGGTTCCTGTTTTATTCGTTTGGGTTGGTTTAGTCATGACTTGAACCCATTGTCTAAACCTCAACCCTAACTATATAAGTCAACTTCTTTCTCTCTCTTCCCCTATTATCTCATTTTTCTTTCTTTCTTTATTTAAGGCAAATACACCTTACATGACATGAAAAAACCCTTAGATTTTAATTCTTGCTTTTTTATTGCATTTTATTTGTCTAATATGTGTACACTATGATTCTAAGAACTTTTAATACTTGGAATTTTTAGTTTTGATGGGTGAATTTGGCTAGATCTATATTTTAGTCAAGGGTTTTCATGGGTTCCATGAGTTTTTCTTAGTTTTTCTCTACTCAAACCTTGTATCTTTGAAAACTAATTATTCCATATGGTAGAGCATTCAATTTTTGCGATTTTGACTTTTGTTTCACTTGATTTGGAGTTAAAGTAATATTTTCATGAAGAAACAAATTTTTGGTATTGAGATTTCTGCCTTGACTGAACTTGTTGTCTGGAGAAGAGAAAGTTCTCATGTTGCCGGCATCTATGTGGCCGAGAGTTCTATGTGACCTAATCCTTATGCGACCTGGACTCTTTGCTGCATATGCCTTCCAGCATGAGTCTATTATGTTGGAAGCATTGTCACGACCCGCACCCGGTTTAGGGGCACGAGTGCGTGGGTACGTCCAGCCTACGCCGCAGCATCAGCGGTAGAACGCTGTCTAGGTCAAGTACTATCTAAATAATCTCACACTAGTATCCAACTCCATAAGGAGACACGGATAACACTATAAAGATGAACAACATACTCAATCACAATTACAGCACGATAAGAATTTGGAGAACAAAAGAGTACAACACAAGACTAATGATAAAACAATCATACCTGTAATCAGGAACAACCAATCTCCAAGTATGTCGGAACCAGTCTACTAAGGTCACAGTCTGGAAAAATATTTTCCAGTCAGGAAGGAGCAAAGTACATCTCTAAATAGCAGTTCTATATAAATGACATAAACTATGTAGCAGTTCTAGATGGAAACATACCAGATGCATGTATAAGTACGAGAAATGTACAATGAGAGAAGTACTGGAAATACTGTAAGTAAATACAAGAAAAGAAACAATATGTCCATGAGCAAGAAACCTATGACTAAGTGTGTGAGTACTAGCTTTAACATGTGATCGGCTTGGGACTAGTAAACTCATTACATGGGTTAGTAGGGCTAACCGATGTAACAGTGAGGAGGCATGTAAACTCATTACATGGGTTAGTAGGGCTAACCGATGTAACAGTGAGGAGACATGTAAATGGTCAGGCCGCACCCGACGTGAGATGTGGGGTGAGCTATGGTGCATATAAGTTGGGTATGATCACATATCTACACTAAAGTACTCCCCAAACCCCCCCGACTGGTATAGTAGATCCAATCATGGTATGCTATGGCACGGGATTCCCTAAGAAGGTAGCAAATCTCCCCGGGAATCAGTGTCTGTACATGCACAAGATAACAAGGAAAACAAGTCTTGTACAAGCTACACCATGAATAAGGAATAACATCGCATGACGAGATCCGTGTATACCAATCCGTGTAACCAATGTGTCAAGAACATGGATATTTACACTAGATACAGTGAACATAGGAGATATCATAAATTAGAAACTAATCAGAGAATGTACTCGCCTTGGGTCCTTAGCTGGTAAAACCAATGTCCTGTCCCAGAGTATCGTCTGGAGGATCCAACAGTCCTAAAATATATCAATACAACATTTGCATCAGGTGCTACACTAACACAACACAAAACATCGAACTCAGGGCCGTACCAGGTATAGCACTAGTCAACTAGGGTCATCTAGTGGGGATACGTATATAATACACATTACACTTATTAATACTTACAATATTTATACATGCACCAATTTAATGTAGTATTATTAATGATCAAATATAATACATTTTGTTATTCCAAAGTATATACAAGATAGGTATAACTGTATGTACATAAGTGGAAATATATTTTATTTATAAAAATATACATCACCCATTATTTAAGAATATATACATTTATACATTTTATATACACTAAATAAAAATATACTCATACCCTATATGTACACAAGTATATATATATCAATACAGTTTTTTTTATATATATATACTATATATATATATACCAAAAATATGTTTATACATGTTTATATATTGGTACACATATTTATACCAAAATATGTTTATATATACATATATACCAAATACATTTATTTATATTTAAATACTGAATCATACATTAATACATATTATACCAATAAAAACGTATATAATATATATATAAATGTCTATTAGTAATTTGTACAAAATACGTATTAACATACACATTAATGATACAAATACATTACATTAAAAACATACATAGAGAAGGAGGGAAGAGGGAGCTCACAGGGGTAACGCTGGTAGCTGTACAGTCCAGAGAGTTCCTTGACATCATACTGCACTTCCCTATCTCTTCTTCATGAATTCTCCATCTTTAGAAATAAGAGGAAACCTCATCTCCATGAGTACCTAAAGACTTTTCTACGTGTGTAGTGAAGAAGGCTTTTGAACAGCCTATCTCTAGTTGATAGCATCTTGGTACCATGCATAGCCCTCTTCACATACCCAAACCGATCAGCCTTAACCAAATTGTCTCTCTCTTTGTCCATGGTGAGACTTCTGATAACCAAGTTAGGATCAAATTCGAGGCCGTCTATTTGGAAACCCATGCTCCTGAGGGTTGCCATCCTTACCGAGAGAGTCGAGATGCTCCTCCTTGACGAGAGATCCCCTTTGGTGCTCTCGCCGAGGTAGTCGACGTCGGACTTGCTCGAGGAGGTTACGGAGAACACCTCCACGCCTGCCGACCTCGCGTCGAGCGCTCTGCAGTGGAGGCCGAGGCAGACGCCGGGATCCTGCCTCCTGGCCAATTGCTGAAGCTCTTTTTTTCTACGTACAGTGTCTTCCTTTTCTTCAAGTGATTTCATCAAAGGAATTCTGAAATCTCTACCTTTGTGCTGAAACCACGCTCCTGTTTTCTCTTCCTTCAAAACAAAATGAATAGCTTCTATAGTACTACTGATATTAAAATAAATCTGCACTTCATGAAGAATCTTCCCATTCAACACAGAGAAGATTTCTTTAATGGTGTCTCTATTGCAAAATCCTTGATTGTTACAGAGCCCGGAGGTATCATTTCTGGAGGAGGTTGATCCCATTCACTGCCGAAATCATCGGAATAGGTCGGAGAAGAATGGTGGGTGAAGGGAACTCGACGTCGGCGTCGAGTCAGCCGACCGGAGTTACGAGCAAGGGGAAGAGGGAGTTGGGAGGATCAGCGGGTCGTCGGAGTGTGCAGGCTCGGCGGTCCAATTGGTTGGAAGGAGCTCGGGTTCAGTCGGAGTCCAGCAGCATGGAGCCCGGCGTAGGGAGGAGGGGAAGAAGCTCGGGCTGGAAGAAGACTCGGCCGGGTCGGGGTCAGTCGGAGCGCCGGAGATGCTCACGGGGAGGGCTCGTGAGGGGGATTCAGCCGACCGGAGTGTTTATGGGAAGGTCGGGGCTCGGCCGCCGGCTGACGGTTGGCGCAGTGGAGGTTGCATCCGCCGGAGGGAGGACCAAGGCCGCCGGGGTTATGCAGTGGTGGGGGAGATCGGTACAGTCGGCTGAAAAGAGCTGGTTGTCGAGTCTTCGGCTCGACCGAAGATGGAAACTGGGAGGAGCTCTCACCGGGCTGCAATGGTGGGGCTGGATAGTGTACAGTAAGGGAACAGTGTTCCCTCCCCCCTTATATTTCAAAATCAAAATAAAAGAGAAGAGGAAGAAGAAGGAAGAAGAAGAAGAAGAAGAGAAGAAAAGGAAAAATGAAGGGGAGAAGGAGAAGCTGCGGGTAGGGGGCTTGGGGGCTAGTGGGGAGGTGTGCTTCCCTAGGAAATTTTTTTTGGGATTAGGGTTGATGTTACTTTAAATAGTGGGAGGGTGTGTAAATGAAAGGTGGGGATTGGCCCATTAATTGTGTGGTCCAGATTGGTCATGGAGAATAATTGTTTTCATGTAAAGTAGAGTGGGAAAAAATGCAATTTGGTCCACAAATAAATAACCTTTCCATTTAGTCTTGGACAATGGGGTGATGACACCTACAATTGAATAATTGCAACTTAGCCCCTTAAATTCGGGAAATTGCACAAACACATAAAATAACGAAAATTTGGCGGGCGATTCGGGGTCCGGTGTTTTGTAAGGTCGGGGGGTACTGTAAGTTTGGTATGGGCTTAAATAGCAGGGCACTGGAATTAAATTGGAATTTTAGAATTGGTTTAAATAGTATCCTCAATTTAAATAGAAATAAAATGCAAGTTGTGTTCTAAAAATAATTAGGAGTACATGGGACCAAAATCAGGTCAGGTCATCAATACCAATAATGAAGAAGACTCAGAACAGGATATTACCCTAATTTGGGCCGCACGAAAAATAGGTCAAGATTGTCTCCAATTTCAATTGGAACGCACAACGATACAAAAATAGGAATTTATTAAATAACGTCCGCGACAATTTTTGTGCGGCCAGAAATAATGTACAGAGGGCATAATTATGAGTTGCAAAAATAGCAGAATGGAAGGCGGGCATGTCTAGGGCAAGATTGTAAAATTTGTTGGAAGGCAAAAGTCAGGGTAGTGCTCCAAATATCGAAGCAAAAGCAATGCGCAATAATTAATTTAAATTACGGTAATTAATTACAATCTCAAATAAATAAATTATAAATAAAACAATTAAATTACAGAATTCAATAATTTGGACAGGTGGTCAACTACTGGGCTTCTAGGTCAATTCTGCTAGCTAAAAATAAATGAACACTGCATCTAATACTATATTTAATTACACATCACACATATTTATTTAAATCAATTATACTATCAGGCAATTAATTAATTGTAACTACCATAATATTAAATATTACAAAATGTCGAAAATACCCCTGTTTTCGGAACGTGGTAGTGACAAGTCTACCCACCTTAAAAGAATTTCGTCCTCAAAATTTAAAATCCTCATAGTAGTGTTTATCATACACATTATTATTTCTCTCAAAATTTAAATTCATCATCCATGAAATCAGGTTATAATCCACAATGTCTTTTCACGACTTTTCAAAAATTCTGAAATTGTTGCATTCCAAAAAATCCTCGAAATAAAATCAAGGTCTATTTTTTTTTTTCAAAAATTTCCCGAAAGTTTTAGTTAATAATTCAATACTCGGAATTTAATATCCACTCCTCAAATTTGATTTTAATCTATGCACATATATAATTGTAATCTCGTCCCACAAGTTTTGAATTCAAACATTAGTCCATCAATAATTTTATTCCTCGATCTCCTCTTTCCTCAAAATACTTAACAATGCGACACCTATAGATCCTTCAAATGCAACGTCCGCAATAATAAAATTTAAATTACTATATTGCAATCAAATATATATACTGATAATTTTCCAAATTTTCCTCAATTTTGTAATGATAAATTATATCACAATCAACCTTCCTGAAATTAACAATCATCAATTTTGCCATGTTAAATTTTTAATCCTTTATTTAAATTAGCGTTTATCCTCAAATTTCAATCATATCTCGATCCTTGTAAAACCAATGATCCAGCAATTCTGTTATATCAACTCATGAATGCTTATCCTTGAATTTCTAATCATCTTGTCCCATTTTGTCAAGTCATAACCTTGTCATAGATCCTTGCTATGGTCAAAACCCCAACGATCATGGTCTAAGAAAATTTTTGCCCACAGTCTTACAACAAACAACTTAGAGGAAACATGCATGGTTATGGTCTGTCTTATCATGGTATTGCATTCTCTGTCAGGGTGTACTACTAACTATATCCTAACAAGAAAAATCATGAATACAACCCACGGTACTAGGGAATCAATCAATCAGAAGACAAAAACAACATGAGAAAAAGAAAGAACCTGCTAACACATTACCTGCAGTATTTCCTATCTCTAACATACACTTAGCTCTAGCAAATTCACTAACTAATTCATATTCCTGTACACCGGTACTCATATCAATTAATCATTAGTCCACAACATCCATGATTACATCCTCATTGCATACATCTGTTTATTAATACCTAAATTTGATACCAGATTCTCTAATATAACCATGGTTCAATAATGCATCCAAGTTTGATACCTCTATCTCTTTAGTACCATACTCTTTGTCAGTTCCCGTTCCTACTTTAATTGTTCATACTAGTTGTTCTTATCACTCAAATACACGTCAAATGCAACACCATACTAAGTGCTAAGCCCTTTGTAATACAACTCTAGATGGACACCCCAAGTCAGTCTGCGGTGCCATCTCAATTATGCTCAAGTCATCAGGTCCTTACACATGTATATCATCTACTCATATATTAATATTCATATCTCTCCTCTACCATAAAATCAATCCTCAAAATAATCGTCAAGGTTTAACTTCTCGATCAACTTAAAAATGAATTGTATATACCTCCTCAAAATTAGATACTCAACATCGAAACAAAATTTAATCACTTCTAAAATCTTTGTAGCCTTAACCATGTTTATTGAATTCATATTTGAAATCCTCAAAAATTTAATGACATAATCTCAACTCCTCAATTATTCTAAAATAAAATTTTATTTCCACCTTTTAAATTATAATTCCACAAATGTACATATCAGTGCTCACGGTCTCTGATACTCAAGGTGCACTCAATGCATTTAGTGTCTATAATTGTGTAATAAATTGTACTGCCTGAATCACTTGTGCTATTACCTCCAATGATCAAAGTTATCATCCCTGTATTTTCTTTCATGATTTTAATTTATGTCAACTGGTATATCATCTAATTATCATCATACAGAGTGCTTATTGTTTTGAGCGTCATTCTCGACTAACCCTCGAAATAGAACCATTAGCACTCTTGGTATTATATCACTAGCTTCATTAATGGATCATCTCATCAAGCTCATTATAACTCATGATTACATGTATCTTCTATAACACTCATGTTTCTTTACTCTCATGGGCAAGTATATGGTTCTCATCTCAATTGATGTATATGTATTTCCCTTTAACCTTTTATAGCCTGTTAACTAATCCATGATATGCCTCACCATTTTCATTACCAATTCCGATATTTCTCCACTCATGACACCTCATTACAACTCTTTATGTATATATCCTTCTTTACTTTTAACATATCTGATATCAATCATCAAATTGAATCATGATCCATTAATTCTTAACACAATTTCTTGATACCTAATTGTTCACGTAGATCATCCAATTACAAAATCATGATTATCCAGGACGGGTATGTTGGCTCTGATACTAACTCTTGAACTATCACTGATACTCTATACTCTCCTTCTAATCATAGTCTCTAATGACACTTATCCTAGAACCATTGTTACAAGGTATTATGCTATGGTTAACTCTAGATTAAAGTCTACTGCTCACATGTCTAACTAAGAAACACTTACAAACTCACAAGTCACACTCAGCCAAACTAATACAAGACACAACCAAAATTGCAAGTCACTAATTATCATACTAACAAGGAATCCTCAAAGAAAATAAGCTCAAAAAGGAACTGGATCAAGGACGGAAGGTATCTTTACTGCTAGTAAAGAAAAGAAGTGATGGAACAAAGTCCTGGAATAACATAAATAGATAAGTCTTGAGATGATACTTTAAGAACCAATTTAAGATACAACCTGATAATCATACACGTCTGTCAGAAATCATGACACACAGAATCCTCGCCACGCCAGTAAGCATAGATGCGATAAACGACAGGTTCCGTAACTAAGATATGCAACTCTATAATCATGTCATCTAGAATCCTCGCCACGCCAACCGGTATGGCTGCGAGAAACTCTAAATCTCATAACTAAAGTATGTACATCCAAGTTAGGTTCCTACGTTCTCGTCACGACAGCTAATATGGCTGCGATAAACTCTAGGTTCCATAACCAAAGTAGACGTTTTACCTTTCTCACTGTCCTCATCAATATATGTCATCAGATGATACCATAAATTATAGTCCGTAAAATTCATCTCAATTTGAAATCAACTCAACAACGATACCAGGAATTAAAGTTAACAACTGGTTAACAAGAATCAAACTCAACAATGATACCAAGATTTTAATTTAATAACTGCTCAACAAGAATCAAGTTCAGTAACAACAAGCGAGAGCGGACGGAAACAAGGAAAAAGATTTAAATTGGAAATTATAATAAGATTCTCAAGGGGTCGTCCCAGGAATCTCTCAAGAATTTGTGATTGAGTATCCTCTCTCATCCTAGTATCCTATGTCCTATATTCTATAGCAGGCACGCATTAGTACAACTAATACGTCATACTACCACGACATCGCACAACTAGCGAAGTCTGACCTGCATGGGCCACCAATAAAACGTGTCATGACCCGCACCCGGTTTAGGGGCACGAGTGCGTGGGTACGTCCAGCCTACGCCGCAGCATCGGCGGTAGAACGCTGTCTAGGTCAAGTACTATCTAAATAATCTCACACTAGTATCCAACTCCATAAGGAGACACGGATAACACTATAAAGATGAACAACATACTCAATCACAATTACAGCACGATAAGAATTTGGAGAACAAAAGAGTACAACACAAGACTAATGATAAAACAATCATACCTGTAATCAGGAACAACCAATCTCCAAGTATGTCGGAACCAGTCTACTAAGGTCACAGTCTGGAAAAATATTTTCCAGTCAGGAAGGAGCAAAGTACATCTCTAAATAGCAGTTCTATATAAATGACATAAACTATGTAGCAGTTCTAGATGGAAACATACCAGATGCATGTATAAGTACGAGAAATGTACAATGAGAGAAGTACTGGAAATACTGTAAGTAAATGCAAGAAAAGAAACAATATGTCCATGAGCAAGAAACCTATGACTAAGTGTGTGAGTACTAGCTTTAACATATGATCGGCTTGGGACTAGTAAACTCATTACATGGGTTAGTAGGGCTAATCGATGTAACAGTGAGGAGGCATGTAAACTCATTACATGGGTTAGTAGGGCTAACCGATGTAACAGTGAGGAGACATGTAAATGGTCAGGCCGCACCCGACGTGAGATGTGGGGTGAGCTATGGTGCATATAAAGTTGGGTATGATCACATATCTACACTAAAGTACTCCCCAAACCCCCCCCCGACTGGTATAGTAGATCCAATCATGGTACGCTATGGCACGGGATTCCCTAAGAAGGTAGCAAATCTCCCCGGGAATCAGTGTCTGTACATGCACAAGATAACAAGGAAAACAAGTCTTGTACAAGCTACACCATGAATAAGGAATAACATCGCATGACGAGATCCGTGTATACCAATCCGTGTAACCAATGGGTCAAGAACATGGATATTTACACTAGATACAGTGAACATAGGAGATATCATAAATTAGAAACTAATCAGAGAATGTACTCGCCTTGGGTCCTTAGCTGGTAAAACCAATGTCCTGTCCCAGAGTATCGTCTGGAGGATCCAACAGTCCTAAAATATATCAATACAACATTTGCATCAGGTGCTACACTAACACAACACAAAACATCGAACTCAGGGCCGTGCCAGGTATAGCACTAGTCAACTAGGGTCATCTAGTGGGGATACGTATATAATACACATTACACTTATTAATACTTACAATATTTATACATGCACCAATTTAATGTAGTATTATTAATGATCAAATATAATACATTTTGTTATTCCAAAGTATATACAAGATAGGTATAACTGTATGTACATAAGTGGAAATATATTTTATTTATAAAAATATACATCACCCATTATTTAAGAATATATACATTTATACATTTTATATACACTAAATAAAAATATACTCATACCCTATATGTACACAAGTATATATATATCAATACAGTTTTTTTTATATATATATACTATATATAAATATACTCATAACTAAAGTATGTACATCCAAGTTAGGTTCCTACGTTCTCGTCACGACAGCTAGTATGGCTGCGATAAACTCTAGGTTCCATAACCAAAGTAGACGTTTTACCTTTCTCACTGTCCTCATCAATATATGTCATCAGATGATACCATAAATTCTAGTCCGTAAAATTCATCTCAATTTGAAATCAACTCAACAACGATACCAGGAATTAAAGTTAACAACTGGTTAACAAGAATCAAACTCAACAATGATACCAAGATTTTAATTTAATAACTGCTCAACAAGAATCAAGTTCAGTAACAACAAGCGAGAGCGGACGGAAACAAGGAAAAAGATTTAAATTGGAAATTATAATAAGATTCTCAAGGGGTCGTCCCAGGAATCTCTCAAGAATTTGTGATTGAGTATCCTCTCTCATCCTAGTATCCTATGTCCTATATTCTATAGCAGGCACGCATTAGTACAACTAATACGTCATACTACCACGACATCGCACAACTAGCGAAGTCTGACCTGCATGGGCCACCACTAAAATGTGTCACGACCCGCACCCGGTTTAGGGGCACGAGTGCGTGGGTACGTCCAGCCTACGCCGCAGCATCGGCGGTAGAACGCTGTCTAGGTCAAGTACTATCTAAATAATCTCACACTAGTATCCAACTCCATAAGGAGACACGGATAACACTATAAAGATGAACAACATACTCAATCACAATTACAGCACGATAAGAATTTGGAGAACAAAAGAGTACAACACAAGACTAATGATAAAACAATCATACCTGTAATCAGGAACAACCAATCTCCAAGTATGTCGGAACCAGTCTACTAAGGTCACAGTCTGGAAAAATATTTTCCAGTCAGGAAGGAGCAAAGTACATCTCTAAATAGCAGTTCTATATAAATGACATAAACTATGTAGCAGTTCTAGATGGAAACATACCAGATGCATGTATAAGTACGAGAAATGTACAATGAGAGAAGTACTGGAAATACTGTAAGTAAATGCAAGAAAAGAAACAATATGTCCATGAGCAAGAAACCTATGACTAAGTGTGTGAGTACTAGCTTTAACATGTGATCGGCTTGGGACTAGTAAACTCATTACATGGGTTAGTAGGGCTAACCGATGTAACAGTGAGGAGGCATATAAACTCATTACATGGGTTAGTAGGGCTAACCGATGTAACAGTGAGGAGACATGTAAATGGTCAGGCCGCACCCGACGTGAGATGTGGGGTGAGCTATGGTGCATATAAAGTTGGGTATGATCACATATCTACACTAAAGTACTCCCCAAATCCCCCCCCGACTGGTATAGTAGATCCAATCATGGTACGCTATGGCACGGGATTCCCTAAGAAGGTAGCAAATCTCCCCGGGAATCATTGTCTGTACATGCACAAGATAACAAGGAAAACAAGTCTTGTACAAGCTACACCATGAATAAGGAATAACATCGCATGACGAGATCCGTGTATACCAATCCGTGTAACCAATGTGTCAAGAATATGGATATTTACACTAGATACAGTGAACATAGGAGATATCATAAATTAGAAACTAATCAGAGAATGTACTCGCCTTGGGTCCTTAGCTGGTAAAACCAATGTCCTGTCCCAGAGTATCGTCTGGAGGATCCAACAGTCCTAAAATATATCAATACAACATTTGCATCAGGTGCTACACTAACACAACACAAAACATCGAACTCAGGGCCGTGCCAGGTATAGCACTAGTCAACTAGGGTCATCTAGTGGGGATACGTATATAATACACATTACACTTATTAATACTTACAATATTTATACATGCACCAATTTAATGTAGTATTATTAATGATCAAATATAATACATTTTGTTATTCCAAAGTATATACAAGATAGGTATAACTGTATGTACATAAGTGGAAATATATTTTATTTATAAAAATATACATCACCCATTATTTAAGAATATATACATTTATACATTTTATATACACTAAATAAAAATATACTCATACCCTATATGTACACAAGTATATATATATCAATACAGTTTTTTTTATATATATATACTATATATATATATACCAAAAATATGTTTATACATGTTTATATATTGGTACACATATTTATACCAAAATATGTTTATATATACATATATACCAAATACATTTATTTATATTTAAATACTGAATCATACATTAATACATATTATACCAATAAAAACGTATATAATATATATATAAATGTCTATTAGTAATTTGTACAAAATACGTATTAACATACACATTAATGATACAAATACATTACATTAAAAACATACATAGAGAAGGAGGGAAGAGGGAGCTCACAGGGGTAACGCTGGTAGCTGTACAATCCAGAGAGTTTCTTGACATCATACTGCACTTCCCTATCTCTTCTTCATGAATTCTCCATCTTTAGAAATAAGAGGAAACCTCATCTCCATGAGTACCTAAAGACTTTTCTACGTGTGTAGTGAATAAGGCTTTTGAACAGCCTATCTCTAGTTGATAGCATCTTGGTACCATGCATAGCCCTCTTCACATACCCAAACCGATCAGCCTTAACCAAATTGTCTCTCTCTTTGTCCATGGTGAGACTTCTGATAACCAAGTTAGGATCAAATTCGAGGCCGTCTATTTGGAAACCCATGCTCCTGAGGGTTGCCATCCTTACCGAGAGAGTCGAGATGCTCCTCCTTGATGAGAGATCCCCTTTGGTGCTCTCGCCGAGGTAGTCGACGTCGGACTTGCTCGAGGAGGTTACGGAGAACACCTCCACGCCTGCCGACCTCGCGTCGAGCGCTCTGCAGTGGAGGCCGAGGCAGACGCCGGGATCCTGCCTCCTGGCCAATTGCTGAAGCTCTTTTTTTCTACGTACAGTGTCTTCCTTTTCTTCAAGTGATTTCATCAAAGGAATTCTGAAATCTCTACCTTTGTGCTGAAACCACGCTCATGTTTTCTCTTCCTTCAAAACAAAATGAATAGCTTCTATAGTACTACTGATATTAAAATAAATCTGCACTTCATAAAGAATCTTCCCATTCAACACAGAGAAGATTTCTTTAATGGTGTCTCTATTGCAAAATCCTTGATTGTTACAGAGCCCGGAGGTATCATTTCTGGAGGAGGTTGATCCCATTCACTGCCGAAATCATCGGAATAGGTCGGAGAAGAATGGTGGGTGAAGGGAACTCGACGTCGGCGTCGAGTCAGCCGACCGGAGTTACGAGCAAGGGGAAGAGGGAGTTGGGAGGATCAGCGGGTCGTCGGAGTGTGCAGGCTCGGCGGTCCAATTGGTTGGAAGGAGCTCGGGTTCAGTCGGAGTCCAGCAGCATGGAGCCCGGCGTAGGGAGGAGGGGAAGAAGCTCGGGCTGGAAGAAGACTCGGCCGGGTCGGGGTCAGTCGGAGCGCCGGAGATGCTCACGGGGAGGGCTCGTGAGGGGGATTCAGCCGACCGGAGTATTTATGGGAAGGTCGGGGCTCGGCCGCCGGCTGACGGTTGGCGCAGTGGAGGTTGCATCCGCCGGAGGGAGGACCAAGGCCGCCGGGGTTATGCAGTGGTGGGGGAGATCGGTACAGTCGGCTGAAGAGAGCTGGTTGTCGAGTCTTCGGCTCGACCGAAGATGGAAACTGGGAGGAGCTCTCACCGGGCTGCAATGGTGGGGCTGGATAGTGTACAGTAAGGGAACAGTGTTCCCTCCCCCCTTATATTTCAAAATCAAAATAAAAGAGAAGAGGAAGAAGAAGGAAGAAGAAGAAGAAGAGAAGAAAAGGAAAAATGAAGGGGAGAAGGAGAAGCTGCGGGTAGGGGGCTTGGGGGCTAGTGGGGAGGTGTGCTTCCCTAGGAAATTTTTTTTGGGATTAGGGTTGATGTTACTTTAAATAGTGGGAGGGTGTGTAAATGAAAGGTGGGGATTGGCCCATTAATTGTGTGGTCCAGATTGGTCATGGAGAATAATTGTTTTCATGTAAAGTAGAGTGGAAAAAAATGCAATTTGGTCCACAAATAAATAACCTTTCCATTTAGTCTTGGACAATGGGGTGATGACACCTACAATTGAATAATTGCAACTTAGCCCCTTAAATTCGGGAAATTGCACAAACACATGAAATAACGAAAATTTGGCAGGCGATTCGGGGTCCGGTGTTTTGTAAGGTCGGGGGGTACTGTAAGTTTGGTATGGGCTTAAATAGCAGGGCACTGGAATTAAATTGGAATTTTAGAATTGGTTTAAATAGTATCCTCAATTTAAATAGAAATAAAATGCAAGTTGTGTTCTAAAAATAATTAGGAGTACATGGGACCAAAATCAGGTCAGGTCATCAATACCAATAATGAAGAAGACTCAGAACAGGATATTACCCTAATTTGGGCCGCACGAAAAATAGGTCAAGATTGTCTCCAATTTCAATTGGAACGCACAACGATACAAAAATAGGAATTTATTAAATAACGTCCGCGACGATTTTTGTGCGGCCAGAAATAATGTACAGAGGGCATAATTATGAGTTGCAAAAATAGCAGAATAGAAGGCGGACATGTCTAGGGCAAGATTGTAAAATTTGTTGGAAGGCAAAAGTCAGGGTAGTGCTCCAAATATCGAAGCAAAAGCAATGCGCAATAATTAATTTAAATTACGGTAATTAATTACAATCTCAAATAAATAAATTATAAATAAAACAATTAAATTACAGAATTCAATAATTTGGACAGGTGGTCATCTACTGGGCTTCTAGGTTAATTCTGCTAGCTAAAAATAAATGAACACTGCATCTAATACTATATTTAATTACACATCACACATATTTATTTAAATCAATTATACTATCAGGCAATTAATTAATTGTAACTACCATAATATTAAATATTACAAAATGTCAAAAATACCCCTGTTTTCGGAACGTGGTAGTGACAAGCATGACTGATTGTTACACATGCGTTCTGGAGCTAAGTACTTAGAAAAGTCTTAACAACGGGACTCCTTGTGTTTCATGTGCAGAATGAATGAGAATTTTACTAAGTCCAAGAAATATCTATGCGGCCGTGTGATTATGCGATAGTGACCATATTCGTCTCTCATCTCTAGGACGCATAACTCAGCATAACTTTTATGGATCTGCATGAATTTTTATAAATTTGTCTTTTTTCTTCCTGACACACTTTATGGCTTGTCACGTCCATCACTTCAGTCACTTCTCTGACACAAATTTTTTGGCCATCAGTCAGCACTTGTCCCAAGGAGTGGACTTTGCCTTGACCTATGTAACACTGACCTATTTGGCCTTGACCTATGCGTCACTAGCCTATGCGTCACTGACTCCTATGCGGCCTTGATCATATGTGGTCTTGACCTATGCATCCCCGATACTATACGAACCTATGTGCATAATTTATTAATTTTTTGGGTTTAGTGTTTTATTGGATTTTGTGTGTGTATGTGAGCTAAGTGACCATGTGTTAAACTCGACTAAGTGCCTGACCCGACTATGAGCAAGCCTAGGCTATGCTCCAAGTGGCTATATTACCCATGCGCTGAGTGACTATGATCACCAATGTGCCTGACTTAACTAATATGTTGTTATGTGCTAGAACTCATGTGATTTACCAATGATTGGTAACTTGACCTAGCTATTGGTATCCGTACAGATACACTTCCTATGTGCTATATGTTCCTATGTGCTAAGTGTTCTTACGCGATTATGTAACATATTTTACACCGAAGTGCAACTATGTGCTATGCGACATGTAATATGATACGATTTCCTCCAACATGGACATCATAGTTGGTCGATAACCAAGCGTGGCTAGGACTTGTGTTGCTTGTTACATCATGCTGGATGAATCCAAATCGAACTATCAAGAGACAAACTAGACTCATATCTAGCGTGCCCGTACTCTGGTACAACATATACGGGGAATAACGTGTGACCATGCAATGTGATTCCAGTTAACCGTAGGGTTAACTAGGCAACTAAAACTTATAGCGCATTGGGAGGGACAAAATTTCGAGATCGCTCTTAACTAGCCACCCTCAAATATTCATCTGGGGAGTGCAGGTTGGCCACCGTTTGGATATTATTTAAATTCTTATTAGTGGATTACGATATCCGACTATTATATTGTACTATGTGTTCTATGCGATCTTAGCACGGTGGCCTTGAGATGGCGAGTGCATAATTAGTTTAGGGACACGGACTATCATGGTGCGATTGTCTAACCATTGTCCTTGTTTGGTTGTAGGGTTAGATTGTTATATCACAATAGGCTATAGACCAAAACTATAAGACAGAACTATATATATATATATATATATATATATATATATGTTTATTTCTCTCTAGTTTTGTTTTTTTATTCGTGCTTCCTTTGGGGTACTTGCTATTTGGGGTCTAACTCCACAGGTTTTGCATAGCCAGGTTTAGAGCCAGCACCCTGTTCACCATCGCATGTTTTGGACATTGAAATAACGAACAAAGAAGTACAAAGAGATCCTAGATGGAAGACCTAAGTACAATATTTTGATATGGGTAGTGACGATGGACAAAGGACGATATGGGGATCCTTTATACCATTGACGGTCTGATGAGGGAATGGGAATGCTCTCCTTTCTTCTCTTTTCTGAGCTTGTGTGCACGTATATAGCTAGCCGGAGGGTTGTTGGGTATGCTACCCTTGTTATTTATAGTCGTCGTGATGATGGACTATCGATGCCGTATTTGGCTCTGTTTGGTGGCCGCATAGGACTCTTTCAACAGAATGCGGTAGTAACCGCAGTCGATATTACGGACATGATGTCATGTGGTCTCGGTTATGATATATTATTGAAGAGATCTCGGGGTTGTTGCGTGCGTGACTTAGTCAACTAGATACTTAGTCAGCACTGACTGTAGGAGAAATCATCTTCGGTTGTAACAGAAAAATACTGTGAGTCAAGAGCCAGATAACATCTTGGTCGCATATTATCGTGGCCGCATACGTGCTCTCATTTGCCCTTGGTTGTATGGACGCTCCGACCGCATGTTGATGAGGCCGTAAGCAAGCTCTTTCCTGACCTTGGTCGAATGGACACTTTGGCAACATGACATTGTGGCCGCATGCAAACTTTTGTCGGGCGTTGGTCGAATGGATACTTTATCCGCATGGCATTGTGGCCGCATGCAAACTCTCATTGGGCCTTGGTCGAATGGACACTTTGACCTCATGGCGTTGTGGCCGCATGCACGCTTTCGTTGGGCTTTGGTCGAATGGACACTTAAGCCGCAAGGTAATGAGGCCGCGTGCAAGCTTTTATCGGGCTTTGGTCGAATGGACACTTAAGTAGTATGGTGACGAGGTTGCATAGGGAGTAGCCGCATATGAGAGAACACGTGACATGGCATATCTGAAGAGGTCATTAATGCACTGATGTGACTTTCTGTCTGTCTTTTCTTGAGTCGTCGTCTTTTATGAATCTCGAAGCATCGGCGTCATGAGTAATGTGATAGAGTCTGACAGTCATCGACTGCTGTGTCAGGGTGTTTTTATGTGACCTCCCTGCTCTGCGGTCATTCAGGCCACATAGAGTATACTATGCGGCTTCTTGGTCTTTGGTTTGATCAGGCCGCATATAGATTCTCTGCAGCTTGGTTATTTTAGGCTGCGAGTGTCTTCTCTGTGGCTTGTTTTGTTCAGACTGTATCGCTTCTCTGCGGCTCATTTTGTTCGGGCCGCATATGTCTTTTCTATGGCTCGTTATGTTCAGGCCGCATGTGGCTTCTATGCGGCTTGGTTGTTCCATTGAGGGAGCATGTCCTTTATGCGGCATGCATATTTTTTTATGCTTCTACAAGACCTCCTTCAAAGTTTCCATAATGACAAGTATGGAATATTTTGAAAGAAGCATATCCGAGCGCTATTGGCCGCATATGTAGGCATGCCGTAGAGTCTCATGGCCGCATATTTGTCTCTGACAGGCTGTCCGCTCATTATTGAGGAGATTTTCTTCAATCTTTGCATATCTCTTGAGTTCCATGCCGTCAATAGATAAAGCGGCTCAATTAACGTGGAGTCTCCGCCAACAGTTGTCTCTTTATGGATCGAGGTAGGTTGGATGCGAACAGTCGTTGTCGTCATCCATTGTCGCATAATCCCCCTATATATAGGGGTGAAGGGAGAGAGAGAGAGAAGTCTTTTTCTT
Source organism: Iris macrosiphon (assembly GCA_036927795.1). Lineage (NCBI taxonomy): Eukaryota > Viridiplantae > Streptophyta > Magnoliopsida > Asparagales > Iridaceae > Iris > Iris macrosiphon. The sequence goes on along the minus strand of JAYESA010000007.1, from coordinate 107,644,095 downwards.
CCTAAAATCTCTATTCTCTCTTTCTTCTTTCTTGTTGTTGTCATGGCTCCCAAGGTCTCCTCCTCTGCTGCTGCTGCCAAGAAGGCCCCTAAGGGTAAGGGCAAGGCTAAGGGGAAGGGTCATGCTACTACAATGGAGGGACCTGACTGAGGTCATTAGGAAGCTGCAGGCCGAGCTCGCCACAATGGAGAATAGGCTACGGGAGACCCATCAAGAAGAGGAGGCAATCAGGGCCGAGGTGATCCAAGTGGCGAAGAATACGGCTGGTGTCGTAGTTGCGGTACAGAAACTCGAGGACAACTACGAGTCCTTCACTCGTTATAAAGATTTTGAATTCATGGATAAAGAGGTTGAGAATCGGGCCAAAATGCGCCTGGATGGCCGTATAACCCATCTCCATGAGCGAATAGCAGAGTTATGCTCCGACTCACAACACAGTAGCTTTTCCTTTGCTCTTTGCGTCTTTATTTTGCCTTCGAGCTTGGTATCTTGTCAATTCCCTAAATTAGTTTGCTTTTAATTTCTCTTCATACTAAGAAATAAAAGTAATCCTATTTGTCTGTAATTTATTTGTATGAGCTTTGGATATCGTACTAGAGGAAATATGGACGTAGTACAATACCGCAGTCTTTTAAAGATATCCCATTGGGGGATCTTTGGTGGACTTATTGTCACGTCCCAATTTTTGTTAAATTGATAATCGTCCCTCGGGCGTGTGCACAAGGCCTAGGCATAATGTTATACTTTAGAACATATGCAACAGAGTACGCAAATAAGATATCACACATTAAGATATAGAAAAGTTTTCTTTATTGATAATGAACATCTGGTTACAAACTCTTAACCAATAAGGATGCTGCACTAGCTTACAACTTGGACACAAAATGAGATAGCCGATCCATACATTACATCATTTACTAATATTTTAAAAGGGCAAACCACCTTGGGTGCGTGTTAGCACCATCGCCTAGGAGCTTCAAAAGGTATGTGCGAGCTCCTTGTGATTATGTACTTGAGCTCCCAAAGTCAAAAACACGAACGTGCCAAATCAGTAAAAGGTTGGGGGAAGCTTTAGCTCCTCGCCGCGTCGCCTTGGCTCAGGGAACCTGCTGCAACGAGGGTCAGTACTTCAAAAAGTATCGGTGAGAGCGAGCTAACCCAACATACCAAAATTGACATTGTATTCATGTGAACATGCAACATTACTATTATGTGATCTTTCTATCTAGCCTTAGTTTAATTATTTATATACGATAGAATAGAATGACGTATCAAAATGTGCTACCGTTCGGTGACTTTACCTGTACCGTCTGAACCACCTGTACAAAACTTACCATAACCTTTCCTACCACGAAGACATAGTTAGTCTGCATAGTTTAAATATACATAAGGATCATTGCCTTGACTAGCCATCATGGACTATAGTCTGGATAGACGGTGATGCTTGCAGCGCAGGTAGCGAGCCCCGCTATAAACTTCCGCCTCACCCGTGCTATGTTGCTAGCACGACTAACTGTTATTCCGCTGGGGACTAATCAGCCCCGGTACCTCGTCGACCGTTCACAGAAACTATATACCTTGTGCACAAGTTGTCCGTGATCATTGAAAATCTAAATACTAAGTTTAACATACGAAGCATTTCAAGACATCAACATGAAAAGAACTATATTAGCACAGTGCGATGGCATAGTCTACTAGCTGATATGATCAATTCATAAATTATGTACTACCCATTGAACATTTATAGATGAATAATTTCTAACTATAACTGAACACAAAATAGCTGAATGCATAGCGGACAAGCACACAATAATGCGACCGGAAAGAATTTTATGTGACAAGCATTAAGTGTTTCAAGTCTACATCTTCTTTTATCTTGATTCAATTTTACTCTTTTGGTATCGTTGATCGTAATGCACAAATGAGTCAAATTTATTATGACTGAAGACTTGGAATAAGTGCACAAATTTGGTAGTAAGGCCACTCACAAGTTGGTGAATCGGGATAGAGAAAAGGGAGATCTTCAAGACTCCGCTTGTGCGTCGCCTACACAATCACCTGCACGCACCAACAGATAATCAATATATCCTGCTTTGGTCTCCAAGGGTTCGATACAAAATAAGAAATCCAAAGAATGAAGATAATAAAATTCATTAAAACTGTTCAAGAAAATAAAAGTCACAAAACCAACAAGAAAGCAACCAAGCGACATCGAAAACGGGCAAAACAACTAGTGCAACGGAAAGGCCCCTCTCGACTCTGTCGCCGAGTCCTTACTTGAGGCACGATTCATTGAATATGGAAACTAATTTCAAAGAAACCAATCCATAACGAGGAAATAATCTTGATTCAATATGCCCCGATCGAACGATACCAAGTATTTCTTAGTCGCGCTCCCCGAATAAGAGAAATGGGGCACTAAATCTTAACCAACTAACAAAAAGTTTCGTCCTCAAAACTTAAGAATAGAACCTACCCCTAAGAAATAATGAGAAAAACTTTTCCTTTATATCCGATTCGAGTTTTCAGGTTGATTCCTCGACCGAGTGGTTCCGCCAAAGAACGCGCACAAGCGAGACTACACGATTTCGTAACTACTTCTCTTTTCGATCTAATATATGAACGGGTTCTTTGACGTACGATAAGTCTGCTTGCAAATCCAGCTGACCAAAATCTATCCCGTGGTTTGGGTTAAGCACATACTTCCTAAGCTGTGACACATGGAAAATATTATGCACGTCGGACAGGGCTAGTGGTAATACAATTTGATAGGCAACTAAAGTGACTAACTTGAAGACTTCGAACGAGCCAACGAATCTCGGACGTAACATCCCCTTTACTCCGAATCTTATAACTCCTTGTATGCGTAAGACCTTCAAAAATACATGGTCACCTTTAAAGAACTCAAGGGGTCAACGACGAATGTTGGCATAGCTCTACTGCCAGCTTTGGGCTACTTTTAGTCGCTCTGGGATCAACCGAACCTTTTGGACTATTTGTTCAACTAGTTCCGGCCCGAGGATTTGACGCTCCCCAACTTCATTCCAGCAGATCGTTGACCTACACTTTCTTCCATACAGAGGCTCGTACGGAGCCATTTGGATGCTGGACTGATAACTATTGTTATATGCAAATTCGGCCAACGGTAGGTGGACGTCCCAACTTGACTTTGAATTGATTGCACAAAGACGCAACATATCTTCGAGTACCGGATTCACCTGCTCTGTTTGGCCATCAATTTGAGGATGGTAGGCTAAGTTGAACTTTAACTTGGTCCCCATCGCTAACTGAAGGCTCTCCCAGAAACATGATTGGAATCGTCCGTCCCGATCTAAAACTATATAAACTGGCACTCCGTACAGCCGAACTATCTCATCAAGGTAGGTCTGGGCGAGGCGATCGATGCTCCAAGTAAATTTAAAAGAAATAAAGTGCGCTAACTTGGTTAACCGGTCGACGATGACCTAGACTACATCATTCCTCCGTTGCGTCTTTGGCAAGCCAATAATGAAGTCCATGCTTATGTGCTCCCATTTCTATTTCGGGATAGCTAGATTCTGCATCTCTCTGCCCGATATCTGATGTTTATGCATTACGACATAAAGAGTGCCATATCTCTCTTCATGCCATGCCACCAGAAATTAGTACAAAGGTCTTTATACATCTTCGTGCTCCCGGGATGGACTGTATAGGCTGCATAGTGAGCTTCCGCAAGGATTTCCTTTCTGAGTTCTGTGTCGTTGGAGACGCATAGCCTTCCCTTAATTCGCAACACTCCATTCTCATCTACTGCAACGTCCTTCGCCTTCCCCGCTAGATTCTGCTATTGTATTTTCCTTAGGAATATGTCGTCCCTCTGAGTAGATGTGATTCTCTCTAACAGGTTGGGTATGAATCGTATCTGAGCAACTCGTGCACCGCGATATCGAATTCGGAGTTCAATGTCAATTTTCTCATAGTTCCTTTATAAACTACAATCAACGGACATGGATCCCGCAAACACTTGACTCAACGCATCTGCTATAACATTTTCTTTGTCAGGTGTGTAGTTGATCGTCAAGTCATAGTCTTTGATTAATTCTAGCCAACGCCGAATATGTACTTCAAGATTTTGTGATTAGTATAAATTCGGCAAGCTACTCCATAGAGGTGTGTAGTGTCGCCATAAATTTAGCCTGAACACAATTGCCGCTAGTTCTAGGTCAGGCGCAGGATAATTCTTCACGTGCTTTTTCAGTTGTCTGGATGCGTAGGCTTTGACCCTATATTGTTGTATGAGTACACACCCCAAGCCCTGCCCTGACGCGTTGTTGAATATTTGGAATCACGAGGTCTCGTCTGGTAGTGCAAGTAGGGGGGCATAGGTGAGGCATTGCTTTAACTCTTCAAATGAGGCTTTGCATTCGGTGGACCACTCAAATACGATGTCCTTCTGTGTGAGGCGAGTCAGAGGTGATGCTAACTTGGAAAAGTCTTTCACAAAACACCTGTAGTAGCCCGCTAGCCCGAGGAAGCTTCGAATCTCACTGATGGATGCAGGCCGCTTCCACTCGACGATGGCTTCAACTTTCTTTGGATCGACTGAAATGCCTTCCGCAGAAATGATGTGCCCGAGGAAAGATACACTACTCAGCCAAAATTTGTACTTACTCAATTTTGTGTATAGCTTGTTGTCCCGAAGAGTCTGTAGCACGGTCTATAAGTGCTCTGCATGTTCCTCCCTATTCTTTGAGTGCACCAAGATATCATCAATTAATACTACTACAAACTTATCGAGATATAGCTGTAACACACGATTCATTAAGTCCATAAAGGCGGCAGGGGCATTGGTCAGTCTGAATGGCATTACCAAAAACTCATAGTGGTCATAGAGAGTGTGAAAGGCTGACTTCGGTACATCGTCCGGCTTAATCTTGAGCTGATGGTAACCCGAGCAATGATCAATTTTTAAACATACCATCGCACCTTGTAGTTGATTAAACATGTCATCAGTCCTGGGAAGGGGGTACTTGTTTCGAACAGTGGCCTTATTCAATTCATGATAGTCGTTGCAGAGTCGCATCGATCCATCCTTTTTCTTTACAAATAATACAGGCGCGCCCCACGGAGACACGTTAGGATAAATATACCCATGATCTAGCAATTCTTGCAACTGGACCTTTAACTCTTTTAGTTCTGTCGAGGCCATTTGATACAGAGTTTTGGAAATTGGTCGAGTCTCTGAAAATGTATCAATAGTAAACTCTATCTCTCGGTCGGGCGGCATGCCGGGCAACTCATCGGGAAACACATCAGAAAAATCTGCCACCAAGGAAAAAGACTCTACGTTTGCGTAATCTCGCTGTGTGTCTCAAACGGATGCCAAGTATCCATCACAGCCAGAATATATCATCCGTCGAGCAGACATTGTAGAGATCTCCATGCAGCCATTCGGTGCTTTCGACGGTAGACTGCACACATAGAAAAATTTGATCTCGCCAGGTAGATAAAATACGACTTTCTTTTCTGCATAATAAATGGTAGCCGAACAAGCGCTGAGCCAATCCATCCCCAGAATGATATCGTAGTCCCTGATGTCTAATACTATCGTATCAAGTGATAATTTTCTTCCTCTGATGCAAATATTGCCTTCACAATAAACTAAGTGAGCCGGCAAATCTATGTCCGATGGAGTACTGACTCTAAGGTTTAGGCCTAGCGGTGTCATAGGAAATGTGTTCTCAGTGGCAAAATTTGTCGCAATAAAACTATGTGTGGCACCAGAATCAAACAATACCCGAGCAGGTACATTATTGAAAAGTAATATACCTGACACCGTCGCGTTTGATACGAACACCTCTTCCCGAGTCAAAGCTGTCACGCCCCAGTCCCAACCTATACGGGACCAGGCCATGTGGCAATAGCCAGCTGACACGTCTCCGAGGATATCCCAATTTAATGGATCCACGAAGAGTGTTACGCTGTCCTACAATTCTAACATGTCCAATATCAGTCAATAACAGATAATCTAATCTCATCCACAATATAAACAGCAAAAAGTACCAAATAAACTGCTGGAAGATAAATATCAGTCTCAAGATATCATAGTACAACCAGTAATATCTGGTAGGAACAAACCCACTACTATGATGAAATAAAGTACTGAAATGAGATATCAAAGATAAAGACTAGGGCATCGTCGGACTAGATAATGATGCACCCAACCTAGGCGGAAGGACTACCAACTAATCACGGAAACTCTGACGGCTGCACCTCTAACTCCTCAGTTGTAGCGAATCTCGTCTCCTGTCCGGGGCCGTATACTGTGGGGTAGAAAGCCTCGTCCAAATCTAGAAAGGTACTAGGTCCTCAGAGGGACGTAACAAGATACATAGAAGCATGCCATATATATATATATACTGAATAAAATAAATACAAATAAGGGTGTGCTAACCATCTAAGTGAATGCAATGTGAGGACAACTGTGAGTATATGGGAAAGTGTAGGCTAGACATATGCTGACGTAATTTACCAATCGTGGCAACCAACTAGTATATGCCACACATGCCCCCTGTAACACGGGCGCAGGAATACAGTAACGTCCGACGTTCTATAGAGTGTGGTATCTGCAATATCACCAAGTAACGTCCAACACTCTATAGAATGTGGTATCAGTAATATATATACGTCCATATCACTCCGTCGAGTGCGATATCAGTATAAAGGAGTAGGGTGTCCCATATGCCTACTAGTCATTCTCTCCGCCCAATATAGATATACCAGTCAAATAATCGATGCGCATACCCCCTTATCTAAATGCCAAGTCTCTAAACTGAAATAGTCCTTATTTGATTGCTAACTGTGATGCATGTCACACGCGACGATAGCTAGTCGAACACGCAAACTCGCATCCCAACATGAGATTTGTCACTATGATTACGTGTGGAAGTGTCAGGTCTTGGGAGATAACAAGGTATCATCCAATGAGGTGAGTCTTCTAATGACTAAGTCCATGTATACTAATCATCGACATATCCGTCGAATGCACCCGAGGCAATCCTGGACGCGCACAGTTGTATAAAGCAAAACAGCAAGCATACAATACAATATTTGCATAATTTAAATTAGACAGTAAATATGGCAAGGTATCTTGTCTGAGTCTTCAAGAGGTGAATGCCAAAATCCTGCTCCTGTAGCATCTCCTGGCAGATCCAAAGACCCTAGACATACAATATACACAACAATACAGACATCAGACACTACGCATTAACTACTTACGATTAAGACGCTGTACTTGAATACTGTCGCGAGTTCACTGTTGCTTGAGCACAGCATCACGTGTGCATGTAGCTAGGGTGTACACATGTTCTGTCCTCGGTTAACATGTGTCTCGAGGCAAATAATTATCTAGTTACGGTTGGATCGTGATTTCTGTTCTGTGCTGACACCTGTCTCTATTTTTTCATGTTCAAACCTACTAGGTTTTATATCTAGGTGTTACTAGTGAATTACCTGTCCTTGGTAACTGGTCATTAATTTAGAATAATTATTTCTTAATTAATATCTAATTAATATTAACTTCCATGCATATATTTCTAACTAGGTTAAACATTATGGATATGGGTTCAAGTGCGACACGACGACATGAAGGAGAAATATAGGACACATGAGTGAAGGGTTCAATGAACGAGTACCTGATCGGCCGAGCGAGGGGGTCCTCTCGCTGGTCGACTGTCTCCTCCGACGTAGGTAAACTTCGGTCGACGTGGACGGATCCGGCCTGCTGTGTACAGTAGTGACGAGGGTTGTAGTCGCGGATACAGCAACCTGGCGTAGTGGCAACGTGCTGAGCCGGCGTTGGGGTGATGGTCCAGTCATGGGGGTTGGTTGGGGTCGGCCTTGCGGGTGGTTCGACGGCACTGGTGGGTGATGGGGAGTAGTCAGGATCGGCCGAGGGTCTAACGGGGCTGTGATGGTGGCTGGGTGGAGATGGTGCGGTGGAGGCAGTCGGTGATGGTGAAGTGGGGGGGATCCGGCGAGTCGGGCGGCGTCAGGCGGAGTGGGGGGACGGTGGGTTTGGCAGTCGGGGAGGGGACAGCGGCTCGGGTGGTCAGGTTTGGATGGTTGGTGTTGGCGGCTGGATGGTTGTGGAGTTTCGGCGGAGAGGCGGCGGTTGTTGCCTAGGGGGCAGTGGTCCGGTGAGTCAGGGGTGGTCGGGGATGGTAGGGATTCGGCTAGGGTTGAGAAAATAGGGTGAAGGTGTTAGGGTTTCAATAGTAATAGGAAGAGTTATTTATATATGAGAGTTTATGGCCTGGGGCCTGGGGCCTGGGGCCTTGGGCTTGTCTGTGCTCCTTGGGGTGGGGTCTGGTCCTCATGATAGGTATACAGGACTTGGTTATGACTTATTTTGGGGTGATCTGGGCCTCAATTTAATTTAGGTTATAAACAATTTCATCAGGCATTAGGAGAAGGTTGGGTTTAAATGAAATAATACTTAGGCGTTCTCAATGACTGTTGTGCAGCTAGATTTAAGCATCATAGTAGGAACCTAACAGTTGCACAAAGTGCAGGTGGGTAGTCTGGCGTATTTAGGGGATGAGTGCTTAAATGGTTTGGGGGCACCAACTAGTATAGTGCTCCAAACATCAATGCAACTGTAAGGTGTATTAAGTTACAATATTGTTGTACATTAAATCTAATTGCATCCAATTAAACCCTAGGCTCATAATTTAATCCAAATAGCTCTGATTTGGTCGAGGGAGTTTACAACCTACCCTCCTTAGAGCATTTTGACCTCGAAATTAAAACATACGCATGGTACGAACTACTGACTGAAATTAAAATGCTAATGCGTACCTAATCCTTCGAAGAGATGGGATAGCGCTGCCTAATGTCCTCCTCGCGTTCCCAAGTTGACTCACCTAGTGCATGATGTCTCCACGCGACACAAACTAAGAGAATAGTCTGTCCTCATAGTAATTTTCACTCCTATCTAGAATCTCAACGGGCTCCTCTTGGTATGATAGGCTCGGGCCGACTGTGATCTCTGAGTGGTCAAGTACGTGACTCGGATCCAGTATGTACCTCCTCAGCTGAGATACATGGAGGACATCATAAACTCCTTCCAAGGTCTGCAGCAAGGCTAATCTGTAAGAAACCTCTCCGACGCGTTCCAATACGTCGAATGGTCCGATGTACCTCGGACTCAGCTTTTCTCTACCTCTGAATCTGATAGTCCCTCGAGTAGGCGAGATCTTTAGAAATATGTGATCTTCAACCTAAAACTCTTAGGGTCGACGATGCGCATTTGCCCAATGCTTCTGTCTGTCTTGTGCTGCTCGAAGGTACCCTTGGATCTTCTTCACCTTTTCTACTGTACGAACAACCAACTCTGGTTCGAGAATCTGTCGCTCGCCTATATCACTCTAGCATACTGGAGAACGACACTTCCTTCCATACAATACTTCATAGGGAGCCATTTAGATGCTTGCTTGATAGCTTTTGTTGTAGGAAAACTCGACCAGATGCAAATGGTCCTCCCATGATCCTCCGAAGTCAAGCATGCACGCTCTCAACATGTCTTCCAACGTATGAATGGTGCGCTCCGACTGGCCATCTGTCTGTGGGTGATACGCTGTGCTAAACTTCAGGCGAGTACCAAGACTCTCCTCCATACTCTGCCAAAAGTAAGACGTAAACCTCCTATCCCTGTCAGACACTATGCTAACTGGCACTCCATGTAGGTGCACAATCTCCCTCATGTACATATCTGCTAAGGCCTCCATCGATTGCCCAACTCTGAAGGATAAAAAGTGTAAGGACTTGGTGAGTCTATCCACGATTATCCATACTATGTTGCACCTACTAGGACTCCTCGGAAAGTCAGTAACAAATTCTATAGTGATATGCTCCCATTTCCACTCCGGTATAGAAAGTGGTTGAAGCAATCCTGCAGATCTCTGATGCTCAGCCTTGACTTGCTGACACACCAGGTACTTGGCCACAAAGCATGCTATCTCCCTCTTTATTTCGTGCCACCAGTAGTACTGTTTCAAGTCCCTGTACATCTTCGTGCCTCCTAGATGAATAGAATAGGTTAAACTGTGTTCCTCTGCCATCAACTCTTGACGAAGTTCTCCATTTGGAACATAAAGACGATCTCCGTATCTGAAAGTCCCATCTTTATGTATTCTCAGTCCTGACTGCATCCCATCCTATGTCCTCTGTCTAAGCCTCTAAAATCTGGCGTCAGTTGGCAAGGCAGCCTTGATTCTCTCTACTAATGTCAATTGCAACTGGAAACTCGACAACTGTCCATCTACTCCGGATATGACAACCTCTATACCCATCTTCTCTAGCTTTCTCAGCAGATGTTGTTGGGTGGTCATGAAGAATGCTATGGGTCTTTTACTCAACGCGTCAGCTACTACGTTGGCCTTTCTCGGGTGGTACTGTAGCTCAATCTCGAAGTCCGTCATTACTTCAAGCCAACGTCTCTGTCTCTGATTAAGATCCTTCTAGGTATAGACGTATTTCAGGCTCTTATGGTCAGTAAATATCTCCACTCTCTCTCCATATAAGTAGTGCCTCCAAAGCTTTAAAGCAAAGATCACTACTGCAAGCTCCAAGTTGTGGGTGGGATAGTTCTTCTCATGGGTCCTCAATTGTCTAGAAGCATAAGCTATAACCTTTCCATGCTGCATTAAGACACATCCTAATCCTTTTCCGGACGCATCGCTATAGATCACGAATCCTCCGTGTCTAGATGGTATGGTCAAGATAGGTGCAGTAGTTAAATATTTCTTCCGCTCGTCGAATGCCTTCTGACACTCCTCTCTCCAGGTGAACTCCTGCTCCTTACGGGTCAAATGGGTCATCGGCTCTGCAATCTTCGCGAAGTTCTCTATGAACCTCCGGTAATATCCGGCAAGTCCTAGGAAACTCCTCACTTCTGAGACATTGGTAGGGGTTAGCCATGTCTCTACTGATGAAATCTTCGTCGGATCTACTGAAATGCGATCTCCTGAGATAACGTGTCCAAGGAAAGAGACACGATCCAAAAGAAACTCATATTTGCTCAGCTTGGCATAAAGCCTCCCTCTCCTTAGTGTCTCTAACACTAGTCTCAGATTCTCTTCGTGCTCCTCGTGGCTCTTCGAATACACCAAAATGTCGTCGATGAAGACTACCACGAACTAGTCTAAGTATTGGTGGAATACTCTATTCATCAAGTTCATAAATACAGCTGGCGCATTCGTCAGCCTAAATGGCATTACTAAGAACTCGTAGTGACCATAACGAGTCCTGAATGCTGTCTTCTGAATGTCCTTTTTTCGTACCTTTACTTGATGATAACCCGATCTCAAGTCGATCTTTGTGAACACTACTGCTCCTGTCAACTGGTCGAATAAATCGTCAATCCGCGGCAGGGGGTACTTGTTCTTGATAGTCAAAGCATTAAGGGCTCTGTAATGAATGCACATGCGTACTGTTCTATCCTTCTTGGGTACGAACAACACTGGTGCTCCCCAGGGTGATGTACTAGGATGGATAAATCCCTTGCTCTGCAACTCCGCTAATTGTAGCTTCAGCTCATCTAGCTCCTTCTTCGCTAATCGGTATACATTAGAAGATATCGGTGTTGCTCCGGGTACTAGCTCGATGGTGAACTCTACGTCTCTATCTGGCGGTAAGTCTGGCAGTTCTTCAGGGAATACATCCTCAAATTCTGTAACAATTGGCGGGGGTGCAATCTCCATAGCCATGCAAGTTTCTGCTATCTGTCCTACTCCTTGTTCGACGGTCCCTCGCATGTACTCGAACTCCAGTTGATCTGGTGGTCTAAAGGTGACGCTACCCTTCCGGCAATTCAGTACAGCATTATACTGGCTTAACCAGTCCATGCCTAACACAACATCAAAGTACGGTATAGGCAATACCAAGAATCGCGCTCTCATCTCTCTACCACATACAACTACCGAGCACGTTCTGATAGTGTTGGTAACCGCCACGATACCTCCTCCGGTAAGAATCTTCCAACTCTTAGGTAAGAGGGAAGTCGCTACTCTATGGATTGCTACAAATCTACTAGATATAAATGACAATATAACTCCAGAATCAAACAATACAGTTGTAGGTAATGATGCAACTAAGATGGTACCTGTGATAGCTTCCCTTTCTGTTTCTTCCTTAGTAGCTGCTAATGCAAAGGCTTGTCCCTGCCTTTGTCCTCCTGTCTGCTGTCGGTTCTGGTTGAACTGTACTTCCTGTGGGGACAAGGGTGGTCCCCTCTGAAATCCTTCGGGTGCTGGTGGTCGCTGACCTCCTGGTGGGGGTAGTATCCTCAGGACGGGTGCTGCTGGCCTCTTTCCTGTCTGCAGTGCTGCCTCTCTGCGCTATGGGCAATCCCTGATAAGGTGCTGACTCGATCCACATATCATGCACAGTCCCAACTTCTTTCGGTAATCTTTAATGACGTGTCCCTTCTTGCCATAATGGTGACAAGTCAAAAGCTCCTGCTGGGGGTATGGCGCTGCCCTCTGCTGTGTCTGTGCTCCGGGACGATGGATTAGTCCTCCTGCTCTGGGCTGTGCTCTGGCTGGTGTAGTCATGCTGGAACGTCTAGCTCCTCTGACGATGGCCTCCTGGATTCTCGTCTCTGCAAGAACCTCTTCATAATAAATCCTCGCCTGCGTAGTGGTATACCTCTGTAGCTCAAAATTGAGGCCATGATAAAATCTATAAGTTTTCTCGAGATCATTGGGTATCAGGATGACACCAAATCTGCTAAGGCGGCTGAACTCCGCGTCATAGGCGTCAATAGTCATATTTCCCTGCTTTAGATATAGGAACTGGGAGTACAGGGCATTCCTGACTGTAGCTGGAAAATGCTTTGTATTAAAGTATTCTAGGAACTTTTCCCAAGTCTAGTTCTTGCCCACACTGCGCTCGATGGAATCCTACCAGTGATGGGCGTTGCCTTTTAGTTGGGCCCTCACTGCGGTCATCCAAAGGTCTGGATGCAGTTGTGAAGCCTCTAATAGCATCTCCGTTTTGGCAACCCAATCGGAGATCTGTTCTGCAGTCTCATTGCCTAAGAAAGTATCTGGTCCCATCTGTCGAAACCATCTAATAGTGCCACATGTCTGGGCTGGTGGAGGTGCTGGTACTGGTGTTGTGACATGTGTCCTCTCTAGTACTGTCATCAGACTCTGTCTCAATGTCTCTGTCTGCTGCCACTGTGCTCGCATCATTGCCTGGAAGAACTGAAGCATCTGTGGCTGGCCATCTAGCTATGGCATCTGGGGTGGATAAGGTGGAGGCGGTGGTAGTGGAATCTCTGGCTGTGCAGTAGGCGTCTCCTCTGATGTCGGCCTCTCAGTCTGCAGCATCGGTATAGCTCCTGAAGTCTGGCCCTCACAATATTGCGTGGGGATTGTCTGGGAAGTCTGTCCCTCAGGCTGCGGTATAGGATCGCCCTACGATGTCTCGTGCCAATATATCAGTGGGGTCTGTAGCGGGGGTTTCCCTTGGGGTACCTCCTCTCCTTTAGTAGTGTTATCCGCACCGCGGTACGGGGTGCTCCTCGTCTACTGTGTAAATTCATCTTGCTGCAAAAGATAGGACTTTATTAAAAGAGTACGAGAACAAACTAACAGGATACAGATATTTAGAAGCAGTATGAAGGAAGTACAAGGACGAATCAAAAGTGGATGAGACCTAATAATTTCTATCCTATTGCAGGCTCGCTGGACATGTTACCATACCACAAGCGAAAAAGAAGACCTGCATGGGCCACCACTAAAACCATGTCATGCCCCAATCCCAACCTATACGGGACCAGGCCACATGGCAATAGCCAGCTGACACGCCTCCGAGGATATCCTAATTTAATGGATCCACGAAGAGTGCTACGTTGTCCTATAATACTAACATGTCCAATATCAGTCAATAACAGGTAATCTAATCTCATCCACAATATAAACAGCAAGAAGTACCAAATAAACTGTTGGAAGATAAATACCAGTCTCAAGATATCATAGTACAACCAGTAATGTCTGGTGGGAACAAACCCACTACTATGACAAAATAAAGTACTAAAATGAGATATAAAAGATAAAGACTAGGGCATCGTCGGAATAGATAATGATGCACCCAACCTAGGCGGAAGGCCTACCAACTAATCACGGAAACTCTGACGGCTGCACCTCTAACTCCTCAGCTGTAGCGAATCTCGTCTCCTGTCCGGGGCCGTATACTGTGGGGTAGAAAGCCTTGTCTAAATCTGAAAAGGTACCAGGTCTTCAAAGGGACGTAACAAGATACATAGAAGCATGCCATATATATAAATACTTAATAAAATAAATACAAATAAGGGTGTGCTAACCATCTAAGTGAATGTAATATGAGGACAACTGTGAGTATATGGGAAAGTGTAGGCTAGACATATGCTGACGTAATTCACCAGTCGTGGCAACCGGCTAGTATATGCCACACATGCCCCTGTAACACGGGCACAGGAATACAGTAACGTTCGACGTTCTATAGAGTGTGGTATCTGCAATATCACCAAGTAATGTCCAACACTCTACAAAACGTGGTATCAGTAATATATATATACGTCCATATCACTCCGTCGAGTGCGATAATAGTGTAAAGGAGTGGGGTGTCCCATATGCCTACTAGTCATCCTCCCCACCCAATGTAGATATACCAGTCAAATAATCGACGCGTATACCCCCTTATCTAAATGCCAAGTCTCTAGACTGAAATAGTCCTGATTTGATTGCTAACCGTGATGCATGTCATACGAGGCGATAGCTAGTCGAACACGCAAACTTGCATCCCAACATGAGATTTGTCACTATAATTACATGTGGAAGTGTCAGGTCTTGGGAGATAACAGGGTATCATCCAATAACGTGAGTCTGCTAATGACTAAGTCCATGTATACTAATCATCGATGTATCCGTCGAATGCACCTGAGGCAATCTTGGACGTGCACAGTTGTACAAAGCAAAACAACAAGCATACAATACAATATTTGCATAATTTAAATTAGACAGTAAATATGGCAAGGTATCTTGCCTGAGTCTTCAAGAGGTGAATACCAAAATCCTGCTTCTGTAGCGTCTCCTGGCTGATCCAAAGATCCTAGACATACAATATACACAATAATACAGACATCAGACACTATGCATTAACTACTTATGATTAAGACGCTATACTTGAATACTGTCACGAGTTCACTGTTGCTTGAGTACAGCGTCACGTGTCCACATAGCTAGGGTGTACACATATTCTGTCCTCGGTTAACATGTGTCTCGAGGCAAAT
The DNA here is from genome assembly GCA_036927795.1 of Iris macrosiphon. Lineage (NCBI taxonomy): Eukaryota > Viridiplantae > Streptophyta > Magnoliopsida > Asparagales > Iridaceae > Iris > Iris macrosiphon. Next base: position 107,628,779 of record JAYESA010000007.1, on the reverse strand, counting down.
ACTTATCTAGTTACAGTTGGATCATGATTTCTGTTCTGTGCTGACACCTGTCTCTATTTTTCCATGTTCAAACCTACTAGGTTTTATATCCAGGTGTTACTAGTGAATTACCTGTCCTTGGTAACTGGTCATTAATTTAGAATAACTATTTCTTAATTAATATCTAATTAATATCAACTTCTATGCATATATTTCTAACTAGGTTAAACACTATGAATATGGGTTCAGGTGCGACACGACGACACGAAGGAGAAATATAAGACACACGAGTGAAGGGTTCAATGAATGAGTACCTGATCGGCCAAGCGAGGGGGTCCGCTCGCTGGTCGACTGTCTCCTCTGACGTGGGTGAACTCCGATCGACGTGGACGGATCCGGCCTGCTGTGTAAAGCAGCGGCGAGGGTTGCAATCGCGGATACAGCGACCTGGCGTGGTGGCAACATGCTGAGCCGGCGTCGGGGTGATGGTCCAGTCGCGGGGGTTGGTCGGGGTCGGCCTCGCGGTTGGTTCGCCGGCGCTGTGGGTGATGGGGAGCAGTCGGGATCGGCCGGGGGTCTAACGGGGCTGTGATGGTAGCTGGGTGGAGAGGGTGCGGTGGAGGCGGTCGATGATGATGAAGTGGGGGGTCCGGCGAGTCGGGCCGCGTCATGCGGCATCAGACAGAGTGGGGGAATGGCGGGTTTGGCTGTCGGGGAGGGGACAGCGGCTCGGGTGGTCGGGTTTGGATGGTTGGTGTTGGCGGCTGGATGGTGGTGGAGTTCCGGCGGAGAGACGGCGGTTGATGCCGATGGGGCGGTGGTCCGGTGAGTCAGGGGTGGTCGGGGATGGTAGGGATTCGGCTAGGGTTGAGAAAAGATGGTGAAGGTGTTAGGTTTTCAATAGTAACAGGAAGTGTTGTTTATATAGGAGAGTTTATGGCCTGGGGCCTCGGGCCTTGGGCTTGTCTGGGCTCCTTGGGGTGGGGTCTGGTCCTCATGATAGGTATACAGGGCTTGGTTATGACTTATTTTGGGGTGATCTGGGCCTCAATTTAATTTAGGTTACAAACAATTTCATCAGGCATTAGGAGAAGGTTGGGTTTAAAAAAAATAATACTTAGGCGTTCTCAGTGACTGTTGTGCAGCTAGATTTAAGCATCATAGTGGGAACCTAACAGTTGCACAAAGTGAAGGTGGGTAGTTTGGCGTGTTTAGGGGATGGGTACTTAAATGGTTTGGGGACACCAACTAGTATAGTGCTCCAAACGTCAAGGCAACCGTAAGGTGTATTAAGTTACAATATTGCTGTACATTAAATCTAATTGCATCCAATTAAACCCTAGGCTCATAATTTAATCCAAATAGCTCTGATTTGGTCGATAGGGTTTACAAAAGCATAGACTCGTCCTTGAGCGTTCTGTGGTGCTGTCTGGTTCGCTCGAGGTGCTTGACCCTGATTCTGAGATGAACGATGTTGTTGCTGTGGACGACGCGGAGGGGGATCGTTGGGGCAATCCTGACAATCGCGAGCTACATGGCCAAACTTACCACAAATGAAACATCCCCCTTTTCGAATACGACAGTCATTAATATGGTGTCCTAGCCTGTGGCAGTAGGCACAAGGTTGTCCCTGGTTCTTCCCTGGATTATGGTCCTGAGAGACACCGTTATTGTGGTGCTTGTGCGCATTGCTACCACCTTTGTTGCTAGGGCACTTGTGATAGAAATTTTGCACAGCGTATTTGCAAACTGGGGGATACTGCGACTCTAGGAAGAGGGCATAGTTTAGAGACTCTCGTATGGTATGGTACAGAGGGACGACGATGTGGGCACAAATATAAGGTCGCAGTCCTATCTTAAACCTTCGAGCTCAACTTTCAGCGTCACAGAGATGAGAATTACCAAATTTTGTAAGCCTGTTGAATTCTGCGACGTACTGTCGCACTATTATATTTCCATGTTATAGATGTGTAAATTTGCCTTCCTTCTCGCTAAGGACGGCGGATGAAAGGTACTCCTATTCGAAGGCTTTACAGAACAGGGGCCAAAAGATAGTCGTCTTGTCATTTTTACTAAATATAGCTTATTTGTGCACATCCCACCAATCATTTAAACGGAGCTGAAGCTGAGCACAAGCAACTCTCTTCGTTTTTTCCATGCGAAGAACTTTAAAGTGGTCCTCTAACTCAACCAAACAATCCAAAGCCACGGAGGGGTCCTCAGTCCTTTTGAAGGTATCATGATACATATTCTAAAATACTGGTATTTGTGAGATGGAACCCTTTTCGTCTAAGGGCGGAGGTTCCTGAGAGCCCTGAAGTCCCGCGGTCTCGGCTACAACTGGCACTATCGCGACGATAGTTGATGCAGAATGGTTATTGGCGACGAGGTCGTCACAATCGTTTTCAAGGTATCTATTCGCTTCTGTTATGCCTCGGCCTGAGTTCGCTGCTGTCATGACCCACACCCGATATAGGGGCACGAGTAGTGAATAACGCCCAGCCTACGCCACAGTATCGACGGTAGAACATTATCTGGATAATCTATCTATCTAATAATCAAGATATAAATATGCCACTAATGTAATATAAATCCTCAATCATAGATCAATATTAATCACATGAATATGATAAAAGAATAGAAGAGTCACAATACAACTCACAAGACCAAAATAATATCTAATGAGTCAAGAAATACTAATAACAATACTGGAGACAAATCCAGTACCAAAAGAAACTACTACTGAGCTACAAGTCCGGGGTCGTCTGACTTAGTCGGGATGAGACCCTCCTGAGCCAAGTTCTCTGGCTCTAAGCCAACCATGTCCTGAGGCCCATAGTGAGTGGGGTACCACTCCTTAGTGTCATCTTGGAAAAATATATCCAGTCAGTAAAGGAGCAAAGTACATCTCTAACAACAGTTCTAATAAATGATATAAACTATATAACAGTAAATAGATGTTAATATACAAGATGCAATATACAGATAAAAGAGATATACAATAAAAATACTGGAAATAAATACGAGAATGAGCAATATAGAAATGAACAAGAAATACTAATGACTAAGTGAGTGAGTACCAGCTTTAACATATGATCGACTTGGAAACTTGATACAAGAATTATGGCCTGATTAATCATACGTGCGGTGTATGATTAACACTATTCAAGAACGATACATAATGCAAGGAGGGTATGATCACATATCTATACTACATATTTCCCACCCCCAACTGGTATAGTGGATCCAACCATGGTACGTTATGACACGGGATTCAATGGGTATGTAGCTAGTCTCCCCAAGAATCAATGTCTATGTATGTACAAGAAGAACAAGGAAATAAGGCTTGTAGAAGATACACCGTAAATACCAAGGAATAATATCTCATGATGAGATCTAGATATACCAATCCGTGTAACCATCGTGTCAAAAATTAAGGATATATACACTCGATACAAGAAACATAGAGGATATCATAAATGAGAAACTATCAGAGAATGTACTTGCCTGAAATCCGATAAATAGTATCAAAGATGTCAGTAATGGTACCTCTAAGACCTAAATATGGAATATTACATCAATACAAGATTTTGGAATAAAAATAAGTTAAACTAGTCATCTTCTAGGTCATAAAGCCATTTCTACGTCAAAATAGTTAAACTAGGTCAACTCTAGGTCAAACTAGCTATTTCTAGGTTGTATGAGTCCATCTCTAGGATATTGGGTCCATATACTATGTAACTAGGCCATACTAGCTATACTAGGATCCAAAGAAACCAACAAGATACCATATCCTAAGATACTCAATTTATTAGATAGGAAAATATTATAATATGTGTATACAATCAACAATATATACTATTCCTAACGAAACTAATGCTAAGTGGATACCTTGACTTTGAACCAATGCAGTATCACACCACTACATACCCATTTTGATGTTCAAACCCAATACCTTGGATAAAACTCAATATCTTGACATTACCTTAGTATCCCAAGGTAATTCAAATTCTAGTATGTAATTAACTACCCATACCTTAACTATAAACTAACATGCATTTAATACTTATACAATAATACTTATACAATACTACTAACTACCTACTAATATACCAATACATATATATATATATATATATATATATATACTTACATATAACTAACTATAATTGAACTAACTAACCCCCTTACCTTATTGTTGTGCACACTGCTATTGCCTTTGTTATTGTTGTGCATTGCTGTTGTTGCTGTTAGGTTGTTGTTGCTTGCTACTACAGTGGTGCATTGCTTTCCTTTCGCATTTGCTGCTGCTCTTGCTGCTAGCTAATGCTAATGCTACAGTTGCTGCTGGTCTTGCTGCAAGCTAATGCGGCTGCTGTAGTTACTGTTGCTGGCATTGCAGCTAGCTTGTGATGCAGCTGCTGATGCCAATGGATTTTCTTACTGCATTGCTCCTCGAGCTACTGGTGCAGTTGCTAATGCTCCTCGAGCTGCTGCTACTACACTGCTGAAGGATGCTGCTCTCTTGCTGCATTATTCGACCCCCCTCTCACACTCTACAAACAACACTCTATGCACACACACACATATGTATATATATATATATATATATATAACCACCAATCACCATACATATATCTATATATACATATTTATATAATACTATAGATATATATATATATACACATCTAAACACAATATCACTATACATATATATACATAACCATACAAGTAATGCATATGAACACCCTATCTCTCTTAGCCAAACACCTCAAAATGAACATAGAACATACACATAATATATATACATATATCATATAACAATGATAAATATAATATTCTAATAGCTATTACCAAGGCAAATTGAATCTAAAATGCAATAAAACAAATACATGGAGTGTATCGCACCCGTATCACACTAGATCTATGATACGCTTGCGATACGAGTCCACCACACCACCAAACGTACCTCGAAGGATACGAGTAAGTTTAAAATAATAATTATGAACAATATGAAGAGCTAATTATACAACTACGTGTTCGTGTCAAAATATGACATGCTCAAACCCCCGTGTCGGAAGAAAACTCCTAAATTAATTCGTATCTCTAAATTGTCGGGATACGGCCTACACGTATCCAATTCTTGATACGACACTAGCCACACACAATCAAACACATGTTAATTTGGTCTAATAGACCTATTGACAAATACAAGACGTGTAAATCTTAGAATTTCCCTAAAATTGACCCAAAATACAACATAACTTTCTCCATAGGCCTCCTATGAACCTAATTCTAATTTCTATGGGTAGCCTTAGCATATGGGGTAGTTTCTAAAGATTAAAATACAAATTTAGAGTCTAATTAGAGAAAAAACTAAATTGTACCGATTGGAGATGGATTCCTAATAAAACCTCCAAATTGAGTGAAAATAGCCTCCAACTTGTAGATCCTTACTTCAATAGCCTCCAATAATGATTTGGAAAAGAATTAAAAAGAAATTTGGGTGGAATTTGATGTGGGAATGAGAAAATTTGGAAGAGAAAAATCTAGATCTATATTTAAAATGAAAAAATGAGAGAGAAACTCACGCCCCCCATTTTTAAATGCCCGGCCACTATTCCCCTTCCTCAAGCAACAATATAAAGTCTAAAATATCCCTTGGAGCCTCTCATGAAGAAATAATTAAGGAAGTAAGGTTCTAGTCTAATTGGTTTAACTTAATTAATCATCCTCCTAATGATTGGGCTTATTATTGGGTTCATTTCTAACTAGAATTAAATGTTGGTCCATGGATCTAATCTAAACTAATTAGGTCCAATAACACAAGTCTAAAATAATAAACTAACATATAATAATTAATAAATAATATAATAAATAAATATACAATATGTACAATATTTAATTAATTATAAAAAGACCAAAATATCCTTTTATAGAAAATATGGTAGTGACAAGTCTACCACCCTTAAAATAATTTTGTCCTCGAAATTCAAAGACGAAACTACCCAAGAAAAATAAACAGAATAGAATAGAACAAAAAAAAACATAACAAAATCAGGAAAGAACATACCTCAAGGAACAAACAAATTTGCGTAACTCTCTCGCATTTTATCCTCTCTCTCTCAGGTTGACTCTCCCGGAGAGTGATTCTTCCAAGCGATGCATACCAAAGGAATAGTCTGGTTCCTCAGCACATTCTCTCTCTGATCCAGAATCTCAATTGGCTCCTCTGGATAGCTAAGAGTAGGGCCCACCTCTATCTCCGAGTGATCCAACACATGACTAGGATCCGTCACGTACCGTCTTAACTGTGACACATGAAACATGTTGTGTACTTCCTCTAATACAGGTGGTAAGTCTAGTCTGTAAGCAATTGCATCGACCCTCTCGAGAATACTGAAAGGTTCGATGAATCACCGACTAAGCTTTCCGCCTCTACTGAAATGAATCGTGTCTCGTGTCGGAGAAATCCTCAGAAATTCCAAACCACCCACCAAGAATAAAGCACAACCTTAAGAACTTAATCTATAATAAATAACCAATATCAAGCACAAAACAAAAATCTAAAACTATACCTCAAAGTCCAAAGGTCTCCGGTGGCTATCGGCCCAATGCCGCTATCTGTCCTGCGCCACTCGAAGTCTATCTCTGATCATCTTAACCTTCTCCGCTGCATCCACAACCATCTCTGACCCTAGCAAATCTCTATCTCCAACATTGTCCCATGATAAGGGAGTACGACATCTCCGACCGTACAGAGCCTCAAATGGTGATATCTTCATACTAGCTTGGTAGTTGTTGTTGTAAGCAAACCCTACCAAATGGAGATGGTGCTCCCAAGATCCCCAGAAATCTAGCATACAGATGTGCAACATATTCTCGAGAGTCTGAATAGTCCTCTCTGACTGCCCATCAGTCTGGGGATGATATGTAGTACTGAACTTAAGCTGGGTGCCCAAACTCGCCTGCAAACCCCTCCAGAAATAAGAAGTGAAATAACTATCCCGATCTGAGACTATGCTGACGGGAACTCCATGTATCCTGACAATCTGCCTCACATAGATCTCTGCCAGCTTCTCCATAGACAAACCTACCTTGAAAGGCAAAAGGTGGGCCGACTAGGTCAACTATTCAACGATGACCCAAATCGTGTCTTTCCCTCCTGGAGATCGTGGAAGTCCGAACACAAAATCTATAGTAATATACTTCTACTTCCACTCTGGAATAGGTAATGGGTAAAGTAAACCACCTGGCCTCTACTTCTCGGCTTTCACCTGCTGGCACACTAAGCATCTAGATACAAACTGTGCCACTTCCTTCTTTATGCCATACCACCGCACACTCTCTCAGATATCCTGATACATCTTGTTGGCACCTGGATGTATGAAATACTGAAAGCGATATCTTTTTTGCAATATCTCCTCATGCAGCTCCCCACTAGGCATACATAATCTAATACCATGCTACAAGGAACCATCCTCAGCAATGGTAAAATTATCCTACAATCCTTCTTTCACCTTAGCTCTGATGCTTCTCAGAGATACATCCTCATACTGGCTGCCTTGATCCTGTTCATCAACTCTAAGTGTATCTGCAACCCCCATATCTACATAGCAAAACAAGGAACTATCACCATAATGCCCAATCTCTCCAAGTCATCCAACAAATATTGATCCTGCGTCAAGAACATAGCTACCGAATACCTACTCAAGGCATCCGCAACTACATTGGCTTTTCCAGGATGATACTGCAAAGATATTTTAAAATCCTTCAATAGTTCCAACCACCGACGCTGCCTCATGTTCAACTCCTTCTGAGTAAAAATGTACTTCAAGCTCTTGTAGTCTGTTAAAATCTCCACACGCTCTCCGTACAAATAGTATTTCCACAACTTTAAGGCAAAGATGACTGCTGCCAACTCCAAATTATGGGTAGGATAGTTCTTCTCATGAGGACGCAATTGCCTAGATGCATAGGCAATCACTTTTATATTCTGCTGAAGAACACAACCCAGCCCTTTTCCCGATGCATCACTATAAATAGTAAAACCTCCAGACCCTGATGGCAATATCAAAATAGGAGCAGACGTTAACATCTTCTTCAATTCCTAAAAATCAACCTGGCATTCCTCTGTCCAGACAAACTTTGCATCCTTCCTGGTTAGTCTAGTCATCGGCTCGGCAATCCTTGAAAATTTTTGCACAAACTTCCTGTGGTAGCTTGCCAAACCTAAGAAATTTCTGATCTTTGCCACTGAACTCGGGGTCTTCCAAGACTCCACTGCTGCGATCTTCTTCGGATCCACTAAAATTCTATCAACAGTCACAACATGTCCTAAGAACTCCACCTTGTCCAGGAAGAACTCACTTGGACAACTTTTCATACAACTTCTCCTTCCTCAGCACATCCAATACAATCTACAAATGCTCCTCGTGCTCCTCCGGTGTCTTCGAGTATATGAGTATGTCATCGATGAACACCACCATGAACTTGTCAATATATTTGTGGAATACCCTGTTTATCAAATTCATAAATATCGCTGGGGCATTAGTCAACCCAAACAGCATCACCATAAACTCATACTGGCTATACCGAGTCCTAAAAGCAGTCTTTCGAATATCCTCCGGCTTCACTTTCACCTGGTGGTAGCCTGATCTCAAGTCTATCTTAGAAAATACCTTGGCACCACTAAACTGATTAAACAGGTCATAAATCCGTGACAACGGGTATTTATTCTTGATAGTGAGATTATTCAATGCCCTGTAGTCGATGCACATGTGCATCGATCCATCCTTTTTTTGTACAAATAATACCAGGGATCCCCACGGTAAAGAACTGGATCTGATAAACCCCTTATCCTACAATTCATCTACTTGCTTCTTCAGCTCGACCAGCTTACGGTTGTTCACTCTATAGACATGCTGTAAAATTGGTTATGCACCTGGCACCAAGTCTATAGAGAACTCAACATCTTGATCTAGCAGCAATCTTAGCAATTCCTCAGGAAACACATCCAATAACTCTGCTATCAATGGATGCAACAACTCCTTGTCTTCTACCATAGCTCTATAATTAATGCCTTCTCCCTGCTCTGTAGCTCCTCTAGCAAACACAAACTCTGGCGCTCCTGGCGGGCTAAAAAAAACTCTATCTCCTCTATAGTCTATACTAGCAAGGTGCCTACTCAACCAATCCATCTCGAGTATAATATCGTAGCTCGAAAGTGGCATTACAAGTAGACACGCACTCATCTCCCGGCCTCCCAGAGTAACTCTCTAATCCTTACAATTATCATGAACCAGGATAATGCCTCCCCCGGTCATGATCTTGCAAGTCCTAAGCAAAGACTCAGCTACCAAATAATGCTTCAAAGCAAAAGAAATAGATACAAAACTATAGAAAGTACCACTATCAAACAAAGCTAAAGCTGGAATAGAATCAAGAAGAACAGAACCTGCGATGACATCTCCGGTGGGATCGGCCTCCTCGATCGTCATAGTGAACTCTCGTCCCTGACGTGCACCTCCCTGATGTTGGTGCTAGGCATAATACTGCTGCTGGGTCGAAAGTGGCGGTCCCCTCGGCTGTATTGCAGGTGGCCTCGTATGTGTCCTCTGAGCTGGAGCTGCTCCCTGAACTGTATGATAAGGGTTGAAAGGACACTCTCTCAGCTGATGCTCTTCGGTACCACAATACGGACAAACTCCCAACCTCCTCTTGCAAACTTCCCAGATATGGCTGGACTTCTTGCAGTAGTGGCAGGAAGCTTGCTGTCACTATCTCTGCTGTGGTGTATGACAAAACGGTGCCCTAGCTAGAGTCTGGTGCTGTTGCGGCTACTAAAAAGGCCTGAACTAGATATGAGGACGCTTTGTAGTCACTGTGTTGTTATTAGCCCCCAGAAAAGAATTACGATCTCTCTTGAGTTTCAAACCCAACTCCCGCTCAACCTTGCATGCCTTCGCAAGTATCTTCGAATAGGTCTCATTGAAAGACGGAATAAGGATCTTCACTTCCCAGTTCAGACCCTCGCAAAAACGGATAGCTCGAACCTCCGACTTTCTCACCAAATACTCCATAAATTGACTCAGCCTACCGAACTATGCGGCGTACTCCTCTACGGACATGCTGCCCTGAGTAAGGCTCTCAAACTGCCTCCCCAAGTCTAACCTGTCCACTCGAGCAAAAAACTTCCTCTTGAAGAGGTCCTTGAATACCTCCCAAGACTGCCCCTCATCAGCAAAAAACAGATGAAGTCCTACTGCCTCAAACTTTAGATCCTCAGCAAGACGGGACACCGTCAAGAGACGCTCAATATCCTCGAGACAATCATCAGCGTAGACGTTGCCCTCCATCCCTTTGAAGACCCGAGGTTCCAGCTTCTTGAAGTCCTGAATATTGCCTGGACGAAGCTGGGCAACCTGCTGCTGGACCAGAACTCCTATCTCTACCATGGCAAGGACAAGTTGATGAGTACTCTCAATACCCTGCCGCAACACGTCGGTCTGCCTCGGACTGATCCCTTTGAATCTTTAACATCTCACGAAATAGTTTGAATACCTGAGTCGCATCTATCAGCATGAAAGGTGGAGGTGGAAGTCCCTTAGATACAGCCGGAACAGTCCTCTGAGTTGGAGATGGACCCCCGATTGTAGCTGATATGCCAATCACCAGAGAAGTAACTAGTACAGGCCCTCGGGAAGTCGTAGGTCTCTCAAAAACTACTCCCCTCTGTTGTGATCTAGTCTTAGGCAACATCCTGAGGCAAAGCAAAAAGAAAGAATTAATATGGTACATGATATAATGCATTCAAAGAAGGACAGTTAAAGATCAAATATCAATATCAAGAAAGAATAGTTGAAATGAATCAAAAGAGTTTTTTCTAGATGTGATTGAGTATTCTCAGCCTATAGCCTATATCCTATATCCTAAAACCGGCTCGTAATAGCACTCAATTGAGAGCACCACTACGAATCGTACTAATTACGACCTTGAAGACCAGCATGGGCCACCACAAAAATATGTCACAACCCGCACCTGATATAGGGGCACGAGTAGTGAACAAGGCCCAGCCTACGCCGCAATATCGACGGTAGAATATTGCTTGGGTAATCTATCTATCTAACAATCAAGATATAGATATGCCACCAAAGTAATATGAATACTCAATCATAGATCCATAAGATGGAACAAATCGCATGAATATGATAAAAGAATAGAAGATTCACAATACAACTAACAAGACCAAAATAATATTCAATAACTCAAGAAATACTAATAACAATGCTGGAGACAAATCCAGTACCAAAAAAACTACTACTGAACTACAAGTCTGGTATCGTCTGACTCAGTAGTCATGATCCGCACCCGCTGTAGGGGCACGAGTACGTGGGTACGTCCAGCCTACGCCGCAGCATCGGTGGTAGAACGCTATCTAGGTAACAATACTATTTAATCAATCTTACACGAATATCCAACTCAATAAGGAGACACAAATATCACAATATATTATGTAAATACTCAACCACAGAACTAAATCACGATAAGATATTAAAAAAAATAAACGAAATACAACACAAGTCTAAACAAAATAATCTAACTTAAACAATTACATCCAAGTCTCAAAGTATGTCGAAAACAAATTTGGTACCAAAAACTATTAAAAAAAACTAACTGAATAACTAGTGATCCCGGCTAGACCTCCCGGAATCACACCTGAGCTATAAGGTCCAAGGCTACAGCTGCTCTCCCTGTGGTCCATAATATGTCGGACACCGGTCCTCTAAGTCATAGTCTGGAAAAATAATTTCAGTCAGGATTGGAGCGAAGTACAAGTACTAACAGCAGTTCTATGTATATTGACAAAAACTATAATACAATGTAAATAAATACAAGATGGAGATAAATACTGGAAATAAGAAATACTGGTGAGTATAAAATACAGCAAATAAGAAATACTGGTGAATATATCATCATCAATAGTATAACTAGCAATGAATAAAAAGACAAGTGCATGCTAGAACAATGAACTGGAAATACAGGAATAAAATATCTAGCTAAGTGTGTGAAACATCAGTCTATCATGTGGTCGACTTGGGACAGATCAGGCTTATTACATATGATTAGCTATGATTCATGCAAGGTCAGGCTAACCATCCGGCTAGTTATGATACGAGCAATAGTCAGGAAAATCATATATAACAAGCTATGAGGCATGTAATGGTCAGGCTGCACCCGACGTGATATGTGGGGTGAGCTATGATGCATGTAGAGTGGGGTATGATCACATAATCTACTAATATCTTGTCACGACCCGCACCCGGAATTTGGGCATGAGTCGTGGGTACGTCCAGCCTACGCCGCAGCATCGGCGGTAGAACGCTGTCTAGGTCTCAATATATAATATATCCTGTCAATAGTCTCAACTCCGTACGGAGGACAATGATAAAAATCTACAGTTCTATGATATACTCAATCACAAGCTAATAGAAATAATGGCACGATGAGAATAGAAAAGAGTTCTAATAAAACCAACCACAATAAGTCCAACTCAAATCTTGGGTCTAGATGACCTCACAAAATCACAGAATAATAAATACAACTCAGTCTCAGTCTAGAACAATAAATGCAGAAAAATAATCTAAGAATTGCCAGGTACATTCTCCTCTAGGCTAGGCAACTCCTCTGGGGTTTCTGGAGTGAAATCTCCCTTTAATCCTGTGCCGTAATAAGTGGGGCAAAGATCCTCCAGGTCCTCTGAAAAATGTTATCCAGTCAGGATTGGAGCGAAGCACAAGCACTAACAGCAGTTTCATTAAATTGACAAAGACTATAAACAGTGTAAGAAATACAAGATGGAAATAAATGCTGGGAATGTAAAGTACTGGAGAAAATAAAAATAGGCAATAGAGCATCTAGCAATGAACAATAGATAGTGAATGCTAGAACAAGTGAATCTGAATAAAATAGACATCTAGCTAAGTGTTTGAATTATCAGTTTATTATTTGATCGGCTTGGGACTTGATCAGGCTGGTTATAGATGATTAACTATGATTCTTGTAGGTCAGACTAACCATATGGTTAGCTATGATGCATGTAGTGGTCAGGTTAATCATATATAACAGCTATGATGAATGTAAGATGGTCAGGCCGCACCCAACGTGAGAAGTGGGGTGAGCTATGATGTATGTAAAGGGTTGGATATGATCACATAATCTACTAATAGTTCCCCATCCCCCAGCTAGCACGATGGATTCCAATCATGACTCCTCATGATGGGGATCTAGGGTGCTAACCCGTGTATCCATAGTGTCGGAATCAAGTATGTAATACAACTGCATTATAGAAATAATCAACAATGAAAACTGTCAGAGAATGTACTCGCCTGTGGTCCTGAGCAAAGTGTGAGGATCAATGTCCAAGGAGAGATCAAAATAACCTATTTATGGAAAATTAATGTCAGATATTAAATCAAAAGAGTAACATGTTTAAATAATTAAGCACGAGGCCTCTAGGTCAATTCTAAAGCCTACTGGTCAATACTAGTCTAACACTAGCTAATTGTGTCATCCCTAGTTATAAACACTAGGGTGTACTCATGACATCTCAATCTGGGTTCAAATCTAGTTTCTGGGGTGATTACAAGTATAACTTAGCTAATGCTAAGTGATACAATATATATAATAGTTAATCTATTATTAATATTATCTTAGTTTTAATACTTTAATACCTATACTCAACTCTACATATTAACCCACACCAATACCCCATATTATTTCCTAACTGCTAACTGATACCCTTGTACTAGTGTATTTCCCACATCTAATACCTTTACCTTACATTGAACCCATGCATCCTATTTACTTACCTATACTTGACACATAACTACCTATCGAAGACCTATGACTGAACACTCAAGCTGATACATAATCACTCACTGCTCACTCATACACACAACACTCACTCACAGTCCAAAATACTGAAACAAGTAGGCACTGCTACCTCATTGGAACTAATTTCCTACACACATAACACATAGGTAACTCACTGATATACACAGATACAAGGTACTAGATTCTAGGATACATACACAGGTTTTCAGTGAGACACTCACACACAGTTTCACCCATACACACTGGGAGATCCTATACTGTATGGATGCTTTAGAACCTAGAATTTATCACTCACTCACAGGTTACACAGCACAGCACCTAAACTCAGGCCCTCACACTGAGCAGAAACCTCCTGCACACTGAGAATACCCAGGTATTGGCATACCTACACACATACACAGGTTCACTTAGATCCTCACTGCCAATTCACTGAACACACAAATTCCTAACTCTAGGTTCCAGGTTCACTCACCCTACTGAACCAAGACACACACTGTGATCTGCTAGGCTCACACACTCTACACAACACTATCACACAGGCACACTGTCACCTAGGATCACTAGATACACTCACAGTCACTTAAGTTCTCACATACACACTAACATTCATATACACTAGATATTGCTCACACTAGAACACTAGCACAGGGGTTAAATACACACAGGCACACATGCTAGAACACAATATCAGGGACTTGAATAGCTGATTATTATTGATACACAAGTCATAGTTCACTGCTACACAGCCAATTAAAACCCCTATGCACAGAAATTACACACACAGACACAAGTTTACTGATACCACCTAATTCCTACACTAAACTGAACTATACTGAACTGAAATACACATGGGACACACACACACACAGACACCTAATCCACAGACACTGATGCACACAACTCTGCACAGTTGCCCCCAACTCGTCTGTACAGAATTCCAACCCTACTGCACTGCCCATCTCGATTTGGTTACTGATACACTCTTACATACAGGAAATTCCCTATACACCACACACATATACTAACCTAAATATCAGGACCCCCAATTCACCCTGCACACAGGTACAGCCACACACAAATCCCTAACTCACCTCAACTCACAGGCATAGGTGACTCACTGCACATTGATCTCCCTTACTGAGAATACACAGGTATATCAGTTTCACACACCCTGCTGTTACATAAACTTACTGAAGTTACTGAGATGAGAATTCCTCACACACACTAGATAAACTCAACTCAAGATACACTCTGCTAATACCCAAACACCATGCACAGCACAGTAAATCCTCCCAAACACACAGCCACACACCCTATGATACCCGACTGTGCACAGATTACTCCAAAGCCCAACTGTACACAGGAATCCCCATAGTGTCTCTCTTCCCCCATCTCACGACCCATTAATCCATATGCAATATATGTATGTATATAGATGTATGCCAAAATATGCTGAAATCCTTAATGCATTAGATAAATAAACCTTAAGGGCATTTCTACAAACACAAGAAATGCAGAAAACGAATTTACAAACAACCCATAAATCCTCAAATCAAAACTCTAAAAATCAAGATTAAATCTATACGTATGTGCTGGAATCTGTCTACATGTACACCCCCTAGGGTTAGGGTTCACGAAAATTAGGGAAAACCAAATATTGGGACACCTAAACCCTAGAATTACTTAGGTCTCCATGTAGGATCTACAAAATCGAGATCCAACAGCAAGGGTGGGTTCCTAATGGGCATTAATCATTAGAAAACAGAAATAAAAGAATTAAAAATAGGGTTTTACCTATAGAGATGGGTTCTTCAATGGAGGTTTTTCTTCTCCAATGCTTCTTGACCCAACCCCTTGCTTCTCTTTGCTTTGAAGGAGGAAAAACGGAATCCTAGGGTTGATTCTGAATTCTGGAGGTGGGGAATGGTTTTCTTGATGGAGGCTAGGGTTTCTCCTTTCTACATGAAGGAAGAGAAGGTTCCCTTTTTATATTAAACTAGGTTAGGGTTTCCAATGAATAGTTTTAGGTTAAACCCCCTATGTTAGGTCATGTAGAACCTAATTAACTCAGGTTTAGTCAGTCTAGGGTTTGAGGGTTCACCCTAAAATTTGAATTCTAGGGTTTCTCTAGAATTAGGTTTTCAAATTAGGGCTTAGTCATTAGGGTTTGTCCTAATGAGTTCTAGGGTTTTACCTAAACCAAATATCACTAACAATATAAAATAGTTTATCAAACTCAACAGATTAATTAAACACATAATTATCCAAAATAGTAAATTACCCAATTGCCCCTATCTGGAAAAGTGGTAGTGACAAGTCTACCCTCCTAAAAGAAATTTCGTCCTCGAAATTTGGACTGAACAGAATCAAGAAAAATTCAGAAAGGGATATACCTCCAGTCTAGAAGAGGTACGGGTATTGCTCGAGCATTTCGTCTTCTCTCTCCTAGGTCGACTCGTTTGGAGAGTGATGTCTCCATGCAACACGAACCAAAGGAATAGTTTGGTTCCGCAACACCTTCTCTCTGCGGTCCAAGATCTCTACGGGCTGCTCGGGGTAGCTGAGCGTCGGACCAACCTCAATCTCCGAGTGATCAAGTACGTAACTAGGATCTGCCACGTACCGTCTCAGCTGTGACACGTGGAACACATCATGCACTCCCTCTAATACAGGCGGCAAGTCTAGTCTATACGCCACTGCACCTACCCTCGCAAGAATGCCAAAGGGTCCGATGTAGCGTGGGCTAAGCTTCCCGCCTCGACCAAAACGAATCGTGCCATGCGCCGGAGAAATCCGTAGGAATACTAGATCGCCAACCTAAAACAAAATAGTCTCAACACGTAGTCTAAACAAACAACACAAACCAGAAAAATAACAATCTATACCTGAAACTCAAGGGGTCTACGGTGGCTGTCAGCCTAATGCCGCAGTCTGTCCTGTGCCACTCGCAGTCTGTCTCTGATGAGTTTTACTTTTTCTGCTGCATCCACGACCATTTTTGGTCCTAGCAAGGCTCTCTCTCCAACGTCGTCCCAAGATAACGGTGTACGACACCTTCGTCCATAAAGAGCCTCAAATGGTGACATCTCGATGTTGGCCTGGTAGCTGTTATTGTAAGCAAACTCTACCAGGTGCAGATGATCCTCCCAAGAACCTCCGAGATCTAGAACACAGGTGTGTAGCATATCCTCGAGAGTCTGAATAGTCCGTTCAGACTGCCCGTCTGTCTGGGGGTGATATACGGTACTGAACTTGAGCTGAGTGCCCAAGCTAGCCTGTAGACTCCTCCAGAAGTGGGAAGTAAAACGACTATCCCGATCCGAGACGATGCTCATAGGAACTCCATGAAGCCTAATAATCTGACGCACGTACATCTCTGCTAGCCTCTCTGTCGACGTGCCCACCTTGAAAGGTAAGAAATGGGCTGATTTGGTCAACCTGTCCATGATGACCCAAATCGCGTCCTTTCCTCCTGGAGAACGTGGAAGCCCTGAAACGAAATCCATGGTCACGTGCTCCCATTTCCACTCTGGGATCGGTAAAGGTTGAAGCAAACCACCTGGCCTCTGTCGGTCTTCCTTTACCTGCTGACACACTAGACACCGGGATACGAAGCGTGCTACCTCGTGCTTCATTCCATACCACCATACGTGCTCCCTCAAGTCTCGATACATCTTGTTGGCACCGGGATGCATCGAGTACTGAGAGTGGTGTGCCTCTTGCAAAACCTCCTCGCGCAACTCCCCGCTCGGCACACATATCCTCGTGCCTTGCCGTAAGGAACCATCGTCTGCGATAGTAAAGTCGTCCGACAATCCTATCTGAACCTGTGCTCTGATACTCCTCAGAGCCTCATCATCAAACTGCGCAGCTCTGATCTTGTCCATCAGCTCGGACTGTATCTGCAATCCCCACATCTGAATCTCAGTACCGGGAACTAACACCTCAATCTCCAAGCTCTCCAAATCCGCTAGCAAATGTCTATCTGTCATCAAGTACATAGCCATCGGATACCTGCTCAAGGCATCGGCGACTACGTTGGCCTTCCTTGGATAGTACTGCAATGAAATGTCAAAGTCCTTCATCAACTCTAACCACCTCCTCTGCCTCATGTTTAGTTCCTTCTGTGTGAACACGTACTTCAAGCTCTTATGGTCTGTAAAAATCTCTACACGCTCTCCGTACAGGTAATGTTTCCACAGTTTTAGAGCGCAGATAACTGCTGCCAACTCTAAATCGTGGGTGGGGTAGTTCTTTTCATGAGGGTATAACTGCCTGGAAGCATAGGCAATTACCTTCCCGTGCTGCTGAAGAACACATCCCAGACCCTTTCCTAAAGCATCACTGTAGATGGTGAAACCACATGTCCCTGCTGGCAACGTCAAAATGGGAGCTGTTGTCAACCTCTTCTTCAGCTCATCAAATGCAGCCTGGCACTTCTCCGTCCAGACAAAATCCACATCCTTCCTAGTCAGTCTGGTCATTGGCGCTGCAATCTTGGAGAAGTCTTGTACAAACCTCCTGTAGTATCCTGCTAGCCCGAGAAAACTCCTGATCTCAGCTACCGCACTGGGGGTAGCCCACGACTCCACTGCCTCGATCTTCTGTGGGTTAATCGAGATTCCGTCACCCGATACCACATGCCCAAGAAATTCGACCTTGTCAAGGAAGAATTCACACTTAGAGAGTTTCCCGTACAGCTTCTCCCTCCTGAGAGTCTCTAAGACCAACCTCAAGTGCTCTTCGTGCTCCTCCGGAGTCTTGGAATACACAAGAATATCGTCGATAAACACCACTACGAACTTGTCAAGGTACTGGTGGAACACCTTGTTCATCAGGTTCATGAATACTGCCGGTGCATTGGTTAAACCAAATGGCATCACCATGAACTCGAACTGGCCGTATCTGGTCCGAAAAGCTGTCTTTGGCGTGTCTTCTCTCTTCACCTTCACCTGGTGATAGCCTGACCTCAAATCTATCTTTGAAAACCCCCTCGCCCCGCTTAACTGATCGAAAAGATCATCTATCCTCGGCAGCGGGTACTTGTTCTTGATAGTGATATTGTTCAAAGCTCTATAATCAATGCACATGCGCACCGTGTCGTCCTTCTTCGGTACGAACAATACCGGAGCTCCCCATGGTGATAAACTGGATTTGATGAAACCTTTGTCCTGCAGCTCCTCAACTTGCTTCTTCAGTTCTGCCAGCTCGCTGTTGTTGACTCTATAGACATGTTGTGAAATGGGCTCCGCTCCTGGAACCAAGTCTATAGAGAATTCAATATCTCTGTCTGGCAGCAAGCCTGGCAACTCCTCTGGAAATACATCCAGGAACTCCGCTATCAAAGGATGTGGCAACTCCTTTTCTTCGGCCCTGGCTCCGTAAAATATGCTCCTGCTCCGTTCCGCTGCTCCTCTGACGACCTCAAACTCTGGCTCTCCTGGTGGTCTAAATAATACTCTGCCTCTATAACAATCTATAGTAGCATGATGCCTACTCAACCAGTCCATTCCGAGTACAATATCGTACCCCAAAAGTGGTATGACAAGTAAGCTCACGCTCAACTCTCGGCCTCCTACGGACATTCTCCGGTCCTTGCAGTGATCACGGACTAGGATAATACCTCCACCAGTCATGATCTTGCAAGTCCTAGCTAAAGGTTCTGTGTCTAAATGATGTCGAAGTGCATAAGATACAGACACAAAACTATGGGAAGCGCCAGAGTCGAATAAGGTAAATGCGGGAATACAATCGAGAAGAACCGAACCTGTGATCAAGTCTCTTGCTGGCTCGATCTCCTCGACTGCCATGGCGTATGCTCGCCCCTGGGGTGCACCTTTCTGTTGCTGATGCTGGGCGAACTTCTGATGTTACGGTGGAAGTGGTCCTCTCTGTTATTGGCCTCCTGGTACGGTAGGTACCCTGTCTGGTCCTCTCTGGGCGGCTGCTCCACCCTGACCTGGATGAATGGTAGGACAATCCTTCAGCTGGTGTGTCGTCGATCCGCAGGACAGACATGAGCCCAATCTCTTCCTGCAGATATCTCTAGTATGTCCCATCTTCCCGCAGTACGCACACTGGATGGCGGGCTGAGTCTGTCTCTATTGCTGCTGCTGGATCTGCCCTCGGGCTGGTGCCTGATGCTGCTGCTGAAAGGGTCTTTGCTGTTGCTGCTGAAAGTGTGGACGCTTGCCCGGTCCCGCACTACTGTTTGCTCCTCCGGAACCATCGCGTCCCCTCTTGGGCCTGAGGCCCAAGTCATCCTCGGCTATCTGGGCATCCATCAATATGCCCTCGTAGGTAGCTGTGCGACGTCCCGACGTGCGAGACTTAATCTCCCTTGTCAGCCCCTTTCTGAACTTCTGGGCCCTATCCCCCAGATCTCTAATCATCGATGGCGCGAAGCGGCTCAGGCGGGAAAACTCTGCGGCATACTCATCGACGGACGAGCTCCCCTGGGCTAAGTCATGGAACTGACTCTCCAAAGCTCCCAAGGCAACATCAGGAAAGAACTTCTCTTTGAAGAGCTCCTTGAAATCCTCCCAAGTGAGTCCCCTGCGCAAGAGTCTCGGCTCCGTACGAAACCACGTCAAGGCAATGTCGAACATCTGGCTGCCAGCGGCCTCGACCTGGAGGGCCTCTGGAAGCTGTACCAAGCGCAAGTTCCTCTCGATGTCCTCTAGCCAATCATCGGCGTAGAGTATCCCTTCTGTCCCCTTGAACTCCCGAGGCATCATCCTCTTGAAATTCACAATGGTGCCCGGCCTCTGGTGGTGCTGATCAGGACGCTGCTGCTGCTGAGTAACTCTCTCCACAGCCTGGAGAGCCACTTCATGAGCATTCTCCATGTTTACCCTCATCATCTCTGTTTGGGCCTAATGTGCCTCAGCCTGCACTCTCTGGGCCTCTGTCTACGTCCTTTGGGCATCGACCATGCCCTGAATCAAGGCGAACATCTGTGCCCCATCGACAGGCACACCTCCTGGATGCTGAACTGGTGGTGGTGGTGGTGGTGGTAGAGGCCCTGTCGTAGCTGAGGGGACCCTCTGAACAGGTGGTGGAGGACCCCCGAATGCTGCAGACACTCCCACATGTATTGGAGATGTAGGAGGTGCTGCGGATGTCTGTCCGGCAGGGCGAGAGGTGGCAGACCTCTCTGAATCTGCTGCTCCGAGTCTCTGGGACCTCCTCGGCGGCATCCTGAAGACAGATCGAAAGATTTAATTAAGCAAATAGATACGATATCATCAAGGAAGGACAGTAAAATTCTATGGGAAAATTATTAAGAGTAGTATCATAAGAATCAGAATTCCCTAATTATGATTGAGCATATCCTCGGCCTAAATCCCTATTTCCTAAAACAGGCTCGTAGTAATACTCTAAGCGAGCACCACTACGATATCGCTCTAATACGAATCTGGGACTCGACCTGCATGGGCCACCACTAAAAACGTGTCACGACCCGCACCCGGAATTTGGGCATGAGTCGTGGGTACGTCCAGCCTACGCCGCAGCATCGGCGGTAGAACGCTGTCTAGGTCTCAATATATAATATATCCTGTCAATAGTCTCAACTCCGCACGGAGGACAATGATAAAAATCCACAGTTCTATGATATACTCAATCACAAGCTAATAGAAATAATGGCACGATGAGAATAGAAAAGAGTTCTAATAAAACCAACCATAATAAGTCCAACTCAAATCTTGGGTCTAGATGACCTCACAAAATCACAGAATAATAAATACAACTCAGTCTCAGTCTAGAACAATAAATGCAGAAAAATAATCTAAGAATTGCCAGGTATATTCTCCTCTAGGCTAGGCAACTCCTCTGGGGTTTCTGGAGTAAAATCTCCCTCTAATCCTGGGCCGTAATAAGTGGGGCAAAGATCCTCCAGGTCCTCTGAAAAATGTTATCCAGTCAGGATTGGAGCGAAGCACAAGCACTAACAGCAGTTTCATTAAATTGACAAAGACTATAATCAGTGTAAGAATACAAGATAGAAATAAATGCTGGGAATGTAAAGTACTGGAGAAAATGGAAATAGGAAATAGAGCATCTAGCAATGAACAATAGATAGTGAATGCTAGAACAAGTGAATCTGAATAAAATAGACATCTAGCTAAGTGTTTGAATTATCAGTTTATTATGTGATCGGCTTGGGACTTGATCAGGCTAGTTATATATGATTAACTATGATTCTTGTAGGTCAGGCTAACCATATGGTTAGCTATGATGCATGTAGTGGTCAGGTTAATCATATACAACAGCTATGATGCATATAAGATGGTTAGGCCGCACCCAACGTGAGAAGTGGGGTGAGCTATGATGCATGTAAAGGGTTGGATATGATCACATAATCTACTAATAGTTTTCCATCCCCCAGCTAGCACGATGGATTCCAATCACAACTCCTCATGATGGGGATCTAGGGTGCTAACCCGTGTATCCATAGTGTCGGAATCAAGTATGTAATACAACTGCATTATAGAAATAATCAACAATAAAAACTGTCAGAGAATGTACTCGCCTGTGGTCCTGAGCAAAGTGTGAGGATCAATGCCCAAGGAGAGATCAAAAAGACCTATTTATGGAAAATTAATGTCAGATATTAAATCAAAAGAGTAACATGTTTAAATAATTAAGCACGAGGCCTCTAGGTCAATTCTAAAGCCTACTGGTCAATACTAGTCTAACACTAGCTAATTGTGTCATCCCTAGTTATAAACACTAGGGTGTACTCATGACACCTCAATCTGGGTTCAAATCTAGTTTCCGGGGTGATTACAAGTATAACTTAGCTAATGCTAAGTGATACAATATATATAATAGTTAATCTATCATTAATATTATCTTAGTTTTAATACTTTAATACCTATACTCAACTCTACATATTAACCCACACCAATACCCCATATTATTTCCTAACTGCTAACTGATACCCTTGTACTAGTGTATTTCCCACATCTAATACCTTTACCTTACATTGAACCCATGCATCCTATTTACTTACCTATACTTGACACATAACTACCTATCGAAGACCTATGACTGAACACTCAAGCTGATACATAATCACTCACTGCTCACTCATACACACAACACTCACTCACAGTCCAAAATACTGAAACAAGTAGGCACTGCTACCTCATTGGAACTAATTTCCTACACACATAACACATAGGTAACTCACTGATATACACAGACACAAGGTGCTAGATTATAGGACACATACACAGGTTTTCAGTGAGACACTCACACACAGTTTCACCCATACACACTGGGAGATCCTACACTGTATGGATGCTTTAGAACCTAGAATTTATCACTCACTCACAGGTTACACAGCACAGCACCTAAACTCAGGCCCTCACACTGAGCAGAAACCTCCTGCACACTGAGAACACCCAGGTATTGGCATACCTACACACATACACAGGTTCACTTAGATCCTCACTGCCAATTCACTGCACACACAAATTCCTAACTCTAGGTTCCAGGTTCACTCACCCTACTGAACCAAGACATACACTGTGATCTGCTAGGCTCACACACTCTACACAACACTATCACACAGGCACACTGTCACCTAGGATCACTAGATACACTTACAGTCACTTAAGTTCTCACATACACACTAACATTCACATACACTAGATATTGCTCACACTAGAACACTAGCACAGGGGTTAAATACACACAGGCACACATGCTAGAACACAGTATCAGGGACTTGAATAGCTGAGTATTACTGATACACAAGTCATAGTTCACTGCTACACAGCCAATTAAAACCCCTATGCACAGAAATTATACACACAGACACAAGTTTACTGATACCACATAATTCCTATACTAAACTGAACTATACTGAACTGAAATACACCTGGGACACACACACACAGACACCTAATCCACAGACACTGATGCACACAACTCTGCACAGTTGCCCCCAACTCGTCTGCACAGAATTCCAACCCTACTGTACTGCCCATCTCGATTTGGTTACTGATACACTCTTACATACAGGAAATTCCCCATACACCACACACATATACTAACCCAAATATCAGGACCCCCAATTCACCCTGCACACAGGTACAGCCACACACAAATCCCTAACTCACCTCAACTCACAGGCATAGGTGACTCACTGCACATTGATCCCCCTTATGGAGAATACACAGGTATATCAGTTTCACACACCCTGCTGTTACATAAACTCACTGAAGTTACTGAGATGAGAATTTCTCACACACACTAGATAAACTCAACTCAAGATACACTCTGCTAATACCCAAACACCATGCACAGCACAGTAAATCCTCCCAAACACACAGCCACACACCCTCTGATACCCGACTGTGGACAGTTTACTCCAAAGCCCAACTGTACACAGGAATCCCTATAGTATCTCTCTTCCCCCATCTCACGACCCATCAATCCATATGCAATATATGTATGTATATAGATGTATGCCAAAATATGCTGAAATCCTTAATGCATTAGATAAATAAACCTTAAGGGCATTTCTACAAACACAAGAAATGCAGAAAACGAATTTACATACAACCCATAAATCCTCAAATCAAAACCCTAAAAATCAAGATTAAATCTATACGTATATGCTGGAATCTGTCTACATGTACACCCCCTAGGGTTAGGGTTCACAAAAATTGGGGAAAACCAAATATTGGGACACCTAAACCCGAAAATTACTTAGGTCTCCATGTAGGATCTACAAAATTGAGATCCAACAGCAAGGGTGGGTTCCTAATGGGCATTAATCATCAGAAAACAGAAATAAAAGAATTAAAAATGGGGTTTTACCTATAGAGATGGGTTCTTCAATGGAGGTTCTTCTTCTCCAATGCTTCTTGACCCAACCCCTTGCTTCTCTTTGCTTTGAAGGAGGAAAAATAGAATCCTAGGGTTGATTCTGAATTCTGGAGGTGGGAAATGGTTTCCTTGATGGAGGCTAGGGTTTCTCCTTTCTACATGAAGGAAGAGAAGGTTCTATTTTTATATTAAACTAGGTTAGGGTTTCCAATGAATAGTTTTAGGTTAAACCACCTATGTTAGGTCATGTAGAACCTAATTAACTCAGGTTTAGTCAGTCTAGGGTTTGAGGGTTCACCCTAAAATTTGAATTCTAGGGTTTCTCTAGAATTAGGTTTTCAAATTAGGGCTTAGTCATTAGGGTTTGTCCTAATGAGTTCTAGGGTTTTACCTAAACCAAATATCACTAACAATATAAAATAGTTTATCAAACTCAACAGATTAATTAAACACATAATTATCCAAAATAGTAAATTATCCAATTGCCCCTATCTGGAAAAGTGGTAGTGACATATCTCCCCGTCCCCAGCTAGCACAATGGATTCCAATCACGACTCCTCGTGACAGGTCTCGATGATGCTAACCCGTGTATCCATAGTGTCAGAATCAAGTACGCTATACAACTAGAATCATAGAGATAATCAACATAATAAAAACTGTCAGAGAATGTACTCGCCTGTAGTCCTTAGCTGGCAATACCAATATCCTGCTCCCGAAGTCTCACAGGACGATCTAATGGTCCTATATTTATAATATAATAATATAATAACATCAGCCATTATACTTGCACACATACAAACATAATTACATGAACTCAGAACTATGATAGGGTGATAACTAGTTAACTAGCAGGGTCAAGTGTGCACGTCTAAATGCACAGGTGTCATGTCCTCGAATACTGTGCATAACAAGACAGTCAACTAATACTAACACATGTCCGAATCTAAATCTCGTGTAGCACTAACACATGGCCAAGTAGGTGAGGGTACACAAGGCCGTGAGTTACCAAAATACGTTAATATATAAATATATATACACCTTAGTATATTACATAATATTACCCACTACTTATAATTATATTATATTAATATACCTAGGTCTACATAACATATAGGAATATATATGATACCTACGACTAAACAACCAAATTCTCGTAACGTAAATAATAAACCCAATTATTATTCAAGTACTTATTAAACCTAATTACCATTAAACTAATTACTATTAAACATGCACACGTGTACATACTAGTTATTAGGGTTTGTCATCACAGTGTCATACAACACACAACAAGGAAGGGTAGGTTCGAACCTTGGTGCACGGGGTTGAGGGTCTGATGAAGATGGCGGAGTGTGATCTTGCATGCACGGCGTGAGGAGGTTCGTTGTGGAGAGGTCGAGGGAGTCGGGTCGTGTGGCCGGGTCATGCTTCGGCAAGGGGATGCTGGTGAAGTCGGGGTGGTGCTCCGCGGTTGGGGTCATCTCAGGCCGGATGGGGGATGATGAAGGGAGAAGACGGTCGTGATGTTAACGGTGATGGTGGTGTAGATGATGATGGTGATGGTCGGGGTTAGCCGTGGCAGGGTTGCTCCGGCGAGGGTGAGATGGGTCGAGTCAGGGAGGTCGCTGACCCGGGATCCGGTAGTGATGGTGGTGGTGATGATGGTGATGATGATGATGATGATAATGATGATGATGCTGGAGGTTAACGTTGGTGGTCGGTGGTAATGGGGATGGCCACGGTGGAGAAGAACGGAGTGATCGGTGAGGGGAGATGATGGAGGCAGTGGTGATGGAAAGTCGGGGATGAGTGGTCGAGGTTGAAGACCGGGGTTGTGATGGTGATGATCGGTGGTATTGTTAATTATGTTGGGGACGGTGGTGTTGGTCGTGAGGAGGTCGTCGGGTTGTGGGCTCCGGCGGGGACGGTCAGAAAAAGATGGAGGAGGTACAGTCGGGGTAAAGTGGAGGAGAACGAGGAGGAGAGGTGGTCCGGCGGGGATGGTGTTCAGTTAAGGAGGAGGAGAGGAAGGTTGTCGTCGGGTTGGCGAGGGAGGTCGGTTGCTCAGCGGGGAAGTCCGGCGGTGTGGGTCGAAGGAAGTCGGAACGGAGATGACGAAGACGGCAGTGTAGAACGAAGAAGGAGGATGTTCCGGCGCTCGGGGAGGAGGGGTCTGGAGGTATTGACATGTGATGGTGGTTGCAGAGGTGCCTTCTCGGTGGGTGATCATCGGAGGGAGGTCGGGAAGATGAAGTTTAGGGTTAGGTTTCGGTTGAGGTTTGAAGGGGTGATGGTGATGATGTATAATAATAGAGTGGTGATAGTTTTTGTATGAGGGAGAAGAGGGTGATGTAAACCTAGGGATTAGGACCGGCCAAGTACTCCTTGGGATGGGGTTGGATGTTACATGAAGAAAATTTGGAGGGCTAGGATTGAGTGGGTTTGAACGGAGGGTGGAGATGGCTTGAGGGGAAAGTTTTGGGTGTTGTGCACTAAAAAAAAAGGAAAATTATATGTATGACCGGTCAATGAGGGAGGGGGTTATTTCTTCATATGTTAGGTCCAATGGGAGGTGGACAACTCACTGCACTTTTGCATAAAAGCCCCAAACAATTGGAAAATTGCACAAAAAAATGGGAATTAGGATTGAATGAGGGAAAATACCATGTTTGGTGTGATATAGTGGCTAAAAAGGGTGTATTGTGTTTAGTATGAGTCTTGAGGGTGTGAATGGGGGTTTGGTTTGGTATTGGGTCTAGTTTTGGATTAAGTTGGATCCTTACACCAATTTAATTAAATTTAATGTAAATGGTGTTCTAAAATTAATTGAATGTACATAGGATTAAAATTAGGTGAGACACAAGTGTCATGGACGTAGAAGACTCAGAATAGAATATTGTCATAATTTGGGTTGCATAAAATAGGTCAAGATTGTGTCTCCAATTTCGATTGGAACGCACAAAGATGCAAAGTTGGATTTATTTGGAATTAAAAATAAACGTCTACGACGAATATTGTGCGACTAAAATGAAGCACAAGAGAGCATATTTATGAGTTACACAAAAGTCGAAATAGAAGACAAGCACGTCTAGGACAAGGGTGTGAAATTTGTTGGAAGACAAAAGCTAGTGTAGCACTCCAAATATCGAAGCAACGGTAAGGTACACTAAATAATAAAATCACGGTGGTGAAATATAATCCTCCATAATTAATCCTAAATATTACTAATCAAAATCCATAACCCTATAATTTTGTTAGGGATTTCTAGGTCCAGTCCACTAACCCATGCATTAATGAACACTATATAATATATATATATATATATATATATATATATATATATATATATATATATATCATACAATTATTTAAAAATAAGTATACACAATACTTATAATAATAAAAATGATAAAATTATTCTTATTTTAGAATGTGGTAGTGACATCAGTCAGGATGAGATCCTCCTGAGCCAAGGTCTCTGGCTCTAAGCCAACCACATCCTGAGGTCCGTAGTGAGTGGGGTACCACTCCTCAGTGTCATCTGGAAAAAATATATCCAGTCAGGAAAGGAGCAAAGTACATTTCTAACAGTTGTTCTAATAAATAATATAAAATATGTAACAGTAAATAGATGTGAATATACAAGATGCAATATACAGATACAAGAGATATGCAATAAAGAAAATACTAAAAATAAATACGAGAATGAGCAATATAGAAATTAACAAGAAATACTAATGACTAAGTGAGTGAGTATCAGCTTTAATATATGATCGGTTTGGGAACTTGATACTAGAATTATGGCCTGGTTTATCATACGTGCGATGCATGATTAATACTCTTCAAGAACTATATATGATACAATGAGGGTATGATCACATATCTACACTATATACTCCCCGCCACCGACTGGTATAGTGGATCCAACTACGGTACGTTCTGACGCGGGATTCACTGGGTAGGTAGCTAGTCTCCCCAAGAATCAATATTTGTACATGTACAAGAAGAACAAGGAAACAAGGCTTACACAAGTTACACCATAAATACCAAGGAATAATATGTCATAAAGAGATCCGGATATACCAATCTGTGTAACCATCGTATCAAGAAATTAAAGATATCTATACTAGATACAAGAAACATAGAGGATATCTTAAATAAGAAACAATCAGAGAATGTACTCGCCTGAAATTTGGTGAATAGTATCAAAGATGCCCGGGACGGTGCCTCGAAGACCTAAATATGGAATATTACATCATTACAAGATCTTAGAATAAAAATAAGTTAAACTAGTCAACTTCTAGGTCATAAAACTATTTCTAAGTCAAAATAGTCAACTCTAGGTCAAACTAGCTATTTCTAGGTTGTATGAGTCCATCTCTAGGATATTGGGTCCATACGCTATGTAACTAGGTCATACTAGTTATACTAGGATACTAGAAAACCAACAAGATACCGTATCCTAAGATACGCAATTTATTAGATAGAAAAATATTATAATATGTATATACAATCAACAATATATAATATTTATAACTAAACTAATGCTAAATGGATACCTTGGCTTTGAACCAATGCGGTATCACACCACTACACACCCATCTTGATGTTCAAACCCAATACCTTGGATAAAACCCAATACCTTTTCAAATTCTAGTATGTAATTAACTACCCATACCTTCACTATAAACTAACATGCATTTAATACTTATACAATACTACTAACTACCTACTAATATACCAATATATATATATATATATATATATATATATATATATATATATATATATATATATATATAACTAACTAACTAACTAACTATCAATGAACAAACTAACCCCCTTACCTTGTTGCTGTGCACACTGCTATTGCCTTTGCTTTTGTTGTGCATTACTGTTGTTGCTGCTAAGGTTACTGTTGTTTGCTGCTGCAGTGGTGCATTGCTGTGCTCTTGCATTTGCTGCTGCTTTTACTGTTAGATAATGCTGCTGGTGCAGTTGCTATCGTTGTTGCTGGCATTGCTGCTAGCTAGTGCTGCAGCTGCAGATGCAAGTGCATTTCCTTGCTGCATTGCTCCTTGAACTGCTGCTGCTGCAGTTGCTAATGCTCCTCGAGCTGTTGTTGCTACACTGCTGAAGGCTACTGCTCTCTTACTGCATTGCTCGACCCCCCCTTCTCATACTCTACAAACAATACTCTACGCACACACACACACACACACACACACACACACACACACACACACACACATATATATATCACCATACATATATCTATATATACATATTTATACAATACTATAGATATATCTATATATATATATATATATATATATATATATATATATATATATATATATATATACACATATAAACACAATATCATAATATCACTATACATATATATATACATAACCATACAAGTAATGCATATGAACCCCGTATCTCTCATAGCCAAACACCTCAAAATGAACATAGAACATAAACATAATATATATATATATATATATATATATATATATATCATATTACAATAATAAATATAATATTCTAATAGCTATTACCAAGGCAAATTGAATCTAAAATGCAATGATATAAACATGTGGAGGCATCGCACCCGTATCACACTAGATCTGTGACACGCTTGTGATACGAGTCCACCACACCACCAAACATACCTCAAAGGACACGAGCAAGTATAAAATAATAATTATGAACAATATAAAGAGCTAATTATACATCTACGTGTCCATGTGAAAATGTGACATGCTCAAACCCCCGTATCGGAGAAAAACCACCAAATAAATCTGTATCTCCAAATTGTCGGGATACGGCCTACACGTCTCCAATTGTGGACACGATACTAGCCACACACAATCAAACACATGTCAATTTGGTCAAATTGACCTATTGACAAATACAAGATGTGTCAATCTCGGAATTCCCCTAAAATTGACACAAAATACCACATAACTTTCTTCATAGGTCTCCTATGAACCTAATTCTAATTTCTATGGGTAGCCTTAGCATATGGGGTGGTACATAATGATTAAAATAAAGATTTATAGTCTAATTAGAGGGAGAAAACTAAATTGTACCTATTGGGAGATGGATTCCCAATGAAACCTCTAAATTGAGTGAAAAGAGCCTCCAACTTTTAGATCCTTGCTCCTCCTTGTAGATCCTTGCTTTAATAGCCTCCAATGATGATTTAGAAAATAATTAGAAAGAAATTTGGCTGGAATTTGATGTGAAAATAAAGAAATTTGGAAGAAAAAATTCTAGATCTAGATTTAAAATAAAAAATAAAGAGAGAGAAACTTCCCCCTATTTTTATATGTTCGTCTACTATTCCCCCTTTCTAAGCTTCTATGTAAAGTCTAAAATACCCTTTGGGGCCTCTCATGAAGAAATAATTAAGGAAGGAAGGTTCTAGTTTAATTGGTTTAACTTAATCAATCATCCTCCTAATGATTGGGCTTATTATTGGGCTCAATTCTAACTAGAATTAAATGTTGGTCCATGGATCTAATCTAAACTAGGTAGGTCTACTAACACAAGTCCAAAATAATAAGCTAACATCTAATAATAACTAAATAATATAATAAATAAATATACAATATGTATAATATTTAATTAATTATAAAAAGACTAAAATACCCTTTCCTAGAAAATATGGTAGTGACAGTTGTGCCTGAAATTGAGCCTCAATCCGGGACTCGAATTGGCTTTGACGTAGTTCTACCTACCTATTTTGCATTTCCATCAAACGCATCATCCGCTCGAACGGATTGACAGAGGGCGCGGTTGCTGGACTTCCCAAGCTGCCCGAAGTGCCAAAACTGCTCCCTTGTACCAGCGCCACTACCTGCGCTTTTGCATCCTGCTTTGAGGTCGTTCCTTTAAAGAAAAGTAACTTGCATTAGTCTCAAAACATATTATGGACTCAATGTATGGAACACATATCATTTTATCCAAGCAAATTCAAGAGATCAACTGGGAGGGACATTGTCATTTTAAGAAAACTCTTCTGACACGAAGGTCAAAGGATCTGAAGCCATGCTCTGATACCAATATGTCATGCCCCAATTTTTGCTAAATCGATAATCGTCCTCTGGACGTGATAACATACATGCGTATGGCGCGTATGCACAAGGCCTAAGCATAATGATATACTTTAGTACGTATGCAACAGAGTACGCAAATAAGATATCACACATTGAGATATAAAAAAGTTTTCTTTATTGATAATGAATATCTAGTTACAGAATCTTGACTCAAAAGCAATAAGGATATTGTACGGTCTTACAACTTGGACGTAAATTGAGATAGCCGATCCATACATTACATCCCTTACTAATATTTTAAAAGGAAAAACTACATTGGGTGCATGTTAGTACCATCGCCTAAGAGATTCAAAAGGTATGTGCGAGCTCCTTATGATTATGTACTTGAGCTCCAAAAGTCAAAAACATGAATGCACCAGATCAGTGAAAGGTATGTCGTGTCGTCTTGACTCGGAAAATCTGTTGCAACAAGGGTCAGTACTTCGAAAAGTACCGGTGAGGGCTAGCTAACCCAACGTACCAAAATCGATATCATATTCATGTGAACATGCAACATTATTATTATGTGATCTTTCTATCTTGCCTTAGTACAGTTCTTTATATACGATAGAATGGAATGACATAACAAAATATGCCACCGTTCTGAACCACATGTACAAAACTTACCATAATCTTTTCTGCCACGAAGACATAGTTAGTCTGCACAGTTTAAATATACATAAGGATCACTGTCTTGACTAGCCATCATGGACTATAGTTTGGGTAGACGGCGATGCTTGCAGCGCAGGTAGCACGCCCCGCTATAAACTCCCGCCTCACCCATGCTAAGTTGCTAGCACAACTAACTATTGTTTCGCCCGGGACAAATCGGCCCCGGTGCCCCGACGACCGTTCGCAGGTACCATATACCTTGTGCACAAGTTGTCCGTGATCATTGATGATATAAACACTAAGTTAACATGCGAAGCATTTTAAGACATCAACATGAATAGAACTACTTTAGCACAGTGCGATGGCATAGTCTACTAGCTGATATGATCAATTCACAAGTTATGTACTACCCATTGAATAGTTATAGATGAATAAGTTCTAACTATAATTGAACAAAAAATAGCTGCATGTATATCAAACAAGCACGCAACCATACGACTGTGAAGAATTTTATATAACAAGCATTAAGTGTTTCAAGTCTACATCTTATTTTATCTTAACTCAATTTTATTCTTTTAGTATCATTGATCAGAATGCACAAACGAGTCAAATTTATTAGGAATAAAGACTTCGAAGAATAACAAAAATTTGAGAGTAAGGCTACTCACAAGTTGGTGAATCGGGAGAGAGAAAAAGATAATCTTCAAGACTCCACTTGTGCGTCGCCTACACGATCACCTGTACGCACCAACAGATGATCAATATCTCCTGCTTTGGTCTCCAAAGGTTCGGTACAAAATACAAAATCCAAAGAATGAAGATAATAAAATCCATCGAAACCATTCAAGAAAATACAAGTCATAAAACCAACAAGAAAGTAACCAAGCGGCATCAAAAATGGGCAAAAAAATTAGCGCAACGAAAAGGCCCCTCTCGAATCTATCGTCGAGTCCTTCTTTGAGGCATGATCCATTGATTGTGGGACCTGATTTCGAAGAAACCAATCCATAACGAGAAAAGAATCTTGATTCAATCTGTCCCGATCGAACGATACCAAGTATTTCTTAACCGCGCTCCCCGAATAAGGGAACGGGGCACTATACTTATTGCTTCTTGCGTACGAGTGTGCAAGTAATAAGTTCAAAATGGGCCTTGCTAGAGGTGGTATGGATGTAACAAGTTTGGTGGACTTAACACCATTGGCGCACTTAAATTTATGTACAGGTAATAAGTTTAGACGACGATCGATATTAAAGGTACTATGGACGTGATGATCAATAGCCAAACTCGGAAGGTTTGCTCAGAGGTATGAAGGACATGGCAAACCCTACTGTGGAGGAGGTGAGGACAATAGCTCTGAGATAACGTAGACGTTAGCCGATCGATAGTCGTACCGAGAGGTTAGATATGATCCCGATATTTTTGGTAGAAGGAAAAAAAGGAAACGAGACAGAGGTAATATGGATGTGGTTGTTTTTTTGGATGGAGAACAGAGGCAGTTCATAGTTCAGAGGTAATATGGACATAAACTATTTGCTTCTATTAAGGACATCCTACTGGGGGATTTTTGGTGGACCTATTACTTCTTACGCATGAGAGTGAAAGTAATAAGTTTGAGATGATACCCTATCAGAGGTAATATGGACAAGATAGGTTTTATGGACTTAGCACCGCTGGCATACTTAGGGTTAAGTGAGAGTGATAAGTTGAGATGACAACCGATATCAGAGGTAATATAAATGTGATAATCGATAGCCAAACCCTGAAGATTTGCTCATAGGTAAAATGGACATGGCAATGAAGGCCGAGAAAAAATGTTAAGACGATAGTTCTGAGGTAATATAAACATGGCTAGCGCCTAACGAGATTGGTTTGAGTGGTCACTGCGGGAGTGTGCAAGTGGACCTAAGGACATCCCCGTTAGGGAACTTTTTGAGGATCCATTATCCGTTACTTATCCAGGACTCCTGAATACCGATAATGGCTTCTACAATAATTTATATAGGGAGGGCATGGCCGTACATAGGCACTTGATGGGGAAAAAGAACCAAGAGTGCAAATACTGTACATCTTGGTTGTCTTTGAGGTGGATAGCGAAGTACCGACCTAGCCTTAGACGTAATACTTTTTCAGGAACTTGTTGTTGATGGACATCATGAGCAAGTCGCCATTGGGTTTCGCCAGTCGGTAGGCGCCGTTGGAGAATACTAATTCTACGATAATCGGGCCTTCCCATTTGGTTTGGAACTTGTCGGCCGTCTTGTGGATCATAACCATCGTCCTTCTTACTGTCAGTACGAGGTCGCCCACTTGGTAAGTCCTTTTTTTCACCCGTTTATTGAAGGCTCCCGAGAGATGCGCTTGGTACAACACAATGTGATATTGAGCTAAGAGATATTTCACGTCGAGTGCTTCTAACTCTTGTAGATGTTAGCAGAGATTGTCGTCGACGGTTAGCCGGTTGGAGAGAGCTACTCAGAGCGAGGGAATTTGAACCTTGAGAAGAAGGACCGCTTTGCTCCCATAGACCAAGAAGAATAGCGTGCTATCAGTTGGCGTACAGACTGTTATATGGTAGGCCCAGAGACATTCATCCAGCTTCTCATTCCAGTCGTGTTTGTTGGATGACACAAACATTTTAAGAAGATTTATGATGTTCTTGTTGAAGGCTTTTGCCAGACCATTTGCTACTGGGTAGTAGGCAGTCGAGGCTATATTTTAAATTCAATTCTTCTCACATAACCGATAAAAAGCATGACTTGCAAAGTGTGGACTATTGTCATGGATTATCCTTTGTGTCAAGTCAAAGCGGTATATAACGTGATGCTTGACGAAGGTGATTATATTTGATATCTTGACTTCAGCAAGTGGTATGGCTTACGCCCAGTTGGAGAAGTAGTCGGTAATAGCGAGAATAAACCGATGACTTTTAGACGAAGGCGGAATAATCGGTCCTATGATATCCATGCTCTAGGATTTGAACGGCCATGATGAAACAGTCGGGTGTAAAAACTCCAAGGGTTGGTGGAAGAAGTCCGCGTGGATTTGGTACGCTTGGAACTTTCTTGCATAGTAAATGGCGTCTACTTCTATTATTATCCAATAGTAACCCATTCTCCGGAGGTGGTCCTGTAGCTTGGGCCCTGGCTAATGGGCATTGTAAACTTTGTCGTGGGCCTTACAGAGAGCCTATTTCGCTTTTGTATTCAATAGGCATCGTAACAGAAGACCGTAATAGGAGCGACGATACAACATTTTAGTAGCCATATCATAATAGAACCAGATGGAACATCTTCTGATGGAATTAGATTCTTTTGGATTCTCAGGGAGAATTCTATATACTGCATAGTCGATGAATAGGAGTCCCTAGTCTTGGGAGTCGGTGCTCGCCTCTACTGAGTAGCTCAGGCAATGATAGAGGTTGTTCTTCAGGAAAATAGCTCCTAACTGATCACGGTAATCAATTTATGAGTATTAACCAAAATAGCTAGAGAGGCTGAGAGGTCGGCCAGGGCGTCAACCTCAAAATTTTGCAGCTGAGAGACGTGCTCTATTAAGAACCCCTTGAAGGTGGAGATTATTCTAAAAGCGGCTTGGTGGTAAAGAATCAAGTCCTCATTCCAGACTCTGTACTCGCCTCTGACCTGATTGACTATCAGCTTAGAATCGACGTAGGCTTCCAAGTAGTCAATACGCACATGTTTGGCAAGTTGGAGACCAATGACGAGAGCGTTATACTCTGCCACATTGTTGGAGTATGGCTCAGTGAGAGAGTAGGTGCGGTTGATAACATGATTGTGTGGGAAGATTATTACTTTCCCGTACCAGTGACAATATTGCCTTTGGGCCCTTTTCTTGAAGCACCATCGAAGAACATTCGCAAAACAATTTCTGTGCTCGTGGTCATGTTTGAGTCTGCGACCTCATCTGGGATCTCCTCGTAGAGCTTCGAGATTTTCGGTACCGGGTGAACTACAAGGAAATCTGCCAACTCCTGACCTTTGACCATATTTTGTGGGACGAATACCATGTCATATGGTGACAACAGTATTGCCCATATGGCTAGGCGAAAGTTGAGAACTCCAGGTTTCTTCATGAGGACCCTAAGGGATTAACTCGTGAGATCACATGGATGGTTTTCCCTGCCACGTAATACTGGGTCTTCTAGATGGAGAAGACTAGAGCAAGGCACTCCTTCTCGATGGGGTTGTACATGTGCTCTGCGTCGGCCATCATCCTAATGATATAGTAGATGTCCTTCTCGTGACCTGCGTTGCTTGTCTGGGATCGCAGAGCACCGAGGAAGTAATCTATTGCTCGCACATATAGCAGGAAGGGTCTTCCCACCACAGGGGCTACCAGTACTGGGGGCTCATGAGGTATTCTTTGATGTTGTTGAAGGTGCGCTGGCATTCTTCGTTCCAAAAAAAGGAGACCCCATTCATCATAAGATGAGTGAACGGCTGATAACATCCAGAGAGGTTTGATATGAACCTCCTGATATAGGCCAGTCTTCCTTGAAGGCCATGAAGTTCTCTATGGCTCTTTGGTGGGTGCATTTCAAGGATCGCTTTGGTCATATCAGGGTCTACGTGGATACCCTTCGAAGTTAGGATAAAACCCAAGAATTTGCCCTTGGAGACTCCTAAGAAAGATTTGATAGGGTTCATCATGAGTTGGTGCGTACGCATGAGGTCAAACACAGTCTTTAAGTCGTTGAAGTGATCATCTTTGAAGCGACTCTTGACAGCGATGTCATCAACATAACACTCGGCCGCCGCCTTGCATGACTGTGTAGTACCAGCGTTCGTCAGACCGAAGGGCATGACTGTGTAGCAATATACTCCTATCAACGTTCAGAACGATGTATGCTTCTCGTCTTCAGGAGATATCTTAATTTGATTGTAGCTTGAAAATCCGTCCATAAAGGACATACGCTCGAAGCCACAGGTGTTGTCAATTATTATGTCTGTGATGGAAAGGAAAAACTCGTCCTTAGGGCAGGCCAAATTTAGATTACGAAAGTCGATGCAGATCCGGATCTTCCTGTTATTTTTGACGATGGGCACAATGTTGGCTACCTAATCTGGATGTTGTTCTTTATGGACGAAGCCACTAGCTATTAGTTTATTGCCTTTAGCTTCGATGGAGTTCATGATATCCGGCCAGAACCGCGTTTGCTGTTGCTTGACAGGTTTAGCGTTCAACAAAATATTATGCTTGGAGACCGTGATTTAGGGGTCTAGTCCCGGCATGTCTTCGTAACTCCAGGTAAAGACATCGATGTATACTCTGACGAGCTATAGCAGGGATTTTTGATCCTCCTCCATCAGACTCTTGTTGATGAAGATAGGTTTAGGGGAGGATTCTTTGCCAAGATTGACTTGTACGACTTCGTCCTCGGTGGAAGGTTCTCATTTTTTGAACCACATCTCCCATTGTGTATCGAGGCATTAGGCCCATAGTTCTGTTTCAAAGAGTTCCGGTGGATCCTCGTCGTCTTCCTCAGGGTCAGATGACACCATGTTGGGAGACAATGTTTGCTTTAGAATATTCTCGATACTGATATCAGATTCTCAAGAAGTAGACTCTGAAGAGTGAGAGTGTAACTTATCTTCTTCACCCGAGCCTTTGGGGAGTGTTAGAGGCATAACATACCCTAAGTCATGCTTGGTCTTATGGTAGTAATCCTCGGACTTGTTCGCTGGAGTGGTGAGGCACAAGGACAGTCGTCGACCTTTACCGTAATTCAGACCTCGATTGCTTTTAAGATCATAACCTATCTTATGGATGAGATATTTGGCTTGATCATTGAACCGGTAGAGTTACATTTTGTCGGTATCGGGTTCTGGCTCTTGTTCGTCCGGGATGAAGAATCGGAGAAATTTAACCCTGCCGAAGATGATGGGTTTGTCTCTCCTCCTCCTTACTGGAATTGTAAAGTAGGAACCTTGGCTAGGGAGGATCCGATTTACTGCATAGGTAGTAGTTACCTGTGTATGCAGTTGCTGGCCTATACCATGTTCTCGGGAGTATAATATGCTCAAGTGAGAGACAAAGGATTAGTTCAAAGATAACACTTTATCTATAAAGTAGGAGATCTTTTCTAGGGGAATTATATCATCTAAGAATGGAGCGT
Source organism: Iris macrosiphon (assembly GCA_036927795.1). Classification (NCBI taxonomy): domain Eukaryota; kingdom Viridiplantae; phylum Streptophyta; class Magnoliopsida; order Asparagales; family Iridaceae; genus Iris; species Iris macrosiphon. The sequence goes on along the minus strand of JAYESA010000007.1, from coordinate 107,590,205 downwards.
TAGCGTGAGCAGCTACGTACTCTTCTAGTTCATCTTTCTCGGGATTTGTCTCTGATGCGAGCGAGGGCTTTGGAGGCCTCCTACAAATCTTGACTACCAAAGGTTCGGGGGCAGAGGCTTTCACTGGATCTTTCTTCCGATTTGTCAGTCGTACCGTCAGAGGTTGTGGTGCCTTCCTCTGTATCTCTATGTCTTGACCCGCACCAGGAGTAGGGGCACGAGTACATGAGCCACGCCCAGCCTATATCGTGAGAATGACATAGAATATTGTCTCGGTTAACGATACTAACTAATATCTCACACAATATAAATGAAGGTACCTGTGATGCTATCTCAACTCCAAATGAAGGAGCAATATAATGATATCTCATATAGTCCAATACTCAATAACATTATCAACTAGAGGAAGAAATAGTACGATATGGAATAGAAATAAAAGAGAGTACAAAGAGTATCAATACAATTCTAAAATACTAGACTAATCTCAACACAAGTCACAACATACTAATACATGCCCTGAGTCTATTAGAAACAAATACATCTCATAAAGATAGTCTAAACATCTCTGACTAATGGTGCTACATCAATTTGTTCTATGGCACTAGCTCAACTGGCTCATCCTCCTGACGTCCATAGTGTGTAGGACACATCTGCACTAACCAATCATAAAAATATATCCAATCATGATGGAGCGAATACAATCCAATAGCAGTTCCAATTAATTGATAAAGACTATAAAATTGTAAATAGTGATGATATAATATATAAGCAGGTAAAAAGAAAGAATATGAACTGAAATGAACTAGTAACTAAAGAGTAATGACAACTGAATGGGAAAGACATAAATAAGTAAAGACAGAAAGATATATGTGAAATTAGGAAACCTGATAATATGAATATGCAACCAACAGGAAATAATGTAATCCAGAAAGAAAACATCTAAACTAGTGTTTTGAAATACCAAGTTGACATGTGAATGGCTAGGGATAATATCCAGCAAATCACACGTGTCGTGTGTGGCTGCTATTATTCCAGTAAGAGCATAGGATGGAAAGGGAATGTCGTGTGTGGCTACTATTAGTCCATAATATGTCATTAGGCTAGAAATACATTAGGCCAGAATAGATAGACCTGATACCATGTATCTCAAGATAACGAATCCATACAATACCAATCTTTGTATCTAATGTGTCACGAAGTAGGAAGAAAGATACTCTAATATAAGAATCATAGAAGATATCAAGTAATAAAAACTACTGAAGAAGTACTCTCCTCAGGTCCAGAGAAAAAGATGTCACTCTGGTCCGAGCTGGTGTCACACAATCCTATTGAGAAAATATTAAGTTAAAATGGTGTAGTGAGGAGGAATAAATGCTAAATGATCTAAACATGTCTTTCTAGGTCAATACTAGGTTCACACTAAGGTTTAGTTCCAATAGTAATTAACGAGTCATTGATTAGGTAATACTAGCTATACTTGGTATCCCTTGGTTTTCTAAGTCATGAGTATTAGCTATACTAGTAATTATTGTTAGGTTATATATATATATATATATATATATATATATATAAAACCTTTACTAGTATAATTATTTCTACTACCAACTGATACTCTAACTAATACTTTTACTAACTCATCCTTCCATGCAAATTGCTGACTATCAATACTAACTTATATTTCATAACTCCTTAGTTATTATAACATAACACTAGCTAGGACTTAGTACTAATACTATAAAGTCTAATCATATATCTGATACTAACATTATCTAACTTTACTGCTATCATATACTAACTGACATCTAAATATGCCAGTTACTAGAAAATTAACTCACCGGCCATCCTATGCATCACTCTCTCCTCAATATGACACAACTGAGTATCACACTGCTGCCCAGGTTGGCACAACCTACTACTAATAACCTGGCACTTCCCCCTTAATACAAATGATTGTTACTTAAGTCACTACACACCTTCACTTCTTTCCATACTTCAAGACTCCCTCTCAAATAATACTTAAAGTATCAGTGACTGATACTAAAATACCATCCAAACACTACATATAACTCACTAACAGACATCTACTATCACTAATCTCTAACTAATACAATACTAACTTACCTAATATAACCCCCCCCCCTTAATACTTAACTGACCAATAATTGCTACTTGGTACTAATGCTATCAATTAACTGACACTAAAGATACTGCTGAAAAATTAAAGCTAATACTTAATCCTACTTAATAACTGACTATAGCATCTGAACATTAGTCTCTCATATATACCCTTAACCTCAGATACTCTTATCAATGCTCCCCTAGCCTAACTGATACTAAATATCAGTAACAAGTTCACCTCTATTTCCTGCATTACATGAGCCCAGGTGATAGCAATTACACACAATCTCCCCCTTAACTCCTAGACACTAGCACAGACTCCTTAGCACTTGCTACTTAAATACACTCATTCCTAAAGTCTGAAACAACACATCACAATCCAATTCTAATACAATTACTCACTCACTGAACTACCACACCATGCCCCTAAAATAAAATACGGTTGGAACACTGATGCAGGTCTAAAACTAAGCACATGCACATATCAAATTTTGCACACAATACCTTATCTTCCCCTAATTACTGCTACACAAACACCCTAGCTACTACTGTTCTTAATACCACTTATGGCAATACTACTAGAACCTAAACAAGGCAACCCCAAGCTACAAACTTCAATGATACACTCAACAACTGTCCAGTTACCACCCCCCTCCTCACATTGTCTACACATCACTTTCTAATGCTACACTCTAACTGAATATAAAGTTCCCCTTAGCAATATCTGATACTGAATATAGTACCATTGAAACACTCTCACAAACTGAACTTACTGACACCCTTGATGCTAATCCTATGGTTGCAGCTGCCCACAACCTGCACACCCACTGCAACTGAGCTCTCATGACACCCACATCTTCCTACACTCTCTAATACACTCACACAAAGTATTACATTGACACAACCCGATACTCAAAGCCCCTACATACATTATCTTCCTTGATATACTTTTGATACTTCCAATTACCTAATATCAGTATTTTAGCTGCTGATAATGAGTCACCAAGTCACACCCTCTATTACATTGGTATAAGAATCCACCCCTTACTACCATTGCACACAAACTAATAAACACAGGCACTGATATCTCATAACTGGTACACTGTAGTATAACTACCTACTAAATATATAATTCACAATACAAATATAGATATAACTATATATGTAAAGCTATGTATAAACTCACTACCCATATTAATCATTTTATCAAACACATGTAGTACATAATCTAAAAATACTTATGATACACCTCAAGTTAAATGCTAAATTCTTAATTATTCCATGATACACATTCCTATATATCAACTACTCAATATAATAACTAATACAACTTGCTATAATAGAATTTAAAGGAAAAATGAACAAAACACACAAAATGAGCCCCGTATCATACGGTATCGTATCGTGACACGGCCTACTCGTATCCAATTGTGGACACGTAGCTAGTATCCCAACCCCGATCTATATCTAATATGACTAAATTGGTGTCATGACACACACTTGGTGTGTCCACCACATAATTCTTCCAAAATACAAATAAATCACCATATATAAATCATAAAATACAACCAATTAGCCAAGAACTAGTTTCTATAGGTAGCCCTATGCCATTGGAGTGTTCCTAAGAGTCTAATGCATGATTTTGAAGCTACAATGAGAAGGAATTCATAAATTACCAATTGGGAGATGGATTTCCAATAAAAATCAAAGTGGACACGATTCGGACACGATCTCTTCACCAATGCTCCTCCTCCTTATGCTCCTTGCTTCTTCAATCTCCAAACCTCCTTGAGGAATGGAAATGGGAAGGAATGCAAATGAATTGAAAAAAATTTGATAGAGAATTAATGGTGGGATGAAGGAATTAGGGATCTAGAAATTTGAGATCTAAAAATAAATAAACAAATGAGGGGAGAGAAAGAGAGAGAGAGAGAGAGAGAGAGTCCATATATGGCCGGTCCCCATTACCTTCCCCTCAAAGCAACATCCAATGTCCAAAGACCCCCCTCTAGTTAGTTATGAGGTTTAATTAGAGAGGGCTATTTTGGAAATCTCTCTAATTAAGTCATATTAAGTCAAATCCTCCTAATTAATCAATGGAAATGGGTTTTTATTAGGCTTGGGTCAATGTTGGGCTCACTAGTTGTCATGACTGTCACGACCCGCACCCGGGGTAAGGGTACTAGTCGGAAACAACGCCCAGCCTACGCCGCAGAATCGGCGGTAGAACGCTGTCTAGAAAGTCTATCTAATATAATAAACCACCAAAAGATAGTGTACTCAATCACAGAACTAAGATAGAATGAACACGAATCAGATAAGAATAGAATAGTCATAATACAACTCATGAGTATAAAATAATACATTAATGAGTCTAAAGAAAAATACAGAAATATGCTGGAGACAAATCCAGTACAAAAGAATACTACAAAACTATAAAGCTACAACTCCAGGGTCAACTGTCTCAGTTGGGATAAGTCCCTCTTGAGCCAGGGTCTCAGAATCTAAACCCACAACATCCTGGGGTCCATAATAGGTAGGGTACTCCTCAGTGTCATCTGGAAAAATATATCCAGTCAAGAAAGGAGCAGAGTACAACCCTAACAGCAGTTCTCAAACAATGATAAAAACTATGTAACAGTAAATAGCTGTGGATAAACAAGATACATAAATAGAGACAAGAATGTAGAGACAATAAGGAAATACTGGAAAGAAATACAATAATGAACAATATGCTGATGGAACAAGAATACTAATGACTAAGTGTGTGAGTACTAGCTTTAACATGTGATCAGCTTGGGACTTGCACAAGAGTATAATGGCCTGGTTAATCATACGTGCGGTGTATGATCAACACTCACAAGAAACAAGACATGCACAAGGAGGGTATGATCACATATCTACACTAAAATACTCTCCACCCCCGACTGGTATAATAGATCCAACCACGGTACGTTATGGCACGAGATTCCCCAAGAAGATAGCTAGTCTCCCCGAGAATCGATGTCTGTACATGTACAAGATAACCAATGAAACAATACTTGCACCATATACACCATATACCAAGGAATAACATCTCATGACGAGATCCGGATATACCAATCTGTGTAACCATAGTGTCAAGAGAACATGTATATCTACACTAGATACAACGAACATAGAGGATATCATAAATGAGAAACTATCAGAGAATGTACTCGCCTGAAGTCCAATGAACAGTCTCACAAATGTCTGACTCGGTGCCTCGAAGACCTAGATATGGAATACCACATTAATACAAGGTCCCGGAAAGAGAACAAGTCAAACTAGGCAATTTCTAGGTCAATAAGTCAATTCTAAGTCAAAAGTCAACTATGGTCAACTCTAAAGTCCACCTCACAAGACATCTATAAAATAATATAGAGATAAACTACAATAATTTAGGAATCAAATTAGATTCAAAAAGAACTCACACAAAGTATACTAATAATATAATTAATATATACCCTAAAATAATATATATATAAAAACAGAATATATAAACAATATATATATATATATATATAAACAGAATATATAAAACAGTATATATATATATATATATATATATATATAAACCATTAATACAAAAATGTACATATATATATTAATATACACATAAACTTATACCTTCAAATATTTAACAAAGAACATATAATTTATATGGCTAGAAGCACACCTAAAATATTTACATTAATATCCAAATAATTACATAATAATTATAAATAATATAATTACACAATTAAACATACAAATATATTTTATAAAACATTTTATGTATAAATTATATTATTTAACAAGTAGCAACATATATATTTGTATGCAAGAAAGCTACATATTATATTATACATTATATTTGCACATCCAAAATATAGATCTATGCTACAATAATTATTATAATAAATACACAAAATAAATATTTAATATCCATATATATATACTAATTATAAATGAAGAATTGAACCACAATTAATTAGATCTATGCAAAAATACACACAATTGGAGAGTATCTTACCGTATCCCACTAGATCTAGGATACGCATGCGACACGAGTCCAACACACAACCAAATGCACCCCGAAGGACACAAACAAATCACAAATAATATTTATGAACAAATCAAAGCGTCAAAAGTAGATCTATGTGTCCGTGTCAAAATACGACATGTTCAAAGCCCCGTGTCGGAGGAAAACCCCCAAATGACACGTATCACCAAATAGTTGGGATACGAACCACAAGTATCCCAATATGGACACGACACTAGCCTCAAACACAAATCTCATGTTCAATTGATCTATAGGATCAATTGACACACACAACAAAATATAAATTTGGAATTCCAACAAAATTGACACAAAAAGCACCATAACTTTCTCCATGGGTCTCCTATGAACACAAAACAAAGTCCTATGGGTAGTACATACATATAGGTTGATTTTACATGATTAAATCTCAGATTTAGAAGCTATTTAAATGGAAAAATCTGAATTATACCTATTGGGAGATGGATTCCCAATGAAACTTCCAATTGAGATGAACTTGCTTCCAAATTGTAGATCCTTGCTCCTCTATGTAGATCCTTGCTTCCTTCTTCTAGATCCTTGCTTCCTCCTTCTCTAATGGTGAATTGGGAAGAATTTGGAATGAATTTGGTAGGGAATTGGATTGGGAATGGAGGGAATTTGGTAGTGGGAGAATTCTAGATCTAGATTTGGAATGAGATGAGAGGAGAGAGAAATTTCCCCCCCTCTTTAATAGGCCGGCCATAGCCCCTCCCCCAAGCAATTGTAAAATGTCCAATGTACCCCTTGGGGCCTCTCATGAAGAAATAATTAAGGAAGGAAGCTTCTAGTCTAATCATTTAATTAATTTAATCCATCTCCTTAACTATGGACTTTCTAAATGGGCCAAGTCTAACTAATTAATTCATGTTGGTCCATGGGTCCAAACTAAACTAGTTGGGTCCACTAAAATAAGTCTAAAATAATTAAATAATAACTAACAATAATTAAATAATACAACAAATAATTATTTACCATGCACAATATTTATTTAAATAGGAAATTACCAAAATACCCTTTCCTAGAAAATGTGGTAGTGACAAGGACAAATTTTAATTGGGCCTACAAGTGTCAATTCTAACTATTGGGCTAGCCTCCTAACTATAAATAAATTACCAATCACTAAATAAATAAATAGTATTCTAGTAATAATAATTAATACAAGCACTCAAATAAATATTTTAGCACTCCAATTTTAGTATAATATTTCCAAAATAAAATCTCTAGGCCAAATTACAAAACTACCCCTAGTTGGAAAGGTGAGGGTGACACTTTATAACAAGGGGAGGGGTTGTGTCACAAGCAAGTCCCTTGAGGTGGACCGTCAAAGGTTTGCCTATAATTAACGCCGATTTCTTCTTCGTTATCGGCGTCGTTCCCTTCTTTGTCCTTGCGGACTTGCTTGTGTAGGAGTGAATCAAAGTAGTAAGCCTCTACCCCTCTTAACTTATCTACGTCAACAAATTTAGTCTTGACGAAGCCGTGATGGTCTACGTACTTCAAGCACTGGTGCAAGGTTGAAGGTATGATCATGTATTAATGTATCCATGGATATCCCAGGAGAATGTTGTAGGATACGTCTACGTCTATGACGTAGCAGGCGACCTCTATTTTTAGATCGCCGATTTGGCACTTCAAGAAAATCTAGCCCAGAGGGTAGCTTTTTCCCGTGTTGAAGCCACTTATGGCAGTGTTGGTCGCTTCGAGACGATGCATTGGGATGCCAAAGGTCTGAAGCAGACTCCGCGGGATGATGTCGATTGACGAACCATGGTCAATGTGCATCCGGTCCACCTTAATGATGCTAATGTATCCTGTATAGTACAGAGGGCGATCGTGACGATTGTTCTTTAGCAATATATCTTGTTGCGAGAACATAATATTGGGTATTACCTCCATCACATTGTTGCAATGGGGGCATGCGGCAGGATCCTCAGCTGGCGGCTTGACCTGCGCGGGTTAGGTGTCAGCATTTTGTAATGTCTCACTAAGAGTAGCGCGAGTGTCTTTAGAGAGTCTAAGAAGCTCGAATAAAGACAACTTCGCTAGAGTATTGGCTAGTTGTGCCATGATGTCATAGTTGTAGGACTTCTCCAGTCCTTGGGCTGTATCTTTCCGTAGCGGTCTGTCAAAGCGAGTTTTTTTGCTTGGATTTGTTCGGTGCCGGAGGCTAGGAGGTATCCGGATCCGATATTGTAGGTGCAAAAATTGGGACTGCACTATCGTTAGGGGTGTCATACTCGTGTTGGTACGCTAGGCCTGATCTTGTTGTTCCTGCTATAGCTTCTTTGGGAGGGAGAGAAATTATTTAGCAGGACTTACACTTCTTTCCCTTAGTCTTGGTGGCAGAAAGTATTATCTGTTGCATCAATTCTGGAGCAATGTCTGGATGGACTCATATGACCTCTCCACGTGGCGTGGTGAGAGGTATCAGCTTGGCTGTTTGGTTACGAGCTGCGAAAGATTGACGACCTCGATCATTTTTTGGGGGATAGGGATTACTCCGTCTTGGGCTTTCGTCATTGAAAAATTATCAAAATGGAGAGATACCATGTTCGCAGCAACTATTTTGTCATCGATATACAAGGTGAGGGCCTTGGTGTCAAGCAGACGCTGGATGTACCACTTCAGGGTGTAGCAATCCCGCATCGCATGGTGAACATAACAATAAAAGATGTAGTACTTCAGATTATTCATCTCGGTTGCCTCAATAGGATGCTTGACGTCCAGTAGCCGAAGCTTGTTTACCTTCATTAGTACGTCAAAGATAGCCATGAAGTCATCATTTTTGAAGGAATAAGTTTCTTTCGGCTTCGGAGCCTCGGCGGTCTTTTGCTCGGGCTTCTTGGTTATATTGGCGACCAGAGCCTTCTTGGTTATATTTCCCCTATCCTCAGCCACAGGGATCTGTTTTCCCAAGAGATGAGTGCCCTTCACCTTCTTCTCAGCACTGACGACATTTATGATAAAATTCGTCCAGCCTTTGAATTGGGTGTCACCCATCCATAGCCTGACTGTCAGAAGTAGGTTCTTTCGGCACATGTTTATCAGAGTGGATTCAGGATTACCTGGGGGTAGCTTCAGCACGGCTTGCCTGTAGCGTTCGATGTATTCCCGTACAGGCTCATTTTTTGTGCATGATGTCCAACAATGAGGACATCGTCATGTCATATCCCCCGTAATAGAATCGGGCGAGAAAAAAACTTTTAAGATCGTCGAATAATGATATACAATTATCTTGGAGGCTGCAGAACCAATCGAAGGCGACCCCCAATAATGCCCCGATAATGAGCTTGGTGAGAAGAGAATCATTGAGGGACAGATGCCCTATTTTTGTCTCAAAGTAGCTTATGTACTAACGAGGAGACGTCTTCCCTTCAAATGGATTTAAGGTGAAGGGCTTGTATTTAGGTTAATAGGGCATGTCTCTTCACTCGAGAGGATATGATTGTCGAATTCTAAGTTCCAGCAGTGAGTCTCGGTTCCCAAATGAGTTCAAGAGGGCTCGCAGTTCTCATACCTCTCGCATCACTTCCCGAACCTTATCTACTTTGGAAGGAGTAAATGATTCGGGCTTAATGCGATCACCATTGATGGCAGGAATGGTAGCGTTTGAGTCTTCATTTTCCCCAGGATCTTGACTAGCTTATTCTGAGGTTCTTGGTGGCTATGAGGCCATGTTTGCCTTAATCTCCAACATCGTCTGGGTCAAGGCTTGCATCGACGCACTAATGTTGTGCATCATAGCCTCTAGAGTTTTGAGGTGCTGTCGATCGCTGGGTCCCTCGTCATCGTCCCCCGCCATGTAAACTGTCCTTACATAGGAGGCAGTAGATAGAACAGTGGACGCCGCACTTTTTGCCTAGGACTCTTGCAGCGAACATTCCTCGGAGAAAGCTATCAGCGTTGCATCCTCTTCGGACTCCTAGAGAACACTACCCCTAGCGCAGAAAGATGCGTCTTCCTGATGAGGGGACTATCCCCAGGGATCTTGACATCAGTTTCTAGAAAATAGTTGTCCCCTCGGAATGTCCGGTTATTGTGGAGTTCTGGGGGATTGCTACCCTCAGCTTACAGAATCACTAGTGGTCCTGAGAAAGAACCACCCCTAGCAACTGATAGTTTCTTCTTGGAGCAGGTGCCCTAAAAAACTCCTTATGTAGGTACTACTGCCTGTCCTCCTTAGGTCCGCCTTCTCGGCAAGCTGGCCGAAAGCGAAAGGTTTGAGGCGCTAGACTTCCGATCTCCCCTTATGGAGGGAAACTTCCAAACAAAATAGCACAAGGCGAAGGGCAGCTCCTCCTCCTCTAGTAATTATACCTATTTTTTGGGACGCTGCCGGGTAGGTGCCTTTGGTTGCAACTGTTGTAACGCCGACTGCCTGTTTGTTGGCACTGCTGCTTTAGCACAACAGCAGTTGATGATGATGTTAGCACAGGGGTATCCTGGAGGGGATACCTCATATATCGTGGTTGCTTTCCTTAATTCACGCTTGTGGTTGATCATGTTGCTTAAATCAAGCGAGGGATGGTCCACATTTACACCCTTGTTATGAGCCCGGTTAGACCGAGCACATGGGTGAGTAGGTGTTGTCTTTGCTTCATGTCCTGGGGTTCATACAAAAGCTCTCCCCAAGTCATAGATGGGAGACTTTTGGGACTGACCCTGTCCGTTTGCCACTATGGACCGGACACATGGGTCGGTCTCATATAACTTTCCGTTATGGGCCCGAGTAACAACTAGCGTAGCGTGCTAACGGCTGGCCGTATGAGCAGTAGCTTGAGCTTGGCAAGCTCGCACTGCCCTATACTCCTTCGATCTAGCATACACCGGTGCATGGTATGAAGGGTCCAAGTTCACATCCATCCTTTTCTCAGCAAGGTGCATTTAGTGAGCGCTATGTGAGATTCGGTCAAAGACGGAGGTTTGCTATTGTGTTGGCCGCATGTGGATATTTTTCTACAGCCGCCAATAGATGTCGCATGTGGACTTTTGCCTGTGGCTGTTGACTTATGCGACTTTTGTTGTTGTAGCATGAAGCTTGTCTCAGTAGTCAAATTTTTGGCATCATAGTATTTTTCTCTGCCAGAGTTTGGTTGTTGAGTTCCTTTCCCTCCTGCCACATGAACAGGGCCAGTGTGGGTGGACGCATGAATTATGTCTGCGGCAACAAGGAGAATAGTGGGGAGTGCATGCTTTACAGTTGGGTGAGGCATAGCGGCCTTTGCTACCCATATCCTACGTGTCTTCTTAGGCTTTGCTTTCCTTGAAGAAGGACTCGCGCTATCCCCGGAGAGCATGTTCTGGAATGCTTGTTGGTCGAAGCGTACCACCAGCATCCTTTGGGTCGAGCCCAGCTTGGCCGCATCGGGTTGCGTTATTGTCTTCTCATCAGAAGAGAAGTCGATCTCCCCAGCAGAGTCGTCATTTTGTTCACCATCGTAACTTTTGGACGTTAAAATAACAAACAAAAAAGTACAGAGATATCCTAGACAGAAGATCTAAGTACAATATTTTGATCTGGCTAGTGACGATGTACAAAGAGCGTTATGGCGGCTCCTTTACTCCGTTGACGGTCCGATGAGGGAATAAGGATGCTCTCCTTTCTTCCCCCTCCTGAGCTTGTGTGCACATATGTAGTTGGCCGGGGGGTTGTAGGGTATGCTACCATTGTTATTTATAGTCATCGTGTTGACGGAATATCGATGCCGCATATGGCATTGTTTGGTGGCCGCATAGGACTCCATCAACAAAATACGGTTGTAACCGCAGTCACATGCTACGGACAGGCTTCCATGTGGTCTCGGTTGGAATATGTTGTTAAAGAGATCTCGGGGTTGTTGCGTGCATGATTTGGTGAACTGGACACTTAGTCAGCATTGACTGTACGAGAAATCATCTTCGGTTGTACCAAAAAAATCCTGTGAGTCAAGAGCCGCATAACATCTTGGCCGTATATTATCGTGGCCACATACGTGCTCTCATTTGGCCTTGGTCATCAGGACGCTCTGGCCGCATGTTGACGAGGCCGTATACAAACTCTCGTCTGGCCTTGGTCAAATAGATACTTTGGCCGTATGGCATTGTGGCCATATGCAAACTTTCGTCGGGATTTGGTCGAATGGATACTTTGGATGCATTGCGTTGTGGCCGCATGCTAACTCTCACCGGGCCTTGGTCGAATGGACACTTTGACCACATGGCGTTGTGGCCGCAAGCAAGCTTTCATCGTGTCATGACACGCACCCGGAATAAGGCACGAGTAGTGATCAATGTCCAGCCTACGCCGCAGCATCAGCGGTAGAACACTGTCTGGGTCATCCTTACTATCTAAACTTCTCACACAAGATATATAAGGTACCTGCCAATGTTATCTCAACTCCAATCGGAGGAACAATATGATATACGATAATGGTAAACTATACTCATTCATAATGCAAACTAAGGAAGATAAAGCATGATATAGAATAAAGAAGAAAAAGAGTCACAATACATCCACAAGTTATATATATATATATATATATATATATATATATACCAATATATGCCAACAACCTCAGTAAAGTCTAATACAAGTCTAAACAAATAATCTAAGCCTCCTCAACCTATGGTACTAGGTCCTCCTGCTCTAAAGGAGTATCCTCTAATGGTACGCCGTCCTATAGCCCGTAGTAGGTGGGACACTGGTCCACAAGCCAATCATCTGAAAAATATATATTCAGTCAGGATTGGAGCGAAGTACATACCTCTGAAAGTAGTTTCAAATACATAATTGAGCATATATAATAGATAATAAAAAAGAATACAAGATAACTAACCATCAGAAATAGAGTGAACCAGAGTGAACAAGTAATGTATTGGAATGAAGAACAGGTAATAGAATAACTACAATTTAATGGAAATAAATAAAACTAGCTAACATGCCATGGAATACAAGTTTATTATGTGATCAGTTTGGGTTGAACACGAATACAATATGGTAACTCAATTATACGTATGATATATAATTGATATGCACACGAATACACTTGGGCTTGATCATATAACCAACTCCTACGCCCCCATTCCCAACCAATACCAATGGATCTAATCCTGATACGTTACGAACACGAATAGGGGCACACTGAACACGAGCAGTGTGTGAATACAAAGTACACTAAAATCAATACCCGATACACACGATAAAGTACATGTGAAGGAGTACCTGCTGAACATGGTAATGGATAAGATCTCCTGACAGGATCCATATAGTACTAGTTCGTTAAACCACTGTGTCGGAATCAAGTATACAGTTCTAGAACATATGATATATACACTATCATGAAATAAAAACTAACTGAGAAATGTACTCGCCTCTGGTCCTGAATAAATGTATCTCTCGATGCCTAAGCTGGTGCCACACACTCCTATTTAGGAACATCATGTCAATTGGAAGTAGTGAATGAGAAATGTGTTAAAATGCACTAATACATGCTTCTAGGTCCATAACAAGCATCTAGGGTGATTACTAGTCCATACTAGTGGTCATTGGGTGATACTAGGCCATACCTTAGCTAATACAATAGCTTAACACTAACTAGAACTATACTAACTAGATATTTGGAATACAATATCCTATACATACAATTACTACTTAGTGATGCTAAGTACTATACTTTCCATCTTAAACTAGTTAACTACTATATGATACTTTAATATCAACATTAACTTATATCTGGACTACACCAATACCCTATCTCAAGTCTAACTCAAATCCTATATATCTCCCCAATATATTGACTGATACTCAATGAACTCACTACTAAGATATCATACTAACTATTAGCTAGCATATAACTTAAAACCTTAATGATACTAACAGACATTCATATACTAATACTAACTTACTAACTGATACTATAACAATAATTGATACTTAACCTCTATACCCACTGCCATTACTGCTACTGATATTGCTGTTATTTCTCTCTCAACATTCACAAGGGTATTAATACCATCACTTCTAGTATCTTGGACAATATCTTAGCCACTCACATCTATTCACACCCCACACATACCTCGGCATACACACTTGCTATACTCCACCCACCCTGATACATGTATATCAGAGTTACTCACTCCACCTAATTACTGAACACCCACTCATGTCCATTAAATATCAGTCACCCCTGATACTTAGTATATCAGTAACATATGATACTAAGGTATCCTTAACATCTGAGATTCCTCCCTATTCTACTACTGCTGCTACTGAATTGCTATTCTTAAATCCGACTCCCCAACTCTAGGCTCACCCTTCAAAGACCCACACTATCAACACCCAAGTCCTAATTCCCTTCACCTTGCTACTGCAATTAAAATTAGTCATTGCATAGTTACTACTGTACTAAAGTTTGCAATTGGCACCTTAACACTAACTATTGAACACATGATGCCCATATAGTGCAAGCACTGTACAACTGACAGCCCGAGCCATCTACTCTCATTCGAGTAGAACTGAGTTGTGTAGACCCCCTTCTCAAACTCACTGCAACATGTTACTACCACTCAATATGAACTAAACCCAGGTTCATAATCAAGTTACTTACCTCTACCTGGATAACCTGATACATTATGCCCCTCCAACATCTACACACAGACACTCATATAGGATAATCACTTATAGTTCCCTGGATAACACACACTCCTGCAGAGCCATGTATGCCTACATTGGTCCCTTAAAACTGAATACATCTCCTTACACCTACCCGAGCTCCCCTGATTACACATCCATTTGCAGTTGTTGCAGTTACTTGGGCTGCTCCTGGAGTGCCATATACTGTAGTTGCACACCCACACGAGCCCCATCTATAACTAAAAAATGCAGCATTCAACTGTAGCTGTTGTGCTTGATGTTACACACAACAACACACTCATCCCTGTCACCGACCTTCTTATGCTCCTTTCACTGCTGCTGCTCTGTGCATATACCCAATCAAACCCCCATATCATTTTTCCCTCACTTAAATCACTCTAAAACAGTGAGGTAACACACTCAGTCACTACAGTGAATCAATCACACCACCTTCATCAACAGCAACTGTCCACACCACTACTCAACCACAACTACATCATCAACATACATATAAAAGTAGTCATCAATACATAGGTATTAACATATAAGCATAGATATAAACTAACATATATAATTATATATAGACATAATGATAACGAGTGAGTACATTACTCACACTAATTTGCTATTTTCTCAAACACCAAGTGTGCAAGCTCAAGATACTCATTCGACTAAAGAGCTAAAATCCCAAATTTTCCACAACTATCTACTCATACACAAATATAACATATATACCTAGCTAATATAACTTTATACAAAGAATTTGAGAAGTAATTGCAAAAAACTACCAAAATTGGGCTTTGTATCGTACCCTATCACAAAATACCATGATACGGCCTACATGTATCCATTTGTGGATACGTACCAAGTCTCACAACCCCGATCTAAGTCTAATTAAATCTAATTGGTCTTATGACACAATATTGATGAGTCAATCTCGTAATTCTCCCAACAAGCACACAAATCACCACATAGAACTCAAAATACACAACCAATTAGCCTAGAACTTGTTCTTATAGGTAGCCCTATGCCATGGGATCATTCCTAATGGTCAAATGCATGATTAAAAAACTACAATAAAGGAGAATTTCAAGAATTATGAATTAGGAGATGGATTTCCAATAAAAATATAATTGAACACGTTTTGGACACGATCTCTTCACCAATGCTCCTCCTCCTTGTACTCCTTGCTTCTCCAAGCTCCAAAACTCCTTGGGAATAAAAATGAGAAGGAAATGGAAGTGAATTGAGTGAGAATTCAAAGGAGGAAATGATGGAAATTAGGGATATAATTTCTAGATCTAAAGGAATGCAAATGAGAGGAGAGAGAGATGAGAACCCCCTCTAATAGTTGTAAACCCCCTTAAATTTTTATTTTAGGTAGACTAGATATGGTTAGAAATTTTGGTTTAGTTTCAGGTTGTTTAAGGTTTAGAATTTAGGTTGCATTGACTGGTTCTTTAATTTAAACCCATGATGCACTGAACCGTTGCTACAATAATTGGAGCCTAATAATTGCCTTTAATTTCCAACAAATTATTGCACTCTTGACCTGACAAGCCAACCTAGGTGCTGGATATTTTTGTCACTCACAAAGACTCTCCCTTGTTCTCTAATTTAATTGCACAACTTCTCAGTCACGAAATTAATTCTTTAATCCTATGTCGCGTACCTATGTCGTTGCCATCGATTTGGGGATACAAACTCAATACGTTTCGTCAAACAATTTAAAGGGCCCAAGACTGACACCAAGCCTACACAGTTCATGACCTTTGTGCTACTCCTAATTGAGATTCAATGTGCCCCCATTTAATTTGAGAGCATATAACACCTTATTGAATTAAATTGGGGACACCAACTTAGACTAATCCCAACCTAACCCCAATTTAACCCAACACACATTCATGAGGCCCATATAAAATACACAACACCCCCTCACCCTACAAAACAACAAATACCACTTCCCACACCAAATTCTCACCATTTTTCTTTCATGTACAAATACCCAAAAGTTAAGGAGCTTAATGGCAAAAATGGTGCTAGGTGTCACCACCCTATTGGTTAAAGCCAATAAAGAAACCCCCTCGACCTCATATGTCTGGTCACATCACACACTCTCTCCCCTTGTAAAGTATTTTTCTTCATGTGAAATCCTAACCATTGATTCAAATTCTTCCCCCATCACAACCACTCATCCCCCTATATTAACACACATACACACCCTTCCCAATGTGGCCGCCACTAATCCCTAGAAAAACCTAGGAATCCCCCCTCTCTCTCTCTCTCCTCCCTCTACTACCACCAGCTGACCACACTCCTTTCTTCTCCATTCTTCTTCACTTCTTCTTCTTCTTCTTCTTCTTCATTTTACCTCCTTCACGTAGCCGAGCTTCGGCCACCACATGCCAGCATCTTTACCACCTTCACCGTCTAACTACCATTTCCCCACCACTACGGACCACCCTCACTGTCTTCGGCCACCACCAGCTTTACCGCAGTACTTCACCATCCCCACCACCACGAACCACCCTCACTGCCTTCGGCCACCACCACCTTCACCGCTGTACTTTATTTCTCGCACCACCACTACGACCAGCTCCACCACCACGAACGACCACCACCATTTTCACCTGCCCAAACTTCCACGAGCACCTCCACTACCTACTGTCAATACCCTGACCTGAGCACCACCACCTATACCGTCGCACATCATCATCAACACCCTCGCACCATAACCTCCACGGCTAGCACCACCCCAGCCTCTGCCTCATAACTCCACCATCACGAACGACCAGCTCCACCACCTCCAGCACCACCCCGACCTCCACGACCAGCTTCACCACCACTACGACCACCACCTCCAGCACCACCCCAACCTCCACGACCAGCTTCACCACCACCATGACCACTACCTCCAGTACCCCCTCCTTCACATAGACGAGCACCACCACCTTCACGTAGCCGAGCACCCCCACCACCTCGGTCGACACGTGCGCCACCCCTGAGGTCATTGCCATCCCTGACCGAAGCCGCAACATCGTCGCTGCCACCACCCGCAGCCACCGGGGTAACTCCTCACCCTTCTCTTTTTGTATAGTATATTGTTTGAGCTAGAGAAACCCTAGTTAGGGTTAGGGTTACGTAAATACTTCACATGTAATTTTTATGGTAAATATTGAGGTTAGGTATACATATGGAAATGGTTATACATTATTTTAATTACAGTTATTTATTGTGAACTTGATAATTTATAACTAATTATTTAAGGATGAATAAATTGGGTGTATAAAATAATGTCTGTGAATACAAGGATGGTATGGTTGAGGATGAACATAACTTAAACGACTGAAATCACTGTGATAAATATTAGTGGATTGGAGATTTTGTTGAGGACGTTATACTGATTGTTGATCATATTTGATTTAACGTTACCCTAGTCAACTTGGGTCAACCCTCTAGTTAGTATCTATGGGAGCTATATGTAACTAAGACAGAAGCCTATGCTAGACGTGTTATCACCTCTTATTTTAGAATAGAATCGAGCTAGATTATTAATTAATTTTATGTATCGTCTCTAGGTACTTCGGGATCCGCGGACTTGGACGTTGTACCGGAGCCCCGCCTTTAGCATTCGGATCCAGGCAAGTGTACTTTGCCATTATGTATCTCAGTTTCCAGATTACTATTTATTTTATCTATGCATTGTGCGCACTTTGGATCATAATCGTTACTTAGCGTCTGGGTCGTAACCAGGTGCAGACATTCGTTGGTAACATCTAGTATCGATTGATAGATATTTGCGATACCTTGACGTACCTACTTGGTTACATAGGAACCCTAGGACATACAGACACCTTCATCGTGCCAGACTTACTGTATCCTGTCAGCATGACCGAAATCTGGGATGACTTTAGGATCGTGATTGTTGATAGTTACTTCAGTATGATGAGACTGTTAGATAGAGGTTCAGGTTCAGCGAGCACTCGTTGACCGCATTTGTAGGGGAAGACAATTACTAAATGTTTGGACTACTTTGCACGTGCTATATATATGTATATGTTCCAATTTATGTAGTGATCCCTTATCCGGAGTTGTAGTATCACCCGTGTGACTCTGTGCTCGAAAGCTATGGTACACCCCGTGTGTCTCTGTGTCTCGGAGCTATGGTTTTATATTTGGAAAGCCTACGCGTCGAACATTGTCTTCAAAGTTGTGTCTCACTTAGTTGGTTATGCTAGATTACACCGGCATTGCACTTGTTTCTTTCTGTTATACTATGGCATATTAATATTGTACCTTATTACGTCCCTCTGAGGACCTGGTTTCCTTCAAGGCTTCGGCGAGGAGGACTACCAGGAGGAGTACGGACCGGGTGTATATCAAGGAGCAGGACCTGTTGCAGAAGACGAGATCCTTCCCGAGTACTTCGTTTGATCTCTGGTAATGACTTCACCCTGGGCCGATATTTTTATCTAGTTTGCAGATACCGGCCCTAGTTATCTTACTGCTTTCATTCATTCAGTATTTGTATTAGCGGGTTTGTTCCTGTGTGACTCTACTCGTATTTGTATTATGATATATTTCCTGTCTTATTTCCCTTCTGTACATTAGTAGATATAATTTCTCTATGTGCTCTATATTTCAGATGTCTATGGATGAGATTTAGTTTCACTGTCTATGTTTTATATGTTTGGTTTTATCATTGTACTTTACATCTTAGGTGCACTCTGTTGCGTCCATTAGATTGGGATGCCCGTCGAAGTATACCTGCTAACCATTGCCACGTGGCTCAGTTCCTTATATTTTGAACTGGGGCGTGACATGATTTTTGTGGTGGCCTATGCAGGTCCGATTTAAATCGCCTTGGTTACCTGACTGTGCCAAGCATGCCTGCAAATTAGAAATAGATATTAGGAATCTCAACTACATATTTGAGTACTTCACATGACACCTCTATTTAGATTTTATATTTGCCAAATTGTATCTTATTTAATTCCTCAACGTTAATCTTTAACATGACTTCTTTTCAGAGTTATGAATCTTCGTAGCGGACGTGTCGCACAGTCAGGTGATGTCCTCCATGACGCAGGGTCATCCGGGGAACCAGAACTGGGGCATATTCTTCTGTTGACCCCATCTCCCTAGGGACAATCATCTGGGCATTCAGAGGTGCCTTCAGACGGGCACCAAAGGACCGTAAGACAGGAGGAGCAACAGTTGCCCCTATCACCTCCATTTCCTCCACATATGTCATACATGCCTTTCCCACCAGGATAACCAATGGATGGGACGCATATATTCCAGATGGTCTACGCTATGATGCAGGCCCAATAGCCGGTCCAGCAGCATGCTCAGCAACAGGCCGAGCAGTGCCAGGCTGAGATCTTGAGAGAGAGTATTATGATGGCCTTGGGACAGGTATCACTACCAGCTCGCCAGTCGACGATGGGGTCTGTCATAGACTTTTGCCATATGCTACCACTTCCATTTTCTGGCACGGAGGAGCCGACGAAGGTTCATGCATAGCTCACCAGCATTCAACACCAATTGGAGGCTACCAATCTCCCGAGGCATAGATGGATGACCGCTGTCATGATGCAGCTTACCGCAATGCTCATCACTGGTGGCTCTCAGAGGAGGAGCGTTTAGGGCCCGAACGGGTTACATGGGAGAAGTTCTCTAGGCTCTTCCAGGAGATGTATATTACTTCCACTGCTAGAGCAGAACTTTGGGACAGGTTCCATAACCTCAGGCAGGGCAGTTTGACCATAGAGGAATACAATGCCGAGTTCCTCCGTTTGAGCCATTTTGTACCGTACTTGATTTCGACCGAGGAAAAGAAGGCCGAGAAGTTCTATGAAGTCCTGAGTTTTGAGTCACAGAGATTTATTGGGTCTATAGCCCCCACCTTCTACTCCGAGGTTCTATTTGCAGCTCGATGCCAGGATCGCATCAACAAGATGGAGGCCAATCTGAAGCGCTCATTTGCATCATCATCATCAGTTCGAGGTCCGCAGGGAGGACCGATGAAACATCCCCTGGTACCACAGCAGCAGAGAGCAGCACCCCTGCAAGGATCGGTGATTCCAACATGCCAATACTGCGGCAAGAGGGGACACTTGTTGAGGGACTGTCGACGGAGGCTGGGAGTATGCCTGAGATGTGGGTCTGACCAGCATGCAGTCCAAGATTTCCCAGACCAGAGAGATGATTGCAGGTACTATCTTAGTAGCTTCATTACCAGCAGTAGTATTATTTGATTCTGGTGCCACACACTCTTTCATAGCTGCTAGTTTCGTGGCCACCTATAGAATAGCCACTGCATCCCTTCCGAAGATTAAGAGGATTCTTACGAAAGGTAGAATAGTACCAGTTAGAGACACTTGTAGATCTTGTTCAGTAGTTGTTTGTGGGCGAAAGATACGTGCCCGATTTCTAGTCTTCTCTATGCCGGACTATGATATTGTCCTAGGCATGGATTGGTTGAGCCAATACCATACGACGCTAGATTGCTGACATGGTTGTATTATATTTAGACCACCAGATCACCCTGAGTTTGAGTTTCTTCGAGGAGCCCGAGAGCATGGTGTCCAACCTACCTTAGCGACACACATTGTAGAAGGAGAACCGATGTACCCTCACTTCATATCAGAGTTTGAGGATGTATTTCCAGAGGATCTTCCAGGCCTGCCACCTGATAGAGATATAGAGTTCACTATAAAGTTGACTCCCGGAGCCGAGCCAATTACTTCCCCCGTCTACAGACTAGCACCGAAGGAGTTGGTTGAGTTGAAGGTCCAAGTAGATGATCGCTTAGACAAGGGTTTCATTCGGGCCAGTATTTCTCCATTGGGAGAACCCATCTTATTTGTGCCGAAGAAGGACGGGACAGTACATTTGTGTATCGATTATAGGGAACTAAATGCTGTAACGAAAAAGAACAAGTACCCTTTGTCGCGCATTAATGATTTATTTGATTAGCTAAGTGGCGCATGTGTATTATTGAAGATCGATCTCAGATCTGACTATCATCAGATCAAGGTACGAATGGAGGACATTTTGAATATAGCTTTTCGGACGAAGTACGGGCACTATGAGTTTCTAGTCATGCCGTTTGGTTTAACCAACGCGCCAGCAGTATTTATGAGCCTGGTGAACAAGGTTTTCCATCAATACTTGTATAAGTTCCTGGTGGTATTTATCGACGACATCTTGGTATATTCTAAGAATTAGGAGAAGCACGAGGAGCATCTCAGGATCGTGTTGGAGACGTTGAGGCAGAAGAGGCTATATGCCAAGCTCAGCAAATATGAGTTCTACTTGGATAGAGTACCATTACTTGGACACATAATCACTGGAGATGGACTATCAGTTGACTCAGAGAAGATAGCTGTGGTGGAGACGTGGCCTACCCCTACATCAGTTACGAAGGTTAGGAGTTTTCTCGGACTTACCGGATATTATCGGAGGTTCGTGAAAAACTTCTCGAGGATCGATGTGCCTATAATGCGGCTGACGCGTAAAGGTGAGAAGTTTATCTGGACTGAGGAGTATCAGATGGCTTTCGATGAGCTGAAGAATCGTCTAACGTCATCACCGATTTTGACACTTTCTTCTGGATCTGGAGGATTTATGGTGTATAGCGATGCGTCTAGGAGCGGGTTAGGATATGTATTGATGCAGCAAAGTAAGGTGATAGGTTACGCATCGAGACAGCTGAGGTTCATGAGAAGAACTATCCGACGCATGATCTAGAGCTATCTGTAGTGATATTTGTACTAAATTTATGGCACTACCTTTATGGAGAGCAGTTGAGATTTACACATATCACAAAAGTTTGAAGTATGTCTACACTCAAAAGGAGCTCAACATGAGACAGAGGTGTTGGCTAGAGTTGATGACAGACTATTATATCGAGTTGCAGTACCACCTGGCAAGGCAAATATTATAAAAGATGCCTTAAACAGGAAGCCCATAGCATATGTTTTGACGACTCAGCGATATTTGTTAGAGTATCTTCAGGAGCTCGGGATAGAGGTTGTATTATCAGGCATGGATGGACAGATGGCCTGTCTAGAGGTTCAGTCTATATTGGTTGAGAGGATTAAGGCGACCCTGCCTATCGATGCAAGATTTTGATGACTATGAGAGAGGACAGAGGTCGGCATTCAGATGGGACTTCGGATTCATGAAGATGAAACATTGAGGTGTAGAGATCGCCTATACGTTCCGAGTGGTGGATTAAGCCAGGAGTTGATAACTGAGGCCCATAGCTTAATTTATTCTATTCATCCCGGGGGTACGAAGATGTACCAAGATTTGAGACAACACTACTGGTGGCATGGCATAAAGAGGGAGATTGCGTGATTCGTGGCGAGATATTTGGTCTGTCAGCAAGTCAAACTCGAGCATCAGAGGACTGCAGGACTATTGTAGGCGCTTTTTATTCCCGAGTGGAAGTGGGAATACATTATAATAGACTTTGTCATGAGATTTTTGAGGAGCCCTAGCGGAAAGGATTCAGTCTGGGTTGTCGTGGACCGACTCACCAAGTCGGCGCATTTCTTGCCCTTCAGAGTTGGACAGTCCACGGAGATATTGGCTGACATGTATATGAGGCAGATAGTACGACTACATGGAGTGCCTGTCAGCATTGTATCGGATCATGATTCCAGATTTATGTTATATTTTTGGCGGAGTGTGTAGGAGAGTCTAGGAACTCGCCTAAAGTTCAGCACTGTATATCATCCACAGACTGATGGTCAGTCATAGCGCAGGATTCAGATACTAGAGGATATGTTGAGAGCGTGCATGATAACTTTGGAGGATCTTGGGAGGACCATCTCCACTTGGTAGAATTCTCCTATAACAACAGCTACCAAGCAAGCATACTTATGGCACCTTATGAGGCACCTTAGATTGGGATGTCCGTCGAAGTATACCCGCTGGCCATTGCCACGTGGCTCAGTTCCTTATATTTGGAACTAGGGCATGACAATAGTGGCTGACCCCTTCTCCCCTTCCCCAAGTCACTTGCAAAGGTCCAAGTTACCCCTATATAGTGAATTATGAGAAATAATTATTAAGGGTAATTTTGGAAATATCTAACTAATTATAATTAAGCTAATTTTCCTTAATTAATTAGTGAGAAGGCCTAAAGGGCTTGGGTCCAAGTTAGGCTCACTAGTTGTCAAGACAAGTCTAATTGGGCTTACAAGAAGTCTAACTATTGGGCTAGCCTCCTTACTAAAATAAATAATACAAGTCATAAATAATTTATAGCTCAACATAATTAAATAATTAATACAATCATCACACTAATATTCAATATTATATTCCTAAAATTAAATACCTATGTCAAATTATCGAACTATCCCTAGCTGGAAAAGTGAGGGTGACACATCAGGCTTTGGTCGAATGGACACTTAAGCCGCAAGGTGACGAGGCCGCATAGGGAGTAGCCATATATGAGAGAACATGTGGCATGGCACATCTGACGAGGTCTTAATGCACTGATGTGAGTTTTTGTCTGTCTTTTATTAAGCCATCGTATTTTACGAATCTCGAAGCATTGGCATCATGAGTGATGTATCAGAGTTTGACAGTCATCGACTGCTGTGTCAGAGGAGTTTTATGCGGCCTCCCTGCTCTACGGTCGTTCATGCCGCATAGAGTATACTATGCAGCTTCTTGGTCTTTGGTTTGACCAGGCCGCATGTAGCTTCTCTGCGGCTTAGTTATATTAGGACGCATGTGGCTTCTCTATGGCTCATTTTGTTCAGGCAGCATATGGCTTCTCTACGGCTCGTTCTGTTTGGGCCGCATGTGGCTTCTCTGTGACTTGGTTGTTCCTTTGAGGGGACATGGCCTTTATGCGGCCTGTATATTTTTTTCATGCTTCTAAACTCCCGAGGATCCAATGTACTTCCCCCTGAACAATGGCGCGCACCATACGGTGGCCGCTGAGGGACACGAGTGGGTTTCTTCTTCCCTGCTTGATATTGTATATTTTTCTTTTTTGGGCGTTTAGCCACCGACACTTGTTAGCCGTAGATCTGGACATTTTATTTTCTTACATGATTGTAATTGATCAGACTACAACTGATCATGGTCATATACTTTTTCTACTCTGCCAGCTTCTTACTTTGTACGGATGATTTCTAGAATATTTTGATAGGGCAATTGGGATACTTTTCAACTTTATGATACATGTTCTATTTTTTATATTATTGTTTGAGTAATTGAGATAATAGATGTTCTGTGTGATCCTAAGTGACTTGCTTGTAGTATGCACCCCCTTGTCTAGTTATAGTCGTGATCACCGTACGATGTATAGTACCTTATACGGGGTAGCTGGCCATGTTCGTCTCCGTATTCAGGTACTGGGGCATGACAGTGTGCTAATGATCTTCTGCATTAATAACTATATCTCCTCAACTGTTGTGTCAGAGGCGGCTGCTTTTGACGTGGCTACGTTTGCGTACTGAAAAAAAGAAACAACTTCGGCGTACAATCATGGCGTACTAAAGTAAAGTAGCAACCCTTGCGTACTAGGAAGGAGTAATATCCCTCGGCATACTAGGAAGGAATAATATCCCTTGGCAAACTATCGGCGGAGTACAGCTTCCATTAGCCGCTAAAAACAACCTGGGTCTTTGTGCCCAAAGATCCTCTGCATTTAATGACTTGATCTATTCGGCTGTTTCCCAAGGATCAAACGTACTTTTTCCTAAACAATGTCGCGTACCAGACGGTTGGCCGCGCTGAGGGACACGAATGGGTTTCTTCTTCCCTGCTCGATATTGTAAATGTTTCCCTTTTGGGCGTTTAGCCACTGGCACTTGTTAGCCGTAGATCTGGACATTTAGTTTTCTTAAATGATCATAATTAATCAGACTGCAGCTGATTATGGTCATATACTTTTGCTACTCTGTCAGCTTCTTATTTTGTACAGCTGGTTTTTAGAATATTTTGATAGGGCAATTGGGATACTTTTTAGCTTTATCATACATGTTCTATGTTTGCTATTCTTGTTTGACTGATTGAGACAATATATGTTCTGTGTGACCCTAAGTGACTTGCTTGTAGTATGCACCCCCTTGTCTAGTTATAGTCGTGATCGTCGTACACCGTATAATACCTTGTATGGGATAGCTGGCCATGTCCGTCTCCTTATTCTGGTACTGGGGCGTGACAACGTGCCAGTGATCTTCTGCATTAATAACGAGATCTCCTCAACTGCTGTGTAAGAGGCGGCTGCTTTTGACGTGGCTATGTTTGCGTACGGAAAAAAGTAATAGCTTCGACGTACAATCCTAGCTTATTAAAGTAAAGTAGCAACCCTTGTGTAC
This sequence comes from Iris macrosiphon, assembly GCA_036927795.1. Classification (NCBI taxonomy): domain Eukaryota; kingdom Viridiplantae; phylum Streptophyta; class Magnoliopsida; order Asparagales; family Iridaceae; genus Iris; species Iris macrosiphon. The sequence goes on along the minus strand of JAYESA010000007.1, from coordinate 107,564,044 downwards.
TAGAAAGGAGTAATGTCCCTTGGCGTACTAGGAAGGAATAACATCCCTTGGCATACTATCGGCGGAGAACAGCTTCCATTAGCCGCTAAAAATAACCTGGGTCTTTGTGCCCAGAGATCCTCTACATTTAATGACTTGATCTCTTCGACTGTTGTGCCAGCCTGTCAGGTTCATTATATTAAATGCTTAGGCAAAAATCATGATCATTGTGCGCCAACGAGAGAGAGCATATAGGGTACGCCACTGATACAAAGTATACCACTGCTTTATCGTTTGGAGCTTGAGGGGTAGTACGCCACTGTTTCATTGAACTGGGATGTGAAAAAGTACGCAATTGTCCTTTTAATCTCTTTTGGTGGCATACTTCTTATGCTTCTATACCTGGCAAGAAAGTTTGGAGGAGTCTTCAGATGTCTGCATGTCGTTAAGGCTTTGCCCAGCTGTCGTTGCACCTCTGCTATCAGTTGCTGTGTCGAGAATCTGTACCCTTCATATCTCCACTTGTTGCAGTTTTTCCATAGCACCCAACATTTAGCTCCATTTGTTGTGGTTTTTCCATAGCACCCAACATATAGCTCCAACCACAACCTATCTGCGCTATATGCCCTCATATATATATATATATATATATATATATATATATATATATATATATATATATATATATATATATATATATATATATATATATATATATATATATATATATATACATGTGTGTGTGTGTGTGTGTGTGTGTGTGTGTGACCCAAGTTTACCTTCATTCTCTATAACAATGTTAACTTTCATAATATATAAATGTGTCCTTACATCAATTGTTAGCCTTCATAAAATATAAATGTATCATCAGTTTCTCCCTACAAATAATTTATAGACCACTAGGTAGATTGGCATTAGAATGCAACCTAACTATGTGACGGTTATTGGTGAGCACACAACATCTTGGACTATTTTGGATTAAATGACTCCCTTTCAGTGCAAATTTCAGCGCAAATAGCGAGCCCCACTGTATTTTTTTGAATCACCCTATATTGCGTCACACCCTTCCAATTATGGAAGTTAGCCATACTGAATGTCCCATAATATCCCGTATTAGCACATCATGACAACCATCTATGCTCCCTCTACGTCGAAGCGGTCATAGTATCCTGACAACCAACCGAGGAACCCAAATCTTGTTCACAAGTTGTCAATGACCATGCATGCATATACAACCTAGCTATTAAACATATAAAATGCATGATAACATAAACTTGAAATAACAATGAAACACATTCTCCTTGTTATCACCAAATTTCTCGAACCATCATTCGTGCTTCCATTCTTTCCAATCCAAGTATTACCACATTTGCATACTTCCTAGTCCAGTGATTTCTACCATGGCGACTCAACCGTCCCAAATTATCTCCATATTTCTATCTCTAAAACAAGATTACAATAATCCACAAGTTAACATAACAACACTATATTACATATTTCTATAATAATAGTTCATTATTCTATGTTTCTATATAGCAGATTAACAACAATGTTATTATTCTTTTTATTTTGATTCTTTTTTACTTAGCAATAACAATCATATGAAATATATTAACAAAGACTAACAAAAGTTCAAATGTGAAGGTAAAGGAGAGGAGGATCAAAACTACCTACCATTTGACGAATCTATTTTGTTTTGATTGCAAAGAACTCTCCATGATTTCTCCGAAAAAATCTAAGTCCAACCAGGACATTCGAGCTAACAAACCAACCCAATACATCGCACGGAGCCGGACACTATAAATTGTATTGTTATATTTATATTAATTGTATTTTCAATAACATTTCAATTATTCTTTTCATAATTTAATCATGTTAGCAACAAAAAGGCCACTACCAAGCGGCTAACAACGACGAACATATGATTGATGAGTGCGTCGCTAAATGAAGTATTAAAACTAACAATGACTTATCAGAAAATAGGGTTGTCGTTCGTCCGTCGCTGGTTGTCACGACCCGCACCCGGTTTAGGGGCACGAGAGCGTGGGTACGTCCAGCCTACGCCGCAGCATCGACGGTAGAACGCTGTCTAGGTCAAGTACTATCTAACAATCTCACGCTAGTATCCAACTCCATAAGGAGATTCGGATAATACTATAAAAATATTCACAACATACTCAATCACAACTACAGCACGATAGGAATTGAAGAAACAAAAGAATACAATACAAGTCTAAAGACAACATAATCATACCTGCAATCCTTAACTTCCAAATTCCCAAGTGTCAGAAACCAGTCTACTAAGGTCACAGTCTGGAAAAATATTTTCCAGTCAGGAATGAGCAAAGTACATCTCTAATTAGCAGTTCTATATAAATGACATAAACTATGTAGCAGTTCTAGATGGAAACATACCAGATACATGTATAGGTACGAGAAATGTACAATTAGAGAAATACTGGAAATACTGTAAGTAAATGCAGGAAAAGAACCATATGTCAATGAGCAAGAAACCTATGACTGAGTGTGTGAGTACTAGCTTCAACATGTGATCGGCTTGGGAACTTGATCAGGCTGGTTACATGTGATTAGCTATGGTTCATATAAAGTCAGGCTAACCGTTGGTTAGCTATGGTGCATGTAGAGATCAGGCTAATCACACGTAACAGTTATGGAGCATATAAATGGTCAGGCCGCACCCGACGTGAGATGTGGGGTGAGCTATGGTACATATAAAGTTGGGTATGATCACATGTCTACACTAAAGTACTCCCCAAACCCCCGACTGGTATAGTAGATCCAATCATTGTACGCTATGGCACAGGATTCCCTAGGAAGGTAGCAAATCTCCCCGGGAATTAGTGTCTGTACATGCACAAGATATCAAGGAAACAAGTCTCGTACAAGCTACACCATGAATAGGGAATAACATCTCATGACGAGATCCGTGTATACCAATCCGTGTAACCATCGTGTCAAGATCATGGATATTTACACTAGATACAGTGAACATAGGAGATATCATAAATTAGAAACTAATCAGAGAATGTACTCGCCTTGGGTCCTTAGCTGGTAATGTCAATGTCCTGTCCCAGAGTACCGTCTGGAGGAACCAACAGTCCTAAAAATACATCAAATACAACATTTGCATCAGGTACTACACTAACACATCACAATTTCATGAACTCAGGGCTCTGCCAGGCATGGCTCTAGTCAACTAGGGTCACCTAGTAATTTACCAATTAATCATATTATCAACAAATAATTTAATACATATATATATAGTTATTCCAAAGTATACAGAAGAGGTATCACTGTATGTACATAAGTGGAAAAATATTTTATTTATGTGAAAAATTATACATCACTTATACATATAGACTAGTATACATGTACCAAAATACATATTAACTTATATTATATATATATGTACATACATACCAAAATAATACTATACTATATACAGGTAATATACCAAAATATGTTTTACAAGTACATATATATCAATACAGTTTATATATATATATACTATATGCATATATACCAAAATATGGTTATATATACATATATATACCAATATACATTTATTTATTTATTTATTTTTTTAATACTGAAACATACATTAATACTTGGTATACCATAAAGCGTATATAATATATATATAAGTGTCTATTAGTAATTTGTACAAAATACGTATTTGTATATATACTAGTAGATGTATATACATATATACTTTTTATACCAAAATTCACATTTGTATATAAAAAATCCTTATACATAATACATAACTAAATTTACACATAATAAATAACTAATTTTCATACATTATAAACAATAAACTAAATATATATATATATCACTAAATGAATTATGTATAATTTATAAGCTAATTATATATAATTACTAAACTAATTATATGAAATTATAAACTAATTACATACCAATAACTAATTATATAATATATATGTTACTAACTAATTATATCTAAATTGAACTAATTATACAATAATTAACTATTTACATATAACTAAACTATTCACATAAAATAACTAATTATTAAATTACATATATGTAATTATTAAATTAGTAATTGTAATTAATAACTAATTAATTTATTTACTGACTAAATACTAATTAATTTCTGATTATTAATAATTAACTAATCAATTCATTAACTAAACTAATTAATCTAATTAATTAATTAACTTAACTAATCACACTTAACTAACTAATTAATTATCTAAATAATCTAATATAAACTAACTAATACACAAACAGAAATAAAAAGGGGAAAGAGGGAAAGGGAGAAGAGGCTCACGCGGGATTCCGGCGTCGGCGGAGGCGGTCTCGCCGGAGTCGGCGCTCGTCTCGGCGGATCTCGGTTCGAGGGGAGGCGGTCGGCGGCTGTTCGATTCCAGCGGCGCTCGAGGATCTGGGCGGCTGTTCGAGGGCAGCGGCGGGCTGAGTTCGACGACGCGGCGGCGGCTTCGAGGCGGTCGGCGGTCTACAGCGACGGCGTGGAGCTCGAGAGCAGTGGCGGCGGCGTTCGGCGCTCGAGGAGGAGGACTCGGCGCTCGATGAGGCGGGCTCGGCGCTCGATGAGATCTCGGCGGCTGTTCGGCTCGACGCACGACGGCGTCGAACTCGGCGGAGCGGCTTCAAGGAGACGTCGGCGGAGCTCGACGACGAACCAGCGGCGGTCGGCGGGAACTCCTCGGCGGATCTGGGCGGCCACCGGCGGCTGTTCTAGGGTTAGGGTTAGGTTTAGGGTGTGTCAGTGGGTCTGGGTACGTGTCCGGGATGGACACGAGGGTTTGTTGAACTGTGAGGGACGTGTCCGGGTGCGTCGGACACGGGGTGGGGTTGTACCGTGGAGGATGTGGATGTGTCCGGGTGTGTCGGACACGAAAAATCTGTTTGTAATATTGTAACTGGACACAGAAAATGAATGGATACGGTGGGACACCCGGGGTCGGACCCGAGGCCATCACGGCTGACACGGTGATGCTGGACACACGGACACGAGCACACAAAAATGGTGGTGGCTTTGGCTTGTGGAAAAATTGTGGGGGCTAGCTAATAATTGGAGATTAGGGTTTCTTGGGAAATGTAAGAATGAGAACTTAAATAGGGAGAGATGGTGAGGGATAAAGGGTTGCGGGTTGGCCCAATAAAGAATGGCCCAGAATTAATTATAAAAAGGGGTTTCTCATGTGGGGAAAAATGAGGGTGTGAAGGCTAGTTAATAGGAAATGGCAATTTGTAAAAATAAAAATAAAGATTATAATTTTCAGAAAATATTTTTAGGAAAGCTAGCAAATTTCCAATTTGTTACTAATTAATACATTTTGCAAAATCTTAGAAGTATGACATTTATTTATTTACTAGCCCAATAAATAAAAATTTATTTTATTTTATGAACTAGTCTTTTAAATAACTATTTAGTTAAAAATAATTTTATGATTCAAGCCAATAAATATTTGAAACTAGAAATATATATTATTATTATTTATTTATTTTGTAATACATCATCATTTAGGAAAAATGATTTTTTATAAAAGATTTTTAAATTACCTTCTAAAATTAAACATCGTTCAAAATCAAATAAAAATTTTTTAAGGAGAATTATTTTATAAACTTGATATTTTAAAATAAATTAAAATCTAATTATTTTGGAAATTGGAAATCGGAGGTTACAAGTCTATCCACCTTAGAAAAATTTCGTCCTCGAAATTTTAGGGATGACTAGGATAGAAAAAAAAATTTGTTGTTCATAATGATGAAGATATCATTGAAGAAAATACTTCTATAAGGAAAATATTTACCAAACAGAAGGAAACATGAAGAAAAAGAAAATATGGTTTAAGACAGGAATAACTTGAAGGAATTATGGCTCGGCCTTGAATCCTCTAGAAGGTTTTAGGTTTTGGGAAGTAGACACGATCACAAAACAGATAATTGGAATAATGCACGTTACCTTTTCAAAGTAACTAAACCAAGGAAGACCCAGTATAATGAATGATATCGACATGAAAGTTATAGCTAATTCGAAAGATACGGTCAACAATTTGATTTAAGAAACTTAAATACATCCTTCAGAATGTAATCAAGAGACATCTAATCGCCTTTCTTGATTCTAGGAAAAAGAGTAGTCTTTACTACCTTCTGAAAATAATCCTTCCTTTTTATCCTCGTTCATTTTACTTTTCTCAATCTTGTGATTCATCATTAACTAACATTTATAAAATTTCCAAATTCCACAACTTTATTAGATTAGATCTTAGAATTTCTGAATCAAAAGCCTTATCATCAATTTCGAGTTGTTTATCTTAACATCAACTATACCTCGATTATTTTCTTCGATTTCAAATGTTACTGTCATGGTCAAGATTTTAATTTAAATCACAACCTCAATATACCATGATCTTACCTTACGACCTTCAATTATATGATCCCATAATCAATTATATTATAATCTTCTTTACCATGAGCTTCATTTCACTCCATATTTCTTTATCCGTATGTATAATGGTTCCGAATTTTGAACTAATATATTTTTTTTCATCCACTGAATTTATTATCCCAATGTAAAATTTTTACTACTCAAATCCTCAATATTTTAATTGAATTACAGTCGTATCATAATCTCCTCAAATTTTGAGTAAATAACTAAATACAAAATTTACTATCCAATCTTTTTAATTGAAATCCAATCAATGCATATTTATAGAACTTAAAAATCTGCATCCCAAAATTTAACTTTAAACACTCATCAATCATCTAATTCAATTTCAATTGATGCTTATTCCAATCTAACTACTCATCACAAGAATTTAATTTGACACTATTCCATTTACGATTTTATTTCCTGATTTTCTTTTTCCTCAAATACTCAACGATGTGATGCTTCCAGAATCTTCAATGCAACATTCATACTATATAAAATTTCTATCTTGCAATCAAATAGATAAAATGATAATTTCTCAAATTTCTCAAATTTTTAATAATCAATTCAATCATATCAAGACCTCCTTAAAATTAATAAATCCTCAAATTTTGGCTCTGTGAATTTCTTAATTCTCCCTTTAAGTTAATGTTTGTCCTCGAATTTCAATCATACCTCGATTTTCATAAAATCAATGATCCATCGACTCCGTTATAACAACCCCTAAATTCTTTATTTAATTTAATGCTCATCCACAAATTTAATCCTCTTGTCTCTTTTTGTCAGTCATAACCTCGTCATAGATCTTTGCTATGGTCAAACCCAATGATCATGGTTTAAGAAAACTCTACCTACAGCCATGCAATTTAAGAAAATATAGGTCATGTGTCTTGTCATGGTATTTCAGCCTCTGTTAGGGGGTACTACTAGTTATATTCTAACAAGAAAATCATGCATGTGAACCACAGTACTAGGAAAATCAATCAATCAATCGAAAGGCGAAAGAAAAGGAACATTAGGAAGGAAGAAGGATCATGTTAACATATTACTTGTAGTGTCTACTATCTCTAACAAACACTTAACTCTAGCACACTAGCAAATTCCTATTCATGTACACTGGTACCCATATCAACTAATCATATATTAATATTCATATCTCTCATCTACCAAAATAAATCCTCAAAATAATCGTCAAGGTTTAACTTCCCGATCAACTTAAAACAAAATGCATATACCTCCTCAAAATTAGATACTTCACATCAAAATAAAATTTAATCACTTCTAAAATCTTTGTAGCCTTAACTATGTTTAGTGAATCAAATTTAAATCCTCAATATTTTAACAACATAAAATCTCAACTCCTTAAAATTCTGAAAATTTAAAATTCATTTCCACCTTTTAATTTATAACTCCTCAATGTACATATGAGTGCTCACGGTCTCTAATACTCAAGGTGCACTCAATACCTCTATTGTCTAGAACTGTGTACTAAATTTGTACTGCCCGAATCACTTGCACTATTACCTCCAATGATCAAAGTTATCATCAACGGTGTTTTCTTTCATGATTTCAATTTATGTCAATTGGTATATCATCTAATTATCAACACACAGAGTGCTTACTGTTATTAACGTCATCCTTGACTAATCCTCGATATAGAATCATTAGCACTCTAGGTATTATATCACTAGCTGCATTAATGGATTATCTCATCGAGCTCATTAGACTCATGATCACCTGTATCCTCTATAACACTCATGTTTCTTTACTCTCATGGGTATGTGTATGGTTCCTCATCTCGATGGTTGTATATGTTTTTCCTTCAATCCTTTAAAGCCTATTAAACTAATCCGTGATACGCTTCACAACTTCCATTACTAATCCTGATATTTCTCTACTTATGACATCTCATTAAACCCTTTATACATATACATTTCTTTACCTTTAACATTTCCGATATCAATCATCAAATTGGACATCATGCTCCATAAATCCTTAACACAATTCCCTGATACTTAATCGTTTACATAGATCACTCAATTACATAATCATGATTATCCAGGACGGGTAATTGGCTCTGATACTAACTCTGAGAACTATCACTGATACTCTATACTCTCCTTAACTCTCAGTCTCTAATGACACTACTCCTAGAATCATTGGTACAAGGTACTATACTAAGGGCTAACTCTAGATTAAAGCCTACTGCTCACATGTCCAACTAAGAAACACTTACAACTCCTTAGCAACACAGTCAATACTAATACAAGACACAACAAAATTATAAGCCACTAATTATCATACTTAACAAGAAATCCTCAAGGAATAGGAGCTCAAAGACGGAATTGAGGACAGAAGGTATCTTTACTGCTAGTAAAGAAAGAAGTGGTGGAACAAAGTCCGGGAATAACAGAAATAGATAAGTCTTGAGATGATATTTTAAGAACCAATTTAGGATACAACCTGATAATCATACACGTCTGTCTGAAATCATGACACTCAGAATCCTCGCCACGCCAGTAAGCATAGATGCGATAAACGATAGGTTTCGTAACTAAGGTATGCACTCTATAATCATGTCGTCTAGAATCTTCGCCACGCCAACCAGTATGGCTGCGAAAGACTCTAAGCTTCATAACTATAGTATGTACATCCAAGTCAGGTCCCTACGTTCTCGTCACCACAGCTAATTTGGCTGCGATAAATTCTAGGTTCCATAACCAAAGTAGACGTTTTACCTTCCTCACTGTCCTCATCAATATATGTCATCAGATGATACCATAAATCCTAGTCCGTAAAAATTCATCTCAATTTGAAATCAACTCAACAACGATACCAGGAATTAAAGTTAACAACTGGTCAACAAGAATCAAACTCAACAATGATACCAAGATTTTAATTTAATAACTGCTCAACAAGAATCAAGTTCAGTGACAACAAGCGAGAGCGGACGAAATCAAGGAAAAAGATTTAAATTGGAATAAGATTCTCAAGGGGTCGTCCCAGGAATCTCTCAAGAATTTGTGATTGAGTATCCTCTCTCATCCGAGTATCCTATGTCCTATATTCTATAGCAGGTACGCAGTAATACAACTATGACGTCGCACTACTACGATATCGCACAACTAGCGAAGTCAGACCTGCATGGGCCACCACTAAAAATGTGTCACGACCCGCACCCGGTTTAGGGGCACGAGAGCGTGGGTACGTCCAGCCTACGCCGCAGCATCGGCGGTAGAACGCTGTCTAGGTCAAGTACTATCTAACAATCTCACGCTAGTATCCAACTCCATAAGGAGATTCGGATAATACTATAAAAATATTCACAACATACTCAATCACAACTACAGCACGATAGGAATTGAAGAAACAAAAGAATACAATACAAGTCTAAAGACAACATAATCATACCTGCAATCCTTAACTTCCAAATTCCCAAGTGTCAGAAACCAGTCTACTAAGGTCACAGTCTGGAAAAATATTTTCCAGTCAGGAATGAGCAAAGTACATCTCTAATTAGCAGTTCTATATAAATGACATAAACTATGTAGCAGTTCTAGATGAAAACATACCAGATGCATGTATAGGTACGAGAAATGTACAATTAGAGAAATACTGGAAATACTGTAAGTAAATGCAGGAAAAGAACCATATGTCAATGAGCAAGAAACCTATGACTGAGTGTGTGAGTACTAGCTCCAACATGTGATCGGCTTGGGAACTTGATCAGGCTGGTTACATGTGATTAGCTATGGTTCATATAAAGTCAGGCTAACCGTTGGTTAGCTATGGTGCATGTAGAGATCAGGCTAATCACACGTAACAGTTATGGAGCATATAAATGGTCAGGCCGCACCCGACGTGAGATGTGGGGTGAGCTATGGTACATATAAAGTTGGGTATGATCACATGTCTACACTAAAGTACTCCCCAAACCCCCGACTGGTATAGTAGATCCAATCATGGTACGCTATGGCACAGGATTCCCTAGGAAGGTAGCAAATCTCCCCGGGAATTAGTGTCTGTACATGCACAAGATATCAAGGAAACAAGTCTCGTACAAGCTACACCATGAATAGGGAATAACATCTCATGACGAGATCCGTGTATACCAATCCGTGTAACCATCGTGTCAAGATCATGGATATTTACACTAGATACAGTGAACATAGGAGATATCATAAATTAGAAACTAATCAGAGAATGTACTCGCCTTGGGTCCTTAGCTGGTAATGTCAATGTCCTGTCCCAGAGTACCGTCTGGAGGAACCAACAGTCCTAAAAATACATCAAATACAACATTTGCATCAGGTACTACACTAACACATCACAATTTCATGAACTCAGGGCTCTGCCAGGCATGGCTCTAGTCAACTAGGGTCACCTAGTAATTTACCAATTAATCATATTATCAACAAATAATTTAATACATATATATATAGTTATTCCAAAGTATACAGAAGAGGTATCACTGTATGTACATAAGTGGAAAAATATTTTATTTATGTGAAAAATTATACATCACTTATACATATAGACTAGTATACATGTACCAAAATACATATTAACTTATATTATATATATATGTACATACATACCAAAATAATACTATACTATATACAGGTAATATACCAAAATATGTTTTACAAGTACATATATATCAATACAGTTTATATATATATATACTATATGCATATATACCAAAATATGGTTATATATACATATATATACCAATATACATTTATTTATTTATTTATTTTTTTAATACTGAAACATACATTAATACTTGGTATACCATAAAGCGTATATAATATATATATAAGTGTCTATTAGTAATTTGTACAAAATACGTATTTGTATATATACTAGTAGATGTATATACATATATACTTTTTATACCAAAATTCACATTTGTATATAAAAAATCCTTATACATAATACATAACTAAATTTACACATAATAAATAACTAATTTTCATACATTATAAACAATAAACTAAATATATATATATATATCACTAAATGAATTATGTATAATTTATAAGCTAATTATATATAATTACTAAACTAATTATATGAAATTATAAACTAATTACATACCAATAACTAATTATATAATATATATGTTACTAACTAATTATATCTAAATTGAACTAATTATACAATAATTAACTATTTACATATAACTAAACTATTCACATAAAATAACTAATTATTAAATTACATATATGTAATTATTAAATTAGTAATTGTAATTAATAACTAATTAATTTATTTACTGACTAAATACTAAATAATTTCTGATTATTAATAATTAACTAATCAATTCATTAACTAAACTAATTAATCTAATTAATTAATTAACTTAACTAATCACACTTAACTAACTAATTAATTATCTAAATAATCTAATATAAACTAACTAATACACAAACAGAAATAAAAAGGGGAAAGAGGGAAAGGGAGAAGAGGCTCACGCGGGATTCCGGGGTCGGCGGAGGCGGTCTCGCCGGAGTCGGCGCTCGTCTCGGCGGATCTCGGTTCGAGGGGAGGCGGTCGGCGGCTGTTCGATTCCAGCGGCGCTCGAGGATCTGGGCGGCTGTTCGAGGGCAGCGGCGGGCTGAGTTCGACGACGCGGCGGCGGCTTCGAGGCGGTCGGCGGTCTGCAGCGACGGCGTGGAGCTCGAGAGCAGCGGCGGCGGCGTTCGGCGCTCGAGGAGGCGGGCTCGGCGCTCGATGAGGCGGGCTCGGCGCTCGATGAGATCTCGGCGGCTGTTCGGCTCGACGCACGACGGCGTCGAACTCGGCGGAGCGGCTTCGAGGAGACGTCGGCGGAGCTCGACGACGAACCAGCGGCGGTCGGCGGGAACTCCTCGGCGGATCTGGGCGGCCACCGGCGGCTGTTCTAGGGTTAGGGTTAGGTTTAGGGTGTGTCAGTGGGTCTGGGTACGTGTCCGGGATGGACACGAGGGTTTGTTGAACTGTGAGGGACGTGTCCGGGTGCGTCGGACACGGGGTGGGGTTGTACCGTGGAGGATGTGGATGTGTCCGGGTGTGTCGGACACGAAAAATCTGTTTGTAATATTGTAACTGGACACAGAAAATGAATGGATACGGTGGGACACCCGGGGTCGGACCCGAGGCCATCACGGCTGACACGGTGATGCTGGACACACGGACACGAGCACACAAAAATGGTGGTGGCTTTGGCTTGTGGAAAAATTGTGGGGGCTAGCTAATAATTGGAGATTAGGGTTTCTTGGGAAATGTGAGAATGAGAACTTAAATAGGGAGAGATGGTGAGGGATAAAGGGTTGCGGGTTGGCCCAATAATGAATGGCCCAGAATTAATTATAAAAAGGGGTTTCTCATGTGGGAAAAAATGAGGGTGTGAAGGCTAGTTAATAGGAAATGGCAATTTGTAAAAATAAAAATAAAGATTATAATTTTCAGAAAATGTTTTTAGGAAAGCTAGCAAATTTCCAATTTGTTACTAATTAATACATTTTGCAAAATCTTAGAAGTATGACATTTATTTATTTACTAGCCCAATAAATAAAAATTTATTTTATTTTATGAACTAGTCTTTTAAATAACTATTTAGTTAAAAATAATTTTATGATTCAAGCCAATAAATATTTGAAACTAGAAATATATATTATTATTATTTATTTATTTTGTAATACATCATCATTTAGGAAAAATGATTTTTAATAAAAGATTTTTAAATTACCTTCTAAAATCAAACATCGTTCAAAATCAAATAAAATTTTTTTAAGGAGAATTATTTTATAAACTTGATATTTTAAAATAAATTAAAATCTAATTATTTTGGAAATTGGAAATCGGAGGTTACACTGGTTGATCACCAACTCATGCGTCGCTTTGTAGTCGCCATGACAAGCAAATAATCTGTCGCTTTGTAATGGAAATGATGTTGCCAATTTGAATGCAACACAGAGACGCCACCAGGACGTCGTTAAGTTTTTATCACCCTTTCGTCATTGGGAAGTTACCAGAGACAACTTGGCAGAAGTTGCCAGAGACAACTTGGCAAGAACTGTCCGTAGCGATGCGCAGTTTGTGAACACCATATATGCGTCGCTTATACATCACTATATGGGTTTAACAACTTCTTCTCGACATATTCGGTCATTGCTGTTTTCTTGTATTTTTTAGTGATAACCAACTTTCTAGTGTAGACAAATCTTGTCGACAATGGCATTGGCAATCCGCATCGTCATAAGGTGCCAAGGACATGTTGGTGTCTGCGTTGAACCTAATGAATGAATGGCTGGTGTCAGGTATGATGGCAGTAGGAGCAGCGTTGAACCTGAAGAATGAACAACGTGTCAGGTTTGATGGCAGTAGGAGTAGGCTCTAGCCAAAACAAAGGTGGGCGCATTAGGGCTCAGGTACACGACGGACTGGATTGGTAGCATTTAGGTAGGCATGGGTCGTATGGGTTTGTGGGGAGAAGTGGCAACAGAGTTCACTACTATCCACTGGACATTTCTAAACCCTAAACTTACTCCACCTGGTCCTGACAACATGTTAGAATGGAGGAGCTCCATAGGTTATAAGAGGGTTGCTCTTCGGCAGGGACTTAATGAGGAGAGCATAAGAAGATGAGACTACAACAATATACCATATTTATTTTTCAGTAATCTTAATGCGCCTTCTGCCAAAGAACAAAAACAAAGACACCCATATTGCATTTTACAACTCACACCACGCATAAAGGGTAAACAATACAAGGCACCTACATCTGATGCTTTTCCTGCATCAAACATAAAATTCCTTTGTAAAACCCCTATCCTATGCTCTACAGCAGCATCAAATCCATTCGCATGGCAAGCCTCTCAGACTTTCACCTCGAAAGACCCACGCTAAGCAACCATGCTAAATGATGTGCGGTAAGGCCACCCGTCTCAAATGCATCTAATCTCCATCACCCCCTCATAACAAAAACAGGAGGGGTTGTACCATCGCTTATCTAGATGTCTAGTACCAACTCATCACTCATTTGTAGTGATCTTGCTGCCTCAATTTTGGTCAAGATCTCAGCAACTACAAGCTTTGTCAATAGGAGCCCCGCAACAAGGGCCGCAATCATCAACATTGTGAACACCAAACTCCAACTCTTGGCTGAGATGTATCCTGTCAGCAGTGGCCCAATTGCTGCCCCCACCGACCCGGTGCCATCAATGATTGCTGTCACCGTGGCCACTGCCCGAGAATTTCCATTCAGAGAACTGTGAGTCCCAAGATCAGCAGAGACGGCTGTTGTTATCAGTGCGTATGGACCATTAACAAACATCCCAGTAATGAACATGAGACTGATGTTCCAATAGAGGGAGACTCTCCCATATTCACGGTAGAAAAACAGGGATGGGATAGCAAGGTACATGAAGCTTGCAGCAGTGAGTGCACGGGCATCCAGACGATCGGAGAGATGACCAGCAAGGATGCCACCAACCACCCCTCCAACATCGAATAGTGTGGAGAGGGTCCCAGCAACCGAATCAGATAAATATTGGCCATCGATCGCTGCAAGTATCGTGATGGTAGAAAGAGTTAGAAATTTGGAGAATAAAGAGTTACTAGTGCAGAAATTGTGGCCACAAAAAGAATGGACTCATAAGCTACTGCGTCAAGGAAATTCGTTTCTTGAAATTTTCATGAAGTGACCAGTAAAAGTGGTGAAGTATTTAACACAAAGTGTTTGACATGGATTAAGCATCTTCAATGGTTGTATACTGACTCAACAACAACAACAAAAAGACGTATGTAGAGGGGTTAGGAAAGTAAGACAGCGTTGCATAAATTAAATAGAGTTCAAGCATTATGTATAATGTTGATAGGTACAAGTGGCATGCAACTAACATGACTAAGGCCAGTTATTAGGCGATATAGGAGGAACATAACTAAGATCTGGAGAATAACCCGAGCCAAAAGAAATATATGGTAGTTAAAGGTTACATTAAAAAGTAATATCATTCATAGATGCAATATCCAATGGCTACATCACACCAAACTTTTAAGTATATCCAACTTATAGAACCTATATTCCATTACCCAAATTGTTTAGCATAAGCATCTAGAATGTGCAAAAGATAAAATTACCTGTATGGCTGATGTAGAAAGGAAGCCAATAGAGGAATGTATAAGCCACCAATTTGGAGAAAAACAAACAAAGAGCGAAAGGTGCAACCCCTGGGATCCTGCATGCTTCAATGAAGCCCACTGGTTTATCCCTAGCATCTTTATGTCCCTCAACCTCCAGCAAAGGCTCCGTGGCTCCATTCTGGTGAGGATTCAGTAATTCAGCTCCTCTCTCTATCCCTACCGATTCAGGACTAACAGATAAGAAGAGAAACACTGTCATACCGATAAACACAATAAGAAGTCCTGGAACGACGAATGACCACCCCCATCCATACTTCAACAAACCAGCAGCAATTAGAGAACCAGAAATATTTCCTATTGAAGTGTGTGCATTCCAGATCCCCATAATGAGCCCCCTCTTGCTTTTGCCAAACCAATTGCCAACAACTGCCACCACTGAGGGCCACCCAGTAGATTGAAATAAACCACCTAACATTTGAATTACTAAGTAGTAGTAGAAGCTATGGATGTTTAGCCAGTAACCAACACCAAAAAATGATGCGAAAATTCCACTACCCACCATTCCGATCGTCAAAAGGATTCTTAGGTTCACCCTGTCCCCCAAATGCCCAGCAAAATACATGCCAAAAGAGTACATGGCAAGGAAAGCCACATCAATCTCTCCAAGCATGGCGGTGCCACCCGAACGATCAAATGGGGCCCAACCTCCCTTTGACACTGGGTTCCCAACCTCGACACTGGAATTTCCTAAGAAATAAGTCCTTGGCCAGTGGACAATCTGCAATTGCGTCGTCTTGGGATCGAGTACACTCTTAACAATGCTTGTGGTCTTTCTCGTAGCATGGTAGCTAGCATAAGCAAAGAATGTCAATATCAAAACTATAGCTTGGTGGGTTTTGAAGGAGAGAGTATCTTTCTTGATGTATTCCACAAGGCAAACACCAGGAGGTCTCGTGACTTTTGTTTCAGATCTAGGATCACTCTGTGAGCCCATAAATGAATAGATAAAGTATTCTTTTCCGAGTATTGATAGATTATATTGCACTGGAGCAACAAAATCGAAGGATCCTTCTTGCGCTAATCAATGACAGGTATCATCTGTAAATCACAAGAATGGGAAATAACTAGTAATGGAGAAATCTACCTAACCACTGCAGGAGCCAATTACCATGGTATACAAACTTTCCAAATAATACTTACTCTTTTCCATACCTGGCATAGAAGATGTGAAACAGGGAAATAAAAAGCTACCACCATGTACTCGTAATCATACAAATTGCTATATAACGTCAGTTAAGCCCAACTAGTATTTAATATATAATTTTGTAGCAGCTCAGAC
This sequence comes from Iris macrosiphon, assembly GCA_036927795.1. Taxonomy (NCBI): domain Eukaryota; kingdom Viridiplantae; phylum Streptophyta; class Magnoliopsida; order Asparagales; family Iridaceae; genus Iris; species Iris macrosiphon. The sequence goes on along the minus strand of JAYESA010000007.1, from coordinate 107,547,152 downwards.
TACCAGAATGTAAATTATATATGACATTATAGTAAACTCATAATCTCATGTTCTCTTGACAGAAATCGTCAAGTAGTGAGATCAGGCAAGCCTGAAGCTCTATATCCTTTGATGAAGGGGCATGGATTCGACACGGCACATTTCAGACAGGGTGACACAGATTTAGACCTATTTTGGTGTGTCCTAGTGTACTTTAGTGTTTATGTGGTGTGTCCCATAGGTGTCTCCGACGCAACACTACACAGACACAAATTTTGGAGTGTCCGTGCTTCTTAGTCTATATCCAACCAAATATATTACGAAATCATATAAAAAAGAAAATAATGCAAATACTGTCTTATTAGCACATTATTCATGATCTCAAATGAACCTTATAAAAAAAAATTAAAAAAATTTTTTAGAAAAAAGAAAAAGAAAAGAAAAACTCCTATATAGCCGAGAAAGATTCACTTGTACTTACAGTCATAACTTGGTCTTTTACTATCCTTGTAAACTAGAAAGCACGGGCGCTCCAAATATCTGAGTTTTCATGTGGCATTGTGTCTGACACGTATTGGACACGAAATGCCAAAATACAAAAGGAGAAGCCAAACTGTGTCGTATCTGTTTCCTGCGCTAAATTTCTTGTGCCAGTATTTGTGTCATATCTTGTGTTACAGTTGTAAGCAAATCAAACTCAACTTTCATGGCTATAGAACATTAGTCATCGATAAACTCCGTCAATATGACATTTTCAATAACCAATAAAATAAAAGGGCATTCCAAATGTACAAATATACCCTATAAATTCTACAAAAAAAAAATATTAAACAAAACAAAAATTTTAGAAGAGTAATTCTGATGAAACCAAACGAAAGTATAGGATTCGTGCCCTCAATATATAGTCATTTAGGTTTATAGTCGATATTAACATTTAATATATATATAAAAAAAGAATCGATTACAAAAACAATCATCAAATTGGAATCCATGTCAATGGAATGAAAATATTACCAATCAGGTGGAACGTGTCATCATCACCTAAAAGGAAACTGTGTCGATGTGTCTATCTTCTTCCTCCTCCTCCTCCTTTCTGTTATGTTCTCTCGCTGTCGCTCTTTTTTTTTTTTTTTGCGACCTCTCTTTTTCTTGTTTGCCACTTTCTTTTTTTTTAGTGATGGGTGGGTATTGTCTCTTGGGGGCTTCTAGAGTCCAAACGAAATTGAAGGATGGGGCGAATTTGTAGACTTTGCTCTCCGCAGACGCACGCACGACCTCTGCTAAACTTAACTTATACATGTATTGCCAAATTACATGGATATCCCTTTATCTTATAGTCTATTTGGATTGAGGGTCAAGAGCTAAACGAGAAAAAGTTAAGTGAAAAAAAAATATTTGAGGGTAAGAGTTTGAAAATGAAAGTAATGGTGGGTTAAGTAGATATTTATTTAGCCTCTTTTATCCATATTTTTAACTTCAAAATCGAGAGTTAACGAGGTTAATTGAGATTTCGTTTAAAATATCATAAATATTTATATTTTTCTATAAAATATTATGACTTTTTTTCTATTTTATTTTTTTTCTTTCAACATGTCTCTTCGTAATTTTCTGACTTTGTCCAAGTGTGTCATGTCTCTTCTAGCTTTCGCATATTTTATTATTCATCGTTGATAAGAAAAATTAGTCCATGATGCATCTGTTGAGTTGATGAGAAAAAAAATAGTTTTTAAAATTTTGATGCATCAGCAGACAATATATATATATATATATATATATATATATATATATATATATATATATATATATATAAGAGTATTTTAGTAACTATTAAATTTTTATTAATCTTTCTCCCACTCAAAATCTCCAATCCAAGTCAGAGTTATTAAACAACCCCACTTAACTCTTTCTCCAATCCAAACAAGGTTATATGTATCTATCCTCCTCCCCCTCACTTAACCGCACTCAGGGCTGGCCCTGAGCTCATGGGGGCCCGAGACAAACTTTCAAAATGAGACCCCCTATCACGCACCAGAACCAGAATACTGGAGAGCGGGGAAGTGCTCAGCCAATCACACCTTGCAGAATACCGAAGTAAGCCACAATGTGCTAAGGTTGTCAAGAGACAAGGGGGTGCATGCTACAATCAAGTCACCTAGGGTCAAGAACATCTATGTCTCAATCATCAACCAAGAAACAATAAGAATAAACATGTAAGATAAAGCAGTTAGGCGTCCCTGACGCTCTATCAGAATGATCATGAAACTAGTTATACAGGATGGTACACTAGTGCATTGTCAAATGTACATGACTGTAAGTCAGCCGCTGTATGAATAATATACAATCATGTAGAGGAACCAATGTCCAGATAAACCGGCTAACAGGTGTCGTCGGCTAAACTGCAAAAGATAATGCAAAATGATATAGTGCAGAAGAAGAAATCCACTCAAGTTCCTCGGTGGACATCCTCCTGGTGTGCACCATCGGTCAGATACAGGACAGAGTCCTCGGGCTCTGCTACTAAACTTGGCCAAACAAAACAGCGGGGTCAGGTCCCGATAGCAAGTATCATAAAGGAGCACAAGTGAATGAAGCAAAACCAATAAAGTACATAAAATAGGAAAGTCCGTGCCACAATGACAAGCGTATGACCTTTCATCGGAGTAGTAGAATACCCCTACAACCAAACAAGGACAAGAGGTGTCGCACTACTCCGTGACAGGTACGACTAACCAATTATGAACACGATAAAGATATAACACATCAATATAATCAAGGACACACATGCCATAATACAAGCTAAGATATAGATATAATATGCAGCTTTGGTACATGACCTATTGTGACACATTGGCACAATCCTACAACCAAACAAGGACAAGGGTTGAATCGTCATACCACAATAGTCCATGTCCCTAGACTACCAGCACATACTCATTTAATCGGCCAATCAATCCTACGGCTTGATACGTGGAGTCTGGGTTATCCCTGAGATATTATGCATATAGGAATCCTCAGATCGAACCAGGTACTAGCAGGGTTAGCCGAGTCATAAATTATCGTAATGCACATAGTAATATACACCGGTCTCTCATAAGGCCACCGTGCTAAGATCGCATAGAACATATAGTATCATATAATAATCGGATATTGTCATCCACTAATGAAAATTTAAATAATATCCAAGGGGACTAGCCTACATACCCCAATTTAGATGACTGGAGGTGGCTAGTTAGGCACGATCTCGAGATTTTATTCCCTCCCAATGCTCTACAAATTTTAGTTGCCTAGTTAACCCTATTGTTAGTTGAAATCACATGGAGTGGTCACATGTTACTCCTCTTATATGTCATACCGTAGTACGGTCCACGCTAGATGCGAATCCACTTTGTCACTTGGCAGTTCAATTTAGATTCACCCTAGCGTGATGTAACAATCAATCAAGTCCTCGACGCTTTGGTAGTTGACCTACATACCATGCCCTTGCTGGAGAATTAATATAATAATATCACATGTTGCGTGGTGTATGCGACATTCTCGATGCACCACCGGAAATATGTAATCTCATGGTACGTAGCAAGTTATGTTGCACCTTAGTGCACATTTATAATATATATACATGTAGCACATAGCAATTGTATCGACACGAATACAAAAAATTGGGTCGAATCACCAAACTTATAATTGGTCATATGAGTCCTATCACATGGGGACACTTGGTCAAAATATAATCTTCTCAAATCTGGTACACCGACTATCGATCAATGACTTTGCCGCCAAACATGAGTAAGGAAAAAAGTATGAACCACTCTGGAGCAGATCCACAATCCTTAAACCAAACAAGAATCTGTATTGAATATCGTCTCACGAACAGAACCACGGCCCTCACTCTATCCGACGAACAAAGGATAAGTTAATCAACTAGTTTGAGTTCACTTTAGGTTGCTACATGGCCTACTACAACATATAATCATACTATGCACATAGTTAGTTCCAGCATAGTCTGGTTACTAAGTCCATTTCTTCCTTACGATAAATAACAATCAATTCTCAAGACCAGCCACATAGAACAACAAAATATTTAAATAAAATAATTAAACTCAAGAAATTATGGAACGTGTACATAGATTACTAGGGTCGCATAGGGTCACGTGCGCGCATGAGAAGTGCACGCATGAATTGCCGCATTGGTCAGGCCACATGCACTGATCAGGCACATGAGCACTGGCTGCGTAGACGAGCTGGCCGCATGGACAATCTGGCCGCATGAACTGCTTGTCGCATGAGGTAGGTGCCGTATAGGGGTCGGTGTCGCATAGCGTTAAGGCAAAGTCCACTACTTGGAACATATGTCGAAGTGACATAAATTAAATGCGTGTCAGTGAAGTGACATAAAGTGTGATATGACATAAAGTGTGCCAGGAAGAAAAAGATAAAACTATAGAATAGAGCGCCAAAGATGCGCCAAAGTTCAGAGTCATACGTCCAAGAGAAGGTGGTCGCATGCTCTGCTTGCCGCATAAGTTCGATGTCGCATAGAGTTCCTTTTGGACTTAGCGAATTTCTTATTCGTTCAGCGAGTGAATACACAAGGTGTCCAAGGACACTTGTGTAAATCAGCAGTCATGCGTCCAATAAGATGGATGCATGCTGAATGGCTATGCGACAAGAGTCCAGCCGCATAATGATCATGCCGTATGGAAGTCTCGGTCGCTTATTGCGCTGGCCGCATGAGAACTTTGTCTTCTCCAGATAGCAAGTTCAGCCATGGCGGAAAAGCTCCAAAACCCAAAAAAAAATTTCTTCATTAAAACTTTATTTTAAGTCCAAATCAAGTGAAACAAAAGCCAAAATACTCGAAATAAAATGCTCTAGCATAAGGAACAACTAGTTTTTGAAAACACTAAGTTTTAATAGATCAAAACCAAGAAAAACTCATAGAACATATAAAAACCCAAGTCTTGAAACTCAGATTTATAAAATTCTATACATCAAAATACAAAACTCCAAGAACTAAATATAATCAGCAACTCAAGGAGAATATTTTTCATCAGCCACATTTTAAAAATAAAATATACATAAAATTTTGAAAATCTATGGCTTCACCACTTCGAGCAAGATATACTTGCCTTGGTGGACTAACAAACCTCTTCCTAGAACCGAGTCTAGGGCTATGGCTAGGGCTTCGGCCAAGGGGAGCTCTTGAGGGAAGGAGGAAGAAGAAAGTAGAAATGAGAAAGAATGAGAGAGGAGAGAGAAAACCACATATATATACCAAGTAGAGAAATGAGGTTAGCCCTAGGATTAAGTCATGACACTCTCCAACCAATCTCAACCATCCAAAATAGACTTAGTGGTTCCAAGAGTAAACCGGGTCTGGTATCCATCATATATACGGGTCTTAGCACAATTCTATTATAATTGCCAAGATGTTCACTACTGATCTCGGACAGTCTTCCACAATAAACAGGAATACAATTAAATAAATACAATATAATTAACAAGAACCTATAAGTAAATACATCATGAATACATCTACAAGGAAAATTTTAAGTATCTTAAATTCAAGAAATACCAAATTTGGGAACGGGTGTGACATCTCTACCCACCTTAGAAAATTTTTTTACTCAAAATTCGCCAGGCTAGTCTAGCTGATCACCAAGCTAGAAAACTCATAGACTAAGCAGAAGACTGATGATTCAATCCGGAAACTCATGATCCAGAAAATCTCATAAACTACCGAATCTCATGACTACAGCTAACTGAATACCAAGCATAGCAAAATAGGCAGGAAATAAAAGCAACAACAATGTAATAAAGGCGCAAGCAATCAACCCAATTAAAAGGAAAGAGAAAGAACAGGAGGAATATAGATACATATGTTTCCTGAGTCAGTCAAAATAAGAATCCGTCCTTGCTGGCCTATGCTAACTCCCAAAATAGACATGGATCAAGTCTCGAGATAAATCGGTACCAACGACTTAGTCAAGAACATGACTCTGCCCAAGACGTACCTTCATAGTCTGGACATATGACATACATCATGTATCATAAAAACGAAGGCAGATAAGTGAGATAAAATATCATCTCCACTCGCCGATTATATGAAACCCAAAAGATAAATAAAACTAGAAGAACTCAAATCTCACCCTCGACTTGACCACCTTCTGCTAACATCTATTCTAGCACGCCAAACCAAGCTTGCTCCCATCTCGGGCCTGCTGGAACTCTGTCATTAGGATGTCTCTGTTGACTCAACTGACGATACCTCAGGTAAAATACCTGTGCTAGCGTTAACATCGGACGTTGGGCTAACGACCGCACTGCTAGAAATAGCTTTTGATACAGAACTGCTCCTGGAGCTGGCAATGCTAGGAATTATTGATATTTTCCTCCCTGCCTCTGCATTTATGGGCAAGTAGCTATCATATGGTCGAAACCCCCACACCTCAAGCATCTTTCTCTTGCCATCCTACATACATCCTGAGTGTGACCTCTTTTTCCATAATAGGTACATCCTACTGGATTTATCGGATGTTGTTGATGTTGTCTCGGCTATTGTTGCCAAGTTATCATTGTCTTATATGATGCCACTGGCCCCCGTGGTGCCAAATCATAAATACGAACGTCGGGTGCTGGTCCTTGATTGAATAGATGGTAAGCTCATATCTCCTGGCTTCTATTAATACAACATTGAAGGTCTGGTAGTCATGTCCTTCAACTAGTTGCATAATCTCGAGATGAAGACCTTGTTGGAATCTCATAGTCCTTTCTTGCTCCGTCTTCACCATAGCTGGAGCAAACCAGCCTGCAGAACTCTGCTGCATATCCATCCGTTGTTCTGTCGGATCGCTTGAGATCAATAAATCTCTGTTGTAGCTCATACTGCACCACTACTCCAAAATACTTGGCTCTGAACCTAGTCCTAAAGTTGTCCCAAGAGATATGATGCCTCAAGCCGACTTTCTCCGTTTCCCACCAATCATGAGTAAGATCTTTTAGTTGTAATTAGACTTGATTGACTTGCTCCTCTGCTGGAATCTTAGCTGCCACCATGATCATTTTAATGTCTTAAAGCAAAGAATCCTCTATAATAGCATCCTCTGTGCCATTGAAATAGCCTAATTTGAGTCGACATGGTGCCCCATCATCTTCTTCTTTACTCTCCTCTAGAGCCGTTTGTAGTCCTTGGTTTAACCTGGCGTTCTGCGCCTATTGTCGAAGCTGCTGGTGCTGCTGCACTACCATCTAATGTTGTTGTATAGTCATCATACCTCTGATAATTTCTAACAGTACGGGGTATCAAGTTCTACTGGTGTTACTGGAACTGCCGGGGGTACCGGGATCTTTGGTACGTGTTACCCACCCATCGGCTTTACTCGTAGTTGATCTTGAGTAAGTATTGCCTCTTGCTGGCACTCAATGGAATCTTGATCTGCTAGCTGTTCTACCATATCGGCTGCTCTAACAGACAGGAAAGAGGTGCCCCTGAAGGAAAAGGACACTAAGATATCAAAGGACAGGACATGAAAGAACAAGGAAGCAAACTGCTGATAGTTAAAGGTCGGTATCGAAGAAGATAAAATTAGGATATCAAAAGAAATTGTTTTGATTGAGACTCCTAGAATAAGACACCCCATAAGTATGAAAAGACAGACCTGCATGGGCTACCACTAAAACCTTGTCATGCCCCAGAACTAGAATACTGGAGAGCGGGGGAGTGACTCAGCCAACCATACCTTGCAGAATATTGAAGTAAGCCACAATGTGCTAAGATTGTCAAGAGACAAGGGGGTGCATGCTACAATCAAGTCATCTAGGATTAAGAACATCTGTCTCAATCATCAACCAAGAAACAATAAGAATTAACATGTAAGATAAAGTAGTTAGGCGTCCCTGACGCTCTATCATAATGATCATAAAATTAGTTATACAGGATGATACACTAGTGCATTTCCAAGAGTACAAGATTATAAGTTAGCCGCGGTCTGAATAATATACAATTATGTAGAGAAATTAGTGTCCAGATAAACCGGATAACAGGTACCGCCGGCTAAACGCCAAAAGATAATGCAAGAAGAAACCCACTCAAGTTCTTCGACGCACATCCTCCCGGTGTGCGCCATTGGTCAGATACAGGACTGGGTATGACCTTTCATCGGAGAAGTAGGACACCCCTACAACCAAATAAGGATAAGAGGTGCCACACTACTCTGGGACAGGGTAAGACTAACCAATTATGAATACGACGAAGATATAACACATCAATATTATCCAGGACATATATGTCATAATACAAGCTAAGATATAGATATAATATACAGGTTCGATACATGACCTATTGTGACGCATTGGCATAACCATACAACCAAACAAGGACAAGGGTTGAACCGTCGCACCACAATAGTTCATGTCCCTAGAATGCCAGTATATACTCATTTAATCGGCTAATCAATCCTATAACTTGATACATGGAGTCTGGATTATCCCAGAGATATTATGCATATAGGAATCCTCAGATCAAACCAGGTAGTAGCAGGGTTAGACGAGCCTTAAATCGTCGTATAGTACATAATAGTATGCATCGGTCCCTCGTAAGGCTACCTTGCTAAAATCGTATAGAACTCATAGTATCATATAATAATCGGATATTGCCATCCACTAATGAGGATTTAAATAATATCCATGGGGACTAGCCAGCACACCCGAATTCAGATGACTGGAGGTGGCTAGTTAGGCACGATCTCAAGATTTTATTTTCTTCCAATGCTCTACAAGTTTTAGTTGTTTATTTGACCATATTGTTAGTTGGAATCACATGGCGTGGTCACATGTTACTCCCCTTATATGTCGTACCATAGTACGGTCCATGCTAGATGCGAATCTACTTTGTTACTTGGCAGTTCAGTTTAGATTTACTAAAGTGTGATACAACAATCAATCAAGTCCTAGCCATGCTTTGATAGTTGACCCACATACCATGCCCGTGCTGAAGAATTAATATAATAATATCACATATCGTGTGGCGTAGGAGACATTCTCGATGCACAATATAAAATATGTAACCTCATGGCACATAGCAAGTTATGTCGCACCTAAGTGCACATTTATAATAGATGTAGACGTAGCACGTAGCAATTGTATCGACATAAATACAAGAAATTGGGTCGAATCACCAAACTTACAGTTGGTCATATGAGTCTTATCACATAGGAACACTTTGTCAAAATATAATCTCCTCAAATCAGGTACACTTACTATCGATCAATGACTTTGCCGTCGAACATGAGTAAAGAAAAAAGAGTGAACCACTCTGGAGCAGATCCACAATCCTTAAACCAAACAAGGATCAGGATTGTAGATCGTCTTCCAAGCAGAACCCCATCCCCCACTCTATCCAACGAACAAATGATAAGTTAATCTACTAGTCTGAGTTCACTTTGGGTTGCCACCTGGCCTACTACAACATATAATCATACTATGCACATAGTAAGTTCCAGCACAGTCTAGTTACTAAGTCTATTTCTTACTTAGGATAAATAACAAGAAATTGTCAAGACCAACCACATAGAACAAATTAATATTTAAATAAAATAATTAAACTCAAGAAATCATGAAACGTGTACATAGTTTACTAGGGTCGCATAGGATCACATGTGCGCATGAGAAGTGCACACATAAATTATTGTATGGGTCAGGCCGCATGCACTGATCAGGCGCATGAGCTCTGGCCGCATGGACGAGCTGGCCGCATGGACAAGCTGGCCACATGGACTGCTTGCCACATGAGGCAGGTGCCGCATAGGAGTTGGTGTCGTAATGCGTCAAGGCAAAGTCTACTACTTGGAACATGTGCCGAAGCGATGTGCATTAAATGCGTGTCAGTGAAGTAACATAAAGTGTGATGTGACATAAGGTGTGTCAGAAAGAAAAAGACAATATCAAAGAAAGACACACCAAAGATGCGCCAAAGTTCAGAGTCATGCGTCAAAGAGAAGGTGGCTGCATGCTCTGCTTGCCGCATAAGTTCGATATCACATGGTGTTTGATGCCGGAAGGAGTTTCTTTTGGACTTAGCAAATTTCTTATTTGTTCATCGAGTGAATACACAAGGTATCCAAGGGCATTTATGTAAATCAGCAGTCATGCATGCAACAAGATGGACGCATGCTGGTTGGCTATGCGGCAAAGAGTCCAGCCGCATAAGGATCATGTCGCATGGAAGTCTCGGTCGCATATTGTGCTGGCCATATAAGAACTTCGTCTTCTCCAGACACCAAGTTCAGCCATGGCAAAAAAGCTCCAAAATCTAAAAAATATTTTTTCCATAAAAACTTCATTTTAAGTCCAAATCAAGTAAAACAAAAGCCAAACTGCTAGAAGTAAAATGCTCTATCATAAAAAACAACTAGTTTTCGAAAATACTAAGTTTTAGCAGATTAAAACCAAGAAAAACTCATAGAACACATAAAAAAAACCAAATCTTGAAACTCAGATCTACAAAAATGTATATATCAAATCCAAAACTATAAGAACTAAATATAATCAGCAACTCAAGGAGTACATTTTTCATCAACCATATTTTAAAACAACATATATATGAAAATAAAAAAATCTATGGCTTCACCACTTCGAGCAAGATGTACTTGCCTTGGTGGAGTAACAAACCTCTTCCTAAAACCAAGTATAGGGCTAGGGCTAGGGCTAGGGCTAGGGCTTCAGCCAAGGGGAGCTCTTGATGAAAGGAGGAAGAAAAAAGAAGAAAGAAATTAGAAATAAGGAAGAATGAGAGAGGAGAGAGAAAACCACATATATATACCAAGTGGAGAAATGAGGCTAGCCCTAGGATTAAGTCATGACACTCTCCAACTAATCTCAACCATCCAAAATAGGTTTAGTGGTTCCAGGAGTGAACCGGGTCTGGTATCCATCCTATATATGGATCCTAGCACGGGTCTATGACAATTGCCAAGATATTCATTACTGGTCTCGGGCAGTCTCCCATAATAAGCATGAATACAATTAAATAAATACAATATAATTAACAGAAACCTATAAGTAAATACATCAGGAATACATCTACAGGAAAAAAATTTAAATATCATAAATTCAAGAAATACCAAATCTGGGAACGGGTGTGACACCCCCATACATAATATAAAATATAATAAAATAAAAGTAAAATAAAATATATTGATGCATCTGTTAATAAGTGTATTTTAGTAACTATTATATTTTTATTAATCTTTCTTCCACTCAAAATCTCCAATCCAAGTCAGAGTTATTAAACAACCCCACTTAAATCTCCAATCCCAACAAGGTTATATGTATTTATCCTCCTGTCCTTCACTTAACCACACTCCGGGTTAGCCCTGAGCTTATGGTGGCCGAGACAAACTTTCAAAATGAGACCCCCATACATAATGTAAAATATAATGAAATAAAAGTAAAATAAAACATTGTCTTCACCAAGATTTGAACTAGGAACCTCTTGTTGCAATGCAAGTCTAAAATAATAACCACTACACCACAATGTCTTTTTGATAAGAAGATCCCATGTTACATACTAGTTCTATTTTTGGTACAAAATTATTTATATATTTAAACTGAATTTTTGTTTGGGCCCTTCTGGCTTATGGGGTCCTAGGCGATCGCCCTGGCTACCCTGGGCTAGGGCCGGCCCTGACCCCACTTAACTCTGACTATTTTTTTTCTTGATTCAAGCAGACCCTTAGGGTTTTTTCCTCCTAAATAATTATATTTATCAATTAAATATATTAAATATTAAATATTAATTTATTATTTGATTTAACAAATGTTTAGGATATGTTAGGGCCATTTTAATTTCATAACTTGTACGTGGAGGCTTTGCCCACGAGTAGTTTTGGATGGTTGTCATATGTATGGACTTTGATGCCATGCACACAAGGCTAGTAGTTAGTGATACAAGTGGTCTTAATCCGACGTCGCCAATGGAGTTGGTGGTGTTATAAAATAAATTCGACGTTACATGTTACAGATATAAGTTGGATACATTCGAGTAAGAGGTTGAAACTTCTTCATTTATCAAAAATATTGCATCCATATCCTACTCCGACATCAACTCAGAGGGAGAAATATTTTTTACACCTCTAACTCATTAAAGGTCTATAATATATGCCTTCCTCTTCACCTCCTTTTCTGCCTCCATCTTCGCCTCAACCTCTAGTTCCAAATCTAACTCATTTTCTTGTATATACGTGCTAATACTGAAGTGTTAATAAATTTCATATTTTAATACCAAAATATAGAGACGGACATGACCAGCTATCCCGTACAAGATACTATATATCATATGGCGATCACAGCTTTAACTAGACAAGAGGGTGCATGCAACAATCAAGTCTCCTAGGATCAAGAACTTCTATATCTCAATCATTCAAATAAGAAGTAATAATATAGAATACTTCAAAATAAGCAGTAAGGCATCCGAAATTCAATATCAGAATATTCTTTAGAGATCTGGCGATATAGAATGATGTAACAGATGCCAGATCAAAGATATATATAATAGTGAGTCAGCTGCAGTATGAATATATACAGTCATGTAAGGAACTAGTGTCCAGATTTGCTGGCTAACAGGTGCCAGTTGGCCAAATGCCCAAAAGAATATAGTTTACAAAAGACGAGCAGTGAATAAAGGAACCCACTCGTTATCCTCGACGGTCATATTCCTGGTACGCACCATTAGTCGTGAGAAAGTATGCTAGATCCTCGGATGCTGGCTCAAAACCTGGCCATGCAAAACTAGTGGGGTTAGACACCAAATAGCAAGTACCACAAAGGAAGCACGAAAATAAGAACAAAACCCAAAATAATAAAATATAATCTATATAATAGTTCTGCGTCGTAGCGTAGGTCCATGGCATATCCTAGTATGAGGCCAAACCCTACAACTAAACAAGGACATGGGTTAAATCCATTACACTACGATAGTCCATTTTCTTAGGCTACTAACAGAATAATACAAACACAACCAAGTCTAATTTTAAAATCGATCAATCACTTGTACGTCTTACTATTTGTGGAGTCTGAGGTTATCTTAGAATAATACATGTAATATACGAGATGCACCAGTTTTTCGTAGGGCCACTGCGCTAAAAATATGGTACTAGCCGTTGCAATGTTCCTATAGTGAAACAGTGGCTCTGTATATTATAATAGGTCTGATACTGCACTCTAATAAGGCGGATGTTATATAGTATCTATAGTTGCCATCCTACAGTGCATTAGATGTGGGAAGGTTCATTAGCATGATCGCATGATATCATTTCCTCCCCATATTATTACCACTTTTAGTGCTTAATTAACTCTATATTGTGTTCAAAAATCTTAAGGCATGGCCACATGAGAATTTCCCTTAAGATATCGTACAAAGTACGGACACACTAGATACGAATCCATGAAAGTTAAAACTGGATTCACCCGAGCATGTATGCAACCTACAATAAATTAATATCCTAGCCATGCTTTGGTATTTGACTCGCATATCATGCCCTTGCCAGGAAAAATAATATATTTATAGTATCATGCGTACAATAATTTAGAGACATTCTCGATGCACATCCCAAATATAATTACTTTAACACGAAACACGATGTGTTACATCACAACAAATATTAGATCAGGAATTTTATCAGGCAATAATCGTATCACCACAGATATAATATTTGTGTCCAATTACCAATTATCATTGGGTCACAAATATCTTGATCACATTATAATACGAAGCTTATGTTATGCACATATTTGGTTAGTCACTATTCACTTAGTCTGGTTCACCGAGAAAAATCTTAAGTCCAATATATATTCATGCCATGTATGAAACCAATCTTAGCACACAGTCATGTCTAGCATGAGGTCTGGTTTCTAAGTCCATTTTTCCTTAGAATCATAACAAAATACCAGGATCAACCACATGGAGGATGATAAGAACATTCAAAAAAGGATAAGTGAACACAATAAAAATACTACGTGTGCGCATAGGATCACTAAGGATAACATACGCATAGAATTGTACGCATGAAGGTCTGGCGCACAAAGTTCATGAACTACAAAATGCGGTGGCATACAATGTCACAGAAATAATACTACCAAAATATGATGAAATAGCAATATTTTTAGCGATATCTTAATAAAACGTCGTTAATATTAACGACTTGAGCGACTCCAAAAATAAACGTCGCTATACGTCGCTGTTGGCGATATATAGTGACGTTTAGCGACTGTACTTCAGTTTTTTAAAGAATAGTTGCTATAAGCTTCTTTAATGTCGCTAAACGTCGCTTAGTTTTTTGATTTAGTGACGTTTAACGAAGTATTTATCGATATTTCTTTTTTAATTTTTAGCGACATTTTTAGCGACGTCTCTAACGTTGTAATTTTTTTATTAGCGACGTCTATTGATGACATCACTATTTTTTTACTTTTCAATTAGCAACGTTTAGCGACATCTATTGTTGACGTCGCTAATTTTTTTAATTGGCGACGTTTAGCGATGTCTATTGATGACGTTGCTAAACTTTTTAATACAGGGTTCAGGATTTTATTTTCTTCCATTCTGTCGATCCCAAAAAATTTAAAACCCCCCTCCCCCCCACCTTCGGTAAAGTACCCCCCCTCCGGGGTCCTTCTCCTCCCCCAGTCCCTCCCCCCCAACCGGGTCCCCCACCGCCCCTACTCTGGCTCCCCACCCCCGAGCGCCCCCCTCCCATATGGCTTCTCCCTTCCGGCGTGGCTTCTCCACTCCGACGACCTCGGGCTTCTCCTCCTCCTCCTCCTCTAGGTAAACCCTAACCCTATCTCTCTCTCTCTCACACAGATACATACATGATATGACACAGACACAGACACAACACACACACACTGACATAGACACGACACACACATATACTGACACACACATGACACACTGTCACAGACATACACACTGAGAGAGAGAGAGTATTTGCCCTCCAACCCCGACACAAGCAACCCCAGATGCAACTTTTCTCCCTCCTGCGTGGCTCCTCCCCTCTGGCGTGATCCTCCTCTATCGAACCCTATCTCAGGCGCTCCTCCTCCCTTCCTCCCGGCTGGGTAAACCCTAACCCAAACCCGGACACAACTAGGACACACACACATACTTGACACAATCAGGACACATGGACACACACTAATGACTGGTACTAACTATAATAGTATACCACTAACTTAAGTAACTATTAACTCATATTATTTATAACTATCTAACTAATATTATAACTAATTGATATACTAACTTATGCATATCCTAATTTACAATAATATTTATACTAGCGGCTGCTACTAACAATGATAACTGCTGCTATTGATACATGTATATTATTAATAATGGGTTGCCTGGACACTCCTCAACTCTAATGTACCCCATTGAACTTTGAGAACTGATACACATCTTATTTCCAGTTTGCTCCCAGGTAGCTACGGCTACTGTAGTTATCTTATTCCAAGTTTGCTGCTGCTTGTCACACCCCAGTACTAAAATACGTAGGACTAGGACACGTAAGCTTGTCGACCGTATATATATGGCAACTCCAATATATGGAAACCATAACACATGCATACGCTGTATCATGAACAATAATTCATAAGTGGTATATATTTATCACAAATCATATGACATAACTAAATCTCATCCACAGGAATCAAATAGAAGTAAATAACCAATATCTATGAAACTAGATCTCAATATAAAGTATCTAAAGATGATAGTCGGATGGAAACCTTCTTGAAATATAAGTAGCCAGTTCGGGTCTGCGCTCCTGCGAATACTCATGAACATCTACACCTGGAATGGGACCAGGTCCTCAGAGGGACATAACAAGATACATAGAAGCATGCCATAAAGTAAATACTGAATAAATAAAGGGGATGTGCTAACCATCTAAGTGAATGAAATTTGAGGACAACTTTGTGCGTATGGGAAAGTGTAGGCTAGACATATGCTAACGTAATTCACCAATCACCGTGACTGGCTAATATATGCCATATATGCCCCCATATCAAGGGCACTCTGCAATATAATATCGTCCAGCTCCGAGGAGCATGGTATCTGTATAAATAATAACGTCCAACGTTCTATAGAGTGTGGTATCTACAAAACCACAAGTAACGTCCAACACTCTAAAGAATGTGGTATCTGTATTAATATATACGTCCGTATCGCTCCGAAGAACATGGTATCTGTATAAAGGAGTTGTGTGTCCCATACGCCTACTAATTGTCCTCTCCGCCTAATATAAATGTACAAGTCGCGAACACGACGTGGACATCTCGTACTATAATGCAAGTCTCTATAGAAATAAACAACTAAGCTAAATATCGTCACACGTGCTGCTCACACCGATGGCCAGTCGAGTATGAAGCATGCGTCCCTATATGAACTCACTCTGTGATGTGCAATGATATGTATCAAGGCCTGGAGAGTCATACCGATAACTCCACAACTTTATGTGGGTCCACTAGACACTAGGTCAGACACAAGCCCTACGTCAACGCCTTTGTTGACTGCACCCGTGTCTTTCTCGGACCACACAATTATATAAGATTAAAACCAATAATAATACAACTAAATAATAACTGAATTTAAATAATACAACAAGGCAAGGTATACTTGTCTGGCTAGAAAGCTACGTAGTGCCAATAGCCTGCTCCTGAAGTCTCGTAGAATAATTTGATATGTCCTAAATATATATAATATAATACAATACAATCATCAGTCATTACACTATTATATACACAACCATAAAACACTGGGCTCAGAGGGTACGCTAGGGGTGACACTGGCCAACTAACAGGGTCAAATGTGCATCTAATTATGCGGGTGTCCTATATTAAATGCTGTATCAAGATCAGACAGTCAACTAGCATGTGTCTAAGCCAGTACGTTAATGTACACAAGGCGGTCATTTTGTAATCCTCAGGGTCACATGGTCAATACGGGATATTCGTAAGTATACTAGGGTCATGAAATATATATATATACATATGTCATAACTATTACTAGCATATAATTACTTGTATAATACATCTATTTATATATATATATATATATATATTACTTTAATTCTAATATGCGTACGTGTACGCGTACAAGTCATTGGGTTCACCGACGCGGTCTGAAATCAACTAACTATCATAAAGAAATACTAATAGCATACACAAGCATACATAAAAAGGAGAAGATGGACTGGTTAGAACCTCGGGTTTAGCGTGCACAGGCACAGGAATCGGGGGTGACTACTGCAGGTTGTCTTCGACGAGGGTGACGAGTCCATGATGATGACGATGAGGTTGATGCTGATGATGATGACGACTGTTGTCTGATAAAATAAACGAAAGATATGGAAACATGGCTTTATACGAAAACCCGCTCTTTATGTTTACAAACAAGCAGTACAATTAATCCTATGCGAGGATGTCGAGTACAATTTTTTAATCTGGATAAATATTGCTATAGGAGTCTGATCTGCAGTCGATCACTTTGTCCCTTGGGCCACACGATGATGAAGAAGTGCCGTAGAAGACAGTAAGCAGCTTCGAAGGTTGCTAAAGAGAGTGGATACTCGATGCCAAAGTCGTCGACCACTACCCTTTGCTTGAGCTCTGGATTCTTCTCTCTTGAAATCTGCGACCAAATCTCGACCTTTCAATCTTCGACCTCAAATCTGCCACACTTAATCTCCACTTTCTCGACCTTGGACCTTTGTTGATAGAGGTCTCTATTTATAGAGTTTTAGTGACAGTGACCACTCAGTCAGTATAGAAATCGAGTAGTAGAAAGTACAGCACCTTTTTATACGACGGTTATAATAACCATTGCCTGCGTATAGATGACCTTTTGAACGAGTGTGTGACGCGTGTCCAACTAAGGGAAACGCGTATAACTACTGCGAAGATCACGACGTAGAAGCCACATAGGTAGTTATTCTTTGTGTAGAAGAAGTTGACGTAGAAGCCAATAGCTGTCACCATGGCGTAGAAGCCAAGTAGGCATAGAAGTCGAGATGATGTGGACGTTTTAGCCGAAATTATGGCTCTTGGAGATATAAACAAATCTCTTGCATTAAATGCAGAGATCTGCCCCCATCCTGTGCATTAAATGTAGAGGCTTGTCTTTAAGATTTGCCATCATTTTGCGCATTAAATACAGATACGCGCCTCGAATCCTGTACGAAGAGTAACTGCTGATGTGGCGGTCTGTTTGCCTTCTGTGGAGCGTAAGAAGCTAATGTCTGCCTGTGTAAAACTGGGCAGCGTATCCCCTTGTATGCATAAAAGCAATTTAAGCAAAAAGGATGTCACTAAACGACGGTTCGATGACATTTAATCAAATCTCCTGTATTAAATGCAGAGATTCGCCATTATCCTGCGCATTAAATACAGAGACGTATTTTGAAGGTCTGCCACCCTTCTGTGCGTCAAATGCAGAGACGTGCCTCGGGCATCTGTCAGTATTCGGCACATTAAATGCAGAGATATGCCTCGAGAACCTGTCACCGCTCTGCGCATTAAATGCAGAGACGTGCCTCGAGTCCTGTACGAAGAGCAGCTTTTAACGTGGCAGGCTGTTTGTCTTCTGTGGAGCGTAAACAGCTCACATCTGCCTGTGTAAAAACTGGACATCGTATTCCTTTGTATGTGTAAAAGAGGTTTACGCCAAGAAAATGGCAGTAAATGACAGCCTGGGTTGCAGTGCCGTGCCATCATTATAGTCGTCGCCTGGGTAGTCGTGCAGTACTCTTTGTCAGGAGTCCAGACGTCAGGTTCATTGCCTAATCTGACAGGTTTATTTTGAAGAATATGAAGCGTTCCTCGTATACTTCAATGCTGCATTAAAAGCGGATGAGTTTTACGCCATAAAGGCAATGTAGCACCCTTTTTACGCTGAAGCAGCCTGGACATAATGTATTATGCGGATGGTCCTTGAGCTTATATTTTACGCTGTGCTCAGCGAAAAAGCTCTGTTGTACTTTGATGGCTCTGAGGTCCTCTGTTTTACGCTGCCCTATATCAACATGCTGCGTATAGCCATCCTGCGTATTTTTCATGCTTCTATAAGACCCCCTTCAAAGCTTTAAAATTTCTCGTAATTTGAAACGCTTTGAATGAAGCATGAAGCGTTTCCTCAGAATTTGAAACGGTCTGAAATGGTCAAGTCTGACACATTCTTTCAAGGCTGACTTTATGACGGAGTTATTGGGGATCAGTGTGATCTCTTTCGCCTATAAAAGGGCTGAGGAGTTAACCTGTTCTTCCCATATTTCCTTTACCACACAGAGATGATGGCCGGAGTTCGTCGGGTCAACTTGAGGAAGAAGGAGACCATGTTCTTCCAGCATATAAGGAGCCAAAAAAGATGGCGTCTTTGAGCAAATGTCCTCTGCAACGATAGATCATGGAAGGATATCATAGCCTCCTCTGCTCGGGATAACCAGCAACTTTGTATGGAGGTTCTTCGGGAGAGAGAAAGGGTCATATTAGAAAATACAGCTTGCAAGCGATACCTTCTTCCGTTATCCGTGGACGAGGGCAGGCAAACTGGCTGCCGTCCGAGATTGAGTTGGGTAAAATATCTCAACTCAATCTGTCATGGCGCTGGACGCAGGAAAGCAGATTTACCCTGTTTCCCTGTATCCTCCCGCCATTGATCATATGTCAGTCGGTTTGCGGACACCAACTGACTGCTGGAGAAGATGGATGAAGAATTCTACCTCTTGCGAGAACCTGGCAGAACAGATTCTGGACGCGATCTTCAGATGACGATGAGGAAGTCCTTTGTAGACAGGATTTCCCTCATATGTAATCATGAAAATAAAGAAAAACCCTTGTAGACTGGATTTCCCTTATATGTAATAATGCTTTTAATTTTAATAAAATTGTCTTCTTCCGTGCATATGATCATCTTGCCATATATTTTTGCTGTGAAGTCTGAATATGTGTAGCTTCGACACGTCTGGTAATTTTATGCCGACTCTGTTAGAAAGAGTGCTAGTTTCTGTCCTATATTTTACGCAGAACTAAGGATGCGCAGAAAGCCGCTTAGCAGTCGAGTGTTTGAACTGTCCTGCTGTTAGGAATGAGGAACCGCATAGAATTCTGAACTGTTACTTCTGATAAACAGAATTCTTGTTCAGACTTCATCTTCAAGAATGATTTCTCGAAAATCCTTTGGAACAGGGCGAGAAATGGTTGTCAAGAACTGAGTCACCATCTTGGACTGTAGACAAATATTCAGACTGGAGTCTGGATGAACTTCCAATCGACCCAAGGAGAAGAGTAATTTTCAATGTTGAACTCTGTACGCTTCGGGTACTTGGGATATTTTGAGGTCAAGAAGGAGTATCTTTTGTGTGAACCCTTGCAATTGACCGCCTTGAGAATTTGTTCAGATGTACTGTACTCTGTCCTGCATATCTTTTAGATATATGAAAAGTCATCGAGCGTGAAATCATAAGTTTGTAGCCTCTGAGAGTAAAAATCGTAGATCTGTAGCTATCGAGCGTAGAAAGCTCCTTAGCGTAAAAACTGTAGATTTGTAGCTTCTGAAAAGAAAATCTTCCGAGCATGAAGTCATGGATATGTTGCCTCTGAGCGTAAAAAGCCACCGAGCGTGAGATTATAGATTTGTAGCTGCTGAGCGTGAAGTCGTAGGTTTATAGCCTCTCGAGCATAGAAGCTGCTGAGCATGAGAGCATCCGGGCGTAAAACCATAGACTTGTAGCCTGTGAGCGTAAAAACCGTAGATCTGTAGCCGTCGAGCATAGAAAGCTCTTTAGCGTAAACACTGTAGATTTATAGCTTGTGAAAAGAAAATCTTCCGAGCGTGAAGTCGTGGATCTGTTGCCTCTGAGCATAAAAAGCCACCGAGCGTGAGATCATAGATTTGTAGCTGCTGAGCGTGAAGTCGTAGGTTTGTAGCCTCTCGAGCGTAAAAGCTGCTGAGCATTAGAGCATCCGGGCGTAAAACCATAGACTTGTAGCCTGTGAGGGTAAAAATCGTAGATCTGTCGCCGTCGAGCGTAGAAAGCTCTTTAGCGTAAACACTGTAGATTTGTAGCTTCTGAAAAGAAAATCTTCGGAGCGTGAAGTCGTGGATCTGTTGCCTCTGAGCGTAAAAAGCCACCGAGCGTGAGATCATAGATTTGTAGCTGCTGAGAGTGAAGTCGTAGGTTTGTAGCCTCTCGAACGTAAAAGCTGCTGAGCATAAGAGCATCCGGGCATAAAACCATCGACTTGTAGCCTGTGAGCGTAAAACCGTAGATCTGTAGCCATCGAGCGTAGAAAGCTCTTTAGCGTAAAAACCACGAATCTTCTTTGCATGAAAACTTTTCAAATTCGCTGATTGTCCGCCTTCTCTGAGTAAATAGGATGACGTAGTCCCCAATCATAACCAAATATTAAATATGAGATTTGGTTCGGGATTCGAGGAGTCCATCCGAACTCTATATATACCCCAAGTTTTTGAGAGAGAAACTTTTAATCCGTCTTCTGCGAAAGAAAGCCTTCGACTGTTCGAGTTCTTCTTCGTTTCTTCTCCGAGTCTTCAAAGTTTCCAGTAATGGCCTTGAAACAAGTCTTCTCCTGTAAGGGAAAGAAGGTTGCTTCTTCTTCTCGTTCTTCTGCTCAAGCGGGGGCGACTTCCGTCGGGCACGGCGAGCTTTATTCTGAACGAAGTATCCCACCGACTAGCAGTGCACCCGGCCTTAAAGGTAGAGCTTTTGGGACAAAAAAGAACGACTGAAAAATCCTTCGCACATGTTATACATGAACGCGCTAGGTCATCTTCTGTGCTGATAGCCTCTTCGAGGAAGATGATGCACAGAAATGTTTCATCTTTTACGTCCATATTTCTAATGTGTCAGCGCAAAAAACTCCATATTTTCGCAGTCTGGCGTAAAAGCTTTGACTGTCGAAAGTTGGCGTATACTATATAATTTGAGTGTCACGCAGGGATAAAAATTCTGGCGTAATGACTCAAATTTTGGCAGTCTGGCGTAAAACACAACCTGTCGAAAACTTTGCGTATACTGCCAGTCTTGAATTTTATGCCTTGGAATGGGATTCCAGCGTAAAAGCTCAAGTTATTTTTTTTGCAATCTTGGCATAAAGCATAGACTGTTGATTTTTTTGTATATGCTGCAAGATCTGTAATGTCTAGTTATAGGAACTGATGTAGTTTTCTTGCACTCTTGCAGTTAACTTGTATACGTCTCCGCTAGCCGATGTGATGGGTTCTGCTGTCGGGATGCTGCACTCCAACTATCTGGAGGATCTATCGCACGTGATATTTCCTATCTCCGGGCCCCAGTATCCTGAAGGAAGGAAAATTTTGATATTGGCTCAGGACGAGCGAACGCTGCTGAACATGATCAACAGAGAGCCCCTGACGTATATAGATGGGGACCAATACATAAAGCCGACTTTCCTCTTCGGGGACATGATTGACAAGCAGTCCCAGACGAAGCCCAAGAAAGAACTCTGGATCTTCCCTGCCGGGAGCTTGGTTTTGTATCTGCCCAAGATGCCGAGAGACTATCCCATCTCGGCATTCTTCCATGCTACACATCCTAGGAGGATGTCGTGGACGCTGACTCCTGATCTTTACGGCAGGCCGGGAAAGATATTTCATCTGAAAGGAGCTGACCAGGGGTCTTTTGTCAGCCGCCCTACCGGCAATGTGACGATGTTCAGGGGACTATACCCGGGCAGTGTCCCGAGTAAAGACAGTTTAGTGATCCAGCCGGTCCAATTACTGACTTTCTACAATAATTTTATGGGGCGCGGGGGAGTATACCCTAAGGTAAACCCTCGGACAGGCAGGTGGATCACCCCCACAAATCTTCGATGGGCTCGCTTAGCTGATTGGGCCCTGAAGCACTTCCAGACCGAGTTGGAGAGCATTGGTCTGTTTACAGCTGTGAGTGCCACTAGTGTTGGGTTGCCTCTCAACCCTAACCTATTTCTGGCATTGATGGAGCGATATATCTCGCTCACCGGGACTTTCGCCACTCCACTGGGGGAGTTGGGATTGGCCCTCCACGAGATGGCAGAGATCTCGAGACTGCTGATGGGGGATACTCCATATGAAGAGTATGTTCCCACGAACTGGGAGCTGGAGGATTCTGACCCTCGGGTAGTGGAAGTGTACCAGGAGCTGATGTGCCACTACCTCGCTTGCACCACTTTTTATGACGAGCCTTCAGATTTGGCTCACGTCAATAAATGGACGTCCTACCTCTTCTTTCACCGGTCCAGGATTGCTAAGCCGAAGAAGGTATTGGAAGGCAAGGATCAGCCTTTGAATCCTCTGAGCGTGCTTAATGCTCCGGTAGTTGACGATCTCATGGAAGACGCTGGGGCTCCGGACTGGATCCTCGACGAAGGGATAGGAAAGTATCCTGTAGGCACTAAGGCCTATAGTTATTTGAGGCGCTGCCGCAGGCCTCTGTCCAGGGAAGCTCAACTGGCTGGCTTTCTCTCCATATGGCTGCGCCGACTGGTGGTACCCGACATCACATCTGCGGACCGCATTCATCGTAATACGCTATGGCCTGCAGTGCGTCTGGTGTTTGGGGCAAGACTGGGCTTGCTCCCTGCCATGGTGTGTCGCATACAAGTTGGCCTGAGGGCCATGACTGACGGGATGCTCGCCGATGAAACTCGGCGTGATAGCTTTCCCAGGGTAGAATTACCATACTTGTATTTGATGGGATGGTTAATTCTTCATAACCCCAGGATGATGTCCCCTGGCTCTGGTAGTAGTTCGGGGGCTAGTTTCTTGTTGAACTACAAGAATTCCTCCTGGAATGTGACCACAGTTATAGACTGTCGGCGGGCTCTGAACTTCAGTCACAGCTGGAAGCTTTTCTGCACTGCCCCTCCTGTACATCTCAATCAACAGGGGATCAGATTTCAGGACGTAGGCGATAGAAAGACCGTTCTTTCTCCTGAGTCTTTTAATTGGTTGGTCTGCATTAGACCTTCCCATCTACTGTACAGAAGTGAAGACCATTGCTTCTTCGAGCCCTACTTACCTAGTCGGTTTGCCAGGCAATTCGGGTACGACCAGTTGTACGTGGGCAATGCCGTCACCAGCTTCAGGTCCAGGGGTGGACTCATTGATGGAGCCAGAGGATGGCAAAATTTTATCATGGGTTGTACTGAGGCAACTTTTACCGTGCCCGTTATTTCACTCTCCACGGAGCTGCGCATTCTCCACTCGTATGCCCAGTACTATGTGGCAACCAACACCTTCCATCGCGATTTTGATATGCATGGAAGTTTTAGGGTGCCCTCTTTCAAGTCTGGGGGAAGAGTCAAAGTCCCCTCGGTTTCTTCTGACGAGGGTGAGGAGTCCGTCAATCCAGATGAGCCTCTATTGGCAATATCGAGGGGTAAAGTACCTCTGCCTGCAGGGCCTTTGGTAATCTCTGGGAAGAGAAGGGCTCCTGCTCCGAAGGAGACTTCCCCTTGTAAGAGGAAGAAGAAGACGGTTACTCGTCCTCTCCGGATTCCTGGTATTGAGGCTCCTAGAAGTGAGCCTGCATTTCCCCATGTTGGGGATGATTCTTTGATTGGAGGTTCCTCGCCTTTTAGAGAGGGAACCTCGACAGTCCCGGCTGGTGGTGCCGGAGAATTCCTGTTGGAGGCTGCTGTCGCTGCTACCACTTCAGGTAGTGGAACGAGATCGCCTTCGGGGCCGAGCCGAATAAGGATATCTTTGCCTAGGTCAGCATCGGGAGAGACCCCTGCTGTGTTTGTAGGTGCACCCAGCGAGATTCCAGCAATGAACCTCGGTTGGAACTTGACGAGGACCTGGAAGAGCATTTGCCAGTGTTCGTTAGCGCACCCCCTTCACCAGCTATGACAGCTTGCCTAGCATCACTAAGAAATGATTTAGCTGTACTGGCCGCGGACGCGCAATATACACCATTGGCCATGGGTAAATATCGTCTTTTATGCCTCTACTTTAGGAAAATTAATATTATGTTGATATTAACTTCCTTTTGTCTTCTTTTCAGGGGAAGACATTTTCGGGGAGGGCAGTGTAGACGCGCCCTTTGGCTCTGTGTTAGGTCCTGGCGGCGACATGGAGGTGCCTGATTTTGAAGAGGAAACATCTTCGGGTGGCGGCTCGCCTGTCGAAGAAATTCTGATATCTTAAGAGGAGGACGAGCCTGTCATTGCGACCATGCCTCCTTTGAGTACACTGGTCACTTCGTCCGGTGTTGGCGCTTCTTCTTTTGTCGCACCACCTGTTGAGACGACGGCCGTAGCAACATCGTCTGCGGTTGTTCTTGGAGGGGGACTCGCCACTATCGCGGCCACTCCCAGCGTCCATTCGGATCTAGCTGCACTGACCGAGCAGTACACTGGTATCTTCTATACCACCTTAAAAATGTTAATATCAATGGTGTTGGAGAAGAATTTGAGCTTTGCGTCGCTGAGAAGGTCCTCCCGGGCCTCTATAGTGCCGATCCGAGAATTCAACGACACCGGGGTAGCTGACACGCTGGAGGAGATAGTTAATGGTTTGGAGCAACCCATTAACGAATACTTGCAGCTAGCTCGAGGCAACATTGACGGTCTCGTTCAAGCCAGGTACGACTCCCTGACTGCGCAGCTTGCTGAACAGATGGAGTCTCTGAATAAGTCCATCGCGGCTCAGCAGCAGGAGATGGATGATGAGCGTGTCTAATTGGGGTATGTCGTCCCCGAGTTGACCCGGTGTGAAGTCGAATATGAGAAAGTGGCAGCGAAGGCCCGCATATTGAAGGATGAGCTCGTTCGAGTAGAGGCGAAGGCTCTAACTTTGTCGGCAGCCCGAGATGTGCTGAAGGAGCGACGGGCGACTGTTCAGCAGAATCTGGCGCGTGTGGGTACTTTCCACTCAGGTTTTGTGCGGGCTCGGTCTGAGCTAGTTGCTTTGAACAAGGTTGGAAAGGGCTCGCGCCGACGTCTTGAACTCCAGGGATGAGAGAATGGTTGCTCTGGCACAGCAGATTCGCGACCTAACCGCTCCCCCCAAATGATGTACTTTTTTTTTGCTTTTCAATGTACTTTTGCTCTTTTTGGGAATAATAAAGAGGCTCTTATCTGACTTTGTGGACCCATTATTTTGGAATATAAATGACAGGTTTGGGTGAAAGTGATATCAGAGGTAATATGGACGTGATATACTCTCGATAAGTTTTAGCAGGATATATCTATTCAGAGGTAATAGGAACATGTTAGAATACGATCCAACTAGTTTTATTTTGGAAGTAGTTTTGTCAGAATGAGGTTTTCGCCATATTCCACTTGAGCAAAGTAGGTTAAGCATAGTATCTTTTCAGGAATTTGCCATTGATAGGAGCCATTAACAGGTCTCCATTAGGCTTGGCTAACCTGTAAGCGCCGTTTGAGAACGGCGTCTCGATCACATAAGGGCCTTCCCATTTGGGCTGGAATTTGCCCTTACTCCTGTGAGTAAGAATCATCGGCCTTCTTAAGGCTAAGACTAGCTCGCCAACTTTGAACACTCTTTCCTTTACTTTTTGATTAAAAGCTCTAGAAATGCGTGCATGGTAGAACGTGATGCGCTGTTGAGCTTGGAGGCATTTTTTGTCTAATCCTTCTAGCTCTTGAAGCCTTAAAAGGTCATTCTTTTCTTGAGTCAGCTCATTAGCCACGGCTATCCTGAGTGACAGAATTTAGATCTCGATGGGGAGAACTGCTTCGCTCTCGTAAACCAGTGAGAATAGGGTGCAATCTATCGGTGCTCGTACCGTTGTGCGGTATGCCCAGAGACATTCTCCTAGCTTCTCATTCCAATCCCTCTTGTTCGAAGAGACGAACTTTTTTAAGAGCTTGATAATGGTTTTGTTGAAAGCTTTCGCCAAACCATTAGCAGCTGGATTATATGCCGTAGAGGCCACATTTTGTATCCGATTTTTATCGCAAAATCGATGAAACGCTTGGCTGATAAATTGAGGCCCATTGTCATGAATTATCCTCCGGGGTATCCCGAAGCGATAAATGACGTGATGCTTGATGAAGCTGATCACGTTGGATATCTTCACCTCAGCAAGAGGGATCGCCTCTGCCCATTTGGAGAAATAATCCGTGATGGCCAGTATGAACCGGTGGCCTCTGGAAGAAGACGGGTGAATAGGACCAATGATATCCATACCCCATGCTTCGAAAGGCCAGGACGCAACCGTAGGATATAGATATTCAGGAGTTTGATAGATAAAGTCTGCATGGACCTGACAGGCTCTGCACTGTCTTGCGTACTTTATTACATCTGTAATCATAGTAGGCCAGTAATAGCCTATTCTCCTAATGCGATCATGTAGCTTAGGACCGGGTTGATGCGCTCCACATACGCCGTCGTGAGCTTCACGAATAATCCGATGTGCTTCATCACCAGAGAGACATCGTAATAATAGTCCATCATAGGTCCGACGATATAGACACTGTGAGGACGCCTCGATATAGAAGCACAATGATCGTCTTTTGACGGATACTGCTTCTTTAGGGTCCTCCGGTAAGATTCTGTATGCCACGAAATCTATAAAGGGACTTCTCCAGTCTCTCCTGGGAGGATCTGTGTTCACAGCATAGCTACTTTCTATGTGAAAGTTGTTTTTTACACAGAATAAATCTTTGTTAAGAAGGATCACCGAATTCTACCTTCTTATAGGGGTAGCTAAATCTGCAGCTAGACTGGCTAGGGCATCAGCTTCCAGATTCTGAGATCGAGACACATGTTCCAGAAAGAATCCTTTGAATGTCATGGCTATCTCGAACGTTGCTCGGTGATATGGGATGAGGTCTGGATTCTGGACTTCATATATTCCTCTGACTTGATTAACGATCAGTAGAGAATCACCGAAAGCTTCCAGAGATTCGACGCCCAATTTTTTAGCGACTTGGAGCCCGATTAGTAGAGCGTTATACTCTGCCACATTGTTATAATAGGGCTCGCTAAGAGAATATGCTCGGTAGATGATGAGCTTATCAGGAGTAACCAGGACAATTCCTACTCCCGAAACCACGTTTCCCCTGGGACCAGTCCTGGAGGCACTATCGAAGAACAGTTGCCATGCATCACTTTCCATTGCTAAATTACTTTCTGCAACTTCGTCGGGAATGTCCTTGTACAGTTTGGAGGCCTCCGGGATCGGATGAGCAGCTAGGAAGTCAGCCAACGCTTGGCCTTTGACGGACTTCTGAGGGACGTACACCATGTCATACAGTGTTAAAAACATCGCCCAAGTCGCAAGTCGAGAATTAAAAACACTTGGCTTGTTCATCAGTACCCGAAGAGGATTGATCCTGGAGATGATGTAAATGGTTTGGCCTGTGACATAGTGCCGCATTTTCTGGATAGCGAACATCAGAGCCAAGCATTCTTTCTCCACTGGGTTGTACCGGTGTTCGGCTCCGACCATCATCCTGTTGAGGTAGTAGATAGCCTGTTCATGACCCATATCGTTCTTCTGTGTGAGAAGAACTCCCAGAGAATGGTCCATCGCTCGAACATACAGTACGAATGGTCTTCCTATGAATGGAGGTACCAGAACTGGCGGACTAGTGAGGTAGCGTTTGATATCACCGAACGCTTGCCGACAGGCTTCGTCCTATACGAAGGATACACCTTTCTTCATGAGACGAGAAAAGGACTGACATCTCCCAGAGAGGTTGGATATGAATCTCCGGATATAAGCCAGACGACCTTGAAATCCCCTGACCTCTCATATTATGGGGCGGTCATATTTCTAAGATGGCCTTGACTTTATCAGGGTCCACTTGAATGCCTTTGGCGGTAATGACAAATCCTAGAAATTTGCCACTAGATACCCCCAGAAAGGACTTTGTAGGATTCATTTTGAGTTGATGTTGGCGCATCAATTCAAATACTGTCTTCAAGTCTTGGATGTAATTATCCTTGAGGCGGCTTTTGACAGCTACATCGTCTACGTAATACTCCACTGTCTTGCACAAATGCTCATAGAATATGTTACTCATAGCCCGTTGGTACGTAGCCCCGACATTCTTCAATCCGAAGGGCATAACCGCATAGTAATAAACCCCCAATGGTGTCCGGAAGGTAGTATGCTTCTCGTCCTCAAAATGCATCTTGATTTGGTTGTATCCTAAAAATCCATCCATGAAAGACATACGTACAAAACCGCATGTATTGTCAATCATGACGTCTGTGATGGAAAGAGGAAACTCATCCTTGGGGCAGGCTGCATTCAGATCTCGGTAATCGATGCAGACACGTACTTTCCCATTTTTCTTCATGACCGGGACAATATTGGCGACCCAGTTGGGATATTGTTCTTCTCGGATGAAGCCGCAGGCTATCAACTTCTTGACTTCAGCTTCGATGGCGTCCATCATATCCGGGCAGAACCGACGTTGGTGCTGCTTCACAGGCTTCGAATCGAGCAATACATTGAGCTTATGAGTAGCCACATTTGGATCATGACCTAGCATATCCTCATAATTCCATGCAAAGACGTCGATATATTCTTTTATCAGCTGGATAACTTCTTCCCTTTCTGCTTCGGAAAGATTATTACTGATAAATATCGGCTTTGGCGAAAGTTTATCCCCAACGTCAATCTGGATAACTTTATCTTCAGTAGGAGGTTCTCTCTGCTCGAAGCAGAACTCCCATTGTGTATCCATTTGCTGAGCCCAAGCATCATTCTCAAACAGTTCAGATTCTTGTTCGTCTGCTTCAAAGGAATCTGTCACTACCATATTTACTGATAATGTTCGTTCGAGAGCATGAGATGAGTCGGAGGGCGCTGAGCCATTTTGAGAAGAGGAAAAGATATCCTCGTTTGACTCAGGAGTTGCAAGGAAGGTGGTATACCCTAACCCAAAATGAGTTCGTTGATAGTAGGGATCGCCGTGCAGCGGCATTCATCTGCCTTTCCCGTAGTTGAGACCTGGTTCCAGCTTTAAGTTATAAACCATACTTTGCATGATCTTCAGAGCTTGCGGGCTGTATCTGTGAACCTACATTTTATCGGCGTCGTCGTCGGGAGAATTTTCTTGTGCAATCGGTCCATTGCGCATGCGGCCGAAGACTATTGAATGTTGACTGCTGCAAGTAGGCGGGACAATGAAGATAGAATCCTCATGCGGTCCATATATCGTGGTGATATTGGATGATGATGCCACTTCCCACATATACGGATGATAGGAATATATAGCTTCCAAGAATTTTTGCGCTATAGGTTCTATATCGTCATGGGGAGAGGATTCCTGGCTCGGGATTTGAGCGTCAATATACTGGAAAAGAGGATGTTTATTGTCATCTGAAACCTCGTTCCCGGTTGTGTTTACATCAATCGGCTGCCTGTCGCACCGAAGGTTGATGACCAAGGGTGGAGGCTTCTGGTTCAAAGTGATCACTAGAGGATCACCCCATTTTTCTGACCTAGTTTTGTTCAGGTGAATAGCCATAGGCTCTATGGCTTTTGGACGAGTAGTCCGTCCTTTCACTTTGATTGACAGAGGTTGCTTGGCAGAGGGCTCTTCTGGCTCCCGGTGGGATTCCTTCTCTGATTTGGCTGACACCTCTTCCGTGTAGTCTTGAGAGTACAACACGACATCGGAGTAGTAGGATTCTACTCCTCTAAACGGGTTCAGGTCACCAAACTCCGTTTGTACCGTTCCTTGGGCGTCTACATATTTAAAGCATTGATGTAGAGTTGAAGGAACGATGTTGTGGTCGTGGATCCAAGGTCTGCCCAGCAGAATATTGTAGGATACTTCTGAATCAATGACATAACATGTAGCCACCGATCTGAGGTTGCCAATCTGGATCCTCAGGTGAATTTTCCCCAACGGCTTACTTTTTCTTGCGTTGAAACCCACGATTATATGGGTGGTGTAAGCCAATTCGCTGGTAGGAATCCTCAGCGGTCTGAGCAGACTATGAGGAATGATGCTGATTGATGATCCCGGATCTATGTGAATCCGGTCGACCTCCATGGAACCGATGTACCCGGTGTAATAGAGGGGTCTGTCATGCCTGTTATGTTTTAACAGCATGTCATCTTGAGTAAAAGTGATGTTCATGACCACCTCCATCACACTGTGGCATTGAGGACATGCCACGGGTTCTTTGGTAGGCCTATTATTCGTTGCGCACGAGAGTGCAAATAATAGGTTTGGGACAAGCCCTACAAGTGGTAATATAGACGTGGCAGTTTTTGTGGACCTAACACCACTGGCGTACTTAGAGTTAAGCACGGGTGTTAAGTTGAGATGACAACCGATATCAGAGGTATGATAATCGGTAGCCAAAAACTTGGAAAGTTTGTTCAGAGGTAATATGAACATGACAAACTCTCGGGTTGTGACTCCATCGGGGATGGAGGCATACATCTGCTCAAAGGTAATATGAACATGGCAGTTTTTATGGACCTAACACCATTGACGTACTTAGAGTTAAGCACGGCTGTTAAGTTAAGATGACAACCGATATCAGAGGTATGATAATCGGTAGCCAAAAACTTAAAAAGTTTATTCAAAGGTAATATGAACATGACAAACTCTCGGGTTGTGACTCCATCGGGGATGGAGGCATATATCTGCTCAGAGGTAATATGAACATGGCAGTTTTTGTGGACCTAACACCCCTGGCGTACTTAGAGTTAAGCACGGGTGTTAAGTTGAGATGACAACCGATATCAGAGGTATGATAATCGGTAGCCAAAAACTCAGAAAGTTTGTTCAGAGATAATATGAACATGACAAACTTCTGGGGAAAGAAATAAAATGCTTCGATGATAGTTCAGAGGTAATATGAACATAAACTTATGTCTGAACAATTCACTATGGAGTGGTTTTCTTGAGTGAGGATAGTCTTGAAGAATCTATTAGAGAAAATTTTAGGGACTCTTCCTCAGGTACATTCTCGAAGGGAGCGAATTGTCACGTAAAAAGAATGAAAACCTAATTGGTAATGACCGTCCCTTTGTTTACAGATGCAAAGTGATGACCTTGGCCTCGATCAACTCCTGAATTCTCTTTTTTAGCATATAGCACGCCCTTGTGGGATGATGAGTGTACCGATGGAAGAGACAATAATCTGGGTCATCGACTTTGCCAGCCCTCTCAGAATATCTGGTGTTGGGTAGCTGAAGCTTGCGTTCCTCCATCAACATATTGAAGATTTCAACGATGTCATCTTCATTGAAGGAGAAAGTCCCTTTTGGTCTTCGGGCTCCTGATGCCTGAGTTTTACGGTTTTCCGGGAAGATCGTCGTCGTTGCATCACCTTCGGATCTTGAGGGAATTCTACCCCCAGCTTTGGATGTTGCCCTGTTTTGTTGAGGTAGGCTACCCCCAGACATGCCGTGGCATCTGTCCACAGAAGCTGATTTAGCAGGACCTGCCTCATGCAATGGTATTCGTCTGCCTTTTCCATAGTTGAGGCATTATTTCAGCTTCAAATCATAACCCATGCTTTGTATAATTTTTAACGCTTGTGGGCTATATCTGTGGATTTGTATTCTGCCAGTTTCAGACTCGCGAAATTCTTCCTGTATAATCGGGCTGCTCCGCCTGCGACCAAAGACTATTGGATGCTGGTCGTCGCGAGTTGGAGGAATAATAAAGATGGAATCTTCATGTGGTCCACATGTTATGACGACATTAGACGTTGATGCATCTTCCCACAAGATCTCCCCGTATTTGACCGTTAGGGGAACTGAAGCCTGTTTATGACCCTTGTCTTCAAGTTTCTGGGTCAGAAATTCACATAAGTCAGGAGAATTTACAGAAGAAGAAGATGGCTTGTTCCTTCTGTTCACCTCAGTGGGCATCCAGATGTTGGGAACCATAATTTTCCCTGTGCCACCTATATACAACAGGTTGGCCATCTGGGTAGCGAATAATCCCCGTGGAGGGTGTCTTCCCGCAAATTGAGCCTTCTTTATGCTGAGGGGCTTCTCCTAGCGTAATTTGGAGCTCTGCTCTGGTTGGCATAAAGCCGAGGATGTCCTCAGTCGGCCGTCAGCCTCTCGCGTAATCCGGAGGGCGGGCAAATTGTTCCCTTGCTGGCGTAAAGGCCGAAAAGTTGGGTAGTCCGCCGCTTGCTTTCCCTTGCATAGATTGCAGGGATCATCTGCTTTTCCGCGGAAGGCAGATGCATCTTTACGTGCAGAGCGCGTTTGGAACTTCTGATTTGGTGCCAAGGCATTGTCAGAAATTTTATCTGTTCTGCCAGGGACGGGAGAGTGATTTCTACGCGCAGAGCGCGGTGTAGGCTTCTGGACTAGCGCTGAGGCATTATCCAAAGTTTCGTCTTTTCCGCCAGGGACGGAAAACTAAAATTTACGTGCAGAGCGCGGAGTATACTTCTGGATTAGCGCTGAGGCATTGCCAGAAGTTTTGTCCGCCCTGTCAGAGACAAGCGACTGAATTTTACGCACAAGGCGCGGAGGGAGCAATGTTACAACCTCGTTGGTCGAAGAAATCGGAGAGTCGACAGGAATGGTAGAGGATGTCTTGGGTATCCAGACCTTACGCAGCTTCCTGTTGTCTTGGACAGAGAGAGAGTGAGAGCTACCCCCTGTTCAAAGCATGTCTTCGTAGGCAGACTGGTCGAATTAGACGACCAGTGTCTTCTTCACGGATCCTACGGATACCGCATCGTGTTGAGCAATTGCTTCCTCGTCAGAAGAGAAAGACCTCCCCAGCAGAGTCACCATCTTGTTGTCTGATAAAATAAATAAAAGATATGGAAACGAGGCTTTATACAAAAATCTGCTCTTTATGTTTACAAACAAGTAGTACAATTAATCCTATACGAGGATATCGAGTACAATTTTTTAATCTGGGTAAATATTGCTATATGAATCTGATCTACAGTCGATCACTTTGTCCCTTGGACCACACGATGATGAAGAAGTGCCGTAGAAGACAGTAAGCAGCTTCGAAGGTTGCTAAAGAGAGTGGATGCTCGATGCCAAAGTCGTCGACCACTACCCTTTGCTTGAGCTCTGGATTCTTCTCTCTTGAAATCTGCGACCAAATCTTGACCTTTCAATCTTTGACCTCAAATCTGCCACACTTAATCTCCACTTTCTCGACCTTGGACCTCTGTTGATAGAGGTCTATATTTATAGAGTTTTAGTGACAGTGACCACTCAGTCGGTGTAGAAATCGAGTAGTAAAAAGTACAGCACCCTTTTACACGACGGTTACAATAACCATTGCCTGCGTATAGATGACCTTTTGAATGAGCGTGTGACGCATGTCCAACTAAGGGACAACGCGTATAACTACTGCGAAGATCATGGCGTAGAAGCCACGTAGGTAGTTATCCTTTGTGTAGAAGAGGTTGGCGTAGAAGCCAATAGCTGTCACCATGATGTAGAAGCCAAGTAGGCATAGAAGCCGAGATAATGTGGACGTTTTAGCCAAAATTATGATTCTTGGAGATATAATCAAATCTCTTGCATTAAATACAGAGATCTGCCCCCATCCTGCGTATTAAATGTAGAGGCTTGTCTTTAAAATTTGCCATCATTCTGCACATTAAATGAAGATACGCGCCTCAAATCCTGTACGAAGAGTAACTGCTGATGTGGTGGTCTGTTTGCCTTCTACGGAGCGTAAGAAGCTCACGTCTGCCTGTGTAAAACTTGGCAGCGTATCCCCTTGTATGCATAAAAGCAGTTTACGCAAAGGGGATGTCACTAAACGACGGTTCGGTGATATTTAATCAAATCTCCTGTATTAAATGCAGAGATCCGCCATTATCCTGCTCATTAAATACTGAGGCATATTTTGAAGGTCTGCCACCCTTCTGTGCATCAAATACAGAGACGTGCCTCTAGCATCTGTCAGTATTCGACGTATTAAATGCAGAGACGTGCCTCGAGAACTTGTCACCACTCTGCGCATTAAATACAGAGACGTGCCTCGAGCCCTGTACAAAGAGCAGCTTTTGACATGGCAGGCTGTTTGTCTTCTACAGAGCATAAACAGCTCACATCTGCCTGTGTAAAAACTAGGCAGCGTATTTCTTTGTATGCGTAAAAGCGGTTTATGCCAAGGAAATGGCAGTAAATGATAGCCTGGGTTGCAGTGCCGCGCCATCAATATAGCCGTCGCCTGGGTAGTCGTGCAGTACTCTTTGTCAGGAGTTCAGACGTTAAGTTCATTGCCTGATCTGACAGGTTCATTTCGAAGAATATGAAGCATTTCTTGTATACTTCAATGCTGTATTGAAAGCGGATGAGTTTTATGCCATAAAGGCGATGTAGCACCCTTTTTACGCTGAAGCAGCCTGGACATACTGTATTACGCGGATGGTCCTTGAGCTTATATTTTATACTGTGCTTAGCGAAAAAGCTCTATTGCACTTTGATGGCTCTGAGGTCCTCTGTTTTACGCTGCCCTGCATCAACATGCTGCGTATAGCCATCCTGCATATTTTTTATGCTTCTACAACGAGGGTAATGATAATGGGGGAGATTATTACGATTAGGGTGATGATGATGAGATGATGATGATGACGAGGTTGCTGATGATGGCGATGATGTGGATGGTGATTGGGATTATGGTGATGATGTGGATGGTGGTGATTAGATGATAATAATGTTAATGATTGGAGATGATGATGATGATGATGATGGGGTAATGATGTATAGTGGTGATGGGGATGAGTGTGATGATGATGATAATGATTTGGAGATGATGATGATGATGTTGGTGGTGATGGGGTGATGATGTATGGTGGTGAAGGGGATGAGTGTGATGATGATGATAACAGGGATGATGATGAGGATGGCCGGTGGCTTACTGCCGTAGTCCGGCAACTTCAGGCGAGGAGGGGAATGGACAGAGAAGAGGAGGAGTTTAGCGGGTGGTTGCTGTCGACTTCGACGGAGGAAGGAGGACAGGGAAGAGAGAAGAGGTTGGGCGGCGGTGGTTGTCGATGTGCAGCAGGAAACGGTGCAGGTGATGGTGGTGATCGGGATTCAGTCGATGGTGAGGAGGAAGATGACCGGCGGGCGAGGCTCGACGAGGTCTGGCCGGGGCTCATCGGGTGAACGGGGACCGAAGGAGAAAGGGAAGGAGACGGGATGGCCAGAGGTTAATGGTGGTGCTGGCAATGGCGGGGACAGCGGGCTTCTCCGGCGTTCAGTCGACCGGAGGGGGAGAATGGTGGAGATGGGAGGAGTCCGGTGAGGAGGGAGGATAGAGAGGAAGATGGCAGCAGGTTGTCGAGCTCGCGTCTTCAGGCAAGCGGCGGGTGATCCAGGGTGTCGTGGAGGAGGAGTCGGGTTAAGGGAGCAGTCGGGTCAGCGGGATGCACGGCGAGGCGGGTTAGCGGGAACATCGGCTGCTGGATGCGGGTCTGGGTCATTCAGGCGGAGGAGGAAGAGGGAGATCGTGGTGGTGTAATGGTGAGGGAAGGAGATGGGAGGTGGCATGGGGAAGATGACCGAAGGGAGATGAGGAGATCGGGGACAGCAGCATCGGGTTCACGGTACAGTCGGCGGAGAGGTGGCGCTCCGGGTTCAGGCGAGGAGAGGACGGCGAGGGAAAGAGGAGGAGGGCTGCTCGGGGTTGTTCTCCGGCGAGGGGTGTCGGGCTCCGGCGAGGTCGGAGAGGGAAAAGGGGGTGAAGGTGACCGGAGGTTGGATGAAGAAGGAAAGGGTCGGCTGAGTATAGGTTTTAGGGAATAAGAAAAAGAAAAGGAAAATAAAGGAAGAGAATATATATACATATGTAAGGGGTTGGTTTGACCTATAAAAGTTTGACTTGGTCAACATTTGGAAAAAGGGTTCTCATGTAGGCATTCCAAGGGCTATGATTCCCTAAATTCAAAATAGATGGGTAGGATTGCATTTGGTTCAAGTTTGGAGGGCTATGGGTTGAGGAGGTTGATGTGGAGTTTTACACACTCCCAAAAATTATGGAAAAAATCCCATGAAGGAGAAATGGGTTTTTTCACGTATTGTGTCCAATGGGGTGGACACCTTAATGCACTTTTGCATAAAAGTGCCCAACAATTGGAAAATTGTACAATATTGTGTTTATGGTTTAATTTAATTAAAATAAATATAATTGGTGTTCTAAAATTAATTAGAAGTACATGGGACTAAATTTATGTGGGACACAAGTATCATGAATGAATAAGACTCAGAATAGAATATTACCCTAATTTGGGTTGCTCAAAATGGGTCGAGATTGTATCTCCAATTTCGATTGGAATGCACAAGGATACAAAGTTGGATTTATATCAAATTAAATAATAAACGTTTGCGACAAAAATTATACGACTAAAATGTAGCATAAGAGAGCATAATTATGAGTTACACAAAGGTCAGAATGAAAGGCGGGCACGTCTAGGACAAGGTTATGAAATTTGTAGGAATGCAGTGGCTAGCGTAGTGCTCCAATTATCGAAGCAATGGTAAGGTGCGCTATGTGATATGGATATTGTATAATTAAATAAAATATCGTGTTCTATTTCTAATTGGATTCAACTAGCCCTAGTTTCTCTATCTAAGCCAAGTAGGCCTAATTTTAGGTGAGGGGGTTTACACTGTTGTTGAAATTGTACAACAACTGCTATAAGTTACTGCTCCTACTCAGATCTGATATAGACCTTATATACTATACTCCAGTACTCCGTCACCAAACCCCTCTTCATTTAATGTTGTTGTTATAGCTCTACTCATCATTCCCTTGCAACAATACTGCAATAACCCTCTACCTGAACTCCCACACTTCCATTATTTCCCTTGTTAATCCTAACAGACATTCACATAACTAATACCTTCATGTATCAATTAATACTGATACATCAAAGTATTCTCCCCCCTTGTCAAAGCTGGTACCTTAACTAATCGACCATCCAGATACTCACCAGTGCTAACTGTCATTAAATTCCAACTCTATATATATTGACACTGACCTCATATTGAAGTAATAAAATCTGGAGCCCCCTTTCGAATGCCTTGCCTATAACACACTGCCAACAATCTGCTATTGCAACCACTCTAATACATAATCAATTATGAATTTCTCACAGTTCAGTCACCCCCTTAATCCACGCTTCCCCCTACAGACCTCAACATTCATACTAACGCATGTGTGTCATCAGCTCTCACACACACACTTAGATACCACACTCTGTATTGCACATTATCAGACACACTAATGCAGTCATAGGATCAATGCTGCTATGGTTTTATAACTTACACCCCCCACACTTGAGATATCACTCTATCTCACTTCACTAACACATAGATTAATACTTACCTAGTCTCTCTCTATCTCTCTCACACACACACACACCTGGTGTTAAAGTATATCATGAATACACTTATACACACACATTTAAAATCAATTCTACCCGTGCCTCCTAACCCCTTGCACATCTAGAAATTGATGCCATAACAACTGATACTACTTCTACGTGTCTTAATATTCGATTTCTCCCTCTTTAACTTGCTGTTGTTGCAATTGTCCATAAACTCAGTGCTGCTACTGCTGCTTCTGATCAATGAGCATTGCGGTGATACTCGACCAATATTCACTTCAATACTCGACTAATACTCATTGAGCCCCTTTCTCACTCTCGAGTATCACCACACACACAATCACTCACTCTCTACTTCAACCAAGGTTCCCTAAATATCCTTTACACTGCTCTGGCCTTACACTACAACACTATGTAGTATCAGTCCACCATATTAACAACTTCTCACTTAGAGACTCTCACCATACTTGACACTCGTAACTGAACTACCTAAGTATCACACACATATATCTAACAAACACCAAAACCGAAACTAACACTAATAGACC
The DNA here is from genome assembly GCA_036927795.1 of Iris macrosiphon. Taxonomy (NCBI): domain Eukaryota; kingdom Viridiplantae; phylum Streptophyta; class Magnoliopsida; order Asparagales; family Iridaceae; genus Iris; species Iris macrosiphon. Next base: position 107,508,272 of record JAYESA010000007.1, on the reverse strand, counting down.
CAACACTCACTCGAAACCCATCCAAGCACATACACTTGCACCTCATTAGAATCCAACTCAACTGCAGGGAATACCTCCTTTTATTCTTTCTTTATTCTTGAGCACTGCAATATATGTTGTTGTTGCTTGGTTACAATTGCAACTAGAGACAGTGTACTCACCCATCCTCCCTGTTTTTAGGAACCACAACACTCATCCTTAGCACTATGGTACAACCCCTTATCTCTGCAAACCGAGCCCCAAATCTGAACCATGGTCTATACCACTCCTCCTTTCTAATCCTGAACTCACTGACTACAACTGAATATCATCTCATCTCCCCCACCCAACACAGAAGCTCCATCATTTTTGTTGCTGCTATGTGAAACTGACAGGCTCCTCCTATCTAAACATCCTGTCCTCAAACATCACTAATGCTGCTATTGCTCATAATAATGCACTGTGCACTGAAATCCTCCTCTTCCTAACACAACACACACACAAATATATATATATATATATATATATATATATATATATATATATATATATATATATATATATATATATATATATATATATATAACGATATATATCATTTACTGAAATCAATGATTTACTTTTGTGATAGTGAACTAGAGGCCACTTGATCAGTCAGAACCATTAGGCAGTGAAGCAGTACAAGTCCCCATGTAGATGGACAACACCTAAGCAAATATCCATGAATTATGTACTAGTTCCCATTAACTACAAATTTTTACCAATAATGTACATTTTTATCAAGTCCTTGGCTACCTCAGTTTGCAACATGCTTATGGAGTGATACTAAATTAAGTTGGGTTCTCAGTATCGATAAATAAGTATTTGCAATTTTGTATTCGGATATTTTAGAAAATATTTAGTATTTCCCAAATTAAGCAATTAGTTAAGAAATTGTTTACTATATTTTTAATATGGAACATAACATCTATTTTAACTATATGGATACATATATTTATATCTGTTATCAATTATTTTCTTTGTTTTTATCTATCTTACCATATGACACCCATGACCCGAGCACGTGCACGTCGCTTGAGAGAGGCACCTCCTACTGTTAAGGAGGAAGTGATACCTCCTACAGTTAAGGAGGAAGTGAATATTAAGGAGGAAGAGATACCTCCTACTGTTAAATTTGAAGCGATTGTTAAGGAGGAAGTGACAACTTCTACTGTTATGAAGGAAGTGGTGCCTCCTACTGTTGGGCATGTACCAGCTCAGAGGGGGAGTTCTAGTCACCCAGCACCTATAGCGAAGATTGATCACCTAGACGCTGCTTATACGACGTATTTGAGGGACTGGGTTCTGCCCCAGCGTCTTGGATTTCCTTGAGAGATTAAAAAATTGGATAAGACTTATGGTGTAACTGTGATACTTTTATTGTACTTATTGTGTGACTGTGATACATACTTTTTGTGTGACTGTGATACTTTTATTTTGTGTTTATTGTGTGACTGTAATATTTTATATACTTTTGTGATATTTTGTACCCAAAAAATTAAAAGGAGGGTTGCTCCGGGTCTGTCAAATTTTATGAACTATTATAAGTTTGTGTATTTGTTTTATTTATATTAAATGTATGTTAATTTATCGTTGTTGAGTATTCCACTGAAGGGGTCGGCGAACCCAGGGAATTTAATGGAAGGTTGCTCTGGGTCTATTTATATAAATTAGGAATTCATAAACTGCATGAAGATTGGTTTCGAAACCATTTTACATTCTTTTTTTATTTTTCACTACTAATTTAGCGACATTTACCGTCGTTTAGTGACGTTTATATACGTTGCTGAATATGTCTCTAAATACGTCGCTGAATATGTCGCTAAATATGCCACTGAATGTCGCTAAATTGCTGACATGACAGTATTTGCCAGGTCAATAAAATGTCGCTAAATGTGTTATAAAACGTCGCTAAACTAAAATTCTTTAACGATGTTTAGTGACACAAAATACTTCGCTAATTTAGCGATGTTGAGTTACTAAACGTTGCTAATATGAAAAATATTAGCGACACAAATACGTCGTTATAGAAATTTTTTGTGACATTTTTTTTGTCAGCGACTAGCCTAAATGCAACTTCATTAAAACGTCGCTAATTACGTCGCTAATTTTTTTAGCGACATTTTTAGGCCATTTAGCGACGTTTCCAGGCGTCGCTAATTTAACTTATTCTGGTAGTGTAAGCTTGGCTCACAAAGTCACAGAAATAAGCTTGGTGCACAAACTCATAGATATAAGCTTCGCGCACTTTACAAGAAAGTGCGCGAGCTAAAAAATGGGTGGCACACTTTGTCAAGTTAACCAACACGGTGCACTTGACAAAAGTGTGCGGGCAAAAATAAGGGGTACTACAAAGAAAGTGCACGAGCAACAAGCTAAAAGAAAAAATACACAATCCGAGGTTAAAGCTCGACAGTCGGGAAACTCGTCAGTTGAGGAGCACACAAATCAATAACACACAAATCGAGAAACCAACCCAAAAGCTTCATCCTTAAGGAAACGAAGAGGAAAGAAAGTGCACTGATTGACTGTGGTGCACTTTCTCTATGTTTTTTAGGGAGGACTTGATTGAATATGCACCAAAGTGCGTCGACTGAGTTTTTCTGTCGAAAGTGCGCTACTGACTCAAGGAGTATGAATAACGCACTTTTTCTATGAGACTGAGTGCAGTATGATTAGTACACACGAAGAATTGGGACAACATAAGAATGCCCCCAAAGTAAAACATACGTATTTCTACGACAAATGGGTCATCTTGCATACTCTTCACAGAGCACTGTTCTTCTTCTCCAGTCAGCCATTTTGGTATATGTTTTGTATCAAGATTCAGCACTGAACTAAGTTGGACTCGAAATCAAGCACGACCAAAAGCAAAGTCACATAAATTATGGTGCCCTATACTATGAGCTAATTAGTTTTATAAAACATAAAGTTTAGGAAGATCAAACCCTAGAAAAACAAAAATGAATCCGTAGACCCAAACTCAGATCTATGCAATTCCAATCAAGAAAAGCAAGAACAATAATATTAAAGATGAAGTGGGTGCTCAGTCCCAATAATATGAGCTTGAAATAAACTAAAATCATTAAGAATCAAAAGTATGCTTAAATCTATGGTTCTTCTTTTTGTACAAGATGTACTTGCCTACGGAGACAGAGGAAATATAAGGAAGAGAAATAGAAAGGAAAGATAAGAAGACGAGAGAGAGAGAGAGAGAGGGAGAGAGAGAAAGAGAAAGAAAGAAAGAGAAATAGGAATATATAGGTTTATGCTTGAGATGTGGACCATTGGATCACTCAAACTCATCTAAGCCACATATTCCACCAGCCCAACCAAACCCATTTCTCTTCACAACTCTCGGGTTTGGTCTAAATAAATGGCTTGGCTAACAAATATTGTGCGCCAAAGTACACCAACTAGAATGCACCAATATGCACCAGAAAAGGGGGGTGACAATAAATGTTTACTAAAGATTAAAAAAATCCAAAGGAATAGGACATGTGACCAGAGGTGGAGGTAAAGGCATAGCGAGGTCGAGAAATTCCTAAGATAAGTCGATACCAATAACTAATTCAGAGTGATCGAGGATATGACTCAGATCTGGGACATACCTACACAACTGATATACATGAAATACATTGTGCACCTCAAATAGCGAAGGTGGAAGGGAAAGACGATAAGCTACATCGTCTACCCGATCGAGAATGTCAAAGGACCAATATATCGCGGATTAAGCTTCCTGTGGACCCCGAATCTAATAACCCCACGGGTTGGCAAAATTCGCAAGAACGCGTGGTCGCAGATATGAAACTCTAAAGGCCAACGATGCTGGTCTGCCCAATGACGATGCCGATCCTGCGCAACCTGAAGTCGTTCTCTGATCTACTTGACAACTTTTACTATTTATGTAACTATTTTGGGGCCTAACATCTTTCGCTCACCAATATCGTCCTATGCCAACGGTGATCTATACTTCCTGCCGTATAGTACCCTAAAAGGTGCCCTCTGAATACTGGCCTAATAACTATTTTTATACGAGAATTCTATATATGAAGATCCACAAAAGTCTAGAGTACAGGGTCGTAACATATCCTCCAGGGTCTGGATGGTCCTCTCTGATTGCCCGTCTATCTGAGGGTGGTACGCAGTACTGATTCTTAAACTGGTATCCAATCTCTCTTGCAAGCTTCTCCTGAAATTAGAAGTGAACCTTGTATCTCAGTCGGAGACTATGCTTACCAGCATGCCATGTTCCCTTACAATCTGTCGCATATACAAATATGTCAACTGCTCTGTAGGCTGTCCCACTCTAAAGGGGAAAAAATATATCACTTTTATGAGTCAATCTACTATCATCCAAACTGTATCTCGACCAGTTCGGGATCTAGGTAAACCGGTCACAAAATCTATGGTGATGTGTTCCCACTTTTACTCTAGAATAGGAAGTAACTGGAATAATCATGTCGGTCTCTGTTGTTTTGCTTTTACTTGCTGACATACAAGACATCGTGAAACGAACTGAGCTATCTCTCTTTTTTATTCCGTTCCAACAAAAATATTTCTTGATATCATGGTACATCTTCGTACCTCCGGGATGAATAAAATATTGGAAACTGTGTGCTTCGATCATCATTTCTTGTCGGATATCTCCACTTGGCACACAAAGACGATTTCCAAACCTTAGCGTTTCCTCCGCATGAATCGCCAACTCCTTTCGAAGGCCGGACTCGCATTCTACCCATAGTTTCTGAATCTTCGGGTCCTCTTCCTGAGCTTTCATTATTCTATCCACCAAAGTTGACTGAATCTTTAGGCTAGCCAGACCTCCTGCATCCCGCGGATGTACTATTTCGATTTCTATCTCTTATAAGTCTTCTAGAATGTGCTTCTGAGTGGTCAACATGAATTTTTTACCTCTTCTACTAAGTGCATCAGCTACTATATTTGCCTTGCCTGGATGGTATTGAAGTTCCACATCATTGTCTTTCAACAAATCTAGCCACCTCCTCTGTCTCATGTTTAAGTCCTTCTGTGTGAATACATATTTCAAACTCTTATGATCTGTAAAGATCTCCACCCGATCGCCATATAAGTATTCCATAGCTTAAGCGCAAATACCACTGCTGCTAACTCCAAATCGTGAGTTAGATAGTTCTTCTTGTGATCTCTGACCTATCAAGAAACATATGTTATCACTCCCCCGTGCTACATTAAAACACATCCAAGCCCCTTTCTAGATGAATCAAAATATACTGTGAATTCTCCGGAGCCTGTTGGGAGAGTAAGGATCGGGGCAGAGATTAACTTCTTCTTCAACTCTTCAAAGGCTATCCGGCACTCTGTTGATTACATAAATTTTTCTTCCTTGTGCGTCATCCGAGTCAAAGGTGCCGAGATCTTAGCAAAGTCTGGCATAAATCTCCTGTAGTATCCTGCCAAGCCCAGAAAACTACGCACCTCCGCCACTATCTTTGAAACTGACCAGTTTTTTACTGCATTTACCTTCTTGGGATCAACTGACACTCCTACTCCAGAAATAATGTGTCCAAGAAAGGATATGTGATCCAGCCAAAACTCACACTTACTAAGCTTTATATATAACTAGTGCTCCCTCAAGGTCTGTAGTATTATTCTGAGATATTCTTTATGCTCCGCCCTATTACGGGAATACACATGAATTTCATCGATAAATACTACGACAAATTGGTTTATGTATAGCATAATAATATGGTTCATCAAATCTATGAATACTGTTGGAGAATTAGTCAGTCTGAATGGAATAACTAAGAATTCATAATACATATATCTTAACCTAAATATTGTCTTCAGTATATCCTGCTCCCGAACTCGTACATGATGATATCCTGATCGCAGATCTATCTTAGAGAAGACTCTTGCTCTGCTTAATTGGTCAAAAAAATCATCAATCAATAGCAATGGGTACTTGTTCTTTATTGTTACCGTATTAAATTTTCTGTAATCCTTGCACAACCATGTTGATCCATCATTCTTCTTCACCAATATCGCTGGTGCTCCCCACGGTGATCCACTTATCCAAATAAACTTCTTTGCCTTCAGTTCTTCCACGTGTCGATATAAATTATCAAGCTCTGATTGTGACATTGGGTATACCTTCTGGGATATTGGTTCTACTCCTGGCATCAACTATATACATAACTCTACTTCTCTAAATGGGGGTAATCCGAAAAGCTCATCGGAAAAGACGTCCATAAATTCTTCAACTATTTTGGGTATCGGGTCCTCTTCCATTACTACTATTGCGATTCCCTTTTTATGCTGGTCTCCGGATATTCTGCTAAGAATAAACTCTTCTATACCAGGGACTCTAAATAACACTCTACCTTTATGACAGTCTATTATCGCATGATTGTCTCTCAACCAATCCATGCCTAAGACAACGTCAAAGTTGCCCATAGCAAACTCGATCAACTTCGCAGGTAATAAATGTCCACATACTATGACTGGACATGCTAAGCAAACTCTACTAACTCCTACGATACTATTGCCAGTGAGTATATTCAGCCTCTCTAGCAATGCCTTAAACTTTAATCCAATACGTGTCACATATTGTGCAGATATAAATGAGTATGATGCACCTGAATCAATTAATGCTATGGAAGGAAAAGATGTAACAAGAATGTTACCTGTCACCCCATCACCTAGGGCCATAGCTTCTTCCATATATAAGGTGAACGCCTGCCCTTTGCCTTGTCTAGCTCCCTGATGCTGCCTTTTCTGTTGTCTTTATTGCGGTCTCAGCTGATCCCGCTGCTGCTGTTGCCAGTACAATTGAGCATGTATCGGCAACGAACGCTGAGCTACAAGTCGTACCGCTACTGTTGGTCCTCCTTGCTGCACTGACCTTGGAGCTGGCAATGTAGAAACCTGTTGTGCTTGCCCTCCTGGCCTTTATATTAATGGATAAGTGGCAATCTTATGATCGGGGCTTCCATATCTCAAGCATAGTCTATTTGCTACCCAGCAACTATCCAGGGTATGACCTCTCTTGCCATAATATGTACAACTCATCGGCCCTCCCCGCCGCTGTTGGTATTGTTGCTACTACTGCCTCGGCTGTTGTTGGCGAGTATGTGCTATCACTGTCGAGGTCACTGGCCTCCTCTTTTTTACATTATGGATGTGAATTCTAGGAGATAGTGCTAACGTCCATGGTAGTGGTCCTTTCTCGCTACTCTGTCTATGATGCCTCTTCCGGTCTACTTTTCATGCTGCCATCCTCTGAGATGTAAGCTCAAACCTTTTGGCCGCTATTAATACTGCCTCGATGGTTTGGTAGTCATACACATATACCATATATAAGATCTTCAAGTAAAGTCCCTGTTGGAACCTCATTGCTCTCTCCAACTCTATGGCCACTGCGGTCGAAGAAAACCTGCTCAGTCGGTAAAATTCTGCCGCGTAACCACCTACTTTCCTTCCAGCCTGCTTAAGGTTGGTAAATCGCTGTTGTAGCTCGCACTGAGCCACAATCCTAAAGTATTTTACCCAAAACTAGGTTCTAAAATTATCATATAAAATGGGATTCCTTATTCCTATCACCATCATGATCCACCAATCTCTTGCAAGATCCTGGAGCTGCAAGAAAAATAGGTCAACCTGTTCCTCAGCCAAAACTTAAGCTGCTGCCAAAATGGTCTTAATATCCTAGAGCCAATCATCTGCCGTAATGGCATCCTCTGTACCATCAAAATATTCGGGTTTTAGTCTACAAAACCTAAACGATGTCCCAGAATATACTTTTCTGCCTCATTCCAGTGCCGTCTGCAACCCTTGGTTCAATAGGACATTATGTTCTTGTTGTTGAAAATATTGACGTTGTTGTTATTGATGTTTCTGCTGCTAAACCACCATATGATGTTGTTGGGCAGCAAATATTCCCCAAAAAATTTCATAACAAGGCTGGTGTATCTAATGCTGTCGGTACTTCGGGATATACGGGAACACTTGGAGCCTGCTACTCTATCACATTCATCGTGGGCTCAAATTGGATCCATGGTTGGGGTTCTACCGGACTTCGTTCTACTCGAAACTCTACCTACTTATTGCTGCAATATCTGGAGGAGGGAAAACCCTAAAGAATATCACAAGAAACATCAAGTTCAAGATGAGAAGAAACAAGGAAGCAACCAATATAGAAAATTTTAAGCTGAGTATTGAAGAGAACGAATTCAGAATTTCAAGAAGAATCAGGATTAATTGAGACTCCTATGACCATGACACCTTACAAGTCTATAGAACAGACCTGCATGGGCCACCACTAAAATCTTGTCATGCCCCAGTACCAAAATACGAAGATGGACATGTCCAGCTACCCCGTACAAGGTAGTATACGTCGTACGATGATCATGGCTGTAACTAGACAAGGGGGTGCATGCTACAATAAAATCTCCTAGGGTCAAGAACTTCTATATCTCAATCATTCAAACAAGAAGTAATAATATAGAATACTTCAAAATAAGCAGTAAGGCATACCAAACGTAACATCAGAATGTTCTTTAGAAATCTGGCGATACAGAATGATGTACCATATGCCAGATCAAAGATATACATAACAGTGAGTTAGTTATAGTCTGAATATATACAGTCATGTAAGGAACTAGCATCCAAATTTGCTGGCTAACAGGTTTCGGTTGGGTAAACGCCCAAAAGAATATAGTTTATAAAGGACGAGCAGTGAATAAAGGAACCTACTCGTTATCCTAGGCTGTCATATTCCTGGTATGCACCATTAGTCGTAGGAAAGTACGCTGGATCCTCGAGTGCTGGCTCAAAACCTGGCCATGCAAAACCAGTGGGGTTAGACCCCAAATAGCAAGTACCACAAAGGAAGCCCGAAAAAAGAACAAAATCCAAAGCAATAAAATATAATATATATAATAGTTCTGCATTGTAGCGTAGGTCCATAGAATATTCTAGCACATGACCTAACCCTACAACCAAACAAGGACATAGGTTGAATCCATCACACTACGATAGTCCATTTTTCTATGCTACTAACAGAATAATACAAACAAAACCAAGTTTAATTTTAAAATTTGTCAATCACTTGTACGACTTGCTATTTGTGGAGTCTGAGGTTATCTCAAAGTAATGCATAATATGTATCCTGAGATAACGCCATTAGCGAACATGAGCTAACCTAGCCAATAGACAAATATACAAGAATTACACGAGATGCACCAGTTCCCCTTAGGGCCACTACACTAAAAATACGAGATTAGCGGTTCTAATATTCCTATAGCGAAATAGTGGCTCGGCATATTATAATAGGTCTGATACTGCACTCCAATGAGGCGGATGATATACATTATTTTTGGTGGAAAGTCCACAGCACACTAGATGTGGTAAGGTTCATTGGCATGATCTCGGGATACCATTTTTTTCTATGTTACTACCACTTTTAGGGCTTAATTAATCCTATATTGTGCTCAAAAATCTTAAGGCATGGCCACATGAGAATTTTCCTTAAGATGTTGTACAAAGTACGGGCACGCTAGATATGAATCCATGAAAGTTCAAATCTAGATTTACCCGAGCGTGTATACAATATTTAATAAATTAATATCCTAGCCACGCTTTGGTATTTGACTCGCATATCATGTTAGTGCCGGGAAAAATAACATATTTATAGTTTCACACGTTCAAGAATTTGAAGACAGTTTTGATGCACATCCTAAATATAATCACTTTAACACGTAATAAGATGTGTCACATCATAGTGAACATTAGATCTGGAACTTTATCAGGCAATAATCATATCAACACAGATATAGTATTCGAATCTAATTACCAATTATCATTGGGTCACAATGTCATACCCCAGTCCCAAAATACGCAGGAATAGGAATAATAAGCATTTCAGCCATATGTATATGAGAACTACAATATATGGAAATCATAACACATAGGTACGCTGTATTATGAATAACAATTCATAAGTGGTATATATATATTATCAACACAAGTCACAGGCAACTAAATCTTATCCACAAACACAAGTCAATAAATAGAGAAATTAACTAACCAAATACATCCAAATATTCAAGTGCAAATAATCCAAAATGATAGTTGGGTAGAGAAAAATCAACTACCAACGACTTTAGCAAATTAAATGATAGAGGAGAATGAAACTCCAATATAGGATAAGATGCCAAATAAAGAAATAACAACAAAAATATCCATCAACTATGAAGTAGTCATGGGTACTCAGAGGGTAAGACTTCCTCGACTAAAAATGATGCGTCAGGTCCCAGTTCGTACTCCTGTGGATAATTCTGAACGTCTATACCTAGAAAGGGACCAGGTCCTTAGAGGGACGTAACAAGATACATAAAAAGTATGCCACAATATACTAAAAAAAAACATCCAAAAAGGTCTCATATCCATTCTATGTGAAATGCACTTTTGAGGACAACATTCCTATTGAGAAGATCTCGACACATACACGTGCTCGACACACATAGTGCTCAACCGAGTCACTAGTGGCCAATCTAGAGGAAAGTAAATAAATGCTCGATACATGTAGCACTTTTTTAAGCCATCCGTGGCCATCTTAAGAAAAGTAAATAAATAATGAGAGTCCCTACTCTAACAGCTATCCTTCCCACCCCATGCTCATATACATATCGTCTTCACAACACGATAATACCTTTAAATAACTGCTAAGTCTTCTATATATAATTCTATTAGCAATTATTCCCTATCTCACTTTCCATATGCATTACTACAAAGTCAATAAGCAGATCCGTGATCTATATGAGACTCACAAATCATGTATGAAATATGTTATTGCCAAATAAGATATAAAGATGCCTCAATATCATAGGGTGATCTCTTAAATAAATGTTAATGTAAAACCCCTAATTCTAAAAACTGTATTAATTTTTTTAATTAATTAATTAATTAAATTATAGTATTTTTTTAGCTAATTAGAGGAAATAGAATTTATTTAATTTTTATTTTAGGTGTTTGTGCATTTAGGGGATTTATGGAGCAATTATAAATTTTTCCTAATTAATTCCATGTAGGAGACCCTGTGGACAGTTGATAGCTTAATGGTATACACTAACAAAATTTTTAGAGTTTTCTATATATATATATGTATATATATATATATATATATATATAAGGTTTAATAAAAAGAAAATAAAAAAGAATTAGAAAAGAATTAAAAAAGAAATAAAATGAATCAAAACCCAAACCCGTAATTCTTAAACCCAAACCTGAAATCCCTAAAACCCATTAGCTCCTAAAACCTACCCGCACCCTTAGCATTAGCAGCAGCAGCGGTTGCAAAGTGCCCCCCCCGCGTGAAATCCCCCCTCCCCCCGCTATATAACTATATATATATGAACTCTCTCCATATAAAACCCTAACCCTAAATTCATCAATCCCTTCAACCCCCTCGACCGCCGATGACACCAGAGCCGCTGCACCACCCAGCCAGCACCGCCGGAGCCGCTCGGGACCACCGCACGGCCGACCGCGTCAACGCGCCACGACAGCAATTTAACTGCAGTGAAGCCCTGTTCACGCTTCATTTTCTGCACCCTCGCTCGACCAAACTCGACCCTGCTTTCACCGGTATGTTCATGACCTATCCCCCTTCCATATCTGTACATTAGTTTATCTTGAACAACGCGTAACCCTTGGCAAAAACAGCGACCAAGTTGGCAAAAAAATATAACTTTTGGGATCGCAGAAAACTGCGGTAACTACCTATGTTCACGTACTCGTATCTCCCACCACAGAGATCCGAATTTGGTCTTTCTTTTTGGTATGCGAAGACCACCTAACCTAGATTATTTCCTGTCAAATATAATATTTTATTAGTTGCTGTGTGTAGAATTAAATTAGATAGAAAATCCCAAAAATATATTTTTTCTAATATCTAAAAATTGTAATACGGAACGCGCCCCACCAAACGGGACTGCCCCATCGTGTACCAAGTGTACCAAAAGGTGCGCACAGTATACCCAGACATGTAGGATTTTGCGAAAATCGATTCGGACGCATGTGTGCGTCGGAATCAGCCCGTATCCGCAAAAAAATTTCGTATCACGACTTTTATAAAACTCTACGCCATTTAGTGCACGCTCGTCAGAATGCGACGAAACTTGCGTCACTAGACTCGTGGTATTGCGCTGGTCCTGTGACCTAATTTTCACACAATTCTGAGATAGTTGACCACGTCGCCTATTGGCGGGCCCTACGGTTAAATTTTTGGGCAAAATTATGTTCGGCTCACCAAAATCCTGTTTGGCTCACCGAAATCCACATTTGGACATACAATTGAGTTCGTACTGATATTTAGAGTTTGTTTGACCTATAATTTGTCCCATTTAGAGACCGTTACCCCTGGCACGCTTTTCGGTACAAAGTGGCCCACATGTGGAGCCCGCTTTGACCCAAAATTAGCGTTTTGACCCTGTGTCCAAATTGGACGAAAGAGTAGTATTTTCTAGCTATTTTGCTTATTCTGGGAACGTTGGTGATGTTTATTTCAGCATCCGGAGATATTCATTCTGAGGCCGTAGTTTCTGACTCGTGGTGTTTGACATCTGGACGTTACACTTTGAAGCTCTTTTGCCAGGCAAGTATACCTTGCCTTATACTGTTTAAATTCAGTTATATTGTTAGTTTCATGTTTATTGTTTTAGATTATATAACTGTGCGCATCTGAGAGAGACTCGGGTGCAATCAATGAAGGGGTTTACGTTAGGACTTGTGTCTGACCTAGTGTCTAGTAGACCCACCTAAAGTTGCAAAGTTATTGGTATGACTCCCCAGGCCTTGACACATTTCTTACACGTATTGTGAGTCTCATATAGGGCACGTACTTGCGTATGCGGTTGGCCACATGTACGTGTAGGTCGTGCGACGGATAGGGTATAACTACTAATAGTGATGCATGTTAGAAGACTTAGCAGATATTAGTTGGCGGAGCATAGACTATCGTGGTACGATGGTCCAATCCTTGTCCTTGTTTGGTTGTAAGGTTGGGCTATTATTCTAACGATAGACTATGAGCCAGAGTTACGATGCCTCGGCGTAGTGGCTGAACGTGTTGTGGATACAACATGCATAGATCATTGGACGGAGAGGACAACTAGTAGGCGTATGAGATACCCACTACCTTTATTCAGATTCTACGCTCGACGGAGCAATATGGACGTTATATACTATACAGATTCTCCGTTCTTCGGAGCGGTATGGACGTTATTATATTACATGGCGCCCTTGTAATGGGGGCATATGTGGCATATACTAGCCAGTTGTCACGATTGGTGAATTACGTCAGCATATGTCTAGCCTACACTTTCCCATACACTCAATGTTGTTCTCAAATTGCATTTCAGTTAGATGGTTAGCGCAATACTTTATTTGTTCAGTATTTACTTTATAGCATGCTTCTATGTATCTTGTTATGTCCCTCTGAGGACCTGGTCCCTTTTCAGGTGTAGATGTTCATGAGTATTCGCAGGAGCGCAGATCCGGACTGGTTACTTACATTCCGAGCAGGTCTACTCTTCTAGTCTCAGTGGTTGATAGTTGTGGTACTTACATTGTATTTGTCTTGTTTATTCTTTATTCTAATTCAGTAGTGGATTTGTTTCCATTCGATTGTTATCTTTAGATGCTTTACATTGAGATCTAGTCTCATAGATACTGGTCATTTATTTATTTGATTTCTGTGGATGAGCTTAGATTATACCCTGTAATTTATGATAGTTTATACCACTTATGGATTTAATATTCATAATACAGCGTACGCATGTGTCATGGTTTCCATACAGTGGAGTTGCCATATCCATGCGGCTGGCATGCTTACGTATCCTAGTCCTACGTATTTTGGGACTGGGACATGACATATTTTTAGTAGTGGCCCATGCAGGTCAAGAGAATATTGTCTCGGTTACGTTACTATACCGAGCAAGCCTGCACTTAGGATTAGAGTATAGGATCTCATCCACAATTGACTATGATTCACTTTTCTTTCAATCTGTTCTATTTAAACTATTGTATCATGCTTGATTCATGTGCTTTCCTAATAGTTTCTTGAGTATAGCCTTCTGCTAGAATACAAGAATCCATGTTGATAAGATGAGATTTAGGATAACATTCCTATTAAGAGTACAACTAGGATAATGATACATCATTAAGTTTGGACTACCTAATGAACCCTAGCAACCCTTACCTGTAGAATGATTGACCATTACCCCTTGATAATTAGGGATGACTTGAGAGTAGTATAGACACAACTAGAGTGAGTTATAAATCTAACCATATTGTTTGACCTTAGTATTGAGGAACCAATAGAAAACCAAAATTGAATATTAGGACTGAACCTAACTTTTATAGTGAGATAGTATTATAGAACTATAAATTTAGGTTCTTGTTCTGATATTAGCAAACAGTGCCTTAGAAAGCCAAGAGGAATGAATATAATATTTTTCTTGATCATACCTCGAACATAGAGACTAGCATGCTACCTTCCCTTAAGAAACCATAATGTTATCTAGAGCCCCTCTATTTTTTAATTTCATATCTTGTTCCCCTGAAAGCTTAGTGCTCGCCATTTGTGCGATGACTGATTATGCTTTTCTCTTCTTTTCTTTCAATGCGTGCCACCTAACCTTTCTGATAGTAGGCCAAGTGATCTTATTCCATGTTACGGATATATAGTGCTAAGGTTATAGTTGTAATCTTGAACTTGAAATTTGGTGCTTGGTAGCTAGAGCTTGATGGTTTGAGTTGTTCCTTTAGATTGTGATCTGATTATTCTTAGATTTAAATCATATAACCTGTACCATCTCAATATAGGTTATATCCTCTTCTCCCTTGAAGGCCAGTAACTTTTCTATTCTTACTATTGACACTTGTTCTATAAGCACTATGAATAAGATTTAAGATGACCATTACCCACATGATTCAATAGGAGACCCTAATAAGTACTAAAGATCTGTTCCTCGTATAGCCCAATAAGAATTTATACTTTATTTACAAGAATAAGGTTATTTTGTAGATTTTCCTTGAGACTGTCACAGTATTAGTTTAATTCTTTTAAGTTGGGTAGTATGCCTCATAACCTAGTGTTATATAGTCCTCTTGACTCATTATTGAAGTATAACTGAACGACATTAACTGTATACTAGCATAAGATGATAGTATTTATTAAGACTGTAGAACTTAGAGGCCCATACCCCTATTTGGTTGACTAGTGACTTAGACAAGGAGTTTGTACGACAACTGTAGAGATTGTAGAGTCTTATTATTTTATGAACATGAATTATTTTATAATTTCTCTCATCATAATCTAGCGTACTTATATTTGTTGTACTACCTTGACGTATGCTGTTATTATAGCCTAGTTTTGCAAGCTTATTCTTCATCAAGCTTGTTCATGACATATGTATTATTGGAGCGCTACACTAATATATTTCAGAATTAGTGTATTACGGTCTGATCAACCATAGTGTACTTGGTTCGCCCTTCGCATAACTACTTTACGTGGATTGAGATATATATAGTGATTAGTAGACGAATGTACTTGCCCTCTAGATATGTCTGAGCATATCATATCCGTTACATAACTGTACTGATACGAGCATGTAAATAAGAATTACCAAAATAGGATTTTAATCCACACCTGCCTTGACAATTCCTATTTGAATTCTTTAAACGCCTTGATCCCCATACTTCTATTCTATTACCTCCCCCTTGAACTCTTTATTATTGTTTTCTGTCTTTCCTTATTTCGGAAAGACGAAACCTCGTGCTTGGTATAAGTTTGATATACAGATAGTACTAGATATACCCCATAGGCCAACCGCATTACTTGATGATAATTTTTCGTAATTAAGGGCATATTATAGGTAATATATTGGTGGTCAACTTTTGAGGTTCGAATAGCATGATTAAATAAGTTGAGGAATATTTTTCTTAAGTGTATAGCCTTATATGATAGATGGATAAATTCTAAATTGGGTAGAAGTTGCATTGTCAACTTGAAAGAAATTTCTTTTAGATTGTGATCAAGCAAGATTAGATTCGGAGATTTAAGTCATTTTAATTTAAAAAAAAATTAAAAGAAGGATTAAGATGATGATGATTTAATAAATTTTAAAAACTTTGATATGGCGAACCAAACCTTTATACTTGGGCATATGATTTAAATTTTGAATATTGAAGGTTGAATCATCGATTTAAATCTTGAGGAAAATAAATGGAACTCTAAACATGAACATTGACGGATCGAATTCCAAAATTGATGTTTGAATTAAAAGTTAAATTTTGATGCTTGGATTACCTATTTAAAATATTTATGAGGTGAATTGAATTTAAAAATTTGAAGAATACAAAATTCATAAGTGAAAATAGGAATAATATTGGATTAGAATTTTTTTTTTTAAAGAAGATTATGATAGTTGAAGATCGTGATGTGAAAATTAATGTGGGCTATTTAAAACTTGAAGATGTCATATAGATTTAGCTTAAATTTGGATGTGATTATTTAAAAATCGAAAAGAGATTACAATATTGATTAGACAGAGGTTACCTTAATTTTGAAAGTGATTCCGGTGGATTAGAATATATTTTAAATTTTGGAAGAGATTGTAATTGACTTGTCTTATATGCGAATGTGAGGGAATTAATAAATTATGCCTTATTTTAATTTCGAGAAGAAAATTATCTTTTTAGTTGGGTAGATTATAAACTCTCCCTCACCCAAAATTAGGCCTACTTGGCTTAGATAGAGAGATTAGGGCTAATTAGAATCCAATTAGAAATAGAACATGGCATTTTGTTAATATACGAGATTTATATCACTTAGCGCACCTTACCGTTGCTTTGATAATTGGAGCACTACACTAGCCATTGCCTTCCTATAAATTTGACAACCTTGTCCTAGACGTGACCGCCTACCATTCTGACCTTGGTGTAACTTATAATTATGCTCTCTTGTGCTACATTTTAGTCGCACAATATTCGTCGCGGACATTTATATTTAATTCTATAATAATTCATACTTTGTATCCTTGTGCGTTCCAATCGAAATTGGAGACATAATCTTGACCCGTTTCGTACAACCCAATCTATGACAATATTCTACTCTGAGTCCTCTATGCCCATGACACTTGTGTTCCACCTAATTTCAGTCCCATGTACTTCTAATTAATTCCAGAACACCTTGCGCATTAATTTTAATTAATTTAATCTAATTTCTATCTTGTGCAATTTTTTGATTGTTGGGCTCTTTTATGCAAAAATGCAATAAGGTGCCCACACCATTGGACATGACACATGAAGAAACCTATTTTTCGTTTATGTAAATTTTCTCTATAATTTTTGGAATGTGCAACGCACAACATCGTCCCCTCATTTAAACCTAGCCTTGCATTTTAAACAATACAATTTATAGCCCTCCAAACATCCCCATGACAATTGAAAATTATGGAGATTATGATGGAGGAAGGTACAGAATAAGCTACAAATCTCTATCTTATACCATCCTTGATCGTCTATCGTGGCTTAGTTTTAATTTCGAGGACAAAATTTTTATAAGTTGGGTAGAATTTAAAACCCCTAATTCTAAAAACCGTATTAATCTTTTTAATTAATTATTTAATTAAATTATAGTATGTATTAGCTAATTAGAGGAAATAGAATTTATTTAATTTTTATTTTAGGTGTTTGTGCATTTAGGAGATTTATGGAGCAATTATAAATTTTTTCTAATTAATTCTATGTAGGAGACCCTGTGGATAGTTGATAGCTTAATGGTATGCACTAACAAAATTTCTAGAGTTTTCTATATATATATATATATATATATATATATATATATATATATATATATATATATAAGGTTTAATAAAAAGAAAATAGAAAAGGATAGAAAAGAATTAGAAAAGAATTAAAAAAAAATCAAAACCCAAACCCGTAATTCTTAAACCCAAACCCGAAATCCCTAAAACCCATTAGCTCCTAAAACCTACCCGCACCCTTAGAATTAGCAGCAGCAGCGGTTGCAAAGCCACCCCCGCTATATAACTATATATATATGAACTCTCTCCATATAAAACCCTAACCCTAAATTCATCAATCCCTTTAACCCCCTCGACCGCCAACGATACCAGAGCCGCTGCACAGCCCAGCCAGCCGGAGCCGCCCGCGACCACCGCACGGCCGACCGCGTCAACGTGCCGCAACAGCAATTGAACTACAGCGAAGCCCTGTTCACGCTTCGTATTCCGCACCCTCGCTCGACCAAACTCGACCCCGCTTTCACCAGTATGGTCATGACCTATCCTCCTTCCATATCTGTGTATTAGTTTACCTCGAACAACGCGTAACCCTAGATAAAAATAGCGACCAAGTTGGCAAAAAATGACAACTTTTGGGATCGCAGAAAACTGTGGTAACTACCTATATTCACGGACTCGTATCTTCCACCAAAGAGATCCGAATTCGGTCTTTCTTTTTGGTATGCGAAGACCACCTAACCTAGATTATTTTTTGTCAAATATAATATTTTATTAGTTGCTGTGTATAGAATTAAATTAGATAAAAAATCCCAAAAATATACTTTTTCTAATTTCCAGAAATTGTGATACGGAGTGCGCCCCGCCAAACGGGACCGCCCCATCGTGTACCAAGTGTACCAAAAGGTGCGCACAGTATACCCAGATGTGTGGGATTTCACAGAAAATGATTCGGACGCGTGTGCGCGTCGAAATCAGCCCGTATCCGCGAAAATTCCCCGTATCGCGACTTTTGTAACATTCTGCGCCATTTAGTGCACGCTCATCAGTGCTGCTCCGGTGACCCAATTTTTACGCAATTTTGAGACAGTTGACCACGTCGCCTATTGGCGGGCCCCATGGTTGACTTTTTCGGCAAAATTATGTTCGGCTCACCGAAAATCATATTTGGATATACCGTTGAATTCGTACTAACATTTAGAGTTTATTTGACTTATAATTTGTCCCATTTAGAGACCGTTACCCCTGGCACACTTTTCGGTGCAAAATGGCCCATATGTGGAGCCCGCTTTGACCCAAAATTATCATTTTGACCCTGTGTCCAAATTGGACGAAAGGGTAGTGTTTTCTAGCTATTTTGCTTATTCTGGGAATGTTGGTGATGTTTATTTTAGCATTCGGAGACGTTCATTCGGAGGCCGTAGTTTCTGACTCGTGGTGTTTGATATCTAGACGTTATACTTTGCAGCTCTCTTGTCAGGCAAGTATACCTTGCCTTTGTTATACTGTTTAAATTCAGTTATATTGTTAGTTGCATATTTATTGTTTTAGATTATATAACTGTGCGCGTCCGAGAGAGACTCGAGTGCAGTCAACAAAGGCGTTGACGTTAGGACTTGTGTCTGACCTAGTATCTAGTAGACCCACCTAAAGTTGCGGAGTTATTGGTATGACTCCCCAGGCCTTGACACATTTCTTACATGTGTTGTGAGTCTCATGTAGGGCACGGACTTGCGTACTCGTTTGGCCACCTGTACGTGTAGGTCGTGCTACGGATATGGTATAACTGCTAATAGTGATGCATGTTAGATGACTTAGCAGTTATTAGTAGGCAGCATAGACTATCGTGGTACGATGGTCCAATCCTTGTCCTTGTTTGGTTGTAAGGTTGGGCTATTGTTCTAACGATAGACTATGATCCAGAGTTACAACGCCTCGGCGTAGTGGCTGAAGCGTGTTGTGGATACAACATACATAGATCATTGGGCGGGAAGAACAACTAGTAGGCATATGGGACACCCACTTCCTTTATTCAGATTCCACGCTCGATGGAGCGATATGGACGTTATATACTATGCAGATTCCACGTTCTTCGGAGCGATATGGACGTTATATACTATGCAGATTTCTTGTTCTTCGGAGTGATATGGACGTTATTATATTATATTGCGCCCTTGTATTGGGGGCATATGTGGCATATACTAGCCAGTTGTCACGATTGGTGAATTACGTCAGTATATGTCTAGCCTACACTTTCCCATACACTCAAAGTTGTCCTCAAATTATATTTCACTTAGATGCTTAGCGCAACCTTTTATTTATTCAGTATTTACTTTATGGCATGCTTCTATGTATCTTTTTATGTCCCTCTGAGGACCTGGTCCCTTTCCAGATGTAGATATTCATGAGTATTCGCAGAAGCGCAGATCCGGACTGGTTACTTACATTTCGAGCAGGTCTACTCTTCGAGTCTCAGTGGTTGATAGTTGTGGTACTTACATTGTATTTGTCTTATTTATTCTTTATTCTAATTCGGTAGTAGATTTTTTTTCATCCGATTGTCATCTTTAGATGCTTTACATTGAGATCTAGTCTCATAGATACTGATCATTTTTTCATTTAATTTCTGTAGATGAGCTTAGATTATACCCTGTGATTTATGATAGTTTATACCACTTGTGGATTTGATATTCATAATACAGTGTACGCATGTGTTATAGTTTCCATACAGTGGAGTTGCCATATCTATGCGGTTGGCATGCTTACGTGTCCTAGTCCTACGTATTTTGGGACTGGGGCGTAACAGTTAATATACATAACAAATAAATTAAAAAATAAATGACGCCATCCGTCTTTACTGTAGATGCATGGAAAATATGCATCTATGCCTCCAACATCCATGCGCCCAAAGTAAAGCGCATAAGAGATCTGGCCGCAGAGTCACCATGTGGCCCAGAATGGCGCCATACATGCATCCCATTTTAGCTGAAGATGTTGTGGCCGCAGATATACCTGACATGGCATCCTGACAACGGGATCATCTCTGACAAAGGATCCTGACAAAGAGTATTTTCTGAATGCCTCAAAAGACGTAAACATACTAAATGACAAAAGTCTCACGTAAGCACAAAACTTTACTTTTGATGGATGTGCAGTGCCACATGTATAGCACAATTGGCCCTATGTGTTCCAGACTCTATGTGGTTCCATACGGCTCCATGCATCTTTGATCCCATGCGTCCCAGAATCCATGTATTCCCATGCGTCTCTAGTCCTATACATTTCAGGTCCCATGCGTCTCTGGCTCCATGCATCACAAACTCTATGCGGCTCCATGTGTCTCTGTCCCCATACGTCACAGACTCTATGCTGCTCCATGCGTCTCGGGCCACATGTATTTCAGACTCCATGAAGACCAAATCTTGCTGTTATGACAAGAGTGATTCTCTTCAACCAAGTGCGGACTATGTGTCAAGTTGACCAAGTCGCGACCACAAAGGACGAGAACCACCCAGATCTTCAATAACAGAAGATCCCAACAAGTGCCCAGGTCACAGCCTGGCCCGCTCACGGTTACAGCTGCACCCTATTAAGGAGGCACACGTGGCACCCTCTAGCATCCATGCGGCCCAATATATGTGCGCCAAAGGATGACTATATATACCTGAGTGGTATACCCAAAAGGAGGACAGACAGAGAGGGGTCGCCCAACACAGAGAGATGGCATACCAAGATGAGCAAAGAGAGAACATAATCTTTCATATCCTGCATTGGATCATCAACGGAGTAAAGGAGCCGCCATAACGTTCTTTGTCAATCGTCATACCCCATATGAAAATATAATACTAAAATAATTCTGTTTAGGATTCTTTTTACTTTTTTGTTCTTTAAATACAAAGGTTGCATGAACTCATTTAATGGCGAACAAGATGGTGACTCTGCTGGGGACCTCTTTCTCCTATGATGAGAAAGTTGTGATGCAATCTGACGCAGCCAAGCTCGGATCAACTCAAAGAATGCTGGTGGTCAGCTTTGATCAGTAGGCTTTCAAAGAGATGCTCTCGGAGGGAAGCGCTAGTCCTTCTCCAAGGCTAGCAAAGCCTAAGAAGACCCGCAGGACGTGGGTTGCATAGGCTGTTGTGCCTCACCCAACTACGGATCATGCGATCCTCGTCTCTCTCTCTGCCACAGGGACTACACATCATGCATCCCACTGCTTATGCGACAGCCCCTTCCTACAAGAAGGGTGCTCAGTACCAGAAGACCCACAGGACGTAGGTTGCAAAGGGTGATACGCCTCACCCAACTGCGAAGCATGTGCTCCTTATCTCTCTCATTGATGCTAGAGATGCACAATATGCATCTACTCTGGTTGTCCCCGCTCATACAGCCTCTTGGCCTGAAAAGGTGAATGCTCAACTCCCCAACTCTGGCAGAGAAAAATCATACGATGCCTAGGGATTCAGGGTTGATGCATATCTTATGCGTCCATAACGAAAGGTACAGAGAAGAAAGCAGTATGAAGCTTTCAGCTCAGTCGCATGCGTCTCTGACACCCTTAGAAGCTCTGTCTTTGACAAAATCTCATCCGGCCATGCTTCCATCCGCCGCTTCGAAGGAAATCAAAACTTGGGCAATTCGTACTACGCGACTGCATGTGCTAAGTCGAAGAAGTCTAGGGCAATGCAAGCTCGTCAAGCTCAAGCAACTCTCTATTTGGCTGACCGTCAATGGGTACCGCTAACTGTTATACTGGCCCCTGATAAAAAGTTATATAAGACTGCCCCGTAAGTCCAGCCTGCATAGACAAATGGGCAGGGTCCATCTCAAAAGTCTTCCACTGACGACATGGGAAAAGTTCTTGTATTAATCGTAGATCAGGGAGCAAAGGCAATACCTACACAGCCATGTGCTCGGTCTGTCCGGGCTTATTACAAGGGTGAAAAGGTAGATCAGCCCTCGCTTGATTTGTGTAACGTGATCAACCACAAGCTCAAAGCGAGGGAAGCAACCACAACATGTGAGTGCCCCCTCCACGACACCCCTGTGCCAGCATCATCATCAATTGCTTTTGTGCTAAAGCAGTATTTCTAACAAACAGTCGGTCGATATTCCAACGACTGCATCCGAAGGCACCTAGCTGACGTTAATCCAAAATTCAGGTACAAAAACTAAAGGAGGAGAAACTACCATTCGCCTTAGGTTACTCTACTTAGAAGGACCCTTTCACTATGCGAGGAAAGAAGCCCAACACCTCCAGTCCGTCTCTCTCAACCAGCACATCGAGAAGTGTTACGCCCCAGTCCAAAAAATACACGGGACCAGGCCACGTGGCGATAGCCAGCTGACACGTCTCCGAGGATATCCCAATTTAATGGATCCTAACGAAGAGTGCTACGCTGTCCTAAATTACTAACAAGTCTAATATCAATATCAAACAGGCAATCTAATCTCATCCACAAATATGACCAAAAAGTACTAGAATAAATACTGGAAAATAAACGCCAGTATAAAATATCATAGTACAACCAAGAATGTCTGGTGGGAATAAACCCACTACTATGACGAAATAAGAGTACTGAATGACAGATAAAAAGAGTAATGGCTAGAGCATCGGCTGACTAGATAATGATGTTCCCAATCCTAGGCGGAAGGCCTACCAAATGATCACAGAAACTCTAACGGTAGCACCTCTAACTCCTCCGCAGTTGCGTACCTCGTCTCCTGTCCGGGTCCGTATACTGTGGGGTAATATGCCTCGTCCAAATCTGGAAAGGAACCAGGTCCTCAGAGGGACGTAACAAGATACATAGAAGCATGCCATATATAAATACTAAATAAAATAAAATAAAGGGTGTGCTAACCATCTACGTGAATGCAATATGAGGACAACGTAGGTACGTATGGGTAAGTGTAGGTATAACGTCCATACTCCGAAGAGCAAGGAATCTGCATAGTATAACGTCCATATCACTCCGAAGAACGAGGAATCTGAATAGTATATAACGTCCATATCGCTCTGAAGAACGAGAAATCTGCATAGTATATAACGTCCATATCGCTCCGAAGAACGAGGAATCTGCATAAAGGGAATCATTGGATCTGTGGCTTCTCCGGATACTACAAAATCCAATGTGTGTATCCCATACGCCTACTAGTTGTCCTCCCCGTTCAATATTGATATACAAGTCGAATACTCAACATGCATACCACGTATCTATATGCCAAGTCTCTACTAATCATGTAATCATAAATTACGTGCTAAACCATGATGCATGTCACACACACCGATAGCTAGTCGGGTACGCAAACTCGCATCCTAATATGAATTTGTCATCGTAAAATGTGTAAGAGTGTTAGGTCTCGGAAGATATCAGAGTATCCTCCCAATGGGGGTGAGTCTACTACTGACTAGGTCAAGTACACTACTCATCGACACATTCGTCGACTGTATCCTAGTCAATCTCGGACGCGCACAGTTATATAAAATAAAATAACAAGATATCATACAACATATGCATAAGTTAAATTAAACAGTAAATATGGCAAGGTATCTTGCCTGGGTCCTTAAACTGTGAATGCCAAAAGTCTGCTCCTGAAGTATCTCCTGGCTGGTCCAGTGATCCTAAACATACAATATAATATAGCAATTCCAGCATCAGACACTAAAGTGATATACACAAAACTACGACACTGCTCTTAGGTACCGACGTAAAGGTCATGGCTGGTCAAGCACAGAGTCGCGTGTGCACGTAGCTTAGATACACACGTGTCCTATCCTCAGTTACCGTGTACCTCAAGACAATAAATTACCAAGGTTATGGGTTTACGAAGCTACTTATGTTTTGTACCATACATGTCCTTATTTCTCATGTTAAGTGTACTTGGTTCATATCTAGGTTTTCAGGTAAAATCAAAAGTTCTTATTAACAGGTCCTATTATTAGGGTAATTACTAATTATTAATTACTAACTAATCTAATCTAATTAAATATACATACATACACATATAGGGTTTCACATTATTTAACTTGTGTCCAAATCTATGCCACACGACACGATGACACAATGTTACAACGAAACATAAAGAAAAGAGGGCTAAACGATATTTACCTGGTCGTAGCTGTACGGGGGGGGTGGTCTGTGCTCGTCGATGGGCTGTCCTCCTGTATGGGGCGGATCTCCGGCGTCGCACAGAAACAACGACAGCTGCAGTAGTCACAGCAGCGGCAGCAGCAGCCTTGGCAGCGGTGGCTTGGCTGTTGCTGGCGGTTGGGGACGGTGGTCAGGGTCATGGGGAAGATGACGGTCGGGCTGGCAGTGGTGGTTGGCGGTGCTGGCAGGTGGTGGTCAGGGCTGGGGGATCGGGATTGGTTGAGGATGGCGTTGATGAATGATGAAGGGGATGGTGATGATGGTGGATGGGAATGGACCGGTGGTTGCAGGCGGCTGGGGTGGTGGTCTGGGGTCGAGGGGGAAGTGCAGGAGGAAGGGGTGCTGTGGTGGTGGCGGCTTGAGGTGGTGGTGGTTCTGTCCGGTCGGGGAAGGGATGAGTGCTCGGCAAGGGGGTGTTCGGCTAAGGTATTTATGATTTCTAGGGTTTCAATAGAGAAAATGTGTATTTATAGGAGAGAGGGAAATATGGGCTAACCTAGGGACTTGGGCCAGCCAGGGCTCTTTGGGGTGGGAAGCTTGTCTACATGAAAGGGTGTAGGGTGTTCATGGGATTGGTTGGGTCTTGCTTTGGGTGAGATTGGTCTCTAATTTAATTTAATTAAAAATAATGTACAAGGCGTTCTTTAATCTATCGAAGATACATGGGATTAAAATTTGGTGGGACACAAGTATCATGGGCGTAACAGGCTCAGAATAGGTTAATGCCCTAATTTGGGTTATATGGAATTGGGTTGTGGTTGTGCCTCCAATTTTGACTGGAATGGCAATTGCGCAAGGTCAAATTTATTAGGATTATACATGGACGTTTGTAACGATCATTGTGCAGCTTAAATGAAGCACAATATTGAGTATTTAAGAGTTACACAAGGGTCAGATGGGTAGTCTGGCATGTCTAGGAAATGTGTATGAACTTTGTTTGAAGGTAACTACTAGTATAGCGCTCCAAAAATCAAAGCAATGGTAAGGTGTATTAAGACATATAATTGTTGCACACATATATTCTAAAGCACTGTGTTCAACTCTAATTGTCACCAATTTAAATTCTAGTCTCTCAATCTAAACTAATAACCCTAAATTTGGTCGAAGGGGTTTACAATCTACCCTCCTTAGAGCATTTCGTCCTCGAAATTAAAACATACGTATGGTAAGAACTACTGACTGAAATTAAAATGATACTACATACTTAGGCCTTCGAAGAGATGGGGATAACACTGTCGAATATCCTCCTCGAGTTCCCAGGTCGACTCGCCTGGTGCATGATGCCTCCATACGACACGAACTAGAGGGATAGTCTGACCTCACAATACCTTCTCGCTTCTGTCCAGAATCTCCACAGGCTCCTCTTGGTATGATAAACTCGGGCCGACTGTAATTTCTAAATGATCAAGCACATGACTCGGATCCGGCATGTACCTACTTAGCTGAGATACATGGAAGACGTCATGAACTCCTTCTAAAGTCTGTAGCAAGGCTAACCTGTAAGCAATCTCTCCGATGCGTTCTAACACATCGAATGGTCCGATGTACCTCAGACTCAGCTTTCCTCTGCCTCCAAATCTGATAGTCCCTCGAGTAGGTGAGATTTTTAGAAATACATGATCTCCAACCTGGAACTCTAGGGGTCGTCGATGCGCGTTCGCCCAATGCTACTGTCTGTCCTGTACTACTCGCAGGTGCCCTTGGATCTTCTTTACCTTCTCCACTGTAAAAATAACCAACTCTGGCCCTAGAATCTGTCTCTCTCCTATATCGCTCCAACATACCGGGGAACGATACTTCCTGCCATACAATCCTTCAAAGAAAGCCATCTGAATGCTCGCTTGATAGCTATTGATGTAGAAAAATTTGACCAAATACAAATGGTCCTTCCATGATCCTCCAAAATCAAGCATGCACGCTCTTAACATGTCTTCCAATATCTGAATGGTACGGTCGGACTGGCCATCTGTCTGCGGGTGATATGATGTGCTAAACTTTAGGCGGGTACCGAGACTCTCTTGCATACTCCACCAAAAGTAAGATGTAAACCTCGTTTCTCTGTCAGATACTATACTAAGTGACACTCCATGCAGTCGCACGATCTTGCTCATGTACATATCTGCTAAGACCTCTATAGATTGCCCCACTCTAAAGGGCAAAAAGTGAGTGGACTTGGTGAGTCTATCTACGATTACCCATACTGTATTGCGACCACTAGGACTCCTCGGAAAGCCCATAATGAAGTCCATAGTGATGTGCTCCCATTTCTATTCCGGTATCGGGAGCGGTTGAAGTAAACCTGCAGACCTCTGATGCTCAGACTTGACTTGCTGACACACCAGGCACTTTGCCACAAAGTAGGCTATCTCTCTCTTCATTCCATGCCACCAGTAGTACTGTCTTAAGTCTCTGTACATCTTCGTACCTCATGGATGAATATAGTAGGTTGAACTGTGTGCCTCTGATATCAGCTCCTGACGAAGTTCTCCATTTGGAACATAGAGACGATCTTTGCATCTCAAAGTCCCGTCTTCATGTATGTGCAATCCTGTCTGTATTTCGGCCTCTGTCCTCTGTCGAAGCCTCTGGAATCTGGCATCTGTTGGCAAAGCAGCCTTGATCCTCTCAACTAATATCGATTGTAACTGAAAACTTGACAACTGTCCGTCTATTTCGGACATAATAACCTCTATACCCATCTGCTCTAGATCTCTTAACAGATGTTGCTGGGTAGTCAAAAAGAATGCTATGGGTCTTCTGCTCAATGCGTCAGCTACTACGTTGGCTTTTCCCGGGTGGTACTGCAGCTCAATCTCAAAGTTTGTCATTACCTCGAGCCAACGTCTTTGTCTCTGGTTCAGGTCCTTCTAAGTATAGACGTACTTCAGGCTCTTGTGATCAGTGAATATATTTACTCGTTCTCCGTATAGGTAGTGCCTCCAAAGCTTCAAAGAAAAGATCACTACGGCAAGCTCTAAGTCGTAAGTGGGGTAGTTTTTCTCATGGGTCCTTAACTGCCTAGAGGCATAGGACACAACCTTTCCATGCTGCATCAAGATGCATCCTAATCCTTTTCCGGACGCATCGCTGTAGGTCACGAATCCTCCGGGTTCAGAAGGTATGGTCAAGATAGATATCGTAGTCAGACGCTTCTTCAGCTCATCGAACGTTGTCTGACACTCCTCTGTCCAGGTGAACTCCTGCTCCTTACGGGTCAATCGGGTCATCGGCTCTGCGATCCTTGCAAAATTCTCTACGAACCTCCGATAATATCCGACAAGTCCTAGGAAACTCCTCACCTCCGAGACTTTGGTAGGGGTTGGCCATGTCTCTACGGATAAAATCTTTACTGGATCTACTGAAATGCCATCTCCTGAGATAACGTGTCCAAGGAACGCGACACGATCTAGGAGAAACTCACACTTGCTCAGCTTGGCATAAAGCCTCTCTCTCCTCAGCGTCTCTAACACTAGTCTCAAGTGCTCTTCGTGCTTCTCGTGGCTCTTCGAATACACTAAGATGTTGTCGATGAAGACTACCACGAACTTTTCTAGGTATTGGTGGAAGACTCTATTCATTAAGTTCATAAATACGGCAGGCGCATTCGTCAGTCTAAAAGGCATCACTAAGAACTCGTAGTGACCATAACGAGTCATGAATGCTGTCTTTTGAATGTCTTCTCTTCGCACCTTTACCTAATGATATCCTGATCTTAAGTCGATCTTTGTAAATGCCACTTCTCCTGTCAGCTGGTCGAACAAATTATCAATTTGCGACAGGGGGTACTTGTTCTTGATAGTCAAAGAATTAAAGGCTCTGTAATCAATGCACATACGGACTGTCCTATCCTTCTTGGGTATAAACAACACTAGTCCTCCCCAGGGTGATATACTAGGACGAATAAATCCCTTGATCTGTAACTCCTCTAACTGTAGCTTCAGCTCATCTAGTTCCTTCTTCACCAATCGGTATATATTTGAAGATACCGGTGCGGCTCCGGGTACTAGCTCAATAGTCAACTCCACGTCTCTATCTGGTGGTAAGCCTGGCAACTACTCCGGAAAAACATCCTCGAACTCTGCAACTATCGGTGGGGGTGCCGTCTCCAAAGCCATATAAGCTCCCGATGTCTGTCCTACTCCTTGCCTAACGGTCCCTCGCATGTACTCGAACTCCGGTTGATCTGGCGGTCTAAAAGTGACGCTACCCTTCCGGCAATACAATACGGTATTATACTGGCTTAACCAGTCCATGCCTAGCACAACGTCAAAGTATGGCATAAGTAATACCAAGAATCTCGCTCTTATCTCTCTACCACACACGACTACCGAGCACGTTCTAATAGTGCTGGTAATCGGCACGATGCCTCCTCCGGTAAGAATCTTCCAACGCTTAGGTAAGGGAGAAGTAGCTACTCTATGCATAGCTACGAATCTACTAGATATGAAAGATAGTGTAGCTCCAGAATCAAATAATGCAGTCGCAGGTAATGATGCAACTAAAATGGTACCTACGATGGCTTCCCCTTCTGTTTTCTCCTCAGTAGCTGCTAGTGCAAAGGCCTATCCGTGCCTCTGCCCTTCGGCCTGCTGTCTGGCTCGATCAAACTGTGCCTGCTGTGGGGCCAAGGGTTGTCCCCTCTGAAATCCTCCGGGTGCTGGTGGACGTTGACCTCTTGGTGGGGGTAGTATCCTCGGGGCTGGTGCTGCTGGCTTTGTCCTGTCTGTGGTACTACGTCTCTGCACTGTGGGCAGTCTCGGGCGTGGTGCTGGCTTGCCCCATAAATCATGCATATCCCCAGTTTCTTTCGGCAGTCCTTCTGGAAATATCCTATCTTTCCATAGTAGTGGCAAGTCAGAAGCTCCTTTTGCTGGTATGGTGCTGTCCCCTGCTGTGTCTGTGCTCCGGGACGACGGATCGGTCCTCATGCTCCGGGCTGGGCTCTGGCTGGTGTGGTCATGCTGGAACGTATTGCTCCTCTGCCGATGGCCTCCTGGATCCTCACCTCTGAAAGAACCTCCTCATAAGAAATTCTCGCCTGGGTGGTGGTATATCTCTGCAGCTCGTAAGTAAGGCCGTGATAGAATCTTTAGGACTTCTCTAGTTCATTGGGTATCAGGATAGCACCAAATATGCTAAGTCGGCTAAACTCTGCGTCGTATACGTCTACAGTCATATTTCCTTATTCTAGATGCAGGAACTGGGAGTACAGGGCATTTCTGACTGTAGCTGGGAAATACTTCGTATTGAAGTATTCTAAGAACTGCTCCCATGTCTGGATCTTACCTATACTGCACTTAATAGAATCCTACCAGTGATGGGCATTGCCTTTCAGTTGGGCCCTCACTGCGGTCATCCAAAGGTCTAGATGCAGTTGTGAAGCCTCTAGTAGCATCTCTGTGTTGGCGACCCAATCGGAGATCCCCTCTGTATTCTCGTTGTCCAAAAAAGTATCTAGGCCCATCTGACAAAACCCTCGTACAATACCAACTGTCTGAACTGGTGTAGGTGCTGGTATGGGTGATGGTGCAGGTATCCTCTCTAAAACTGCCATCAAACTTTGTCTTAACGTCTCAGTTTTATGCCACTGTGCCTGCATCATAGCCTGGAAGAACTGAAGCATCTGTGGTTATCCATCTGATTGTGGCATCTGGGGTGGATAAGGTGGAGGTAGTAGTAATGGGACCTCCAGCTGTGCGGTAGGTGTCTCCTCAGTTGTCGGCCTCTCAGTTTGCTGCATCGGTGTAGCCCCCGAAGTCGGGCCCTCGAAATGCTGCGTGGGGATCGTCTGTGAAGTCTGTCCCTCATGCTACTGTGTAGGATCGCCCTGCGAAGTCTCGCACCAATGTATCAGTGGGGCCTGTAGAATGACTGGGGCCTGTGGTGGTGGTTGCGCTCCAGGTGGTCCCTGGGATATCTTCTCTCTTTGGGTGGTGTCGGCTGGCACCACGGCACCGGGCGCTCCTCGTCCACTGCACAAATTCATCTTGCTGCAAGAGATAGAGTTTCATTAAAAGAGTACGGAATCAAGCAAAATAGGATGCAGATATTTAGAAGTAATACGAAGAAACTTTAAAGACGTAATCAAAGTGGATGAGACCTAGTAATTTTTATCCTATTGCAGGCTCGCTGGGCATATTACCATACTACAAGCGATAAAGTCGACATGCATGGGCTACCACTATTTGGGGTAGGAAGCTTGTCTACATGAAAGGGTATAGGGTGTTCATGGGCTTGGTTGGGTCTTGCTTTGGGTGAGATTGGTCTCTAATTTAATTCAATTAAAAATAATGCACAATGCGTTCTTTAATCTATAGAAGATACATGGGATTAAAATTTGGTGGGACACAAGTATCATGGGCGTAATAGGCTCATAATAGGTTAATGCCCTAATTTGGGTTATATGGAATTGGGTTGAGGTTGTGCCTCCAATTTCGACTGGAACGACAATTGCGCAAGGTCGGATTTATTGGGATTATACATGGACGTTTGTAACGAATATTGCGCAGCTAAAATAAAGCACAATATTGATTATTTAAGAGTTACACAAGGGTCAGATGGATAGTCTGGCATGTCTAGGAAATGTGTATGAACTTTGTTTGAAGGTAACTACTAGTATAGCACTCCAAACATGAAAGCAACGGTAAGGTATATTAAGACATATAATTGTTGTACACATATATTCTAAAGTACTGTGTTCAACTCTAATTGTCACCAATTTAAATCCTAGTCTCTCAATCTAAACTAATAACCCTAAATTTGGTCAAGGGAGTTTACAAGAAGGCGACTACCAGGAGGACCAGCAGCGGAGCCTACGGAAAGTATTTTCTAAGGTACCCGCTCGAAGAAAAAGCTATCAACCATTGGGGGTAGTACTTCCTCAGGACCCCTGAGGGTTACACAAGCTGGGGGTTGTGATCCCCCGGACCTATACAATAACCCGGCGTTCTGATGTCCCTAGGGGTGGCCACCCCTGTCAAAATGACCTTGCCTCCTACGCTGGGGGTAGTAATCTCTCCGAATCCAAGGAGGAGGTGATGCTACCTGATGACTACTACCGACAAGAATCTGGGATAGAAAGTATGACGTCCACTGTCCCATTAATCATTCTCCATATGAAGACTGTATATATGGCAGGGGATAATCACGAAGGCCCCAGTGACGATAATACCTCGAGGCTTTTGAGGCCATGATATAGACGGTGAGTTCATCAATTTAAGCCTTGACTCAGGCAATACTGGAAATTAAAGCAAACATGACATCCCAACCAACAAGGGCTTCTAGACAGGCAAGCTTGGACCCTGGGACCAACGCGGACTCCGAAGCAACCGCTCCACCCATAGGCATAAATTATCCTCTGCCTGGCTTATCTTTCCCTTCCGTAGTAGATGAATCCAGAGATGTAATGAGGGAAATCAGGGAACTCCAGGCTCGCCTAGATTCCATGGATATCCGGAACTAACTGCACGAGCTCAGGATACGACAACCATACCCCCGCGAGTGGAGGGATGTGTCATACCCGCCAAAGTACAATCCCTTTAACTTGAACATATTCGACGGAAAGACTTTCCTCGTCAATACATGAGCTACTTTGAGACTACAATAGGGCACCTACCTCACTGTGATACACTTCTTACTAAGCTCTTTTTGGGGGATATTGACTGGGTAGCATTCGACTGGTTTTGTAGCCTACAAGATAATTATATCTCATCATTTGACGACCTCAAGAGCCTTTTTCTCAAAAGATTCTATGATGGAGGAAGCGACATGACGATGTCATCCCTGATGGATGTTACCCAAGGGAAAGGGAACTAGCCCAAAATTATATTGAGCATTTTCGATAAGCAGCGCTGAGGTTACCACCAGGGAATCCTGAGTCGACATTGATGGACATGTGTCACAGAAATATACTTCAAACAGTCAACCTCTGGATGGACGATGGTCAGTTTAAAGACTGGACAACGTTTATCATAAGCACTGTTAGCACTGAGAAGAAGGTCAAGGACTCCCGTCGCTTGGGAATACAGATCCATGTCACCGATGATAGGAAAAAGCATCCCAACTACAATAATAGCAAAACTATAACAACGATGGAAAAGGAAAGCAGACCTTGGTAGACAACTTAAGCAAGAAGCCTGAGCAAAACCCGGCTGAGGTTCCAAAGCCCGAGGAGACCTACTCCTTCAAAGATGATGACGTAATGCCCATCTTTGACGTACTGATGAAGGGTGGTAAGCTTCGGCTCTCTGATGTCAAATGCCCTATTGAGGCAGCCGTGGAGAGTAAACCAAAGTACTGCCATTACCATTGTTCGTCCATCATGCGATGTGGGACTACTATACGCTAAAGTAGTACATCTAGCGTCTGCTCGAAATTAAGGCCCTCACCTTGGATATTGATGATAAGACAGTTGCTAACATGGTATCGCTCCATTTCGGTAAATTTTTGGCTACAGAAACCCAGTACAGGGTAATCCCAATTTCTAGGGGAACGATGGAGGTCGTCAATCTTCTACCAGCTCCTAACCAAACGGCCGGGCTGATACCTCTCTCCACGTCACGTGGGGAGGTCATGTGGGTTCAACTCGATCTTGCTCCAAAATTGATGGACTAGACAACATCTTCTACCACCAAGTCCAAGGGCAATAAGTCCAAATCCCGCTTTACGATTTCTCTCATAACTAAGGAAACTATAGCAGGAACAACAAGATCAAGCCTGGCATACCAGTAAGAGTATGACATCCCTGACGATGATGCACTTCCATTAGTCGCACTCGCAGCCTCTGATTTGGGACTATCCCAGCCTCTAGTAGCGGATAAGTTCAAGCAGAAATATATTTGCTTCGACAAACCGCTAATCAAAGACACAACCTAGGGGATGGAGAAGCCCTATAACTTTGACATCTTATTCCAACTCGCCAACACTCCAGCAAAGTTGTCTCTATTTTAGCTTATCCGACTCCCCAGAGATACTCGGGCTGCTCTTAGCGAGACGTTATAAAATATCGACACCTACCTGGCACAGGTCAAGCCGTCAGTTAATAATCTCGCATCGTGCCCCCACTACAATAATGTGATAGAGGTGATACCCAATATTACATTCTCGCAACATGACATGTTGCTAAAAAATAATTGGCATAGCCATCCCTTGTATTATACATAGTACATTGGTGCCATCAAGGTAGACCAGATGCGCATAGATCTCGATTCGTCAATCAGAATCATCCCGTGGAGTCTACTTCAGACCTTGGGCATTCGGATGCATCGCCTGGTGGCCACCAATATTGCCATTACTGGCTTTAATACAGGTATGAGCTACCCTCTAGGCAAGATTTACCTGAAATGCCAGATCGATGACCTATAAATAGAGGTCACTTGCTATGTCATTGACGTAGATGTATCCTACAATGTCTATCAAATAGAGTAATCCTCAGTTCTATCTTCATTCTCGGATAGACCACACCAACCAAATCACTCCTCAATGGATTTTTTGGACATTGCTTCATGTCCATATTACCTTTGAACTACTGTCTTAATATTCCTCCCCGATTGAGTTTGCCATATCCATATTACCTCTGAGCAAATCTTCCAAGTCTTGGCTATCGATCATTACATTCGTATTACCTCTGATATCGGTTGTCATCTCCACTTATCACCCGTACTTACCAAGGTACGCCAGCGGCGTTAAGTCCATAAAACCTGCTACGTCCATATCACCTCTAGCAGGGCTTGTTCCAAATCTATTACTTGCACTCAGGTGCGCTAGGAGTAATATGTCCACAAAATCTATCACGTCCACATTACCACTGATAGGGATTTTTTTTGAACTTATTATATGTACTCAACGTGCGCAACGAATAATAGATTCACCTAAGTCCCCCAGTAGGATATCCTTAACAGGCGACGATATTGTACTACGTCTTTATTACCTCTAGTACAATATCCGACAGCACTTTTCCCTGTGTTTATCTGGCTTGGAAGGTAAAACTCGCTCTTGCCGGCAATCAGTTTTTGTCTCTCGGACGAGAAACTCCTATCCAGTTGGATTTGCACGGAGGCGATCAAATATATAAATTTCATGCTCAACGAGACCCACTCAGAGTTGAGAATCAACTCACCAGAAAGAGTAGCGGGCAAGCTCACTGCAAAGAATATAAAAGAAGCACAAATTAGAACGTGTGCCAAAGTATCGCAACAAAAATCTATGGGTGTCATCCACACAAGGCGCAGACTAAATCTGCACAAGACAGGGATATCAACCATACGACAGACCCACGGACTGTGCATCACAGTATCGCGCATCCATAAGACAGGTCGTGTTAGAGGTCTGCGCACTTTAGTGACGAGACCCGGGAAAAGACCAGCATGTCTCTTCATCTATGCGACGAACCGTATAAGCAATGTCACAAGATTTTTACTTTTCATCGTCCCCAAAGGGAACCCTATATTTGACGGGCTTTAGCACATTAGAAGGAATCTTCAGGAGCCGCCCTCGGAGTCACCGCTGCGGCCAAGAAAGGCGACATACATGCATCCTATTTTGATTAAAGCATCTGTGGCCGTAGATATACCTGACGTGGTATCCTGGTAACGGGATCGTCTCTAACAAAGGATCCTAACAAAGAGGATTTTTTGAACGTCTCAAAAGACATGAACACACTAAATAATAGAAGTCTCATGTTAGTACAGAACTTCACTCTCGATAGATGTGCAGGGCCACGTGCACAACAAAACTGGCCCCATGCATCCTAGACTCTTTGCTACTCCATGCGTCTCTGGCCCCATGAGTCCCAGACGCCATGCAGTCCCATGCATCTTGGGCCCCATGCGCCTCATGTCCCATGTGATCCTATGCATCTTTGGCCCCATGCGTCCTAGGCTCTATGCAGCTCCATGTGTCTCTGGCCCCATGCGTCCCAGATTCGATGCAACTCCTTGGGTCTCTAGCAACATGTGTTTCAGACTCCATGAAGACCAAATCTGGCTATAACGACAAGAGTGATTCTCTCCAACTAAATGCGTACTATGTGTCAAGTTGACCAAGTCACGTCCACAAAGAAAGAGAACCACCCAGATCTTTAGTAACAGAAGATCTCAACAAGTGCCCACGTGACAGCCTGGCCCGCTCAAGGTTATAGATGTACCCTATAAAAGAGGCAAACATGGCACCCTATAGCATCCGTGCGACCCAATATATGTGCGCCCAAGGATGACTATATATACTCGGGTGGCATACCCAAAAGTAGGACAGACAGAGAGGGGTCGCCCAACACAAAGAGAGAGCATACCGAGACGAACAAAGAGAGAACATAAGCTTCCTCACCCTGTATCGGATTGTCAACGGAGTAAAAGAGCCGCCACAGTGCTCTTTGTCCATCGTCACACCCCAGATCAAAATATTGTACTTAGATAATTCTGTTTAGGATTCTTTGTACTCTTTTTTTGTTTCTTAAGTACAAAGTTTGCGAGACCTCATTTAATGGCAAACAGTTGCATATAAGTTTTCTTCGACGCGCAGTTTAATAATATAAATAAATAAGAAAATAAATAATAAAAATAAAATATAAAAATATGAAGGTAAATAAATAGTAGTAGTGGCAAGGTATACTTGCCTAGCAATGGTTTGGTATGGTAATGACGCAAGTCAACAGGTACAACAGATCCAGAAAATATGGGAGCGGAATAAATATCTCCGGATGCTGAAATAAATATCACCAATATTTTCGGAATAAGCGAGAGAGTCAAAAAATACTACACTTTCATCCAATTTGGAGATAGGGGCAAAACGGTAATTTCGGCCAAAGCGGGGTCCAAATGTGGGCTACTGCACCAAAAAATGTGCCAGGGATAAAGGTCTCTAAATTGGATAAATTATAGGTGAAAAAATCCTAAACGATGATTCAAACTCAACGGTATGTCCAGTTTTGGATTCCGGTAAGTTGATCACAAAATCGTTCGTCAAGTCGAATCGTGGGGCTCGCAAAATGACAAATCGTCGACTGACTCAGAATCGAACGAAACTTGGTTCACGGGACAAGTCCAATGCGGTATGTTTGTTCGTGTTCCAGCGAGCGTACATTAACTAATAAGGTAAGTTGCAAAACACCGATACAAAAGACTTTTTTTGGATACGGGTTGATTTTGGCGTGCAAACACGTCCAAATCAACTTTCGTGAAAGTCATACGTCAAGATATACCATATATGCCTTTTGGTGCAATTGGTACATGACGAGGTTGTCCCGTTTGGTGAGTGCACTCCGTATTGCAAAATTTATGTTTTGAAAAAATAGGTTTTTCATAATTTTTAACGAATAATTTATTAGAGATTTAATGATCCATTATATGCAAACAATAGGTAGTTTCGATCCTGCTAATGTTGTCTTCATGGTTGTTTAAGTGATTTTCTAACTTAACTAATATTTTGGCTTTTATCTGCCTTCCAAAAGATGGGTTCGATCTGAGAAAACTGCCATGTTATGTGCATGTTTCTCGTTGGTTTTTCAAGATTTCAACCGAATTTTTTTATATCTGATTTCAGTAGGATTTAATTTTAATAGTTATATATTCATTAACTAGGTTAAGTGGCCTATCCATAGAATTTAACAGATCAAAATTAAGTCAAGTAGATTGGCAAAAAACTGACAAAGAATAGGAGTACCTCGAGTTGTTGTTGCTGACAAGAGAAACAGAGGTTTCTCTGTTTCGGGTGCAAAGGGGCGGTTCTCCGGTAGTCGGCAACAACGACAAAAAGTCAGAGGATTTTGTCGGACTTGGGAGTCTCGCCTGGAATCAAAGACTCGAGTGCACGATCTATTTCGGTGGGTTCAGGGAAAGAAAAAGATCGATATAGTATTTATACGTAGTTTAAGTTCAATTCTTGATCAAATCTAATTTGGGTTTTGATTAGGATTTGGTTTAAATGAAGGAAAATCTGATAAGGATCAAAAGGAAACAAATCTGAGAGGATTTGATAGGGATTCGATTTGGTTTGAGGGGAAATTTTGCTCATTTGCAAGGATCGGGTTTACTATCGGGTTCCAGGAAAAGGAATAGTGAACATTAGTTCACTGTTCAGTTATATATATATATATATATATATATATATATATATATATATATATATATATATTTCTCTTCAATTTATTATATTATTTTTTTTCTTTTTCTTTTTCTTTTTTTCTATTTCTTTGTATTATTATTATTATTATTATTATTAATATTATGAAATACATCATTATGGTTATTATCACTAATATTATTATTATTAACTCAAAATTCCTACTTTAAATTATTTATTTATTTATATTGTAACATATTCATTAATAAACTATACTTATATAATAATATGAGTATACGTACTAGATTTATTACAATTGGTATTATTATCTATATTTAAATAACTAAGAAAATTTTAAAATTTTTAGGGATTTTACATTCAACCCATCTTACAAGAATTTTGGTTCTCGAAATTAAAACTAATGCACGATTTGAGGATACGAAAATGTCATGCGACAGAAAATAGTTAAGTACTAATTATTGTACGTCAAATTCGGAAGGGTGAGACGAATATATGTATTAAATTTCTAAGGGTCGGTTTGGTTTGCTTTAAGTAAGGAAATATGGTACAAATAAGTTTTAGTACAAGAAGAACTTGCACATGGAATCGAGGATACGAAGGATACGGTGGATGAGATGAGTATCCCAAGAGGGCGAGGTGTTGATAGGAAATAGACTACTGCTACTCGTGCCACCTACTAGTTTCGCGGGTATGCCATCTATTTAAAATATCAACCTATCCTTATAGCTGTTAACCACCATATATATATACTATTCTACATCTATCTATACTTCTAAAATCCTGTGTCATAATGGGGGTCATGATCATGCAATGGTAATTATAACTACAAGGTCATACCTATATCTGCAGTCTCTTGTGTCGGCGCTCCAACAATCGCCATACTGAATGCTTGGCCTTGTCCTTGGTTGCCCAGCTGGGGTCTGGCCCTCTCAAACTGAGCAAACTGTGGAAGCAATGATGGGCCTCTTTGATATCCATTAGGTGTTGGTGATCGTGGTGCTCCTGGTCCTAGAGCCAACGGTCCCTACATCTGCGGTTAGGCAGGAATAGGAGCAGGTAATGCTGGTCTCTGGACTTTATGTGCTGTAGGTGCCCTCAGTTATGGGCAATCTCTGGCCTGATGTTGGCTAGACCTACAAGATAGACACTTCTCAGGCATCATCCGTAATCCCGCACAACGTGGCCTATCTTGCCACAGTAAGACAATCGAGCTTATCCTGAATCTGATACGGGACTACTCTTAGTGGTTGTTGTGGCTGAGCAAGAGGATGTCTAATTGGGCCGCCTTGAGTCACTCTAGCTGATGCAACTACTGGTGTGGGGCATCTCTGCATCTAGTGTGTCTCCTTCAGAAGGAGCTCAGAGCTTCCCTCTTTCTCTAGAACTGACGCATGAGATATCCTCCAATGCGCACTAGTGAATCATCGAATGTCAGGGATGTCACGCAACAGTCCTAAAATACGTAGGAGTAGGACACGTAAGCATGCCAGCCACATGGATATGGCAACTCCAATATATGAAAACCATAACACATGCGTACGCTGTAATATGAATATCAAATCCACAAGTGGTATAAATCAATCACATGTCACAGGGTACAATCTGAATCTCATCCACAAAATTATATATAAATGAATAACCAATATCTTATGAAACTAGATCTCAATATAAAGTATCTAAGAATGATAGTTGGGTAGAAACAAATCCACTACCAACTAGAATATAAAAGTAAATACAATATAAGTACAATACCACAAATACAATATAAGAATATCAACTAACGACCATGGGGCTCGAAAAAGAAGACATCCTCAAAACATATGTAACCATCCGAATCTGCGCTCCTGCGAATACTCAAGAACATCGACACCTGGAAGGGCCAGGTCCTAAGAGGGACATAACAAGATACATAAAAGCATGAAAATAAAGTACTAAAATAAATATCCAATGGGTCGCCTAACCGTCTAAGTGAATGCAGTTTGAGAACAACTTTCTAACAAGTGGGCTATCTGGCCATAAATAGGATTGGCATGACTCTCTCAGAGAATCAGGGACCTCAAAGCATGTCGTCTTTTGAACGGCAGACACCGCCAATTGTATAGGGGTCATCACCGCCCGTATCTCCAGCGGAGCTTCCGGGTTACAATAAGGAAAGTACAAAGGAGCCCAAATTCGGTACTTGTTGTTCTTCCCACCCCATGCTCTAAGCATTTCACATCCATGACACGAATTAGTTCATAGCCTATCTTTAGTACCCTAGCCCAATCCTGCAACCAAACAAGGACAAGGATTGGACCACCGTACTACAATAGGCTATGTCCATGGACCTCTAATAACTGCTAAGTCTTCTAGCATACAAAGTTTCTATTAGCAGTTATCCTTAAAGTACGGCCCCTACGTACAGGAGGCCAGACCTGTCACGCAGTCCGTGATCTCTATATGAGACTCACACTCGTGTAACAATTGTGTCACGGCCAATGAACCTAATGATGCTGCATGATAATGGGGCAGTCTCATAAACAAGGTCAATGCATATATATAAATAAAAATAAATCGCGACGACACCGTCGCGCATATTTTCTATACAGTTAAAATATATAAACTAAAGACAGAAAATAAAGATGCATGCAATATATGGAATATGAATAACAGTACAATGGCAAGGTATACTTGCCTGGC
Source organism: Iris macrosiphon (assembly GCA_036927795.1). Taxonomy (NCBI): domain Eukaryota; kingdom Viridiplantae; phylum Streptophyta; class Magnoliopsida; order Asparagales; family Iridaceae; genus Iris; species Iris macrosiphon. The sequence goes on along the minus strand of JAYESA010000007.1, from coordinate 107,467,537 downwards.
AAGAAGCTGTAACATGTAACGTCCAAATATCCAACACACAGGATCAGAAGCTATGGCCTCAGAACAAATATTCCTGGATGCTGAAATAGACATCACCAACGTTCCCAGAATAAGCGAAATAGCAAGAAATCACTTCCCTTTTGTCCAATTTGGACACAGGGGCAAAACGGTAATTTCGGGTCAAAGTGGGCTTCACATGTGGGCCACTTTGCACCGAAAAGCGTGCCAGGGGTAAAGTCTCTAAATGGGACAAATTATAGGTCAAACAAATTCTAAATGTCAGTACGAACTCAACGATATGTCCAAATATGGATTCTGGTGAGCCAAACACAATTTTGCCCAAAAAGTCAACCATGGGGGCCCGCCAATTGACGGCTTTGTCAACTGTCTCAGAAGTGCACAAAAATTGGGTCACAGGACCAGCGCGTTACCACGAGTCCAGTGGCGCATATTTCGTTATATTCTGACGAGCGTGCACAAAATACGCAATACTTTTGCAAAAATTGTGATAGGGGAGATTTGTTGCAGATACGGGCTGATTCCGACGCGCACACGCGTCCAAATCAGTTTTCATAAAATCTCACACGTCTGGGTATGCCGCGCGCACCTTTTGGTACACTTGGTACGCAATGGGGCGGTCCCGTTTGGCGGGGTGCTCCATATCACAATTTCTAGAATTCGCCAAAAAGTATATTTTTGGGTTTTTCCATTTAATTTAATTTAGCATACAACAAATAATAAAATATTATAAATTATAGAAATTAAACTAGGTTAGGTGGTCTTCGCATACCAACAAGAAAAACTGGATTCGGATCTCTGTGGTGGGAGATACGAATCCGTGAACATAGGTAGTTGCAACAGAATTTCTGGAATTCAAAAGTCATAGTTTTTTATCGACTTGACCTCAATTTTTATCTAGGTTTGTGCGCTGTTCGAGATAAACTAACACACAAAGATGGAAGGGGGATAGGTGAGGATCATACCGGTGAAGACGGGGTTGAGTTTGGTTGAGCGAGGTGACGGTAAATACGTTGTGAACATAGGTAAGTTGCAATCGAATCTGCCGCGCGAGGGGTCGCGGTTGTTCTCGGTCGGCCGGGGTTGGTCGCTTCGGCGGCCGGAGGAGGCAGCGGTCTGGAACTCGGCGACGGTCGCGCAGGTCGGGGTGAGGGAGGATCAAGGTTTAGGGTTTGCAATTTATGATGTAAAATACCTATATATATAAGGAGCCGGGAGGGAGAGTTACGCGCGAGGGGGAGAGAAATTATGCAGAGGCTGCTGCTGCGGTTTCTTTATATGGGATGTGCGGGCCGGGTTTTAGAGGCTAATGGGTTTAGGGATTAGTGGGTTGCGGGTTTTTAAACCATTAAGGATTTAAATTCATTTTTTTTCTTTTTTTCTAACTCTTTTTAATTCTTTTTTCTTTCTTCTTCTTTCTTTTCCTATTTCTATTTAAACTATATATATATATATATATATATATATATATATATATATATATATATATTATATACATATATACATAGAAAATCCTAAAAATTATAATATTGCATATAATTTAGCTAGCAACTGTCCAAAGGGTCTCCTACATGAAATAAATTAGAAAAATTTATGATGGCTCCATAAATCCCCTAAATACACAAACACCTAGAATAAAATTTATATAAAATCTATTTCCTCTATTTAGCCAATAATTACTATAAATCAATTAAATAATTATTTAAAAAGGTTATTACGATTTTTAGAACTAGGGGTTTTATATTCTACCAACTTATAAAAATTTCGTCCTCAAAATTAAAACTAAGCCGTGATGGAAAGTCAAGGATGGTATAAGATTTGCATTGTTTAAATGCAAGGCTATGTTTAAATGAGTGGGCGATGTTGCGCGTTGCACATTCTAAAGATCATAGAAAAAAATTATATGAATGAAATATGGGTTTCTTCATATGTCATGTTGTCACGCCCCAGTCCCAAAAATACGTAGGACTAGGACACGTAAGCATGCCAGCCGCATGGATATGACAACTCCAATATATGGAAGCCAAATCCATACGTATGCTGTAATATGAATATCAAATCCACAAGTGGTATAAAATGTAATACAAGTCACGGGATATAATCTAAATCTCATCCACCAAAATCATATAGAAATAATAACCAGTATCTATGAAACTAGATCTCAATAAGAAGTATCTAAGGATGACAGTTGGATGGAAACAAATCCACTACCAACTCAAATAGGAAAAGTAAATACAATATAAGTACAACTCACTCAAACAATATAAGTACCAGCTACCAATCACGGCTCGAAGAGAAGACATCCACGAAGCATCTATATCCTTCCAATTCTGCGCTCCTGCAAATACTCAAGAACAGGCACACCTGGCAGCAGACCAGGTCCTTAGAGGGACGTAACAAGATACTTAAACACATGCCAATAAAGTACTAAAAATAAACATCAATTGGGGTCCCCTAACCATCTATGTGAATGCAGTTAAGAACACCTTTCCCCACAAGTGAGCTATCTGGCTGAAAACTGGGATTTGGCATGGTTTTCTTTTGGAGATCCAGGGGCCTAAAATGCACGTCGTCTTTTGAACGCCGGTGGCCCGTCTGATAGTACATAATATATAGTGGTCATCATGACCCGTATCTCCAGCGGAGAATTCGGGCGTACAGGAGAAAAAGTGTAAAGGAGCTCAAATGCGGTACTTGTTGTTCTCCCCATCCCATGCTCTAAGCATGTCACATCCATGACACGATTTGGTCCATAGCCTATTCTTAGTACCCTAGCCCAATCCTGCAACCAAACAAGGACAAGGATGGGACCACCGTACTACAATAGGCTATGTCCCTAGACCTCTAATAACTGCTAAGTCTTCTAGCATGCAAAGTTTCTAACAGCAGTTATTCCTAACACACGACCCACACGTACAGGAGGCCAATCCTGCACGCAAGTCCGTGATCTCTATATGAGACTCACAACTCGTGTAACCACTGTGTCACGGCCAATGAACCTAATGGTGCTACATGATAATGGGGTAGTCTCATGAACAAGGTCAATGCAATACATAAATAAAAATATATCGCGACGTCACCGTCGCGCGCATTTTATATAACAGTTAAAATATATGAACTAAAGACAGAAAATAAAGATGCATGCAACATATGGAATATAAATAACAGTACAATGGCAAGGTATACTTGCCTGACAAAAAATCTGTAAAGTGTACGCGCCCAAATGTCAAGGACACTGAACCTGGAACTAAGGACTCCGAACAAACGTCTCCGGATGCTGAAATAAACATCACCAACATTTCTAGAATGAGCAAAATAGCTAAAAAGTACATCCCTTTCGTCCAATTTGGATACAGGGGCAAAACGGTAATTTCGGGTAAAAGTGAGGTCCACGTGTGGGCCCACTTTGCACCGAAAAGTGTGCCAAGGGTAACAGTCTCTAAATGGGACAAACTATAGGTCAAACAAATTTAGATGTCAATACGAACCCAAAGGTATGTCCAAATGTGGATTCCGATGAGCCGAACACTATTTTGTCCAAAAAGTCAACTGTAGGACCCGCCAATTGGCGATTTGGTCAACCGTCTCAGAATCGCGTGAAATTTGGGTCACAGGACCAGCGCGTTACCACGAGTCCAGTGGTGCAAGTTTTGTCGCAATCTGACAAGCGTGCACAAAATACGTGCGAGTTCCACAAAAGTGGCGACACGAAATGTGTCCACAGATACGGCTTGATTCCGGCGCGTACACACATCCGAATCAGTCTCCACAAATTTTCATGTGTCCGGTTATGCTGTGTGCACCATTGGGTACACTTGGCACACGGCGGGGCGGTCCCGTTTGGCGGAGCGCGCTCCGTTTTCCAACTTTTGGAAAACCGGAAAAAGTGGGTGCGCGCAGTTTTGTGACGAATTAAACTATGTCCACAGCAACTATTAGCCTAGGGTTATTTTACAGAAATTGAACTAGGTTAAGTAATCTACAGGTATCAAAAAAAATGATCGAATTCGGATCTCTGTGATGGGAGATACGAACTCGACAATACGGGTGGTCATTCTGGAATTCTGCGATTCCAGAATTGGGTCTGTCCGTCCACTTTGGACGCTGTTTTACACCTAGGGGCACACGTTTTCTGAGGTTGGCTATAAAACGAATATTGGAGAGGGTTGAGGGAAGATCATACCTATGAAAACGAAACAGCGTTTGGTCGAGCGAGTCGACAGAAAATTGCGCCGGAGCGAAGGTGCCTCGAGTGGGAATCTGCAGGACGCGATGTCGGCGTCGACGGGATGGTTGGATGACTTGGGGGCTTCTCTGGCTGCGGTGACGGCTATAGATGGGAAGAGGAAGTCTGGAGTTTAGGTTAGGGTTTTATGAGAGCTAACTATATATACATATTTATATTATAGGGAGAGAGAGAAAGGGACGGGTTTGGATTTGGCCGCGGAAGTAATCAAGTTGCTAGCGGTCTTTATCAAATATTTGCTACAGCCGCCCATAGTAAGTATTTGCTGAAGGAATAAAGTGGGGTGGCCGGTCTAATCAAGCAGTAAGTTGCTAGGAGCAACTTTAGCAAAATCTGGTAGGTGAGTAGTATTATTACTATTACTATTATTAATATTATTAGATTAGTAACTTATTTAATACTTACTTAATTAATTCTTATACTTTCTTTCCTTTTCTTTATAAAATATATATATATATATATATACATATTGGTATATACATATATATATATATACTCATAAGAAAATTTATAGATTTGGGTAATGCACATCGTTAGGCTAGCAACTGCTCAAGGGGTCTCCTACATGGAATAAATTTCGAAAAATTTCTGATGGTCCCACAAGTCCTCTAAGTGCCCGAACACCTAACATAAAAATTATTAAAAAATCTATTTCTCCTATTTAGCACATAATTACCATGATTAAATTATTAATTAATAATAAAAATAATAAATACAATTTTTTTGAAATAGGGGTTTTACATTCTACCCAACTTATAAAAATTTCGTCCTCGAAATTAAAATTAAGCCACGATAGAATGCAATGATGGTCTAAGATTTGCATTGTTTAAAATGCAAGGCTAGGTTTAAAGGGGTGGACGATGTTGCACGTTGCACATCCCGAAAAAAAATTATGGAAAAATCCATATGAGCGAAAAATAGGTTTCTTCAGGCGTCATGTCCAATGGTGTGGACACATAAATGCTCTTTTGCATAAAAATGCCCGACCATTGAAATGTTGCACAAAGATGGAGATGGAGGATGGTGGTCACGTCTAGGACATGGGTGTGGAAATTGTAGGGAGGCAGGGACTAGAAAAGTGCTCCAATTATCGAAGCAATGGTAAGGCGCGCCGAGGAATACCATGTTGTAAAACTAATTAGGATACCGTGTTCTATTTTTAGGTGGATTCGATCTAGCCTTAGTCTCACTATCTAGGCCGAGTATGTCTAATTCTTAGGTGAGGGGGTTTCACAATCCAGCCAACTTAAGACAATGTCGTCCTCAAAATTGAAATAAGGCAGAATCTGTTAATCCTTCATGTACAATAAGGCAAGTCAGTCACAATCTTCTTACGATAACTAAAATCCTAATCATATCCATTGCAATCACTTCTAGGTTAAGATGACCACTGCTCCAATCAAAATTCAACCTATGGTTATCTCTTCTCCCTTGGTTCGAATTTATCCATATTAAATCCACATAACATCTTCAAGATTTAAATAAGCATGTAAATTTTACCTCACGATCTCTCACTATCGTAATCTCCTCTAGAAGTAATTCGAGTCCAATTTTATTCCCATTTCCACTTATAATTTTTTTTTTTTTTGTATGCTTCAACCTTTTTAAATTCCATTCACATCCTCAATATTTCAAATAGGTAGTCCAACCATCAAATTTTAATTCTTAATTTAAATTATCAAATTGAAAAAATAATTTAAATGCAGTCCACCAATGTTCAAGTCTGAAATTATATATATTTATCCTTCAAATTCAAATTGATGATTTTATCTTCAATACTCAAAAATTTAAATCATGTACTTTGAGGCATAAATATTGAGTCCTTGATATCAAGGATTTAAAATTTATCGATCCTCATCATCTTAGTCATTCTTCTAAATTCTCAAAATTAAAATGGCGAGAACCTCTCCCAATTTAATCTTACTCGATCACAATCTAAAAGAAATTCCTCTCGAGTTGACAATGCACTACTACCCAACCTAAAATTTACCCCTCTATCACATAAGGCTATATACCTTAAAAAATATTCCTTAATTTAATTACTTATGTCATTCAATCCTCGAACTTCAATACCGACCATATCACATATGATATGTCCTTAATTACGAAGAATGATCCTCAAGTATGTAATCGGCCTATGGGGTATATCTAGTACTCTCTGTGTATCAATTCATACCAAGCACGAGGTTTCGTCCTTTCGAAATAAGGGAAGCCGGAGATCAAAAATAAAGAGTTCAAGGGAGGTAATAGAATAGAAGTATCGGGATCAAGGCGTTTAAAGAATTCAAATAAGAATCGTCAAGCAGTTGTGGATTGAAATCCTATTCTGGTAATCCTTTGTTCGCATGCTCGTATTAGTACAGTTATGTAACCGACACGATATGTCAGACATGTCCAGGGCAAGTATATTCGTCTACTAATCACTACATATCTCAATCCACGTAAAGTATTATTGCGAAGGGCGAATCAAGCGCACTATGGTTGATCAGACCGTAATACACTGATTCTGAAATGTATTAGTGTGTCGACCCACTAATACATATGTCATGAACAAGCTTGATGAGGAATAAGCTTACAAAAACTAGGCTATAAAATAGCAGCATAAGTCAAGGTAGTACAGCAATATAAGTATGCTAGATGATGATGAAAGGAGGTACAAATTAATTCAGGTTTACAAAAAAAAAAAAAAAAAAACAGAATAAGCAATAATAACAAAGATTCTACAATCTCTACGGTTATCATACAACCTCCTTGTCTAAGTTGCTAGTCAACCAAATAGGGCATGGGCCTCTAAATTCCACCGTCTGAATAAACACTGTCGTCTAGTGCTAGCATAAAATTAATGTCATTTAGTTACACTACCTCGATGGTCAAGTGGACTATGTGATACTAGGTTGTGAGGCATACTACTCAACTTAAAATAATTAAACTAATACTGTGACAGTCGTAAGAGGGTCCTACAAAATAATCTTGCACATGTAAATAAAACAGAAACTCTTTATTAGGGTATATGAGGAAAAATCTTGGTATTGATTAGGGTATCCTTTTTATGTAGGTAATGGTCATCCTAAGTTTTAGTCATAGCACTTACAAGCAAGTGTCAATGGTAAGGATAGAAGAGTTACTGGCCGTTAAAGGGGAGGGGATATAGCCTACATTGAGGTGGGGTACATGTTACATGATTTAAAACTAAGGGTTAATCATCGGTCACAATCTACAAAACAACTAAAACTTATCAAGTTCTAACTACCAAGCATAAAAAATTTCACATTCAAGGCTACAACTATAATCCTAGCAAACTATGAGCCCTTAACAAAGAATAATTACTTGGCCTACTATCCGAAGTGTCAGATGGCACGAGTTGAAAGATGAAGAGAAGGAACGTAATTAGCCGTCGCAAAATAGCGAGTGCTATGATCGCAGGGAACAATATATAAAATAAAGATAGAGGGCTCTAGATAGCATCATGGTTCTCTAAGGGGAGTGGGGTATTAGTTGCTATGCTCGGGGTATGATCAAGGGAGAAGTGTTGATTACATTCCTCTAGGCTTCCTAGGGTGCTGTCAACTGTGGAACCCGCCAATTGGCAATTTGGTCAACCGTCTCAGAATCGCATGAAATTTGGGTCACAGGACCAGCGCGTTACCACGAGTCCACTAGCGTAAGTTTCGTCGCAATCTGACAAGCGTGCACAAAATACGTGCGAGTTTTACAAAAGTGGCGACACGAAATGTGTCCACGGATACGGCCTGATTCCGGCGTGTACACGCATCCGAATCAGTCTACACGAATTTTCACCTTTCCGGTTATGCTGTGTGCACCATTGGGTACACTTGGCACGCGGCGGGGCGGTCCCGTTTGGCGGGGCGCGCTCCGTTTTCCAACTTTTGGAAAACCGGAAAAAGTGGGTGCGCGCAGTTTTGTGACGAATTAAACTATGTCCACAGCAACTATTAGCCTAGGGTTATTTTACAGAAATTGAACTAGGTTAAGTAATCTACAGGTATAAAAAAGAATCATCGAATTCGGATCTCTGTGATGGGAGATACGAACTCGACAATACGGGTGGTCATTCTGGAATTCTGCGATTCCAGAATTGGGTCTGTCCGTCCACTTTGGACGCTGTTTTACACCTAGGGGCACACGTTTTCTGAGGTTGGCTATAAAACGAATATTGGAGAGGGTTGAGGGGAGATCATACCTATGAAAACGGAACAGCGTTTGGTTGAGCGAGTCAACGGAAAATCGTGCCGGAGCGAAGGTGCCTCGAGTGGGAATCTGCAGGGCGCGATGTCGGCGTCGACGGGATGGTTGGATGGCTTGGGGGCTTCTCTGGCTGCGGTGACGGCTATAGATGGGAAGAGGAAGTCTGGAGTTTAGGTTAGGGTTTTATGAGAGCTAACTATATATATATATATTTATATTATAGGGAGAGAGAGAAAGGGACGGGTTTGGATTTGGCCGCGGAAGTAATCAAGTTGCTAGCGGTCTTTATCAAATATTTGCTACAGCCGCCCATAGTAAGTATTTGCTGAAGGAATAAAGTGGGGTGGCCGGTCTAATCAAGCAGTAAGTTGCTAGGAGTAACTTTAGCAAAATCTGGTAGGTGAGTAGTATTATTACTATTACTATTATTAATATTATTAGATTAGTAACTTATTTAATACTTACTTAATTAATTCTTATACTTTCTTTCCTTTTCTTTATAAAATATATATATACATATATACATATTGGTATATACATATATATATATATATATATATATATATATACTCATAAGGAAATTTATAGATTTGGGTAATGCACATCGTTAGGCTAGCAACTGCTCAAGGGGTCTCCTACATGGAATAAATTCTGAAAAATTTCTGATGGTCCCACAAGTCCTCTAAGTGCCCGAACACCTAACATAAAAATTATTAAAAAATCTATTTCTCCTATTTAGCACATAATTACCATGATTAAATTATTAATTAATAATAAAAATAATAAATACAATTTTTTTGAAATAGGGGTTTTACACATGTCCAATGGTGTGGACACCTTAATGCACTTTTGCATAAAAGTGCCAAACAATTAAAAAATTACGCAAAGAAGGAAATTAGGTTAAATTAATTAAAATTAATACGCAAGGTATTCTTGAATTAATTAGAAGTACATGGGGATAATATTAGGTGGGACACAAGTGTCATGGACATAGAGGGCTCAGGATGGGATATTATCAAAAATTGGGTTGCAAGAAATGAGTCAAGATTGTGTTTCCAATTTCGATTGGAACGCACAAGGAAACAAGTTAGAATTGATTTAGAATTAAGAAATAACGTTCGCGACGAATGTTGTGCGACTAGAATGTAGCACAAGGGAGCTTAATTATAAGTCACACAAATGTCAGAATAGATGGCGGGCATGTCTAGGACAAGGATATGAAGTTTGTAGGAAATCAGTGGCTAGTATAGTGCTCCAATTATCGAAGCAACGGTAAGGTGCGCTAAGTGATATAAATATTGTATAACTAAATGCCGTGCCCTATTGCCAATTGGATACAAACTAGCCCTAGTTTCTCTATCTAACCAAGTAGGCCTAATTTTGGGTGAGGGAGTTTATAATCTACCCACTTATAAAAATTTCATCCTCGGAATAGTTAGGCATAAATTGTTAATTCATTCATATTCGCATATAAGGCAAGTCAATCGCAATCTCTTTGCGATAATTAAAATTCTAATCAATCCATCGCAATCATTTCAAGATTAAGATAATCAATGATCCAATCAAAATTTAACCTATTGTAATCTCTTCTCACTTTTTCAAATTATCAATATCCAAATTTAAATTAAATCCATATAACATCTTCAAGAATTAAATACGCATATAAATTTTATATCACGATCTCCAACTATCATAATCTTCTCTAGAAAATAATTATAGTCCAATATTATTCCTATCTTCACTTATGAATTTTTGTATTCTTCAAATTTTTAAATTCAATTCAAATATTCAATATTTCAAATACATAATCCAACAATTAATTTTTAACTCTTAACTCAAATCATCAAATTGTAAAAATTTTAAATTCAATCCACCAATGTTCAAGTCTGAAATTCTATATTTATCCTCAAAATTCAAATTGATGATTTTACCTTCAATATTTAAAAATTTAAATTATATACTTAAGTATAAATATTTTGGTCCTCAATATCATGATTTTAAAATTCATTAATCCTTATCATCTTAGTCATTCTTCTAAAATTCTTAAATTAAAATGGCTTGAACCTCTCCCAATTTGATCTTACTCGATCACGTTATATAAGAAATTTCTCTCAAGTGGACAATGCGCTGCTACCTAACTTAGAATTTACCCATCTATCATATAAGGCTATACATCTAAGAAAACTATTCCTCAAATTATTTACTCATGTTATTCAATCCTCAAACTTTAACACTAAATATATCATATATAATATACCTTTAATTAATTATAAAAGATGGTCACCAAATAATGCGATTGACCTATGGGTATACCTAGTACTATCTGTGTGTCAACTTATACCAAGCACGAGGTTCGTCTTTCCGAAATAGGGAAAGACGGAGAATAATAAATAAGAGTTCAAGGGGGCGGTGATAAAATACAAGTATGGAGATCAAGGCATTTTAGAATTTAAATGGGAATTGTTAAGGCAGTTGTGGATTAAAATACTATTTTGGTAAATTCCTATTCACATGCCCATATCAGTACAGTTATGTAACTGATATGATATGCCCAGACATGTCTAGGGGTAAGTATATTCGTTTAAGAAACTAAGGCAATTTATCTCAATCCACATAAGTAGTCATGCGAAGGGCGAACCAAAATGTACTAAGGTTGTCCAGACCGTAATACACTGATTCTGATTAGACAATTGTATCATTGTGTGGTTGATCAGGCCCCAATAACACATATGTCATGAACAAGCTCGATAAAAGAATAAGCTTGCAAAAATTAGGCTATAATAACAGCATAAGTCGAGATAGTTCAGAAAATATAAATACGCTGGATTATGATGAAAGAGGGTACAAAATAGTTCAAGTGCACAAAGAAGATAAGACTCTACAATCTCTATAGTTGCCATACTAACTCCTTGTCTAAGTTGCTAGTCGACCAAATAGGGTATGGACCTCTAATTTCTACAGTCTGAATAAACACTATCGTCTTATGCTAGTATACAATTGATGTCATTCAGTTATACTTCAATAATGGGTCAAAAGACTAGGTGATACTATGTTGTGAGGTATACTACCCAACTTATAACAATAACTAATACTGTCATTGTCTTGAGGGGATTCTTCAGAATAACCGGGTCCTTGTAAATAAAGTAGAACTCTTATTAGGGTATATGAGGAAAGATCTTGGTACTCATTAAGGTCTCCTATTGCATTATATAGGTATTAGTCATCTTAAGTCTTAGTCATAGTGCTCATAGAATAAATGTGTCAACATTAAGAATAGAAAAGTTACTGGCCTTTAAATGAGAGGGGATATAACTCATATCGAGGTGTGTTACAAGTTACACGATTTAAAACTAAGGGATAATCATAAATTATAATCTAAATAAATACTCAACTATCAAGTTCTAACTATTAAGCACATAATTTCAAATTTTTTATAATCTTAGTAGGCAATATGTCCTAATCATAGAATAAAATCACCTGGTCTATAATCAGAAGTGTCGGGTGGCACGAGTTGAAGGATGAACAAAAGAAGAATATAATTTAGTCGTCGCACAAAAGCGAGCGCTAAGGTTTCAGAGGAACAAGTCATGAAATAAAATAGGGAGGCTATTGATAATGTCATGGTTTTCTAAGGGAAGATGCTATGCTAATCTCTGTGTTTGAGGTATGATTAAGAAAATATTCTATGCATTGCTCTTGGCTTTCTAAGGTACTGTCTGCTAATCTCAAGACAAAAATCTAAAGTTGTAGTTCTCTAGTACTATCTTACCATAAAAAGCTAGGTTAGTCCTAATATTAAATTTTAGTTTTTTATTGGTTCCTCAATACTAGGGTCAAACATTATGGTAAAACTTCTAACTAACTCTAGTAGTGTCTATACTACTCTGAAGTCCTCATAATACATCAAGGGATATTGGTAAACCAATCTATAGATAAGGAATTCTAGGGTTCACTAAATATTCGAAACTTAGTGGGGTGTCAACACTCTAGTTGTACTTTTAATAGGAAGGTTACCCTACTTATCATCTAACAACAGGGACTTCTATATTCTAGGAGGGGGCTATACTCAAGGAATTATCAGGGAAGCACATGAATCAAGCAGGATACAATTATTCGAATAGAATGGACTGAAAGTAGAGTGAATCATAGTCAATTATGGATCAGATCCTATACTCTATTCCTAGGTGCAGGCTTGCTCGGCACAGTAACGTAACCGAGATAATATACTCTCGACCTGCATGGGCCACCACTAAAAACATGTCACGCCCCAGTCCCAAAATACGTAGGACTAGGACACGTAAGCATGCCAGCCGCATGGATATGGCAACTCCAATATATGGAAACTATAACACATGCGTACGCTGTAATATGAATATCAAATCCACAAGTGGTATAAATCAATCACAAGTCATAGGGTACAATCTGAATCTCATCCACAGAATCATATATAAATGAATAACCAATATCTTATGAAACTAGATCTCAATATAAAGTATCTAAGAATGATAGTTGGGTGGAAACAAATCCACTACCAACTAGAATATAAAAGTAAATACAATATAAGTACAACACCACAAACACAATATAAGAATATCAACTAACGACCACAGGGCTCAAAAAAGAAGACATCCTCGAAACATATATAACCATCCAAATATGCGCTCCTGCGAATACTCAAGAACATCGACACCTGGAAAGGACAGGTCCTCAGAGGGACATAACAAGAGACATAAAAGTATTCCAATAAAGTACTGAAATAAATATCTAATGGGTCGCCTAACCGTCTAAGTGAATGCAGTTTGAGAATAACTTTCTAATAAGTGGGCTATCTGGCTATAAATGGGATTGGTATGACTCTCTCGGAGAATCAGGGGCCTCAAAGCATGTCGTCTTTTGAACGGCAGAGGTCGCCAATTGTATAGGGGTCATCACCGTCCGTATCTCTAGCAGAGCTTCCGTGTTACAATAAGGAAAGTGTAAAGGAGCCCAAATACGGTACTTGTTGTTCTCCCCACCCCATGCTCTAAGCATGTCACATCCATGACACGAATTGGGTCATAGCCTATCTTTAGTACCCTAACCCAATCCTGCAACCAAACAAGGACAAGGATTGGACCACCGTACTACAATAGGCTATGTCCATGGACCTCTAATAACTGCTAAGTCTTCTAGCATACAAAGTTTTTATTAGCAGTTATCCCTAACGCACGGCCCATACGTACAGGAGACCAGACCTGTCACGTAGTCCGTGATCTCTATATGAGACTCACACTCGTGTAACAACTGTGTCATGGCCAATGAACCTAATGATGCTGCATGATAATGGTGCAGTCTCATAAACAAGGTCAATGCATATATATAAATAAAATCAAATCGCGACGACACCGTCGCGCACATTTTATATACAGTTAAAATATATGAACTAAAGACAGAAAATAAAGATGCATGTAATATATGGAATATGAATAACAGTACAATGGCAAGGTATACTTGTCTGGCAAGAAGTTGCAACATATAACGTCCAAATATCCAACACACAGGATCAGAAGCTATGGCCTTACAACAAATATCTCAGGATACTGAAATAGACATCACCAACGTTCGCAGAATAAGCAAAATAGAAATAAATCACTTTTCTCTCATCCAATTTGGACACAGGGGCAAAAAGGTAAGTTTGGGTCAAAGCGGGCTTCACATGTGGGCCACTTTGCATCGAAAAGCATGCTAGGGGTAAAGGTCTCTAAATGGGACAAATTATAGGTTAAACAAATTCTAAATGCCAGTACAAACTCAACGGTATGTCCAATTGTGGATTCCGATGAGCCGAACATAATTTTGCCCAAAAGGTCAACCGTGGGGCCCGCCAATTGGCGGCTTGGTCAACTGTCTCAAAACTGCATAAAAATTGGGTCACAGGACCAGCGCGTTACCATGAGTCCAGTGGCACAATTTTTGTCGCATTCTGACGAGCGTGCAGAAAATGCGTAGGGCTTTTGCAAAAGCTGCGACACGGGAGATTTGTTACGGATACGGGCTGATTCCGACGGGCACACGCGTCCAAATCAGTTTCCGTAAAATCTCACACGTCTGGGTATACCGCGCGCACCTTTTGGTACACTTGGGACACGACGGGGCGGTCCCGTTTGGCGGAGCGTGCTCCATATCACAATTTCTGGAATTTGCCAAAAAGTATATTTTTGGATTTTTCCATCTAATTTAATTCCGCATACAATAAATAATAAAATATTATAAATTATAGAAATTAAACTAGGTTAGGTGATCTTCGCATACCAACAAGAAAAATTGGATTCAGATCATTGTGGTGAGGGAGGATCTAGGTTTAGGGTTTGCAATTTATGATGTAAAATACCTATATATATAAGGAGCCGGGGGGAGAGTTACGCGCGAGGGGGAGAGAAATTATGCAGCAGCTGCTGCTGCGGTTTCTTTATATGGGATGAGCGGGCCGAGTTTTAGAGGCTAATGGGTTTAGGGATTATTGGGTTACGGATTTTTAAACCATTAAGTTTTAAATTCATTTTTTTCTTTTTTTTTTCTTTTTTTTCTAACTCTTTTTCATTCTTTTTTCTTTCTTCTTCTTTCTTTTCGTATTTCTATTTAAACTACATATGTACATATATATATATATATATATATATATATATATATATATATATATATATATATATATATATATAAATTCCTATAAATTATAATATTGCATACCATTTAGCTAGCAAATGTCCAAAGGACCTCCTACATGAAATAAATTAGAAAAAATTTATGATGGCTCCATAAATCTCCTAAATACACAAACACCTAGAATAAAATTTAAATAAAATCTATTTCCTCTATTTAGCCAATAATTACTATAAATCAATTAAATAATTATTTAAAAAGGTTATTACGATTTTTAGAACTAGGGGTCTTACAAGGGAATAGACCATGGTAGAATATCTTGGCTCTCTCCAGCTCAGTGGGAATCAACATCATACAAAAATGACTTAGTCGGCTAAACTCTGCATTATACCCATCCACCGTCAAGTTCTCTTGCTTGAGGTGAAGGAACTGCTCATAAAGAACATCACGAACATTGGAAGGTTAGAACGTATCGCTGAAGAATTTGCAGAACTCCTTCTACGTTTTGTCGGTGTCATATTGCCTTTGCTTGGCCTTCACTAGTGGGGAGTGTTGTCCTCAAGTAGAAGGTCTACTGTTATCATTCATAGGTCCTCGGGTAACTGCGATGCCTTCAGTAACTTCTCGGTGCTAATGAGCTACTCGAAGACTTCTAACGGTGTCTCCGTTCCTCTGAATTGCTTCAGGTTCATTTAAGTGAAAACCTTGACATTGTCCTCATAAGGTCGCGGCACTGGGGCTTGTACATGGAATGATGGTCTGTTTATTATAGCTATAAGAGCTTGTTTTAGCAGCTCATTCTACTTACACAGAGCCTACATCATGGCCTGTATGAACTGGGTCAAGATAACATTCTCGTCAAGATGCAAAAACTGCAAAGGTGGCACAAAGAGTATCTACGAGATGAACTGAGGCAAAAACTGGGATGGCGGTGGTGGCATACTCTTAACTTGGGGATTTATAATCTGCTGCGGTTGATTCCCCACCGGGGGTATTGGAGTCTGAGGGTCCGACTGAACTGATGGGGGTGTCCTACCTGCGATGATTGTCCTGGCTGGAGTGGTGTAGTCGAAGATATCATTGATGAGGGAAAATATCTAGATTCCACCTGAGTTGCTGAGTCGCCCACAGTGATGGCGAGGGTAGCAGCATGTCCATTAAGAAGATCCATCTTGCTGGGCACAAAGATAAGAACAATGTTAGAACAAGTTCAAGGTAGATACAAGTCAAGCAGTCAAGAAGAGTACAAAATTAGAATCAAGAAAGATGATTAAATAAGTGTCACGACCCGCACCCGGTATAAGGGCACGAGAGCGTGGGTACGTCCAGCCTACGCCGCAGCATCGGCGGTAGAACGCTGTCTAGGTCAAGTACTATCTAAATAATCTCACACTAGTATCCAACTCCATAAGGAGACACGGACACCACTATAAAATGAACAACATACTCAATCACAACTACAGCACGATAAGAATTTAAAGAAAAAAAGAATACAACACAAGTCTAATGACAAAATAATCATACCTGCAATCAGTAACAACCAATCCCCAAGTGTCAGAAACAAGTCCACTAAGGTCACAGTCTGGAAAAATATTTTACAGTCAGGAAGGAGCAAAGTACATCTCTAAATAGTTGTTCTATATAAATGACATAAACTATGTAGCAGTTCTAGATGGAAATATACCAGATGCATGTATAGGTATGGGAAATGTACAATGAAAGAAATACTGGAAAATACTGTAAGTAACTGCAGGAAAAGAAATAATATGTCCATGAGCAAGAAACCTATGACTAAGTGTGTGAGTACTAGCTTTAACATGTGATCGGCTTGGGATCTTGATCAGGCTGGTTACATGTGATTAGCTATGATTCACGAAGGTCAGGCTAACCGTTGGTTAGCTATGATGCATGTATAGGTCAGGCTAATCACACGTAACAGTTATGAAGCATGGAGAGGGTCAGGCCGCACCCGACGTGAGATGTGGGGTGAGCTATGATGCATGAAAAGTTGGTATGATCACATATCTACACTAAAATACTCCCCACCCCCGACTGGTATAGTAGATCCAATCATGGTACGCTATGGCACGGGATTTCCTAGGGAGGTAGCAAATCTCCCCCGGAAATCAGTGTCTGTACATGCACAAGATAACAAGGGAAACAAGTCTTGTACAAGCTACACCATGAATAAGGAATAACATCTCATGACGAGATCCGTGTATACCAATCCGTGTAACCAACGTGTCAAGAGCATGGATATTTATACTAGATACTGTGAACATAGGAGATATCATAAATTAGAAACTAATCAGAGAATGTACTTGCCTTAGGTCCTTAGCTGGTAAAACCAATGTCCTGTCCCAGAGTATCGTCTGGAGGAACCCACAGTCCTAAAAATATATCAAATACAACATTTGCATCAGGCGCTACACTAACACATCACAATTCATGAACTCAGGGGCTCTGCCAGGTATAGCACTTGTCAACTAGGGCCATCTAGTAGGGATACGTATATAATACACTTTTACACTCAAAGTATATACCAATAAAACGTATATAATATATATATATAAGTGTCTCTTAGTAATTTGTACAAAATACGTATATGTGTATATACACTAAATAGATGTATATAAATGTATAGTTATATAAAAATACATATTTGTATATATAAATATACTAATCAAATATATATATATATATATATATATATATATATATATAACAAATCAGAGAATGTGTATAATGCCACACTCCTCAAGGTGATCCCAAATGAAGTAGCAGTTAGTTCCAATGGGTCCGGAGCAGTCCAAATAGCTAGAAACTATATAAAGAAGTCCAAGATCGGAGCTCGGCACGAAAATCGAGACAAGGATACCGAGTCCTCAATACATAGAGAAACCTACCGGGGTTTAGCTAAGGTTAAGATTTACAAGTTAGCTAATAAGAGAAAATGGTCGATTGTTCGTAATCAAGGTAACACCTTAATTTATGAAAAATCATTTTGAAATTATTTTGAACAATAATTACAATAAAAGTTTATTTATAAAAATTTAGAATTTATGTAAAAAGCCAATATAATTTTATATCTATGGTAAAATTGGTCACCAGCCCAATTAACAAATTGATCTTATTTTTATTATTGAAACTATATTTTTAATTAATAATATAACTCCAAAATTATTATATTTTTGCATAATCAAAAACCCTTTTTAATTATTACATAACTAAATTTTACACATAATAATTAACTAAATTCATACATTAAAACAATAAAACTAATTATATTTTATTTACTAAACTAATTACATAAAATTAACTAATTGATTAGGAATTTTTTAACTGATCTAATTATATATAATTAATAAACTAATTATAAACTAATCATAAACTAATTTAATTATATTAACTAAACCATTACATATAAATTACTAATTATATTAACTATCTCTTACAAATTAACTAATTATATTAACCACTATCACATAACTTAACTCAAAATTTCAGAACTGAAGAAAGGAAAGAGGGAAGAGAGAAGAAGAGGGCTCACGATGGGGAGGGCTTCCGGCGTCGACGGAGGAGAAGTCCGCCGGGGTCGGACCGGCAGGGCGTCGGCGCGGTGGGGTCTCGGCTCGAGGCGGCGGCGGCGAAGCCCGACGGGTCTGAGGCGGCCACGGCTGTCGAACTCGGCGGCGGCAGCGGGTCCGAGGAGGCGGATCTGCTGTGGTCGACGGCGGATCTGGCTGCGTCCGGTCGAAGGTCGGCGGCGAAGCTCGGCTCCGGATCTGAGGCGGTCCGAGGCGGCGGATCTTCGAGCTCGACGCGACAGCGGAGCTCGATGACGTGGAGGGAAGACGCGGCGGCCACCGGCGGTCAAGATCTAGGTTAGGTTTGGGATTTGTACCAGTCGGGTGGGTCGTGTCCGAGGCTGGACACGGGGATTCGATGTTATGTGGTGTGGGGGTGGACGTGTCCAAGGCTGGACACGGAATAATGTTTGCTGTACTGTGGAGGACGTGTCCGGGTCTCGGACACAGGGTTGGGTGTTGCTGTGGTGGAGGTGGATGTGTCCGGGTGTGTCGAACACGAAAATCTGATTGTAATATTGTAAATCTGGACACAGGAAAGGAATGGATACGGTGGGACACCCGGGGTCGGATCCGAGGCCAATCACGGCTGACACGGTAATGCTGGACACACGGACACGAGAACACAATCAATCGTGATGGCTTGTTGGCTTGTGGGAAATTGTGAGGGCTAGCTAGGGTTTCTAGGGAATGGTGTGAATGAGACTTTAAATAGGCAAAGAGGGTGTGGGATGAAGGGTGAGGATTGGCCCAATAATGGATGGCCCAGATCATATAAATGAGTTTCCATGTGGAAAAATGAGGGTGTGTAGGCTAGTTAATGGGAAATGGCAACTTGTAAAACTTAAAAAAAGAAGATTATAATTTCAGAAAATATTTTGGAAAAACTAGCTGATTTCCAATTTAACTACTAATTAAACCCCTATTTGAAAACCCTAGAAAATATGAGATTCATTTATTTACTATTCCAAAAATGGATATGAAAATTTATTATGAACAACTAGTCCTTCAATAATTTTTATTAAACAAATAATTTTATGATTTCAAGCCAAAAATATTAGAAGCTATATTATTATATTTACATCATTATTTATCTAGTTATTTTATAATAAATCGACTTTTAGAAAAAATGATTTTTATAAAAGATTTTAAATTACCTTCTAAAATCAACACTGTTAAAAACCTAATACTAGAATTTTAGAAAAATAATTCATAAGATTTTGGTATTTAAAAAAAATAAATTAAAAGTCTAATTATTTCGGAAATTTGGAAATCGGAGGTTACAAGTCTACCCACCTTAGAAAAATTTCGTCCTCGAAATTTAAGGTCCACAATGGTTGCATTTACACATTGTATTATTTCTATCAAAATTTAAAATTTCAAACCAAATAATCATGAAGTACTCCCATATTGTTTTTCCACAACCTTTCAAAATTCTATAACATCATATTCCTGAAAATCTTTAAGTTTTTAAAAAAAATCCAATCCCCTTTTTGTCATAATCTCCTCCAAAAATTTTAAGTTCATATCTAAATGTTCCAGAATTTTATATCCAATCCTCCGAATTGAAATTCAATCAATGCATATTTATAAAAATCGTATCCCAAAATTTAAATTTTTAACCACTAATCCATCAATCATCTTACTCCTCTGACTCAAATTCAATTGATGCTTATTCAAATCTAAATTCCTTTCCGAGAATTGAATTCGACACCATTCCATTAACGATTTTATTTTTAACTTTTCTTTTTCCTTAAATACTCAACGATGCGATACTTTCAGAATCTTCAACGCAACATTCATAATACAAAATATAAAATTTCCATCTTGCAATCAAATAGATAAATGATAATCTCTCCAATTTTCTCAAATTTTAATAATCAATTTAATCATATCAAGACCTCCCTAAAATTAATAAATCCTCAATTTTGCCCTGTGAATTTCTTAACTCCCCATTTAAGTTAATGTTTATTCTCGAATTTCAATCATACCTCAATTTTTGCAAAATCAATGATCCATCTACTCTGTTATAACAATCCCCTAAATTCTTTATTTAAATTAATGCTCATCCATAATTTAATCATCTTGTCCCTTTTTGTCGGTCACAATCTTGTCATAGACCTTTGCTATGGTCAAAACCCTAATGATCATGGTTTAAGAAAACTCTACCTACCGCCATACAATTTAAGAAGAAAAAATATATAGGTCATGTATCTTGTCATGGTATTTCAGTCTCTGTTAAGGTGTACTACTAGTTATATTTTAACAAGAAAATCATGAATACGGACTACAGTATTAGGAAAATAATTAATCGAAAGATGGAAGAAGGAATCATTAGGAGGGGAAGAAAGAACCTGTTAACATATTTCTTGCGGTATCTGCTATCTCTAACAAACACTTACTCTAGCACATTCACTAACAAATTCCTATTCCTGTACACAGATATCCTTATCAACTAATCATTAATCCACAAGATCCATGAATATATCAATATTGCACACACTTGTCTATTACTGCCAAAATCTGATGCCAAGAATCTCTAATATAACCATGGTTCAATAATGTATCTAAGTTTGATACCTCTATCTCCTTAGTACTATACCCTCTGTCAGTTTCCGTTCCTACTACCATTGTCCATACTATTTCCTCATCGCTCCAGTGCACACCAAGCGTAACACCATACTAAGTGCTAACCCCTTCTAATACAAATCTAGATGGACACCCAAGTCAGTCTGCGGTGTCATCTCAATCCTGCTCAAGTTATCAGATCCTTACACATGTATATCATCTAATCATATATTAATATTCATATCTCTCATCTACCATAAAATTAATCCTCAAAATAATCGTCAAGGTTTAACTTCTCGATCAACTTAAAAATAATTGCATATACCTCCTCAAAATCAGATACTCAAATATCAAAAAAATTTAATCACTTTTAAAATCCTTATAGCTTTGTCCATGTTTATTGAATTGAATTCGAATACTCAAAATTTTAATAACATAAAATCTTAACTCCTCTAAATTCTTAAAAATTAAAATCCATTCCCACTCTTCAAATTATAAATTTAAATCCTCAAGTATACATATAGATACTCCCAGTCTCTAATACTCAAGGTTCACATAAATACACCAATTATCTACAACCTCAACTGTGTACTGAAATTTGTACTGCCCGGATTACTTGCAATATCGCTTCCAATAATCCAAGTTATCATCACACATATTTTCTTCAATGATTTCAATTCATGTCAACTGGTATATCATCTAATCATCATCACACCGAGTGCTTACTGTTACTAGCACCATTTTCAATAATCCTTGACATAGAATCATTGTCACTCTTGGTATTATATTACTAGCTTCATTAATGAATTATCTCATCAAGCTCGTTAGAACTCCTATTTACCTGTACCTTCTATAATACTCATGTTTCTTTACTCTCATGGGCAGGCATATGGTTCTATATCTCGATTGATGTATAAGCATATCTCTTAATCTTTTTACAGTCTGTTAAACTAATTTGTGATACACTTCACAACTTCTATTACTAATCCTGATATTTCTCTACTTATGACATCTCATTAAACCCTTTATGCATATACATTTCTTTACCTTTAACATTTCCGATATCAATCATCAAATTGAACATCATGCTCCATACATCCTTAACACAATTCCTGGATACTTAATCGTTTATATAGATCACTCAATTACATAATCATGATTATCCAGGACGGGTAATTGGCTCTGATACTAACTCTGAGAACTATCACTGATACTCTATACTCTCCTTAACTCTCAGTCTCTAATGACACTTATCCTAGAACCATTGGTACAAGGTACTATGCTAAGGGCTAACTCTAGATTAAAGCCTACTGCTCACATGTCCAACTAAGAAACACTTACAAACTCACAAGTCATACTCAGTCAAACTAATACAAGACACAACCAAAATTGCAAGTCACTAATTATCACACTAACAAGGATCCTTAAAGAAATAAGGCTCAAAAGAACTGGGTTAAGGACTGAAGGTATCTTTACTGCTAGTAAAGAAAAGAAACGATGGAACAAAGTCCTGGAATAACATAAATAGATAAGTCTTGAGATGATACTTTAAGAACCAATTTAAGATACAACCTGATAATCATACACGTCTGTCTGAAATCATGACACTCAGAATCCTCGCCACGCCAGTAAGCATAGATGCGATAAACGATAGATTTCGTAACTAAGGTATGCAACTCTATAATCATGTCGTCTAGAATCTTCGCCACGCCAACCGGTATGGCTGCGAGAGACTCTAAGTTTCATAACTATAATATGTACATCCAAGTCAGATTCCTACGTTCTTGTCACCACAGCTAATATGGCTGCGATAAACTCTAGGGTCCATAACCAAAGTAGACGTTTTACCTTTCTCACTGTCCTTATCAACATATGTCATCAGATGATACCGTAAATTTTAGCCCATAAAATTCATCTCGATATGAAATCAACTCAACAACGATACCAGGAATTTAAATTTAACCACTGGTCAATAAGAATCAAACTCAACAATGATACCAAGATTTTAATTTAATAACTGATCAATAAGGATCAAGTTCAATAACAACAAGTGAAAGTGGACGGAAACAAGGAAAGATTTAAATTATAAATTATAATAAGATTCTCAAGGGGTCGTCCCAGGAATCTCTCAAGAATTTGTGATTGAGTATCCTCTCTCATCCTAGTATCCTATGTCCTATATTCTATAGCAGGTACGCAGTAGTACAACTATGACGTCGCACTACTACGATATCGCACAACTAGCGAAGTCTGACCTGCATGGGCCACCACTAAAAACGTATCACGACCCGCACCCGGTATAAGGGCACGAGAGCGTGGGTACGTCCAGCCTACGCCGCAGCATCGGCGGTAGAACACTGTCTAGGTCAAGTACTATCTAAATAATCTCACACTAGTATCCAACTCCATAAGGAGACACGGACACCACTATAAAATGAACAACATACTCAATCACAACTACAGCACGATAAGAATTTAAAGAAAAAAAGAATACAACACAAGTCTAATGACAAAATAATCATACCTGCAATCAGTAACAACCAATCCCCAAGTGTCAGAAACAAGTCCACTAAGGTCACAGTCTGGAAAAATATTTTCCAGTCAGGAAGGAGCAAAGTACATCTCTAAATAGCAGTTCTATATAAATGACATAAACTATGTAGCAGTTCTAGATGGAAATATACCAGATGCATGTATAGGTATGAGAAATGTACAATGAAAGAAATACTGGAAAATACTGTAAGTAACTGCAGGAAAAGAAACAATATGTCCATGAGCAAGAAACCTATGACTAAGTGTGTGAGTACTAGCTTTAACATGTGATCGGCTTGGGATCTTGATCAGGCTGGTTACATGTGATTAGCTATGATTTATGAAGATCAGGCTAACCATTGGTTAGCTATGATGCATGTATAGGTCAGGCTAATCACACGTAACAGCTATGAAGCATGGAGAGGGTCAGGCCGCACCCGACGTGAGATGTGGGGTGAGCTATGATGCATGAAAAGTTGGTATGATCACATATCTACACTAAAATACTCCCCACCCCCGACTGGTATAGTAGATCCAATCATGGTACGCTATGGCACGGGATTCCCTAGGGAGGTAGCAAATCTCTCCCAAAAATCAGTGTCTGTACATGCACAAGATAACAAGGGAAACAAGTCTTGTACAAGCTATACCATGAATAAGGAATAACATCTCATGACGAGATCCGTGTATACCAATCCGTGTAACCAGCGCGTCAAGAGCATGGATATTTACACTAGATACAGTGAACATAGGAGATATCATAAATTAAAAACTAATCAGAGAATGTACTTGCCTTAGGTCCTTAGCTGGTAAAACCAATATCCTGTCCCAGAGTATCGTCTGGAGGAACCCACAGTCCTAAAAATATATCAAATACAACATTTGCATCAGGCGCTACACTAACACATCACAATTCATGAACTCAGGGGCTCTGCCAGGTATGGCACTAGTCAACTAGGGCCATCTAGTAGGGATACGTATATAATACACTTTTACACTCAAAGTATATACCAATAAAACGTATATAATATATATATAAGTGTCTCTTAGTAATTTGTACAAAATACGTATATGTGTATATACACTAAATAGATGTATATAAATGTATAGTTATATAAAAATACATATTTGTATATATAAATATACTAATCAAATATATATATATATATAACAAATCAGAGAATATGTATAATGCCACACTCCTCAAGGTGATCCCAAATGAAGTAGCAGTTAGTTCCAATGGGTCCGGAGCTGTCCAAATAGATAGAAACTATATAAAGAAGTCCAAGATCGGAGCTCGGCACGAAAATCGAGATAAGGATACCGAGTCCTCAATACATAGAGAAACCTACCGGGGTTTAGCTAAGGTTAAGATTTACAAGTTAGCTAATAAGAGAAAATGGTCGATTGTTCGTAATCAAGGTAACACCTTAATTTATGAAAAATCATTTTGAAATTATTTTGAACAATAATTACAATAAAAGTTTATTTATAAAAATTTAGAATTTATGTAAAAAGCCAATATAATTTTATATCCATGGTAAAATTGGTCACCAGCCCAATTAACAAATTGATCTTATTTTTATTATTGAAACTATATTTTTAATTAATAATATAACTCCAAAATTATTATATTTTTGCATAATCAAAAACCCTTTTTAATTATTACATAACTAAATTTTACACATAATAATTAACTAAATTCATACATTAAAACAATAAAACTAATTATATTTTATTTACTAAACTAATTACATGAAATTAACTAATTGATTAGGAATTTATTAACTGATCTAATTATATATAATTAATAAACTAATTATAAACTAATCATAAACTAATTTAATTATATTAACTAAACCATTACATATAAATTACTAATTATATGAACTATCTCTTACAAATTAACTAATTATATTAACCACTGTCACATAACTTAACTCAAAATTTCAGAACTGAAGAAAGGAAAGAGGGAAGAGAGAAGAAGAGGGCTCACGATGGGGAGGGCTTCCGGCGTCGACGAAGGAGAAGTCCGTCGGGGTCGGACCGGCAGGGCGTCGGCGCGGTGGGGTCTCGGCTCGAGGCGGCGGCGGCAAAGCCCGACGGGTCTGAGGCGGCCACGGCTGTCAAACTCGGCGGCGGCAGCGGGTCCGAGGAGGCGGATCTGCTGTGGTCGGCGGCGGATCTGGCTGCGCCCGGTCGAAGGTCGGCGGCGAAGCTCAGCTCCGGATCTGAGGCGGTCCGAGGCGGCGGATCTTCGAGCTCGACGCGGCAGCGGAGCTCGATGACGTGGAGGGGAGACGCGGCGGCCATCGGTGGTCGAGATCTAGGTTAGGTTTGGGATTTGTACGAGTCGGGTGGGTCGTGTCCGAGGCTGGACACGGGGATTCGACGTTGTGTGGTGTGGGGGTGGACGTGTCCGAGGCTGGACATGGGATGATGTTTGCTGTACTGTGGGGGACGTGTCCGGGTCTCGGACACAGGGTTGGGTGTTGCTGTGGTGGAGGTGGATGTGTCCGGGTGTGTCGGACACGAAAATCTGATTGTAATGTTGTAAATCTGGACACAGGAAAGGAATGGATACGGTGGGACACCCGGGGTCGGACCCGAGGCCAATCACGGCTGACACGGTAATGCTGGACACACGGACACGAGCACACAATCAATGGTGATGGCTTGTTGGCTTGTGGGAAATTGTGAGGGCTAGCTAGGGTTTCTAGGGAATGGTGTGAATGAGACTTTAAATAGGCAAAGAGGGTGTGGGATGAAGGGTGAGGATTGGCCCAATAATGGATGGCCCAGATCATATAAATGAGTTTCCATGTGGAAAAATGAGGGTGTGTAGGCTAGTTAATGGGAAATGGCAACTTGTAAAATTAAAAAAAAAGATTATAATTTCAGAAAATATTTTGGAAAAACTTGCTGATTTCCAATTTAACTACTAATTAAACCCCTATTTGAAAACCCTAGAAAATATGAAATTCATTTATTTACTATTCCAAAAATGGATATAAAAATTTATTATGAACAACTAGTCCTTCAATAATTTTTATTAAACAAATAATTTTATGATTTCAAGCCAAAAATATTCGAAGCTATATTATTATATTTACATCATTATTTATCTAGTTATTTCGACTTTTAGAAAAAATGATTTTTATAAAAGATTTTAAATTACCTTCTAAAATCAACACTGTTAAAAACCTAATACTAGAATTTCAGAAAAATAATTCATAAGATTTTGGTATTTAAAAAAAATAAATTAAAAGTCTAATTATTTCAGAAATTTGGAAATCGGAGGTTACAATAAGTGGATGAGATCCTATACTCTAATCATATACGCATACTTGCTCGGTACAGTAACGTAACCGAAACAATATACTCTCGACCTGTATGGGCCACCACAAAAATATGTCATGCCCCAGTCCCAAAATACGTAGGACTAGGAATACGTAAGCATGCCAGCCGTATGTATATGATAACTCCAATATATGGAAACCATAATACATACATACCTTGTATTATGAATAATAATTCACAAGTGGTACATATATATTATCAACACAAGTCACAGGCAACTAAATCTCATCCACAGATGCAAGTCAATAAATTGAGAAATAAACTAACCAAATAGATCCAAATGTTCAAGTCCAAATAATCCAAAATGATAGTTAGGTGGAGACAAATCCACTACCAACCACTATAGCAAACTAAAATGATAGAGAAGAATAAAACTCCAATATAAGATAAAATATTAAATAAAAAATAATAGCAAAAAGATCTATCAACTATGAAGTAGTCATGGGTACTCAGAGGGTAAGGATTTTTTGATAGAAAATGATGCATCAGGTCCCGGTCCATACTCTTAAGGATAATCCTGAACGTTTATACCTGAAAAGGGACCAGGTCTTCAGAGGGATATAACAAGATACCTAAAAGCATGCCACAATATACTAAAATAAATATCCCAAAAGGTCTCCTAACCATTCTATGTAAAATATACTTTTAAGGACAATATTCCTAATGAGAAGCTCTCGACACATACATGTGCTCGACACACGTAGTGCTCAATCGAGTCACCAGTGGCCAATCTAGAGAAAAGTAAATAAATGCTCGACGCACGTAGCGCTCTATCGAGCCACCCGTGGCCATCTCGAGCAAAATAAATAAACAATGAGAGATCCTACGCTAACAACTGTCCTCCCCACCCCATGCTTATATACATGTCGTCGCCACAACACGATGATACCTCTAAATAACTGCTAAGTCTTCTAGCATACAATTTTATTAGCAGTTATTCTCTATCGTACATCCCATATACATTGCTGGCCAGTCAATATGCAGTTCCGTGATCTATATAAGACTCATAACTTTTATAAGAAAGGTGTCATGGTCAAATGAGACATAAAGAAGCCTCACTATCATGGGATTGTCTCTTAAATCTAGGTCAATATGCATAACAAATAAAATAAGAAATAAACGACGCCATCCGTCGTTGCACCCAAGTTTTCTTAGACTCACAGTTTAATAATATACATAAATAAGAAAAAAAATGACAAAATTAAAATATGCATATATGAATATAAATAAACAGTAGTATTGGCAAGGTATAATTGCTTGACAATGGTTTGATATGGTATTGACGCAAGATAAAAGGTACAACAGATCCAGAAAATATGGGAACATAACAAATGTATCTGAATGCTGAAATAAATATCACCAATATTTTCGGAATAAACGAGATAGTCAAAAAATACTACCATTTTGTCCAATTTGGACATATGAGCAAAACGGTAATTTCGGCCAAAGTGGGATCCATTTGGGGTCCACTTTTTACCAAAAAATGTGTCAGGGATAAAGTTATCTAAATTGGAAAAATTATAGGTCAAAAAAATCCTAAATGATGATACGAACTCAAGGGTATGTCTATTTTTGGATTCCGATTAGCCGATCATAAAACCGCTCGTCAAATCGAATCGTAGGGGCCGCAAAACGGTGATTCATCGACCGACTCGGAATCGAACGAAACTTGGGTCACAGGAGAAGTCAAACGATGCTAGTTCAATGGCGCAGGTTTTGTCACGTTCGGACGAGCGTAGACAAACTAATAGGGTATGTTGCAAAACACCAATACAGAGAACTTTTTACGGATATGGGTTAATTTTGGCGTGCATATTTGTCCAAATCAATTTTTGTGAAAGCTCACACGTCAGGATATACCATACATGCCTTTCAGTGCAATTGGTACACGACGAGGTTGTCCCGTTTGGCGGGAACACTCCGTATCACAAAATTTGTGTTCTAAAAAAACAGTTTTTTCATAATTTTTAATGGATAATTTATTACAGATTTAATGATAAATTATATTCAAACAATAAGTAGTTTCGATCCTGGTTATGTTGTCTTCATGGTTGTTTAAGTGGTTTCTTCATGGTTGTTTAAGTGGTTTCTTCATGGTTGTTTAAGTGATTTTCTAACTTACCTAATATTTTGGCATTTATTTGCCTTCCAAAACATGGGTTCGATCTAAGAAAACTGCCATGTTATGTGCATGTTTCTCGTGCATTTTTTGAAATTTCAACAGGATTTTTTTATCTGATTTAAGCATGATTTAATTTTAATAGTTATAGATTCATTAACTAGGTTAAGTGGCCTATCCAGAGAAATTAACAGATTAAAATTTCTTCGAGTAGATTGGAAGAAAACTGACAAAGAAGAGGAGTACCTCGATTTGTTGCTGCTGACGAGAGGAAGTCGGGGGAGTTTGCCGGGCTTGGGAGTCTCGCCTGGAATCGAAGACTCGAGTGCACGATCTATTTCGGTAGTTTAGGGGGGAGAATAAGATCGATATCGATATAGTATTTATACGTAGTTTAAGTTCAATTCTTGATCAAATCTAAATTGGGTTTTGATTAGGATTTGGTTTAAATGAAGGAGAATCTAAAAATTATCGAAAGGAAACAAATATGAGAGGATTTGATAGGGATTCAATTTGGTTTGATGGAGAAATTTTGCTCCTTTGCAAGGATCGGGTTGACTATCGGGTTCCAGGAAGAGGAATGGTGAACATTAGTTCATTGTTTATATATATATATATATATATATATATATATATATATATATATATATATATATATATATATATATATTTCTTTTCTATTTATTATATCATTATTCTTTTTCTATTTCTTTTATTTCTATTTTTTTGTATTATTATTATTATTATTATTATTATTATTATTATTATTATTATTATTATTATTACAAAATATATCCTTATGGTTATTATCACTAATATTGTTATTATTAACTCAAAATTCTTACTTGAAATTATTTATTTATTTATATTGTAACATCTTCATTAATATAAAACTATACTTATATAATACTATTAGTATACGTACTACATTTATTACAATTAGTATTATTATTATCTATATTTAATTAAGTAAAACCAAAATTAAAAATTTTAGGGATTTTATACGCAGATATCTTGATCATATTATGTTAAGCGTTATATTAGGTAGTGGACTTTAGTCCCACATCGGGTAGAATAATAGAGAGAGGGGTCAGCCTCTCCTATTAATATGTAGCATTTTCATCAATGAGAACAAATCATTTTCAGTGGCAATGTACTAAAGCTCTTGCCGCCAACATTACCTCTGATACTCCTGATCTTAGCGGACGATCCATCCAAATGACTGATGACGCATATGTAGACTTTGTCGAGTTTCAAGCTCAACATCAAGGTGAAGCTTCTCCTTCTGCGTCCACCACAGAGTACTCAGCGGCATGTGTGGTACAATTAAAGTAGTTGGTCCTTGATTCTGGTGTATCTTCTCACTTGACAGACGATGCAGGTATGATATAAAACTATGCACCAGTTAGTTGTATGTCTAATGTTACATGTGCCAATGGTGGTTCGCTGACAGTCCGTAAAAAAGAATTTGCCCATATTTCTTCGGAATTGTCACTATATTCTGTACTACATACCTCTGGAAACCCATTTAGCTTACACTCAATTAGTCGAATTACTCGCGATATGCACTGCTCGGTAATATTCTTTCCTGATGGTTGTGTTTTTCAGGACCTAACGATTGGAAGGACTATCGGTAGGGGCATGTGGCTGGAGGCTTGTACCTGTTTGACGAAACTTTATCTGTTGCCTGTGCTGGTATGCAACTTGATTCTTTTGAGTTATATTGCCGGTTAGGACATCCATCTGTCCAAGCACTCAAGAAAATGTACCCATCTTTAGATATTTCTTTTTATTGTGAGTCATGTAGCTTGGCGAAGCATCACTGGATTTTCTATCCTGTTAGTCAAAATAAAATTGCTTTCGCTCCCTTCGTGTTAGTACATTCTGATATATGGGGACCTTGTTCGGTTGAATCTATGATAGGATTCAAGAACTTTTTTACCTTTTTTGATGACTACTCACGTGTCACTTTTGTTTATCTAATAAAATGTGCCAAATTATTTAACATTTGGTGCAATTTTTATGCCAAAATTAGTACACAATTTAGTGTTCCGATTAAATATGTTCAAAGTAACAATAGTGTGGGTATATGTCTCATGAGTTTGTGTCCCATTTGTCTCGGAATGGCATTATCCACAAAACTTTATGTCCTTACACACCACAACAGAATGGTGTGGCTGAACGCAAAAATTATCATCCCTTAGAAACAATACGTGCTCTTATGTTCCAAGCACGTACACCAAAAAGATTTTGGTCGGATGTCGCTCTTACAGCTTGCTATCTCATTAATCACATGCCATCGTCTATCCTCAATTGTGATACTCCTTTCTCTCGGTTATACCCCAAACGAGAGTCGTTTCCTCTACCTCTTCGAATCATTGGTTACTTGTGTTATGTTAGGAATACCCAACCAACTCTTTCTAAATTAGATCCAAAGGTTATCCATATATATTTTTTGGGTATCCTAAGGATCAGAAAGGGTATCGATATATTTCTCTAGTTTTGAAGAGATTTTTTTTCTCTCTCGGGATGTTACCTTTATTGAAACCGAGTTTTCTCCACTGTCATAAACTCCACGACCAGTGTCCCAAGTTTACGCAGAAGAGGAATTATTGTTGTTCCCGGTTCAA
This sequence comes from Iris macrosiphon, assembly GCA_036927795.1. NCBI lineage: Eukaryota > Viridiplantae > Streptophyta > Magnoliopsida > Asparagales > Iridaceae > Iris > Iris macrosiphon. The sequence continues at coordinate 107,435,632 of JAYESA010000007.1, read as the reverse complement.
GCACAACAACCTACTGTTAGGCTGTCCTCCCATACCAAGCCAGTGCTCCAGTCCGACGGTCCGTAGACACCGATTTTGTCCACATCTCCATTGCCAGATTGATCGTCGTAGATAATGTCCAATGTCACAAAGTCATCCTCCTCCCCTGGCTCGCCTAATTTATCTTCGCCTTTGGCTTCGCCTGTTCCACCTGCTTGACATCGTCATGTTTTTCGTGATCATCCTTTGTATATTAAAAACTACAAAGGGCTTGCGAGCCACACTTAGTCCTTAATAGCTACTATTGATGGGATTCAGATACCCAATTCTGTCGAAGACATCAAATATCCCAGTTGGTGTGCTGCTATAGAAGAGAAGATGAATGCGCTTTGGGAAAAACATACTTGGGATTTGATAAATTTGTCGTCTGGTAAACAGGTTATCAGATGCAAATGGGTGTTCACGATCAAAGTAAAACTAGATGGCAGTCTTGATCGACTAAAGGCTCGTCTGGTAGCCAAAGGATATTCATAAACATATGGTGAGGTTTATTTTGAGATATTTTTCCCAATTGCCATGATAATCTTTGTATGCATACTATTGTCCTTACCTGTTCGCTATGACTGACCGCTACTCCAGCTGGATATCAAGAATGCCTTCCTCTACGGGGACCTTGATGAAGAGGTATATATGGTACAAACTCCCAGGTTCGTTGCAAGGGAGGGTAAAGTGTGTCATCTGGGGAAGGCCCTTTATGGTCTAAAATAATCACCTTATGCATGGTTTGTTCAGTTTATAGATATGGTCACTAAGTTTGGCATGCGTCAATAGGTGAAGGATCACTCAGTATTTTATCGACAGACATCGGTAGGAAGGATTCTACTTGGTGTTTATGTTGATGATATTGTGATCACATGAGACGATAGTCAGGGCATTGCGGGGCTGAAGAAGTTTCTAGGAGAACCATTTCAGACCAAGGATATGGGCTCATTAAACTACTTCTTGGGTGTTAAAGTTGTACGAAAAAAGAAGCACATTGTTATGTCGCAGAGGAAGTATGTGCTAGATATACTAAATAATGTCGGAATAATGCAAGCCAAAGGTACAATGTCGCCAATTGACTTAGAAGAAAAGTTACTCCCCGATGAGGGGTCCTGATGACGAATCCGGATCAATATCGTTGAGTGGTTGGAAAACTCAACTACCTGGCAGTTATGACTCGTCCATATATTTCCTTTATCGTTAGTATTGCGAGTAGATTTATGTCTTCTCTAAGAGTTCCATATTGGCAGGCAGTTCTCAGAATTCTGCGCTATTTAGTCCAGAATTCTGGAAAAAAAATTCCTATGGAGAACCAGGGACATACAAATATTAAGTATTTTACTAATGCTAAATTGGGTGCCAGCTTGACAGATAGATGATCTACGTCTGGTTACTCTATATTTATTGGCGGAAACTTGGTATCGTGAAAGAGTAAAAAACAGAGTGTGATCGCATGATTAAGTGCAGAAGCAGAATATCGAGCCATTGGTCATGGCACGGCAAAAGTATTATATCTGCAGCATCTTCTACAAGAGCTGGAAGAAAAAGTAGGATCTAAAGCAGCAGATATATGTTGTGATAACCAATCTGCTATGCATATTGCTACCAATCCTATATTTCATGAAATGATGAAGCATATTAAAATTGATGCCTATTTCGTCTGTGATGAGTATAAAAATAGAATGATAAAGTTCCATCACGTGAGGACCGGTGATCAGATAGTCGATATCTTCAAGAAATCTCTTTTGGGTCCTCGGGTACAATTTTTATGTAACAAGCTAGGCATGATTGATATAGATGCTCAATCTTGAGGGAGGGTATTAAGCGTTATATTAGGTAGTGCACTTTAGTCCCACATCGGATAGAATAATAGAGAGAGGGGTCAGCCTCTCCTATTAATATGTAGCCTTTTTCATCAAAGAGAACTAATCTATTATTCTCTTCTATATATTATAACACGAAGCTTACGTCTTGCACATAGCTGGTTAGTTACTATTTACTTAGTCTGGTTTATATGAGAAATCTCAAGTCCAACACATATTAATGCCATGTATGTAGCTAATCATAGCACACGGTCATGTCTAGCATGAGGTGTGGTTTCTAAATCCATTATTCCTTAGAATTATAACAAAATACCAGGATCAACCATATGGAGGATGATAAGATCATTCCCAAAAGGATAAGTGAACACACAATAAAAATACTACGTGCGCACATGGGGTTACTAAGGATAACATGCACATAGAATTATACACATGAAGGTCTGGCGCACAAAATTCACGAACTACAAAAAGGGTGGCTCACAAAGTCACAGAAATAAGCTTGGGGCAAAAACTCAAAGAAACAAGCTTGGTACACAAACTCACAAAAATAAGTGAGCTATAAAGTGGGTGACGCACTTTGTCAAGTTAACCAACACGGTACACTTGATAAAAGTATGAGGACAAGTAATAAGGCGTGCTATAAAGAAAGTGCGCGAGGAACAAGCTAAAAGACAAAATACACAATCCGAGGTCAAAGCTCAACAGTCGAGAAATTCGTCAGTCGAGGAACACATAAATCAATAACACAGAAATTAAGAAACCAATCCAAAAGCTTCGTCCTTAAGGAAACGAAGAGGGAAAAAAGTGCTCTAACTGACTATGGCACACTTTCTCTATATTTTCTAGTAAGGAATTTATTGAATACGCACAAAAGTGCGCCAAATTAGTTTTTTCTCAAAAGTATGCCACTGACTCAAGAAGTGTGACTGGCGCACTTTTGCTATGAGACTGAGTGTAGTATGATTAGTATGCACGAAGAATTATGACAGCACACCAATGCACCCAAAGTGAAACATATATATTTCTACGCCAAAGTGGTCATCTTGCATACTCTTCACAGAGCACTGTTCTTCTTCTCTAGCAGCCATTTTGGGATACGTATTGTATCAAGTTCTAGCACTGAACTAATATGGACTCAAAATCAAACAAGGCAAAAGCAAAGTCACATAAATTATGGTTCTCTATACTATGACCTAATTATTTTTTAAATCACAAAGTGTAGGAGGATCAAACCCTAGGAAAATGAAAATGAACCTATAGACCCAAACTCAAAACCATGCAATTTCAACCAAGAAAAGCAAGAACAACAATATTAAAGATGAAGGGGTGCTCAGCCCCAACAATATGAGCTAAAAATAAAATAGAATCATTAAGAATCAAAAGCATGCATAAATCTATAGTTTTTCTTGTGCAAGATATACTTGCCTACAGAGACAGAGGAAACCTATGGGGGGGAAATAAAAAGAAAAGATAAGGAGAAGAGAGAGAGAAATAGGAATATATAGGTTTATACTTGAGATATGGACCGTTGGATCACTCAAACCATCTAAGCCACACATTCCACCAACCCAACCAAACCCACTTCTCTCCACAACTCTTGGGTCTGATCTAAATAAATGGCCGGGCTAGCAAACATTGTGCGCTAAAGTGTGCCAACTGGAATGCTCCAATGTGCACCGAGAAAGGGGGCTGACAAAAAATGTTTACTTAAGATTAAAAAAAGAAATCCAAAGGAATAAAACATGTGACTAGAGGTAGAGGTAAAGGCATAGTCAGGTCGAGAACGTCCTCTCTCTTTCTATGGCTCTTACTCAGGGCCGTCCTGGAGGGTTGGGTTGTCCTAGACGAAAATAATTTTAGTTGTCCATTGACCCTTATTAGAAAAATAGTTACAATAAAGACATATAGATAAAAAAATTGTTAAAATTATTGTAAGTGGATTTTCTATAAGGACTATTGTAAGTGTAATTTCTATACTGAACCAATGCAGTTAAAAATGGAAATCACCAACCTATGATCATAAAAAGCTAAGAAATAGAAAATAGTTCACTAATGTCTTGCTATTGTTTCAGATTATCTAAAAGAGTAGACTTCACATGAATATTTTATAATAAACTAAAGTCTTTCTATATAGCATAAAAAAAAAGAGACAAATAAAATACCAGTAGTGTACAGTGTACTCTTGACTCAGGCCGACCCTTCTCCTGAGGTTACAATTGATTTTCCCGAGCCTTGTCAACCAACTCCTTCTGCTTCCTCGACAATGAATAGAGATTAACCTATGCAAAGATTCAAGGATCAAACTTAAAAGAAGAAGAGCAAGAAAAAGAGTAGTATTATTAAAAAAGAAAAAAAAGAAACAGACTGGAGAAGAGAGAGGGATAAATAAGTGTCATCAGCCGCTAGTTCTTCAGCCAGAGGAGAGAAAAAAGAGGGATCAGTGGATTTGGGATTTGAATATGGAAATAGATCACATGACTGCTCTCAGGCCATGGAGTGGTGGGCTAATAAGTGGTAATTAGACTTTTTTTTCTTTTTTAGGCCTGGGGGTTTGCTCCAAGGAGGGGGGTTACCTAAGCCCAACCTCTTGTGGGGTACCCACGGGCCGGCCCTGCTCTTACTCCCGGTAGAGTTTTGGGGACCCTCATATCAACATCCACCTCCACTTACCTACCTCTAAATTGGTTACAAACCAAGTTCAACAAAACAATGATCCTCCATACTCGACTCTATTTGCATCCCTTGACATGTTGTTCCCAACCATGTCTATCAAGAATAACACTTCATAATTAGGATTTTATCTCTACCTCAAGAATAGTTTAATGAATTTAGCTCATCTTCTTTTCTTTATAGTGTTCTTTATCTCCTCGTAACACACTTTCTCTTATTCTTATTTGCGAGCTAGATTAATTTGGTTCTTATTTGAAATTCCAAACACACCATTTTAAATGTAAATGCTAAATTGTTCTTATGAAGATTTGGTGCTTTCCATTTTTGTCTATTTTGTTCCATAAAAAATGACAAACACTTATCAAACAAGAATTTATTTCACATTTTAACCAAAATAGCGATACAGATGATAAAGTTTTTATTTCAAATGAGGACAAACTAACCCATTGTGTAGAGATTAAAGGAATTAGAACAACTATCTCCCAATATTTAAATAATCTCATTGCAAATAAAATTGCAAAAACACAAGTTAGCAACCAACTAACATGGAGTAAAATAACATATAAATATAAGAAATTCAACCACATACACGATGTAAGTGGAAAATCCACTTGGAAAAAAAATCATCGAAGGAATAATATCCATTAACAATAAAAATTAAAGCTTTCATGAACCAACTGATGTAGAACAAGACCTAAAGAAGAAATAGCTACTCTATATCGATCAAAATTTAGTATTTTTTTGAATTAGCAAAAGCTTTATGATTTACGAACAACTATTATACGATTTTATGATAAAAATTAAAATAATCTATAAAATCTAAGAATAAAAATAGATTAAAAAAATATTACGATAAGTGAACGGCAATGACGATGATAAAATAGGAGATCAGAAGGAGACAACGAACATGAACAAGAACACAAGTAGACCTCAAAATTTAAACTAGAAAGTTTCAGATTTGAGAAGTATTTGAGACTTACATATATGAGAATTAGATCACACATGAAAATTCAATAGATAAATATATTATATTCTCTTCTCTAATTAAAAAGTATCATGTACATACATATTTATATAAAGTAAAAAACTCTTCTAGTCTAAGCATGACTCAAGAAATAAACCTAACATATAAGAGAATAAGACTAAGAGACTTCAAAATAATTTTACTTTTTGAAGAATGTTTTAGATATATCTTTTATATATTTGAATTCAATATGCATTATTGTTCCTATGGATATTACAATCCAACAACAAAAGCGTTTAAAAAATTGCATATCCTATATTTTGATATCCATATTTAATATGGTAAAATATCTGTATGATCTTGTGTTCTGGATTTCTTAAATTTTTAGTTCAATTTGGTACAGTATCCTATACTTGAGTGTCTTCTGTGCTCGTGTTCGGTCTATATCGATATGACTAGCCTGTATTTTGTGTTCGACTTTGATATCATAGTTTCCTCAGATTGCTTGGCAGGTATTGCCCGAGAGTATCACGCCGAAAGTAATGTGGCAAAAACTTAAACTATTAATTAAGATTTGAACCTAACAGTAATTTTGGTATTTGTTTTTTTATGAGCCAATTGTTACCCAGTCTATACCACTAACAATGCTAGGGACCAAGTTAGGACCCACATGAAAGAATTGCGAACCAGAAATCTTGATTTTCTAGCCAGAAAAAGTTCCGCTAGTATACCGACGACATATTGGCGACATATTGGCAATATACTATTATAGTTGTACTGCTTTTGGTAGCATCAGGAAATTATCTTTATCATTTTACCCAAGGGTCCCATTTTTGAGGACTTTGAAGGGTGGAGATGATTTGGCACTTGGATGCAATCTAAGGGTTACCTAATTCATATATACCTCTTAACTCTCTCTCTCTCTTTCTCTCTCTCTCTCTCTCTCTCTCTCTCTCCCACTTTCTCTCTCCCTTATAATTCCTTAAACCATACTCTCTTTTTCTCCAAACCTCTTCTCTTCCTGTAATCCCCCCAAAATTATAACTAATTAAATTAGCTTAATTAGGATACATATGGTGTGTATGTATATATTATAATGTAAATACAACTTTCTCTGTTGTATTCAATTAGCCTACTTGCATAATACAGGTAGCCCCTTCATTTTGCCTATGAATCCTACCATTCATTCTGAAACTACTGATCACTAGCCCCAAAAATCAAACTACTTGGTTCGTGTGTCATGGAAGCATCACTCGTCAAGAGAATCCACTTGGGAGCGCGAGGATGACATACACAACAGTTTTCCCATATGTTCAAAAATTGAGGTCCAATTTTTATTTTGTTCTTTTCTGCAACATTGCATTTCTCATCCATAGATCGTGCTTTAGTTCTTTTAAATTTTGAGAACAAAATTTTTGTAAGTTGGGTAGAATGTAATCCTTCCTGAAATTTTAACTATTTAAATTTACCTTAATTAGGATATATATGGTTTTATGTATATATTATAATGTAAATACTTAGTGTAACATATGTTAAATAAATAGAAATATATAAGTAGATGAATATATATTCAAATATAGGTTTATGTATAAAATTATAGTTAATTAATAAATCATATTAGATTCCCATATGATAAATAAATATAGAAATACTATCAATAAAATAATTTTTAAGTATTTTTATGGTTCATTTAGTAAAAGAAATAATAGGAATTAGGGTTTGGAAAGAAAAGAAAAAGAAAAAAATCGTAAATAGTTCATCGTCACTTCCCTTGAGCCCGCCTATAAGGCTGGGTTTCCTTTCAAAACCTATAACTAACCCCTATGTTCAAATAACCCAAAACTAGACCAGATCATAACCAAACTTTTTCCTATATAATCCTTATACCATCCTCTTGCAGATTAATCCAAATCCCATTCAAATGTTAAATCATGGAGAAAATTTGAATGAAATCAAAGAGATACCTAGGTATAAAAAATTAAAACATTGAACCAATTCCTATTTTTCCCGTAGATGTAACCTCTTGGAGTTGGATTTCTGAATCCTAGAGGGGCCCCCAAAGCCAGCACATCCCATAAACAATCTGTACCGACAAGAGCCTCGTCGGAGTCGCCCAAATCGAGCCCGCGACACTCGCTCGATTCAGCCAAAACTGACAGCAAGGTACCCCCGTTCCCATATGATTTTCTCAATGCATGATCGACCATTTCCTATGCTACTTAATTCCTTGTAACGCCTAGTTACGCTATTTTATAATTTGTAACTTAGAGGGAATAATTCTAATTTAAATCATGTTAAAAACCCATGTAAAAACTCAAAAAATTGGCCGTAACCATATTAATATCTTGACAAATTTTACTACTTAAAATACTATTCTGAAAGGCCAATCTCTGTCAGAATAGTATGTATATTTGAGATCTAAATGAACAGACTTGTAGCCTACATAAACATCTTTGCAATGATATAAATTTTTGTAATTTTTATTATTAATTCTATATTAAAACCCTAGTTGAAAACCATGAGAAACAAATTTTAAAACATTAAAAAATTTTGATACAGAGTTCGTGCAGACAAACAGGACCACCCCATCGTATACTGATTGCTTCGAAAGGTGCATACAGTAAACATCGATGTGTGGGCTTTGACAAAATTTGAATTGGTCGTATGTGCATGACGAATTTGACCCATATCCGTCAAAAGTTCCCGTGTCGGTATTTTTGTAAATTTCTCATTTATCTTGTGCTCGCTCATCGCATCGCGATAAAACTTGGCCACTTGACTCGCATTATTTGATTTGTCCTATGATTCGAGTTTCGTCCAATTCGGAGACAGTCGACCGAATCGTCATTTTGCGGGCCTATGATCCGATTTGACAGGCAATTTTGTGATCGGCTCATACAAATCCAAATTTGGACATACCATTGAGTTTGTATCATCATTTAGTGTAACCACCTAAAATTATGTTAGGGGTATTTTTTTCAAGTTATTTTTGGTTACTAATGATATTAGTTATATTAAATTTATTAGTTAATTTAGAATTAATTATATCGCTTTAGTCATGGATAGAATATACCCTCCTAAATAATTAGATTTTCTCCATAACCAGTTGATTCATTTTTCATTAGATCTAGAATTTGAATTAGGGAGTAGGAATGGCAAACTTGTAATTATGACAACTCCCAAAACCACCTATACATGGACGAAACTTATTCTTCCGCCTCAAGCCTTCTTCTCCACCAAATTCTAAACCCCTATTTATGCTTCTAACTACCCAAATAAACTCAATTCACTCTCATTACTCTTCCAATGGAGAGATTGAGTCTTAGAGCACAAGTGAAAGCTTGGAGAGGAGCTCAAGCTAGGAGGATCGTGTCCAATTCATCTTTCTTATATCCAAATTCGTGGATCTTCAATGGAAACTCATTCCCAATAGTTAATTTTTTTTTTCCCGCAATTTCTATGGTAAAACTCTCATTAAACCTAGTAGAAAACCTTCAATAGTTAGATCTAACCCTCTATGTGGTGACTTAGGTGGTAGAGAGTTAAATCCTAGTAGATAAAATATTTTTATAGTCAATTTGGTAGAATTACGAATTTGTGTTCACCAAGTGTTTTACGCATATTCCTAAAAGAATTTTGTGTCATATTTTGGATAGAGCTTGTGTCCACACATTCTAATTTGGATACCTAGTATTTGTATCATGATACATCATGATACACATAGTTAGATTTGATAAATTTTGTGTATTGGTGTTCCTAGGTGTCAATTATATACAAATATAGTGTAGATAGGGATCTCTTTTATGTATTCATGTCAATATTGCTATATATTTTTATTTGGTATAATATATTAGATTTGGTGTTCTAATTGGTGTTGGTATCATAGAATTGGTGTTGTGTACCAATTGGTGATACTTGGTATCATGTGGGGTTTGTGTATCATAAAGGCGCGTTGTGATTTGGTGTATCATGGGGGAAGTTGGAATTCTATTATGTTGATAATTAGGAGTATCATGGGGTAATATGTGTTCCTAAGTGCATGTAGTGTATGTTGGTATCTTAAGTGTGTATTTTAGTATCCTAATAGCTAGTGTATGTATTCCATGGAGTGTCTATGCAGTGGCAGCAGCCAAGGAGAAGTACCTGGGTGTGCAGCAAGCAACTTATTCTAGACAACATCAGCTCAACAGTGTTGTACAACACAGCATTTGTGCTTGCAGAGAGATTGTAGCAACATGTTATAATCGGTCAATGTTGCAGTCCTAGTAATATAGTCGGTCAATGTTGCAGTCCTAGTAATAAACTGCATAAAGATAAGGAATACATATATATTTTCAGAGAGAGGAATATGAGTAAACCCATGTAAAGTATTACCAAAATTAAAATATCAATACAACTAATGGGTGTTGGCAGCTTTATATCAGATTTTGGATGCTTCAAACAACTCATTAAATAAGGCTCTGAAGCATAACCCTGTATAAAAAATGAGTATCTCATAGATGGCAACAATGGTCTATATCAGAATCTGTGGGAGCAATGTATAGAAGTATGTCATTGAATGTCCAGTATATGTATGTGTATCAGTACTTAGTATCATAGTTTGAGAGTGAGTATTGAGGTTATAAGTGAGGTGCAAGGGTGTGAGTGAGTATCATGAGGTGAAGATCTTGGTGTCAGAAGAACCAATAGTGTATCAATAAGATATTTAACATACTCGAGTATTTGGGTAAGTATTAGAGATGATATCCAAGTGAGTATTTTAGTAATAATATGATACTTGGGGGTTGTTGTGCCCCGCTTCCAGCAGTCCACTATGTAATACATGCGGCTTGTAACTTAGTTAAAAATTGAGTATTGGAGAAACTTTACGACCAAATAGATCACAGACGGAGTACGATAAACTTTTCCAACTCATGGATCCGCTTCTATTGAAATGAATCCAAGAGTTTTTATTGGATATATTTTGCTACTTGGTTTTGTTGATTTGCATTTTCGTGTTTCTTTAGATGATTTAGTTTTCATAGTTCGCTTTCCTCGCTCCTCGATTCGCTCATTTCAACGAAGCGAAGTCAGTTCTTCGCTATTGCAAAGGGGTAACAACCTCTCCTTCTTATGTTGTTTGTTTTGAGAGAACTGGGAAATGCCCAACGAATCTTGCTACGGATGGAAGGCCACTGCCCTTTCGTGTTTCCTTTCTTGAGACCATCCCGTTGCACTCCTCACGATTTTGAATCGTAAGATAAAAAGATTGAAGGATGATAACCAAGTATTGATGCAAGTTTTAGATGCATAACCAAGGAGTGATTGTTGCATGAGGCTTCCCCATTCTCTCAAGTTAATTCAATCGATGAGTGGCTTCGGCCCTTCAATTAATCCTTTTGTCCTCACGCCTTAATAAAAAATATATCTTGTCCACTAAGTTGCATGTCCCTAAGTTCAGTGATACCACATTAACAAGATAAGCTAAAAGAAATAAAATTCATGCTTGAAACTATATAATTGTTGCTTTACTTTCAAGTTAATGTTATATATCCCTTACTCATATGCTGTGCAACAGGAAGTATATAGAAAAAAGAGAAGATGAAAATGTGTGCTTGTTGTTTAGAATTGTGCATAGTAATATTTTATCTGATAGATATTGTATGTCATGCATTGGTCTTGGACAACTTATGCACAAGGTAATAGTCTCTCGATCGGTTCCTGGGGCACTTGGAATCAATCAGTCTAGAAGAGATTATGAGAGCACCCTGAAGGACGGTCCTTGCGATCTAGTGGAGTGTTGTGTCTATTAGTGAAGTACGGAACCCTGCGTCATAATTACTAGTATTCGTGTATATTAGTGAAGAGTTGAACCTTGAGTCATAGTTGTTGACATGCACGCATACTAGTAAAAGGCTGAACCTTGAGTCACTGTTGCTAATCATGAGATTTTTCGTAGACCATCATGTAATTAGGTAGCATGCTTGGTTTAACCTTCTTCCAAGCCTTACCGATTGATGCAATGATAAACCCATCAATTTCATACATATATGCAAATTGTGCTAATGCTTATCTGCTACAGGGATAACTGTCGACCGTGGGTAAGAATTATCATATAAGTGCTTTACTCTATTATTTATGTTTCTTTACAAGAATTGTTAAAAAGAACCTAGAAAAGTAAAAATATCACTTAATAATTATTGCTAGCTTTACATGTTTACTTAGTATTGATATTAGGTGAGATTGGCTTCGGTCGCTCACCAGTACATGCTGAGTACTGACCAACATTTGTGGGCATCTCCAGGGTAGCAGTAGCGAGAGTCTTACGAATATTTTGGAGCTATAGGAGCTCGTCCAATCAGGTAGAACTGTGCTTGTCGTTTCATAGCTTTTTAATTCTAGTTTGCAAGTTTTCTTTCCAACTTCTTTTATTTCTGTCCAAGTACATGGATATGATATATAGGCGTTGTGACTAGTTTTGGGTTTCAAAGAGATGTAAGCCAACAATGACATATTTTATATCAGCCAAGCAAAGGTACATTGTAATCCAATTTCAAGTTATCAATAAAGAAGTATTTTCTATTCCTATCAATGTGTTTAATATTTGGTTTTCTATATTTAAAGTTCTCTACCTTGTGCAAGCGCAACTTAGGCTTGAACAACATTACGCCTAGTGGTGACTTGTGGTCTTTCGGGATCGGGGCGTAACATAATGGTATCAGAGGAGATCTTTACATCTTTGGATTCTGCAAGTATTATTTTTAAAATGATATAAGTTTACAAGCGATTTCAAAAGTCCTAATTGTTAAAAACATTTGCAAAACTATATACGTATTTTATTGGTTTTAAAAATCCCAATTTGAAGTTAAGAAAACCCAACATCCCATATAATAAGTCTATAATACGTTATGAGACTAATGCAACCTACTCTCTTTTTGTAGAGATATTACTAAGACCGATAACCAAGGGACATCGCGAGTATCTGGCTCGACCAATAACCAAGTCGATAGATTGATATCCATGATACAGAATCAACAAAAAAATATGAAGCCTAACAAAGGCATGTTGAGGCTCGGAGCATGGAATAACAAAAATATCTTAACTCTTTGACCCAAATAGTAACAACACTGGTAGCCGACAACAGTACATCTGGGACAGCTGCGACTCTTGTGGTAGCCACAGCAGTAGTACCTCGAGAAGTAGGATTAGCAGAACCTAATGAGAACCATTAGGCGATCATAAAGTCTACCTTTAAAGGTGCTGAGTTTCTAAAGTTAAACCCTCCAGAGTTTTAGGACAGAACTACACCGGATAAGGTGATAGATTAGATCGCCAAGATGGAGGGCTTGCTTGAGTTTGCTGGAGTACCGACAAAAAAAAAAGTGTGGCATGCACATAAAGTTTTGGTTGCGAGCACACAAATAGTGGGAGGTCAAGAAGATGGACCTTGCCACTAGACATAAAGATGGAAAAATTACTTGGAGATGTTCAAGGATGCATTTCAAGAACAATATCTTCCCCCAGCAGTTAGGTAGAAGAAGGAAGACAAGTTCACCGAACTTACGCAAGGGTGCATATCCATTGAAGACTATAAGTCAAAAAATTTCAAGCTTGCAAAGTTCGCTGGACCGATGATTCCTAATGAGAGGGCCCGTACGCATCAATTTATCAAAGGCTTGAATGCTGATTTTAGAAAGGATGTAAAGAACTGAGAATATACGTTGTTTGTTAAAGCTTTGGAAGCAGCGGTACAGAACGAGCAATTTATCCCAAGAAATGCTCCAGTGTCACTCCGCTATCCTGTATTCTCGAAATATACTCAAGTTGGCACACTTTTAGTGTATTTTCATTTTTGGCGCACTTTGAGTATACTTCAAGTGTACGACTGAATGGAGCTTGGTGCACATTGGCTAATATTGATTGTGTGGTGGTGGTAGATAGGCTGTGTGGCTTGGATTTGTTAGAGAAATTTGATGGTTCACCATTCACCCCTTGTATATATATATTCTTGTCTTCTCTCTCTCTCTCTCTACCATTATTGTGTTCGTTTTCTCTTTCTATCTTTTTTTACAGGCAAATGCATCTTACTTGTAATAAAGAAACATTGATCATGCATAAATTTATTTCTTTATTAGTTTTTTGATTTTAGTAGCTTATATTGTTGGGACTGAGTTCCTATTGATCTTTAGTGCTTACTGTTTTTAGATTCCATGGCTAGGATCTTGTAGATCCGAATTCTTGTTTTATGGATCTTCTTGATATTTTGAGGGAATGATCTTCCAAAACTTAGTATTTTGGAAAACTACTTGGCTCAAAGTGATGAGCATCCTATATTACGTAGCTTTGCTTCTTGGCAATTATGATTTGGAGTACTGTCATAGTCTCGAACTTGAGCTCTAAGTGCATCAATGTGGGTCAATTTGAGAAGAAGAACAGTGAAAAGAAGTACACAAGAGGATTTGCATCACGGGCGCATGTTGAGTATGACCCGCATTCCATACTCGTACGTACTTTAAGAGTAATGTCAATTCCTTGCAAAATTATATCAAGGAGATGAGTTCTTGGAAATATCCTTCTTGGCGCACATTTAGAAGACTTCAGCCATTAGCGCACAATTATTGTACTAACAAATAAACCAATCGAAAGTGCGCTAGTCTACCTTTCAGCGCACTTTGGACCAACTTCCTATTGATTGGCGCAATTTTAACCAGATTAACAGACCGACGCACAATTGACACATTGTGCATTAACTATCAAAAATGCGCCGCTCTTATCTAACCCTTGGCGCACTTTCTGGACGCTTAACGGTTGGCGCACTTTTAATAGATTAATGAGCCGATACACTTGTAATCTCTTAGCGCACTCTCTCTTATTTCATCCTCGATAAGCGAGCTCTAACTTTGTCATACCTTGATTTTTGAGTCCTCGACTGTCATGCCATCGACTGTCGTGCCAGCCTTGAAACTCGTATTTTGTCTTTTAGTTCTTGTCGTCAGCTTACGCACTTTGCTAAATCCACCACTCCCTGTTGCTAACAAAATGTGTTGAGTGTCTTGCTTGCGCACTTTTGTGATAGTGCACCGAGTTATTTGTTTGTTGGCCTTGTGCGCCACCATGTATTGTTTGGCCTTGAGTGCCTAGACCACTATGGCTCGTGCACTTTTGTGAGAGTGCTCTACTGCCTTTTTGTTGGTTGTTATGCGCCAACCCTGTTTTGCCTAGCCCGTGTACTTTTACAAAGTACGCCAATGCTTGTTTCCCTGGCGATTGTGCACCACTTATCTTTCTCGTAGTTCTTGATTTGTGGGCCAAATCTTCATGCTGCTCTATTTTTGATTTTGTGCACCATATTATAGACTTATGCGCCATGACTTTTGTAACCTAGTGTTATTGGTTTGTGCACCATATAGTTGTTTGCTCATGCATAGTGTGTAACTATTCCTGACTAGCCTATATTGGCACTTGTAAAGTGCGTTGACCCAGGACTTCTTGTGTTTGATTGTGCATGCATGAGTCCTACTGTTCACTTAATGCCTATTCTAGATTAGTTGAGCTTGACCATGATTGATGATCTATGACCCCAAAAATTAAGGAATTAATGAGGCATCCATGACCGGAACTCGATCATATAAGATATCAGATTCCTAATTAATTATGGCTCCTAACTTGATAAAAATATGATTCATGTGACCAACTGATAAGTTTGGTATCCTGACTTGGTTATTGTATTCGTGCGGATATACTTGTTCTGCTCGCCTGTTTATAACGGTATATTGTACAGTTAGGATATTGGCCAACATGTACACTGATCGTGACATGATGATTCCTGTTCGGTGCATAATTTTAAATTCCTGAATTATTGGCACGAAAATAATAATGGCTCAGAACCATAGCATGGTTAGGCTATTGCTTGTTTTAAATATTGTATCTATATTTGGGTGAATCCAGAGTTAACTTCTTATATTAAATGGATTCGTATCAAATGTGCCCGTACTCTGTACGACATCATTAAGGGGAATGTTCCCGTGGCTATGACAGGGAATTCCATATCACTTTAAGGTTAATTAGTTAACATAAAAGCAGATTAGAACATGGGAAGGGAACGGTATCCCGAGATCATGAGTGATGGATCGTACCGTGATAATTATCATTGTGTGCAAGGCTAGCCACCATAGATATTGTATAGCATCCACATATAGTGGAGTACAATATTCAAATTTTTATATTTAAGACCGAGCCAACATTTTTTCCTATAGGAAGGTTGGAACTGTTACTGATGTATTAGTGTTGTGGTCCTACGGGGGACTGGTGCGACAATTAGCACGGTGGTCCTATGGAGGATTGGTACAATCATGATTTCTGACTTAAATAATATTGGCTCGGTTAGCCCTGCTCAACATGGCACGATCTGAGGATAATTATTATATCTGGGATAACTCCAGAATCTACATAATAAGCCATAACATTAATTGGCCGTTCTAACCTGACTTGTTTGTGATTGTAATTCTGCTAGTAGCTTAGGGACATAGACTATCATAATATGGAGTGTAACTTCTGTCCTTGTTTGGTTGGAGAGTTGAGTATTGTTTGATGATAAACAAAGAAGAAGGTTTGTACGGAACCTTTTTGTTTACAAACGAGAAAAGAGTACAATTAATCCTATACGAGGATGTTAAGTACAATAAAATGATTCTGGAAAAGTATTGCTATAGAAGTCTGATCTGCGGTCGATCACTTTGTTCCTTGGACCATACGATGATGAAGAAGTGTTGTAGAAGAAGAAGAAGCTTCAAAGGTTGCAAGTGGGATTGAATTCTCGTTGCCAAAGTTGTCAAACAACACTCTCTGTCTGTGCTCTCTCTCTCTGATCTCTCCTTGTGCTTCTGTTTGATCCCCCTGTCTGTCCTTCAAATTAGTGCAACATATCTATTCAGAGGTAATATGAACATGATAGAATATGATTCCCCTAACTCCCCTTTACCCTGTGACCAGGGGTCTCTATTTATAGATATCAATTAAGTAACTGCCTGGTTGGCGTAAAAGCCAAATATCAGGTTGGTGTAGAAGCCACATAACTGTCTTGTTGGCGTAAAAGGCCAAACTGTGAAGAAGACTGCCTCCTTTACGCTGCGGTTATGACAACTGCTACCCACGTTCAAATAATCTTCTGAATCTGCGTGTGACACGTATCCCTTTATAAGGTAATGCGTATAACTGCTTCTCGAAGATTATGGCATGCAAGCCACGTAGGTAACTGCCCCTGCGTAAAGATGGTTGGCATAAAAGCCAAATAACAGTCTTGTTGGCGTAAAAGCCAAATAACAGTCTTGTTGGCGTAAAAGCCAGATGACCCTTCACGACTGAGGTCTTGAGCGTATTCTGGGCTAAATAGCATTATCACGTACCTTTGCAAATATAGCCGAGTTGGCATATTTTGAAGAGATAGTATACGGCGTACTCCTATAGTTAAAAATAGCCTGGTTGGCTTAAGATGCAAGGATGGTGATATGAGCGTAAAATAGCCAATTATCAATCACGACTGAGGTCTTGAGCATATTCTAGGCTAAATAGCCTTATCACGTACCTTTTCAAATGTAGCTGAGTTGGCGTATTTCGAGGAGATAGCATACGGCATACTCCTATAGTTGAAAATAGCCTAGTTGGCGTAAAATGCAAGGATGGTAATGTGAGCGTATTAGTCACAGTCTTAGCTTTCCCTAGTCATGACAAATTTTGAAAATAGAAAAAAATCTCGTGCATTAAATGCAGAGATATGCCTCGAGCTCTGTACAAGAAACAACTTTTGACGTGGCATATGATTTGTCTTGTCTTGAGCGTAAAAACTCATTTCTGCCAATGTAGAATAGGCAGCGTATTTAGAAGACTCCATCTTCCTTTGAATGCGTAAAAACGACTTATATCAAAATTATGTCACAAAATAACAACCTGGGTCTTTGTGCAAAATCATCATCATAGCCCAGTACTTTTGTTAGATGTCAGGTTCACTGATTTGACTAACAGATTCATCCGAGGAATACGAAAAGTTCCTCGAACAACTTTACGCTGCATTAAACTTTACTTAGGAAGGTATAGCAACCTTTTACGCCAGAACAGCCTTGAAGCTCTGCTTTACGCGGACAGCTCTGAAGCCTTATTTTACGCCAAACCATCTTGAAGCATAAACTTTTAGCGTATAGCTCTCAAGCCATATTTTCCGCCAAATAGTCGTGAAGCGTAAACTTTTACGCGTACAGCTGTGAAACCCTATTTTACGCGGACAATTCCCAGCATTTTTCATGCTTCTATAGGACCCCCTTCAAAGTTTTTAAAACTTGAACAAGTTTTGAAATACTTTGAAAAAGAAGCATGAAAGAGAGTTTTTGATATGGGAATAAAGATCCTGCTAGAGATGATATGTACGGGGTAGTAAATTCCATTCTCTTAGAGAATTTTTAGTAGACTTATTACCCAAGGCGTACCTAAGACTAGGTACAGATAATAAGTTGAAATGATTAACACTATTAGGGGTTATACGAACGTGATAGTAGAAAATAGAAGAGAAGAACTTTACTGAGAGGTAATATGTACATGGAAAATTTCTGAAAATATCTTACTCAAAGGTAATGTGGATGTGGTAAGATATCATAATTTTTTAGGATATCCCGCTAGGGGATCTTTAGTGGATCTATTACCTTTTGCGCACTAGAGTGCAAGTAATAAGTTTAAAGCAAGCCCAACCAGAGGTAATATGGATGTGGTGGATTTTGTGGACTTAACACCGCTGGCGTACGGGTGATAAGTTTAGACGATGACTGATGATAGTCGTAGGGAGAGGTTTGCTCAGAGGTCACATGGATATGGCAAACTCTCGGGGGGAAATATTAGGACGGTAGTTCCGAGGTAATATGGATGTGAACTAATATCTGGGACACTCACTGGGGAGTGGTTTACTGAGTGTGATCTATCCGAGAATGAAGATAGACCTGAGGATTGATCCGCTGAGGAAATTGGTAGGATGATAGCTCAGAGGTAATGGGTACATGGCTAGCATCTAACGAGATTGGTTTTTGAGTGGCCACTGTGGCAGTGTGCAAGTAGACCTGAGGAATGCTCCGCTGGGAAAATTGTTGGGATGATAGCTCAAAGGTGATAGGTACATGGCTAGCGTCTAACGAGATTGGTTTTAGTGGTCACTACGAGAGTATGCAAGTGGACCTGAGAGCTACTCAGCTGGGGAGATTTTGGTAGACTTATTACCCATAGCGTACCTTAACTACGGATAATAAGTTGAAATGACTGACACCATCAGAGGTATTATGGACGTGGTGGTAGAAAGTCGATGGGCAAGAATGTTTGCTCAGAGGTAATATGGACATGGCAAACTCTTGAGTTATGGGCTTATTACCCATGGCGTACCTTAAGTACGGATAATAAGCTGAAATGACTGACACCATCAGAGGTATTATGGACGTGGTGGTAGAAAGTCGATGGGCAAGAATGTTTGCTCAGAGGTAATATGGACATGGCAAACTTTTGAGTTATGGGCTTATTATCCATGGCGTACCTTAAGTACGGATAATAAGCTAAAACGACTGACACTATCAGGGGTTATACGAACATAATAGTAGAAAGTCGAAGAGAAGAACTTTACTCAGAGGTAATATAGACATGGAAAAGTTCTAAAAATATCTTACTCAGAGGTAATATGGACATGGAAAGATATGACTCTGTGGGGATAAAGAAAAATAGGACAGAGGTAATGTGGACGTGACCATTTTTGTGGTGATAGATTCACTCTGCTGGGGAAAGTGGAGAGACGTAATATCCCTTGGATTGGGGACATCCTGCTGGAGGATTTTTGTAGACTTATTACTTCTTGTACACGAGAGTGCAAGTAATAAGTTCGAAACAGGTCTTGCCAGAGGTGGCAAGTTTGGTGGACTTAACACCATTGGTGGACTTAACACCATTGGTGCACTTAAATTTAAGTACAGGTGATAAGTTTATACGGTAATCGATATCAGAGGTACTGTGGACGTAATGATCGACAGCCAAACCTGGAAGGTTTGCTCAGAGGTGCGAAGGATATGGCAAACTTTTGTGAACTTAACCCCACTGGCGTACTTAGAATTAAGTATGGGAGCTAAGTTGAGATGACAACCGATATCAGAGGTATTATGGACATGATAATCGATAACCAAAACTGGAAGGTTTGCTTAGAGATAATATGGACATGGGAAACTTTTATGAACTTAACACCACTGGCATACTTAAAATTAAGTACGGATGCTAAGTTGAGATGAGAAACAATATCAGAGGTATTATGGACATAATAATCGATAACCGAACCTGGAAGGTTTGCTCAGAGGTCACTTGGACATGGCAAACTCAGTCGGAAAAAAATATTTGGACAACAGTTCAGAGGTAATATGGACGTGAACCCATGTCCGAAAAACTTCTTGAGAGGGAAAATTGCCAAATTAGAGTGAGATCATATATACAAAGTGATGACTTTGGCATCGATCAACTCCTGGATTTTTCTTTTCAGTACATATATGTTCCTTTGATGTGATCAAAGGGTACATCTGCCTCATCATAGACGAGAGATATAATTTTATGCGCAGGGCGTGTTTGAGACTTCTGGATTGGCACTGAGACATTGCCAGAAGTTTTGTCTACCACGTCATAGACGGAAGACGAACTTTTACGCGTAGGGCATATTTGAGACTTCTGGATTGGTACTGAGGCATTGCCAAAAGTTTTGTCTACCACGTCACAGACGGGAGACGAAGGTTTACGCGCGGGTCATGTTTGAGACTTCTGGATTGGCACTGAGGCATTGCTAGAAGTTTTGTCTACCACGTCACAGACGGGAGATGAAAGTTTACGTGTGGGGCGTGTTTGAGACTTTTGGATTGGCACTGAGGCATTGCCAGAAGTTTTGTCTACCACGTCGCAGACGGGAGACGAAAGTTTACGCGCAGGGCATATTTGAGATTTCTGGAATGGCACTGAGGCATTGCCAGAAGTTTTGTCTACCACGTTACAGACGGGAGATACAAGAAGGGTAGAGGATGTCTTAGGCATCCACACTTTACGCAGCTTCCTGTTGTTCTGGACAGAGGAGGAATGAGAGCTACCCCCTGCATGAAGCATGTCTTCATAGGCAGATTGGTCAAACTAGACGACCAAAGTCTTCTTCATCGATCCGATGGATACAACATCGTGTTGAGCAATTGTTTTCTCATTAGAGGAGAAAGTAGTCCCCAGCAGAGTCGCCATTTTGTTTGATGATAAATAAAGAAGAAGGTTTGTACGAAACTTTTTTGTTTACAAACGAGAAAAGAGTACAATTAATCCTATACGAGGATGTTAAGTACAATAAAAATGATTCTGGGGAAATATTGCTATAGAAGTCTGATCTGCGGTCGATCACTTTGTTCTTTGGACCACACGATGATGAAGAAGTGCTGTTGAAGAAGAAGAAGCTTCAAAGGTTGCAAGTGGGATTAAATTCTCATTACCAAAGTTGTCAAACAATACTCTCTGTCTGTGCTCTCTCTCTCTGATCTCTCCTAGTGCTTCTGTTTGATCCCCCTATCTGTCCTTCAAATTAGTAGAACTTATCTATTCAGAGGTAATATGAACATGATAGAATATGATTCCCCTAACTCCCCTTTACCCTATGACCAGAGGTCTCTATTTATAGAGATCAATCAAGTAACTGCCTGGTTGGCATAAAAGCCAAATGTCAGGTTGGCATAGAAGCCACATAACTGACTTGTTGTCGTAAAAGGCCAAACTGTAAAGAAGACTTCCTCCTTTATGCTGCGATTATGACAATTGCTACCCACGTTCAAATAATCTTCTGAATCTGCATGTGACACGTATCCCTTTATAAGGTAATGTGTATAACTGCTTCTCGAAGATTATGGCATGCAAACCACGTAGGTAACTACCCCTGCGTAAAGATGGTTGGCGTAAAAGCCAAATAGCTGTCTTGTTGGCGTAAAAGCCAAATGACCGTCGTGTTGGCGTAAAAGCCAGATTACCCTTCATGACTGAGGTCTTGAGCGTATTCTGGGCTAAATAGCCTTATAACGTACCTTTGCAAATATAGCCGAGTTGGCGTATTTTGAAGAGATAGCATACGACGTACTCCTATCGTTGAAAGTAGCCCGGTTGGCGTAAAATGCAAGGATGGTGATGTGAGCGTAAAATAGCTAATTATCCATCACGACTGAGGTCTTGAGCATATTCTGAGCTAAATAGCCTTATCACGTACCTTTGCAAATATAGTCGAGTTGGTGTATTTCGAGGAGATAGCATACGGCGTACTCCTATAGTTGAAAATAGCCTGGTTGGCATAAAATGGAAGGATGGTGATGTGAGCGTATTAGTCACAGTCTTAGCTTTCCCCAGTCATGACAAATTTTGAAAATAGAACAAAATTTCGTACATTAAATGCAGAGATAAGCCTCGAGCTCTGTACAAGAAATAGCTTTTGACGTGGCGTCTGATTTGTCTTGTCTTTAGCGTAAAAACTCATTTCTGCCAATGTAGAATAGGAAGCGTATTCAGAAGACTCCATCTTCCTTTTAATGCGTAAAAATGACTTGTATCAAAAGTATGTCACAAAATGACAACCTGGGTCTCTGTGCAAAATTATTATCACAGCCGCAGTACTTTTGTCAGATGTCAGGTTCACTGATTTGACTGACAGATTCATCCGAGGAATACGAAGAGTTCCTCGTACAACTTTATGCTGCATAAACTTTACGCAGGAAGGTATAGCAACCTTTTACGCCAGAACAGCCTTGAAGCTCTGCTTTACGCGGACAGCTCTGAAGCCTTATTTTACGCTAAACCGTCTTGAAGCATAAACTTTTACGCGTATAGCTCTCATGCCATATTTTATGCCAAATAGTCTTGAAGTGTAAACTTTTACACGTACAGCTCTGAAGCCCTATTTTACGAGGACAATTCCTAGCATTTTTCATTCTTCTACAGTCATTATACTATGATGGAATATGGACCAAACTATGACACAAAATCCTAGCTTGACCATAATCATAGGACGTACCTTATCTTGGGTGGAATGGCATTTTCTAGCCTTATTTGGTAAAGGAATGGCAAAGATGGGTACGAGCTAACGATTCTTGGCTCTTGTACTATATGCTAGATCTGGTTTTGTTTTTTATTTTGTGCTTCCTTATGGTACTTGCTATTTGGGGGTCTAACCCCACTAGTTTTGTATGGCCAGGTTTAGAGCCAGCACCAGAGGATCCTGTCATGCCCCAGTCCCAAAATACGTAGGACTAGGAACACGTAAGCATGCCAGCCGTATGTATATGGCAACTCCAATATATGGATACCATAATACACACGTACGCTGTAATATGAATATAAACTCACATGTGGTATAAATATAGTATCACAAGTCACAGGTATACTAATCTCATCCACACAATAAGTCACAGAAAGTAAATAACTGAACTGGAATAAAGAGTCTGAATAATCCAAAATAATAGTCGGTTGGAGACAAATCTATCACGCCCCGATTTTGCCCAATTGATAATCGTCCCCCGGACGTGATGTCGTGCACGCGTAGGGCGCACGTGCACAAGGCCTAGGCATAAAGATAATCTTTAGAGCATATGCAACAGAGTACGCAAATAAGATAACACATCAGTTGAGGCATAGAAAAGTTTTCTTTTATTGATAATGAACATCTGTTTACAGACTCTTGACCCAGAATAGTAAAGATGCTGCATGGGCTTACAACTTGGACACAAAATAAGATAGCCGATCCATACATTACATCCCTTACTTAAATTCAAAACACCAAAATACCTTGGGTGCGAGTCAGCACCATCGTCTTGTGGCATCCAAAAGTAAGAACGAGCTCCTTGCTTCTTATTACTGGAGCTACCAAAAGTCACGATACGAATGCGTCTCGATTCAGGAAGAGGTTGGAGAAAACTTCAGCTCCTCGCCGCGTCATCTTGCCTCGGGGAACCTACTACAATGAGGGTTAGTACTACAAAAAGTACCGGTGAGGGCGAGCTAGCCCAACTTAACCAAAATCTACAACGAGTTCATATGAGCATGCAACATTTATTATCATGTGATCTATCTATCTTGCCTTAGTTCAATTCTTTACATAAGATAGAGTGAAATAACATAACCAAATGTGCCACCGCTCGGTGACTTTACCTGTACCATCTGAGCCACCTGTACAAAACTTACCATGACCTTCCCTGCCACGAAGATATAGTTAGTCTATACAGTTTAAATATACATAACAATCACTTGGTTGGACTTGGGATGGGTCGGCTGCCATTCCGCCTTAGGTAGCTAGCCCTTAGCGGACGCACGGACCCATCCAACGCTAGGACTACACTAGCAAATTATTCTACCCGGGGCAAAGCGGTCCCAGTGCCCCGATGACTGTTCGTAGAACGATATCCCTTGTATACAAGTTGTCCAAGACCATGCCACCACAACCAACTAAGTTATCACATGAAACACATATTCAAGCAAATACAAGCAAGTGAACATAGTGTATTTTCCATAGCCTATGCTACTTTGTGTAAGGATCACATTTTTCCTTCCAATTTTGCACCATACCATGAATAGTTATAGATAAATGAATCTAACTACAACTTGACATAGAAATGGTTATGTATATGATGGGCATGCACGTTATAGTATGAACATTCAGAATAATTCCATATGACAAGCATTATTAGTGTTTCAAGTCTACTTCTTTTCTATTTAACTAAATCTTAAATGTTTCACTATCGTTTGATCCGGATGAACAATGAGTCAATTTATTTAGAATACAGACTTGGAAGAAGGAAGCTAATCGAAATAAAATCACTCACAAGCTGGTGAAGTAGGAGAGAAAAGGAAGAACTTTAAGACTCCGCACGAGCGTCGTCTACCCGATTACCTGCATGCACCAACAGACGATCAATATCCCCTGCTTCGGTCTCCGAGGTTCGATACGAAATACAAAATCCAAAGAACAAAATCAATGAAATCCATTGAAACCGTTCAAGAAAATATAAGTCATAAAACCAACAAGAAAGCAACCAAGCGGCACAAAAATGGGCAAGAAAACCAACGCAACAGAAAGGCCCCTCTCGACTCTGCCGCCGAGTCTTTCCTTGAGGCACGATCCGTTGAATATGGGACCTGATTCCGAAGAAACCAATCCATAACGAGGAAAGAATCTTGATTCAATCTGTCCCGATTGGACGATCTTAAGTATTTCTTGGCCGTACTCCCCGAATAGGGGGAACGGGGTATTACATCATAACCATCCAAAAGAAAGTTTCGTCCTAAAACTTAGAAATAGAACTTACCCCTAAGGAATAATGAGAGAAACCTTTCCCTCATATCAGATTCGATTTCCCACGTCGATTCTTCGACCGCGTGGTTCCGCCACAGGACGCGCACTAGCGATACTGCCCGATTCCGTAACTGCTTTTCCTTACATTCCAGGATCTGTACGGGTTCTTCGGCGTACGACAAGTCCGCCTGCAGATCTAACTGACCAAAGTCTACTACATGGTTCGGATCGTGCACATACTTTCTTAGCTGAGACACATAAAAAATATCGTGCACATCTGATAGGGCTGGCGGCAAAGCAATTTGATAAGCAACTGAAGTGACTCGTTTGAGAATTTCGAACGGGCCAACAAATCTTGGACTTAACTTTCCTTTTATCCCGAATCTCGTAACACCATGCATGGGCGAGACTTTTAGGAACACATGGTCCCCCTCTAGGAATTCAAGAGGGCGACGACGAACATCGGCATAGCTCTTTTGCCGACTTTGTGCTACTTTTAACCGTTCTTGAATCAGCCGAACCTTCTGCACTGTTTGTTCAACCAGTTCTGGCCCAAAGATTTGCCTCTCCCCAACTTCATCCCAGCAGATCGGTTTCCTATACTTCCGCCTATACAGCACCTCATACGGAGCCATCTGGATGCTAGACTGATAACTATTATTGTAAGCAAATTCGGCTAGCGGCAGGTTGACGTCCCAACTTGACTTAGAATCGATTACGCAGAGGCGCATCATATCTTCTAGTACCTTATTCACCCATTCTGTTTGGCCATCTGTTTGAGGATGGTAGGCTGAGCTAAATTTCAACTTGGTCCCCATCGACGACTGAAAGCTTTTTCAGAAACATGAGACGAACCGTCCGTCCCGATCTGATACTATAAAAACTGGCACTCCGTGCACCCGGACTATCTCGTTAAGGTAGGTCTGAGCAAGGCGATCGACGTCCCAAGTACTTTTAATGGCTATAAAGTGTGCAAACTTGGTTAACCGGTCGACGATGACCCAGAGTACGTCATTCCCCCGTTGCGTCCTTGGCAGACCAACAATAAAGTCCATACTGATGTGCTCCCACTTCCATTCCGGGATAGCAAGATTTTATATTTCTCCGCCCAGCCTCTGATGCTCTGCTTTCACCCTCTGACAGGTTATGCATTGCGACACAAAGAGTGCTACTTCTTTCTTCATGTCGTGCCACCAGAAGACAGTACGAAGGTTCTTATACATTTTCGTGCTCCCGGGATGGATCGCATAGGCTGCATAATATGCTTCCGTGAGGATTTTCTTTCTGAGTTCTGAATCGTTGGGGACGCATAGCCTTCCCTTCACTCGCAATGCCCCATTCTCATCTACCACAAAGTCTTTCGCCTTCCCCGCTTGGACCTGCTCTCGCATTTTTTGGAGGAATGGATCGTCTCTTTGAGTAGATGTGACTCTCTCTATCAGATTGGGTACAAATCGTATCTGAGCAACCCTCGCACCGCGATAACGAATTCTGAGTTCGATGCCCATTCCTTCTAACTCTCTTTCTAACCTACGATCGACAGACAGAAATCCCGCAAAGACCCGACTCAACGCATCTGCTACCACATTTCCCTTGCCAGGTGTGTAGTCAATCGTCAAATCGTAATCTTTTATCAATTCTAGACAACGCCGCTGTCGAAGGTTCAGATTTGCTTAGGTGAATAAGTACTTTAAACTTTTGTAGTCGGTGTAAATTCGGCAAGGCACCCCATAAAGGTAGTGTCGCCACAATTTCAACCCGAACACAATAGTTGCCAGTTCCAGATCGTGTGTGGGATAATTCTTTTCATTCTTTTTCAGTTGTCTGGATGCATAGGCTATCACTCTGTCTCGCTGCATAAGTACACACCCTAAGCCCTGCCCAGAAGTGTCACTGAAGATTTTGAATCCCGAAGTCTCGTCCGGTAGTGCAAGTAACGGGGCAGAAGTGAGGCGCTACTTTAACTCAGCAAATGATGCTTCGCAGTCGGCGGACCACTCAAACGCGAGTGAGGCAAGTCAGAGGTGAGGCAAGCTTGGAAAAATCCTTTATGAACCGTCTGTAGTAGCCCGCTAACCCGAGAAAGCTTCGAATTTCACTAACGGATGCAGGTCTCTTCCACTAGACAATGGCCTCCACCTTCTTTGGATCGATTGAAATGCCTCCCGCAGAAATGATGTGCCCAAGGAAAGATACACTGCTCAGCCAAAATTCGCACTTACTCAGTTTCGCATACAACTTGTTGTCTCGAAGGGTTTGTAGCATGGTCCGCAAGTGCTCTGCATGCTCCGCCCCATTCTCCGAATACACCAAGATATCATTAATGAACACTACTACAAATCGATTAAGGTACGGCCGAAACACTTGGTTCATCAAACCCATAAAGGCAGCAGGGGCATTCATCAAACCGAACGGCATTACCTAAAACTCATAGTGGCCGTAGCGAGTGCGAAAGGCTGACTTCGGCACATCGTCCGGCTTAATTTTGAGCTGATGATAACCCGAACGGAGATCAATTTTCGAGAACACTGTTGCAGCTTGTAACTGATCAAAAAGATCATCTGTCCTGGGGGAGGGGATATTTGTTTCGAATAGTTGCTTTGTTTAATTCTCGATAGTCGATGCAGAGTCGCATCGAGCCATCCTTTTTCTTAACGAATAGTACCGGTGCACCCCATGGAGAGACACTAGGACGGATATACCCACGATCAAGTAATTCCTGTAACTGAATTTTTAACTCTTTTAGTTATGCTGGTGCCATTCGATACGGAGGTTTGGAAATAGGTTTGGTTCCTGGAAATATGTTGATAGTGAACTCTGTCTCTCGATTGGGCGGCATACCGGCCAACTCGTCTGGGAACACATCAAGAAAATCTGCCACAACGGGAATGGACTCAACGTTTGCGCAATCTTGTCGAGTGTCTCGAACGGAAGCCAGGTACCCTACGCAGCCGGAGTGAATCATCCATCGAGCAGACATTGCTGATATCACCATGCAGGCATTCGATGCTTTTGACTGTGGACTGCACGAATAATAAAACTCGATCTCGCCAGGAAGACGAAATACAACTTTCTTCTCTGCACAATCGATAGTAGCTGAACAAGCGCCTAGCCAATCTATTCCCAGAATGATGTCGTAGTCTCCTATGTCTAGAACTATCGCATCAAGTGACAATTTCCTTCCTCCGATGAAAATATAGCCGTCACGGCAAACTGAAACTGCAGGCAAGCTTGTGACTGACGGTGTACTGACGCTAAGCCTTAGGCCTAACGGGGTTTGAATGAATTTGTGTTCCTTAGCAAAGTTTGTTGACACAAAATTGTGTGTGGCACCAGAATCAAACAATACTCGAGCAGGTACATCATTGAAAAGTAATATACCTGACATCATCGTGTTTGATGCGAGTGCCTCATCCTGAGTCAGAGCATAGACCCGACCTTTAGCATTTTGCGGTACCGTCTGATTCGCTCGAAGTACTTGCCCCTGGTCCTGAGGCACACGATTTTGTTGCTACTGCTGGTTAGGTCCACCTGCCCGACAGTTCGTATATGCCCCTGACGACCACACTTAAAGCACGATTCGTTGAATACTCGACAGTTTCGAGCGATGTGTCCAGCACGATTACATCGGTGACAAACGAGCTCGCCACCTTTATCCTGATTTGCACCCTTGTTATCGCCATTATTGGAGCGCTTAGGCGCATTGTTACCCCTGTGTTGCTAGGACGCTTGTGATTAAGATTTTGTACAGCGTCGGTACAAACTGGTGGGTACTACGATTCAAGGGAGAGTGCGTGGTTTAGGGACTCACGCATGGTGCGGTATTGAGAAACGATGACGTGAGCACGAATTAAAGGTCGCAGTCCTATCTCAAATCTTCGTGCACATGTCTCTGCATCACTAATATAAGACTTAGCAAACTTAGCAAGTCTATTAAATTCTGAAGCGTACTGCCGTACGGACATGTCTCCCTACTACAGATGGGTAAACTCGTCTTCTTTCTCGCGGCGGACGACGGGTGGAAGATACTCCTCTTCGAAGGCCTTACGGAACACTAACCAAGAGATAATCGTTGTGCCACCTTCACTCAATAAAGCTTGTTTGTGCACATCCCACCAATCATGGGCGTTTAAACGGAGCTGAAGTTGGGCGCAAGCGACTCTCCTGGTTTCGTCCATATGGAACACTTCGAAGTGGTCTTCTAACTCCACCAGCCAATCCCACGCCACGGAAGGGTCTTCGGTACCCTTAAAGGTAGTATGGCACATTTTCTTAAATTCTGATATCTGTAGGATGGGCCCCTTATCATCTGAAAGTGGAGGTTCCAGAGAGCCCTGCGGTCCCGAAATGTCAGCTACAACGCGAATGATTGCTGGCGACTAGCATCGTCACAATCGTTTGCAAGGTATCCATTTGCTTCTGCTACATTTCGGCCTGAGTCCGTTGTGCCAAAAATTGTGCTTCTATTCGAGACTCAAATTGACTCTGTCGTAGTTCGGCTTGTCTCTGTTGCGTTTCCATCATATGCATCATTCGTTCGAACGGATCAACAGAGGGCACGGCAGCCGAACTTCCTGAGCTGCCTGACGTACCAGAACTACTCCCTTGCACTTGCGCCACCATCTGCGGTTGGGCACCCGGCTCAGAGGCCATTCCTTCAAAGAAAAGTAACTTGTATCAGTCTCAAAGTATATTATGGACTTACTATATGGAACTTATCTCATTTTGCACCAATTGATTTCAAGAGTTAACTCGGACGGGACAGGGTCATCTTAGGAAAATATTTTGACTCGAGATCAAAGGATCTGAAGCTATGCTCTGATACCAATATGTCACGCCCCGATTTTGCCCAATCGATAATCGTCCCCCGGGCGTGATGCCGTGCACGCGTAGGGCGCGCGTGCACAAGGCCTAGTCATTAAAGATAATCTTTAGAGCATATGCAACAGAGTAAGCAAATAAGATAACACATCAGTTGAGGCATAGAAAAGTTTTCTTTTATTGATAATGAACATCTGTTTACAGACTCTTGACCCAAAATAGTAAAGATGCCGCATGGTCTTACAACTTGGACACAAAATGAGATAGGCGATCCATACATTACATCCCTTACTTAAATTCAAAACACCAAAACACCTTGGGTGCGAGTCAGCACCATCGCCTTGTGGCTTCCAAAAGTAAGAATGAGCTCCTTGCTTCTTATGTACTGGAGCTACCAAAAGTCACGACACGAATGCGTCTCGATTCAGGAAGAGGTTGGAGAAAACTTCAGCTCCTCGCCGTGTCGCGTTGGCTCGGGGAACCTGCTGCAACGAGGGTCAGTACTTCAAAAAGTACCGTTAAGGGCGAGCTAACCCAACTTAACCTAAATCTACAACGAGTTCATATGAGCATGCAATATTTATTATCATGTGATCAATCTATCTTGCCTTAGTTCAATTCTTCGCATAAAATAGAGTGAAATAACATAACCAAATGTGCGACCGCTCGGTGACTTTACCTGTACCGTCTGAGCCACCTGTACAAAACTTACCATGACCTTTCCTGCCACAAAGACATATTTAGTCTGCACAGTTTAAATATATATAACAATCACTTGGTTGGACTTGGGATGGGTCGGCTGCCATTCCGCCTCGGGTAGCTAGCCCTTAACGGACGCACGGACCCATCCAATGCTAGGACTACACTAGCAAATTGTTCTACCCGGGGCGAAGCGGTCCCAGTGCCCCGGCGAGCGTTCGTAGAACGATATCCCTTGTATACAAGTTGTCCAAGACCATGCCACCATAACCAACTAAGTTATCACATGAAACACATATTCAAGCAAATACAAGCAAGTGAACATAGTGTATTTTCCATAGCCTATGCTACTTTGTGTAAGGATCACATTTTTCCTTTCCATTTTGTACCATACCATGAACAGTTATAGACAAATGAATCTAATTACAACTTGACGTAGAAATGGTTATGTATATGACGGGCATGCACGTTATAGTGTGAACATTCAGAATAATTCCATATGACGAGCATTATTAGTATTTCAAGTCTACTTCTTTTCTATTTGACTCAATCTTAAATGTTTCAGTATCGTTTGATCGGGATGAACTGTAACCTCCGATTTCCAAATTTTCAAAATATTTAGATTTTTATTTTATTTTAAAATATCAAGTTTATAAGATATTTCTCCTTGAATTTTAGTATTAGATTTTTAACAATGTTCGATTTTTGTAAGTGATTTGAAATCTTTTATAAAATCATTTTTTCCTAAATGTTGATTTATTATAAATTAATAAATAATGATATATATATAATACTCTAGCTTCGAATATTTATTGGCTTGAAATCATAAAATTATTTGTTTAATAAAATTATTGAAGGACTAGTTGTTTTCATAATAAATTTTTATATCTATTTTGGATTAGTAAATAAATAAATTACATATTTTCTAGGGTTTTGAAATATGGGTTTAATTAGTAGCTAATTTGGAATCAGTTAGCTTTGGAAGCCTCTTAAAACATTTTCTTAAATTATAATTTTTTTTCTATTAAATTTACAAGTTTACCATCTCCCATTCACACCCTCATTTCCCACATGGAAAAACTCATTTATATATATTCTTGGCCATTCATTATTTGGGCCAATCCTCACCCTTTATCCCATACCCTCTCTCCCTATTTAAAGTCTCTCACCACACCATTCCCAAGAAACCCTAGCTGGCCCTCACAAATTCCTACAAGCCAACAAGCCATCACCATTGATTTGTGTGCTCGTGTCCGTGTGTCCAGCATTACCGTGTCAGCCGTGTTGGCCTCGGGTCCGACCCCGGGTGTCCTACCATATCCATTCATTTCCTGTGTCCAGATTTATAACGTAACAACCAGATTTTTGTGTCCGACACCATCTGGATACAACCCCCACACCACAGTATATTCAAACCCCTGTGTCCAACACCCGGACACGTCCACAGTACATTGAATCCATCGTGTCTAGCCCCGGACACGATCCAACCCCGACAATTTCATAGAAATCCCAAAAACCCTAAACTAGATCTCGACCGCCGCCGGCGACTGAGATCTCCTCCTCGGCGTCGAGCACCTGTGGCCTCGGACCTCCTCAGATCCGTCGAGCCGTGGCCGCCTCAGATCCGTCGAGCCGAGCTACGCCGCCGCTTTCCTCATCGGAGCCGACGCCGCCGCTCTCGGGTTTCCACCGCCGCCGCTCTCGGGTTTCCACCGCCGCCGCTCTCGAGCTTCGACCGCCGCCGCCACAGAAGATCCAGCCGTCGTCGAGCTCCGCTGCCGCCGCCGAGATCGACCGCCGACGCCCTGCCCGGCGGACCTCCTCCGTCGACGTCTGGAAACCCCCCAATGTGAGCCTCCCTTCTCTGTTCCCTTTCGATCTCTCAGGGTGGGGAGTGAGTAAAGGGAATTAGGGTAATTATATAATTAGTTTATTAATTATATAATTTGTTTATTAATTATATATAATTAGTTATTAATTATATATATTTAGTTTAGTAATATATATAATTAGTTTTATTGTTTATAATGTATGAATTTAGTTATTTATTATGTGTAAATTTAGTTATGTATTATATATAAAGATTTGGTTATATTAATATGCAATTAGTTAGCTTTTATGTAATTAGTAGTTGCGTAATAATTATAAGGGTTTGTGATTATGTAAAAATATAATAATTTGTTGGGGTTTATATTATTTAAGAAATAGTTTCAATAATAAAAAAAATTGTTCAAAATTGGTTATTTGGACTGGTAACCGAATTTACTATAGGTATAAAAATATATTGGCTTCTCAGTAAATTCTAGATTTTTTATAAATAAACTTTTATTTGAAATTATTATTCAAAATAAATTTGAAATAATTTTCATTAAATTAAGGTGTTACCTTAATAACAAACAAACGACCCTTCTCTTATTAGCCTGGTATCCTTATCTCGATTTTCGTGCCGAACTCCGATCTTGAACTTCTTTATATAGTTTCTAGCTATTTGGACTGCTCCGGACTCATTGGAACTAACCACTACTTCATTCGGGATCACCTTGAGAAGTGTGACATTATATACATTCTTTGATTTGTTAATATACATATATAAAAATATTTGATTGATATATATATACAAATATGTATTTTGGTGTATAAATATATATTTATATACTTCTATTTAGTGTATATACACACATACGTATTTTGTACAATTACTAATAGACACTTATATATATATTATATACGTTTTTATTGGTATATACTTTGAGTGTAAATGTGTATTATATACGTATCCCTACTAGATGACCCTAGTTGACTAGAGCCATGCCTGGCATGGCCCTGAGGCCAGGGTATTTCTATTATGTGTTAGTGTAGCATCTGATACAAGTGATATTATTATATGTTTATAGGACTGTCGAATTCTCCAGACGATACTCTGGGACAGGACATTGGTATTGACAGCTAAGGACCCAAGGCGAGTACATTCTCTGATTAGTTTCTAATTTATGATATCTCTTATGT
Organism: Iris macrosiphon; assembly: GCA_036927795.1. NCBI lineage: Eukaryota > Viridiplantae > Streptophyta > Magnoliopsida > Asparagales > Iridaceae > Iris > Iris macrosiphon. The sequence goes on along the minus strand of JAYESA010000007.1, from coordinate 107,402,292 downwards.
TCACTGTATCTAGTGTAGATATCCATGCTCTTGACACGTTGGTTACACGGATTGGTATACACGGATCTCGTCATGAGATGTTATTCCTTATTCATGGTGTAGCTTGTACAAGACTTGTTTCCTTGTTATCTTGTGCATGTACAGACCCTGAGACCCGGAAAGATTTGCTACCTCCCTAGGGAATCCCGTGCCATAGCGTACCATGATTGGATCTACTATACCAGTCGGGGGTTGGGGAGTATTTTAGTGTAGATATGTGATCATATCCAACTTTACATGCATCATAGCTCACCCCACATCTCACGTCGGGTGCGGCCTGACCATTTACATGCTTCATAGCTGTTACGTGTGATTAGCCTGACCTCTACATGCATCATAGCTAACCAACGGTTAGCCTGACCTTACATGAATCATAGCTAATCATATGTAACCAGCCTGATCAAGTTCCCAAGCCGATCATATGTTAAAGCTAGTACTCATACACTTAGTCATAGGTTCTTGCTCATGGACATATTGTTTCTTCTCCTGCATTTACTTACAGTATTTCCAGTATTTCTTTTATTTCTCGTACCTATACATGCTTCTCGTATATTTCTATCTAGAACTGCTATATAGTTTATATCATTAATATAGAACTGCTATTTAGAGATGTACTTTGCTCCTTCCTGACTGGAAAATATTTTTCCAGACTGTGACCTTAGTAGACTGGTTTCTGACACACTTGAGGATTGGAAGTTAATGATTGCAGGTATGATTATTTTGTCGTTAGACTTGTCTTATATTTCTTGCTTGCCTTGATATCTCATCGTGCTTTAGTTTATGTGATTGAGTATTTCTAACATTATTTTATGATATCCACGTCTCCTTATGGAGTTGGGTATTCACGTGAGTTTGATTAGATAGTTACATGACCTAGACAGCGTTCTACTGCCGATGCTGCGGCGTAGGCTGGACGTACCCACGCACTCGTACCCCTAAACCGGGTGCGGGTCGTGACACATTTTTAGTGGTGGCCCATGCAGGTCAGACTTCGCAAGTTGTGCGATATCGTGGTAGTGCGACATCTTAGTTGTACTACTGCGTGCCTGCTATAGAATATAGGACATAGGATACTAGGATGAGAGAGGATACTCAATCACAAAATTTCTTGAGAGATTCCTGGGACGACCCCTAGAGAATCTTATTATAATTTATAATTTAAATATTTTCTTGTTTTCGTCCGCTCTCGCTTGTTGTTATTGAACTTGATTCTTGTTGATCAGTTATTAAATTAAAATCTTGGTATCATTGTTGAGTTTGATTCTTGTTGACCAGTTGTTAAATTTAATTCTTGGTATCGTTGTTGAGTTGATTTCATATCGAGATAAATTTTACGGGCTAAAATTTATGGTATCATCTGATGACATATGTTGATGAGGACAGTGAGAAAGGTAAATCGTCTACTTTGGTTATGGACCCTAGAGTTTATCGCAGCCATATTAGCTGTCGTGACGAGAACGTAGGAACCTGACTTGGATGTACATACTATAGTTATGAAACTTAGAGTCTCTCGCAGCCATACCGGTTGGCGTGGCGAAGATTCTAGATGACATGATTATAGAGTTGCATACCTTAGTTACGGAACCTATCGTTTATCGCATCTATGCTTACTGGCGTGGCGAGGATTCTGAGTATCATGATTTCAGACAGACGTGTATGATTATCAGGTTGTATCTTAAATTGGTTCTTAAAGTATCATCTCAAGACTTATCTATTTCTGTTATTCCAGGACTTTGTTCCATCGCTTCTTTTCTTTACTAGCAGTAAAGATACCTTCAGTCCTTAACCCAGTTCTTTTGAGCCTTATTTCTTTAAGGATCCTTGTTAGAGTGATAATTAGTGACTTGCAATTTTGGTTGTGTCTTGTATTAGTTTGACTGAGTGTGACTTGTGAGTTTGTAAGTGTTTTTTAGTTGGACATATGAGCAGTAGGCTTAAATCTAGAGTTAGCACATAGCATAGTACCTTGTAGCAATAGTTCTATGATAGGTGTTATTATAGTTAATATTGGTACTATAGGTATAGGAAGGAGTAAGAGTATCAATGATGGTTCCAAGAGTTAGTATCAGAGTCAGCATACTCGCCCTGGATATTCATGAATTTATGTAATGGGATGATCTATGTAAATAATTAAGTATCAAGGAATTGTGTTAAAGATTAATGGAGCATGATGTTCAATTTGATGATTGATTACTTGGGTGTGTCAAGAGTAAATAAATTTATATGCATGAGGAGTTATAATGAGGTATCATGAGTAAAGAAATATCGGAATCGGTAATGAAGATGGTGAAGCGTATCACAGATTAGTGTAACAGGCTATGAAAGGTTAAAGGAAAATACATATACATCAATTGAGATGAGGAACCATACACATACCCATGAGAGTAAAGAAACATGAGTATAATAGAGGATTCAGGTGATCATGAGTTCTAATGAGCTTGATGAGATAATCCATTAATGCAACTAGTGATATAATACCAAGAGTGCTAATGGTTCTATATCGAGGATTAGTCGAGAACGACGCTCAAAACAGTAAGCACTCTGCGTGATGATAATCGGATGATATACCAGTTGACATAAATTGAAATCATGAAAGAAATTACAGGTGATGATAACTTTGATCATTGGAGGTAATAGTGCAAGTGATTCGGGCAGTACAAATTTAGTACACAGTTGTAGACAATAAAGGTATTGAGTGCACCTCGAGTATTAGAGATTACGAGCACTTATATGTAAATTGGTGGATTTATAAATTAAAGAGTGGAAATGAATTTTTACTTTGAGAATTATTGAGGAGTTGAGATTGTGTCATAAATTTTTTGAGGATTTTAAATATTGATTCAATAAACATGGTCAAGGCTACAAAGATTTTAGAAATAAATAAAATTTTATTTCGATGTTGAGTATCTGACCTTGAGGAGGCATATACATTTATTTTAAGTTGATCGAGAAGTTAAACCTTGATGATTATTTTGAGGATTAATTTTAGGGTAGATGAGAGATACGAATATTAATATATGAGTAGATGATATACATGTATAAGGATCTGGTGACTTAAGCATGATTGAGGTGGCACCGCAGACTGACTTGGGTGTCCATCTAGAGTTGTATTAGAAAGGGTTTAGCACTTAGTATGGTGTGTTACACTTGGTGTGCACTTGAGTGATAAGAACAAATAGTATGGACAATTATAGTAGGAACGAGAACTAGCAGTGGGGGTACTGAAGTAGAACAGGGGTACCTAAAGAGATAGAGGTATCAAACTTTACATGCACTAATTGACCTATAATCGTGTTAGAGATTCTTGGTATCAGATTTTGGTATTAATAGACATGTGTGTGCAATACGGATATATTCATGGATCTTGTGGATTAATGATTAGTTGATATGGGTACCAGTGTACATGAATAGGAATTAGTTAGTGAATGTGCTAGAGTTAAGTGTTTGTTAGAGATAGTAGATACTACAAGTAATACGTTAGCAGGTTCTTTCTTTCCCTCCTAATGATTCCTTCTTCCGTCTTTCGATTGATTGATTTTCCTAATACTGTAGTTCGTATGCATGATTTCTTGTTAGAATAAAACTAGTAGTACACCCTAACAGAGACTGAAATACCATGACAAAAGACACATGACCTATATTTTCTTAAATTGTTTGGCTGTAGGTAGAATTTTCTTAAACCATGATCATTAGGGTTTTGACCATAGCAAAGATCTATGATAAGGTTATGACTGACAAAAAGAGACAAGAGAATTAAATTGTGGATGAGCATTAATTTAAATAAAGAATTTAGGGGTTGTTATAACCGAGTTGATGGATCATTAATTTTACAAAAATTGAGGTATGATTGAAATTCGAGGATAAACATTAACTTAAATGGAGAGCTAAGAAATTCACAGGGCAAAATTGAGGATTTATTAATTTTAGCAAGGTCTTGATATGATTAAATTGATTATTAAAATTTGAGAAAATTTGAGAGATTATCATTTTATCTATTTGATTGCAAGATAGAAATTTTATATTTTATATTGAAGATTCTGAAGGTATCGCATCGTTGAGTATTTGAGGAAAAAGAAAATCGGGAAATAAAATCGTTAATGGAATGGTGTCGAATTTAATTCTCGGGAGGAGAATTTAGATTTGAATAAGCATCAATTGAAATTGAGTTAGAGGAGTAAGATGATTGATGGATTAGTGGTTAAAATTTAAATTTTGGGACACGATTTTATAAATATGCATTGATTGTATTTCAATTGGAGGATTGGATATTAAAATTCTTGAGTATTTATATACAAACTTAAATTTTTTGGAGGAGATTATGACAAAGGGGATTTGATTTTTAAACTTGAAGATTTTCAGGAATATGATGTTATAAAATTTTGAAAGGTTGTGAAATAGCAATATGGAATTACTTCATGATTATTTGGTTTGAAATTTAAATTTTGATAGAAATAATATGATGAGTAAAGGCAATTATTGAGGATCTTAAATTTCGAGGACGAAATTTTTCTAAGGTGGGTAGACTTGTAACCTCCGATTTCCAAATTTCCGAAATATTTAGATTTTTATTTTATTTTAAAATATCAAGTTTATAAGATATTTCTCCTTGAATTTTAGTATTAGATTTTTAACAATGTTTGATTTTTGTAAGTGATTTGAAATCTTTTATAAAATTATTTTTTCCTAAATGTCGATTTATTATAAATTAATAAATAATAATATATATATAATACTCTAGCTTCGAATATTTATTGGCTTGAAGTCATAAAATTATTTGTTTAATAAAATTATTGAAGGACTAGTTGTTTTCATAATAAATTTTTATATCCATTTTGGATTAGTAAATAAATAAATTACATATTTTCTAGGGTTTTGAAATATGGGTTTAATTAGTAGCTAATTTGGAATCAGTTAGCCTTGGAAGCCTCTTAAAACATTTTCTTAAATTATAATTTTTTTTATTAAATTTACAAGTTTACCATCTCCCATTCATACCCTCATTTCCCGCATGGAAAAACTCATTTATATATATTCTTGGCCATTCATTATTTGGGCCAATCCTCACCTTTATCCCACACCCTCTCTCCCTATTTAAAGTCTCTCACCACACCATTCCCAAGAAACCCTAGCTGGCCCTCACAAATTCCCACAAGCCAACAAGCCATCACCATTGATTTGTGTGCTCGTGTCCGTGTGTCCAGCATTACCGTGTCAGCCGTGTTGGCCTCGGGTCCGACCCCGGGTGTCCTACCGTATCTATTCATTTCCTGTGTCCAGATTTACAACGTTACAACCAGATTTTCGTGTCCGACACCATCTGGACACAACCCCCACACCATAGTACATTCAAACCCCTGTGTCCAACACCCGGACACGTCCACAGTATATCGAATCCATCGTGTCCAGCCACGGACACGATCCAACCCTGACTCGTTCACAGAAATCCTAAAAATCCTAAACTAGATCTCGACCGCCACCGGCGACTGGGATCTCCTCCTCAGCGTCGAGCACCTGTGGCCTCGGACCTCCTCAGATCCGTCGAGCCGTGGCCGCCTCAGATCCGTCGAGCCGAGCTACGCCGCCGCTTTCCTCACCGGAGCCGACGCCACCGCTCTCGGGTTTCCACCGCCGCCGCTCTCGGGTTTCCACCGCCGCCGCTCTCGAGCTTCGACCGCCGCCGCCACAGAAGATCCAGCCGTCGTCGAGCTCCGCTGCCGCCGCCGAGAACGACCGCCGACGCCCTGCCCGGCGGACCTCCTCCGTCGACGTCGGGAAACCACCCAATGTGAGCCTCCCTTCTCTGTTCCCTTTCGATTTCTCAGGGTGGGGAGTGAGTAAAGGAAATTAGGGTAATTATATAATTAGTTTATTAATTATATAATTAGTTTATTAATTATATATAATTAGTTATTAATTATATATATTTAGTTTAGTAATATATATAATTAGTTTTATTATTTATAATGTATGAATTTAGTTATTTATTATGTGTAAATTTAGTTATGTATTATATATAAGGATTTGGTTATATTAATATGCAATTAGTTAGCTTTTATGTAATTAGTAGTTGCGTAATAATTATAAGGGTTTGTGATTATGTAAAAATATAATAATTTGTTGGGGTTTATATTATTTAAGAAATAGTTTCAATAATAAAAAAATTTGTTCAAAATTGGTTATTTAGACTGGTAACCGAATTTACTATAGGTATAAAAATATATTGGCTTCTCAGTAAATTCTATATTTTTTATAAATAAACTTTTATTTGAAATTATTGTTCAAAATAAATTTGAAATGATTTTCATTAAATTAAAGTGTTACCTTAATAACAAACAAACGACCCTTCTCTTATTAGCCTGGTATCCTTATCTCGATTTTCGTGCCGAACTCCGATCTTGAACTTCTTTATATAGTTTCTAGCTATTTGGACTGCTCCGGACTCATTGGAACTAACTGCTACTTCATTCGGGATCACCTTGAGAAGTGTGGCATTATATACATTCTTTGATTTGTTAATATATATATATAAAAATGTTTGATTGATATATATATACAAATATGTATTTTGGTGTATAAATATATATTTATATACATCTATTTAGTGTATATACACACATACGTATTTTGTACAATTACTAATAGACACTTATATATATATTATATACGTTTTTATTGGTATATACTTTGAGTGTAAATGTGTATTATATACGTATCCTATTAGATGACCCTAGTTGACTAGAGCCATGCCTGGCATGGCCCTGAGGCCAGAGTATTTCTATTGTGTGTTAGTGTAGCATCTGATACAAGTGATATTATTATATGTTTATATGACTGTCGGATTCTCCAGACGATACTCTGGGACAGGACATTGGTATTGACAGCTAAGGACCCAAGGCGAGTACATTCTCTGATTAGTTTCTAATTTATGATATCTCCTATGTTCACTATATCTAGTGTAGATATCCATGCTCTTGACACGTTGGTTACACGGATCTCGTCATGAGATATTATTCCTTATTCATGGTGTAGCTTGTACAAGACTTGTTTCCTTGTTATCTTGTGCATGTACAGACACTGAGACCCGGGGAGATTTGCTACCTCCCTAGGGAATCCCGTGCCATAGCGTACCATGATTGGATCTACTATACCAGTCGGGGGTTGGGGAGTATTTTAGTGTAGATATGTGATCATATCCAACTTTACATGCATCATAGCTCACCCCACATCTCACGTCGGGTGCGGCCTGACCATTTACATGCTTCATAGCTGTTACGTGTGATTAGCCTGACCTCTACATGTATCATAGCTAACCAACGGTTAGCCTGACCTTACATGAATCATAGCTAATCACATGTAACAAGCCTGATCAAGTTCCCAAGCCAATCATATGTTAAAGCTAGTACTCATACACTTAGTCATAGGTTCTTGCTCATGGACATATTGTTTCTTCTCCTGCATTTACTTACAGTATTTCCAGTATTTCTTTTATTTCTCGTACCTATACATGCTTCTCGTATATTTCTATCTAGAACTGCTATATAATTTATATCATTAATATAGAACTGCTATTTAGAGATGTACTTTGCTCCTTCCTGACTGGAAAATATTTTTCCAGACTGTGACCTTAGTAGACTGGTTTCTGACACACTTGAGGATTGGAAGTTAATGATTGCAGGTATGATTATTTTGTCGTTAGACTTGTCTTGTATTTCTTGCTTGCCTTGATATCTCATCGTGCTTTAGTTTATGTGATTGAGTATTTTTAACATTATTTTATGATATCCACGTCTCCTTATGGAGTTGGGTATTCACGTGAGTTTGATTAGATAGTTACATGACCTATACAGCGTTCTACCGCCGATGCTGCAGCGTAGGCTGGACGTACCCACGCACTCGTGTCCCTAAACCTGGTGCGGGTCGTGACACATTTTTAGTGGTGGCCCATGCAGGTCAGACTTCGCAAGTTGTGCGATATCGTGGTAGTGCGACATCTTAGTTGTACTACTGCGTGCCTGCTATAGAATATATGACATAGGATACTAGGATGAGAGAGGATACTCAATCACAAAAATTCTTGAGAGATTCCTGGGACGACCCCTTGAGAATCTTATTATAATTTATAATTTAAATCTTTTCTTGTTTCCGTCCGCTCTCGCTTGTTGTTATTGAACTTGATTCTTGTTGATCAGTTATTAAATTAAAATCTTGGTATTATTGTTGAGTTTGATTCTTGTTGACCAGTTATTAAATTTAATTCTTGGTATCGTTGTTGAGTTGATTTCATATCGAGATGAATTTTATGGGCTAAAATTTACGATATTATCTGATGACATATGTTGATGAGGACATTGAGAAAGGTAAAACATCTACTTTGGTTATGGACCCTAGAGTTTATCGCAGCCATATTAGCTGTCGTGACGAGAACGTAGGAACCTGACTTGGATGTACATACTATAGTTATGAAACTTAGAGTCTCTCGCAGCCATACCGGTTGGCGTGGCAAAGATTCTACATGACATGATTATAGAGTTGCATACCTTAGTTACGGAACCTATCGTTTATCGCATCTATGCTTACTGGCGTGGCAAGGATTCTGAGTGTCATGATTTCAGACAGACGTGTATGATTATCAGGTTGTATCTTAAATTGGTTCTTAAAGTATTATCTCAAGACTTATCTATTTCTGTTATTCCAGGACTTTGTTCCATCGCTTCTTTTCTTTACTAGCAGTAAAGATACCTTCAGTCCTTAACCCAGTTCTTTTGATCCTTATTTCTTTAAGGATCCTTGTTAGAGTGATAATTAGTGACTTGTAATTTTGGTTGTGTCTTGTATTAGTTTGACTGAGTGTGACTTGTGAGTTTGTAAGTGTTTCTTAGTTGGACATATGAGCAGTAGGCTTAAATCTAGAGTTAGCACATAGCATAGTACCTTGTAGCAATAGTTCTATGATAGGTGTTATTATAGTTAATATTGGTACTATAGGTATAGAAAGGAGTAAGAGTATCAATGATGGTTCCAAGAGTTAGTATCAGAGTCAGCATACCCGCCCTGGATAGTCATGAATTTATGTAATGGGATGATCTATGTAAACAATTAAGTATCAAGAAATTGTGTTAAAGATTAATGGAGCATAATGTTCAATTTGATGATTGATTACTTGGGTGTGTCAAGAGTAAATAAATTTATATGCATGAGGAGTTATAATGAGGTATCATAAGTAGAGAAATATCGGAATCGGTAATGAAGATGGTGAAGCGTATCACAGATTAGTGTAACAGGCTATGAAAGGTTAAAGGAAAATACATATACATTAATTGAGATGAGGAACCATACACATACCCATGAGAGTAAAGAAACATGAGTATAATAGAGGATTCAGGTGATCATGAGTTCTAATGAGCTTGATAAGATAATCCATTAATGCAACTAGTGATATAATACCAAGAGTGCTAATGGTTCTATATCGAGGATTAGTCGAGAACGACGCTCAAAACAGTAAGCACTATGCGTGATGATAATCGGATGATATACCAGTTGACATAAATTGAAATCATGAAAGAAATTACAGGTGATGATAACTTTGATCATTGGAGGTAATAGTGCAAGTGATTCGGGCAGTACAAATTTAGTACACAGTTGTAGACAATAGAGGTATTGAGTGCACCTCGAGTATTAGAGACTACGAGCACTTATATGTAAATTGGTGGATTTATAAATTAAAGAGTGGAAATGAATTTTTACATTGAGAATTATTGAGGAGTTGAGATTGTGTCATAAATTTTTTGAGGATTTCAAATATTGATTCAATAAACATGGTCAAGGCTACAAAGATTTTAGAAATAAATAAAATTTTATTTCGATGTTGAGTATCTGACCTTGAGGAGGCATATACATTTATTTTAAGTTGATCGAGAAGTTAAACCTTGATGATTATTTTGAGGATTAATTTTAGGGTAGATGAGAGATACGAATATTAATATATGAGTAGATGATATACATGTATAAGGATCTGGTGACTTGAGCATGATTGAGGTGGCATTGCAGACTGACTTGGGTGTCCATCTAGAGTTGTATTAGAAAGGGTTTAGCACTTAGTATGGTGTGTTACACTTGGTGTGCACTTGAGTGATAAGAACAAATAGTATGGACAATTATAGTAGGAACGAGAACTAGTAGTGGGGGTACTGAAGTAGAACAGGGGCACCTAAAGATATAGAGGTATCAAACTTTACATGCACCAATTGACCTATAATCGTATTAGAGGTTCTTGGTATCAGATTTTGGTATTAATAGACAGGTATCTGCAATACGGATATATTCATGGATCTTGTGGATTAATGATTAGTTGATATGGGTACCAGTGTACATGAATAGGAATCAGTTAGTGAATGTGCTAGAGTTAAGTGTTTGTTAGAGATAGTAGATACTACAAGTAATACGTTAGCAGGTTCTTTCTTTCCCTCCTAATGATTCCTTCTTCCGTCTTTCGATTGATTGATTTTCCTAATACTGTAGTTCGTATGCATGATTTCTTGTTAGAATAAAACTAGTAGTACACCCTAACAGAGACTGAAATACCATGACAAAAGACACATGACCTATATTTTCTTAAATTGCATGGCTGTAGGTAGAATTTTCTTAAACCATGATCATTAGGATTTTGACCATAGCAAAGATCTATGACAAGGTTATGACTGACAAAAAGAGACAAGAGGATTAAATTGTGGATGAGCATTAATTTAAATAAAGAATTTAGGGGTTGTTATAACGGAGTTGATGGATCATTAATTTTACGAAAATCGAGGTATGATTGAAATTCGAGGATAAACATTAACTTAAATGGAGAGCTAAGAAATTTACAGGGCAAAATTGAGGATTTATTAATTTTAGGAAGGTCATGATATGATTAAATTGATTATTAAAATTTGAGAAAATTTGAGAGATTATCATTTTATCTATTTGATTGCAAGATAGAAATTTTATATTTTATATTGAAGATTCTGAAGGTATCGCATCGTTGAGTATTTGAGGAAAAAGAAAATCGGGAAATAAAATCGTTAATGGAATGGTGTCGAATTCAATTCTCGGGAGGAGAATTTAGATTTGAATAAGCATCAATTGAAATTGAGTTAGAGGAGTAAGATGATTGATGGATTAGTGGTTAAAATTTAAATTTTGGGACACGATTTTATAAATATGCATTGATTGTATTTCAATTGGAGGATTGGATATTAAAATCCTTGATTATTTAGATACAAACTTAAATTTTTTGGAGGAGATTATGACAAAGGGGATTTGATTTTTAAACTTGAAGATTTTCAGGAATATGATGTTATAAAATTTTGAAAGGTTGTGAAATAGCAATATGGAATTACTTCATGATTATTTGGTTTGAAATTTAAATTTTGATAGAAATAATATGATGAGTAAAGGCAATTATTGAGGATCTTAAATTTCGAGGACAAAATTTTTCTAAGGTGGGTAGACTTGTAACCTCCGATTTCCAAATTTCCGAAATATTTAGATTTTTATTTTATTTTAAAATATCAAGTTTATAAGATATTTCTCCTTGAATTTTAGTATTAGATTTTTAACAATGTTTGATTTTTGTAAGTGATTTGAAATCTTTTATAAAATCATTTTTTCCTAAATGTCAATTTATTATAAATTAATAAATAATGATATATATATAATACTCCAGCTTCGAATATTTATTGGCTTGAAATCATAAAATTATTTGTTTAATAAAATTATTGAAGGACTAGTTGTTTTCATAATAAATTTTCATATCTATTTTGGATTAGTAAATAAATAAAATACATATTTTCTAGGGTTTTGAAATATGGGTTTAATTAGTAGCTAATTTGGAATCAGTTAGCCTTGGAAGCCTCTTAAAACATTTTCTTAAATTATAATTTTTTTTCTATTAAATTTATAAGTTTACCATCTCCCATTCACACCCTCATTTCCCACATGGAAAAACTCATTTATATATATTCTTGGTCATTCATTATTTGGGCCAATCCTCACCTTTTATCCCACACCCTCTCTCCCTATTTAAAGTCTCTCACCACACCATTCCCAAGAAACCCTAGCTGGCCCTCACAAATTTCCATAAGCCAACAAGCCATCACGGAAAGGGACCAGGTCCTCAGAGTGACGTAACAAGATACATAGAAGCAAGCCAATTGAATATAGTAACCATGCATAATGTTTGAAAATATATAAGCACGCTGTACAAGACAATCTCAATGAATGCAAATGAGGACAACTTTTCGATGTATGGGCAAGGGTAGGCTACTCGATCTAAATCTCACAACTCACACACACGTCAAGAACATCATCAGCCGACATACCGCGGGGGTAGCGACCCTCGTGACACCATCAATCGACATACCGCGGGGGTAGCGACCATCGGACACTACTACCATAGTGCGTGCTAGTTACTACGGTTCACCAGAGTAGTTAAAGCCATACACCTACCGATTGTCCTCCATGATACTAAGTGTCAACTGTGTGTCAATATATCTAATATTTTTTTAACGACTGAAAGAAACTACAGATGTAATAAATATGCAGAAATACAATAAATATACAGAAATATAATAAGCATGCAATGTACTGTAACAATTTGGCAAGGTATCTTACCTGGTAAGAAAGCTGCAAGGTGTAACGTCCAGAAGTCAAGCACACAGGATCAGAAGCTACGGCCTCAGAATGAACGTCTCCGGATGCTGAAATAAACATCACCAACATTTCCAGAATAAGCGACATAGCTAGAAAATACTACCCTTTCGTCCAATTTGGACACCGGGGCAAAACGGTAATTTCGAGTCAAAGTGGGGTAAAGGGTGCCAGGGGTAAAGGTCTCTAAATGGGACAAATTATAGGTTAAACCAATTCTAAATGTCAATACGAACTCAACGGTACTTCCAATTTTGGATTCCGGTGAGCAGAACACAAAGTCGCCCAAAAAGTCAACCGTGGGGCCCGCCAATAGGCGACTTGGTCAACTGTGTCAAAATTGCGTGAAACTTGGGTCATAGGACCAGCGCGATACCACGAATCCAATGGCATAAGTTTTATCGCGTTTTGACTAGCGTACACTAAATGGCGCGGTGTTTTGCAAAGGTCTCGATACGGGAATTTTTCGCGGATACGGGGTGATTCTGACGCGCACAATGGTTGTCTTCGAGACATTTTTTATCAAGTGCCTCCAACTCTTGTAGACGTCTACAATGGTTGTCTTTGACGATTAACTAGTATGTAAGGACTACCCGGAGAGAAGAAATTTGGATCTCTAAAGGAAGTACTAGCTCGTGTTCATAGACCAAGGAGAACGACGTGCTGCCAGTCGGGGTTCGGACTATTGTGCGATAGGCCCATAGACATTCGCCCAGCTTCTCATTCCATTCACATTTGTTGATGGAAACAATCTTTTTGAGGAGCTTGATAACAGTCTTTTTGAACGCATCGGCTAATCCATTTGTTGTTGGGTTGTAGGCGGTTGAAGCTATATTTTGGATTATGTTTTTATTAAAAAATTATAAGAAAGCATGGATTAAAAACTATGAACCATTGTCATAAATGATCCTTCGAGGCAAGCCGAAGCGATAGATGACCTGATGTTTAAGAAAACTGATCACGTTGGACATTTTCATTCTGTGAACGGGATGACTTTCGCCCATTTAGAGAAGAAGTCTGTGATAGCCAGGATGAATCAGTGTCCTTTATACGAAGGTGGACTGATCGGTCATATGATGTCCATACCCCAGGCTTCAAATTGCCAAGACGCAACTGTCGGGTATAGGAACTCCGAGGGTTGGTGAATGAAGTCGGCATAGATTTGGCTCATCCTGCACTTCTTCACATAATTGACAGCATTTGCCACCATCGTTGGCCAATAATAGCCCATGCATCGGAGGCGGTCCTGAAGCTTAGGATCGGGTTGGTGAGCACCACAAAACAACATCGTGAGCTTTACGGAGATCTTGCTTTGTTTCTGCGTTTAATAGGCATCACAGTAGGAGTCCGTCGTAGGAACGACGGTACATCATCTTAGTGGTTGTATTATAATAGAACCGGAGGGAGCAACTTCTAACGGAAGTGGCCTCCTTTGGGTCATCCGAAAAGATTTTGTGGACAACGTAGTCCATAAATGAGAGTCTCTAATCTTTTATATTTGTATCTGCGTCCACATAGTGACTTAAACCTAAGCATAAGTTGTTCCTTTGGTAGACCAGCTCTTGTCCCACCCCTGTGATCAATATGTGAGTTTTGATTGGAGTTGTTGTCAGGCCAAGTCCCAAAATACGAAGGACTAGGAGCACGTAACATGCCAACTATGTATCAATTTGATTCAAGCCCATCTTGAATACATATAATCCGTCTAGAGAGCAAGTATATTCATCTAATAAGCCAAGTCAACTATATCTCAATCCACATAAAGAATAAATAACATGACTGAACAATATATTTCATGGTCTGCAACCCACTAGCATATATGTTCGAATATACTCGATAAATGATATGTCTATCAAAACTAGACTATATTAAAAGAATAAGTCAGACGAGAAATAAATATGATAATAATGAATTTAATTACAATTAGGTTAATGTCATCAAGAATCCAAAAGTCGCCCGTTGGAGACAAATTCACTACTAGTAGGCAAAAATAAATGCAATGAAATAAAACTAAATCCATGCTAGAAATATACTAAGCATATGGAGGGCCATCAAATGTTGTCGTACCCTCGTGTTCCGGTCTATACGTCTGTGGGTAATCCTCGTAAGCTAAATACCTAGACAGTAACCAGGTTCTCAGTGGAACATAACAAGATACATATAAACATTGCCAATAGTACAGTAAATAAACATGCAAGAGAGACAAGAAAATGAATACAATAGAGATAACTAAGACACAATAAAGTACTACATCTAAGACAGTGGCATACCATAGAGAAAAGTGATGCTAGACATGACTGGCAATAAATCAAATAACCACGTCACTGTGCGTGCCTAACGGTCCTATAAAAAGTCACACGGTGCGTGCTCCCAATCTATTTTGGGTCTCTATTGCTTTACGGTGCCTGCCTAGTGATCGAGCGTGGTCAAGGTAAGCTCCTACAAGAATACACGGTCAAGTCAAGCCGATTTTAAGTCAAGTTCAAATCCAAGTAATACGGGATCACAAGATCATGTAAAGTCATACGCACAAAGTGGAGAATATATGAAATATATGACGGGAAAGTAGAGACAAGCAACATATATGGAAGCAATAAATAAATGTCATGACGCATGTACAAGAAGCATATGATGGACAAGAAAGAAATTGGCAAGAACAAAAATTAGTAAAAATAAGCATGCATAATACTGTACAAGTTGACAAGGTTTTTTTCCTCGATGTTTAACTCTTCTGAGGTCCCGGGTATCGAAGTGTGGTCTCACGCCTATTTATCAAAAGAGTGCATTAGCAGTTTTACTATTTATTTTATTTAATATTGACTAGTTATTAATTATTGATAATTCTAACTCATTATTTTATTATACTTATTTATTACATTTTTTTTTCTGTTTTCCATTTTTTTCATATGCTTGCATATAATCGAGGAAAATATTATATCTCGCATTTTAAATGAGGACTTAAAGATATATTTACCTATAACTTATTAATTTATACTTATTTACAACTAGGATTAAGAATTGGGTGGTCCCCACACCATTAATTCTCATCCCTTCTTCTTTAAGAAGAATAGCAGCACTAAAACCATCCGTTCCTCGTGTCTTTCTTACTTTTTCCTTTGTTTATTGCAAACAATAAGCGACTTTAGCCGCATCTTTATGGGGGAAAAGGTGAGCTTGCCTCTGTTGAGATGGTCACGTCGTGCACGGGTGCTCGGTCCGGCATCCGAGTCTGAGCGAGATAGACTCGGTGGTGGTCACGGGTTCGAGTGACGCCGGGGTGCTGGGTTCATCTCGGCTCCTGCGGCCAGAGAAGCCGGTAGTCGGTCGAGTGGTTGGGCGCGGCATCGAGGTCCCCTTCCGACAGTGGGCCGAAGGGGACGCAGGTTCTGCCATAGTCGCAGGGCGGCTTCACTCGTGCAGTCCTCTTGCGGCAAAGACGACGGAAGAAAAGGAAGGACGAGGTTGTCTGGCTGGTTTGCTCGTTGAGCGCCGCCAGGTCTGGGCGGCTGGAGCTCTGGTCTCCCCGCATGGTGGGGAGGTCGTCTCCTGCACGATGAGACTGGGGTCGACGTCGTCCACTAGCAGGGGGAGCTTTGTTGCTCTGCCTGTGCATACGACGGCAATCATGCGCGGGGTCGGGTCGGGAAGTCGTGGACGATGACTATTGTCCATGGGTGCAACTCGGCTTAGTTTGGTCTGCTAGTGCCGGCGCATAGAAAGGTGGACGGATATTGATGTTTAAGAGAGAAAGGTAGGCTGGAATCATTTATATAATGAGGGTACATTGGAAATAAAACAGAGAGGATAAGAACAATTCACATGATGATTAGAAAGTTTGATCGGTTAGTGTATCCATTGGCATAGGGTTGATAATTACTTAAATTAGTTTTTGATAACTTTTGTTATCGGTTAGGATTTCACGTGATTTGAATAAAATTCAAATAAGAGAATTAATATACAGAAAATTTACTGTAGCGAAATAAATTTATATTAAATTTATGCAAACGAAATAAGTTTGCTAATATTTGAAATACAAACATCGTCCGCCAACAGTGTTGGCGGAAAACACCATAAACGTCCACGTACGCAAAAAAAAAAAAAAAAAAAAATTTTAAGTGGACCCCACAACCCAAATTCCGCCAACAGAGTTGGCTGAAATTGGGGGGGGGCCAATTTCAGCCAACACTGTTGGCGGAAATTGGGCTTGTGGCCCCCCCCACGGATCAGTTGGTTTGGTTTAGTTGGTTTGGTTTGGTTTAGTTGGTTTGGTTTTAATTGATTTGTTTTATTATTTTTTTAATTAGTTATATTTGTTTTCTATTTAGTTTTTTTCTATTTAGTTTAGTTTTGGATTTGATTTTTTTTTTTAGTTTAACATCCAAAATAAAATATGTTATAATTGAACCCAAAAAAAAAAATTCCAAAATGTTGGCTGAATTGTTGGCTAAAAAAAACTAAATAAAAAAACTAAATCCAAAACAAAACCAAATAACCAAAAAAACCAACCAAAACAAACCAATCCAAACCACCTCCAAAAAAACCCGTGGGCCCCACTCCCAAAATCCGCCAACTATGTTGGCTGAATTTGGGTGGGGGGCCCACGGATTATTTTGGATGGTTTGGGTTGGTTTGTTTTGGTTGGTTTAGTTGGTTTGGTTTAATTATTTATTTTGTTTTATTATTTTTTTCATAATAGATATAAAATAATTAATTTAAATGTTTCTAAATTTTTTTTGGAGATCGAAACATCGTTTTAAATCCGTGGGCCCCCACATCCTATATAAATTTATTTCACTACAGTAAATTTTAAATATTAAAAAATAAGATTACCGAAAATCAAATTTGGAGGTCGAAACATCGTTTTTTTGCAATTCTAAATTTTTTTGAAGTCCGTCAAACGGTGAAACGGTTTATCCCGAAGTACTTTTCCATACGATCATTTTGGCTCAAACTGGAGCTTGTTTCGATCTCCCAGTCAAAAGTTATGATACTTTAAAGTTTTATATTTTATATTTTTGTCTGTAATATGTACGTCTTAATTCGGATGAAAATTCTCTCTACACGAATTGTGTTAGTCTCGTCAAAAACATACAAATCGACCTATTGTATGACGAAAAACGATTTGAAAACAAATAGTTATGGTCGTTCGAAGTCTGATCGACGGCAGACCTAATATTCGTACGGTAGATTTTTTTTTTTTTTTTGTCCAATGATAACATATTTTATTTTGGATGTTAAACTAAATAAAAAAAAAATCAAAATACAAAACTAAACTAAATAGAAAAAATATAACTAATTAAAATAATAATAAAACAAATCAAATAAAACCAAACCAACTAAACCAAACCAAACCAAACAAACTAAACCAAACCAACTGATCCGTGGGGGGCCCACAGCCCAATTTCTGCCAACAGTGTTGGCTGAAATTGGCCCCCCCCCAATTTCAGCCAACACTGTTGGCGGAATTTGGGTTGTGGGGTCCACTTAAATTTTTTTTTTTTTTGCGTACGTGGACGTTTATGGTGTTTTCCGCCAACACTGTTGGCGGACGATGTTTGTATTTCAAATATTAGCAAACTTATTTCGTTTGCATGAATATAATATAAATTTATTTCGCTACAGTAAATTTTCTGATTAATATATTAGCTACTCCTAGACATATTTTATTATGGGCTATGATATGACAACAACCAAATGCCTACAACCCTATTACAACCGCCACGTGGCGATCGTCCATTGGAGAAATGGGGAGAGATGAAAATCGTCGCTGTCCGGGTGGTCGTCACGTGTCAGAAATGCCACATAGCGGTCGTTCATTGGGGAAGAGGTGGAAACCGAGGGTGGTCCACATAGCAGGAGGATGAGAGGGTAGTAAGAATGTTGTAAGTATTTGGTAGTAAACTTAGCATTATTGTTTTATTATTATGGATAGATAGCAGTATTCTATAGATCAGTTTAGGAGAAATTTGATTTTGTATTTGTATAAGACTTTTTAATAGTTTTATTACGATTTATTCAATCAATTTAGTTATTTATTATTATTTTTATTATATTAAAAATTTTGTATTTATTCTTTTGCCTACTTTATTAGTCTAACAGTGGAAATTTGAAAATTGTTACAAATAAAATATTACTTGCCTGTCCAATATAGTTAAGTTGCTACTGTTATATACTAAGCACAAAAAAAAAGAAAAGAAAATAGTGAATTTGGGATAGGGACGTCATAGTTGCTAAAGAACCGGCGAAGCCGACGAGTACATCAGCCTCAATGTTTTGCAGTCGTGGTACAGGTTCTATGAAGAACTCTGTAAAAGTGAAAATCATGTGGATGGCCGCTTGGTGGTAGAGGAGCAGGTCCTCGTGACGGACTTCGTACTCGCCACGGACTTCACTGACTATTAACTTGGAGTCGCCATAGGCTTCTAGGTAATCAACCTCTAGTTGTTTAGCCAGCTGCAGCCCAATGATGAGAGCGTTATACTCTACCACATTGTTGGAACATGGCTCCGTCAGTGAGTATACGCGATGGATGACTAGGTCGTCATGAGAGATCATCACTATCCCTACCCTGGAGATGATATTGCCTTCGGGCCTTATTCTGGAAGCACCGTCGAAAAACATTCGCCAAAATGATCCTCCTGTCGTGAGGACGTTAGACTCTAGCACCTCGTCGTGGATTTTGTCGTAGAGCTTTGAAGTCTCCGATACCGGTTGAGTTGCTAAAAAGTCGGCCAATGTTTGACCCATGGCAGCCTTTTGCGGGACAAATTACTATGCCCCGATTCCGCGAATCGATATTCTTCCCCCGAGCATGATATTGTGCGAGTGTAAGGCACGTCCGCACAAGGCCTAGTATAATCATATATATATATAAATCCAATAATATAGTGCGAAAGCTAAAGAACACACATTGAAACAAAGACAAGTTTTTTTTATTGATAATATACATCTTTGTTACAAACTCTTGACTCAAAAGTAAATGGATGCCGCGCGGGCTTACAAGATGGACGCAAAATGAGATAGTCGTTCCATATATTACATCACATACTAGAACTTTAAAAGATGACACCTCCATTCGAAGCTATCTCCTTTCCTCGGAGCTGCATTAGAGGTGTGCACAAGCTACGGATAATTTGTAGATGGACTGGTTGGGGGTAGAAGCTTCAGCTCCTCTCCGCATCGCTTTGGCTCGGGGAACCTGCTACAACGAGGGTCAGTACTTTAAAAAGTACCGGTGAGGGCGAGCTAACCTAACTAACCCAATCGACACAAGTATTCATATGATGAAGCATACAAATTATTATTATGGTCTTTCTATCTTGCCTTATTCCAAGTTACAACTTGCAATATATATAAAATGATTGAATAAATATGCCATAGTTCGGTGACTTTTTACCCGCATCCACCTACAAAAGACTTACCATGTTCTTTCCTACCATGAAGACAGCATTAGCTTGAATAGCTATTACAGTAATATGCTGGGTTATGGCACACAATGCTACCGTGGACAATAGCTATAGTAAGACGACAATTCTTGTAGCACGAGTAGCAAGCCCTGCTACAAGTCCCCATACTTTGCTAGTCTTGCTACCGTAGCTATCCGAGTTTCGCCCGGAACGAATCGACCCTAGTGCCCTAGAGACCGTTCATTAGAACTAAATCTTGTGCACAAGTTGTCCGACTGTATGACGTCTCAACACTAAGTTAACATATGAAGCATTTCAAGAAATCAGAATGAACATAACTACTTTAGCATAGTGCGATGGCACAGTCTACCTGCTTATGTGATCACGTTTTAAATATTTTGCACTACTCATTTGCACAGTTATAGAGGAATAAATTCTAGCTATAACTGAACATAAAATAGATACATATATAATGGACAAGCACGCGCATTATAATCATTTAGTAATTTTGTGTGACAAGCACCAAGTATTTGCAAGTTTACTACTTATTATTTGGACTTAGTTATTATCATTATGGTATCATTGCTCGAAAAACACAAATGAGTCAGATTATTAAGAGTGAGGAGTTGGAAGAAGGGAGCTAATCGAAAGTAAGGCTAGTCACAAGTCCGAAATGGGAGATCATCAAGAATCTGATTGTGCGTCACCTATACGATCACTTGCACGCACCAACAGATGATCAATATCTCCTGTCCTAATTTTTCTGAGTTCGATACAAAATACGATGTTCATGGAAGGAAGACAAAGAAATTCATCAAAATTGTTTAAGAAAACGTAAGTCACAAAACCAAAAAGAAAGCAACCAAGCGGCATAAAAAATGGGCAAAGAAACCAGCGTAACAGAAATGACCCTTGCGACTCTGTCGTCGAGTCCTTCCTCGAGGCACGATCCACTGAATATGGGACTTAATTTCGAAGAAACTAATCCATAATGAGGAAATGATCCTGATCGAAAGATATCAAGTATTTATTAGCCGCGCTCCCTGAACAGGGGGAACGGGGCACTACATCTTAACCAACTAATAAAAAATTTTGTCCTCGAAACTTAGGAATGGAATCTACCCTTAAGAAAATAATGAGGAAAACTTTTCTTTCACGTTTGATTCGAGTTTCCAGGTCGAGTCCTCGATTTCGTGGTTTCGCCAGAGTATGCGCACGAGCGGGACTGAACGATTTTGGAGCTTCTTATCATTTCGATCAAGTATATGCACAGGTTCTTTTATATAGGACAAGTTTGCATGCAAACTAAATAACCAAAATCTACCACGTGACTCAGATCATGCACGTACTTTTGCAGCAGTGATACGTGAAAGAAATCATGCACGTCTGATGGGCTCGGTGGTAGGACAATTTAATATGTAACTGGGGTAACTCGTCAGAGAATCTCGATCGGACCAACAAATTGAGGACTTAGCTTCCCCTTTACTCCAAATCTCGTAACTCGTCGTATCGACATGACCTTGAGAAATACGTGATCACCTTCGACAAATTCAAGAGGTCATCGGTGGGCGTCCGCATAACTCTTATGTCTGCTTTGTGCTACCTTTAATCGCTTTCAGATCAGCCAAACCTTCTGAACGTTCTTCTCTACTAGCTCTGGGTCGAGCATCTGTCGCTCGCCAACTTTATCCTAACAGATATGCGATCTACAGTTTCGCCTATACAAAGCCTCATACGGAGCCATCTGAATGCTAGACTGGTAACTATTTTTGTACGCAAATTCTGCCTACGGTAGATGGACGTACCAACTTGAGTTTGAGTTTATCAAATAGAGGTGTAGCATATCTTTAAGGATCTGGTTCACCTGCTCCGTTTGGCCGTAGGTCTGAGGATGGTACGCTAAACTGAACTTCAACTTGGTCCCTATAGCTTAATGAAGGCTTTTTCAGAAACGTGATAAAAACCGTCCATCCCGATCTGAAATAATAAATACTAGCACTCCGTGTAGTCGAACTATCTCATCAAGGTATATCTGAGCCATGCGATCGATGCTCCAAGTAACTTTGATGGCAATAAAGTGCACTGACTTGGTTAATCGGTCGACGATAACCCAGACGATGTCGTTTCCCCATTCTGTCTTTGGCAAGCTAATAATAAAGTCCATCGTGATATGGTCCCATTTCTACTCCGGGATAGCAAGGTTTTGTATCTCTCCGCCCGACCTCTGGTGCTCAGCCTTTCCTCTCTTATAAGACAAGCATTGTGACATGAAGAGCACCACATCTTTCTTCATGCTGTGCCACCAGAAGATCGTACGGAGGTCCTGATACATCTTCGTACTTCCGGATATGATACATAGGCCGCATAGTGAACTTCCTTGAGCATCTCCTTTCTGAGTTCTGCATCATTGGCCACGTATAGTCTTCCACTTACCCGCAATGTTCTGCTTTCATCCATTGTAAAGTCGGTCGCCTTTCCTGCTAAAATTTGCTATGCATCTTCAACAAGAATGGGTCATTCCTCTGAGCAGACTTGACCTTTTCTATTAGGCTTGGTTCAAGGAGTAATTGATCTAGTTATCTCCCAATCGGTCTGCCTCGATATCGAATTTGTAGCTCAATGCCCATAATCACCAATTTTTTTGTAGCCGGTGGTTGACGGATAGAGATCCCGTAAATACTCGACTCAGTGCATCTACTAGAACATTCCCTTTGCCTGGAGTGTAGTTGTTCAACAAATCATAGTCCTTGATCAGTTCTATCCAATGCCTTTTTTGTGTATTTAGGTCGGACTGAGTAAAAAGATACTTGAGGCTCTGGTGATCAGTAAAAATTTGGCAAGCCACACCATAAAGGTAGTGTCGCCACAACTTCAGCGCGAACACAATCTTCGCGAGTTCTAGGTCATCTGTCGGATGGATGCGCTCATGCGGCTTCAATTATCTCGAAGCAAAAGTTATTACCTTGTTTTGTTGCATGAGCACAACTCCCAAGCCCTGGCCTGAGACGTCACTAAAGATTTGGAATCCTATATTCTCGTTTGGCAGTATAAGTATCAGAGTAGAGATGAGACGCTGCTTTAATTTCTGAAATAAAGCTTCACAGTCGGCAAGCCACTCAAATGTGACTCATTTCTGAGTAAGACGAGTTAAGAGTGAAGTAATTTTGAAAAAGTCTTTCATGAACCATCTTTAGTAGCCCGCAAACCCGAGAAAGCTTTAAATTTTAGTAACTGAGGCAGGTTGCTTCCACTCGATGATGGTTTCAACTTTCTTCAGATCGACTAAGATGCCTCCCGCAGAAATGATATGCCCGAGGAAAGATACATTGCTTAGCCAATATTTGGACTTGCTCAGTTTTGCGTATAGCTTGTTTTTGCAAAGAGTCTGAAGCACGGTCCGCAAGTGCTCCCTATATTTCTCCTTATTTTTTTGATTACACCAAGATATCATCAATGAACACTATTACAAACATGTCAAGGTGACGGGAACACTCGATTCATCAACTCCATGAAGGCGGCAGGGGCATTGGTCAATCCAAATGGCATAACTAAAAATTCATATTGGCCATAGCGAGTGCGGAAGGTTGAATTTGGCACATCGTCAGTCTTGATCTTCAGTTGGTGGTAGCCCGAACGAAGATCAATTTTAGAGAATACTGATGTGCCTTACAGTTGATCGAAGAGTTCATAGATTCTGGGAAGGGAATATTTGTTTCAAATTATGGATTAATTCAACTCTCGGTAGTCTATGCAGAGCCTCAACGAACCATCTCTTTTATTCATAAACAACATCGGTGTGCACCATAGAGATACACTCGGACGGATGTACCCATGATCGAGCAGTTCTTGTAGTTCGACCTTCGTCTTCTTCAGTTTGGCAGAGCCCATTCGATACGGAGCTTTGGAAATCGGCCAAGTATCTAGAAATGTATCTATAGTGAACTCTACCTCTCGGTAGGATGACATCCAGGGCAACTCTTCTGGAAATACATCAAAAAATTTTGCCATAACGAAAGTAGACTCTACATTTGCACAATCTCGTTGAATATCTTAAACGGACGCCAAGTACCCTTCACAGCCGAAATATATTATCCGTCGAGCAGACATTATAGAAATCATAATACTGGCATTCGACGCTTATAGAAGCATAAAAAATACGCTGGAAAGAGCTACACAGCCTCTTAATACAGAGCAGCGTAAGCAGAGGCCTTCAGAGCCATCAGGCGTACGACAGAGTTTTCTCCGCTAAAAATACAGCATGAAGAATAAAGCTCAAAGGACCATCCGCATAAGTGCAGTACGTCCAGGCCGCTCCAGCGTGAAACAGAGTTTTTCATCGCCTCCATGGCGTAAAACTCAACCGCTCTCAAAGCAGCGTGATAACGTACGAGGAACGCTTCATCTTCCCCGAAATGAACCTGGCAAGTCACGCAGTGAATCTGACCTCTGACTCCTGACAAAAGGTAATGCACGGCTACCCAGACGACGGCTGGAAACGATGGCAAACCTCTCGGGACTCATCCTACAGTATGATGGCAGATCTCACCATTTAATGCAGAGGATTTGGTAAAACATCACCAAACCATCGTTTACTGGAGTCCCCTCAGCATAAACCGCTCTTTTGCGTACAAGGGAATACGCCGCCCTGTTTTACACAGGCAAACATGAGCTGTTTTACGCTCCGCAGCAGACAAACTGCCTGCCACGTCAAAAGCTGCACTTCGTACGGGATTCGAGGCACATCTCCACGTCTAATTGCACAGAGCGGTGATAGTTTCTCTTAAGACACGTCTCTGCGACGGGTGCACAGAAGGCCTGCAGACCTTCGAAACACGCCTCCGCATTTAATGCATAAGGTGATAGGAAATCTCTGCAAGAGATTTGGTTATATCTTCAAAAGCCGTGATTCCGGCTAAGGCGTCCACATCAGCACGGTGTGCAGCGGCTTCTACGCCCATTCAGGATCTGTGCTCAAGCGGCTTCTACGTCCATCCTGGCACGATATGCAGCGGCTTCTACGCCCATTCAGGATCTGTGCTCATGCGGCTTCCACGCCCACTCAGTCTCTACGACTACTCGGCTTCCATGCCCACTCAGTCTCTACGACTACTCGGCTTCCACGCCTACTCGGCTCCTATGCTTGTTCGGCTTCTATGCCTGCTCGGTTTCCACGCCTACTCGGCTTCTATGCCTGTTCGACTTCTATGCCTACTTGGCTTCTATGCCATGGTGACGGATATTTGGCTTCTACACCAACCTCTTCTACACAATGGATACCTACCCGCGTGGCTTTTACGCCGTGATCTTAGTAGCAACCGTACGTATTGTGTCCCCTTAATTGGACCCACGTCACCCGCTCAGTCAAAAGATCATCTATACGTAGGCATTGGTTACTTTAACCGTTGTGTAAAAGGGTGCTGTACTTTCCACTCCTCGGTTGCTACACCAACGGAGTGGTCACTGTCACCAAAGACTCTATAAATAGAGGCCCCTGTCAATGGGGAACAAGGTCGGAAAATTGGTCAAGATACCGATATCAGATCCCAGGTCGGAAAATTCGGTCAAGAGTACCAATATCAGATCCAAGGTCGACAGTCAAAGAAGATCGAACAAGGAGGAGAGAGAGAGAGGGAGAGAGAGAGCCCGGAGCTCAGGCAAAGAGCGGGGATCGACGACTTCGGCATCGTGCATCCACCCTCTCCTACAACCTTCGAAGCTGCTGCCTGTCTTCCGCGACACTTCTTCAACATCGCGTGGTCCAAGGGCTAAAGTGATCGACCGCAGATCAGACAACTATAGCAATTTATACCCAGATTAAATAAATTGTACTCCCACATCCTTGTATAGGATTATATTGTACAAGTTTGTTTGTAAACCAAAGGGCGCGGGTTTCGCACAAACCCCGTCATTGAAATACACTTTCATTCTTTCGTTTAATACCACAAACAAGATGGCGACTTTGCTGGGGACATCTTTCTCTTCTGACGAGGAAGTAATTGCTCAACGCGATGTGGTATCTATAGGAACCGTGAAGAAGACGCTGGTCGTTCATTTCGACCAGTCTGCTTACGAAGACATGCTCCGAACCGGGGGTAGCTCTCACTCTCTCTCCGTCCAAGACAACAGGAAGCTGCGCAAAGTGTGGATGCCCAAGACATCCTCAACCATTCCTGTGGACTCTCCGATCTCTCCGACCAATGAGGTGGTAGCATCGCTCCTCCCGTGCCCTGCACGTAAAATTCAGTCTCCCGCTACGCGCGGTACAGACAAAACTTCGGGCAAGGCCTCTGCGCTAACCCAGAAGTATCCACTGCGCTTTACGCGTAGGAACCAGTCTCCCGCTACGCGTGGTACAGACAAAACTTCGGGCAAGGCCTCTGTGCTGACCCAGAAGTATCCACTGCGCTCTACGCGTAGGAATCAGTCTCCCGCTACGCGCGGTACAGACAAAACTTCCGATGGTGTCTCAACGCCAAATCGGAAGAACAGATCACGCTCCACGCGCGAAACAACATCTGACTTCTACGAAAAAACAGATGAGCGCGGTGATCTCCGCGAGGGGAAGCAAGCAGGCGAATATCCAACCTCTCGGCCTTTACGCCAGCAAAAGAACAATCTGCCTACCCTCCGGATTACGCGAGAAGCCGATGGTCGACTGAGGACCTCTTCAGCTTTACGCCAGTCTGAGCGAATCTCCAAATTACGCCAGGCGAAGTCCCACGGCGTAAAGCAAGCTCCAGTAGCTACTCCTGACCTACGCGAATGCCTAGTCCAGAAGCGTAAGAAGAGGGGATCTTCCAACATATCTATTACGTCCCCCAGAGAGCAATGTTGTAATAGTCATAAGATTATGATTGACCGCTGCTGTTCTAAAGCAAAACGGTCGGTCTTCGACCGATTGAGCTACTCTCGGTCTTTTTCGGAAGAAGAGCACGAGTATGCGTCCGTGAACATGGCTTCACGCATACCCAGAAGAAGGTAGAGCTCGAGACGTTATCCCTCTGGGCCTCCGAGCCGAAGAAGATTCGAAGACCTCCTCTGGAGCACTGAAGCTGGGGTGTTCCAAAACACCCGGGCTAGGTCACAGCAACCAGCTCCGTACTCATCTGATTCCGACGCTGGGGGTCGCCAATCTCCCAGAACTGATGCTGAGAGTGTAGAGTCGACTTCTGCGGCGACTGTAAACCCCCTGATTTTTTAAAATTTTTAAAACTGGATTTTTCACAATTTTCTAGAATTTTCTGGGAATTTTTTGTAATTTAAAAACAGGGTTTTAAATATTAAATGATTTTTAATTGATAATAAACAATGTTAAAATATTATGAAAATAATATTTTTGGATGTAAAATAAAAAACTGGACTTAGGGTAATTTTTTTGGAATTTACTGGGCCCCGGACCTATTTTTAAACACCTAAAACTATTTATTTAATTATTATTTATTTATTATTTATTTATGGATTATTATTATTTTTAATTAAACCCTCAGCCCATTGGGCCGGCCCGGCCCAGCCCTACCCGGCCCAAGACCCTGGCCTAACGGGTCGGGTCGGATCCGCCAAGACTCGACCCGCACCCGCACCCGCTAGCCCGCTTCCCTCTCACCCGTTCACCCAGTCGCCCCCGCGCCCGGTTCTTCCGCCGCCCTCCGCCGCTTTCGGCCATGTCGTCATTTCTCCCGCACCGGCCGCCACGACCGCCGCCATTTCCGGCCGACCCCCTCTCTCTTCCCCCCTATTTAATCCCCGCGCCACCGCCTCCCTAAACCCTAGCTCCCCTCCCCCGGCCATCTCCTACCCTCCGGCACCCCGCAGCGCCGTCCCCGGCCGCTGCCTCCCCGCCACTTGACGCCGCCGTGCCCTCCGCCAGTGCCCACCCTCCCTCACCGCTGCAGCCCCCGGTCCCCTCCTTCCTCCTCTTCTCCGGCAGCGCAGCCGCCCGGCCCTCCTCCTCCGTCAGCCGCCAAGCCCCGAGCATCCCGACCACCGCAGCGCAGCCGTCCGGCCTCTCCCCCCCCCGTCGTGAGCCGCCCCGAGCCGCCGGAGCTCGGCCAGCGTACCCAAACCCTAACCCTAGTTTCCCCCCCGCGTGTCGGACACAGGACACGTGTCCTGTGTCGTGTCGGACACGATTCAGACCCCGGTTTTCGGGTCCCGTTCAGGTACGTGTATCTTCTTGCTCGTAGCTCGGATTTTGATTCCGCAAATTGCGTTGCGAAGCCTGTATGATCCTCTCGGTGCCCGAACAAACCGTTCGGGGCATCGCGTCCTATGGTGATCGCACACCGCGATCCAAAAACAGGAAAAATCAGACCATATTTCACCCCGGAACTGAGTACGCCTCGCCAAACGGGACGACTTGGTCGCGCAGGTCTTCACAGATACGTGCGCGTCGTCGATACGGACGTGTGGGATTTTATGGAAGCTGATTCGGATGTTCGTGCACACCGAAATCAACGCATATCCGCGTACATCGTCCCGTATCCGACTTTTCTGCAATTCACCCTAACTTTGTGTACATACGTCGGATTGAAACAAAACTTGCGCCATCGGACTCATAGCGATACGCTGGTCCTGTGACCCAAGTTTGGTTCGATTCTAAGAACATTGACGAAATTGCGTGTCGTGGACCCCACAGGCCCCGCTCGACGAGCGATTTTGTGATCGGCTCATCGGAATCCAATTCTGGAAGTTCCGTTGGGTTCGTATCATCGTTCCTGACCTGTTGATACTAAGTTTGGTGAATTTGGAGACCTTTGATCCTGACAAATTTTTCGGTGCAAAGCGGGCCCGCCTGTGGACCCCGTTCTGACCCAAAATTGCCGTTTTTGCCCTTGTCTCCAAATTGGACCCAAGGACAGGCGTTTCTAGCTGATTGATATTTTTTGGATCTGATGGTGATGTTTATTTCAGCAACCGGAGTACCGCCTGCAATTTTCGCTGAAGTCAGAGCCACAATTGGAGCCGAAACCACAGGCAAGTGTACTTTGCCAAACCCTGCAGTCTGCTATTTATTTTCTTGGCTTAATTTAGCATCAGTGGGCAAGTAAAGCTCATCAATTCTCAGTAGTTCCTGTGATAATATTTTGCTGGAGTTCTTGTGTAAATTCATATAAACTTGTTATAACTGCTTAACCTAGGAAATGTGTGACGTACTTAGTGTCCGATCATAGTCGGGTGCCAACACCGTACGCGGTGTTGGGTACATCATTAGAGATGGACATTCGATACCCTTACTCTTGGTACTTGTCCTATCAAGTACAACAGAACCCAGGACACTTGACACTATTCATGAGACATAGTCTTCCTGAGACATTCATGGTGATTCTGTATAGGATACAGGACTTGACATTGACATATGTTCCTAGATACTTTATGACTTGTTGCATTAGCTATGATCCCGCTTGACATGGACATGAGACGTTATGGTCATGGTATGCGTGATTATATTGGGTGAGGAGAGTTACACAGGCTACAGGTTGATTTTATATTATGCCGGCGTCGTAGTCTCCCATTGAGCTAGACAACTACATGATATCACTGCTATCGGCTCCCCGATATAGAGCTTGTAGCAGCTTCAGCCCGAGTTCTAGTGATGCTCTCAACTTGCATTTATCACTTAGCTGGTTACATAATTCACCCTGCTGTCTCCTTTAGTTCTGCACTGCTTATGTTTTGGCTTGTATTATCTGTACCTTGTTATGTCCCCTGAGGACCTGGAATGGACTATGTCCCCAGGTATAGCTGAAGAGATCCATCCAGAGATACCTCGTACCAGAGTACTTCCAGGAGCTGTACCAGGACCTGAAGACGAGCTCGCACCAGAGGACTTCTCCTGAGCATTGGTCGTATGTAGTCATTTATTTCTATTTCCCGTTGATTATTTCCTGTCCATTTGCATCTGTTGTACCAGACATATTCTCGGGTTATTTCCCGAGATATTTATTGAGATTTGCTTATTTATTCTATTGCATTATTTCTGGCAGTTACTCTGTTTTTATCTGTTGTGGATGAGAATAGATTAGTCTGTGACCTGTATCATTGATCTATTTTCTGTTAGACTACAGCTTAAGCATGCCCTGATGGATCCATTAAATTGGGTTGTCCATCGGTGCGTGCTGCTGGCCATTGCGTACGTCTCCAGTCCCTCGGCATTTTGGGACTGGGGCGTGACATGGTTTTTGTGGTGGCCCATGCAGGTCTTTGACTAAATTGTTCGGTTTCAACTCAGGGACCGAACAGGCCTGCAATAAAATAGGATAAGTTTAGGATCTCATCCACTTGCTTGAAACGTTCTTGATATCCATATCGACTTCGAATTAATTTCTTGACTTGCATCCTGCCTTGATCCCTGTGCACCTCTTATTATTTATTTTGGTTGCAGGGTTATGGATTCACAAGCAAATGATGAGACTCCCATAACATCACCATGAGATGCTGAGGTAACCAACGAAGATGAAGTAACACTAGTGGATGGAGGACAATCAGCTCAACAACGTGCCTCGAGAGTCCAGCGCGATGACATTCCACCATCGACGCAATTTACTCCACCAATGCCCGTAATTCCACCAGGGCAGGCCATGGACGGACAACAGATGTTTCAAATGATCTATGCAATAACGCAAGCTCAACAAGAGGCTTTCAGTCGCAGCCTAGTAACCGCACTAGAGCAGGCAAACCTACCAGCACGACGACCAACGACGGGCTCTATTTCTGATTTTCGCCAGCTGAAGTCTCGTACCTTCTCAGGCAAAGAAGAGCCCACTGAAGTTTATGAATGGCTCACCAACACTCAACATCAATTAGAAGCAGCTGAGCTTCCAAAGGAGCGTTGGATGACTGCCGTCAGAATGCAGTTGACGGACAATGCACATCACTGGTGGCTATCCGAGGAGGCACGGCTCGGACCAGACCAAGCCACTTGGGAAGAGTTCTCTAGACTCTTTCAGGAGATGTATATTCCAGCTGTCGCTCGATCAGAACTTCGAGACAAGTTTAATCACCTCACTCAGGATACTAAGACGGTGGAAGAGTACAACGCTGAGTTCATTCGTCTAAGTCGCTTCGCTCCAACATTGATCCCGACAGAAGAAGAGAAGGCTGAGAAATTCTTCGACGGACTAAACATTGAGCTACAGAAACTAATTGGATCCGTTGCACCTACTTCATACCCGGACGTCCTTGCTGTAGCGCGACGCATTGAGCGCATCATCAGAAGGGAGACCAGTCTGAAGCGGCCATCCACGTCAGCACCAGCCAGAGCACAACAACAAGAAGTTGCAAAAAGACCTCACATACACCAGCCACCAGAAGCATCTCCACAGGCAATACCTATTTGTCCATATTGTCACCGGCGAGGTCATATAGAGAACAAGTGCAAACGGAAAATGAGATTATGTTTGGCTTGCGGATCCAGTCAGCATTTACTGAGGGAATGCCCTGAGCGTCGAGAAGGAGCACCAAGGGTAAACCAACGAGCGTTACCAGTACCGAGGTCAGCCTCTCCAGCATTGGAAGTACCGCAAACAGAAGTTCAAGAAGTCCTACCACCATCTCCAGGAGGGTACCTGCCGAGGCTACCCTTGATACCCCAGGAACTACTCTTCCAGCAGGCTCAGCAGCAGACGAATCGACTGCAAGGTCGCGAGCAAGCCCTGACGATGACAGTGGAGAACGCGCAGACTCGTGGAGTAGCCAATGCGCGTAAGTGATTCGTAGTTATCCGTTTCTGGTCTTGTTGTAGCTCGTGCCTCTTGGTTCGTGACCTCAGCCCCAACCTAGTAATTTACAACTTGTTAATAACAACCTGGTTTTCATAAAAGTTGTAGATCTTTTGCTTTAACTAGATTTTCTCTGGAAGTGCATAACTTTCATTGCTAGAGAAACGGTATTTCCCTAAGTATCTTGTGATGTGATTTCAAACGATGCTTGCGACCGGGTCATCTCTGTTGATCAGTTATTCTTTGATTACGAGGACGCAATCCTCTTAAGGGGGGTAGATTGTAAACCCCCTATTTTTTTAAAATTTTCAAAACTGGATTTTTCACAATTTTCTGGAATTTTCTGGGAATTTTCTGTAATTTAAAAACTAGGTTTTAAATATTAAATGATTTTTAATTGGTAATAAACAATGTTAAAATATTATAAAAATAATATTTTTGGACGTAAAATGAAAAACTGGACTTAGGGTAATTTTTCTGGAATTTATTGGGCCCCGGACCTATTTTTAAACACCTAAAACTATTTATTTAATTATTATTTAATTATTATTTATTTATGGATTATTATTATTATTATTATTTTTAATTAAACCCTCAGCCCAATGGGCCGGCCTGGCCCAGCCCCACCCGGCCCAAGACCCTGGCCTAACGGGTCGGATCCGCCAAGACCCGACCCGCACCCGCTAGCCCGCTTCCCTCTCACCCGTTCACCCAGTCGCCCCCGCGCCCGGTTCTTCCGCCGCCCTCCGCCGCTTTCGGCCACGTCATCGTTTCCCCCGCACCGGCCGCCACGACTCCCACCATTTTCGGCCGACCCCCTCTCTCTTCCCCCCTATTTAATCCCGGCGCCACCGCCTCCCTAAACCCTAGCTCCCCTCCCCCGGCCATCTCCTCCCCTCCGGCACCCCGCAGCGCCGTCCCCGGCCGCTGCCTCCCCGCCACTCGACGCCGCCGTGCCCTCCGCCAGCGCCCACCCTCTCTCACCGCTGCAGCCCCCGGTCCCCTCCTTCCTCCTCTTCTCCGGCAGCGCAGCCGCCCGGCCCTCCTCCTCCGTCAGCCGCCAAGCCCCGAGCATCCCGACCACCGCAGCGCAGCCGTCCGGCCTCTCCCCCCCCGCCGTGAGCCGCCCCGAGCCGCCGGAGCTCGGCCAGCGTACCCAAACCCTAACCCTAGTTTTTCCCCCCCGCGTGTCGGACACAGGACACGTGTCCTGTGTCGTGTCGGACACGATCCAGACCCCGATTTTCGGGTCCCGTTCAGGTGCGTGTATCTTCTTGCTCGTAGCTCGGATTTCGATTCCGCAAATTGCGTTGTGAAGCCTGTATGATTCTCTAGGTGCCCGGACAAACCGTTCGGGGCATCGCGTCCTGTGGTGATCGCACACCGCGATCCAAAAATAGGAAAAACCAAACCCTATTTCACCCCGGAACTGAGTACGCCCCGCCAAACGGGATGACTTGGTCGTGCGCGGTCTTCACAGATACGTGTGCGTCGTCGATACGGACGTGTGAGATTTCGCGAAAGCTGATTCGGATGTTCGTGCACACCGGAATCAACACGTATCCGCGGACATCGCCCCGTATCCGACTTTTTTTGCAATTTACCCTAACTTTGTGTACACACGTCGGATTGAAACAAAACTTACGCCATCGGACTCATAGCAATACGCTGGTCCTGTGACCCAAGTTTGGTTCGATTATGAGAACGTTGACGAAATCGCGTGTCGTGGGCCCCAGTGGCCCCGCTCGACGAGCGATTTTGTGATCGGCTCATCGAAATCCAATTCTGGAAGTTCCGTTGGGTTCGTATCATCGTTCCTGACCTGTTGACACTAAGTTTGGTGAATTTGGAGACCTTTGACCCTGATACGTTTTTCGGTGCAAAGCGGGCCCGCTTGTGGACCCCGTTCTGACCCGAAATTGTCGTTTTTGCCCTTGTCTCCAAATTGGACCCAAGGACAGGCATTTCTAGCCGATTAATATTTTTTGGATCTAATGGTGATGTTTATTTCAGCAACCGGAGTACCGCCTGTAATTCCCGCTGAAGTTAGAGCCACAATTGGAGCCGGAACCACCGGCAAGTGTACCTTGCCAAACCCTGCAGTCTGCTATTTATTTCCTTGGCTTAATTTAGTATCAGTAGGAAAGTAAAGCTCGTCAATTCTCATTAGTTCCTGTGATAATATTTTGCTGAAGTTCTTGTGTAAATTCATATAAACTTGTTATAACTGCTTAACCTAGGAAACGTGTGACGTACTTAGTGTCCGATCATAGTCAGGTGCCAACACCATACGCGGTGTTGGGTACGTCATTAGAGATGGACATTTGATACCCTTACTCTTGGTACTTGTCCTATCAAGTACAACAGAACCCAGGACACTTGACACTATTCATGAGACAGAGTCTTCCTGAGACATTCATGGTGATTCTGTATAGGATACAAGACTTGACATTGACATATGTTCCTAGATACTTTATGACTTGTTGCATTAGCTATGATCCCGCTTGACATGGACATGAGACATTATGGTCATGGTATGCGTGATTACATTGGGTGGGGAGAGTTACACAGGCTACAGGTTGATTTTATATTATACCGGCGTCGTAGTCTCCCATTGAGCTAGACAACTACATGATATCACTGCTACCAGCTCCCCGACACAGAGCTTGTAGCAGCTTCAGCCTGAGTTCTAGTGATGCTCTCAACTTGCATTTATCACTTAGCTGGTTACATAGTTCACCCTGCTGTCTCCTTTAGTTCTGCACTGCTTATGTTTTGGCTTGTATTATCTGTACCTTGTTATGTCCCCTGAGGACCTGGAATGGACTATGTCCCCAGGTATAGCTGAAGAGATCCATCCAGAGATACCCCGTACCAGAGTACTTCTAGGAGCTGTACCAGGACCTGAAGATGAGCTCGCACCAGAGGACTTCTCCTGAGCATTGGCCGTATGTAGTCATTTATTTCTATTTCCAGTTGATTATTTCCTGTCCATTTGTATCTGTTGTACCAGACATATTCTTGGGTTATTTCCCGAGATATTTATTGAGATTTGTTTATTTATTCTATTACATTATTTCTGGCAGTTACTCTGTGTTTATCTATTGTGGATGAGAATAGATTAGTCTGTGACCTGTATCATTGATCTATTTCCTGTTAGACTACAGCTTAAGCATGCCCTAATGGATCCATTAAATTGGGTTGTCCATCGGTGCGTGCTGCTGGCCATTGCGCACGTCTCCAGTCCCTCGACATTTTGGGACTGGGCATGACAGCGACCTATACTAATCCTTCGATGACGCCCAGGGAAGTGGGAGCTTACGCCATTGAAGACGAACGCGAGGAGGCTTCAGGAAACGCGGAACAACGCCTCACTATGCTAGAGACATCTCTGAAGCAAATACAATCCGTAATGGAGAACATGCACCAGATGATGCTAACTCAGCACGCGACTGCCATGGCTCAAGCGTCGGTCCCGCCAACTCAGATACTTGTGGGGGTGGACTTACTACCATCCGCCAAGAACCTGCTCTAGATCAAGAGTCGGCAGTCCCTCCGCTTCTAACTGAGAATCCGATGCAGGCAGTGCGGGAGTTGAAAGCCCAGTTTGACGCCTTGAGGCACAAAGATCAGCTCAAGAAACTAGGAAGCAACCAGCCTTACCCAGCTATCTGGGAAGAAGTCCCTTTTCCTCCAAAGTACAAACCTCAGACTATGGCTCTGTTCGAAGGAAAAATATCACCAAGTCAATACATGAACTATTTCAGTATGATGACGGTGTTGCTACAAGGGAACGACGCCCTCCTCACTCTGGTGTTCAAGGGCTGCCTCTCAGGAGTAGCCTATCAGTGGTACCGTAGCTTGGCGGACAACTGCATTACTTCCTTCGAAGACTTCAAAGCGCTATTCTTCACACGATTCTACGAGGGTGGAATGGACATGTCTATGTCCTCCCTCATTGAAGTCAAGCAAAGGAAAAAGGAAGTCGTTCGCACCTTCGTCGAACGTTTTCGTCAGGCCACCTTACAAATACCTCCAGGAGTTCCAGACTCGGCGTTAGTAGGCATTTGCAGGAAGAACCTCCTTCCTATAGTCTCGGTATTCACAGGACCATATCAGTTCCATGAGTGGCCCTCGTTCATCGTCTCGGCAGTGGCCGCCGAAGACAACAGTCGCAAGGCGCGCGACAACGGCATCATGATCTCCACCTCCGACAGAGGTAAAAGGCCATCTCCCAGCAGCGACCATCCTTGCAGCTCCAAGGGAAAAGAAGCTATGATAGTCAATACGTCCAGAAAAAAGACGGCGGCGACCACGCAGACAAAGCCCGGGACTTCCAGGCCCGTCGAGGTCTACTCTTTCGACGACGACGATATCCCTAGTATATTTGAGTGTCTCGTCAAAAGTGGCAAGATCACCCTGCCGGAGCCAAGGTGGCCCCAAGAGGTCGGCAGTACCGACGACCCCAGATACTACATCTTCCACAGATACGTACACCACCCAACAAAGATGTGTTACGTACTGAAGAGGAAGATCCAGGGGTTGATCGATGCTAAGGCCATCACCCTGCACGACACGAGAAAATGGTCACAGCCAACATGATCTCTCTGCGGTTCGGCGATCTGCCTCCCCAAGAAGTCATGGATGGTATCACGCCCATTTCCTGAGCCACAATGGACATCGTCAATCTCCCTCCGGCTAGGGATCAAAATCATAACTTGGTACCCCTGACCACCCGTCAGGGCGAGATTATGTGGGTTCATCCAGATTTGGTGTCAGAGCTCGAGGAAGGGACTAGAGCTACGTCCAGGAGGAGCTCAAAGTGCAAACCATGCCATACGGTCACAAATTCTTTGCCATCAGACGAAGACGAGGTACTTGCTGCAACCCGGTCAGGGAGAGCCTACTTCAACGACTACGGAGCAAGTCAGGAGGATATCCCTGCAGACGTTTCAACTGCCAAACCTGCAGGGCCAAGCCCCGTCATACCGGAAGCCAACCCTTCAAAACCGACGCAGGCGGACAAAGGAAAACAAAGAGAAGTGTGCTTCGATAAACCTGTGTAAAACATTCCGAACAAAGGTTTTGAGAAGCCATATAACTTCGACATCCTAGCCCAACTGGCTAATACACCGGCCAGGCTCTCCATCTTCGAGCTACTCAGGCTCTCCCAAGGCACTCGTCTAGCCTTGAGTGAAGCACTGATGCAAGCGGAGGCATGCTTGACCCAGCTCAAATCTCCCGACGAAGAACCAGTGGCGTACCCTCAGTGCCACAGTGTGATGGAGGTGGTCCCAAATATCACCTTTACCCAAAATGACATGCTGTTAAAGCATAATAGACATGACAGGCCCCTCTATTACACCGGGTACATCGGTTCCATGGAGGTTGATCGGATTCACATAGATCCGGGATCATCGATCAGCATCATCCTGCACAGTCTGCTCAGACCTTTGAGGATTCCTACCAGCGAACTAGCTTACACCTCCACTACAATCGTAGGATTCAACGCCGAAAGAAGTAAGCCGTTGGGGAAGATTCGCCTGAGGATCCAGATTGGCAACCTCAGATCGGTGGCCACATGTTACGTGATCGATTCAGAGGTATCCTACAACATCTTGCTGGGAAGACCGTGGATCCACGATCACAACATCGTTCCTTCAACTCTACATCAATGTCTTAAATATGTAGACCCCCAAGGGATGGTAAAAACGGAGGTGGCCGACCTAAACCCGTTTAAAGGAGTAGAGTCCTACAATTCCGATGCCGTGTTGTACTCGCAGGACCACACGGAAAAAGTGGCGGGCAAGACAGAGAAGGAATCCCACCGGGAGCCAGGAGAACCCTCTGCCGCACTACCGCTGTCGATCAGAGTGAAAGGACGAACCACTCGTCCAAAAGCCATAGAGCCCATGGCTATTCACCTGAACAGATCCAGCTCGGGGAAAAGAAGTAATTCTCCAGCGGTTACTCTGAACCAGAAGCCTCCACCTTTGGTCATCAACCTTCGGCGCGACAAGCAGCCGACCGATGTAAACACGACCAGGAACGGAGTTCCAGATGGCAATAAACATCCTCTTTTCCAGTACATTAATACTCAGATTCCAAATCAGGAACCCACTCCCCGTGACGAGGTAGAACCCATAGCACGAAAGTTCTTGGAAGCTATGGACTCCTACCATCCGCATATCTGGGAAGCAGCGTCATCATCCAACGTCATCACAACGTATGGACCGCATGAAGATTCTATCTTCATAATCCCGTCTACCTGCAGCAGTCAGCGTCCTATAGTATTTGGCCGCATGCGCAATCAGCCATCCATCCAGGAAGATCCTTTCGATGACGATACTGAGAAGATGCAGGTTCACCGATACAGCCCTCAAGCGCTGAAGATCATGCAAAACATGGGCTACGACTTGAAGCGAAAGCCGGGCCTCAACTACGAAAAAGGCAGAAGAACGCCGCCATGCGGCGACCCCCGCTACCAACAAACTCGTTTCGGGTTAGGGTATGCCACCTCCCTTACGGCTTTCACGTCGGATAAGGACATCTTTTCCTCCTCCTGGGACGGCTCGACACCCCCCGACTTACCTAGTGCTCCCGAACAAGCACTATCAGCAAATATGGTGATGACAGATCCCTCAGAAGCAGAGGAACAAGATTCTGAGCCGTTTGAGAATGACTCTTGGGCTCAACAAATAGATATACAGTGGGAATTCCGCTTCGAACAGAGGGAACCTCCAACCTAAGATAAAGTTATCCAAATCAATGTTGGGGGTGAGCTTTCGCCAAAGTCGATATTTATTAGTGACAATCTTCCACCAGCCGAAAGGGAAGAAATCATACAGCTGATAAAGGAATACGTCGACGTCTTTGCATGAGATTATGGAGACATGCCGGGCCTAGACCCGAAGGTGGCTACTCACAAACTCAACATATTGGCTGACTCAAAGCCTGTGAAGCAGCACCAACGCCGGTTCCGACCGGACATGATGGATGCCATTGAAGCTGAAGTCAAAAAGCTGATAGCCTGTGGGTTCATCCGGGAAGAACAACATCCCGACTGGGTCGCCAACGTTATCCCAGTCATGAAGAAAAATGGAAAGGTATGTATCTGCATCGATTACCGAGATCTGAATGCGGCCTGCCCCAAGGATGAATTTCCTCTTCCCATCACGGACATCATGATCGACAACACCTGTGGTTTTGAACGCATGTCTTTCATGGACGGGTTCTCAGGATACAATCAGATCAAGATGCATCCTGAAGACGAGAAGCACACTGCCTTCCGCACCCCGTTGGGAGTGTATTGCTATACGGTCATGCCCTTCCGATTGAAGAACACCGGGGCTACGTACCAACGGGCTATGAGCGGCATATTCTATGAACATTTACGCAAAATAGTAGAGTGTTACGTAGATGACATAGCCGTCAAGAGCCGCCTCAAGGATGATCATATTCAGGACCTAAGGACGGTATTCGAGTTAATGCGCCGACATCAACTCAAGATGAACCCTACGAAGTCCTTCCTGGGCGTATCTAGTGGCAAATTCCTGGGATTTGTTATCACCGCCAAAGGCATCCAGGTGGACCATGACAAAGTCCAGGCTATCATAGAAATACGACCGCCCCGCAATCTGAGGGAACTCCGGGGATTTCAAGGCCGTCTGGCTTATATCTGGAGGTTCATATCCAACCTCTCAGGAAGATGCCAGCCTTTTTCGCACCTCATGAAGAAAGGTGTATCCTTCTTATGGGACAAAACCTGTCAGCAAGCATTCGAGGAGATCAAACGCTACCTCACCAGTCCGCCAGTTCTGGTGCCTCCCATCATGGGGAAACCGTTCTTGCTGTACGTCCGAGCAATGGATCATTTGCTAGGAGCTCTTCTAGCGCAGAAGAACGACGAGGGGCATGAGCAGGCTATCTACTACCTCAGCAGGATGATGGTTGGAGCCGAACACCGGTATAACCCAGTGGAGAAAGAATGTCTGGCTCTGATGTTCGCTATCCAAAAGATGCGGCACTACGTCACCGGCCAGACTATTCATATCATCTCCAGGATCAACCCTCTTTGAGTACTGATGACCAAGCCGAGTATTCTTAATTCCCGACTCGCAACCTGGGCGATGCTGTTAACACCATATGACATGGTGTACATCCCGCAGAAGTCCATCAAAGGCCAAGCGCTGGCCGACTTCCTGGCTGCTCATCCGATCCCGGAGGCCTCCAAGTTATACGAAGACATTCCCGACGAAGTTGTGGAATGTAATTCAGCAATGAAAAGTGACACATGGCAACTGTTCTTTGACGGCGCCTCCAGTACTGGCCCCCAGGGAAACGTGGTTTCAGGGGTAGGAATCGTCCTGGTCACTCCTGATAAACTCGTCATCTACCGGGCATACTCTCTTAATGAACCATGCTCCAACAATGTGGCGGAATACAACGCCCTGTTGATCGGGCTCCAAGTCGCTGAAGAGCTGGGGGTCGAATCCCTGGAAGCTTTCGGTGATTCTCTGCTTATCGTCAATCAAGTCAGAGGGATATACGAAGTCCGGAATCCAGACCTCATCCCCTATCACCGAGCGACAATCGAGATAGCCATGACGTTCAAAGGGTTCTTCTTAGAGCATGTACGTCGATCTCAGAATCTGGAAGCTGATGCCCTGGCCAGTCTAGCTGCGGACTTAGCTACCCCTATAAGAAGGCAAGATTCGGTGATCCTTCTTAACAGAGATTTATTCTGCGTGAAGAACAACCTTCACATAGAACGCAGCCACGCTGTGAACATAGATCCCCCCGGGAGGGACTGGAGAAGTTCCTTCATAGATTTTGTTGCATACAAAATCTTGCCAGAGGACCCCAAAGAAGCAATATCCGTCAAGAGACGATCATTACGCTTCTATTTCGATGTATCTTCACACTGCCTATATCGTCGAACCTACGACGGACTGTTATTAAGATGTCTCTCAGACGACGAAGCACAGCAGATTATCCGAGAAGCTCACGACGGCGTATGCGGAGCACATCAGCCCGGTCCTAAGCTACAGGATCGTATCAGGAGAATGGGCTACTACTGGCCCACTATGATCACAGACTCGATCAGCTATGCAAGACAATACAGAGCCTGTCAGGTTCATGCAGACTTCATACACCAACCGTCTGAATATCTATATCCTACGGTCGCATCCTGGCCCTTCGAAGCATGGGGTATGGATATCGTCGGTCCCATTCACCCGTCTTCCTCCAAAGGCCACCGGTTCATACTGGCCATCATGGATTACTTCTCCAAATGGGCAGAGGCGATCCCTCTGGCTGAGGTAAAAGCGTCTGACGTGATCAGCTTCATCAAGCACCACGTCATTTATCGCTTTGAGATTCCTCGAAGGATAATCCATGACAATGGGCCTCAGTTCATCAGCCAAGCGTTTCATCGATTTTGCGATAAAAGTCGAATACATAATATTGCCTCTACGGTATATTACCCAGCTGCTAATGGTTTGGCGGAAGCTTTCAACAAAACCATTATCAAACTCCTGAAGAAGTTCGTTTCTTCAAACAAAAGAGACTGGAACGAGAAGCTGGGCGAATGTCTCTGGGCATACCGCACAATGGTACGGACACCTACAGGTTGTACCCCCTTTTCACTGGTCTACAGGAGTGAGACAGTTCTTCCCATCGAAATACAGATCCCGTCGCTCAGGATAGCAATAACTAGTGAGTTGACTCGAGAAAAGAATAACCTGTTAAGGCTCCAAGAGCTTGAAGGATTAGACGAGAAACGCCTACAAGCTTAACAGCGCATCGCACTTTACCAAGCACGCATTTCCAAAACTTTTAATCATAAAGTGAAGGAAAGAGTGTTCAAAGTCGGCGAGCTAGTTCTAGCCGTAAGAAGACCGATGATTCTTACCCACAGAAGTAAAGGCAAATTCCAGCCCAAGTGGGAAGGCCCTTATATGATCAAGACAACGTTCTCGAACGGCGCCTACAGGATAGCCCAGCCTAATGGAGACCTGTTAATGGCTCCTATCAACGGCAAATTTCTGAAAAGGTACTATGCCTAATCTTTCCTGCTCGGGTGGGACATAGCAAGGCTCTCGATTCTGACAAAACTACTTCCAAAACGCAATTAGTAAGGTTACGCCATATCATGTCCGTATGACCTCTGAATAGATGTGTCCTGCTAAGAAGTTTATCGGGAGTCTATCATGTCCATAGTACCTCTGATAATACTCTCACCAAAACCGGTCATTTACATTCCGAAATGATGGGTCCACAAAAGTCAGAAAAGAGTCGCCTTTATTTATTCCCGAGAGGGAGGCAGAATTACATCTGGGCAAGCAAAAAAAAAGGGGAAGGAATACATCATGATGGCAGGTGAGTCAAATTGTGAATCTGCCGCTCCAGCGCAGCTATCCTCTCATTCCTAAGAACTAAGGCGTCGGCACGAGCCTGCTCCAGCCGTGCCTCGGGAGTGTCCGTAAGGGTCAGATTGGCCTTTGCCAGAAGACAGCCCGCGCGAGCAGCTTCTGCACGGTCCAGCTTCCGTCGC
The DNA here is from genome assembly GCA_036927795.1 of Iris macrosiphon. Lineage (NCBI taxonomy): Eukaryota > Viridiplantae > Streptophyta > Magnoliopsida > Asparagales > Iridaceae > Iris > Iris macrosiphon. The sequence continues at coordinate 107,359,888 of JAYESA010000007.1, read as the reverse complement.
GCTGTGCTCAGTCGACCGGATGCTACGTCTAGACCTGCCAGCGACTGAGAAGCCCACTCCTCTGCCCGAGCGAGTTTTTCCTTCAGCTTGGAGACCCTCGCTGCATTCCCTTCATGCTCAGAGCGACACCGCGTCTCAACGGCAAGAGCCTCTTCCACGACAACTTTTCTTCTATCCACCTCCAGCTTATGCTTCTGGATAGAGTTGTCTAGACTTTCCACCTTCGTAGCAAGCCACGCAGTTATGAGGTTGAACCGAGCCTGAACATCAGCATCGAGACCCCGAGTCAGCTGCAAATGTTCGTTAATAGGTTGCTCTAACCCATTAACCACCGCCTCCAGGGCGTCAGCTACCCCAGGATCGCCGAGCTCACTGATGACCCTGATCGAAGCAAGAGAAGTCTTCCTCAGGCGCTCAAAATCCAGACTCTTCGCTAACACCATTGACACCATCGTTCTCAAACCGGTGTAGAAAAGGCTGGTATGTTGCTCGGTCAACGCAACTAGATCCGACCGAATGCCGGGAGCGCCCGCAATGTCAGCAAGTCCCTCTCCAGGGATGATTGCAGACGAGGTGGCCACAGCCGTTGCATCGACACATGGCACAATCGAAGAAGGTGCGGTAACGGCGGTCGAAGTCGTCGCCACACTCACAAGAGGCAAGGTCACGATGACGTATTCATCCTCCTCTCGAGGTGACGAAGCTACTCCAGGCGTACTGGCCCCCGAAGCCACTTCCTCATCAAAGACGAACGCCTCCTCGTCAGAAGCCCGAGCGGAACCAGAATGCGCTTTAACGCTATACTCCCCGTGGGCGCTATCCCCTGAGAAGAAGACGAGAAAGTCAATATCAATATGATGACAATCTTTCTCAAAGGAGACATAAAAACGACATTTTACCCGGAGCCAACGGCATATACGACGCATCTGCAGTCGATATAGCTAAACCACGCCTTAATGACGCAATGCGAATCGTCATGCCTGGAGAAGGAGGTGGACCGACCGACATCGCCGAGAGTTCTGTCAGGCCTCCACCAAGACGTGGTCGAAGTTCATCGGCCGGAATCTCGCCAGGCGCGCTCACTAACGCGGCAGGAGTCATACCCGCTGCTGGCCTCGGAAAAGATTCTCCCATCTGCCTCGGCCACACAGGCAATCTCGCTCCGCTACCTGGAGCAGTAGCCGCCACAGCCACCTCTAACGAGGATTCTCCGGCATCGACGACCGGAACTGTAGGAGGCCCCTCTCTAGAAGGCGAGGAACCTCCAGCCAAGGAATCACCCCCGAGGTAGGGAGAGGCAGGCTCACTCCCAGGAGCCGCAATGCCAGGAATGCGGAGAGGGCGAGCAACCGTCTCCTTCCTCCTCTTGCGAAGAGAAACTTCCTTCAGAGCAGAAGCCCGTCGCTTCCCAGAAGGGACCACCAAAGCCCCCGGCTTGGGAGAAGGCACCCGGAAGGTACCCGGAAGCTTCGCACCTCGACACCGATACCAGAGGCTCGTCCGGAGTACCAGACTCCTCACCTTCGTCTGAAGAAACCGAAGGGACGTCAACTCTTCCCCCAGGCTTGGGAGAAGGCACCCGGAAGCTTCCACGCACGTCGAAATCACGATGGAAGGTGTTAATCGCCACGTAAAACTAGGCGTAAGAATAGAGAATGCGAAGTTCCGTGGAGGTTGTAACAACCGGCACAATGAAGGTTGCCCTCGTACAACCCATAAGGAAATATCGCCACCCTCTAGCACCTTTAATAAGTCCGCCCCTGGACCTAAAGCTGGTAATGACATTGCCCACATGCAGCTGATCGTACCCAAACTGCCTGGCAAACCGACTAGGCAAGTAGTGCTCGAAGAAGCAGTGATCTTCGCTCCTGTACAGCAGATGGGAGGGCCTAATACAGACCAACCAGTTAAAAGCTTCCGGGGAAAGGTCGGTCTTCTCTCCACCTGAATCCTTAAGCCGCACCCCTGATTGATTGCGATGCACGGGGGGAGCAGTACATAGGAGCTTCCAACCGTGGCCGAGGTTCAACACCATCCGGCAGTCTAAAACTGTGCTCACATTCCAGGAGGAATCCTTATAATTCAGCAAGAATATACCCCCCGAGCTGCTACCGGACCCAGGAGACATCACCCGGGGATTGTGGAGAATCAACCATCCCATCAAGTATAGGTATGGTAACTCTACCCTGGGAAAACTCTCACGTCGAGCTTCGTCGACGAGCAACCCGTCAGTTATGGCTCTCAAGCCAGCCTGTATACGGCACGCCATGGCAGGAAGCAAGCCCAGTCTTGCCCCAAATACCAGGCGCACTGCCGGCCACAGGATGTTTCGGTGAATGCGGTCCGCGGACGCGGTACCTGGCACCACTACTCGGCGCAACCATATGGAGAGGAAACCAGCCAGCTGGGCTTCCTTAGACAAAGGCCTGCGACAGCGCCTCAAGTAACTACAGGCCTTGGTGCCTTCCGGGTACTTTCCTACCCCCTCGACAAGAATCTGGTCCGGAACTCCAGCCTCCTCCATAAGAGTCTCCACAACCTGGGCACTAAGCACGCCCAAACAGTTCACGGGCTCATTCTTGCCACCCGAGGCTTTCTCCGACCTGGCGGCCCCGGCTCGGTGGAAGAAGAGGTAGGACATCCACTTAGTGGTATGAGCCAAATCAGAAGGCTCGTTATAAAAGGCGGTACACGCGAAGTATTGACACATCAGCTCCTGATATACTTCCGCCACCCGAGGGTCCAAATCCCCAAACTCCCGGTTGGTGGGAACATACTCTTCATATGGAGTATCCCCCATCGGCAGTCTCGAGACAACTGCCATCTCGTGGAGCGCCAATCCCAACTCCTCCAGTGGAGTGGCAAAGGTCCCGGTGAGCGAAATGTACCGCTCCATCAGTGCCAGGAACAAATTAGGGTTCAGAGGCAACCCGACGCTCGTCGCACTCACAGCGGCATATAGTCCAATGCCCTCCAACTCTCTCTGGAAGTGCTTCAAGGCCCAGTCAACTAGGCATCTCCATCGGGAGTTCGTTGGGGCAATCCACCCATTGTACCGAGGATTCTCCTTGGGATATACCCCACATCGACCCATGAAGTCGTTGCAGAAGGTCGGCAATTGGACCGGCTGGATCACCAAGCTATCTTCACTTGGAATACTGCCCGGGCACAGTCCTCTGAATAATGTCACAACGCCGGAGGGGCGACTGACGAATGACCCCTGGTCAGCGCCTTTCAGATAAAAAATCTTCCCCGGCTTGCCGTGAAGATCAGGAGTCAGCGTCCACGACATCTTTCTAGGATGCGTCGCGTGGAAGAAGGCCGAGATGGGATAATCCCTCGGCATCGTTGGCAGGTACAAAACCAAATTCCTGGCTGAGAAGACCCAGGGCTCCCTCTTAGGCTTCGTTTGGGACTGTTTGTCGATCATGTCCCCAAAAAGGAAAGCCGGCTTTACGTACGGCTCCCCGTCTACATAAGTCAGAGGCTCTCCGTTGATCATGCTCAGCAGCATTCGCTCGCCCTGAGCCGATATTAAAACCCTCCTTCCTTCAGGGTACTGGGGTCCGGAGATAGGGAATGCCACGTGGGACAGATCCTCCAGGTAGTTCGAGTGCAGCATCCCAGCAGCGGAGCCCATCACCTCGGCCAGTGGAGACTCACCCAAGTCAACTACAAAAGTGCAAGGAAAATACGTCATCACAAGTCTTGCACGAACATGCGGACCGAAAGAAACAACAGTCTGTGCTCTACGCGAGATTGTACTAATCTGGCAATTTTACGCCGGAGGTCCCCCCACAAGCGTAAAATTCAAATTTTACGATATACCCCAATTTTCGGTAGCCAGAGCTCCTACGCTCAGAACTACGAAAATATGGAGTCTTTACGCTGACACATTAGAAATGTGGGCGTAAAAGATGAAAATGCTTCCGTGCATCATCTTCCTCAAGAAGAGGCTAGCAGCACAGAAGACGACCTAGCGCGGTCACGTTCAACGTGTGCGAAGGATTTTTTTCGTCGTTTTTGTCACCCCGAAGGCTTTACCTCTAAGACCGGGTGCACTGCTCGTCGGCGGGACACCTCGCTCAGAGGGAAGTTCGCCTTGACCGACCGAAGACCCCCTCGCTGGGGCGAAAGAATGAGAAGAGGAACCTATACCCTTTTACTTAGCGGAGGAGGTTTGTTTCGACGCCATTTTCTGAAGATTCGAGGGAATGAAGAAAAACTCGAATAGTCGAAAGCTCTCTTTCACAGAAGACGGATAAAAAGTTTCTCTCTCAGAGAACTTGGGATATATATAGAGTTTGGGCCAACTCCTCGAATCCTCAGACGGACTTCCCGAGACCCTAAACCAAATCTCGCAAAATTGAATAAAGGGTTATGATTGGATGCCACGTCAGCCAACTAACCTTGAAAGACGGACAGTCAACAAATTCGAAAAGTTTTTTCGTGCAAAGACGGTTCAGCAGGTACTACGCTGAAGGAGCTTTCTACGCTCAACAGCAACAGATCTACGGTTTTACGCTCGCAAGCTATAAGTCTATGGTTTTACGCCCGGATGCCTTTGTGCTCGGTAGCTTTTACGCTCGAGAGGCCACAAATCTATGACTTTACGCTCAGCAGATACCAAATCGATGATCTCACGCTCGATAGCGCTCAGTTTACGCTCAGAAGCAACAGATCCGCAAGACTTCACGCTCGGAGAAATTTTCTTTTCAGGAGCTACAGATATACATTTCTACGCTAAAGGAGCTTTCTACGCTCGACGGCTACGAATCTATAACTTTACGTTCGACAGCTACAAGTCAGGTTTTTGGCCCGGATGCCTTTGTGCTCAGTAGCTTTTATGCTCGAGAGGCCACAAAACCCATGACTTCACGCACAGGAACTACAAGTCTACGATTTCACGCTCGATGGTGTTCTACGCTCATAGGCTACAAATATACAGGTCTATGCTAAAGGAGCTTCCCACGCTCGACGACTACGAATCTACAACTTTGCGTTCGACAGCTACAAGTCAGGTTTTTGGCCCGGATGCCTTTGTGCTCAGTAGCTTTTATGCTCGAGAGGCCACAAAACCCATGACTTCACGCATAGGAACTACAAGTCTACGATTTCACGCTCGATGGTGTTCTACGCTCATAGGCTACAGATATACAGGTCTACGCTAAAGGAGCTTCCCATGCTCGACGACTATGAATCTACAACTTTGCGTTCGACAGCTACAAGTCAGGTTTTTGGCCCGGATGCCTTTGTGCTCAGTAGCTTTTATGCTCGAGAGGCCACAAAATCCATGACTTCACGCACAGGAACTACAAGTCTACGATTTCACGCTCGATGGTGTTCTACGCTCATAGGCTACAGATATACAGATCCACGCTAAAGGAGCTTCCTACGCTCGACGGCTACGAATCTACAACTTTGCGTTCGACAGCTACAAGTCAGGTTTTTGGTCCGGATGCCTTTGTGCTCAGTAGCTTTTATGCTCGAGAGGCCACAAAACCCATGACTTCACGCACAGGAACTACAAGTCTACGATTTCACGCTCGACGGTGTTTTACGCCCGGAGGCTACAGACTGATGATTTCTCGCTCCATGACTTTCCGTATATTCGAACGATCCCCAAGATGGTCAATTACAGGAGTTCACACAGAAGATACTCCTCCTTGGGCTCAACATATCCCAAGTACCCGAAACATACAAGAGTTCAAACATTGAGAAATTACTCTTCTCGGGTCAATTGGAGGTTCATCCAAACTCCAGTCTGAATATCTCGTCTATCAAAAGATGACAACTCAGTTTTTGACAGCCATTCCTCGACCCTGTTCCAAGGGATTTTCGAGAAGTCACTCTTGAAGGCGAAGACTGAACAAAAAAATTCTGTTTATCAGAAGTTCAGAGCTCTACGCGGTTCCTCAGTCCCAACAACAGGACAGTTCTAAGATGTTCAAAATGCTCTACAACGTTCTATGAACTACTCGTTATGCGTAAAGGACAGGACCTAGCACTCTTTCTACAGAGTCGGCGTACAGATTCAGACGTGTTGAAGCTGCACATATTCAGACTTCACAGCAACATATGGCAAAATGATCATATGAAGAAGAAAGACGATTTTTATTAAAGATCAAAGTCATGATTACATATGAGGGAAATCCAATCTACAAGGGTTTTCCTTTCATTTTCATGATTACATCTGAGGGAAACTCCGTCTACAAAGGAGATACCCCTTCATCGTCTGAAGATCGCCCCGAAGCTGTTCTGACAGGTTCTCGCTGGGCTTCAATTCTTCATCCATCTCCTCCGACAGTCGGTTAGCTCCAGCAAACTGACCGACATGGCAATAATCACCGGCGAAAGGATACAGAACTGGGCCTGCATAGATTTTGCAGATCCCATGCTCCGTGTACCGATCAATCCGGGACAGAACGAGTCTGTCTGACTCTCGTCACCGGAGGGCATCGAGAGAAGGCGCGGCATGCCAGCCGCCGTGGTCAAATACGACCCTTCCTCTCTCCTGGGGCAGCGCCATACAAAGTTGCTGATTATCCCGAGCAAGGGAGGCTAAGATATCCTTCCATGATCCATCGTTGCAGTGGACACTTGCTCGAAGATGCTATCTTTTTCGGCTCCTTACACGCTGGAAGAACATGATCTCCTTCTTTCTCAAATCGACCCGGCGAACTCCGGTGATCATCTCTGCGTGGTGATGAAGATGTGGGGAGAACAGGCTAACTCCCCCAGCCTTTTATAGGCAAAAGAGATCACAGCGGTCCCCCATAAATCCGCCATAAAGTCTGTACTGACCGTTTCAACGCTCCACTCAGAAACGTTTCGAGTTACGAGGGGCCATTTATGCTTCGTTCAAAGCATTTCAAATTCCAAGGAATTTAAAAGCTCTGAAGGGGGTCTTGTAGAAGCATAAAAAATATGCTGGGAAGAGCTACATAGCCTCTTGATACAGAGCAGCGTAAGCAGAGGCCTTCAGAGCCATCAGGCGTACGACAGAGTTTTCTTCGCTAAAAATACAGCGTGAAGAATAAAGCTCAAAGGACCATCCGCATAAGTGCAGTACGTCCAGGCCGCTCCAGCGTAAAACAGAGTTCTTCATCGCCTCCATGGCGTAAAACTCAACCGCTCTCAAAGCAGCGTGATAGCGTACGAGGAACGCTTCATCTTCCCCGAAATAAACCTGGCAAGTCACGCAGTGAATCTGACCTCTGACTCCTGACAAAAGGTGATGCACGGCTACCCAGACGACGGCTGGAAACGATGGTAGACCTCTCGGGATGCATCCCACAGTATGATGGCGGATCTCACCATTTAATGCAGAGGATTTGGTAAAACATCACCAAACCGTCGTTTACTGGAGTCCCCTCAGCATAAACCGCTCTTTTGCGTACAAGAGAATACGCCGCCCTATTTTACACAGGCAAACATGAGCTGTTTTACGCTCCGCAGCAGACAAACCGCCTGCCACGTCAAAAGCTGCACTTCGTACAGGATTCGAGGCACGTTTCCACGTCTAATTGCACAGAGCGGTGATAGTTTCTCTCAAGACACGTCTTTGCGACGGGTGCACAGAAGGCCTGCAGACCTTGGAAACATGCCTCCGTATTTAATGCATAAGGTGATGGCAAATCTCTGCAAGAGATTTGGTTATATCTTCAAAAGCTGTTATTTCGGCTATGGCGTCCACATCAGCACGGTGTGCAGCGGCTTCTACGCCCATTCAGGATCTGTGCTCAAGCGGCTTCTACGTCCATCCTGGCACGATATGCAGCGGCTTCTACGCCAATTCAGGATCTGTGCTCATGCGGCTTCCACGCCCACTCATTCTCTATGACTACTCGGCTTCCATGCCCACTCAGTCTCTACGACTACTCGGCTTCCACGCCTACTCGGCTCCTATGCCTGTTCGGCTTCTATGCCTGCTCGGCTTCCACGCCTACTCAGCTTCTATGCATGTTCGGCTTCTATGCCTACTTGGCTTCTATGCCATGGTGACGGACATTTGGCTTCTACGCCAACCTCTTCTACATAATGGATACCTACCCGCGTGGCTTTTACGCCATGCTCTTAGTAGCAACCGTACGTGTTGTGTCCCCTTAGTTGGACCTACGTCACCCGCTCAGTCAAAAGGTCATCTATACGTAGGCATTGGTTACTTTAACCGTTGTGTAAAAGGGTGCTGTACTTTCCACTCCTCGGTTGCTACACCAACGGAGTGGTCACTGTCACCAAAGACTCTATAAATAGAGGCCCCTGTCAATGGGGAACAAGGTCGGAAAATTGGTCAAGAAATCGATATCAGATCCCAGGTCGGAAAATTCGGTCAAGAGTACCAATATCAGATCCAAGGTCGACAGTCGGAGAAGATCGAACAAGGAGGAGAGAGAGAGAGAGAGAGAGAGAGAGAGAGCCCGGAGCTAAGGAAAGAGCGGGGATCGACGACTTCGGAATCGTGCATCCACCCTCTCCTACAACCTTCGAAGCTGCTGTCTGTCTTCCACGACACTTCTTCAACATCGCGTGGTCCAAGGGCTAAAGTGATCGACCGCAGATCAGACACCTATAGCAATTTATACCCAGATTAAATAAATTATACTCCTACATCCTCGTATAGGATTACATTATACAAGTTTGTTTATAAACCAAAGGGCGTGGGTTTCACACAAACCCCGTCATTGAAATACACTTTCATTCTTTCGTTTAATACCACAAAAAATGCTCTCAATGCTGGACTGCACACGTAGCAAAATTTGATCTCGCCAGGTAGACGAAATACGACTTTTTTTCCACATAATCAATATTAACTAAGCCAGCGCCGATCCAATCCATCCCCAGAATGATGTCGTAGTCCCTGATGTCTAGGACTATTACATCGAGTGACAATTTTCTTTCACCGAAGCAAATATAGTCGTCGTGACAAACTGAGTTAGCATGCAAGTCCATGCCCGACGGGGTACTGATTCTAAGCTTTAAGTTTAACGGTGTATAAAAAATTTATTTTCTTTGGCAAAGTTTACCGATATAAAACTATGTGTAGCGCTAGAATCAAATAGTACACGTACGTGAACATTATTGAAAAGTAATATACCTGTCACTTTGGTGTCCGAGACGAACACCTCATCCCGCGTCAATAAATAAACCCGACCCACGGCATTCGAACGATGCTCATGTTGTTGCTCATGCCGATTTACCTGTGGTACTTGAGCAGAATTTGGCTGCTCTGGATGGCACGGAGGGAATCGGTTGGGGCGATCAAGACAGTCACGAGCATAATGGCCTAGACGACCACAATAGAATCATCCTTGATTTTGACATTCGCTATCCTGGTATCCTATTCGATTGCATTTGACACAACGCTGCCCATAGTTTCCTCCTGGAATTTTTTCCTGATGATCACCATTGTTTCGACTCTTATGAGCGTTGTGTCCTCCCGTATTACTAGGGCGCTTGTGATAAGAATGCTGCACAACGCCGACAGAAGTTGAAGGATATTAAGATTCTAAGACGAGGGCGTGATTAAGGACTTCCCACATCGTCTCGTACTGAAGGGGGACTACTTGGGCATGAATGGAGGGTCGCAAGCTGCCTTTGAATAGTCTTGCTCGACTCGCCGCATTGGGCAGATAAGAGCTAGCAAACTTGGCAAACCGGTTGAATTCGATGACATATTGCTTCACTATCATGATTCCTTACTGTAGAGGCACGAACTCATTCTCCTTTTGACGATAAACGGGTGAGGGTATAAAATTCTCCTCAAATGTACTACGAAAGGTAGCCCATGAGATCGTCTCACCATTACCGTCTGTGGAGAGAGATATTTGGTGTACATCCCATAAATCATGCACGTTCAGACAAAGTTGGAGTTGGGCACATGCAACTAACTTTTCTTCAGTTACTTCTAGCAATTTAAAGTGACCTTCAAGTTTGGCCAGCCAATCTAGAGCCATGACGGGGTCCTCGGTCCCGTGGAAGGACGTGTTGAAAACCTTTTTGAATTGCAGAAAGTCGACGAAGGTAGTCACAACCTTATTCTTTGGGGTTTGAGGTACCTCGACTTCAAGTGTTGGTTGCTCCAACAGTGCCACTGCTGTCGTTATTGAATGGTTGGAGGCTAAGTTCTGAATAATCTGTTGCAGGGTATCTACCTTCTTCTGTTGGACCTCAAATCAGTCTTCTAAATTCTTCTAAAATTAATCCTGTCGATCCTCGTCTCTTCGCTGTTGTGCCTCAAGAATTTCTATCATCCGCTTAACCGAATTAACAAGGGACACGTGTCTTTGGCTCTAGGAGCTTACCAAAGTGCCCGAACTACTTGCTTGCACTTGAGCTTCTACTTGTACTATTTCTTGCATTTGAGCCATTCCTTCAAAAATAAAAAACTTTTATTAGTCTCATTGAGTATTACAGGCTCACTGTATGCAACGTATCTCATTTTGGCCAAACAATTTCAAGAGTTCAACTGGGAGGGATAGGGTCATTTTATGAAAATGTTTCTGACACGAGGCCAAAGGATATGAAGCCGTGCTCTGATACTAATATGTCATGCCCCGATTTCCCAGAATTGCTATTCGTCCCCGGGTGAGCCCACATAAGTCCTAGCATAATGATATATATAGAAACACAACAACAAAGTGCAAAATATAAAGAACACACATTGAAACAAAAAAAAGTTCTCTTTATTGATAATATACACCTTTGTTATAAACTCTTGACTCAAAAATAAAGAGGTTCGCATGGGCTTACAAGAAGGACGCAAAATGAAATAGTCATTCCATACATTATATCCTATACTAGAAATTCAAAAGATAATAGACACCTTTGGGCGAAGCTATCTCCTTACCTCGGAGCTGCATAAGATGTGTGCATAAGCTCTGGATTTTTTGTACAAGATTCAGAAGACACGAACGGAGTATGCCGAGTAATGGACTGGTTGGGGGGTAGAATCTTCATATCCTCGCCACGTCGTCTTGGCTCGGTGAACCTGCTGCAACGAGGGTTAGTACTTTAAAAAGTACCAATAAGGGCGAGCTGACCCAACTAACCCAATCAATACAAGTATTCATGTGATAAAGCATGCAAATTATTATTATGGTCTTTCTATCTTGCCTTAGTTCAATTTACAACTTGTAATATATATAAAATAACTGAATAAATATGCCACTGTTCGGTGATTTTTTACTTGCGGTGTCGAATCCACCTGCACAAGACTTACCATATTTTTATCTACCAAGAAGATATCATTGGCTTGAACAGATAAAGCAGTAATATGTTAGGTCATGGCACACAATGCCACCATCGATAATAGCTACAGTAAGATGACGATCCTTGCAGCGTAGGTAGGAAGCCCCGCTACAAGTCCTCGTATTACCCATGCTAGTCTTGCTAGTGTAGCTAACCGAGTTCCACCCGGAATGAATCGACCCCAGTACCCCAGAGACTGTTCGCAGGAAATAAACCTTGTCTAAAATTTATCCGATCGTACGACGTCTTAACACTAAGTTAACATATGAAGCATTTTAAGACATCAGAATGAACATAACTACTTTAGCACAGTGCGATGGTACAGTCTACCTGCTCAAGTCATCACGTTTCAAATATTTTGCACTATTTATTTGCACAGTTATAGATGAATAAGTTTTAGCTACAAAGAACATAAAATAGATACATGCATAATGGACAAGCACGCAAATTATAATCGTTTAATAATTTTGTGTGATAAGCAGCAAGTGTTTCCAAGTTTACTACTTATTATTTGGACTCAGTTATTATTATTCTGGTATCATTGATCAAAACACAAAAATAAGTCAGATTATTAAGAATGAGGACTTGGAAGAAGGAAGCTAATCGAAAGTAAGGCCACTCACAAGTTGGAGAATCAGAGAAAAGAAAGGAAAGATCTTCAAGACACCGCTTGCGCATCGCTTACACGATCACCTACAAACACCAAAAGATGATCAATATCTCTTTCCTCGGTCTCCCAGAGTTCAATATGAAATACGAAGTTCAAGGAACAAAGATAATAAAATCCATCAAATTTTTTTAAGAAAATACAAGTCACAAAACCAACAAGAAAGTAACCAAGCGGCATAAAAAATGCACAAAGAAACTAGTGCAATGGAATGGCCCCTCATGATTTTGCCGTCGAGTTCTTCCTAAAGGCACGTTCCACTAAATATGGGACTTAATTTTGAAGAAACCAATCCATAACAAGGAAAGGATCTTGATTCAATCTTTCCCGATCGAACGATACCAAGTATTTCTAAGCCATGCTCCCCAATGAGGTAGAACGGGGCACTACACGAATACCATATCATAGGGCCATAATAGGATTGCACATGTGGCTAGGCGAGAGTTAAGTGCCCCGGGCTTGGTCATGGGGACTCTGAGGGGATTCACTCGAGATATCACATGAATGGTTTTCCCTGACAAGTATTGGCGGGTCTTTTCGACAGCGAATACCAGAGCAAGACAATCTTTCTCGACCAGATTGTACCTATGTTACGCACCGATCATCGATCTGCTGGGATAGTAGATATCTTGTTCAAAGCCTTTATCACTATTTTGGGCAAGAAGATCACTGAGAAAATAATCCATCGCCCAGACAGTTTTTGATGATAAACAAAAAAATGAAACTAGGTTTATACGAACCCCTTTCTTTGTTTACAAACAAGACAAAAGAGTACAATTCATCCTATACGAGGATGTTAAGTATAATAAAAATGATTCTGAAAAAAATTGCTATAGGAGTCTGACCTGCGGTCGATCACTTTTTCCCTTGGACCACATGACGATGAAGAAGTGCTGTAGAAGAAGAAGAAGCTTAAAATGTTGCAAGTGGGATTGAATTCTCGTTGCCAAAGTTGTCAATCAACACTCTCTGTCTATGCTCTTTGTCTCTGATCTCCCTCCTTTGATCGATCTTTTTGGCTCCCTTTACCTTGTGACCAGGAGTCTCTATTTATAGAGATCAGTCAAAATAACTGTCCAGTTGGCGTGGAAGCCAAACTGCGAAGAAAGTTACCTCTTTTACGCGGCAGTTATAATAACTACTACCCATATTCGAATGACCTTCTAAATCTGCATATGACACGTGTCCCATTATAAGCTAACGCGGATAACTGCTTTTCGAAGATTACGGCATGCAGGCCACGTTGGTAACTGCCCTCCATGAGTAAAGATGGTTGGCGTAAAAGCCAAATAACTGTTTTGTTGGCGTAAAAAGCCAAATAGCTGTTTTGTTGGCGTAAAAGCCAAATAGCTATCTTGTTGGCATAAAAAGCCAAAGAGCTGTCTTGTTGGCGTAGAAGCCAAATAGCTGTCTTGTTGGCGTAGAGGCCAAATTCTGCGTAAAACTTGATGGTGCATGAATAATAGATAACCAGCGTAAAATAGCCAATTATCCATCACGACTGAGGTCTTGAGCGTATTTTGGGCTAAATAGCCTTATCATATACCTTTGCAAATATAGCCTAAACTGACGTATTTCGAGAAGATAGCATACGACATACTTCTATAGTTGAAAATAGCTTGGTTGGCATAAAATGCAAGGATGGCGATGTGAGAGTATTAGTCACAGTTTTAGCTCTCCCAGTCATGACAAAATCTGAAGAATGGAACCAAATCTTGTACATTAAATGTAGAGATATGCCTCCATCTCGTGCATTAAATACAGAGATATGCCTCGAGCTCTGTGCAAAAAATAACTTTTGACGTGGCGGCAACATATTCAGAAGACTCCAGTCTTGAGCATAAAATATGACTTGTATCACTAAACGACAACCTGGGTCTCTGTGCAAAATCATCATCACAGTCGTCCTCTCGATCATCGTACAGTACTTTTGTCGGGAGTCAGGTTCACTGATTTGTCTGACAAATTCATTCGAGGAATACGAAGAGTTCCTCGTATAATTTTATGCTGTATTAAAAACAAACGTATTTTAAACTTTACGCGGGAGGGTAAAGCAACCTTTTAAGCGGAACAGCCTTGAAGCACTGGTTTACGCGGACAGTTCTGAAGCTCTACTTTATGCCAAACAGCTCTGAAGCCTTGTTTTACGCGTATAGCTCTGAAGTCATATTTTATAACACACAGCTCTGAAGCTCTATTTTATGCGGACTTCATGTATGTTGGGGATTTTGACTGTATAATAAGCGTACAATTTTCCAGCGTGTTTCATGCTTCTATAAGACCCCCTTCAAAGTTTTCAAATTTCTCATAATTTGAAATACTTTGAATGAAGCATGAAATGATCAAATTTGACTCATTCTTCGATGCTGATTTTTTCGGCAATTTTAAAGGAGTTGTTAGGATTTTGTATGTTCTCTTCTGCCAATATAAGGGCAAGCAAGTGAACTTGTTTTTCCATACTCCCTTCACCATAAAGATGGCTGTTGAGATTTATTGGGCCGAACTGAGAAAGAAGAAGATTATGCTCTTCCAGCATGTAAGGAGCCATAAAAAAAGACGTTTTTGAGCAAATATTCTCTGCAATGATGGACCATGGAAGGATATCATAGCTTCCTTTGCTCGAGATAATCAGCAATTTTATATGGCGCTTCGCCAAAGAGAGAGAAAGGGTCATATTAGACCACACAGCTTGCTAGCTGTATTTTTCCCTATTATGAAGCTGGACCCTGGTGGGCAGCTTGGCCGTGTCTTCCAGTATTGCGTTGGGTCTGAATCCCAACCACAATTCTAAGCATGGCTGCCGATGACGTATGGGGGGTGGGCTTGAATAATTTAAACAGGCCCAGTTCTGTATCCTCCCGCCATTAATCATTTTCTTGGCTCCCGGCCGAAGAAGCTGACGAAGTGCTGTAGAAGAAGAAATGAAGATCTCCGTCAGACAAGAACCTAGCATAATAGATTCCCATCATATGTAATCATGATCTTGAATATTAATGAAAAATCCTTTGTAAAATAGATTTCCATCATATGTAATCATGATTAATAAACTTGTCTTCTTTTACGCAATATTGTTTTGCCATATTGCTGTGAGGAAGTCTGATAATATGCAGCTTCAATATGCTTGAGTAATTTTTACGCTGACTTTGACAAATATGCCTCCAGTCACGTCTCGACTTTTACGCGTAGAGGAAGATGCGTAAAAAGTTTTTTAGCATTTAAATTATCTTCAAGATCCAATTGTCATGCTGTTTTTGACGAGGAGTCACATAGAATTCTGAACCATCATTCTCCTTAATAAATCATCTGTTCAGAACATCATCTTCGAAAATGGCTTCTCGAAAGATTCTCTAGCCAGGGCAAGAAATATCCGTCGAATAGGCCATCCCTGAACTAGACTTTGAATGAACTATCAATGGCCAAGGGAGAAACGTCATCTCCAGTGAAGGCAGAGATTTTCAGGGAACCCCTTGGTCCTTTCGTCCGATTCTCGAATGAAAAAGAAGAGAAATGCTGATAAGAAGAGCATTTCCTGCATAAACTCTTGTAACCGGCTTCTTCAAGCGTAAAACCCAGATTATCAATATATATGCATATTCTGCGGACAGATCTGTTCTGCGTAATTTAAGATGCAAGTAAAATCATAGATCTGTAGCATCTGAGCGTAAAGGCTACTGAGCATAAAATCGTAGATCTGTAGCTTCTAAGCATAAAAACTTCTTAGCGTAAAAATATAGATCCTTGCTCTGTACGTAAAAATCTGAGCATAAAATCAGGGATTCATTACGCAGCGTGACTATCTATCTTCCTTTTCAAATAATAGGCTGACGTGGTCCCAAATCCTAACCGATTATTAAAAATTGGGTTTGGTTAAGGATTCGGAGAGTCACTCGAACTCTATAAATAGGCCTCGGTCATGAGAGAGAAAAACCCTCGCCTTTTTCTGAAAAACCCTTTGTATCTTTCTGAGAACTCTTCGTCTCTTTCTGAAAAATCTCAGTTTCACCATGGCACCAAAACAGATCTTCATCTCTAAGGAAAAGAAAGCCGCTTCATCTCGCTCACTGCTCAAGCACGAGCGACTCCTACTAGGCCAAGCGAGCCTCGTTCTGAACGAAGTGCTCCGCCGTCTAGCTGTGCACCGGGCATCACAGGTAAAGACTTTCGAGAGGAATAAAATCCTTCGCACACGTTGTACGTGTATGCGCAAATACGCCCACATTCCTAATGTGTCAGTGTAAAACTCCATATTTTTGCAGCCTGGTGTAAAAACTCAGACTGTCACATTTTGGTGTATATTGTGAACCTTGCGTTTTACGCACTGGATGTAAACTCCAGCGTAAAACTCCATATTTTACAGTCTGGCATAAAAGACCAAGACTGTTAGGTTTTGGCGTATACTGCAAACTTTGCGTTTTACGCACTAGATGTAAATTTCAGCATAAAACTAAAAATTTTGCAATCTGGCGTAAAACTCAGACTGTCAAGTTTTGGCGTATACTGCTAAGAGTGTAGCATCTAGCGTAAAACTGACTTATTTTCTTTGCTTTTTGCAGTGGACCTGCAGATCCCCCCTCTAGCTGAAGTGATGGACTCTGCTGCTGGAATGCTGAATTCCAACTACTTGGAGCACTTGTCCCATGTGACTTTCCCCATCTCTGGAAATGAGTATCCTCAAAAAAGGGGAACTCTGATCTCGCCCCAAGGAGAACGAATGTTGCTGAGTATGATCAGTGGGGAACCCTTGACATACATAGATGGGACTGAGTATAAGAAACCAACTTTCTTATTTGGGGATGTGATTGATAAGCAATCCCAGACAAAGCCCAAGAAGGAAGATTGGGTATTTTCTGCTGAGGGCACGATCATGTATCTGCCAAAGATGCCCAGAGATTACCCTATCTCTGCATTCTTCTATGCCACACATCCAAGAAAGATGGTATGGACTTTGACTCCTGATCTTCATGGCCAGCCAGGGAAGATCTTTTATAAGAAAGGATTAAACCGAGGATCCTTTTTAAGCAGTCCCTCAGGCCCTGTCATGCCCTTCAGAGGATTACTGCCGGGCAACGTCCCGAGTAAAGACACTTCACTGATCCAGCCGCTTCAAATAGCAACTTTATGCAATGACTTTATGGGGCAGGGAGGAGTATACCCCAAGGTTAACCCTCGCACCAGTGGATTGATTAGCCCCCAGAATCTTTGATAGGCCAGTTTAACTGCATGGGTCCTGACACACTTTTAGATGGAGCTGGAAAGTATTGGCTTATTTGCGGCTGTGAGTGCTACTAGTGTTGGGCTGCCTCTCAACCCCAACTTGTTTTTAGCTTTGATGGAGCGATATAACTCGCTCACTGGGACTTTTGCCACTACGATAGGTGAGTTGGGCCTGGCACTTCATGAGATAGCCGACATTTCAAAGCTGCCGATGGGAGACACTCCTTATGAAGAGTACGTTCCCACAAATAGGGAGTTGAAGGAGACCAACCCTCGGGCAATGGCAATGTACCAAGAGCTGATAAGCCACTACCTTGCATGCACCACCTTTTACAAAGAGCCCTCTGATTTGGCTCATATCAACAAATGGGTATCCTACCTCTTCTTCCATCAGGCCAGAAATGCCAAGCAGGACAAGGTTGTAGATAGCATAGATAAACCCTTGAACCCCTTGAGTATTCTTAATGCCAACACAATCGATGATCTTATTGAAGATGCGGGGGCTCGAGATTGTGTTCTCAATAAAGAGATAGGGGGCTATCCTGCAGGAACCAAAGCCTACAGTTATATGAGGCATTGTTGGAAGCCTCTGTCAAGAGAAGCTCAACTGGTTGGCTTTCTTTCTATTTGGCTACATCGATGGGTGGTTCCTGGCATCGCGTCTGCGGATCGTATTTATCACAACACCTTATGGCCCGTAGTGCGTTTGGTATTTGGAGCAAGATTGGGCCTGCTCCCTGCCATGGTATGCAGGATTCAAGCTGGCCTGAGGGCCATTACTGATGGACTGCTGGCTGATGATACACAGCGTGAAGGATATCCCAGAGTGGAATTGCCATTCTTATATCTGATGGGATGGTTAATCCTTCACAACACCAAAGTGATGTCTCCCGGATCGGCCAGTGGTTCGGGCAATAACTTTCTGTTGAATTACAGGAATTCTTCTTGGAATGTAACTCGCGTCATAGATTGTCGGCTAGCACTAAATTTTGCCCATAGTTGAAAGTTTTTTTGCATCATCCTCCCGTACATATCAATCAATAGGGGACTAAACTTCAGGATACGGGTCAGAGGAAGACTATTCTTTCTCCTGAAGCCTTTTACTGGTTGGTCTGTATTAGACCTTTCCATCTGCTGTACAGAAGTGAGGACCACTACTACTTGGAGCCTTATTTGCCAAGCCGTTTTGCCAGGCAATTTGGGTATGATCAGTTGCACATGGGGAATCCTATCACTAGCTTCAAATTCAAAGGTGGACTTATTGACGGGGCTAGAGGATGGCAGTATTTTATTATGGGTTGTACTGGAGCAACCTTTGCTGTACCCGCGACTTCTCTCTCCACGGAGTTGTGCATTCTTCATTCGTACGTACAGTTTTATGCGTCTATCAATACCTTCCATCGTAATTTTGATGTACATAGAAGTTTCAGAATGACCTCCCAAAAATCCACTGGAAGAGAGGAGATACCCTCTGTTTCCTCTGATGAGGGTGATAAAACCACTGGTGTGGATAATTATTTGTTGATTTTACCGAGAGGCGTAATAGCTCCGCCAGCAGAGCCTCTTATAATCTCCAGTAAACGAAAGGCTTCCACTCTAAAAGAGCCTTCTCCCCGCAAGAAGAAGAAGTAGATTACCAGAGGTCCTAAAAGAACTTCCACCAAGGGGGCCTCTTCCAGGAGTGAGCCTTTTGTTTCCCCTGTTGGGGATGATTCTTTGATCAGGGGTCCTTCGCCTTTTAGAGAGGAAATCTCCACAGTTCCAGCTGACAGTGCTGGAGATTCTTTGCCCGCGACTGCTGCTGCTACCACCGTTACCGGTAGTGCTTCTAGATCGCCTTCGAGGCCGAGCGTAATAAGAATCAATATACCTTTGCGAAGATAAATAATGGGACTAGCCCCTCCTTCATCTGTAAGTATTTCGAGCGAGATTCCACCCGATGAACCTCGAGTAGATCTGGGTGATGACTGGGATGACTACCACCAAACGTCAGTTGGTGTACCCTCGTCTCCAGGTATGACAGCTTGTTTAACATCATTAAGAAATGATTTAGCTATACAGGCTGCAGACGCCATATAAATACTATCGGCAATGGGTAAATGTTGTCTTTACGCTTTCTTCAAGAAAATTTAACATCAAATTGATATTAACTTTCCCTTATCTTAGTTTCAGGCGAAGACATTTCTGGGGAGGGCAGAGCTGAAATAACCTCTGATTTTGTTGTTGATCCAGCTAATGCAACGGCGGTGACCACCGTCAAAAAAGCATATCTTGAAGCTGTTGATCTTTCATCCACAGCATTCTCAGACATAATCCTGCCCGTAGCAGTTCAAATAATATCAGAGGTGGATGAACCCACCGTCTTGACTGTGCCTCCTTCGTCGAGCATACCAGTAAATTCAACCATTGTTGGTGTCTTTTTCTTTGTCGCGCCATCTGTTGAAGTGACGACTGTGGCAACATCCTCTACATTCATTTCGGAAAGGAGATTTACCGAAATTGCGGCCACTCCCAGCGTACATTCGATCTTTGCTATGCTAGTTGAACAATACACTAGCATATTCTATATTACTTTGAAAGAATTGATATTCATGGTACTGGAGAAGAATCTAGGCTTTGATGCTCTGAAGACGTCCTCCAAGCTCACTATAGCGCCGATTAGAAATTTCAATGACATTGAAAGAGCTGATGCGCTAGAGCAAAAAGTTAATAGTTTAGAATAACCCATTAACGAATATTTGCAGCTATCCCAAGGTAGCATCAATGACTTGGTTCAGGCTGAGTACGACTCACTAACTGCGGAACTTGCTCAGCAGACAGAATCTTTAAACAAATCCATCTAGGAACAGCAACAAGAGATGGATAAAGAGCAAGCAGTATTGGTAGAGAGTATTCCTCAACTCTCTTAGTGCTGTACAGAATGCGAGGGATATGAAGTGAGGGTTCGAGAATTGGAAGCTAAACTTGCTAAAACAAGGGATAGGCTTCTCAAGGCATCGCTAGTTCATGATGTATTGAAGGGCCAAGTGAATACAGCTCAGCAGAACTTTAAAAATGTGGGTATCATCTATGCAAGCTTTGTTGATTCTCTGTCCGAACTATCTCTCTTGAGCAATGACAAGGCAAGGCTGGAACAGGCTCGCACTAACATTTTGAACTCCAAGAATGAGAGGATGGCTGCTTTGGCGCAACAGATCAGGGATTTAACTGCTCCTCCCCAAAGATGTACTTTTTTGCTTCTCCTGTAATTTCTCAGAGATAATAAAGATACATTTTCTGACTTTGTGGACCCATCACTTTAGAATATAAATGATAGGCTAAGATGAAAGTGATATCAGAGGTAATATGAACATGATATACTTTCGAAAAGGTTTTTAGCTGAAATATAAATCTATTCAGAGGTAATATGAACCAGATAGAATATAATCCAACTAAATTTGTATACCAAATACTATCAGAGGTAATATGAACATGATAGGTTTATAAATTAGTTAAACATATCTATTAAGAGGTCATATGAACCTGATAGAAGAGCTAACCTTTGTATGTAGTATCGTCAGAATAAAGTCTTCATCATACTCTGTTAAGCAAAGGAGATCAAGTATAGTACTTCTTCAGGAATTTACAGTTGATAGGAGCCATTATCAAATCTTCATTAGGCTTGGCTAATCTGTAAGCGTCATTTGAGAATGTTGTTTCAATCACATAAGGACCCTCCCATTTCTTTATGATTGTTTGTGTGAACTTCAGATAGAGGTAATATGGACATAGTACAATACCGTATTTGTTGAGGACATCCCACTGGAGAATCTTTGGTGGACCTATTATTTGTTGCGCACGTTGAGTAAAAATAATAAGTTTGAAACAAGCCCAATCAGAGGATTTATGGACGTGATAGGTTTTGTGGCTAGTAAGGACATCCTGCTGGGAGATTTTTGTGGACCTATTACTTCTTTTGCACGTTAGTGCAAGTAATAGGTTTGAGACGAGTCCTGACAGAGGTAATATAGACGTGACAGTTTTTGTGGACTCACTACTTTTTGCGTACGTTAGTGTAAGTAATGGGTTTGGGACAAGTCCTGACGGATGCTTAGAAAATATGACTCTGTGGGGATGAACAGTGACTGACTCTTTCTTTGCTGGGGAAAATGAGGATAGTTTAGAGGTAATATGGACATGAATATTTCGTTTCCATTATGGGCATTCCACAGAGGGGTTTTTGGTGGACCTATTACTTCTTGTACACGAGAGTGCAAGTAATAAGTTTAGGACAAGCCCTGCCCGAGGTAATATGGACATGGCAGTTTTTGTGGACCTAACACCACTGGCGTACTTAGTGTTAAGTACGAGTGCTAAGTTGAGATAACAACCGATATCAGAGATAATATGGACATGATAATCGATAGCCGGACCCGGAAGGTTTATTCAGAGGTAATATGGACATGACAAACTCAGCCTGAGAGAAATATTATGACAGCAGTTCAGAGGTAATATGGACGTGAACTGATTGATAGCAACAACCTGGGAGGTTTGCTCAGAGGTCATTTGGACATGGCAAACTCAGCTGGGGAAAAATGTTTGGAGAACAGTTCAGAGGTAATATGAACGTGAACTCATGTCCGAAAAATTCATTGGGGATTGATTTGTTGAGTGTGGTCTATGAAGATAGACTAGAGGATCACTCCGCTGGGGATATTGATGGGACGATAGCTCAGAGGCAATATGAGCATGGCTAGAGTCTAACGAGATAGATTATGAATAGTCATGGTAGGAGTGTGCGAGTAGACTTAGGGACTCATCATCCGGTACTTCTTGAGGGAGCAAATTGCCACGTTGGAGTGAGATCAATTTACAATGACCGTCTTCTCGCTTATAAATGCAAAGTGATGACTTTGGCATCGATCAACTCCTGGATTCTCCTTTTCAGTACATAGCATGCCTTTGTAGGGTGATGAATGTACCGATAAAAGAGACAATATTCTGGGTCATCGACCTTGCCAGTCCTTTCCGGGTATCTGATATTGGGTAGCCGAAGCTTGTTTTTCTTCATCAATATATTAAAGATTTCAATGATGTCATCATAATTGAAGGAGAAAGTCCCCTTTGGCTTTCAGGCTTCTGATACCTGAGTCGTACAGTCCTCAGGGAAGATGGTCATAGTTGCATCATCTTCAGACTCAGAGGGAATTCTACCCCCAGCTTTGGATGCTGCTTTGTTTTGTCGAGGGAGACTACCCCCAGACATGTCGTTGTCTGGTTCTTCTTCTTCTTTTTGTTTGCCTTTGTCCACAGAAGTTGTTTTAGAGGGACCTGCCTCTGGTATAACAGGTTCAGGCTCTGTAGGTTTGGAGTTTGCAAGAGATACGTTAAACCCTAACCCAAAACTTGGTAGTTAGGGACACTAAATTTTGATTTTGACCCCTATCTTTGCGTTTCTGGATCAAAAAATCACACAAATCAGGGGAATTAACAGAAGAAGAAGAAGAAGGCTTATTCTGCCTTTTTATATCAGTGGGAATGTGTAGATTAGGAATCATAGCCCTTTCTCTGCCATAGGAATATAACAGTTCACCCATTTGAGTAGCATATGATCCATTATCTGTCTGAGGAGCGCATCTTCCTGTAAAATGAGTCTTCTTTACATGGACATACCTATCCTGGCATAATTTGGATTTTGGCACAGGTTCGTATAAAAGAGGGAAAGTTCTCGTAATCTGTAAAGTGGGTATTTTCTTCCCTTGTGGGCGTAAAAGCCTAGAGGTTGGGAGGTTCGCCACTCATTTTTTCTTGATGCGATTAAAGGGTACATCTGCCTCATCATAGACGGGAGATGTAATTTTACGCGCAGTGCGTATTTGAAATTTTTGGATTGGCACTGAGGCCTTACCAGAAATTTTGTCCGCCACGTCACAGAGGGAGACAAAGTTTTACGTACAGAGCGCGTCTGAGACTTCTGGATCGGTACTGGGGCATTGCCAGAAGTTTTGTCTGCCATGTCACAGATGGGAGAGAAAGTTTTACGCACGGAGCGCGTCTGAGACTTCTGGATTGGCACTGAGGCATTGCCAGAAGTTTTGTCTGCCACGTCACAGACGGGAGACAAATTTTTAGGCACTGGACGTGTTGGCGCTATTGTCACAGCCTTGTAGATCAGAGAGTGAGAGCTTACAGGAAGGGAAGAGGACGTCTCAGGCATCCACACTTTATGCAGCTTCCTGTTGTTCTGGACAGAGAGGGAATGAGAGCTACCCCCTGCACGAAGCATATCTTCATAAGCAGATTGGTCGAACTGGACGACCAAAGTCTTCTTCGTCGATCCAATGGATACAATATCGTGTTGAGCAATTGCCTTCTCGTCGGAGGCGAAAGTCGTCCCCAGCAGAGTCGCCATCTTATTTTTGATGATAAACAAAAAAATGAAACTTAGGTTTATACGAAACCCTTTCTTTGTTTATAAACAAGAAAAAAGAGTACAATTAATCCTATACGAGGATGTTAAGTACAATAAAAATAATTGTGGGGAAAATTTGCTATAGGAGTCTGATCTGCGGTCGATCATTTTGTCCCTTGGACCACACGATGATGAAGAAGTATTGTAGAAGAAGAAGAAGAAGCTTCAAAGGTTGCAAGTGGGATTGAATTCTCGTTGCCAAAGTTGTCAATCAATACTCTCTGTCTCTGATCTCCCTCCCTTGATCGATCTTTTTCGCTCCCTTTACCCTATGACCAGGGGTCTCTATTTATAGAGATCAGTCAAAATAACTGTCCAGTTGGCGTAGAAGCCAAACTGTGAAGAAAGTTACCTCTTTTATGCGGCGGTTATAATAACTGCTACCCACGTTCGAATAACCTTCTAAATCCGCGTATAATACGTGTCCCGTTATAAGGTAATGCGTATAACTGCTTCTCGAAGATCATCGCATGCAGGTCACGTAGGTAACTGCCCCCACCTGCGTAAAGATGGTTGGCGTAAAAGCCAAATAACTGTTTTGTTGGCGTAAAAGCCAAATAACTGTTTTGTTGGCATAAAAAGCCAAATAGCTGTCTTGTTGGCGTAAAAGCCAAATAACTGTCTTATTGGAGTAAAAAGCCAAAGAGCTGTCTTGTTAGCGTAGAAGCCAAATAGCTGTCTTGTTGGCATAGAGGCCAAATTCTGCGTAAAACTTGATGGTGCATGAATAATAGATAACCAGCATAAAATAGCCAATTATCCATTACGACTGAGGTCTTGAGCGTATTCTAGGCTAAATAGCCTTATCACATACCTTTGCAAATATAGTCTGAACTGGCGTATTTCGAGAAGATAGCATACGGCGTACTTCTATAGTTGAAAATAGCTTGGTTGGCGTAAAATGCAAGGATGGTGATGTGAGCGTATTAGTCACTGTTTTAGCTCTCCCAATCATGACAAAATCTGAAGAATAGAACCAAATCTCGTGCATTAAATGCAAAGATATGTCTCCATCTCGTGCATAAAATACAGAGATATATCTCGAGCTCTGTGAAGAAAATAACTTTTGACGTGGCGGCAGCGTATTCAGAAGACTCCAGTCTTGAGCGTAAAATATGACTTGTATCACTAAACGACAACCTGGGTCTCTGTGCAAAATCATTATTACAGCCGTCCTCTCGATCATCGTGCAGTACTTTTGTCAGGAGTCAAGTTTACTGATTTGTTTGACAAATTTATCCGAGGAATACGAAGAGTTCTTCGTACAACTTTACGCTGCATTAAAAACAAACGTATTTTAAACTTTACGCGGGAGGGTAAAGCAATCTTTTACGCGGAACAACCTTGAAGCACTGCTTTACGCGGACAGTTCTGAAGCTCTACTTTACGCCAGACAGCTCTGAAGCCTTGTTTTATGCGTATAGCTCTGAAGTCATATTTTATGCCACACAGCCCTGAAGCTCTGTTTTACGCGGACTTCATGTATGTTGGGAATTTTGACTGTATGATACGCGTACAATTCCCCAACGTGTTTCATGCTTCCATACGGACATAGAGTAAGAAGGGCTTTTCCACTATTGGGGCCACCAACACCCAAGGGTTCATAAGATACTTCTTAATGTCATCGAGTGCTTGCTAGAATTCTTTCATATATACAAAGGAGATTCCCTTCTTTTTTAGCTGAGTAAAGGACCGATATCTTCCGGAGAGATTGGCTATGAATCTCCTAATGTATGCCAATCTTTCTTGTAGACCACGGAGTTCTCGCAGGTATAGAAGTATGGAAAATTTAGAATCATGCTCTCAACAAACATGCACCCCAAAGTCGACTAAGAAGAAATCAGGCCGCTGGATGACCATGTGGCCATGAAAAAATAATATCCATGCTCCCCAAATGTTGGCCACATAAAGGCCTGACAATAAGATTATGTCTAACACAGAATCTAACAAAAATAATTTTTTGAATGCCTCAAAAGATGTGAGTACACTAAGCTAGAAGAAGCTCTCGTCAGATTAATAATAACTTCTAAAAATCGTCCAACGCCACATGTACGAGGCCTCTTGTATCCCAGAATCTAGGTGCTCAATGCATCTTTAGCCCTATGCGTTCCAGACTCCATGTGTTTCATGCGTTCCAGACTCTATGCGCTACATATGACTAATTTCCTATGCGTCCCAGACTCCATACGCTCCATGCAACTCTGGCCCTTTGCGTTCCAGACTCCATGTGTTCTAGACTCCATGCATTCCATGCGACTCTGGCACTATGCGTTCTAGACTCTATGCATTTCATGCGTCTCTGGTCCCAGGCATTCTAGACTCTACGCATCCCATGTGTTTTTAGCCCCAAGCGTTCCAGACGTCATGCGTCCCATGTGTCTCAGACTCCATGCGTCCAACGTGGCAAAGTTTTCTGAGACAAAATATTTCTGTTGCGAATTAAGTGATTCTCTTCGACTAAATGTGGGCCACGTGTCAAGCTGAACAAGTCATACAAACAGAAGACGAGAACCGCTAAGATCTCCAGCAACAACAAATCCCAACAAAACATCTATGTGGCATCTTGCCCTGGACTCAACCCATACTATACTCCTACAGTTGCAACCGTATTCTGTTGAAGGAGCCCACTACGACCACAAAACAAAAGCACATGCGGTACCTATAGCCCATCAACTTGATGGCTATAAATAGAGACAACTTGGACGTCCCAAGGGCTGGCCTTTTTCTTCTTCAAAGAGATCACACCCCTCCAGGCGAGCTATGTACGTTCACACAAGCTCAGGAGAGAGACGAAAGAAGAGAGAATCTCTTATAAACTTGTCGGACCATCAACGGAGTAAAAGAGTCGCTGTAGTACTCGATCTCCATTATCATATTACCCAGATAAAAAATATTGTGCTTAGATTTTTAGTCTAGGATTTCTTTGTAATTTTTTTGTTTGTTATTAAACGAAGGTTTTTCAAACTTACTTCAATGGAAAACAAGATAGCGAATCTGTTGGGGACTTTCTTCTTCTCTAATAAGAAGATCATGATGCAGTCTGATGCGTCAAAGTTGGGTTCAACCCAGAGGATGCTGGTTGTACGCTTCGACCAGCAAGCCTTTAAGGAAATGCTCTTTGAGGGCGGCGCTTCTGCAAAGCTAGCAAAGCCTAAGAAGACCGGAGGACATGGGTTGCAAAGGCCGTTGTGCCTCACCCAACTACGGAGAACGTACTCTCCGTCTCTCTCTCTCTATTGCAGTGACCACACATTATGCGTCCACCTCTTATGCGGCTATTTCTTCTAACAAAAAGAGTGCTCTGCACCTGAAGACCCACAGAACATGGGTTACAATGGCCGTTGTGCCTCATCCAACTGCGGATCATGCTGTCCCGTCTCTCTCTCTGCCACAGGGACCGTACAATATGCGTCTACCTCTCATACGACAGCCTCTTCGGACAAGGAAAGTGCTCAGCACTTGAGCTCTGACAGAGAAAAATACTCATATAAATACAAAAATATATCACCCACTTCCTACAATCCGGCCTGAACCATTGGGTAGGCTCCGCAGGATCAACAACCATAGCTGCATGGAGTACCGTAGAATTCCCCGTAAGATCAATAACCAGGAGTTTGTGTGCTAAGACAGGTTCCATGCGGCCACATCAAAAGTTGCATGAGGAGGACTATGCGACACCGTTCGACAACCGCATACAGATGGCCGCGTGCTGCTAAAACAACAACAGAATTTTTGTCTTTGATCGAATCTCACGCAGTGCTGACTCAATGCGCCATGCTGAGAAGAGCAAAGATATAAAATTTGACTCTTCATACTACGCACTGGCGTGTGCTAGGACGAAGAAGTTTGGGACAATGCGAGCTCGCCAAGCTCAAGCAATTGCTAATTCGATCGACCGTCAGCAGGTGCCATTTACTAAGCGAGCCCCTGACAGAAAGTTATACAAAACTGGCCTATTCGTCCAGCCCGCAGTGGCAATCGGACTGGGTCTATCTGTCACCCTAACTTTTTCAAATAGGGGTAATTTAGTACTTTGGCATTATTGTTTTATTTTTAGAGATTATATTTAATTAGAGTGCTATATATATTTATTTATATTTTGTATTATTTATATATAGTGGGCTAGCCTATTAAATAGACTTGACACTAGTGAACTGTCACGTCCATAACTAGATTATTGAAAAGCGGGACTGACAAGGACAAGGCCAGCTATACTTAGAGTACTCCAGTATTTCGTATATATGATAAAGCTGTAAGACATGAGGGGTCGCTACTATAAACCAAAGGTTAAGCCTAGGTTCAACAATCATAGTGCCTAAATCACAAGAACAACAAGAATAATAATAATATGTAAGATTATCTTAATTATAATAGTAAAGCGTCCCAAACTATAAATACAGATGATCATGATGCTAGTAAACACAGAATGAATAAACTAGCCAGAATCTGAGTCATACATAATCAACCTTAGGATATGTAAATCATGCTAATGCCTATAGGCTAACTGATCAAACCAAAACTGTTACTCCCCGTGCCCGATATAAAAATTTGGAACATTTTTTTATTTTAGCATGGTTGCATGTGCATGGAGGTTAGACCCATTCTTTGCTTTAACCTGGATCATGGTTCATTTTATGGGTTGCTTCAAATCTGGAGAACCTTTGGTTTAACTGTCACACCCCGGTCCCAAAATACACGGGACCAGGCCACGTGGCAATAGCCAGTTATCACGTCTACGAGGATATCCCAATTTAATGGATCCTAACGAAGAGTGCTACGCTGTCCTAAACTACTAACAAGTCCAACATCAACATCAACAGGTAATCTAATCTCATCCACAAATATAATCAGCAAGAAGTGTTATAATAAATACTGTAACATAAATGCCAGTCTCAAATATCATAGTACAACCAAGAAGGTCTGGTGGGAACAAACCCACTACTATAACGAAATAAATGAACTGAATGACAGATAAAAAGAGTAATGACTAAGGCATCGACTGACTAGATAATGATGCTCCCATTCCTAGGCAGAAGGCCTACCAACTGATCACGAAAACTCTGACGGTAGCACCTCTAGCTCCTCCGCGGTAGCGTACCTAGTTTCCTGTCCGGGGCCGTACACTATGGGGTAATATGCCTTGTCCAAATATGGAAAGGTACCAGGTCCTCAGAGGGACGTAACAAGATACATAGAAGCATGCCATATATATATAAATACTGAATAAAATAAATAAAGGATGTGCTAACCATCTAAGTGAATGCAATGTGAGGACAACTTTGGTACGTATGGGTAGGCGTAGGCATAACGTCCATACTGCTCCGAAGAATGGGGCTTCTGAATAATATAATGTCCATACAGCTCCGAAGAACGGGGCATCTACATAAAGGGAGTCATTGGATCCATGGCTCCTCCGGATACTACGGATTACAATGTGTGTATCCTATACGCCTACTAGTTGTCCTCCCCCGCCCAATGTAAATATACAAGTCGAATACTCGACGTGTATACCACGTATCTATATGACAAGTCTCTACTAATACAAAATCCTGAATTATGTACTAACCGTGATGCATGTCACACGCACCGATAGCTAGTCGAGTACGCGAACCCGCATCCCAATATGAATTTGTTACCGTAAAATGTGTAAGAGTGTCAGGTCACAGAAAATATCAGAGTATCCTCCCAATGGGGTGAGTTTGCTAGTGACTAGGTCAAGTACACTACTCATCGACGCATTCGTCGACTGTACCCGAGTCAATCTCGGACGCGCACAGTCATATGAAATAAAGCAATAAGATATCATACAATATGTGCATAATTTAAATTAGACAATAAATATGGCAAGGTATCTTGCCTGGGTCCTCAAGCTGTGAATGCCAATAGCCTGCTCCTGCATTGTCTCCTGGCTGGTCCAGTGACCCTAAACATAAAATATAATATAGCAATCTAACATCAGACACTAAAGTAACATACATGAAACTATGATGCTGCTCTTAGGTACTGACGTGAGGGTCACGGCTGGTCGGCTACACAGTCGCGTGTGCATGTAGCTAGGGTGTATACGTGTTCTGTCCTCGGTTACCGTGTACCTCACGACAATAAATTACTAAGGTTATGGGTTATGAAACTATTTATGTTTAGTACAATTACATGTCCTTCCACCTCATGTTACAGTGTACTAATCTAGGTTTTTAGGTGAACATAAGTCCTTATACAAGTCATATAATTGGGGTAATTATTATCTTATTAATTATTGTTTAATCTAATTAACATACATACACACATATAGGGTTTCATATTAACTAGTTTGTTTCCACGTAACGACACGCGACACAAACTCGATGACACGACGATACAACTATACACGATACAATGAAGAAGAGAGGGATTTAGGTGTCTACCTAGGTGCGGCTGAATGGGGGGGTCTGTCTTGTTGAAGTGCACGCTCGCCGGCGGTCGGCGGAGCTCCGACGTCGAGCAGCAGATCATGGCAGCAGCGGCAGTAACTGCAGCAGTTGCAGCAGCCTTGCAGTTGTGGCAGCGAGGCTTGGCCGGTGGGGGACGGTGCTGGGATGGCGGGGAAGGCGGTACTGGTCGGGCTGGCGGTGGTGGTTGGTGGTGTTGGAGGTGGTGGTCCGATCTGGGAACAGTCGGGCTCGGCGAGGGGTCGGGTTTGATGATCGGTTTTGAGGGTGGTGAAGATGGTGGATGGCAGTCGGTGCAGGCGGTGGTGCGGTAATGTTGGGGTGGTGGAGACGTGGTCAGGTGGCTAGGGGGTGCAGGCGGAAGAGGGACTACGGTGGTGGCGGCCTGAGGTGGTGGTGTCCGGTCGAAATAGGGGGAAGGGGCTCGGGTTTGATGAAGGGATTCAGCTAAGTATATTTGATGGTGGTGGTGGTGTTTATAAATCTAGGGTTTTAAATATGGAAAGATGTATATTTATATAGAAGGGGATTTTGTGGGCTGACCTCGGGACTTGGGCTTGCCAGGGTTCTTTGGGGTGGGGGCTTGTCTACATGAAAAGGTGTACATAGGCTTGGTTAGGTCTCTTTGGGGTGAGTTTGGCCTCTAATTAATTAAATTAAAAACCAATACACACGGCGTTCTTTTGTCAATTGAAAACACATGGGATTAAATTTGGGTGGGATGCAAGAGTCATGGGCGTAGCAGGTTCAGAATATATTAATACCCTAATTTGGGTTATAGTGAAATGGGTTGAGGTTGTGCCTCCAATTTCGATTGGAACGACAGTTACGAAAAATTAGATTTATTGGGAGTATACCTGTACGTTTTTGACGAATATTGCGCAGCTAAAATGAAGCACAATATTGAGTATCTAAAAGTTACACAAGGGTCAGATGGGTAGTCTGGCATACCTAAGAAATATGTATGAACTTTGTTTGAAGGTAACTACTAATGTAGCGCTCCAAACATCGAAGCAACGGTGAGGTATATTAAGTCACATAATTAAGGTATATTAATTCTAATTGTATCCAAATTAATTCTAGTCTCTCAATCTAAATTAAATAACCCTAAATTTGGTCGAGGGGTTTTACAATCTACCCTCCTTAGAGCATTTCGTCCTCGAAATTAAAACATACGTATGATAAGAACTACTGACTGAAATTAAAATACTATTACGTACCTAGTCCTTCGAAGAGATGGGGATAGAGCTGTCGAATATCCTCCTCATGTTCCCAGGTCGACTCTCCTAGTGCATGATGCCTCCATGCGACACGAACTAGGGGGATAGTCTGACCTCGCAATACCTTCTCGCTTCTGTCCAGAATCTCAATAGGCTCCTCTTGGTATGATAGACTCGGGCCGACTGTGATTTCTGAATGGTCAAGCACATGACTCGGATCTGGCATGTACCTCCTTAGCTGGGATACATAAAAGATGTCATGAACTTCTTCTAAAGTCTATGGTAAAGCTAACCTGTAAGCTACCTCTCTAAAGCGTTCCAACACATCGAATGATCCGATGTACCTCAGACTCAATATTCCTCTGCCTCCAAATCTGATAGTCCCTCGAGTAGGTGAGATCTTTAGAAATACACGATATCCAACCTGGAACTCTAAGGGTCATCGGTGTGCATTTGCCCATTGCTTTTGTCTGTCATGTGCTGCTTGCAGGTGCCCTTGGATCTTTTTTACCTTCTCTACTGTACGAACAACCAACTCTGGCCCTAGAATCTGCCTCTCGTCGATATCGCTCCAACATACTAGGGAATGATACTTCCTTCCATACAACGCTTCATAGGGAGCCATCTGGATGCTCGCTTGATAGCTGTTGTTATAGGAAAATTTAACCAAATGCAAATGGTCCTCCTATGATCCTCCGAAATCAAGCATGCATGCTCTTAACATGTCCTCCAACGTCTGAATGGTGCGTTCGGACTGGCCATCTGTCTGCGGATGATACGATGTGCTAAACTTTAGGCGAGTACCGAGACTCTCTTGCATACTCCACCAAAAGTAAGATGTAAACCTTGTATCCCTATCAGACACGATACTAACTGGCACTCCATGCAGTCGCATAATCTCCCTCATGTACATATTTGCTAAGACCTCTGTAGACTGCCCAACTTTGAAGGGTAAAAAGTGAGCAGACTTGGTGAGTCTATATACGATTACCCAAACTGCATTGCGACCACTAGGACTCCTCGGAAAACCCGTAACAAAGTCCATAGTGATGTGCTCCTATTTGCACTCAGGTATCGGGAGCGGTTAAAGTAAACTTGCAGACCTCTAATGCTCAGCCTTGACTTGCTGACACACCAGGCACTTCACTACAAAGTGGGCTATCTCTCTCTTCATTCCATGCCACCAGTAGTACTGCCTTAAGTCTCTGTACATCTTCGTACCTCCTGGATGAATAGAGTAGGTTGAACTGTGTGCC
Source organism: Iris macrosiphon (assembly GCA_036927795.1). Lineage (NCBI taxonomy): Eukaryota > Viridiplantae > Streptophyta > Magnoliopsida > Asparagales > Iridaceae > Iris > Iris macrosiphon. The sequence continues at coordinate 107,327,402 of JAYESA010000007.1, read as the reverse complement.
TCTGACATCAGCTCCTGACAAAGTTCTCTATTTGGAACATAGAGACGATCTCCACATCTCAAAGTTTTGCCTTCATGTATACGCAATCTTGTCTGTATTCCAGCCTTTGTCCTCTGTCGAAGCCTCTGGAATCTGGTATCTGTCGGCAAAGCAGCCTTGATCCTCTCCACTAATGTCGATTGCAACTGGAAACTCGACAATTGTCCATCTACTCCGGGCATAACGACCTCTAACCATCTGCTCTAGATCTCTCAACAGATATTATTGGGTAGTCAAGAAGAATGCCATGGGTCTTCTGCTCAATGCGTCAGCTACTACGTTGGCCTTTCCCGGATGGTACTGTAGCTCAATCTCGAAGTCTGTCATCACCTCGAGCCAACGCCTCTGTCTCTGGTTAAGGTCCTTCTGGGTGTAGACATACTTCAGGCTTTTATGATCAGTGAATATCTCCACTCTTTCTCTATATAGGTAGTGCCTCTAAAGCTTCAAGTCAAAGATCACTACAGCAAGCTCCAAGTCGTGAGTGGGATAGTTCATCTCATGGGTCCTTAACTGCCTAGAGGCATAGGCCACAACCTTTCCATGATGCATCAAGACACATCCTAATCCTTTCCCGGATGCATCGCTATAGATCACGAATCCTCCGGGTCCAGAAGCCATGGTCAAGATAGGTGTCGTAGTCAAATGCTTCTTCAGCTCATCGAATATCGTCTGACATTCCTCTGTCCAAGTAAACTCCTGCTCCTTACGGGTCATCGGTTCTGCAATCTTCACGAAGTTCTCCACGAACCTCCAGTAATATCCGGCAAGTCCTAGGAAACTCCTCACTTCTGAGACATTGGTAGGGGTTGGCCATGTCTCTTCTGATAAAATCTTTGCCGATCTACTGAAATACCATCTCCTGAGATAACGTGTCCCAGAAAAGTGACACGATCTAGGAGGACTCGTACTTGCTCAGTTTGGCATAAAGCCTCTCTCTCCTCAGCGTCTCTAACACTGGTCTCAAGTGCTTTTTATGTTGTTTATGGCTCTTCGAATACACCAAGATATCGTCGATGAAAACTACCATGAACTGGTCTAAGTATTGGTGGAATACTCTGTTCATCAAGTTCATAAATACAGCAGGAGCATTTGTCAGTCCAAAAGGCATCACTAAGAACTCTTAGTGACTATAACGAGTCCTGAATGCTATCTTTTTAATGTCTTATCTTCGTACCTTTACTTGATGATAACCCGATCTTAAGTCGATCTTTGTGAATACCACTGCTCCTGTCAGCTGGTCGAACAAATCATCAATTCGCGGCAGGGGGTACTTTTTCTTGATAGTAAAAGCATTAAGGGCTCTGTAATCAATGCACATATGTATTGTCCTATCATTCTTAGGTACAAACAATACTGGTGCTCCCCATGGTGATGCACTAGGACAAATAAATCTCTTGATCTACAACTCCTCCAATTGAAGCTTCAGCTCATCTAGTTCCTTCTTCGCTAATCGGTATACATTAGAAGACACCGGTGCTGCTCCGGGTACTAGCTCAATAGTAAACTCCACGTCTCTATCTGGCGGTAAGCCTGACAACTCCTCCGAGAAAACATCCTCGAATTTTGCAACTATCGGTGGGGTTACCATCTCCATAGCCATGTAAGCTCCAGCTATCTGTCCTACTCCTTGCTCGATGGTCCCTCGCATGTACTCGAACTCTGGTTGATCTGGTGGTCTAAAAGTGACGCTACCATTCCGGCAATCCAGTACAGCATTATACTAGCTTAACCAGTCCATGCTTAGCATAACATCAAAGTATGGCATAGGTAATACCAAGAATCGTGCTCTCATCTCTCTACCACACACGACTACTGAGCATATTCTAATAGTGTTGGTTACCGGCACGATGCCTCCTCCGGTAAGAATCTTCCAACACTTAGGTAAGGGGAAAGTAGCTACTCTATGCATTGCTATGAATCTACTAGTTATGAAAGATAATATAGCTCCAGAATCAAATAATGCAGTCGCAGGTAATGATGCAACTAAAATGGTACCTGTGATAGCTTCCCCTTCTGTTTCCTCCTTAGTAGCTGCTAATGCAAAGTGTCATGATCCAAATCCGAAAAATTGGGTATGAGTCGTGGGTACGTCCAGCCTATGCCACAGAATCGGCGGTAGAACGCTGTAAAGGTTCATTCTAGATCATAATCTATATATCTCACAAAACTTGTCAATATAACCTCTCTAAAAGGAGGGCAACCACGCAATATATATATGCCTCAATCACAATAACTAGGGGAAGAATAAAAATACGATAAGATATCAACAAAGAAACAGAACAAAAAATAGCAAGTACAATATCCAATATACAGTCCAAGTCTAAAGTCTACAACATCTCAGAAGTAACAAAATAATAAATACAATACAGTCATCCAAAATACAAAAGATGTATATTTATATAGGAGGGGATTTTGTGGGCTGACCTCAGGACTTGGGCCGGCCAGGGTTCTTTGGGGTGGGGGCTTGTCTACATGAAAAGGTGTATATGGGCTTTGTTAGGTCTCTTTGGTATAAGTTTGGCCTCTAATTAATTAAATTAAAAACCAATGCACACGGCGTTCTTTTGTCAATTGAAAACACATGGGATTAAATTTGGGTGGGACGCAAGAGTCATGGGCGTAGAAGGTTTAGAATAGATTAATACCCTAATTTGGGTTATAGTAAAATGGGTTGAGGTTGTGCCTCCAATTTCGATTGGAACGACAGTTACGAAAAATTAGATTTATTGGGATTATACCTGTACGTTTGTGACGAATATTGCGCAGCTAAAATAAAGCATAATATTGAGTATCAAAAAGTTACACAAGGGTCAGATGGGTAGTCTGACATACCTAGGAAATGTGTATGAACTTTGTTTGAAGGTAACTACTAATGTAGCGCTCCAAACATCGAAGCAACGGTAAGGTGTATTAATTCACATAATTAAGGTATATTAATTCTAATTTAATCCAAATTAATTTTAGTCTCTCAATCTAAATTAAATAACCCTAAATTTGGTCGAGGGGGTTTACATCAACCCTAAAACCATATAACCCAATATTTTCTTTCTCTTCTCACTTCTTCATTACTTCCTCCTTCTTTAGCTTTCTATCCCCATTTCATAGACAAGTACACCTCGCATGACAAAAGGAGAAACACTCTATATTATGGTTTCCTTATATTTATTATATGTTTCTAAGCACTTTTAGTTCTTGAAGTTTTCTGTTTTAATGGATAGTTTAGTGTAGATCTATATTTCTATCTTAGAGTTTTATGGGTTTCATGAGTTTTTCTTAGTTTTGATATAATAAACTTGTGTCTTTGAAAACCAATTTTTGCTACGTGATAGATGTAGAAGCATGAAAAATACGCTGGAAAGCTCTAGGCAGCATATTGATACAGAGTAGCGTAAACAGAAGCCTTCAGAGCCATCAAACGTGCAACAGAACTTTTTCCGCTAAACACAACGTAAAATATTAAAAGCTCAAAGGACCATCCACGTAAGTGCAGTATGTCCAGGCTGCCTCAGCGTAAAACAGGGTGCTTCGTCGCCTATATGGCGTAAAACATATCTGCTTTCCAATACAGCATTAAAGCGTACGAGGGACGCTTCGTGTTCTCCGAAGTGAACCTGTCAGATCCTGCAATGAACCTGACGTCTGGACTTCTGACAAAAGGATACTGCTCGACTACCCAGACGACGGCTATAATGATTGCACGACACTGCAACCCAGGATGTCATTTACCGCCATCTCCTTTGCGTAAACTGCTTTTACGTGCACAAAGGGATACGCTGCCTTGTTTTACACAGGTAGACATGAGCTGTTTACGCTCCGCAGTAGACAAATCGTCTGCCACATCAAAAGCTGTACTTCGTACGGGGCTTGAGGCACGTCTCTACGACTGATGTGCAGAGCGGTGACAGTTTCTCGAGGCACGTCTCTACGTCTAATGTACAGAGCGGTGACAGTTTCTCGAGGCACGTCTCTGCGACGGATGCAGAGAAGGGCTGCAGACCTTCAAAATATGCCTCTGCATTTAATGCACAGGATGGTGGCAAATCTCTGCATTTAATGCAAGAGATTTGATTATATCTTCAAAGGCCGTAATTCTGGCTAAGACGTCCACATCAGCACTCTGGCACGGTACGCAGCGGCTTTTATGCCCATTTAGCTCCTGTGCTCACTCTGCTTCTACGCCCATTCGGCTTCAACGCCCACTCGGCTTCTACGTCCATTCGGCTTCTACGCCCACTCGGCCTCTATGACCACTCGGCTTCTATGCCTATTCGGCTTCTATGCCTACTTGGCTTCTACGCCATGGTGACAGACATTGGCTTCTATGCCCACCTCTTCTACACGAGGGATACCTACCTACGTGGCTTCTATGCCGTGATCTTCGTAGCGATTATACGCATTTTGTCCCTTAGTTGGACCCGCGTCACACGCTCATTCAAAGGATCATCTATACGCAGGCATTGGTTATTTTAACCGTTGTGTAAAAGGGTGTTGTACTTTTCACTACTCGATTTCTACACCGACAGAGTGGTCACTGTTACTAAAACTCTATAAATAGAGACCTCTATCAACAGAGGACAGAAGGAGAAAAATTGAAGATCAAATGGTCAGAAAATTGGTCAAGAAGTCCAATATCAGATCTAAGGTCGACAAAGGAGAGAGAGGGAGAAATATAGATCCAAGGTCGAACTTCCAAGAAAGATCGAACAAGAGATCAAGAGAGAGAGAGAGAGAGAAGAATCCGGAGCTCAGGCAAAGAGTAGGGATCGACGACTTTGGCATCGTGCATCCACCTTCTTTTGCAACCTTCGAAGCTGCTTCCTATCTTCTACGACACTTCATCATCATCGTGTGGTCCAAGGGCTATAGTGATCGACTGCAGATCAGACACCTATAGCAATATTTACCCAGATTTATAAATTGTACTTCGACATCCTCGTATAGGATTAAATTGTACAAGTTTGTTTTGTAAACCAAAGAACACGGGTTTCGTATAAACCCCTTCTTGAATACATTTTCATTCTTTCATTTTCCACCACAAACAAGATGGCGACTCTGCTGGAGACTTCTTTCTCTTCTGATGAGGAAGTAATTGCTCAACACGATGCGGTATCTGTAGGAACCGTGAAGAAGAAGACACTGGTCGTCCAATTCGACCAGTCTGCCTAAGAAGACATGCTTCGAACAGGGGGTAGCTCTCACCCTCTCTCCCTCCAAGACAACAGGAAGCTGCGCAAGGTCTGGATGCCCAAGACCTCCTCTACCATTCCTGTGGACTCTCCGATCTCTCCGACCAATGAGGTTGTAGCGTTGCTTCCTCCGTGCCCTGCACGTAAAATACAGTCTCCCGCTACGCGCGGTACAGACAAAACTTTGGGCAAAGCCTCAACGCTAACCCAGAAGTATCCACTGCGCTCTACGCGTAGAAACCAGTATCCCAATATACGCGGTACAGACAAAACTTCGGGCAAAGCCTCAGCGCTAAACCAGAGGTATCCACTGCACTCTACGCGTAGAAACCAGTCTCCCGCTACGCGCGGTACAGACAAAACTTCTGATGATGCCTCAGCGCCAAATCGAAAGTACAAATCATGCTCCGTGTGCAGGACAACATCTGACCTCTACGGGGAACCAGATGAGCGCTGTGATCTCCGTAAGGGAAAGCAAGCGGCAGAGTACTCAAATTCTCGGCCTTTATGCCAGCGAGGGAGCAATCTGCCTACCCTCCGGATTACGCGGGAAGCCGATGGCCGACTGAGGACCTCTTCAGCTTTACGCCAGTCTGAGAAAATCTCCAAATTATGCCAGGCGAAGTCCCACGGTGTAAAACAAGCTCAGGTTGCGAAAAGACACCCTCCTCGGGGATTATCCGCCACCCAGATGGCCAACCTGTTGTACACAGGTGGCACAGGGAAAACCATGGTACCCAATCGCCGCATGCCCACTAATGGGAACAGAAGGAACAAGTCGTCGTCTTCTTCTTCTGCAACTCCTCTTGACCTGCGCAAATATCTAATCCAAAAGTGTAAGGAGAGGGGACCTTCCAACATGTCTATGACGCCTCCTGGCGAGCAATGTTGTAATAGTCATAAGATTGTGATTGATTGCTGCTGTTCTAAAGCAAAACGGTCGATTTTCGACCGGTTGAGCTACTCTCTGTCTTTCCAGGAAGAACAGCCCGCGCATGCATCTGTGAACATGGCTTCACACATACCTAGAGGAGGGTCGAGCTCAAGCCATCATCCCTCTAGGCCTCCGAGCCGAAGAAGATTCAATGAGCTCCTCAGGAACGCTGAAGCTGGGGTGTTCCAAAATACCGGTACAAGGTCACAACAACCAGCTTCGTACTCGTCTGATTCTCACACTGGGGGTCGCCAGTCTCCCGGATCAGATGCTGAGGGTATAGAGTCGACTTCTGCAGCGACCTATACTAATCCTTCAATGACACCCAGGGAAATAGGAGTTTATTCCATTGAAGATGAACGCGAGGAAGCTTCGCCGTCAGGAAATGCGGAATAACGCATCACTATACTGGAGACATCTCTGAAACAAATACAATCCATAATGGAGAACATGCACCAGATGATGCTAACTCAGCACAAAATTGCCATGGCTCAAGCATTGGTCCCGCCAACTCAGATACGTGTGGGGGTGGACTTACCACCATCCAACCCGGGCCAAGAGCCTGCTCTAGATCAAGAGTCAGCAGTTCCTCCGCTTCCTCACTCGAAGAATATATTACCTCCCGTTGGAGTCACGATACAACCAACTCCGTGCCACACCGTAGTCCTGCTTCCAACTAAAAATCCGATACAGGCAGTACGGGAGTTGAAAGCCCAGTTTGACGCCTTGAAGCACAAAGATCAGCTCAAGAAACTGGGAATCAACCAGCCTTATCCAGCTATCTGGGAAGAGGTCCCATTCCCTCCGAGGTACAAACCTCATACTATGGCTCTGTTCGAGGGAAAAACATCACCAAGTCAGTACATGAACTATTTCAGTATGATGACGGTGTTGCTACAAGGGAACGACGCCCTCCTCACTCGGGTGTTCAAAGGCTGTCTCTTAGGAGTAGCCTATCAGTGGTACCGTAGCTTGGCGGGCAACTGCATTACTTCCTTCGAGGACTTCAAAGCTTTATTCTTCACGCGATTCTACGAGGGTGGAATAGACATGTCTATGTCCTCTCTCATCGAAGTCAAGCAGAGGGAAAAAGAGGATATTTGTACCTTTATCGAACATTTTCGTCAAGCCACCTTACAGATGCCTCCAGGAGTTCCAGACTCTGCGTTAGTAGACATTTGCAGAAAGAACCTCCTTTCCGTAGTCTCGGTGTTTACAGGACCATATCAGTTCCATGATTGGCCCTCGTTCATCATCTCGGCCGTAGCAGCCGAAGACAACAGTCGCAAGGCGCCCGACAATGGCATCATGATCTCCGCCTCTGACAGAGGCAAGAGGTCATCTCCCAGCAGCGCCCATCCTCGCAGCTCCAAGGGAAAAGAAGCTCTGGTGATCAATACAGCCAGGCAGAAGACTGCGGTAACCGCACAAACAAGACCCGGGACTTCCAGGCCCGTCGAAGTCTACTCTTTCGACGATGACGATATCCCAAGTATATTCGAGTGTCTCGTCAAAAGTGGCAAGATCACCCTTCCGGAGCTGAGGCGGCCCTAAGAAGTCGGCAGTACTAACGACCCCAAATACTGCATCTTCCACAGATACGTACACCACCCGACAAAGGCATGTTACATACTGAAAAGGAAGATCCAAGGGTGGCCATCACTCTGCACAACACCGAGAAGACGGTCACGGCCAACATGATCTCTCTGCGGTTTGGCAATTTGCCTTCCCAAGAAGTCTCGAACGGTGTCACACCCATTTTCTGGACCACGATGAACATCGTCGATCTTTCTCCATCTAGGGGTCAAAATTATGACCTGGTACCCCTAACCACCCGGTAGGGCAAGATTATGTGGGTTCATCCGGATTTGGTGTCAGAGCTCGAGGAGGAGACTAAAGCTACTAAGGCTACGTCTTGAAAGAGCTCCAAATGCAAACCATGCCATATGGTTGCAAATTCTTCGACATCAGACGAAGACGAGGTATTTGCTGCAACCCGTTCAGGGAAAGCCTACCTCAACGACTACGGAGCAAGTCAGGAAGATGCACCGACGGATGCTTCAGCTGCCAAACCTTCAGGACCAGGCCCCGTCGTACCTGATGCCAGTCCTTTAAAACCAACTCCGGCGGACAAGAGGAAGCAAAAAGAAGTGCGCTTTGATAAACCTATGAAAAATATTCAAAACAAAGGTTTAGAGAAGCCATATAACTTCGACATCCTGGCCCAACTGGCTAATACACCAGCCAGGCTGTCCGCCATCGAGCTACTCAGGCTCTCCCAAGACACTCGTCTAGCCTTGAGTGAAGCACTGATGCAGGCGGAGGCATGCTTGACCCAGCTCAAGTCCCTCGACGAAGAACCAGTGGCATATCCCCAATGCCACAGTGTGATGGAGGTGGTCCCAAATATCACTTTCACTCAAGACGACATGCTGTTAAAACATAACAGGCATGACAGGCCCCTCTATTACACCGAATATGTCGGTTCCATGGAGGTTGATCGGATTCACATAGATCCGGGATCGTCGATCAGCATCATCCCTCACAGTCTGCTCAGACCGCTGAGGATTCCTACCAGCAAATTGGCTTACACCTCCACCACGATCGTGGGTTTCAACGCCGGAAGGAGTAAGCCATTGGGGAAAATTTGCCTGAGGATCCAGATTGGCAACCTCAGATCGGTGGCCATATGTTACGTCATCGATTCAGAGGTGTCCTACAACATTTTACTGGAAAGACCTTGGATCCATGACCACAATATCGTTCCTTCAACTCTACATCAATGTCTTAAATATGTAGACCCCCAAGGAATAGTACAAACGGAGGTTGCTGACCTAAACCCGTTTAAAGGAATAGAATCCTACTATTTCAATGCCGTGTTATACTCTCAATACCACACGGGAGAAGTGTCAGGCGAGGCAGAGAAGGAATCCCACCGGGAGCCAGAAGAACCCTCTGCCACACTACCGCTGTCAATCAGAGTGAAAGGACGAACCACTCGTCCAAAAGCCATGGAGCCTATGGCTATTCACCTGAACAAGACCAGGTGAGGAAAAGGGAGTGATCCTCTAGTGATCACTTTGAACCAGAAGCCTCCCCCCTTGGTCATCAACCTTCGGCACAACATGCAGCCGACTGATGTAAATGCAACCAGGAATGGAGTTCCAGATGATAATAAACATCCTCTTTTCCAGTACATTGACGCTCAAATTCCAAATCAGAAATCCACTCCCCGTGACGAGGTAGAACCCATAGCATAAAAATTCTTGGTAGCTATGAACTCCTACCGTCCGTATATTTGGAAAGTAGCGTCATCATCCAACGTCGTCACGACGTATGGACCACATGAGGATTCTATCTTCATTGTCCCGCCTACCTGCAATAGTCAGCGTTCAATAGTCTTCGGCTGCATGCGCAATCAACCGACTGTCCAGGAAGATTCTTTCAATGACGATGCTGAAAAAATGCAAGTTCACCGATACAGCCCACAAGCATTGAGGATCATACAAAACATGGGCTACGACTTGAAGCAGAAGCCAGGCCTCAACTACGGAAGAGGCAGATGAACGCCGTTGCGCGGTGACCCCTACTATCAATGAACTTATTTCGGGTTAGGGTATGCCACCTTTAAGTCGGACGAGGATATCTTTTCCTCTTCTCAGAACAGCTTGTCGCCCTCTGACTTACCTGATGCCCTCGAACAAACATTATCAGTGAATATGGTAGTGGCAGATCCCTTTGAAGCAGATGAACAGGATTCTGAGCCGTTTGAGAATGACTCTTGGGCCCAACGAATGGATATGCAATGGGAATTCTGCTTCGAGCAAAGGAAACCTCCCACTAAAGACGAAGTTATCCAGGTTGATGTTGGGGGTAAACTTTCGCCAAAGCCGATATTTATCAGTAACAATCTTTCCCCAGCTGAAAGGGAAGAAGTTATCCAGCTGATAAAAGAATATATCGACATCTTTGCATGGGACTACGAGGACATGCCAGGCCTTGACCCGAAGGTGGCTAGTCATAAACTCAATATATTGACCGACTCAAAGCCTGTGAAGCAGCACCAACGCCAATTCCGCCCGGATATGATGGACGCCATCGAAGCTGAAGTCAAGAAGTTGATAGCCTACAGTTTTATTCGGGAAGAACAATATCCCGACTGGGTCGCCAACGTTGTCCCAGTCATGAAGAAAAATGGGAAAATACATATCTGCATCGATTACCCAGATCTGAATGCAGCCTGCCCCAAGGATGAATTCCCTCTTCCCATCACGGACATCATGATCGACAACACCTGCGGTTTTGAACGCATGTCTTTCATGGATGGATTCTCAGGATACAATCAGATCAAGATGCATCCTGAAGACGAGAAGCACACTACCTTTCGAACCCCGTTGGGGGTATATTGCTATACGGTCATGCCCTTCGGATTAAAGAATGCCGGGGCTACATACCAACGGGCTATGAGTAACATATTCCATGAGCATTTATGCAAAACAGTAGAATATTATGTGGACGACATAGCCGTTAAGAGCCGCCTCACAGATGATCACATTCAAGACTTGAGGACAGTATTCGAGTTAATGTGCCAACATCAACTCAAGATGAACCCTACAAAGTCCTTTCTGGGTGTATCTAGTGGCAAATTCCTGAGATTTGTCATCACCGCCAAAGGCATCCAAGTGGACCCTGACAAAGTCCAGACCATCGTAGAAATGCGACCACCCCATAATCTGAGGGAACTCCGGGGATTTCAAGGCCGTCTGGCTTATATCCGGAGGTTCATATCCAACCTCTCGGGGAGATGTCAGCTCTTTTCTTATCTCATGAAGAAAGGTATATCCTTTATATAGGACGAAACCTGTCAGCAAGCGTTCGGAGATATCAAACGCTACCTTACCAGTCCGCCAGTTCTAGTGCCTTCCGTCATGGAAAGACCATTCTTGCTGTATGTTCGAGCGATGGATCATTCTCTAGGAGCTTTTCTCACACAGAAGAACGATATGGGGCATGAACAGGCTATCTACTACCTCAGCAGGATGATGGTCGGAGCCGAACACCGGTACAACCCAGTGGAGAAGGAATGCTTGGCTCTGATGTTCGCTATCCAGAAGACGCGGCACTATGTCACCGGTCAGACTATTCATATCATCTCCAGGATCAACCCTCTTCGAGTACTGATGAGCAAGCCAAGTGCTCTTAATTCTTGACTCGCGACTTGGGCGATGCTGTTAATACCATATGACATGGTATACGCCCCGCAGAATTCCATCAAAGGCCAAGCTGCTCATTCGATCCCGAAAACCTCCAAACTATATGAGGACATCCCTGATGAAGTTGCAGAATATAATTTCGCAATAGAAAGTGACACATGGCAACTATTCTTTGATGGAGCCTCCAGAACTGGTCCTAGGGGAAACGTGGTTTCAGGAGTAGGAATAGTCCTGGTCACTCCTGATAAACTCGTTATCTACCGAGCATATTCTCTTAGCGAGCCATGCTCCAACAATGTGGCAGAGTACAACGCTCTGCTAATCGGGCTCCAAGTTGCTAAAGAGCTGGGGGTCGAGTCCCTGGAAGCTTTCGGTGATTCTCTGCTCATCGTCAATCAAGTCAGGGGAGTATATGAAGTTCGGAATCCAGAACTCATCCCCTATCACCAAGCAACGGTCGAGATAGCTATGACATTCAAAGGATTCTTCCTAGAGCATGTACCTCGATCTCAAAATCTGGAAGCTGATGCCCTAGCCAGTCTAGCTGCGGATTTAGCCACTCCTATAAGAAGGCAGGATTCGGTAATCCTTCTTAACAGAGATTTATTCTGTGTGAAGAACAACTCTCACCTAGAACGCAGCTACGCTGTGAACACAGACCCCCCTAGAAGAGACGAGAGAAGTCCCTTCATAGATTTTGTGGCGTACGGAATCTTGCCGGAGGACCCCAAAGAAGCAGTATCCGTCAAAAGACGATCATTACGCTTCTACTTCGATGCATCTTCACAATGCCTATATCATCGAACCTACGATGGAATACTATTGAGATGTCTCTCTAATGACGAAGCACAGCAGATTATCCGGGAAGCTCACAACGGCGTGTGCGGAGCGCATCAACCCGGTCCTAAGCTACAGGATCGTATCAGGAGAATGGGCTATTACTGGCCCACTATGATCGCAGATGCGATCAACTATGCAAGACAATGCAGAGCCTGTCAGGTTCATACAGACTTCATACATCAACCGTCTGAATATCTACATCCTATGGTTGCATCCTGGCCTTTCGAAGCATGGGGTATGGATATCATTGGTCCTATTCACCCGTCTTCTTTCAGAGGTCACCGGTTCATACTGGCCATCACGGATTACTTCTCCAAATGGGCAGAGGTGATCCCTCTTGCTGAGGTAAAGGCGTCTAATATGATCAGCTTCATCAAGCATCACGTCATTTATTGCTTTGGGGTACCCCGGAGGATAATTCACGACAATGGGCCTCAGTTTATCAGCCAAGCATTTCACCAATTTTGCGATAAAAATCGGATACATAATATTGCCTCTACGGCATATTATCCAGCTGCTAATGGCTTGGCGGAAGCTTTCAGCAAAACAATTATCAAACTCTTGAAGAAGTTCGTCTCTTCAAACAAGAGAGATTGGAATGAGAAGCTGGGCGAATGTCTCTGGGCATACCGCACAACGGTACGAACACCGATAGGTTGTACACCATTTTCGCTGGTCTACGGGAGCGAAGCAGTTCTCCCTATTGAAATCCAGATCCCGTCACTCAGGATAGCCGTGACTAATGAGCTGACCCAAGAAAAGAATGATCAGTTAAGGCTTTAAGAGCTAGAAGGATTAGACGAGAAACGCCTCCAAGCTCAACAGCGCATCGCACTCTACCAAGCACGCATTTCCAGAGCTTTCAATCATAAAGTAAAGGAAAGAGTTTTCAAAGCCGACGAGCTAGTTTTAGCCGTAAGAAGGCCGATGATTCTTACTCACAGGAGTAAAGGCAAATTCCAGCCCAAGTGGGAAGGCCCTTATGTGATCGACACAACGTTCTCAAACGGTGCCTACAGGTTAGCCCAGCCTAATGGAGACCTGTTAATGGCTCCTATCAACGACAAATTCCTGAAAAGGTACTATACTTAATCTCCTCTGCTCAAGTAGAATATAGCGAGAATCTCAATTCTGACAAAACTACTTCCAAAACGAAACTAGTTGGGTCATATTCTATCATGTCCATATAACCTCTGAATAGATATGTTCGACTAATTTGGAAATGCAATACCTATCATATCCATATTACCTCTGATAGTGTCTTGTCTAGAAACTTTAGTCAAAGCATATTCTATCATGTCCGTATGACCTATGAATAGATATGTCCTGCTAAAGGTTTATCGAGAGTCTATCACGTCCATACTACCTCTGATATCACTCTCGCCCAAACCTGTCATTTACATTCTGAAATAATGGGTCCACAAAGTCAGAAAAGATTCGCTTTATTTATTCCCAAAAAAAAAACAGAATTACATTGGGAAAGCAAAAAGAAGAAAGGGCACATCATTGTGGGAGAGCGGTCAGATCGCGAATCAGCTGCACTAGTGCAGCTATCCTCTCATTCCTGGAAACCAAGGCATCAGCGCGGGCCCGCTCCAGCCGTGTCTCGGGGTTGCTCATAAAGGACAGTTCGGCCCTTGCCCGAAGAGAGCCAGCACGGGCAGCTTCTGCACGCTCCAGATCCCGTCGTGCTGTGCTCAGTCGACCAGTCGCTACATCTAGACCGGCCAATGACTGAGAAGCCCACTCCTCTGCCAGAGCGAGTTTTTCCTTCAACTTATGGGCCCTCGCTACGTTCCCTTCATGCTCGGATTGGCACTTTGTCTGAATAGCAAGAGCCTCCTCCAGGACAGCTTTTCTACCATCCATCTCCAGCTTATGTGTTTTGATGGAGTTATCTAGGCTTTCCAGCTGTTTAGTAAGCCGCGCAGTCATGAGGTCGTATCTGGCTTGGACCTCAACTTCAAGGCTGCCCCGAGCCAGCTACAAGTATTCGTTAATAGGTTGCTCCAAACCATTAACCATCGCCACCAGGGCGTCAGCTACCCCAGAATCGCCGAACTCCCTGACCGCCCCGATCGAAAACTGAGAAGCCTTTTTCAGACGCTCGAAGTCTAGATTCTTCGCCAACACCATTGATATCAGCGTTTTCAAACTGGTATAAAAGAGGCTGGTATACTGCTCGATCAGCGCAACCAGATCTGATTGAACGCCAGGAGTGACCGCGATATTGGCGAGTCCCCCTCCAGGAGTGGTTGCAGACGATGTGGCCACGGCTGTCGCCTCGATAGGTGGTGCGACCAAGAAAGATGCGACAACGACGGTCGAAGTCATCAGCATACTCGCAGGAGGCGATGTCACAATGACAGACTCATCCTCCTCTTGAGATGACAAAACTACTCGGGGTGAGCTGGCCCCCGAAGATGCTCCCTCTTCAAACTCAGGCACCTCCGTGTCGCCACCGGAAGCCGAAGCAGAGCCAAAAAGCTCTTCAGCGCTCTTCTTCCTGTGGACGTCGTACCCTGAGAAGAGGACAAGAAAGTTGATATCAATATGATGGTAATCTTTATAAGAGGAGACATAAAGATGATATTTACCCGTAGCCAACGGTATATATGTCGCATCTGCAGCCGATGTAGCTAAATTATGCCTTAATGACGCAATACGAATTGTCATACCTGGAGAAGGGGGTGGGCCAACCGACATCGCCAGATGCTCTACCGAGCCTTCACCAAGACGCAGTCGAGGTTCGTCAGTGGAATCTCGCTAGGCATGCTCACGAACACGGTAGGAGTTTCATCCGTTGCTGGTCTAGGAAAAGATTCTCTCATTTGCCTCGGCCACGCAAGTGATCTCGTTCCACTACCGGAGGCGGTGGCAGCAACGGCAGACTCAAGCAGGGGTTCTCCGGCACCGCCAGCCAAAACTGAGGGTCCCTCTCCGAAAGGCGAGGAACCTCCAATCGAAGAGACGTCCCCAACAGGGGAGATAGCAGGTTCCTCCCTAGGAGCCTCAGTACCAGGAATCCGGAGAGAACAATTAACCGTCTTCTTCTTCCTCTTGCGAGGGGAAGTCTGCTTCGAAGCAGGAGCCCTTCGCTTCCTAGAGACTACCAAAGCCCCCGCAGGCGGAGGCACTTCACACCTCGGCACCGACACCAGAGGCTCATCTGGAGTGACGAACCCCTCACCCTCGTCAGAAGAAACCGAGGGGACTTCGACTCTTGTCCCAGGCTTGGGAGAAGGCACCCTAAAGCTTTCACGCATGTCAAAATCGCGATGGAATGTGTTGATCGCCACGTAGAACTGAGCATACGAATGGAGGATGCGCAGTTCCGTGGAGAGTGTGACGACCGGCACGATAAAGATTGCTCCCGTGCAACCCATGATAAAATACCGCCATCCTCTGGCTCCATCAATGAGTCCGCCCCTGGACCTGAAGCTGGTGACGACATTGCCCACGTGCAACTGATCGTACCCAAACTGCCTGGCGAACCGACTGGGCAAGTAAGGCTCGAAGAAGCAATAATCTTCGCTTCTGTATAGCAAATGGGAGGGTCTGATGCAGACCAACCAATTAAAAGCTTTCGGAGAAATATTGGTCTTCTCTCCACCTAAGTCCTCAAGCCTAATCCCCGACTGATTGTGATGTACAGAGGGAACAGTACAGAGGAGCTTCCAGCCGTGACTAAGGCTCAGCACCAGCCGACAGTCTAAAACTGTGTTCACGTTCCAGGGAGAGTCCTTGTAGTTCAGCAAGAAACTACCCCCCGAGCTACTACCGGGGCCGGGAGACATCACCCGGGGGTTGTGGAGAATTAACCATCCCATCAAGTACAGGTAGGTAATTCTACCCTGGGAAAGCTATCACGCCGAGCTTCATCGACGAGCAGTCCATCAGTCATGGCTCTCAGGCCAGCCTGTATACGGTACACCATGGCAGGGAGCAAGCCCAGTCTTGCCCCGAACACCAGACGCACGGTAGGCCATAGGATATTCCGGTGAATGCGGTCCGCGGACGCGATACCGGGCACCACGACTCGATGCAGCCTTATGGAGAGAAAGCCAGCCAGCCGGGCTTCTTTAGACAGAGGCCTGCGGCAGTGCCTCAAGTAACTGTAGGCCTTAGTGCCTTCAGGATACTTTCCTACCCCGTCATTGAGAATATGATCTGGAGCTTTAGCATCCTCCATAAGATCCTCGACGACCTGGGCACTGAGCACGCCCAAACAGTTCACGGGCTCATTCTTGGCCCCCGAAACTTTCTCCGACTTGGCAGCCCTGGCCAGGTGGAAGAAGAGGTAGGACGTCCACTTAGTGGTGTGAGCCAAATCAGAAGGCTCATCATAAAAAGTGGTGCACACAAGGTAGTGGCACATCAGCTCCTAATACACCTCCATAACCCGAGGGTCCGAGTCCTCCAACTCCCAATTGGTAGGAACATACTCTTCATATGGGATATCCCCCATCGGCAGTCTAGAGATCACTGCCATCTCATGGAGGGCCAACCCCAACTCCCCCAGTGGAGTGGCGAAGGTCCCGGTGAGCGGAATATATCGCTCCATCAGTGTCAGAAACAGGTTAAGGTTGGGAGGCAACCCAATACTCGTCGCACTCACAGCAGCATACAGTCCAATGCACTCCAGCTCTCTTCGAAAATGCTTCAAGGCCCAGTCAACTAGGCAAGCCCATCGGAAGTTTGTTGGGGTGATCCACCCATTGTACTGAGGATTCTCCTTGGGATATACCCCCTTGCCCCATGAAGTCGTTACAGAAAGTCGACAATTGGACTGGCTGGATCACTGAACTGTCTTCACTCGGGACGCTGCCCGGGCACAGTCCCCTGAATACCGTTACAACGCCGGAAGGGCGGCTGACAAACGACCCCTGGTCAGCTCCTTTCCGATGAAAGATCTTCTCCGGCTTCCCGTAAAGATCGGGAGTCAGCGTCCACGACATCCTCCTGGGATGTGTAGCATGGGAGAAAGCCGAGATGGGATAATCTCTCGGCATCGTTGGCAGATACAAGACCACACTCTCGGCGGGAAAAACCCAGGGTTCTCTTTTGGACTTCGTCTGGGACTGTTTGTCGATCATGTCCCCGAAGAGAAAAGCCGACTTTATGTACTGGTCCCCGTCTATGTACGTCAGGGGATCTCCGTTAATCATGTTCAGCAACGTCCGCTTGCCCTGAGCCGATATCAAGATCTCCATTCCTTCTGGATACTGGGGTCCTGAGATAGGAAATGTCACGTAGGACAGATTCTCCAGATAGTTTGAGTGCAGCATCCCGGCAGCAGAACCCATCACCTCGGCCAGTGCAGACTCATGCAAGTTAACTACAAAAGTGCAAGGAAAATACGTCATTACAAATCTTGCAACATAAAGACCAAGAAACGACAGTCTGTGCTTTACGCCAAGACTGTACAAAATTTGGTCATTTTACGTCGGAAGTCACATCCAGAAGCGTAATTTGCGGTATACGGTCCGTGCTTAACGCCAGACTGCCCAAAATTCTAGTTAGTACACCGAAGGTCCCATCCGCAAAGCGTAAAACTAAAATTTTATAGGATACACCAAGTTTTTGACAGTCAGAGCTTTTTACACTCAAAACTGCGAAAATATGAAATTTTTACGCTGGCATATTAAAAATATGGGCGTAAAAGATGAAAATGTCTCCGTGCGTTATCTTCCTCAAAGAGGCTATCAGCACAGAAGATGACCTAGCGCGGTCACGTTCAACGTGTGCGAAGGATTTTTCGTCGTTCTTTGTCATCCCGAAGGCTCTACCTCTAAGGCCGGGTTGCGCAGCTCATCGGCGGGATGCTTCGCTCAGAAGGAAGTTCACCTTGCCTGATCGAAGACTCTCTCGTTGGGGCAGAAGAACTAGAAGAAGATCATATACCCTTTCCCTTAGTGGAGAGGATTTGTTTCGGTGCCATTTCTGAAAACTCAGAGTGCTCGGAGAAAGAAAGAGGAGAAAAACTCAAAACAGTCGAAGGCTCTCTTTCGCAGAAGACGGATGAAAAGTTTTTCTCTCAAAAGCTTGGGATATATATAGGGTTCGAGTCGACTCCTCGAATCCTCGGACGGACTCCTCGAAACCCTAACCAAATCTCACAATTAATATTTGGTTATGATTGGATGCTACATCAGCCCACTACTCTCGAAAGGCGGACAATCAGCGAATTCAAAAAAGTTTTTTGCGTAAAGCAGGTCAGCGATTCCTACGCTAAGGAGTTTTCTACGCTCGACAATAGCAGATCTACGGTTTTACGCTCGCAAGCTATAAGTCTATGGTTTTACGCCCGGATGCCTTTGTGCTCGGTAGCTTTTATGCTCGAGAGGCTACAAACCTATGACTTTACGCTCAGCAGATACCAAATCAATGATCTCACGCTCGGTGGCGTTTAGTTTACGCTCGGAGGCAACAGATCCACAACCTTACGCTCGGAGAAATTTTCTTTTCAGAAGCTACAAGTCTACAGTTCTACGCTAAGGAGCTTTCTACGCTCGACAGCTACGAATCTACGGCTTTATGTTCGACGGCTACAAGTCGGGTTTTACGCCCAGATGCCTTTGTGCTCAGTAGCTTTTATGCTCGAGAGGCTACAAACCTACGACTTCACGCTCAGGAACCACAAGTCTATGATTTCACGCTCGATGGTGTTTAGTTTATGCTCAGAGACTACAGACTAATGATTTCATGCTCCATGACTTCCTGCACATCTGAAAGATACGTCGGCCAGATTACGCGTACATCTGAACGGTCCTCAAGGCGGTCGATTACAGGAGTTCACACAGAATATACTCCTTCTTGACCTCAAAATATCCCAAGTACCCGAAACATACAGAGTTCAAACATTGAGAAATTACTCTCCTCGGGTCAATTGGAGGTTCATCCAGACTCCAGTCTGAATATCTCGTCTATCAAGATGGCAACTCAGTTTGACAGCCATTTCTCAACCCTGTTCCAAGGGATTTTCGAGAAATCATTCTTGAAGACGAAGTCTGAATAAAAATTATGTTTATCAGAAGAAAAAACAACAGTTTAGAGCTCTACGCGGTTCCTCATTCCTAACAGCAGGACAGTTCGAACACTCGACTGCTAAAGCGGCTATCTACGTATCCCTAGTTATGCGTAAAAGACAGGACGGGGCCTAAATACTCTTTCTATCAGAATTGGCGTAAAGAATCAGACGTTTCGAAGCTACACATATTCAGACTTCACAGCAACGTATGGCAAGATGATCATATGAAGAAGCAAGACGATTTTATTAAAAGATTAAAGTCATAATTACATATGAGGGAAATCCAATCTACAAGGGTTTTTCTTCATTTTTATGATTACATCTGAGGGAAACCCCGTCGACAAAGGGCTTCCTCATCATCGTCTGAAGACCACCCCCAGGATCTGTTCTGACAGGTTCTCGCATTGGGGGATATCTTCCTCTTCTTCCAAGAAGATAATCAGTGGCGGGAGGATACAAAAACTGGGCATAGACCCATCCTCCAACAGAAAAGCAGGGTACTGCTTTCCTACGCCCAATGCCATAGCAGATTGAGTTGAGGTATTTCACCCAACTCAATACCCGAGGTCAGAGCTAGTTGCTGCTCTCATCCCCGGAGGTAACGGGAGAAGGCGCCACTTGTAAGCAGCATGGTAAAATATGATTCTTCCTCTCTCCCGAAGAAATGCCATACAAAGTTGCTGATTATCTCGAGCAAGGGAGGCTAAGATATCCTTCCATGATCCATCGTTGTAGTGGATACTTGCTCGAAGACGCCGTCTTTTTTGGCTCCTTACATGCTGGAAGAACATGGTCTCCTTCTTCCTCAGGTCGACCCGACGAACTCCGACGATCATCTCTGCGTGGTGATGGAAATGTGGGAAGAACAGGTTAAACTCCTCGGCCTTTTATAGGCGAGAGAGGTCACACCGGTCCCCAATAAATCTGCCATAAAGTCAGCATCGACCGTTTCAACGCTTCATTCAGAAATGTTTCGAGTTACGAGGAGCGGTTCATGCTTTATTCAAAGCGTTTAAAATTTTGAGGAATTTGAAAGCTTTGAAGGGGTCTTGTAGAAGCATAAAAAATACGCTGGGAAGCTCTACGCAGCATATTGATGCAGAGTAGCGTAAACAGAAGCCTTTAGAGCCATCAAACGTGCAACAGAGCTTTTTCTGCTAAACACAGCGTGAAATATTAAAAGCTCAAAGGACCATCCACGTAAGTGTAGTATGTCCAGGCTGCCTCAGCGTAAAACAGGGTGCTTCGTCGCCTATATGGCGTAAAACATATCCGCTTTCAAATATAGCATTAAAGCGTACGAGGGATGCTTCGTGTTCTCCGAAATAAACCTGTCAGATCCTGCAATAAACCTGACGTCTGGACTTCTGACAAAAGGATACTGCTCGACTACCCAGACGACGGCTATAATGATGGCACGGCACTGCAACCCAGGCTGTCATTTACCGCCATCCCCTTTGCGTAAACTGTTTTTACATGCACAAAGCAATACGCTGCCTTATTTTACACAGGTAGACATGAGCTGTTTACGCTCCGTAGTAGACAAACCGCCTGCCACATCAAAAGCTGCACTTCGTGGGGCTCGAGGCACGTCTCTATGACTGATGCGCAGAGCGGTGATAGTTTCTTGAGGCACGTCTCTACGTCTAATGTACAGAGCGGTGACAGTTTCTCGAGGCACGTCTCTGCGATGGATGTACAGAAGGGCTGCAGACCTTCAAAACACGCCTCCGAATTTAATACACAGGATGGTGGCAAATCTTTGTATTTAATGCAAGAGATTTGATTATATCTTCAAAGGCCGTAATTCCGGCTAAGATGTCCACATCAGCACTCTAGCACGGTACGCAGCGGCTTCTACGCCCATTTAGTTACTGTGCTCACTCTGCTTCTACGCCCATTCGGCTTCAACGCCCACTCGGCTTCTACGCCCATTCGTCTTCTACGCCCACTCGGCCTCTATGACCACTCGGCTTCTATGCCTATTCAGCTTCTATGCCTACTTGGCTTCTACGCCATGGTGACAGACATTGGCTTCTACGCCCACCTCTTCTACACGAGGGATACCTACCTACGTGGCTTCTACGCCATGATCTTCGTAGCGATTATATACGTTTTGTCCCTTAGTTGGACCCGCGTCACACGCTCATTCAAAGGATTATCTATACGCAGGCATTGGTTATTTTAACCGTTGTATAAAAGGGTGCTGTACTTTCTACTACTTGGTTTCTATGCCGGCGGAGTGGTCACTGTCACTAAAACTCTATAAATAGAGACCTCTATCAACAGAGGACAGGAGGAGAAAAATTAAAGATCAATCGGTCGAAAAATTGGTCAAGAAGTCCAATATCAGATCTGAGGTCGACAAAGGAGAGAGAGGGAGAAATATAGATCCAAGGTCGAACTTCCAAGAAAGATCGAACAAGAGATCAAGAGAGAGAGAGAGAAGAATCCGTAGCTCAGGCAAAGAGTAGGGATCGACGACTTTGGCATCGTGCATCCACCTTCTTTTGCAACCTTCGAAGCTGCTTCCTGTCTTCTACGGCACTTCTTCATCATCGTGTGGTCCAAGGGCTAAAGTGATCGACTACAGATCAGACACCTATAGCAATATTTACCCAGATTTATAAATTGTACTTCGACATCCTCGTATAGGATTAAATTATACAAGTTTGTTTGTAAACCAAAGAACACGGGTTTCGTATAAAACCTGTATTGAATAAATTTTCATTCTTTTGTTTTCCACCACAAACAATAGAGGTTACAATTTAGAGCATTTTGGCTTTTTGTTCACCTGATTTGGACTTAAAATGAGTATTTTATGGACAAAATAAGATTTTAATTTTTGGAGCTTTTTCGCTACGGCCGAACTTGCTGTTGGAGAATATGTTCCCATGCACACAGTGAGCATATGCGGTCGAGAGTGCCATTCGGTCCGAGAGGGTTATGCGACCTAAACTGTTGCCGCATACTGACAACATGAGTCTATATTGTTGGACGCATAACTGCTGATTTGCACAGTGTCCTTAAATACCTTGTGCTTTCACTCTCTAAACGAATAAATTCTTTGCTAAGTCCTAGAGAACTCCAGGCGGTATTGACTTCATGCTGCACCGTCATCCATGCGACAAGGAGAACATGCGGGTACTATTTTCTTGGACGCATGCTCTGAACCGTTGGTACTTATTTTTGTCGGTTTTGTCTATTCTTTCTGATATACTTTATAGCTTGTCACATAAGTCACTTTATGTCATATTACTTATACTTTATTTATTTAACTGTCACTTCAACACTTGTCCCAAGGAGTAGACCTTAAATCTTTAGCATGCGACAAAGTGGTTCATGCGGCCTAACTCTATGCGGCCTGATTTCTCATGCGGTCTTGACTTTATATGCGGCCAGGATTGTCATGCGACCTAACTTTCCATGCGGCCTAGAGACCCATGCAACCCGGCTTGTTGATTTAATATT
The DNA here is from genome assembly GCA_036927795.1 of Iris macrosiphon. Classification (NCBI taxonomy): domain Eukaryota; kingdom Viridiplantae; phylum Streptophyta; class Magnoliopsida; order Asparagales; family Iridaceae; genus Iris; species Iris macrosiphon. Next base: position 107,304,686 of record JAYESA010000007.1, on the reverse strand, counting down.
TCTTGATTTATGTTACCCAATATATAATTGATAATTGGACTCGAATATTGTATCAGTGTTGATACCACTATTGCCTTATTATTATTCATAATTTAATGTGCGTCGAGGTATGACACATCATGTCACATGTTAAGTGATTATATTTGGGTTGTGCATTGAGAATGCCTCGAAATCCCTGAATGCATGATATTATAAATATACATTGTTTACCCAGCACGGGCATAATAAGTGAGTCAACTACAAAAGCGTGGCTAGGATATTGATTGTGTGAATATTGCATACACGCTCGGGTAAATCCAGATTTGACTTCCATGGATTCGTATATAGCTGCCCATACTTTATACGATATCTTAAGAAAAATTCTCATGTGATCATGCCTTGATATTTCAAACACAATATAAGGATAATTAAGTAACTAAAAGTGGTAGTAACATTTGGAGCGAACGGTATCCCGAGATCATGCCAACGAACTTTCCCACAGAAATTTATTCTATGTGCGCTGTGGGCTGGCCACCACAGATACTGTATATCATCTGCCTTAGTGGAGTGGAGTATCTGACTCACTATTATGCCGAGCCACTATTTCAATGTAGGAAAACTGAAACCACTAATAACGTATTTTTAGCATAGTGGCCCTACGGGAGACTAGTGTATCTTGGAAGTGCCTATTTTATTATATTGGTTATGTTAGCTCATGTTTGGCACTAGCGTGATCTGGTGATACTTATTATGCATTATTTCTTAAATAATCTCAAACTCCACAAAAATAGTAAGTCATACAAATGATTGGCCGATTTAGGAAGAAATATAATTGGTTGTGATTGTATTATTCAGCTAGTAGCCTAGGGAAGTTGACTGTCATAGTGTGATGGTTCAACCCTTGTCCTTATTTTGTTGTAGCGTTGGGCCTTTGCGCTAGGATATGTCATGGACCTAAGTTACGACACTGAACCTATGTATTATTATATTATTTTTTTGGGTTTTGTTTCTCTATTTTGTGCTTTCTTTGTGGTACTTTCTATTTGGCGTCTAACCCCACTAGTTTTGTATGGCCAGGTTTTGAGCCAGTATGTGAGGATCCAATATACTTTCCCCCAACTCATGGCGTACACCAGAAATATGGTCGTTGGGGATAGCGAATTGATTTTTCTTTTTCCCTGCTAGTCTTGCATATTTACTTCTTTTTGTTGTTTAGCTACCAGCACCTGTTAGCCGACTTGTCTGGATATTAGTTTTTCTTACATGATTGAATTAAATCAGACTGTAGTTGATCACTGTTATATACTTATATTACTCTTCCAACCTCTTATTTTGTACAGCTGGACTCTAGAATATTTTGAGACAGCTTTTGGGATGCCTTATTGCTTATCATATATGCTTTATACTTACTGTTTCTTGTTTGAATGATTAAGACATAGAAGTTTTTGACAATAGGAAACTTGGTTGTAGTATACACCCCCTTGTCTTATACAGCCATGATCGTCATACAATGTATAGCACCTTGTACGGGATAGCTGGCCATGTCCGTCTCCGTATTTCAGTATTGGACATGACAAGGTTTTAGAGGTGGCCCATGTAGGCCTCTTCTGACTTGTGGGGTATCATGGTCATAGGAGTCTCAATCAAATAAGATCCTTCTTAAAATTTTAAATTTGTCCTCTTCGATACTCAGCTTGAATTCTTCCAGATTGATTGCTTCCAAGTTCCTTCTCGTCTTGTGCTTATTGTTTCTTGTGCTCTTCTTTAGGGCCTCTCCTTCCCCCGATATTGTAGCCACAAGAGAGGTAAAGTTTCTAGTGGAATAAAATCATGTGGAACCCCAGCCAAGGATCCGAGTTGAGCCCGTCTTGAATGGGATAGAGCAGTAGGCTCCAAGTGTTTGCGTACCTCCCGTAGTGTCGGCAGTACTAGATATCCCAGCCTTACTAGAGATTACCTGAGGATTGTTGGCTGCCCAACAATACCAGGTGGTGAAGCAACAACAACAACAGTAATACCAGCAATAACAGCTTCAGCAGCAGGAACATAATGTACTGTTGAACCAAGGGTTACAGACGGCCCTAGAATGAGGCGAGAGTATATATTATGGGGTATCCGTTAAATTTGGAAGACTGAACCCCAGATATTTTGATGGTATAGAGGACACAATCACGGCAGATGATTGGCTCCAGGATATTGATGTGGTATCCCGTTCCCCTTTTTTGGGAAGTGCGGCTAAGAAATACTTTCAGAATCGTTCGATCAGGATAGATTGAATTAAGATCTTTTTCTCGTTATGGATTTGCTTCTTCGGAATCATTCCCATATTCACTAAACCGTGCACCAAGGATGGACTTATCGACAGAGTCAAAAGGGACCTCTCCGCTGCAAGTTTTCTTTCCTAGTTTTTGCTTTCGTCTTGTTGCTTTCGTTCTTTTGAGTTAGTTTTTGGATTTGCATTTTCTTGAACTGTTTTGATGAATTTTATTGCTTTCGTTCGTTGAACTGTATTTTCATTTCGATCTTGGATAGAGGAGAAGAGGTATTGATCATCTTTTTGTGGCAAGTCATGTGATCATGTAGTAGGCATCGCGTGAGCGGAGTCTTGAAGCACCCATTTTTTCTTTCCTCTTTCTAGTAACTTATGAGTGGCTATAATTCGATTTAGTTGACCCTTCTTCCAAGTCTTCACATCTAAAAATTGTGCCTTCTTGATTGTTTCGAACAAAGAAAACCATAATAACTAAAAGATGTCAAGATAAAATAAAATAGACTTGGATTACTTTTGCTTGTCAATCAACTTATGAACGGTTACCTTGTTGCATGCTAGTTCACTTAAAAATATTCTTTCATAGTGTTTTAATTTTAGTTAGAATATATAATTCTTCTATGATTGTTCTATATATAGAACACGCCTTGCTATGCAATAAACTGATCAGGGAGACTATGCGCAAAATAAATTATGCCATGTTATTTATCTCATGCTTGTGTTGCTTTATACTTCATCAATTGATAACTTATTATTAGATGCCGCTTGATCACGGACAACTTGTGTACAAGGTTTAGGGTTCCTGTGGACGGTCGCTGGGGCACTATCACCGATCTGATCCGGACAAAACTTTACTATAAGTCTCATGTACAAGCCGGGATGGCATATAGCGCTTCATGTTTCTTGCGTTGTACACCCTCCTCATCTATAACTATTACTCATCCCTTATCATCATGCCAGTGATCCCTTCATATATTTAAATTATGCAAGCTAACCATGTCTTCGTGGCAGGGAAGGCTATGGTAAGTATTGTGCAAGTGGTTTAGATGGATAAGTAAATGTCACTGAACGGTGACATGTTTAATTCAGTAAATTTTTATATCTATTGCTTGATTATAAAATGAAACTAAGGCAAGATAAAAAGACCACATAATAACTTGCATGCTTCATATAAACAACGTGTTGGGTTAGCTCGCCTTCACTAGTGCATTTTGATGTACTGACCCTTGTTGCAGCAGGTTCCCAGCACCAAGAAGATCCTGCAAGAAGCTAGAGCGACTTTCCAATCTAGTCTACCTACCGGCACGTCCAGTTCGTACCCTTGAAGCATGTTTTGAAGTACCATAGCTCGTGCACATACCTTATGCAGCTCTGAGTAAAGGCGATAGCTTCGTCCGAAGGTGTCTATAGCTTTGAAGTTTTAGTAAAAGGATGTAATGTATATGACAGTTATCTCATTTTGTGTCCACTTTTGTAAGCCTGTACCCCCAATTATCCTACTCGTTCAATAGTTTGTAAAAGATGTTCATTATCAATAAAGAGAACTTTTTTATATTTCAATATTGTGTTCAATTATCTGCGTACTCTAAATATGTTCTCGTTATATAAAATACCTTGACCTTGTGTATAGCGCAACCTAGGCACGCACGATATCACACACAGAGGACGACTATTAATTCCAAGGAATTAGGGTATGACATATTGGTATTAGAGCACAGCTTCAAGTTTCTTTGACCCTCGTATCGAAAAAGTTCCCTTAACGATCTATTTCTATGCAAACTCTTGAATACGTTTGGCCAAAATAAGATACGTTCCATACAGTGAGTCCATAATACATTATGAGCCTGATGAAAGTAACCTTCTTTTAAAGGAATGACTTAAGCACAAGTATCAACACTTGTATAAGAAGAGGTACAAGCCCAGAAAAGTAGTTCCGGTACCTCAGGAAGTTCCAGAAGCCAGTGAGCCATGCCCCCGGTTGACCCAATTGAACGAATGATGTGGATGCTTGAAGCATGCCAGAAGAGGGATGAGGCTTGCTATGAGCGAGCCGAGAAGCGAGCGGAAGAGCGACATAGCAAGTTCGAAGGAAATCTTGAAGTCCTATTTGCAGTCCAACATAAGCAGGTAGATGTCCTGTAATAGATCGTTCAGACCTTAGCCTCCAACTATTTCGCAATGACAGCAGCGGCACCGGTAGAGTGACCACAACGCTTAAAGTCGAAATACCTCAAATTCAAAGAAGAAGGATGTGACTACCTTCTACTTTGTCGACTTCAAGAAGGTCTGTAACACGTCTTTCAAAGGGATTGAAGATCCGTTAGTGGCTCTAGATTGGCTGGCAGAGCTTAAGGATCACTTAAAACTGCTAGAGGTACCGGAGGAGAAGCGTATTGCGTGTGCTAAATTCTAGCTCCATTTGAATATGCATGATTGGTGGGACATGCATCAAATATCCCTCTCAGTAGGCCACGAAGAGGAGACGATCACGTGGGCTAACTTCCGTAACGCATTTGAAGAGAAGTTCATACCCCCTCCCGTTCATCGATAAAATAAGAATGAGTTCGTACAGCCCCACCAAGACAATATGACAGTAAAGCAGTACTCCGCTGAATTCAATCGGCTCACCAAATTTGCACGTTCCTATCTACCAGATGTGGCGAATCGTACAAGATGATTCGAAGGTGGCTTGCGGCCTGCTATCCATGCTCACGTAGTCGTTCCTCAATATCTGACTATACGGTAAGTCCTCAATCATGCCCTTTTTCTTGAATCGCAGTATCCTTCGGTTGCTGTCGCGCGATACATTCTTCCAATCATAAACGTCCTAACAACACGGGAGGAAATACCGCTCCAAAGAGTCCAAATAACGGTGGTTAATAAAAAGGGAACTCTAGGCCATACTATAATTTCTACAAGAAAACTGGGCACACCTACAAGAATTGTCGCTCAAGGAACGTTTATGCCTCATATGTGGAGATCCAAACCACGCATATCATGAATGCCCGCTCTTCTCTGACCGTTGCCCTAAATATCCAAATTCTGCCATAATATATCAAGACAACCGAGCTGAGTGCAATAAGAGCGTCTTCATGCTCAAGGCCGGGTGTACACTTTGAGACGGGAATAGGCCCTAGCATCATACACCGTTGTGTCAGGTATATTTCTTTTCAATATCATACATGTTCGTGTGTTATTTGATTTTGGTGCTATGCATAGCTTTATATCCATAAATTTTGCTACAAAAAACAAGATAGAAATGACACAATTATATTTAGACATTAGTGTTAGCTCCCCATCGGGCACGAAGATACATGTTCGTTTAGTATGTCAGGCCTGTTATATTTGTATTAGGGGAAGAAAACTCTTGATTGATTTGTTAGTCCTAGATGTTCGGAATTACGACATCATCTTGGAGATGGATTGGACCGACGCTTGCTCGGCAACTATCGAATATGTAGAGAAATGGATCATCTTCTGTCTACCTGGAGAGGCCAAATTCTTCTACACAAGTAGTCCAGCAACAGAAGTGTCAAAGACTTGCATGATAATTTTTGCGATGTCAGCTCGGCGGATGTTACACTCTGGATGCGTGGGATACTTAGCGTCGGTTCAGGACTGTTTGAATAAACGAATTGAAGGAAGAAGAGGGTTTATACGAAATCTTTATTTTTTTGCTTACAAACAAGAAAAAAAGTACAATTAATCCTATACGAGGATGTTAAGTACAATAAAAATAATTCTGTGGAATAATTGCTATAGGAGTCTGATCTGCGGTCGATCACTTTGTCCCTTGGACCACACGATGATGAAGAAGTATTGTAGAAGAAGAGGAAGCTTCAAAAGTTGCAAGTGGGATTGAATTCTCGTTGACAAAATTGTCAATCAACACTCTCTGACTGTACTCTCTCTCTGATCTCTTGATCCTTGATCGATCCTCTGATCCTTCAATCTGATCTCTTTTATTTTTTTGATCGATCTTTTTCCCTGTGATCAGGGGTATCTATTTATAGAGATCAATCACAATAACTGTCCAGTTGGCGTAGAAGCCAAACTGTGAAGAAAGTTGCATCTTTTACGCGGCGGTTATAATAACTGCTATCTACGTTCGAATGACCTTCTAAATATGCGTATGACACGTGTTCCATTATAAGATAATACATATAAATGCTTCTCGAAGATCACGGAATGCAAGCCACATAGGTAACTGCCCCCCCCCCCCCCCCCCCCGCGTAAAGATGGTTGGCGTAAAAGTCAAATAACTATTTTGTTGGCGTAAAAGCCAAATAGCTGTCTTGTTGGCGTAAAAGCCAAAGAGCTGTCTTGTTGGCATAAAAGCCAAATAGCTGTCTTGTTGGCGTAAAAGCCAAAGAGCTGCGTAAAACTTGATGGTTCATGAATAATAGATAACCAGCGTAAAATAGCCAATTATTCATCACGACTGAGGTCTTGAGCGTATTTTGGGCTAAATAGCCTTATCACGTACCTTTGTAAATATGGCCGAGTTGGCATATTCTGAGGAGATAGCATACGGCGTACTCCTATAATTAAAAATAGCCTTGTTAGCATAAAATAAGAGGATGGTGATGTGAGCGTATTGGTCACAGTTTTAGCTTTTCCAGTCAATAATCCATCACGACTGAGGTCTTGAGCGTATTTCGGGCTAAATAGCGTTATCACGTACCTTTACAAATATAGCCTGAGCTGGCATATTTCAAGGAGATAGCATACGTCGTACTCCTATAGTTGAAAATAGCCTGGTTGGCGTAAAATGCAAGGATGGTGATGTGAGCGTATTAGTCACAGTTTTAGCTCTCCCAGTCATGACAAAATCTGAAGAATAGAACCAAATCTCGTGCATTAAATACAGAGATATGCCTCTATCTCGTGCATTAAATACAGAGATATGTCTCGAGCTCTGTGCAGGAAACAGCTTTTGACGTGGTATCTGATTTTGTCTTTATCTTGAGAGTAAAAACTCACTTCTGCCCATGTAGAATAGGCAGCGTATTCTTTGAATGCGTAAAAACAACTTGTATCAAGAATATGTCACTAAACAACAGCCTGGGTTTCTGTGCAAAATCATCATCACAACCGTCCTCTCGCTCATCGTGTAGTACTTTTGTCAGGAGTCAGGTTCACTATTTTGTCTGACAAATTCATCCGAGAAATACGAAGAGTTCCTCATACAAATTTATGCTGTATTAAAAACAACGTATTTTTAACTTTACGCAGGAGGGTAAAGCAACCTTTTACGCAGAACAGCCTTGAAGCACTGCTTTACGCGGGCAGTTCTGAAGCTCTACTTTACGCCAGACAGCTCTGAAGCCCTGTTTTACGCGTACAGCTCTTAAGTCATATTTTACGCTACACAGCCCTGAAGCTATATTTTATGCGAACTTCCTGTATGTTAGGGGTTTTGACTGTATAATACGCGTACAATTTCCTAGCATATTTTATGCTTCTACAAGACCCCCTCCAAAGTTTTCAAATTCCTCATAATTTGAAATACTTTGAATGAAGCATGAAATGGTCAAATTTGACTCGTTCTTCGAGGCTAATTTTTTGGCAATTTTAAAGGAGTTGTTGGGATTTCGTATGTTCTCTTCTGCCTATATAAGGGCAAGTAAGTGAACTTGTTTTTCTATACTCCTTTCACCACAAAGATGGCTGCTGAGATTCATTAGGCTAAACTGAGAAAGAAGAAGATTATGCTCTTCCAGCATGTAAAGAGCCGTAAAAAGAGACGTCTTCGAGCAAATATTCTCTGCAACGATGGACCATAGAAGGATATCATAGCTTCCTTTGCTCGAGATAATCAGCAATTTTATATGGCGATTCGTCAAAGAGAGAGGAAGGGTCGCATTAGACCACACAGCTTGCTAGCTGTATTTTCCCCTGTTAAGAAGTTGGACCCTGATGGGCAGCTTGGCCGTGTCTTTCAGTATTACGTTGGGTCTGAATCCCTAACACAAATCTAAGCATGGCCGTCGATGACGTATGGAGGGTGGGCTTGAATAATTTAAACAGGCCCAGTTCTGTATCCTCCCTCCATTAGCCATTTTCTTGGCCTCCCGGCCGAAGAAGTACTGTAGAAGAAGCAATGAAGATCTCTATCAGACGAGAACCTAGCGTAATAGATTCCCATAATATGTAATTATTATCTTGAATATTAACAAAAGATCCTTTGAAAAATGGATTTCTATCATATGTAATCATGATTAATAAACTTGTCTTCTTTTATGCACTATTGTTTTGCCATATTGCTGTGAGAAAGTCTGAAAATATGCATCTTCAATATGCTTGAGTAAGTTTTACGCTGACTCTGACAAATATGCCTCCAGTCATGTCCCAACTTTTACGCGTAGAGGAAGATGCATAAAAAGTTCTTTAGCATTTAAATTGTCTTGAAGATCCAATTGTCATGCTGTTTTTGACGAGGAGTAACATAGAATTCTGAATCGTCATTTCTCCTTCATTAATGTGAAGAACATCTGTTCAGATCATCATCTTCGAAAATGGATTCTCGAAAGATTCTCGAGACGAGGCAAGAAATATCCGCAGAACAGGCCATCCCTGAACTAGATGTAAAAATTCTGGCCAAACTTCGAATGAACTATCAATGGTCAAGAAAGAAAAGTCATTTTCCAGTGAAGAAGATACTTTCTGGGAACTCCTTGGCCCTTCGTCTGATGAAGTCCTTTCGACTTAGGAAGAAGAAAGTTTTCTGCACAAACTCTTGTAACTGGCTTTTTTAAGCGTAAAACCCAAATTATCAAGATGTACGCGTATTCTGCTAGCTGATCTGTCCCGCATAATTTAAGATGCGCGTAGCATAGATCCGCAGCTTCTGAGCGTAAAATCGTAGATCTGTAGCTTCTGAGCGTAAAAGCTTCTGAGCATAAAATTATAGATTTGTAACTTCTGAGCGTAAAATCATAGATCTGTAGCTTCTGAGCGTAAAAGCTTCTGAGCGTAAAATCGTAAGTATGTAGCTTCTGAGCATAAAATCGTAGATCTGTAGCTTCTGAGCGTAAAAGCTTCTGAGCGTAAAATCGTAGGTCGGTAGCTTCTGAGCGTAAAATCAGGGATCCGTTACGCAGCATGACTATCTGTCTTCCTGTTCAATGATAGGCTGACGTGGTCCCAAATCCTAACCGACTATTAAAAATCGGATTTGGTTAAGGATTCGGAGAGTCACTTGAACTCTATAAATAGGCCTCGGTCATGAGAGAGAAAAAACCATGCCTTTTTCTGAAGAACCCTTCGTATCTTTCTGAGAACTCTTCGTCTCTTTCTGAAAAACCTCAGTTTTGCCATGGCACCAAAACAAATCTCCATCGCTAAGGGAAAGAAAGCCGCTTCATCTTGCTCTACTGCTCAAGCACGAGCGACTCCTACTAGGCCAAGCGAGCCTTGTTCTGAATGAAGTGCTCCGCCCTCTAGCTGTGCAACTGGCATCACAGGTAAAGACTTCAAAAGGAATAAGACCCTTCACACATGTTGTACGTGTATGCGCAAATATGCCCACATTCCTAATGTGTTAGTGCAAAACTCCATATTTTTGCAGCCTGTTGTAAAAACTCAGACTGTCAAATTTGGGTGTATATTGCGAACCTTGCGTTTTACGCACTGGATGTAAATTCCAGCGTAAAACTCCATATTTTTGCAGTCTGAAAAGACCAAGACTGTTAGGTTTTGGCGTATACGGCAAACCTTGAGTTTTACGCACTGGATGTAAATTCTAGCGTAAAACTCAAATTTTTGTAGTTTGGCGTAAAACTCAGACTGTCAAGTTTTGGCGTATACGGCAAGAGTGTAGCATCTTATGTTTTACACGCTGAAGGAAAATTCCAGCGTAAAACTGATTTTTTCTCTTGCTTTTTTTTTGCAGTAGACCTACAGATCCCCCCTCTGGCTGAAGTGATGGACTCTGCAGCTGGAATGCTAAATTCCAACTACTTGGAGGACTTGTCCCATGTGACTTTCCCCATATCTGGAAACGAGTATCCTCAAGAAAGGGGAACTCTATTCTCTGCCCAAGGAGAAAGAATGTTGCTGAGTATGATCAGTGGGGAACCCTTGACGTACATAGACGGCACTGAGTATAAGAAACTAGCTTTCTTAATTGGGGATGTTATAGATAAACAATCCCAGACAAAGACCAAGAAGGAAGATTGGGTGTTTTCTGCTGAGGGCACGGTCATGTATCTGCCAAAGATGCCCAGAGATTACCCTATCTCTGTATTCTTCCATGCCACACATCCCAGAAGGATGTCATGGACTCTGACTCCTTATCTTCATGGCCAGCCAGGGAAGATCTTTTATAAGAAAGGATTAAACCAAGGATCCTTTGTATGTAGTCCCTCCGGCCCTATCATGCCCTTCAGAGGATTACTACCAGGCAGCGTCCCGAGTTAAGACTCTTCCTTGATCCAGCCATTTCAAATGGCAACGTTCTGCAATGAATTCATGGAGCAGGAAGGAGTATATCCCAGGGTTAACCCTCGCACCAGTGGATGGCTTAGCCTCCATAATCTTCGATGGGCCAGTTTAACTGCATGGGCCCTGAAGCACTTTCAAGTGGAGCTAGAAAGTATTAACTTATTTGAGGCTATGAGCGCCACTAGTGTTGGGCTGCCCATTAACCCCAATTTGTTCTTGGCTTTGATGGAACGATATAACTCACTCACTGGGACTTTTGCCACTCCGATAGGTGAGTTGGGCCTAGCCCTTCATGAGATGGCAGATATCTCAAAGCTGTCAATGGAAGACATTCCTTATGAAGAATACGTCCCCACCAACAAAGAGTTGAAGGATACCAACCCTTGGGCAGTGGTTGTGTACCAAGAGCTGATGAGCCACTATCTTGCATACACCACCTTCTACAGAGAGCCCTCTAATTTAGCCCATATTAATAAATGGGTATCCTACCTCTTCTTCCATCAGGCTAGAGATGCCAAGCAGGACAAGGTTATAGATAGCAATGACAAACCTTTGAACCCTCTGAGCATTCTTAATGCCAACACAATCGATGATCTTATTGAAGATGCAGGGGCTCCAGATTGTGCTTTAGATAAAAAGATAGGGGGTTATTCTGCAGGAACCCAAGCCTACAGTTATATGAGGCATTGCCGAAAGCCTCTGTCAAGGAAAGCTCAACTGGCTGGCTTCCTTTCTATTTGGCTACGCCGATGGGTGGTGCCTGGCATCGCGTCTGCGGATCGCATTCATCACAATACCTTATGGCCTGCAGTGTATTTGGTGTTTGGAGCAAGATTAGGCCTGCTCCCTACAATGGTATGCAGGATACAAGCTGGCCTGAGGGCTATTACTGATGGGCTGCTGGCTGATACTACGCAGCGTGAAGGATATCCCAGAGTGGAGTTACCATTCTTATATCTGATGGGATGGTTAATCCTTCACAACACCAGAGTGATGTCTCCTGGATCTGCCAGTGGTTCGGGCAATAACTTCTTGTTGAATTACAAGAATTCTTCTTGGAATGTGACTAGCGTCATAGATTGTCGACTAGCACAAAATTTTGCCCATAGTTGGAAATTTTTCTGCACCGTCCGCCCCGTACATATCAATCAACCGGGGACTAAACTTCAGGATGTAGGTCAGGGGAAGACTATTCTTTCTCCTGAAGCCTTTTACTGGTTGGTCTGTATTAGACCTTCCTACCTGTTGTACAGAAGTGAGGACTACTGCTACTTGGAGCCTTATCTGCCTAGCCATTTCGCCAGGCAATTTGGATATGATCAGTTGCACGTGGGAAATCCCATCATCAGCTTCAAATTCAAATGTGGACTTATTGATGGAGCTAGAGGATGGTGGTATTTCATCGGGGGTTGTACTGGAGCAACCTTTGTTGTGCCCGCGACTTCTCTCTCCATGGAGTTGTGCATACTTTATTTATACGCACAGTTTTATGTGTCCATCAATACCTTCCATCGTGATTTTGATGTACATGGAAGTTTCAGAATACCTTCCCATAAGTCCACTAGAAGAGAGGAGATTCTATCTGTCTCCTCTGATGAAGGTGATGAAACTACTGGTGCAGATGATTATTTTTTGATTTTACCGAGAGGCATAATAGCTCCGCCAGCAGAGCCTCTCATTATTTCCAATAAACGAAAGGCTTCCACTCTGAAAGAGCCTTCCCCATGCAAGAAGAAGCAGACTACCAGGGGTCCTAAAAAGACTTCCACCAAGGGGGCCTCTTCCAGGAGTAAACCTATTGTTTCCCCTGTTAGGGATAATTCTTTGATTAGGGGTCCTTCGCCTTTTAGAGAGGGAGCCTCCACAGTTCCAGCTGAAAGTGCTGGAGATTCTTTGCCCGCGACTGCTGCCGCTACCACTACCACCGTTACTGGTAGTGCTTCTAGATCGCCTTCGAGGCCGAGCTTAATAAGAATCAGCATACCTTTACCAAGACAAATAATGGGGCCAGCCCCTCCTTCATCTGTAAGTATTTCAAGCGAGATTCGACTCGATGAGCCTCGAGTAGATCTGGGTGATGACTGGAATGACTATCTTCAAACATCAGTTGGTGTACCCTCATTTCCATGTATGACAGCTTGTTTAGCATCATTAAAAAATAATTTAGCTATAAAGGCTGCAGACGCCATATACATACCATCGGCTATGGGTAAATATTGTCTCCACGTTTTTTTCAAAAAAATTAACATCAAATTGATATTAACTTTCTCTTATCTTATTTTCAGGCAAAGATATTTCTGGGGAGGGCGGAGCTGAAACAACCTCTAATTTTGTTGCGGATCCAGCTAATGCAACAGTGGTGACCACCGTCGAAGAAGCATATCTTAAAGCCGTTGATCTTTCATCTGCAACATTCTCAGACATAATCCCGCCAGTAGCAGTTCAAAAAGTATCAGAGGAGGATAAACCCACCATCTTGACTGTGCCTCATTCGTCGAGCATGCCAGCAACTCCAACTGTTGTTGGTGTCTCTTCTTTTGTTGCGCCATCTGTTGAAGCAATGACTGTGGCAACATCCTCTGCAATCATTCCAGAAAGGAGACTTACCGATATTGCGGCCACTCCCAGCGTCCATTCGGTCTTTGCTATGCTAGTTGAATAATACACTAGCATATTCTATCTCACTTTGAAAGAATTGATATCCATGGTGCTGGAGAAGAATCTAGGCTTTGATGCTCTGAAGACGTCCTCCAAGCTCACTATAGCGCCGATTAGAAATTTTAATGACGCTGAAAGAGGTAATGCGCTAGAGCAAATAGTTAATAGTTTAGAATAACCCATTAACGAATATTTGCAACTATCCCGAGGCAGCATCAATGACTTGGTTCAGGCTGAGTATGATTCACTAACTGCGAAACTTGCTCAGAAGACATAAAATCTAAACAAATCCATCCAGAAATATCAACAAGAGATGGATAAAGAGCAAGCAGTATTGGTGGAGAGTATTCCTCAGCTAGTTCAGTGTCATCCAAAATATGAGGGATATGAAGTGAGGGTTCAAGAATTAGAAGCTGAACTTGCTCAAACCAGAGAGAGGCTTCTCAAAGCATCGCTAGTTCATGATGTCTTGGATGGCCAAGTGAATACAGCTTAACAGAACTTGACCCATGTGGGTGTCATTCATTCAAGTTTTGTTGATTCTCTGTCCGAGCTATCCCTCTTGAGCAATGAAGAAGCAAGGCTGGAACTGGCTCACACCAACATTTTAAACTCCATGAATGAGAGGATGGCTGCTTTGCCGCAACAGATCAGGGATTTAACTGCTCCTCCCCAATGATGTACTTTTTTGTTTCTCCTGTAATTTCTCAGAGATAGTAAAGATTTTTTTTTTGACTTTGTGGACCCATCACTTTTAGAATATAAATGATAGGCAAAGATGAAAGTGATATCAGAGGTAATATGAACATGATATACTTTCGGTAAGGTTTAGCTGAATGTAAATCTATTCAGAAGTAATATGAACCTTATAGGATATAATCCAACTAAATTTGTATACAAAACACTATCAGAGGTAATATGAACATGATAGGTTTATAAATCAGTTAAGCATATCCATTAAGAGGTTATATGAATCTGATAGAATATGATCCAACTAACCTTTGTACGTAGTATCGCCAGAATGAGATCTTCATCATACTCCGTTAAGCAAAGGAGATCAAGTATAGTACTTCTTCAGGAATTTGCCGTTGATAGGAGCCATTACCAAATTTCCATTAGGCTTGGCTAATCTGTAAGCGCCATTTGAAATCATATAAGGGTCCTGCATTTCTTTACGATTATTTGTGCAAACTTTGGATATTGTACCAGAGGTAATATGGACGTAGTACAATACCGTGTTTGTGGAGGATATCCTACTGGGGGATCCTTGGTGGACCTATTATTTGTTGCGCATGTTGAGTGCAAATAATAAGTTCGAAACAAGCCCAATCAGAGGATTTATGGACGTGATATATTTTGTGGCTAATAAAGACATCCTGCTAGGGGATTTTGTGGACCCATTACTTTTTGTGCACGTTAGTGCAAGTAATGGGTTTGAGACAAGTCCTGAAAGAGGTAATACGGACGCTGTAAAATATGACTCTGTGGGGATGAACATGGACTGACTCTTTCTTTGCTGGGGAAAGTGAGGATAGTTTAGAGGTAATATGGACATGAACAATTCATTTCCATTGTGGGCATCCCACAGGGGGGTTTTTTGTGGACTTATTACTTCTTGTGCACGAGGGTGCAAGTAATAAGTTTAAGGCAAGCCCTGCCAGAGCTAATATGGACATGGCAGTTTTTGTGGACCTAACACTACTGGAGTACTTAGAGTTAAGTACGGGTGTTAAGTTGAGAGGACAACCAATATCAGAGGTAATATGGACATGATAATCGATAGACAAACCCGGAAGGTTTGCTCAGAGGTAATGTGAATATGACAAACTCAGCCTGAGAGAAATATTATGACAGCAGTTCAGAGGTAATATGGACGTGAACTAATGTCTGAAAAATTTATTGAGGAGTGATTTGTTGAGTGTGGTCTATCCAAACATGAAGATAGACCAAAGAATTATTCCGCTGGGGAGACTGATGGGACTATAGCTCAGAGGTAATATGAACATGGCTAGCGTCTAACGAGATTGGTTTGAATAGTCATTGCGGAAGTGTGCGAGTAGACCTAAGGATTGCTCCGCTGGGGGGAATTTTAAGGATCCATCATCTATTGCGTATCCGGGACTCTTGGATACGGATGATGGCTCTTTACAAGAATTTGGAACGAAGGAGAAAATGTTGCACATAGGCACTTGCTGGGGATGCAGAACCAAGAGTTGATTTGTACATCTGGGTTGTGACTTATTACCCATGGCGTACCTTAAGTACAGATAATAAGCTGAAACGACTAGAACTATCAGGGGTTATGCAAACGTGATTGTAGGAAGTCAAAGAGAAGAACTTCACTTAGAGGTAATGTGGACATGAAAAAGTTCTAAAAATATCTTACTCAGAGGTAATGTGGACGTGGTAAGATATGACTCAGTGGAGATAAAGAAAAATAGGGCAGAGGTTAATATGAGAATGACCATAGATTTACTCTGCTGGAGAAAGTAGATGGACATAGTTCAGAGGTAATATGGACGTGAACTGATCGATAGCAACAACCTGGGAGGTTTGCTCAGAGGTCACTTGGACATGGCAAACTCAGCTGGAGGAAAAACAGTTTGGACATGAACCCATGTCCAAAAAATTCACTGGAGAGTGATTTGCTGAGTGGGGATAGACCTGAAGGTTGCTCATCTGGGAAGATTTTAGGAACTCATTATTCGGTACCTCTTGAGGGAGCAAATTGCCACGTTAGAGTGAGACCAATTTGCTCTGACCGTCTTCTCATTTATAAGTGCAAAGTGATGACTTTGGCGTCGATCAACTCCTGAATTTTCCTTTTCAGTACATAGCATGCCTTTGTGGGATGATGAATATACCGATGAAAGAGACAATATTCTGGGTCATCGACCTTGCCAACCTTTTCAGGGTATCTGATGTTGGGTAACCGAAGTTTGTTTTCCTTCATCAATATACTGAAGATTTCAATAATGTCATCATCATTGAAGGAGAAAGTCCCCTTTGGCTTTCAGGCTTTCGATACCTGAGTTGTACAGTCCTCAGGGAAGATGGTCATAGTTGCATCATCTTTGGACTCAGAGGGAATTCTACCCCCAGCTTTGGATGTTGCTCTATTTTGTCGAGGGAGACTACCCCCAGACATGTCGTGGTCTACTTCTTATTTTTGTTTGCCTTTGTCCCCAGAAGTTGATTTAGAAGGACCTACCTCTGGTATTACAGGATCAGACTCTGGAGGTTTAGAGTTTGCAAGAGATGCGGTAAACCCAAACCCAAAATGAGTTCGTTGACAGTAAGGATCACCATGCAACGGTATTCGTCTGCCTTTTCCATAATTGAGGCCTTGCTTCAACTTCAAATCATAATCCATGTTTTGCATAATCTTTAAAGCCTGTGGGCTATATCTGTAGATTTTCATTTTCCCAACATCAGACTCGCGAGATTCTTCTTGTACAATCGGTCTATTCCGCATTCGATCGAAGATCATTTGATGCTGATCATTGCGAGTAGGTGGAACAATAAAGACAAATTCTTTATGTGGCCCATATGTCATGAAGATATTAGATGTTGACGCTACTTCCCATATCATCTCCCCACGCTTGGTAGTTAGGGGCGCTAAATCTTGATTTTGACCCGTATTTTTGCATTTCTGGATTAAAAAATCACGCAAATCCAGGAGATTATCAGAAGAAGAAGAAGAAGGCTTATTCTGCCTTTTTATATCAGTAGGAAGATGTAGATTAGGAATCATAACCCTTTCTCTGCCATAGGAATACAGTACCTCACCCATATGAGTAGCATATGATCCATCATCTGTCTGAGGAGCGTATCTTCCCGTAAAATGAGTCTCCTTTACGCGGACAGACCTATCCTGGCATAATTTGGATTTTGGCACAGGTTTACGTAAAACAGGATAAGTCCTCGTAATATGTAAAGTGGGAATTTTCTTCTCTTGTGAGCGTACAAGCCTAGAGGTTAGAATATTTGCCACTTATTTTCCTTTGATGTGATCAAAGGGTACATCTGCCTCATCATAGACGGGAGATGTACTTTTATGCGTAGGGCACGTCTGAGACTTCTGGATTGGCACTAAGGCATTGCCAGAAGTTTTATCTACCACGTAACAGACGGGAGACAGTTTTACGCACAGGGCACGTTTAAAACTTCTGGATTGGCACTAAGGAATTACCAGAAGTCTTGTCTGCCATGTCACAGATGGGAGACAAAGTTTTACGCACAGGGCACGTTTAAAACTTCTGGATTGGCACTAAGGAATTACCAGAAGTCTTGTCTGCCATGTCACAGACGGAAGACAGATTTTTACGCCCAAGGCGTGTCTGAGGCTTCTGGATTGGCACTGAGGCATTGCCAGAAGTCTTGTCTGCCACGTCACAGACGGGAGATATTTTTATGCACAAGGCGTGTAGGCTGTATTGTCACAACCTTGTTGATCAGAGAGTGAGAGCTTACAGGAAGGGCATAGGACGTCTTAGGCATCCACACTTTACGTAGCTTCCTGTTATTCTGGACAGAGGAGGAAGAAGAGCTACCCCCTGCACGAAGCATGTCTTCATAAGCAGATTGGTCGAACTGGACGACCAAAGTCTTCTTCGTCGATCCAATGGATACAGCATCGTGTTGAGCAATTGCTTTCTCGTCATATGAGAAAGTGGTCCCCAACAAAGTCACCATCTTGTGTTTGAATAAACAAATTGAAGGAAGAAGAGGGTTTATACGAAACCTTTCTTTTTTTGCTTACAAACAAGAAAAAAGTACAATCCTATATGAGGATGTTAAGTACAATAAAAATGATTCTGGAAATAATTGCTATAGGAGTCTGATCTGCAGTCGATCACTTTGTCCCTTGGACCACACGATGATGAAGAATTGTTATAGAAGCGAGGAAGCTTCAAAAGTTGCAAGTGGGATTGAATTCTCGTTGCCAAAGTTGTCAATCAACACTCTCTGTCTGTACTCTCTCTCTCTGATCTTTTGATCCTTGATCGATCCTTCGATCTGATCTCTTTTATTTTTCTGATCGATCTTTTTTTCTGTGATCAGGGGTCTCTATTTATAGAGATCAGTAATAATAACTGTCCAGTTGGCATAGAAGCCAAATTATGAAGAAAGTTACATCTTTTATGCGACGGTTATAATAACTGCTACCCACATTCGAATGACCTTCTAAATCTGCGTTTGGCACGTGTCCCATTATAAGGTAACGCGTATAACTGTTTCTCGAAGATCACGGCATACAAGCCACGTAGGTAACTGCCCCCCTGCGTAAAGATGGTTGGCGTAAAAGCCAAATAACTGTTTTGTTGGCGTAAAAGCCAAATAGCTGTCTTATTGGCGTAAAAGCCAAATAGCTATCTTGTTGGCATAAAAGCCAAAGAGCTGTCTTGTTGGCATAAAAGCCAAATAGATGTCTTGTTGGCGTAAAAGCCAAATAGCTGTCTTGTTGGCGTAAAAGCCAAAGAGTTGCGTAAAACTTGATGGTTCATGAATAATAGATAACCAGCGTAAAATAGCCAATTATCCATCACAATTGAGATCTTGAGCGTATTCTGGGCTAAATAGCCTTATCACGTACCTTTGCAAATATGGCCGAGTTGGCATATTCTGAGGAGATAGCATACGGCATACTCGTATAATTGAAAATAGCCTTGTTGGCATAAAATGCGAGGATGGTGATGTGAGCGTATTATTCACAGTTTTAGCTTTCCCAGTCAATTATCCATCACGACTGAGGTCTTGAGCATATTCCAGGCTAAATAGCCTTATTACGTACCTTTGCAAATATAGCCTGAGCTGACGTATTTCAAGAAGATAGCATACGGCGTACTCCTATAGTTGAAAATAGCCTGGTTGGCGTAAAATACAAGGATGGTGATGTGAGCGTATTAGTCACAGTTTTAGCTCTCCCAGTCATGACAAAAGCTGAAGAATAGAACCAAATCTTGTGCATTAAATGCAGAGATATGCCTCCATCTCGTGCATTAAATGCAGAGATATGCCTCGAGCTCTGTGCAGGAAATAACTTTTGACGTGGCGTCTGATTTTGTCTTTATCTTGAGCGTAAAAACTTACTTTTGCCCATGTAGAATAGGCAGCATATTCTTTGAATGCGTAAAAATGACTTATATCAAGAATATGTCACTAAACGACAGCCTGGGTCTCTGTGCAAAATCATCATCACAGCCGTCCTCTCGATCATCGTGTAGTACTTTTGTTAGGAGTCAGGTTCACTGTTTTGTCTGACAAATTCATCCGAGAAATACGAAGAGTTCCTTGTATAACTTTTTGCTGCATTAAAAACAACATATTTTAAACTTTACGCAGGAGGGTAAAGCAATCTTTTACGCAGAACAGCCTTGAAGCACTGCTTTACGCGGGCAGTTCTGAAGCTCTACTTTACGCCAGACAACTCTGAAGCCCTATTTTACGCGTACAGCTCTGAAGTCATATTTTATACCACACAGCCCTGAAGCTCTATTTTATGTGTACTTCATGTATGTTGGGGGTTTTGACTGTATAATACGCGTATAATTCCCTAGCGTATTTCATGCTTCTACAAGGACACGCAGCTGCATTGTGCAAATGTTGAATCTTCTTTCGTTGTGGCAGAATTTCCTGATGTATTTTCCAACGAACTACCTGGCATGCCACCTGACCGAGTAATCGAGTTCACCATCGATACCTTCCCTAATATCCACCAATTTCCAAAGCCCCATACCGAATAGCCCCATACTAAACTAAAGGAGTTAAAGTACCAACTATAATAACTTCTTGGCTGTGGGTACATTCATCCAAGCGTGTCTCCTTGGAGCATGCCTATACTCTTCGTGAAGAAGAAGGATGGGACGTTGCGACTCTACATAGACTATCGGGAACAAAATAAGGTCACTATCCGAAATAAGTATCTCCTACCTAGGATCGACAACCTCTTTGGTCAGCCGCAAGGGGCATCAATATTTTCGAAGATAGATCTTTGCTCTAGCTACCACCAATTAAAGATCAAGTCAGAAGACATGCCGAAGTCAGCATTTTGTACCTGTTATGGCCACTTTGAGTTTTCTGTCATGCCGATCGGATGATGAATGCTCCTGTCGCATTCATAGATTTGATTAATCGTGTGTTCCTACCATTGCTCGATAAGTTTGTGATAGTATTCATAGACGATATCTTAGTTTACTCGAAGAATAAGGATGAACTAGCAGGACACCTACAGATGGTGCTTCAAAACTCTTTGAGAAAAGAAGTTGTTCGCGAAGCTAAGCAAGTGCAAGTTTTGGTTAGAATTCATATATTTCCTCAGGCACATCATTTTTATGGAGGGCATCTCAGTCGACCCAAATAAAGTTGAAGCCATCATAAAATAGAAGAGACCTGAGCCAGCCAGCGACATTCGATGCTTCCTTGGCCAAATAGGCTACTGCAGGAGATTCATAAAAGACTTTTTAAGGATCGCTTAGTCTCTGACTCATCTCACTCAGAAGGGAGTAATGTTTGCATGGCCGAACGACTGTGAAGCTTCATTTGTGAAACTAAAGTAATGATTCATCTCAGCATCGATTCTTACTCATCCGGACGGACCCGATGATTTTAAGATCTATAGCGACGCTTCAAGAAAGGGTTTGGGATATGTCCTTATGCAGAAGGACAAGGTGATAGCCTTTGCGTCGAGGCAGTTAAAGCCTCACAAAAGGAACTATCCAACGCACAATCAGGAACTTACAACGGTGGTGTTCGCGTTAAAGTTATGGCGGTATTACCTCTATAGCGTATCGTATAAAATCTTTACGGATCACAAAAGCTTCAAGTTCCTCTATACTCAAAATGATTTGAATCTACGGCAATTATGTTAGCTTGAACTCTATAGCGACTTTGACTTGATGATCAGATATACAATGACCAAGGGAAACGTTGTAGCTGATGTACTGAGTCAAGTGTTTGTTGGGAGCTTAGCTATCGATGACAGACTGCGAAGGGAACTCGAAAGTTTGGACATTACACTCTGAATTAGATACAAAAAGGAGACGCAGGTGGATTAGTTGTGCCTCGAATAAGACTTTTTTGAGAAAGTTAAATCCGCTCAGAAGGACGATATGTTCCTAGAGAATATGCATAATCTTATCTCAACAGAAAAGATGACTGACTTTGCGGTGAGCACGGATGGAATAATGCGGGTGAAGGAAATATTATGTGTTCCTAATGATGCAAACCTTAGAAAAGAGATAATCTTTGAAGCCCACTATGCGGATTACACTTCACATCCAGGAAGCACGAAGATGTATCGAGACCTTCGAACGATATTTTGTGGGTACGGCATGAAAAGGGATGTAGCACTGTTCGTGTTGAAATGCATGGCTTGTCAGCGAGTAAAGGCAGAGAATGTAACCCCCCTGATTTTTCTGAAATTTTTTAATTTAGATTTTTCACAATTTTCTGTAATTTTCTAGGATTTTCAAGAATTTATTTTAGATTCAAATATAATTAAAAATATCCCAAACTTTTATTTTAGGTTCTAAATAATAAAATATATTTTCTAGAAGTTTTTGGGAATTTTTTGAGTATTTTTAGTATTTATTGGGAGTTATTTAGGCTAAAACTAATTTTTTAGGACTTGTAGAATTTATTGTGCAAGACCAGGAATATAGAATGGACCCACGTTATTTTCTAAGGTTTATAATATTATTATATATTTTTTGGAATTATTTCAGAATTTTTGGAATAATGTTAGTATTTATTTTTAGTTTTATGGTAAAACTAATTTTTAGAGCTTCTCCTAATTATAGTAGGAAATCTATGAATATATAATTATCCCAAATATTTTTCTAGGGTTTTTAGGTTTAAAATATATTTTCTGTAATTTTTCCAAATTTTTATGATTATTTTTAATGTTTAATTTGAGTTATTTAGATTTAAAACAACTTAACTAATGTTTTGATAAAGGCAAATCAAAAAAATAAATAATATAACCAAAACCATCCAATCAAATCATGACACGTGTCATCCTATCAACTTTCATTCAGCTGCTCAACATCCCTATATATATATATTATTATAACCCTAATTATTCCATTATTTTTAGAGAGAGAGATTTTAGAGAATTGCCATCTAGGGTTCCTTCATCTTCCAGAAGCCATTGCGCATAGCTCCGGACTCCAAACGAGGCCTAGTTTTTTGCGTTAGAACGATATTGAGGTTAGATTTCTGATTATATAATTTGTTTTACAAAATTATGAGTATTAAATTCTGGAAAATTCATAGAGCACAACATGTCCAAAAATAGACGTGTTTCAATGTTTTCGCGATTCCGGGAGAATCAGGAATCAGAATCATGAACCATTTAAAGTTTCGGAAAGCTAATATCGAGATCACTGACATATGTTTTTCCCAGAATTTAACTCGATGTATTTTCATACTGTTAATTCTGTAGAACTTCTATGTTAGAATTTAACCATCGGTGCACGATACGGAACTTGTAGGTGCCATAATTCCCAAACGAATTTGAATTCGGACGAGCCATAAATTTCAACATATTTTTTATAATGAAATCTACAGGAAATCATACATGAAAGTTGAGTTTGTGTTGGTTAACTTTTTGGTCAACAAATCGCCTCGATTTGTGTACCATGAGTCTCGAGTTGATAAAATTCAGTTCCTTTGGACAAAATTTAGGAATTAACCTAAAAATCAGAATAATAAGATTAAAATAGAATTTTAGAGTAATTATTCTAGAATTAAATACGTTAAAATAAATTATCTTTTGACATGGTAAATTGTAATACATAGGCTATTTGGACTGTGATTTGGACTCTGATTCATACCAACAGCAGGACCCCAGGCAAGTATACCTTGCCAAATCCTGCAGTTTTTGCTACATATTTCTTGACTTATTTATACATTGTCGTGTAAGATACCTTGCCAACTCTTGCATATTATTTGCATGCTTTCCTTTTCAGTTGTTACTTTCTTGTCGTATATAGTTTCTTGATGCGCTTTTCATATTTAATTTATTCCTGCTGCTATAGTCTTATTTTCTCATTTTACGTGCATGTACATTATTTGCTCTTTTCCATGGATCACTAATTGTTCCATAGACATATTGTGATGGTATATGTTTACTCTATGCTTCCTTGAGTTGACTCGGTTGGTTTCTTTAGTTCCTAGATGATCATTATTAGGCATTGACTATACTTGAGCCTTCTCGACTGTGAGTACCCATTGTGCTACGATAGAGACTTGTTCATTTGACCACCTCATTCGTGAGCTCCCATAGGGCGGCGAAAGAGCTATACTATAGATTGGGAGTCCCCATTGACCTACTTTCTATAGGACCGTGATCTCCCATTGAGTTGCGGTTATCCCGATTGCTTGTAGTCATGTTTGATAGCACCATCGGCACGCCACCATCTTAGATGTAGTGATTTCTCGTATCTTATTTGCTTCTCTTGTGTTTATTTTCTGGTCTATCTTGTATGTTCATTTACTGTACTTTTGGCTCGTATTCTTTTGTATCTTGTTACGTCCCGCTGAGGACCTGGTTTTGTTCTCCAGATTTAGCAGACGAGGAGTACCCGCAGCTTTACGGATCGACACCAGACGAGGGTACGATAGCAGTTGATGGCCCTGCTTATACTTAGTTACTTTCTAGTATGTTTTAGTTATATTTCCTTGTCTCTATTTTCCATTTATCGGTAGTGGATTTGTCTCCACCCGACTTAGTATTATTTCTTGCAGGATATTCGACAGTTTCTTTACTTTAGCATTTATTCCAGTTTGCTATTTAGTTCATATACTGTTCTTATGGATGAGATTAGTATAGACTGTGACTTGTATCATTGGACCTACTTATTATTATATTATATCTTAAGCATGCCCCGATGGATCCATTAAATTGGTTTTGTCCATCGGTGTGTGCTGCTGGCCATTGCCACGTGTCTGGTCCCTCGGTATTTTGGGACTGGGGCGTGACATAGTTTTTATGGTGGCCCATGCTGGTCTACGACTAAATTGTTCGATTTCAACTTAGGGACCGAGCAAGCCTGCAATAAGAATAGGATAATTTTTTTATCTCATCCACTTGCTTGAATCGTTCTTGACATCTATATCGGATTCGAATTAATTTCTTGACTTGCATCCTGCCTTGATTCCTGTGCGCCTCTTATTGTTTATTTTGGTTGTTACTCTAAACTTTTACTATGTGATTGTAATTAGAACTTGACAGTTTAAGTTATTATTGTAGATTATGACCGAATGATTACCCCTTAGCTTAAGCCACGTAATTAGCACCCCTACCTCGATACAAGTTAGATCCCTTACCCTTGACAGCCAGTAACTCTTCTATCCTCACTATCGACACTTGTTCTATAAGCACTAAGACTACGGCTTAAGATGACCATGCCCTATGTAATATAGGAGGAGACCCTAATAGGTACCAAGACCCCTTCTCGTAGACCTTAACAAGAGTTTCCACAGTATCCTTAAGACGATTTCAGTATTAGTTTATTGTTTTAAGTTGGGTAGCATGCCTCACAACATAGTACCACCTAGCCCTATTGACCCATTAATGAGGTGAACTAGGATGACACGACTTTAGACTTGTATAAGAAGATAGTGGTTATTCAGACGATAGAATTTAAAGGTCCTTGCCCTATTTGGTCAACTAGTAACTTGGACAAGGAGGTTGTATGATAACTGTAAAGATTGTAGAGTCTGTTATTTTTATGGTTGCTTGGTTGTTTTTGTTTTGTGAACGAAGATTAATTTGTACCTCCTTTCATCATCATCTAGCATACTTAAATTTGTTGTACTTGACTTATGCTGCTATTCTATAGTCTAGTTTTGCAAGCTTATTATTTATCGAGCTTGTTCATGACATATGTATTAATAGACATGTACACTAATACAATTGTCTATTCAGAATCAGTGTATTATGGTCTGATCAACCTTAGTACATTTTGGTTCGCTCTTCGCACGACTACTTTACGTGGATTGAGATATATAGTTGACTAGTATACTTGCCCTCTAGATATGTCTGAGCATATCTTATCGGTTACGTAACTGTACTAATACGAGCATGCGAACGAAGAAATACCAAAATAGGACTTCAATCCACAACTGTTTGACAATGCCCATTTGAATTCTTTAAACGCCTTGACCCCGATACTTCTATTATATTACCTCACCCTTGAACTCTTTAATTATTGATCTCCGTCTTCCCTTATTTTGGAAGGACAAAACCTCGTACTTGGTATAAGTTTGATATATAGGTAGTACTAGATATACCCCACAGGCCGGTCGCATTATTGGTGACCCTTTTATAAATGATTAATGGAATACCATAGGTGATATGTTTGGTGTTAAAGACTTGAGGATTCAATAACATGATTCAATAATTTGGGGCATAGCTTTCCTAAATGTATAGCCTTAGATGATAGATGGGTAAATTCTAAATTGGGTAGAGACCGCAATATTCACTAGAGAAGAATTCTTTAGACTATAATCAAGTAAGATTTGATAAAGAGAACCCTATCCTATTTTAATTTCGAGGACGAAATTTTTATAAGTTGGGTAGATTGTAACCCCCCTGATTTTTCAGAAATTTTTTAATTTGGATTTTTTATAATTTTCTGTAATTTTCTAGGATTTTCAAAATTTTATTTTAGATTCAAATATAATTAAAAATATCCCAAACTTTTATTTTAGGTTCTAAATAATAAAATATATTTTCTAGAAGTTTTTGGGAATTTTCTGAGTATTTTTAGTATTTATTGGGAGTTATTTAGGCTAAAACTAATTTTTTAGGACTTGTAGAATTTATTGTGCAAGTCCAGGAATATAGAATGGACCCACGTTATTTTCTAAGGTTTATAATATTATTATATATTTTCTGGAATTATTTCAGAATTTTTGGAATAATGTTAATATTTATTTTTAGTTTTATGGTAAAACTAATTTTTAGAGCTTCTCCTAATTATAGTAGGAAATTTATGAATATATAATTATCCTAAATATTTTTCTAGGGTTTTTAGGTTCAAAATATATTTTCTATAATTTTTCCAGATTTTTAATGTTTAATTTGAGTTATTTAGATTTAAAACGACTTAAATAATGTTTTGATAAAGGCAAATCAAAAAAACAAATAATATAACCAAAACCATCCAATCAAATCATGACACATGTCACCCTATCAACTTTCATTCAGCCACTCAATATCCCTATATATATATATATTATTATAACCCTAATTAACCCATTATTTTTAGGGAGAGAGATTTTGGAGAATTGTCATCTAGGGTTCCTTCATCTTCCAGAAGCCATTGCGCATAGCTCCGGACTCCAAACGAGGCCTAGTTTCTTGCGTTCGAATGATATTGAGGTTAGCTTTCTGATTATATAATTTGTTTTATGAAATTATGAGTATTAAATTCTAGAAAATTCGTAGAGCACAGCATGTCCGAAAATAGATATGTTTTAATATTTTTGCGATTTTGGGAGAACCAGGAATCAGAATCATGAACCGTTTAAAGTTTCGGAAAGCTAATGTCGATATCATTGACATATGTTTTTCCCAGAATTTAATTTGATGTATTTTCATACTGTTAATTCTGTAGAACTTCTAGGTTAGAATTTAACCATCGGTGCACGATACGGAACTTGTAGGTGCCATAATTCCCAAACGAATTTGAATTCGGACGAGCCATAAATTCCAACATAATTTTGATGATGAAATCTACAGAAAATAATTCATGAAAGTTGAGTTTGTATCGGTTGACTTTTTGGTCAACAGATCGCCTCGATTTGCGTGCCATGAGTCTCGAGTTGATAAAATTCAGTTCCTTTGGACAAAATTTAGGAATTAACCTAAAAATCAGAATAATAAGATTAAAATAGGATTTTAGAGTAATTATTCTAGAATTAAATACGTTAAAATAAATTATCTTTTGACATGGTAAATTGTAATACATAGGCTATTTGGACTGTGACTTGGACTCTGATTCATACCAGCAGCAGGACCCCAGGCAAGTATACCTTGCCAAACCCTACAATTTTTGCTACTTATTTCTTGACTTATTTATATATTGTTGTGCAAGATACCTTGCCAACTCTTGCACATTATTTGCATGCTTTCCTTTTCAGTTGTTACTTTCTTGTCGTATATAGTTTCTTGATGCGCTTTTCATATTTGATTTGTTCCTGCTGCTATAGTCTTATTTTCTCGTTTTATGTGCATGTACATTATTTGTTCTTTTCCATGGATCACTAATTGTTCCATAGACATATTGTGATGGTATATGTTTACTCTACGCTTCCTTGAGTTGACTCGGTTGGTTTCTTTAGTTCCTAGATGATCGTTATTAGGCATTGACTATACTTGAGCATTCTCGACTGTGAGTACCCATTGTGCTGCGATAGAGACTTGTTTATTTGACCACCTCATTCGTGAGCTCCCATAGGGCGGCGAAAGAGCTATACTATAGATTGGGAGTCCCCATTGGCCTACTTTCTATAGGACCGTGATCTCCCATTGAGTTGCGGTTATCCCGATTGCTTGTAGTCATATTTGATAGCACCATCGGCACACCACCATCTTAGATATAGTGATTTCTTGTGTCTTATTTGCTTCTCTTGTGTTTATTTTCTGGTCTATCTTGCATGTTTATTTACTGTACTTTTGGCTCATATTCTTTTGTATCTTGTTACGTCCCGCTGAGGACCTGGTTTTATTCTCCAGATTTAGCAGACGAGGAGTACCCGCAGCTTTACGGATCGACACCAGACGAGGGTACGATAGCAGTTGATGGCCCTGCTTATACTTAGTTACTTTCTAGTATATTTTAGTTATATTTCCTTGTCTCTATTTTCTATTTATCGGTAGTGGATTTGTCTCCACCCGACTTAGTATTATTTTTTGCTGGATATTCGACAGTATCTTTACTTCAGCATTTATTCCAGTTTGCTATTTAGTTCATATACTGTTCTTATGGATGAGATTAGTATAGACTGTGACTTGTATCATTGGACCTACTTATTGTTATATTACAGCTTAAGCATGCCCCGATAGATCCATTAAATTGGGTTTGTCCATCGGTGTGTGCTGCTGGCCATTGCCACGTGTCTGGTCCCTCGGTATTTTAGGACTGGGGCGTGACAGAGCACCAGAAGCCGGGCGGAGAGATGCATAACCTTGCTATACCGTAGTAAAAATGGGAACGTATAACGATGGATTTTATTATTGGTTTGCCAAAGACACAATAGAAAAATGATGCCGTCTGGGTCATCGTCGATCGACTCACCAAGCCAGCTAACTTTTTACCTATAAAAGTTACTTGTAGTGCCTATCGTCTGGCAGAGATCTACCTCAATGAGATCGTTCAACTCCACGGTGTGAACGTATATATTATCTCTGATAGAGATGGACGATTCTTATCACGCTTCTAGGAGAGCCTTCAGTCAGCAATGGGGACAAAGTTAAAGTTTAACTCCACCTACCATCCTTAGATGGATGGCCAGACAGAGCGGGTAAACCAAATCCTCTAAAATATGCTATGGCTCTGCGCCTTGGACTTGAAGTCAAGTTGGGACATGCATCTACCGTTAGCCGAATTTGCATACAATAATAGTTATCAATCTAGCATTCAAATGGCGCCATATAAGGCATTATATGGGCGGAAGTGTAGATCCCCTATATGTTGGGATGAAGTTAGTGAACGACAAATTCTTGTACTGGAGCTCATAGAACAAACCGTCCAAAAGATCTGTTTGATCCGCGAACGGCTGAAAGTAGCACAAAGCCGTCAAAAGAGTTACTCTGACGCGCATCGTCGACATCTTGAGTTCTTAGAAGACGATCGTGTATTTCTCAAATTCTCGCCCATGCGAGAAGTTACCAAATTTGGAGCAAAAGGGAAGCTAAGCCACGATCCGTCGGCCCGTTTAAAATACTCATGCGAGTCACCCCAGTCTCATATCAGATTATCCTGCCACCATCATTATCTGAAGTACATGATATCTTCCATGCTTCATAGCTTAGGAAGTATGAGTGCGACTATAGTCATGTGGTAGATCTTGATCAACTGGACTTGAAGGCGAACTTGACGTATGTTGAACACCCTGTGCGGATCTTGGATCAAAAGGAGAAGCTGCTTCAAAGTCATTCGGTTTCTCTCGTGCGCGTGCTTTGGAGAAATCATTCGATCGGAAAATCAACCTGGGAGCTTGAGTCTGAGATGAAGGAAAGTTTTCTTTATTATTTTATAGTGGTAGGTTATATTCCTAAGTTTTGTGGACAAAATTTTATATTAGTTGGTTAGGATGTGGTGCCCCGTTCCCCATTTTCGGGGAGCGCGGCTAAAAAATACTTTCGGTATCGATCGATCAAGATAGATTGAATCAAGATCTTTTTCTCAATATGTATTTGCTTTTTCAAAATCGATTCCCATATTCACTGGACCATGCCTCAATGATGGACTTAGAGGTAAAATCAAGAGGGACCTCTCCGCTGTAAGTTTTCTTGCCTAGTTTTTGTTGTCGCCTTGTTGCTTTCGTGTTTTTGAGTTGGTTTTTAAATTTATATTTTATTGAACAATTTTGATGGATTTCATTACTTTCGTTTGTTGAACTATATTTTTGTTTCGAGATTGGAAAGAAAAGAAGAGGTTTTGATCATCTATTTGTGGCAATGCATGTGATCGTGCAGTAGGCATCGCGCGAGCGAAGTCTTGAAGCACCATTTTTTCCTTTTCTCTCCCAACCAACTTGTGAGTGGCTATAATTCGATTTAGTTGACTCTTTTTCCAAGTCATCATATCTAAAAATTGTGCCTTCTTGACTTTTTCGATCAAACGATACCATAATAACTAAAAGATGTCAAGATAAAATAAAATAGACTTGGATTACTTTTGCTTATCAATCAACTTGTAAACGGTTACCTTGTCGCATGCTAGATCGCTTAAAAATATTCTTTCATAGTATTTCAATTATAGTTAGAATATATAATTCTTCTGTGATTGTGCTATGTAAAGAACACATCTTGCTATACAATAAACTGATCAGGGAGATTATGCAAAACAGATCATGCCATATTATTTGTCTCATGCTTGAGTTGCTTTATACTTCATCACTTGATAACTTAATACTAGATGCTGCTTGATCATGGATAACTTGTGCACAAGATTTTATGGTTCATGCGTACGGTCGCTGGGGCACTGGCACTGATTTGATTCGGACGAAACTTCAAGATAAGTCTCATATACAAAATGGGATGGCATATAGAGCTTCATATTCCTTGTGTTGTACACCATCCTCGTCTATGACTATAACTTGTCCCTTATGACATCATGCCAGTGATCCCCTCATATATTTAAACTGTGCAAGCTAACCATGTCTCCGTGGTAGGGAAGGTCATGGTAAGTATTGTGCAGGTGGTTCAGACGGATAGGTAAAAGTTACTGAACGGTGACATATTTAATTCAGTAAATTTTTATATCTATTGCTTGCTTGAAAAATTAAACTAAGGCAAGATAGAAAGACCAAAGAATAACTTGCATGCTTCATATAAACAATATGTTGATTGGTATAGTTGGGTTAGCTCGCCTTCACTAGTGTATTTTCATGTACTGACCCTCGTTGCAACAGAGGTTTTCCGTACCAAGGAGATCTTGCAAGAAGCTATAGTGACTTTCTAATACAGTACACCTACCGGCATGTCTAGTTTGTGCCCTTGAAGCATGTTTTGAAGTTCCAGGAGCTCGTACACATACCTTATGCAGCTCCGAGGAAAGACGATAGCTTCGCCCGAAGGTGTCTATAGCTTTAAAGGTTTAGAAAAAAGATATAATGTACATGACCCTTATCTCATTCTGCATCCACTTTTGTAAGCCCATACGGAAATTATCCGACTAGTTCAAGAGTTTGTAAAAGATGTTCATTATCAATAAAGAACTTTTCCATGTTTTAACATTGTGTTTAATTATCTGTGTACTCTGAATATGTGCTCGTTATTTTAGATACCTTGGACTTGTGCATAGCGCAACATAAGCACGCATGGCATCTCATCCGAGGGACGACTATCGATTTCACGAAATCAAGGAATGACAATTGAGACCGAGGAACAGGTTGACCTCGCCTACAACTCCAAGATCTGGCAAGATATTGGTGGGCTACGATGGAGGTAGGACTAAGGCATCCTATTTTATGGAAGCATTTTATGACCCAATTCAGGGCAAAGTACTTCGGAATTATGGCTCAGTGTGAGTTACATCAATGGTTCATTAATCTCAAGCAAGTAGGAAGGACAGTAGACGACTATGCGGCAGAATTTTGTCGACTTAGAAGATTTGCTCCAACCATGGTGGCAACAGAGTTGGACAGAGCAATGAGGTTCCATCAGGAACTTCATTTGGAGATCTTACAAATGGCAGAGTTGCACGACTACCAGACCTTCGAGGTGGTATTGATAGAAGCAAGGAGGGTTGAGCTTTTTTCTCAATGGATGACATCAAGAAGATTGGATCAGAAGAGGCCTCATGGACAGAAAATGAGGGAGGACCAGTACCCCGAATGTCAACACCATCATCTGGTGTTCGTATACATGATTCAGCGCCACGGAGGGTGACAGTTTCGACAGTGATAGTACTAACTCGGCAACAACAGCCGAGGTAGCAACAGCAGCAACAATAACAACGATAGAGAGCGCCGACAAGTTGTACCTACTGTGGCAAAGGAGGTCATACCCGGGATATTTGCCGGACAGCTAACAGATTATGCTTGATATGTGGGAGCCCTAATCATAAGGTTGCCACGTGCCTATTGATGTAGAGGCGAGGAGGGCCAGTAAAATAGTTTTCTACTTTGACAGCTCAAAGGGAAGTGCAGCAAGGAGGACACGCAGTAACAGTACGGCCTTTAGCTCAGCATCCATTGGCGATGCAGGCCCAATTTTATAGGCAGCAACAGCAGAATCAGCAGGTGTCGCAACCACGACAGCAAAGAAGATAGCATCAGGGAGCTCAACAAGGCTAAGGGCAGGCACTCACCTTATCTTTAGAGGAAGCTTTGGCATCGGACGGCATAGTGGCATGTAACATTTTTGTTACAACCTTTTCTGCCATAGATTTATTTGATTCTGGAGCTTTGCACTCATTTATATCTACACAATATATGATACATATTGGATTAAAGTTTGAGACATTGCCAGCGAGGCTGAACATACTCACTGGCAATAGGATCGAAGAAGTTAGTAGGGTGTGCCTAGCATGTCCAGTCGTATTATGTGGGCATTTATTACCTACAAAGTTGATCGAGTTTTCTATGGGTAACTTTGATGTTATATTAGGCATTGACTGGTTGAGAGACAGTCATGCAATGATAGACTATTGTGAGGGTAGAGTGTTGTTTAGAATTCCTAGTCTAGAAGAGTTTATCCTTATCAGAATAGCAAGAGACTAGTATAAGGGAGGAGTCACAATAGTAGCAAAGAAAGCAAACACGTAGCCTAAGATAGTTGAAGAGTTTATGGATGTCTCTCCCAACGATCTTTCCGGATTACCCTCAGTTAGAGCAGTAGAGTTTTGTATAGAGTTGATGCTAGGAGTAGAATCAATATCCCAAAAGGTGTACCCAATGTCACCATCAGAATTTGATCAGTTATATCGACACGTGGAAGAACTGAAGGTAAAGAACTTTATTCGGACCAGTGCACCACCATGGGAAGCCCCAGCAGTATTAGTGAAGAAGAAGGATGGGTTGACACAGTTGTGTATGGATTACAGGCGGCTTAATATAGTGACCGTGAAGAACAAGTACCCATTACCAAAGATTGATGATTTGTTTGACCAGTTAAGTGGAGCAAGAGTCTTCTCCAAGATATATTTATGATCAAGATATTATCAGCTGCGAGTCCGGGAGGAGGATATACCGAAGAAAATATTTAGGTCACGATATAGGCATTATGAATTCTTAGTTATGCCATTCGGACTGACTAATTCTCCAATAGTATTTATGGACTTGATGAACCATATTTTTATGCCTTACTTAGACCAATTTATAGTAGTATTCATCGATAAAATTCTGGTATATTCTCATAATGAGGAGGAGCATGAAGAACATCTCATGATAGTTCTACAAACTTTGAGAGAGCACCAGTTATATGGGAAGCTTAGTAAGTATAATTTCTGGTTGGATCACATATCCTTTCTTGGACACATTATTTCTGGAGCAGGAGTATCAGTTGATCCCAAGAAGGTAGAGGCAGTAGAGAACTAGCCAGTTCCAAAGACAATAGCGGAAGTGCATAGTTTTCTGGGCTTGTCAGGATACTACAGGAGATTTGTGTCAGATTTTTCTAAAATCTTGGCACCGTTGACTCGGTTGACATGCAAGAAAGTTAAATTTATATGGTCAGCAGAATGCCAAATAGCCTTTAAGAGTTGAAGAAGAAGTTAATTTTTGCACCAATCCTCACTCTTCCAGTAGGCTCCGGAGGATTCACAATGTACTGTGATGCATCTGTAAAAAGACTTGGATATATTTTGATGCATTAAGAAAGAGTGATAGCATATGCTTCTCGACAGCTCAGAGATCACGAGAAAACTATCCAACTCACGATTTGGAGTTAGCAGCAGTAGTGTTTGCACTTAAGCTATGAAGGCACTACTTATATGGTGATCGAGTAGAAATATTCACGAATCATAACAGTTCAAATAGAAGGACCTGAACATGAGGCAGAGAAGGTGGCTAGAGTTGTTAAAGGACAATAACGTGGAAGTTTAGTACCATCTAGGCAAGGCTAATGTCGTAGCTGATGTACTTAGTAGAAAAGGTGGAGAATTTATGTTGACTACTCTGAGGCACATTCTAGAAGACTTACGAGAGAGAGGTATCGATATAGTAGTTCCACAGAGTACAAGAGTTTATGCTAGCCAACAGATTCAGTCAACTTTAATAGATAGAATCAAGCTAGCTCAGACAGAGGACCCGAAGTTTCAAAAGCTACGAGAAGAATGTGAGTCAGGTCTTCGGAAGAAGTTGACAATACATGCGGATGGAATACTAAGATTTAAGAATCGTCTATACGTACTAAGTAGGGATATTCTGCAAGAAGTTATGACTGAAACACACAGTTCCCAGTATTTCATTCATCCAGGAGGCACAAAGATGTACCAAGATATCAAGCAACACTTATGGTAGAACGGAATGTAGAGAAAAATAGCACCCTTCGTATCTTGATGTCTAATATGTCAACAAGTGAAGAAAGAATAACAGAGATCGACAGAATTATTGTAGCCACTTCCTATACCAGAGTGGAAGTGGGAACACATCATGATGGGCTTTGTGACTGGTTTACCTAGGTCACTGACTGGTCGAGATACAGTTTGGGTGATAGTAGATCGTCTCACAAAAGTAGCTCACTTTCTTTATTTAATAGTAGGATAGTCTTGGCTAAAATATATGCCACATATAGTGAGACAATATGGTATCCTAGTAAATATCATGTCAGATCGAGATACACGGTTCACTTCTCATTTTTAGAAAAGTTTGCACCAGAGCTTGGACACCAAGTTAAGATTCAGCAAATCTTACCACCCACAAACAGACGGACAATTAGAGAGAACCATCCAGACCTTAGAAGATATGCAATGAGCCTGTACCTTAGATCTTTGTGGATCTTGGAAGAATAACCTTCACTTAGTAGAATTCTCGTATAATAACAGTTACCAGGCTAGTATTCAGATGGCACCTTTAGAAGCACTCTACGCCAGAAAGTGTAGATAACCGTTGGCTTGGGATGACGTTAGTGAGCGAAAGATATTAGGCCCCGAAATGATCATGCATACTGTAGAGGTTATCAAGTAGATCAAAGAGTAACTTCAGGTTGCACAAGACAGCCATCGTCATTGGACAGATCAGCATCATAGACCTTTAGAGTTTTGTATCGGCGACCACGTAATTTTGTAGATTTTGCCTATCCGTGGAGTCATTAGATTCAGGGTCCACGGGAATCTTAGTCCCCGATACGTCTGTCCGTTCGATATTTTCTAGTGGGTATGCGGTGTTGCTTATCGTCTTACTCTTTCGCCTTCGTTATGTGAGCTACACGATGTATTTTATGTATCTCAGTTGCGTAGGCATGTTCCGGATCTAAGTCAAATTCTTAATTACTCTGAATTAGTCGTTGGTACCGATTTATCTTACGAGGAGCAACCCGTATCCATATTGGACTGAAGGAAGAAGGTGCTCAAGAATCGGACTATTTCTTTTGTCCAGGTTGCTTGGGGACGTCACTCTCTTGGAGAATCGACGTGAGAGCGCGAGGACGATATTCAATCCCGGTACCTGCATGTCACTACCACTTTTCCAGGCAAGGGCATTTGTGTAATTTAGCTATTTTAAATAATTATGAATTTAATTAATTGCTGAGTTTTGTAACTAATTATATTATTATTTATAATATTTAGTTTTAGGTCAAACCCTAGAACTCATTAGGACAGACCCTAGTGAGTCAACCCTAATTGTAAACCCGTTCTAGTGAAACCCTAGAATTCAAATTTTAGGGAGAACCCTCAAACTCTAGCAGGCCTAAACCCTAGTTAATTGGGTTCTACATGACCTAACCATAAAGGTTTAACCTAAAACTAAGCTTGGAAACCCTAACCTAGTTGTTTATATAAAAGGGAGCCACCATTCTTCATGTAGTAGAGAAACCCTAGCCTCCATCAAGAGAAACCATCTCCCCTCTTCCAGATTTCGAAATCCTAACCCTAGGGTTTCCACCTTCCTTCTCCAAGCAAGGAAAGCAGGGAACTTGGGTCAAGGAAACTTGGGAAGGAAGAACTTCCATTGGAGAAACCATCCTTGCAGGTAAAAACCCTATTTTTTATTCATTTAAATTCTGTTTTCAGATGTTAATGGCCATTAGGAACCCACCCTAAGGTTTGGAATTCGAATTTAGGGATTCTACATGTAAACCTAGGAGATCTAGGGTTTTGGTGAATTTCGTTTGGTTTTCCCCAAATTTCTGAAACCCTAATCCTAGGGATTTCGTGTAGACATGATTTCATCCCCTACGTGTAGTCTAGACATCGGTTTAGGGTTTGATTGGAGATTTCTGATGTTCTCAAAGGGAAATCAGGAATTGGGGTTTTTCTACTGTACACAGTCGGGTTTTGAGATTTCTGGGTTAGGTATTTCAGTGTGTATCAATACTGTGTGTGTGTTTCAGTATTCAAATTCATGGAACTATTATCAGTAACTAGTTGTGTAAAAACTATGTATTTTTTTCTTTGTGAATAAGCACAGTGCAGTCGGGTATATGGGACTGTGTTGCTGTGCATATTTCAGTTTGTGTAGCTGTGTTAATCGGGTTCCCTTGTGTCTCAGTGTCTAGGTCAGGTTCCATCGTGTTTGTATCTGTGTACCTATCTCTGTGTGAACTTGTGTGTGAGTCCCTGTGTCAGCAAACTGTGTGTTTTGTATCAGTTGGGTTTAGGGTTCTGAGTATAAATATCTGGGTGTTATTGTGCAATATGTAGTGTACCAGCATCCAAGCAGCATTGGGAGGAAATTATGTATCAGTGTATTCAGTAACTTGTGAGTGAAATAGTGTATCTGTGTGTGTAAGTGCAAGTGTATATGCAGAGTTGAATGATGTGTATGTGTCTCAGTGAACCTTGGAGTTAGATACCTGATGAAAAATTTCTGTGAAGAGCAATGCTCATGTGTGTTTTTATTTTCAGTGTGTGTGAACTGAACTGTGCTGTGTCTATGTGCAGTTCAGTGTAAACTGTGAGGGGTTCAGTTTGATACCTGTGTCAGATACCAGTGTTAGAGCAGTGTGTGAGAGGACTGTCAAGTGAGTTTAGTGAGAAATTTTCCTGTGTAGCAGTGTCTACTTGTGTGTGGATGTAGGATAGTGTTGGTGTAGGGTGTCTCAGTTAATTAGAACTGTGTGTGTTGCCTCAATGAAATCAGTGTGTTAACTGGGCAGAAAGTATCAATGTATATGTGTTAGTGTAGTGTGTAATTTATCTCTTAACCTATGCTTACCTGTGTCTATATATGTCAGTGTATTTGCTTATGTGTATCTGTGTAAAGTTTATATGAGTGTATAAGCTTTGTTGGTTGAAATGGGGATGGCAGTTCTGATATTGAGTGTAGGTGTATAAGAGAACCTAGTGTATCAGTAGGAGCCTAGAGCCAGTGTGTGTGAGTGTATCCATATGCACCCTGTGTGTTAACTGTGTCAGTAGGTAGAGCAGTGTATCAGGGAGTTGTGTGTGTTGAATGTGTATCTTGTACAGTGTCAGTTCTAGAGTGCCAGTGAGCTCCAGTTCACTCATATGCATGTGTCAAAATCTTTGAATATGTATATGTGTTTGCATTGGGGAAAAATTTCTGTGCAAGTGATACTGTGTGTGAGGTTTGTGTTCAGAAATTGAACTGTCTCGGTGTGTTCAGATATTAGAAGGGAGAGAACAGTGAATTAAGAACCTGTATATATATTCCTGAGTTCACAGTTAGATAATTTCCTCTGTGTGTGTTGAGTTAGGAATTAGTGTGTGTGGGTGTTAGCTGTGTAAAACTAGAGTATCAGTACCTGTGTGAGTGTAGGGTATTGAATTGGGTGAGTAATTGTGCCTATGTGAGAAGGAAGGGAGAGAGAGTGAGAAGGAAGGGAGAGAGAGCAGTTGTGAACTGTGTGTGTATCTTCAGAAACAGTGCCAGTGTGTGTGCCTGTGAGGCATGTGTGTGTGTGTAGTGGCTAATTTCATCAAGTGCTAGATAAGGGGGTTATATCAGTACAAAAATAAGTGTGGGTTATGAATATAAACATCAAGGGGAGTATCAAGTGTGTAGCTAGTTTTGGGTTGAGGGTATTAATTATATGAATAAGGTATAAGTTAAGTTACTATATAAACACTACCCTATATATTTTAGGTAAGTATAAATAACTCTAGTATGGCAGTTATAGACTAGCATAAGACTAGTATTAATTAGATTTTGACCAAATGATCTAGTTAACCATAGGTAAACCTAGTATAGACCTAGAAATGGCCTAACACCCTCATTTCAACTTAGTTAAACACTTTTATATTCCAAACACCATTTTTAATATTGTTATCTTATATATAGGTCATTGTGATTCCACTTTGGACATCGATCCTCACATTTTGCTCAGGACCACAGGCGAGTACATTCTCTGACAGTTTTCATGGTTGATTACTTCTATAAATTGTAGTGTATTACATACTTGATTCCGACACTGTGGATACACGGGTTAGCACCCTAGATCCCCATCATAAGGAGTCGTGATTGGAATCCATCGTGCTAGCTGGGGGATGGGAAACTATTAGTAGATTATGTGATCATATCCAAACTTACCATGCATCATAGCTCACCCCACTTCTCACGTCGGGTGTGGCCTGACCATCATCATGCTTCATAGCTGTTATATATGATTAGCCTGACCATTATCATGCATCATAGCTAACCATATGGTTAGCCTGACCTTCAAGAATCATAGCTAATCATATATAACCAGCCTGATCTAGTCCCAAGCCGATCACATGATAGACTAATATTTCAAACACTTAGTTAGATGTTTATCTTTATTCAGATTTACTTGTTCTAGCATTCACTGTTTATTGTTCATTGCTAGATGCTCTATTGTCTATTTCATTTTCTCCTGTACTTCTCATTTTCAGCATTTATTTCCATCTTGTATCTCTTACACTGTTTATAGATTTTGTCAATTTAATGAAATTGCTGTTAGTGCTTGTGCTTCGCTCCAATCCTGACTGGATAACATTTTTCAGAGGACCTGGAGGATCTTTGCCCCACTCATTACGGCCCAGGATTAGAGGGTGATTTCACTCCAGAAACCCCAGAGGAGTTGCCTAGCCTAGAGGAGAACGTACCTGGCTGCTCTTAGACTACTTTTTCTGTATTATTGTTTTAGACTGAGACTGAGATGTATTTATTATTTTGTGACTTTGTGAGGTCATTTAGACCCAGGATTTGAGTTGGATTATTGTGGTTGGTTTTATTAGAACTCTTTTCTATTCTCATCGTGCTATGATTTCTATTAGCTTGTGATTGAGTATATCATAGAACTGTGGATTTTTTATCATTGTCCTCCGTACGGAGTTGAGATTATTGACAGGATATATTATGTTTAGACCTAGACAGCGTTCTACCGCCGATGCTGCGGCGTAGGCTGGACGTACCCACGACTCATGCCCAAATTCCGGGTGCGGGTCGTGACACGTTTTTTGTGGTGGCCCATGCAGGTCGTAGTCGAGTCCTAGAACCGCATTAGAGCGACATCGTAGTGGTGCTCGCTTAGAGTATTACTACGAGCCTGTTTTAGGAAATAGGAATTAGGCCGAGGATATGCTCAATCACAATTAGGAAATTCTGATTTTTATGACATTACTCTTAATAATTTTTTCCTTTAGAATTTTTCTGTCCTTCCTTGATGATATCGTATCTATTGCCTTAATTAAATCTTTCGATTTGTCTTCAGGATGCCGCCAAGAAGGTCCCAGAGACTCGGAGCAGCAGATTCAGAGAGGTCTGCCACCTCTCGCCCTGCCGGACAGACATTTGCAGCACCTCCTACATCTCCAGTACATGTGGGAGTGTCTGCAGCATTCGGGGGTCCACCACCACCAGTTCAGAGGGTCCCCACAGCTACGACGGCACCACCACCACCAGTTCAGCATCCAGGAGGTGTGCTTGTCGATGGAGCACAGATGTTCGCTTTGATTCAGGGCATGGTCGATGCCCAGAGGACGTCGGCAGAGGCCCAGAGAGTGCAGGCTGAGGCACACCAGGCCCAGACAGAGATGATGAGGGTGAACATGGAGAATGCTCACCAAGTGGCTCTCCAGGCTGTGGAGAGAGTCACTCAGCAGCAGCAGCGTCCTGATCAGCACCACCAGAGGCCGGGCACCATTGTGGACTTCAAGAGGATGATGCCTCGGGAGTTCAAGGGGACAGAAGGGATACTCTATGCCGATGATTGGCTAGAGGACATCGAGAGGAACTTGCGTTTGGCACAGCTTCCAGAGGCCCTCCAGATCGAGGCCGCTGGCAGCCAGATGTTCGACATTGCCTTGACGTGGTTTCGCACGGAGCCGAGACTCTTGCGCAGGGGACTCACTTGGGAGGATTTCAAGGAACTCTTCAAAGAAAAGTTCTTTCCTGATGTCGCCCTGGGAGCTTTGAAGAGTCAGTTCCATGACTTAGCCCAGGGGAGCTCGTCCGTCGATGAGTATGCCGCGGAGTTTTCCCGCCTGAGCCGCTTTGCGCCATCGATGATTAGAGATCCGGGGGACAGGGCCCGGAAATTCAGAAAGGGGCTGACAAGGGAGATTAAGTCTCGCACGTCGGGACGTCGCACAGCTACCTACGAGGGCATATTGATGGATGCCCAAGTAGCCGAGGACGACTTGGGCCTCAGGCCCAAGAGGGGACGCGATGGTTCCGGAGGAGCAAACAGTAGTACGGGACCGGGCAAGCGTCCACACTTTCAGCAGCAACAGCAGAGACCCTTTCAGCAGCAGCAGCATCAGGCACCAGCCCGAGGGCAGGTCCAGCAGCAGCAACAGAGACAGAACCAACCCGCCATCCAGTGTGCGTACTGCGGGAAGATGGGACATACTAGAGATATCTGCAGGAAGAGATTGGGCTCATGTCTGTCCTGCGGATCGACGACACACCAGCTGAAGGATTGTCCTATCTTTCGTCCAGGTCAGGGTGGAGCAGCCGCCCAGAGAGGATCGGACAGGGTGCCTACCGCACCAGGAGGCCAACAACAGAGGGGACCACTTCCACCGCAACATCAGAAGTTCGCCCAGCATCAGCAGCAGAGAGGTGCACCCCAGGGGCGAGCATACGCCATGGCAGTCGAGGAAATCGAGCCAGCAGGAGACTTGATCACAGGTTCGGTTCTTCTCGATTGTATTCCCGCATTTACCTTATTCGACT
The DNA here is from genome assembly GCA_036927795.1 of Iris macrosiphon. Classification (NCBI taxonomy): domain Eukaryota; kingdom Viridiplantae; phylum Streptophyta; class Magnoliopsida; order Asparagales; family Iridaceae; genus Iris; species Iris macrosiphon. The sequence goes on along the minus strand of JAYESA010000007.1, from coordinate 107,263,333 downwards.
CTGGCGCTTCCCATAGTTTTGTGTCCGTATCATATGCACTTCGACATCATTTAGACACAGAACCATTAGCTAGGACTTGCAAGATCATGACTGGTGGAGGTATTATCCTAGTCCGTGATCACTGCAAGGACCGAAGAGTGTCAGTAGGAGGCCGAGACTTGAGCGTGAGTTTACTCGTCATGCCACTTCCGGGGTACGATATTGTGCTCGGAATGGACTGGTTGAGTAGACATCATGCTACTATAGATTGTTATAGAGGCAGAGTATTGTTTAGACCACCAGGAGAGCCGGAGTTTGAGGTCGTCAGGGGAGCAGCGGAACAGAGCAGGAGCACATTTTGCGGAGCCAGGGCAGAAGAAGAGGAGTTGCCACATCCTCTGATAGCGGAGTTCCTGGATGTATTTCCAGAAGAGTTGCCAGGCTTGCCGTCAGACAGAGATGTTGAATTCTCTATAGACTTGGTTCCAGGAGCGGAGCCCATTTCACAACATGTCTATAGAGTCAACAACAGCGAGCTGGCAGAACTGAAGAAGCAAGTTGAGGAGTTGCAGGACAAAGGCTTCATCAAATCCAGTTCATCACCATGGGGAGCTCCGGTATTGTTCGTACCGAAGAAGAACGGCACGGTGCGCATGTGCATTGATTATAGAGCTTTGAACAATATCACTATCAAGAACAAGTACCCGCTGCCGAGGATAGATGATCTTTTCGACCAGTTGAGCGGGGCGAGGGTGTTTTCAAAGATTGATTTGAGGTCAGGCTATCACCAGGTGAAGGTGAAGAGAGAAGACACGCCGAAGACAGCTTTTCGGACCAGATACGGCCAGTTTGAGTTTATGGTAATGCCATTTGGTTTAACCAATGCACCGGCAGTATTCATGAACTTGATGAACAAGGTGTTCCACCAGTACCTTGACAAGTTCGTGGTGGTGTTCATCGACGATATTCTTGTGTATTCCAAGACCCCGGAGGAGCACGAAGAGCACCTGAGATTGGTCTTAGAGACTCTCAGGAGGGAGAAGCTGTACGGGAAACTCTCTAAGTGTGAATTCTTCCTTGACAAGGTCGAATTTCTTGGGCATGTGGTATCGGGTGACGGAATCTTGGTTAACCCACAGAAGATCGAGGCAGTGGAGTCGTGGGCTACCCCCAGTTCGGTAGCTGAGATCAGGAGTTTTCTCGGGCTAGCAGGATACTACAGGAGGTTTGTACAAGACTTCTCCAAGATTGCAGCACCGATGACCAGGCTAACTAGGAAGGATGTGGATTTTGTCTGGACGGAGGAGTGCCAGGCCGCATTTGATGAGCTGAAGAAGAGGTTGACGACAGCTCCAATTTTGACGTTGCCAGCAGGGACAGGTGGTTTCACCATCTACAGTGATGCTTCAGGGAAGGGTCTGGGATGCGTTCTTCAGCAGCACGGGAAGGTAATTGCCTATGCTTCCAGGCAGTTACGCTCTCATGAAAAGAACTACCCCACCCACGATTTAGAGTTGGCAGCAGTTATCTTCGCTCTAAAGCTGTGGAAACATTACCTGTACGGAGAGCGTGTGGAGATCTTCACAGACCACAAGAGCTTGAAGTACGTATTCACACAGAAGGAGCTGAACATGAGGCAGAGGAGGTGGTTAGAGTTGATGAAGGACTTTGACATCTAATTGCAGTACCACCCAGGGAAGGCTAACGTAGTCGCCGATGCCTTGAGCAGGTATCCGACGGCTATGTACTTGACGACAGATAGGCATTTGTTGGCTGATTTGGAGAGCTTGGAGATTGAAGTGTTAGTTCCCGGTACTGAGATTCAGATGTGGGGATTGCAGATACAGTCCGAACTGATGGACAGGATCAGAGCTGCACAGTACGATGATGAGACTCTGAGGAGTATCAGGGCACAGGTTCGGATGGGATTGTCGGACGACTTTACTATCGCAGATGACGGTTCTTTACGGCACGACACGAGGATGTGTGTGCCGAGCGGGGAGCTGCGCGAGGAGGTTTTACAGGAGGCACACCGCTCTCAGTACTCGATGCATCCCGGTGCAAACAAGATGTATCGAGACTTGAGGGAGCACGTATGGTGGTATGGAATGAAGCGCGAGGTAGCACGCTTCGTATCTCGGTGTCTAGTGTGCCAGCAGGTAAAGGCAGACCGGCAGAGGCCAGGTGGTTTGCTTCAACCTTTACCGATCCCAGAGTGGAAATGGGAGCACGTGACCATGGATTTTGTTTCAGGGCTTCCACGTTCTCCAGGAGGAAAAGACGCGATTTGGGTCATCGTGGACAGGTTGACCAAATCAGCCCATTTCCTACCTTTCAGGGTGGGCACGTCGACAGAGAAGCTAGCAGAGATGTACGTGCGGCAGATTGTTAGACTTCATGGAGTTCCTGTGAGCATCGTCTCGGATCGGGATAGTCGTTTTACTTCCCACTTCTGGAGGAGTCTACAGGCTAGCTTGGGCACTCAGCTCAAGTTTAGTACCGCATATCACCCCCAGACAGACGGACAGTCTGAACGGACTATTCAGACTCTCGAGGATATGCTACGCACTTGTGTTCTAGATCTCGGAGGTTCTTGGGAGGATCATCTGCACCTGGTGGAGTTTGCTTTCAACAACAGCTACCAGGCCAGCATCGAGATGTCACCATTTGAGGCTCTTTATGGACGAAGGTGTCGTACACCATTATCTTGGGACGACGTTGGAGAGAGGGCCTTATTTGGACCAGAAATGGTCGTGGATGCAGCAGAAAAGGTGAAACTCATCAGAGACAGACTGCGAGTGGCGCAGGACAGACAGCGGCATTGGGCCGACAGCCACGTAGACCCCTTGAGTTTCAGGTATAGATTGTTGTTTTCTGGCTTGTGTTTGTTTGTTAGACTGCGTGTTGAGACTGTTTTGTTTTAGGTTGGCGATCTAGTTTTCCTACGGATTTCTCCGACGCGTGGAACGATTCGTTTTGGCAGAGGCGGGAAGCTTAGCCCACGCTACATCGGACCCTTTGGCATTCTCGCAAGGGTAGGTGCAGTGGCATATAGACTGGACTTGCCGCCTGCATTGGAGGGAGTGCATGATGTGTTCCACGTGTCGCCGCTGAGACGGTACGTGGCCGACCCTAGTCACGTACTTGATCACTCGGAGATTGAGGTTGGTCCGACGCTCAGCTACCCCGAGCAGCCCATAGAGATCTTGGACCGCAGAGAGAAGGTGTTGCGGAACCAAACTATTCCTTTGGTTCGGGTTGCATGGAGACATCACTCTCCAGGGGAGTCGACCTGGGAGAGAGAGGACGAGATGCGCGAGCAATACCCGTACCTCTTCTAGACTTGAGGTATTCCTTTTCTGATTTCACTCTTGTTCTAGTTCAGTCCAATTTCGAGGACGAAATTTCTTTTAGGAGGGTAGACTTGTCACTACCACTTTTCCAGGCAAGGGCATTTGTGTAATTTAGCTATTTTAAATAATTATGAATTTAATTAATTGCTGAGTTTTGTAACTAATTATATTATTATTTGTAATGTTTAGTTTTAGGTCAAACCCTAGAACTCATTAGGACAGACCCTAGTGAGTCAACCCTAATTGTAAACCCGTTCTAGTGAAACCCTAGAATTCAAATTTTAGGGAGAACCCTCAAACTCTAGCAGGCCTAAACCCTAGTTAATTGGGTTCTACATGACCTAACCCTAAAGGTTTAACCTAAAACTAAGCTTGGAAACCCTAACCTAGTTGTTTATATAAAAGGGAGCCACCATTCTTCATGTAGTAGAGAAACCCTAGCCTCCATCAAGAGAAACCATCTCCCCTCTTCCAGATTTCAAAATCCTAACCCTAGGGTTTCCACCTTCCTTCTCCAAGCAAGGAAAGCAGGGAACTTGGGTCAAGGAAACTTGGGAAGAAAGAACTTCCATTGGAGAAACCATCCCTGCAGGTAAAAACCCTATTTTTTTATTCATTTAAATTCTGTTTTCAGATGTTAATGGCCATTAGGAACCCACCCTAAGGTTTGGAATTCGAATTTAGGGATTCTACATGTAAACCTAGGAGATCTAGGGTTTTGGTGAATTTTGTTTGGTTTTCCCCAAATTTCTGAAACCCTAATCCTAGGGATTTCGTGTAGGCATGATTTCATCCCCTACGTGTAGTCTAGACATCGGTTTAGGGTTTGATTGGAGATTTCTGATGTTCTCAAAGGGAAATCAGGAATTGGGGTTTTTCTACTGTACACAGTCGGGTTTTGAGATTTCTGGGTTAGGTATTTCAGTGTGTATCAATACTGTGTGTGTGTTTCAGTATTCAAATTCATGGAACTATTATCAGTAACTAGTTGTGTAAAAACTATGTATTTTTTTCCTGTGTGAATCAGCACAGTGTAGTCGGGTATATGGGACTGTGTTGCTGTGCATATTTCAGTTTGTGTAGCTGTGTTAATCGGGTTCCCTTGTGTCTCAGTGTCTAGGTCAGGTTCCATCGTGTTTGTATCTGTGTACCTATCTCTGTGTGAACTTGTGTGTGAGTCCCTGTGTCAGCAAACTGTGTGTTTTGTATCAGTTGAGTTTAGGGTTCTGAGTATAAATATCTGGGTGTTATTGTGCAATATGTAGTGTACCAGCATCCAAGCAGCATTGGGGGGAAATTATGTATCAGTGTATTCAGTAACTTGTGAGTGAAATAGTGTATCTGTGTGTGTAAGTGCAAGTGTATATGCAGAGTTGAATGATGTGTATGTGTCTCAGTGAACCTTGGAGTTAGATACCTGATGAGAAATTTCTGTGAAGAGCAGTGCACATGTGTGTTTTTATTTTCAGTGTGTGTGAACTGAACTGTGCTGTGTCTGTGTGCAGTTCAGTGTAAACTGTGAGGGGTTCAGTTTGATACCTGTGTCAGATACCAGTGTTAGAGCAGTGTGTGAGAGGACTGTCAAGTGAGTTCAGTGAGAAATTTTCCTGTGTAGCAGTGTCTACTTGTGTGTGGATGTAGGATAGTGTTGGTGTAGGGTGTCTCAGTTAATTAGAACTGTGTGTGTTGCCTCAATGAAATCAGTGTGTTAACTGGGCAGAAAGTATCAATGTATATGTGTTAGTGTAGTGTGTAATTTATCTCTTAACCTATGCTTACCTGTGTCTATGTATGTCAGTGTATTTGCTTATGTGTATCTGTGTAAAGTTTATATGAGTGTATAAGCTTTGTTGGTTGAAATGGGGATGGCAGTTCTGATATTGAGTGTAGGTGTATAAGAGAACCTAGTGTATCAGTAGGAGCCTAGAGCCAGTGTGTGTGAGTGTATCCATATGCACCCTGTGTGTTAACTGTGTCAGTAGGTAGAGCAGTGTATCAGGGAGTTGTGTGTGTTGAATGTGTATCTTGTGCAGTGTCAGTTCTAGAGTGCCAGTGAGCTCCAGTTCACTCATATGCATGTGTAGAAATCTTTGAATATGTATATGTGTGTGCATTGGGGAAAAATTTCTGTACAAGTGATACTGTGTGTGAGTTTTCTGTTCAGAAATTGAACTGTCTCGGTGTGTTCAGATATTAGAAGGGAGAGAACAGTGAACTAAGAACCTGTATATATATTCCTGAGTTCACAGTTAGATAATTTCCTCTGTGTGTGTTGAGTTAGGAATTAGTGTGTGTGGGTGTTAGCTGTGTAAAACTAGAGTATCAGTACCTGTGTGAGTGTAGGGTATTGAATTGGGTGAGTAATTGTGCCTATGTGAGAAGGAAGGGAGAGAGAGTGAGAAGGAAGGGAGAGAGAGCAGTTGTGAACTGTGTGTGTATCTTCAGAAACAGTGCCAGTGTGTGTGCCTGTGAGGCATGTGTGTGTGTGTAGTGGCTAATTTCATCAAGTGCTAGATAAGGGGGTTATATCAGTACAAAAATAAGTGTGGGTTATGAATATAAACATCAAGGGGAGTATCAAGTGTGTAGCTAGTTTTGGGTTGAGGGTATTAATTATATGAATAAGGTATAAGTTAAGTTACTATATAAACACTACCCTATATATTTTAGGTAAGTATAAATAACTCTAGTATGGCAGTTATAGACTAGCATAAAACTAGTATTAATTAGATTTTGACCAAATGATCTAGTTAACCATAGGTAAACCTAGTATAGACCTAGAAATGGCCTAACACCCTCATTTCAACTTAGTTAAACACTTTTATATTCCAAACACCATTTTTAACATTGTTATCTTATATATAGGTCATTGTGATTCCACTTTGGACATCGATCCTCACATTTTGCTCAGGACCACAGGCGAGTACATTCTCTGACAGTTTTCATGGTTGATTACTTCTATAAATTGTAGTGTATTACATACTTGATTCCGACACTGTGGATACACGGGTTAGCACCCTAGATCCCCATCATGAGGAGTCGTGATTGGAATCCATCGTGCTAGCTGGGGGATGGAGAACTATTAGTAGATTATGTGATCATATCCAAACTTACCATGCATCATAGCTCACCCCACTTCTCACGTCGGGTGCGGCCTGACCATCATCATGCTTCATAGCTGTTATATATGATTAGCCTGACCATTATCATGCATCATAGCTAACCATATGGTTAGCCTGACCTTCAAGAATCATAGCTAATCATATATAACCAGCCTGATCTAGTCCCAAGCCGATCACATGATAGACTAATATTTCAAACACTTAGTTAGATGTTTATCTTTATTCAGATTTACTTGTTCTAGCATTCACTGTTTATTGTTCATTGCTAGATGCTCTATTGTCTATTTCATTTTCTCCTGTACTTCTCATTTTCAACATTTATTTCCATCTTGTATCTCTTACACTGTTTATAGATTTTGTCAATTTAATGAAACTGCTGTTAGTGCTTGTGCTTTGCTCCAATCCTGATTGGATAACATTTTTCAGAGGACCTGGAGGATCTTTGCCCCACTCATTACGGCCCAGGATTAGAGGGTGATTTCACTCCAGAAACCCCAGAGGAGTTGCCTAGCCTAGAGGAGAACGTACCTGGCTGCTCTTAGACTACTTTTTCTGCATTATTGTTTTAGACTGAGACTGAGATGTATTTATTATTTTATGACTTTGTGAGGTCATTTAGACCCAGGATTTGAGTTGGATTATTGTGGTTGGTTTTATTAGAACTCTTTTCTATTCTCATCGTGCTATGATTTTTATTAGCTTGTGATTGAGTATATCATAGAACTGTGGATTTTTTATCATTGTCCTCCGTACGGAGTTGAGATTATTGACAGGATATTTTATGTTTCGACCTAGACAGCGTTCTACCGCCGATGCTGCGGCGTAGGCTGGACGTACCCACGACTCATGCCCAAATTCCGGGTGCGGGTCGTGACACTGCATCTATTTGATTCAGAAGGTATATTCTCTCTTACGCCTTCATATCTCAGATTCTGTGATCAGGTGATCACCTGTATATTATGATGATATTGCTTGTATGTATAGTTGCTAGTAGATTTATATCGTGTTTGTCTGGACTTCTTCAGCTATTGCTTGGATTCGAATTCCGAGGATAGAATTTTTCTAATGTGAATAGAGATCACTCTCTGTTCCTGATATACGTATATGGAACGTATTTTATTTTAGCATGGTTGTATGTGCAAGGAGATTAGACCCATTCTTTGGTTTAACCTGGTTTACGGTTTATTTTGTGGGTTGGTTCGTCTTGAGAACCTGCGGTTCAACCCTCAAATCCTATCATATATAACCCAACATTTTTTCTCTCTCCTCAATTCTTTATTACTTCCTCCTTCTTTAGCTCTCTCTTCCATTTCATAGGCAAGTACACCTTGCATGAGAAATAAAAAAACTTTCCATATTATGGTTCTATTATGTTTATTATGTGTTTCTAAGCACTTTTAGTTCTTAGAGTTTTATGTTTTAATGGATGGTTTAGTGTAGATATATATTTCTAACATAGAATTTTATGGGTTTCATGAGTTTTTCTTTGTTTTGATCTATTAAAACTTTGTCTTTGAAAACCAAATTTGGACTTAAAATAAGAATTTTAGGGGCAAAACAAGATTTTAATTTTTGGAGCTTTTTCACCATGGCCGAACCTGCTGTTGGAGAAGACGAAGTTCCTATGCGACCAATGAGCATACGCGGTCGAGAGTTCCATGCGGCCTGAGAGGGTTATGCGGCCTAAACTCTTGCCATATACTGACGGCATGCGTCCATCTTGTTGGACGCATGACTGTTGATTTGAATAGTGTCCTTGAACACCTTGTGCTTTCACTTACTGAACGAATAAAAATTTTGCTAAGTCCTAGAGAACTCCATACGACATTGACTTCATGCGTCACCGACACCCATGCGGCCAAGAGAACATGCGGCCACTATTTTCTTGGATGCATGGCTCCGAACCATTGGCACTTATTTTTGTTGGTTTTATCTTTTCTTTCTGACATACTTTATGGCTTATCACATCAGTCACTTTGTGTCACATCATTGACACTTTATTTATTTGACTATCACTTTAACACTTGTCCCAAGGAGTAGACCTTAAACCCTAAGTATACGGCCAAGTGGTTCATATGGCCTGACTTTATGCGGCCTGATTTCTCATGCAACTTGACTTTATATGCAGCTTGACTTCATATGCGACGAGGATTGTTATGCGTCCTGACTTACCATGCGGCCTAAAGACCCAAGCGGCCCTACTTTTTGATTGAATATTTCTTTATTCATGTTACCTAGTGTAGAATTGGTAATTGGACTCGAATACTGTATCCGTAGTGATACTATTGGCCCATTGGTCATGGTCGAACCAATTTTGATAATCAATCTAACCTGGACTTGATATAAGCTACTACGACACTTTTTAGATGTACTACGACGACTGCAAAATTAACTGCTTAGAGCTGCTTCTCGTCGTCGTGTCTGTTTTTATTTTCCTGTATGCAATATAATTTTCTATTTCATTGAGTCTAGGAATATACTGTACATCGCATCGTACTGGCAATTAGGCTACCTTAAATTATTTTCAAAATAGCCTATCTTTAAATAGCCTAAAATTTTATGTTTTGGTTGAGCTAAGTTGGACCCAAAACTCAGCCCAGATTCTGTTCTGGCCCTGAACTAAGGGAACAAAACTCGAACCGAGTTCGGTCCAAGTTTGGCCATAGTGGACGTTTTGTTCAGAAACTTGTTCTCCCTATAGTTTCGGATACAATGGATATTTTTTGATATTTTGCAGACGAACTCTGGGCGAGTTCTGGATGAGTTATGTCTGAACTCTCCTTTGAGTAATCATATAAATAGAAAAAATATTTCACATTTCAAAACATCAATTCACTTTCAATCTTCTCTTCTCTTCTGGTATGCGAGTTCTAAAAAGCCTTCAATTTCACATCCCAAGCCAGTTATAATTCTCTAGTCTTAATTGACAGTACGGTATGGTCTAGAAGTTTAAAGAGTTATAATCATAAGCTTGTTCAAAAGTTCTCTACTTCATACTTAAAGTCTTCGAGCTCTTCGAATGAAAGCTCGTATTTGTAAGAAATCGGCAAGCCTTCGGAACAAAGCTTGTGCTCTATTCGTATAGTAGATTCCATTTGGGAGCTAGAGTCCTCCCGCCTGGATTAGTTCTCATTTGAGGGATACCAAGATACATCGCTGTGTTTGCGTTTTTATTCTCACTCTTTAATTTACTTTGGCTTATGCTGCGATAGCTGTGACATACCTGCAACATAATTTCTAGACAGTTATTATAGCTGTGACAAATACTTATATCTGTGATACATATATAGTTGTCATGATACTTGTATAACTTGGTAGAAAGTTTTTTATTTGCTAAATTCCGTTGCATACTCTATTCAGCCCCCTCTAGAGTATATTATATTATATTTTGATCCTAGAATTGGTATCAGAACAGGTACTCTCTGAATTGGTTTCTGATCCCAATTGCTCCTATAATTGGTATCAGAGCAGGTAATCTCTGAATTGGTTTCTGATCCCATTTTTTTCTTTAATTGGTATCAAAACAGGTTCTCTCTGAATTGGCTTATGATCCTAATTTTTCCAATAATTGGTATTAGAGAATGTTTATAGCATTTTTCAATTTGATTATATACCTATCATTATCCTGCTTAGGTATATTTTCACTATTATTTAGTTAACTTTTATTTACTTGATTATTTCCTAAATATACTTTTAGTGTCACTTATATCACATGGCTAACATGAAGGAAGGGCAATCTACAAATAGACCTCCTCTGTTTGATGGTACGAATTACACTTACTGGAAGACATGCATGTATTTTTATTTAAAATTACTTGACTTTGAACTTTGGGCCATATTGATTAATGGTTACACAAATCCTACAATCATTTCTCCTCTTACTTCCAATGTAGTTAACAAACCTTATTATGACTACATGAAGGAAGAAAAAGCAGCAGCTAGCCTTGATGCTACGGCAACAAATCTCTTATTTTGTTCTTTAAATAAAATTATATTTGATCTAATCTCTACTTTCTTGACATCACATGAGATATGGAATCGCCTCAAAATTAATTATGAGAACATGCATAAAAATGAAGCTAGTGATTCTAAAGAAAAAAAAGTTCTCGCAACTCTGCAAACACAAACATATGGCACGAGAGCGAAGCTAGTGACTCAAAGGAAGAAGAAAATCCTCATAACACTGCAAACATGTGCCTAATAACATCAAAAAATAAGAGAGCAAAAAAGCTTAGAAAGAAATATAAGCTTGAACCCTTTGCCCTAATAGATTCAACCCCCTCAACACACTCAAGAAGAAAAGAAAGAGATTACAATTAAAATCATTTACCAACCCGTAGCAATCTCCCTGAGCGAAGACGATGACTCCTTGATCAGATCTTTTTCTTTCTTCTGTCTTGGATGGAGAAGTCCTAAGAGAAAAGTACATACTTTCTCTTAGATTTTCTGTAGACGGGCACCCCGAATCTCCAACTTGTGCTGTATTTTGTGCCTCCACCCTCCTCCTATATTTATAGAATAAGAAATCATATTTTAGGTTATAATATAATTTTCTAAATAGAAAATCTTAAAATAAGAATCATATTCCACCTAAAATAGCCCAACACCAATTATGGACGTCCAAATATGGTCGAATTAAATATTAGATATAAATTTAAAATCTAATCAAATTTTACATTTAATGTAGATTTCCAAATTATATCAAATCAAATTATTGACCATATTTGGGCTCAAAAATTTACCAAATCCAGACTAGACCCCAACAAAAAGTATCATTCACTGTATCATACGAGATGGAAGTAGTACAGACCTATAATGGATCCATGGTTGGATCATCGGAGTCTATTAGAGCTCTCAAACTTGCAGATGCAGAGGGAGGCGGGTAGGGGAATAACATGACATCATATAATACAAAATGGGGTATGCCAGCCAAACTTATACCCCTACGCAGTCAGACATGATGCTATGGTGCGGGCGGTCTAAATAGACCCAGACTCTCCTACAGATCAATTGGTATGGAACTCGCCTGGAGCTATATTGGGCAGTGGTAACTTTAAGTTCCGATCTTGCAAACCTTCTACGTCAGGCACAAACTTATAAACTCTGACTAGATCTAAAACTTTGACTGGATCTACAACTTTTATTTTTCGAGTTTTTGAGATTCTAGCCACAAACTCATCAAAACAGGTCATAAAATAGTAAAAACTTTCATATTTTGAGTAAATCTAAAACTCTGACTAGATCAACAACTTCGGTATGGAACTTGCCTGTAGATCGATTGGTATGGAACTCGCTTGGAGTTATATTGGGCAGTGGTAACTTTCAGCTTCGGTCTTGCTTCAACCTTCTACGTTAGGCAAAAACTCATCAACTCTGACTAGATCTACAACTTTGACTAGATCTACAACTTTTATATTTTGAGTTTTATTAGATTCTAGCCACAAACTCATCAAAACAGGTCATAAAATTATGCATAGTATCACTCTGACTAGATCTATAACTTTCATATTTTTAGTTTTTTGAGATTATAGCCACAAACTCATCAAAACAGGTCATAAAATAGTGAAAATAGCCTCTATGCTGCACTATATTCTATGTGCCTGAGGTACTATATACTATGCACCTGCGGCACTATGCATTATCTGCCATACGACATAATTCGCTATGTGCCTGCGGCACTATGCATAATGCGCTTGTAGCATTATTCACTATGTGCCTGCGAAACTATGCACGTGGCACTATTCATCGTCCCTGCCAAATTAGGTCTGAAGTATATAAGCATGGGAAAATATAAATCTATGAGCCCAGAAACTATCCGCATAAAACCCGACTGAGTGAAGTCAGAGCGCAGAAGTAGCCATGTGACCCAGGTTCTTGTGTGAATTTTCAAACCAGAAAAAACCAAGTCCTTAAGAGGTATCTATGCGGCCCAGACAGTGATGGAAACATCGGCCGCATAAAGCCCTGACATGGCATTAATTGCCTTGCATAAAACTCTTACATGGAAATAAATGTCCCGAACGCTTCAAAAGTTATGAGAAAAGTTGGCACACTAAGCGATAAAAAGTCACATCAGCGTAATAATGACTCTTGTCTGGCGTGCAGTACCACATATACATGACAGAGCGTGCATGCGTCCTCGTCTCCATGAGACCCACTATCTCTGCGGCTTGGTCTCGTCGAGGCCTAGTCCATAGGTGGCTCTGTCTCTATGAGGCCAAGTATCTATGCGGCTAGGTCTCTTTGAGGTCCAGCCCCTATGCAGCTCTGTCTCTATGAGGACCAGCCCCTATCCGGTTCGGTCTTCATTCGGCTACATTCGACTGAATCTTTCTGTTACAACTGAAGAGATCCTCGACAACCAGTGATGGCCATGTCACACCCCAGATCCAAAATATGCGGAACTGAGCCACGTGGCAATTACCAGCGGGTACACTCCGACGGACATCCCAATCTAATAGACCCGTTGGAGTGCACCTAAGATGTTTAATACAATAATAACCTAATATCTTCATAAGTAATATGACTAATCTCATCCACAGATATAAACAGGAAGCACATAGAGAAAATAAGTCTATTAGTGTGCAAAAATAAATGTCTGAAATGGTGTCATAATACAAGCTGAAAGAGTCACACGGGGACAAACTCGGTAATACAAGTACTGAATGAAAGGAAGTGCAATAAGATAATTAGAACCGATATCAGCTAACTAGATAATGATATCGGGTCCAAGGTGAAGTCTCTACCAAGATCAGGTGAAGTCCTCCGAAATAATCTCGTCCTCCACCGCTAGTGCTGCAACAGTGTAAGTCCCCAGTCCGTATACCTCCGGGTAGTCCTCCTCGTCTATGCCTGGAAAGGAACCAGGTCCTCAGAGGGACGATCAAGGTATAAAATAGTATGCCAAAGTAAACATTAGTGAAACATATAATAAGCCAAATGGTAATCTAGAATAACCGCCTAAGTGACAGATAACCTTGAGGACAATGTTCGACACGTGGGCTGTCTAAAATATAAATCCGTAGCTCCGAAGCACAGAGACACATAGGTATATATATGTAGCTCCGAGCACAGAGACAAAGTATAATAAGGGTAATATAACTCCAGATATAGGATATCTAAATAAATATACATATAATACTTGCGTAGTAGCCCAAGCATCTAGTAGCTGTCCTCCCCTCCCGATACGATCGTACGAGTCGCATCCGCAACTCACTTGACCTGGTACTCTAACTATACAGTCTGGTCGTACATGAAGTAAATGAAAATCCAATCGCAATCCTATAATCATCACAGATTCCGGTCACACTGACACTATCATGATAAAAGAAGTCTGGCACGATGATGATGTCTGAAAGTGTCATAGGGTTTCGATGTTCAAAGTAGGTACATATAAGGTATCGAGGTAAATCTCTACCAATCGGTACTAGGCGATGCTAATGAACGTCTGCACCAGGATATGGCCTGGACGCTAAGTAGTGATTACGGTCCAAAGGTTTAACACAATATAAAGATAAAATAATATAAAAAAAATCTGGAACTGAAATACAATATGGCATAGTACACTTGCTGTAACACCCTGTTCCGTTCAAGCGGACTGCCGGCTCAAACGACAAAAGTACAATATCTTGACCCGCTTTGCCTCAAACGAAAAGCAAAGGATATCCAGACTTGTCCCTATAGGATTCCGGCTTAGGCTTTCAGAGGCTCGCTTGACGTATCGCTCAACCGAGGCGAATCATCGCTAAGGTGGGTGGCTACGGTGAACTTGTCTTTGCTTAGCCAGCACACATAAAATCTGGAATGATACATGTTAGTCGCTAGGTGAATCACCCCTGATGCTAATAAGAATCCAACGCACCTAGCTAAGGGAATAATCCTAACTTGTATTGCTTATGCTAGAACATGAAATTGAAACACTGCAAATATCCAGACCCTCGCATGCTACATATGCCTCGTGCAACTAGACCCGCTATACCTCGTTATAAATGCTTGTCGCATAAACTATGCCAAGACCATGTAACACTTTGTATGTCATGCATTCATTTAGGTTCTCCTCGGAAGACTATATAATAGTAGTTTCGTACATAAATGAACTAAAAGGTATCTGGGACCGTTGGGTCGCTAAGGCAATTCCCGAACCAGGAAATTTGCACCATGAATCAATAAATCCCAGAATCACAGCTCGTGGAGCAAATTACTGAATCAACTGGCCTGGTAAATCGATACATTATTGTGCACAATACTGCCTCAACAAGTTCTATATATATATATATCCTGCCTCAAACTCGTCCCATACCGAACTTGTTCTATATATATACACACACTGCCTCGAACTTGTTCCTGTACCAGACCAGAGACCCGAAGTTAGAGACTTGCATATCACGGACAACTTGAATAAACAAGGTCATTGGGTTCCATGGACGATCTTCGGGGCACCGGGGCTGATCCGATCCGGATGGAACTTCACGTTTAGTCTACTGCATCTGGACAGGATGGTCTGCAGCTACTACTGAATCTTTGTTGCTTTCTATCCTTGTTCAAGACTATAACTCATCCTTTATGGCTATGCCTGTGACTCATGTCATGTAGCTAAGTCATCCTCGCTTAGCGGCTATCCGTATGCGAGTTATTACATCGCATCAAGAACAGCTGAACACCTGAATGATCATGATACAACAACACTCGTGTTTGCTTATGTTGTTGCCTGGATTTTTATTATGAATGCCCCTGAATATTTATACATGCCCGTGCTTGAATTAATAATGTTTGCCTTGGACAGGGAAGGTCAAATGGTAAGTTGGTAAGTCTAGTCGTGTTTCCTCTCATGTCGCACGGCACACTGCCTCACGTGTTAGGCTATTCAATCTTTGCATGAAACTGATCCTAAGGCAACTAGAAAGACAACTAAATAGTTGGTGCACGGAACCTGTATTACGTGTTTGGATTTGTCGAGCGGGCGAGTAGCCTCCCCACCAGTGCATTCAATGTACTGATAATCCACCAGATCGTTTACAGGGTGCGGGAGAACCTCGTTGGTGCGGATGCCTCCTTCGTGCGTGCTATGGAATGGAGATCACTCCGATGCAGCACTGCGTCCGGAACTGAAGCACGTATACAAGACATAATGTTGGAACATCATCTGAACATTGCCTGAACATCGCCTGTACAATCATTCCAAAATTGTAGCCACTTGGCACGCTTTTACTGTTTCAGAGAGAGAGGCTTGAGCGACTTGTAATCTCGGCCATGTGCCGCTTGTAACACTTGTTTATATCAATAAAGAGCTTGCTTTACTTCAACTTGTGTTATTCAATGCTTTTTCTATATTGTCGACTCAGTGAACTTGTTACCGATCGCCTATGCGTTCATGACTCCGCTGCACTCGGACCATCTGTGCGACTCTGTGGCTTAGAACTCTTACCGCCAGCCAATGAACCATGGCCTTGTACGGTCATGTCTCACGCTCGTGCGGCATCATACCCGGATGGGTCGAAACGATCGTTCCGCGGGAGTGTTGGCGCGGTGATTCTCACCTAGCGGGAATGGCCGATTTAGCCTGCGGGAGATCGGGGCGTGACATAATGGTATCAGAGCTTGGCTTATACTCCTTTGGACTTTATTTCGATTATCTCTGTTTCGAAAACTCGTTCGTGGGTTTTGTGTACGCTCTCTCTCAATGTCCCAAACGGAATATTCCAACAATGAGTCTAATACTTTCGAAAAGCGCGTTAGAATAATATGATTGCTTGTATAAAATTATGATGTTAGGGCCTTTGTGCCGACTTGTGCAGACCCTTATTGAATTACGCAAGTAGCTTGTCCGATTTCACTATCTCTAAGTTTGGTTCAATACATATGTTTGAGAGACGCCTTAAACTTGTGCACGATCCAAGACCTAAGAAGATGTGAAACTCGAGTGCTAAGACTTCGCTATCGCCGAGTCGGTAAAATGCATGTATTAGAGGGGCACTTCGAGTATGTGTACGATCCACACTCGCGATATGCTGATCTCGAATGCTTGTGCAAGTGAATATCAAAATGAACAAGTACAATGACTTGTATAGGTTTGCCTCAGCCTTGTATTGTTAAATCAAAATTGATTGAAACGTACTGCTTGTCCTCAGTAAGTCTCGAGGATGAGACTTTTTCTGAGTTGGGTAGGATGTAACACCCCGTTCCGTTCAAGCGGACTGCCGGTTCAAACGGCAAAAGTGCAATATCCTGACCTGCTTTGCCTCAAACGAGAAGCAAAGGATATCCAGACTTGTCCCTATAGGATTCTGGCTTAGGCTTTCAGAGGCTCGCTTGACGTATCGCTCAACCGAGGCGAATCATCGCTAAGGTGTGTGGCTACGGTGAACTTGTCTTTGCTCAGCCAGCACACATAAAATCTGGAATGATACATGCTAGTCGCTAGGTGAATCACCCCTGCATGCTAATAAGAATCCAACGCACCTAGCTAAGGGAATAATCCCAACTTGTATTGCTTATGCTAGAACATAAAATTGAAACACTGCTTATATCCAGACCCTCGCATGCTACCTATGTCTCGTGCAACTAGACCCGCTATGCCTCGTTATAAATTCTTGTCGCATAAGCTATGCCAAGACCATGTAACACTTTGTATGTCATGCATTCATTTAGGTTCTCCTCGAAAGACTATATAATAGTCGTTTCGTGCATAAAGGAACCAGAAGGTATCTGGGACCGTTGGGTCGCTAAGGCAATTTCCGAACCAGGGAATTTGTACCATGAATCAATAAATCCTAGAATCTCGTGGAGCAAACTACTGAATCAACTGGCCTGGTAAATCGATACATTATTGTGCATAATACTGCCTCAACAAGTTATATATATATATATATCCTGCCTCGAACTCGTCCCATACCAAACTTGTTATATATATATATATATATATATATATATATATATATATATATATATATATATATATATATACACATTGCCTCAAACTTGTTCATGTACCAGACCAGAGACCCGAAGTTATAGACTTGCATGTCGCGGACAACTTGAAGAAACAAGGTCATTGGGTTCCACAGACGGTCTTCGGGGCACCGGGGCCGATCCGATCCGGATGGAACTTCACGTTTAGTCTACTGCATCTGGACAGGATGGTCTGCAGCCACTACTAAATCTTTGTTGCTTTCCATCCTTGTTCAAGACTAAAACTCGTCCATTATGGCTATGCCAGCGACTCATGTCATGTAGCTAAGTCATCCTCTCTTAGCGGCAATCCGCGTCCGAGTCATTGCATCGCATCAACAATAGCTGAACACCTGAACGATCATGATATAACAACACTCGTATTTGCTTATGTTGTTGCCTGGATTTTCATTATGAATGCCCTTGAATGTTTATACCTGCCCGTGCTTGAATTAATAATGTTTGCCTTGGACAGGGAAGGTCAAATGGTAAGTTGGTAAGTCTCGCCGTGTTTTCTCTCATGTCGCACGGCGCACTACCTCACGTGTTAGGCTATTCAATCTTTGCATGAAACTGATCCTAAGACAAATAGAAAGATAACTAAATAGTTGGTGCATGAAACCTGTATTACGTGTTTGGATTTGTCGAGCGGGCGAGTAGCCTCCCCACCAGTGCATTCAATGTACTGATAATCTACTAGATCGTTTGCAGGGTGCGGAAGAACCTCGTTGGTGCGGATGCCTCCTTCGTACGTGCTAAGGCGTGGAGATCACTCTGATGCAGCACTGCGTCCGGAACTGAAGCACATATACAAGACATAATGTTGGAACATCATCTGAACTTTGCCTGAACATCGCCTGTACAATCATTCCAAAATTGTAGCCACTTTTAACGCTTTTACTGTTTCAGAGAGAGAGGCTTGAGCGACTTGTAATCTCGGCCATGTGCCGCCTGTAACACTTGTTTATATCAATAAAGAGCTTGCTTTACTTCAACTTGTGTTATTCAATGCGCTATATTATCGACTCAGTGAACTTGTTACCGATCGCCTATGCGTTCATGACTCCGCTGCACTCGGACAATCTGTGCGACTTTGTGGCTTAGAACTCTTACCGCCAGCCAATGAACCACGGCCTTGCACGGGCGTGTCTCACGCTCGTGCGGCATCACGTCCGGATGGGTCGAAACGATTGTTCCGCGGGAGCGCTGGCGCGGTGATTCTTGCCTACTGGGAACGGCCGATTTAGCCTGCGGGAGATCGGGGCGTGACACTTGCCTGGATCCGACAGCTAAGGATGAGAAATCGGTACAGATGCTGAGTTCAAAAAGTCCAAAGAACCTAGAGAATAAAATTTGATTTAATTAATTACTAAGACTGCAAAAAAATTATTTATAAATAGGCTATTCCTAAACGTGCTTGATAGGATTATTTATCAGTCTAAAGCTAGTTGGCTAGTTAAGGCCATTTAGGAATCCTGAGCATGGTTAGTTCAATGACCTCTTATATTCTTATGACCATGTCATCAGGGGCGGACGTAGAAATTTAAGATAGGGGGGTCAGCCTAAAATGTAAAAAAAAAATCCAAAAATTTGTTAAATAAAATTGGTTACATCAAAATTTTGTTCTTCCTCCATTATGTCTTCTCTCTGTATCGAATTATCAAAAAATATGTCAGGTCGAAAAAAAAGGAATCAGAAAAAAAAATAGTTATAAGTTGAAAATATCTCAATTTTTCACTTGAAGAAGATCCAATCAATGTAGTTCAAGAAAAAGGAATGACAATAAAAATAGTTAAATTTTAAGTTAATTTTCATTCGCACAATTTTATAATCTAGAGAGAAAATTTATTCAAAGATAAATTATAAAATATTTTATAAATCAAAATAGATTTTAGAGACTTAGATTTGAAGACATCTTAGAGGAATTGGATATTATGGCACACTGGAGGCATAGTTTTTTAACCAAACATTGGTTCGGAATATATGTTATTAAGCAATTAGATGTTTTGTCAATTAGCAAAAATTTATGAGGGACAAAAATAAAAATTATGAGAGAAAAACATAAAATATGACACAAATAAGTATTTAGAAATTGAAAATTATAAATTTTAGAGAGGACAAGTCATAAAATTGATTAAAAAAATTTTAATTTCAGTGGCACAACTGTCCCCACATGCTTCCATGTATGTCCGCCCATGCCTGCCATCACCCATGATCCATTTATTTGTACTCCATATATACACCAGGATTAATTATTCATGCTGCCCCCTATTGCATCACCATTTTTCCTTAGTTGCAAACTCACATTTACAGAAATGCCCGAGTGTTTCCAACACAGTATCTTCTTTCCCATCACTAACTCACTATAGAAATTTCCACACAAAAACAAATTTTACTATGAACCTTTTTTTTTTTTCAAAACAGACCAACACAAAACAAATTTTAGCATTGAACTACTTTTTTTTTTTCTTTCCAAAATTAACCAACACATATATTCCACTTTCAGTAGAAGGGTAGCTTAGCTCCACTCTTCCCAACTTATTGTTCTGCCCATATTACCTAAGGAAATTCCTTTTTATATATATATATATATATGAAAAAAAAGATACGAGTCATAGACTCATATTTCTACATAAACCAATCTACATGTGAACCAATAGAAATAGAATGTACTAGTGCACATGGACACACATAGAATGTAGGAATCTATTCCTACTGATCTACGTATACATGACTCATGTAGAAATATGAACCTATGACTCATATACCGTTTATCCATATATATATATATATATATATATATATATATATATAATATGGAAAAAAAAAGGGATATGAGCCATAGACTCATATTTCTACATGAACCAATGTACATGTAGACCAATAGAAATGAAGTGTACTAATACACATAGATGCACATAAAATGTAAAAATTCATTTTTCGTAATCCACATGTACATAACTCATATTCCGTTTACTCTATATATATATATATATATATATATATATATATATATATATGAAGTAAAAGGGATATGAGTTATGTACAAGTGGATTACGAAAAATACATTTATGTGTATTAGTACACTTTTATATATATATATATATATATTAGAGTCCATCATAGATTTCCTTCGAACCATTCACCCCACACATGAACAACAACTCCCACATAAATCCATGCTGGCTATCAAACAAAATAAAACACCAATACTACCAACCTTAGTTCACGGTTAGAACACCCAAATTTATGCGCAGCTAGAAGAGAACATACTCTCCCACACACAACACATTTCTAGTTCCGAAGCCACACCATGAGTACACCCCAAAATATACTACTACCACTCTCTTCTCAAAGGGAGAAGACCCTTTTCTCCTTACACAAACGTTTTCATGTACTATTTTTTTCAACAATGATTATAACACCATGAATATTCCATGTATATAATTATAATTTCCTTAACAAGCTACACAAACCTTGTTCTCATGTACTATTTACATAGTAAGAAAAATAACACATCCACACACAGTATATCATCCTGCCGAAAAGTATGTACACGTCTAAGTGTAAAGTAAGCTCTCATTAACTTAACTATTATTAACTCCCATTTCATATATTTACATCTAGTTCAGGACCGACTCTTCCTTTAGACAAATGAAGCAGTTGCCTAGGATCCCACTTTTTTAGGGTTCCAAAAAATATAGAATATTAGTATATAGGTATATATGTAATCATCAAATTTTACCTTTTTTTTTGAAAGGTCCGAACGAACTATATCTAGCAAGAAAAAGAAGAATATGAAAAATGATACAGCTGGCTTGGTAAAACGTACAAATCAATTACGATCAGTTACCGCTTCTTTCTCCCCTCTCTTATAGAAATTACTACACCGTCCTCGTCTCTTCATCTTTCATGTTTTATATAAAGAGAAAAAAAGTAGACGTCATGCTCTCTCTCTCTCTCTCTCTCTCTCTCTCTCTCTCTCTCATACAGCAGCAAGCGCCTACAAGAACGATACTCATATATAGATATATTTTCAAAAATATCGAATACTAGTATATAGATTTATTTTCGGATTTTTTCAAGAAAAGGAAGAATTTATCGCATAATTGCGAAAAAGGGGAGAAGTTTTGGGTATTTGCTGTGTGGGGGATAACTTGCCAAGTTAGTTGGCAGATTAAATAAATAGCGTTACGGGATATTTTAGCAAATGTCCCTACAAAAAATGTCAAAAGTAGTATATATCTCCAGTAAAAAAAAAACTAGCAAATGTCCCAAAAATAAAAAATTTCGGTTAAAAGTATGCGGGCATTTCTTAAAATTTTACTTCATCCGTAAAACTAATAGGAGCATTTGCTAGTTATTTTTAAAGGAGGGGATATATGCTAGTTTTAACATTTTATTTCGGAGCATTTGCTAAAATATTCCTAGTGTTATCTATTAATTTCTCTCAAAATTGTTTGGATATTGTATTTTGAATCTATAAAATTTAAATATATACAATTATCTATGTTATTTAAATAGAAATAATTTTACATACGGATAATAATAATAAAAATTTAGAAAAAATAGATTTTAGAATTTCAGTTTTCTAACAAATATATATATATATAGATAATTATCAATGTAAAATTTGAAAAAAATAGATTTTATTTAGGACATTTGCTAGTTTTTTTTTTTGGTTACTGGGGGTATATATTACTTTTGACATTTTTTGTAGGGACATTTGCTAAAATATCCCATAACACTATTTATTTAATATTTTAAGGTACTATTTAAATTTTTGGATTTAAAATTTTTTAAAAATATTTTTGTTTTGGTATTATCATTGTAAATTTTTTGTGATATTATAATTGATAATTTGTTATTATCCATTTACAAAATTTAATTAATTTAGAAAGAAATTATATATATATATATATATATATATATATATATATATATATATATATATATCCAACTCCCACTTCTGTTATGGTTACCTTGCCAATTGAGTTGGCGGTCACAACTCCACCCGCCAACCAAATTGGCGGTCTCTCTCTCCCACCCTCAACCCGCCAACTTGGCGAGTTGTCCTCCTCACAGCAAATACCCAAAACTTCTCCTCTTTTTCGCAATTATGCGAAAAGTTCTTCCTTTTTTTTAAAAAATTTCGATATATTTTTAAAAAAGATTACGTATTTAGACTTTTGTCTAGAACCTCCAAGTAACTTGAGATTGGCCCTGATCTAGTTATATATGCATCCACATCGTTTACTCCAATATATCCTCTTGTTTCAAATCATGTCTTTCCTTCTACCCTAATATAAGAGCTTAACCCAAAACTTTTTGGTTTTGAAAATGATTTACTCCTTCCAAACTCATTCCCAATGCTTAAGCTATTTGGGAAAAGCCTCCACAATACACAGAGACAAAGCTAATACCCTCAACAATTAACCTAACATGCAGAAGCAAAAAAAGAAAGGAGGAGTAGGGGAAGACTCATACCTAGAGGAAAAATAAGGAATATGGGACCAGGAAATCGCACTGCAGTCAAACTTCTTCTCAAAATCGAAGCTACTCTGATGTTCAAGGGAGAGGACGCGAGGCACGATACCAAGGCGGCCGTCTTCCAGTCCCTAGTCAGCCTACGAGCGCCGAAAACGGATCCTGGAGCTCATCTAGGTGGCAGCCACGAAATATTTTTGGGAGAGGAAGTAGGGATGATTTGCTAGGCTCTTGGTGTGATAGGAATGATTAAGGGAACATTGATTTATATAGGGGAGGCTAGGGTTACACCAACGGTCGGATGGAGGTGCTCGAGGTCGTACGGCATGCTGAGGACGTTCGCACACTACCAGAATAAGGCAAATTAGCGACAAAGAAAAGTGTCGCCAAATGTCAAAAATACGTCGCTAATACCGAGTAGCGACGTATTTAGTAATATTTGGAGTTAGTCGCAAAAAAGCTAGTCGTTGATCAAAACAACGTCGAAAAAAAACATCGACGCAATTTAGCGACGTTACAAAGTCGCAAAAATGACGACTCTTAGTGTCGAGTGTCGTCAAATTTGTGACGTTAAAAATTGGTCGGTAATTGTCTTTAAATTTAGCGACTACTTGCGACATAATCAGCGACGAATAGCTGACATGGCCAAAATTGTCATGTCAGCAATATTTAGCGACGTGTAGTGACGATCAGCGACGCCATGAGAAAGTTTAGCGACGTCATTAGCGACGCGTAAGGACGTCCCTAAACGTCACTGAACGTCGCTAATATTGAAAAATAAAAAACTGAAATGAATGAATGCTTGCATTGTCACAATATAACATGCATGTAGTATCATATTTCAAATAAATAAACAGACCCGGAGCAACTATCCGTTAAATTTTTTGGGTTTGTCGACCCCTTTTGTGGAACACTCCACACTGGTACAATCACACAACAACAATGATGAAATAAATCAATAAAAAGATGACTTTAAGGCTCGAATTAGTCACACAATATCTAGTCACACAATAAAAATGTACAAATAAGTCACAAAATAAAAAGTGTACAAATAATAAGTACAAACTCCCATGAATGGTCCAATACACACAAGTCAAAAAAAAACTACTACTGATCAGGAGGATGAGCCACGTTGAATCTGATATAATAGCGCGTCAAACTGCTCCTGTGTAAGCGTCCCGAAACTTGATGCAGGAATCGATGTAAATGACGATGCAGGCGGACCATGAGGACAACGTTGCTCCAACTCTGTCAGTCGAGCGTCGTAGTATCTATGACAAATAACAACCTCCTAGTACTATGCTCCACTCGTTCGTCCATCTCAAGATGTGACGCCTGCATCTTCGATAGTGTAGCACCAACGGCCTCCACTCGCTAGCTCATCTCAATATATGACGCCTACATCCTCGATAGCGTAGCTCCCATGTTCAACTGCGACTCCTGCAGCGACGTCACGTTGTGCTCTGTCGACGTGGCCAAATCCCTCAGCTCCATGATGCTACGCTCCAGCGATTCGAAATATGTTATGAGCGTAGCATCGTCCGTCTGCGGCTGCGGCATCACCGTAATCCTCTGTATCAACTCGTCATGCAGAGATGCGATCTGAAGGACAATTCTTTTCTGGGTTCGCTGCGACTCCTGGGAGGGTTGTAGGGTATGTACATCGGCATAGAGTGTCCTAGAGGACTGTGATACAACATAGGCACCGTAGGATACAGTACGTAGTACGTACCCCTATGTAGACCACCAATATCTCTCATCCATATCTTGTCATCCGACGGAGCTGGGTGGCCGGGGGTTCCGAGGAACTACCCCCCGCTCCCTGTGTGGGCTGGGTCGACTCTTCGCGGAGCCTTCTATACTCATCCTAGAAAAATATGTATCTATCGATAAGCGTGCTACTTACAATATATCTTAGGTACTTATTACTAATTACATGTATTTTTGCTAAGTTATATCAAAATGTTCAAAACATAAGAGTAATACTTACGTAGCTCTGCGTTGCCCTATCATAGATTAGGTGTCCCCCCTTCTTGTAAGTGGTGAGGAACATTGTCACCATGTTCGCGTCCTCACCTCTCTGGACCTGTTAAGAAATATATTAATTGTTATTAAAGTAAAAAAATTAGGCCTCGATGATTAAAAAATGTACGTATATAATGAAAGACGTACCAAGCGACGAAAATATTCCGTCATCGGAATCGACCCACCACACCACTTTTTCGTCCTCTACCGAGTCGACTTGGCCTTCTCGGACTTTTTTCTATACCTATCCTCGTTGAATCTAGCCCTCATCGCAGTCCACTGCTCAGGTGTGATCCAACATTGGATTGGTTTTCTTTCACGATCACGAGCCTTCTGGTCATCCATAGCATCACGGATTAACTTGGCGACGAAGGAAGAAAACTGACGCTCAATCTGTGCGGCCCAGTGTGGTGGATAGAAATATGCTCTCGACAAGAAGTACAATAGTAAGTTATAAAATATTAACATAAAAATATTACTAATGTTAAAATCAAATATCCTTTTACCTTGAACTGTCTAAACCAGAACGTCTTTCTCTCTTCCGAGGTATCTGAATAGTTTATCCATGGCCCACCATAGTTTTGCCTCAACAAATGTCTCAGTGCTCTCTGTACCGCCGGGGGACGATATCTATATATACATTGATATTTAAAGTTATTAAAAAAAATAAATATATATATATATATATATATATATATATATATATATATATATATATGCATATATATTTATATATAAGAAATAAATAACTAATAAACTTACTTTGTACGACCATCGGCCGAAATCTCCCTTCTCGATCGTCTCATCCGGCGGAGCGAACGGAAGATCGCTCTGATATGGAAACGAAGTCGGTTCGACCGCCATCTCCTCCTTTATCTCTGTGGTACTGTCAGCAGCAGGAATACTGGACGGAGCAGGAACACTAGACGGGATATTCTCGGGCCTAGAACTACTGGTTCCAAAAGTACTGCCATGTGCGGTCGTCGCAGTCGGAGTCTGAAGTATTGTTTGTCGATACTGTATGATCGTCGCAGTCGCAGTCGGAGGTACTGCTGGTCGATAGTATGGAGTACTCGGGGGCGAGGACCGGAAAGGAGTATCCGTGTCCTGAAGTGGAGTACGTCTAGAGGATCTATTGCGAGAATAAGATCCGCGTCGTCCAAACATATCTGAAAACAACATATAATGATAAAATAAATATACAGAGATATTTAGATTATATGACAGAAAAAATACATAGAAGTTGTGCACTAGGCCACAATAAAAGTCTAAATGATAAATGTGTCACCATCACAAAATATAAGGATCAAAGAACTTGGCCGCAAATACACAGAGATATGTATGTATCACTGTCACAAACATAAGTATCACAGAAGTAGGCCACAAAAAAGTGTCACCATCAAAAAACTAGGCCACGATAAACATATTAGAAAATTATGCCACCATGTCGCAAGTCTAAATAAATTTTCAATCATCATCTAAAAATTTATTTTGTTCGTCTTCCTCCTCCTCCTCCTCTTCCTCTTAATCTTTACTTTCATCTACTTTGTCATCATATTCTAATACTTCTACCTCTTCTACTTGATGAAACATGTCATGAGTAACTTCCGTTGAGTCTACATTTATAATATTTGCAACAAGAGGTAGGTCATCTTCCTGATAAGCTATTTCGTCAATGTCAAAGATATTTCTCGCTTTAGTCTTACAGACGTCCACCAATCCTACCTCCCGGTTCCTCGTTCAGGATAAGTTGTGAAGTACACTAGCTGAGCCAGACTTGATAGAACAAATGGTTCATATCCTTGATATCGACGTCGGTAGTTTATATCCACAAGGCCATGCTTGTCAATTTTCTAACCTTGATCTTGGACCGGATCGAACCACTCACACTTGAATAACACGATCTTAGCAGACTCTATGGCATAATTATATGTCAACTCCACAATCTTTTGTAAGATGCTAAAAAAACCAATGCCTGGATCGACATCTTTGTAGTTCTAAGATTTCATACACAAACAACTATTTTCGTAGAATCTAGATCCAACTTGAAGCCATTAGACCTTTGGCTCTACCTTACGCTCTAGTGCCGAAAGCCATGAGACTGAAATATAAAAAAGAAGAGAAGACTTATGTCTTATGGCTTTCGGTACTAGAGCGGAAAGTAGAGCCAAGGATTTCAAACTCCAGTAAATGGACTTCGGAGGGGAGGAGCCGTACGAGGGAAGCAGCCGCGGTGGAGGGGTTTTTCTAGTTACCCGAACTACTATAGTGCACTGCTATTGGAACTCACACCACTGATACACACTCGTAGGTACACACATGTCCACACACTACATATTAGGTACTGATATCTAGCGACCCAAACTACTACAGTGCACTGCTATCAAAGTACACTGCTATCCCCAAACATTGCGACTACAATTGCTGCTGCTGCTAATGTTGCTGCAATTGATGCTGCTAATGAAAATGCTGCTATTTATTTAGGTACGATCTAGAAAGCACTTGAGGAGCTTTAATTGGGACGATCTAAGAAGTATTCCTATGTTGAACCACAAGAGCAAAAGCGCAACATTCTTTTGTTTCTTTTGGGGGCAAGACAATTATGGTCACATCGTAGTCTTAAACTCGGTACACGTACGGCTGGGCAAGGTCGAGGTTGCTCTTGTTCTATAAAGTTTCTCAAAATGTGTTTTCATTCAAGATGATTAACGAAACAAGTCCCAATTAGGTTACATAAGGAGATTAATCCGATAACACAACAAAAAATAATTTTGTGTCGTGTCAAAATTTGTTTCGTGTCAAACTTATTTCAATACAGTCCAGTGGTAGATCTAGCCACATGCTACCTACTAAAAAGAGAAAAAAGAAGAAGAAAAATATGCTACAGAATGAATGAGGCAGATGATCTATATTCTATCACAATTTCTTCTTTAATATTTAAAAAAAAAGGAAACTAATATGTATGTGTGTTCGTGTGTCTGTGTGTATCCTTGTGTTAGTATGTGTCCGTGTCCATGTCTCTGTGTGTGTGTCATGTGTACTCAGTGTGTGTGTCTGTGTGGGGAGAATTAAGCTTTAGGGTTTACCTGACGGGAGATGGAGAAGAGAGGGCTGGAGGAGAAGGGCAGCGCTGGAGGGGAAGGGGGACGGACTGGAGCGCCGGAGGAGAAGGGGTGCACCGAGGGGGACAATTTTTTTTAGAATTTTTAATTTGGGAAAAAGTGAATCTAAACCAGTATATTAAAAAAAATAGCAATAACAGGAATAAATGTCGCTAAGAGTCCCCAAAATTACATAAATTAGCGACGTTAGTAAAATAAAGTCGCTTAACGTCGCATCTAATAAAAAATTTAGCGACGTTCAAAGACTGATAGCGACATTATTTTTACATTACCTAATTGTAGTCGCTAATTGTCGTAGTTAGTCGCCGATAGCAACGTATTGCGTCGTAATTTCAAGATGTCGCTAATTTCTATAATATTAGCGACGTTTTAATCTGGAGTCGCTAAATACGTTGTTAATTTGACTTATTGTAGTAGTGGCAGTTGCATGCCATTCTGTAAAGTATCATGCAATACCGCGACACTGATCCCCATCCGGTTTTGCAACAGATGGTTTCGGTTTAGGGCCTAGTTTGAAGTAGACCCGGATATGCTCTTAGACTTAGCAAAGTGTTTGCTGCTGGGTTTTTAATTATGATTACCTTTGGGTTCGGGTGACGACATGGGCCCGGTGTGCACATCACCAATTTTGCTTCCCATGCAGGTGGCCTACACGTGGCTGAGTGCACATTAAATACAATGAAGTAGATGCACATCACAAATCCTTAATACCTTAGCATTAATAAAATTTGGTTTGGGATAATTTAAGTATTAGTTTAACAATAACCAATAACAAATAATATATATATATAAGTTTAAAATTCTATAATTTTGTACTACCAATAATATTTTTTCTATATATAAAAATGTGGTGGTGGTGGGGGGGGGGGGGGGGGGGGGGGGGGGTGTTCACATCCTTCCCAAGTTCGAAGAATTTCTTCCCCGAAATTTAGGATAAAGGCGCAAATATAAAACACAGGAACTAAAATATTAAAGTATTAAATACAGTACGTAAGTTCGTACCCTGATCCTCAAACAAGGGAGAATAACGCTGTCGCATAGAATCCTCTCGCTCCCAAGTCGACACGCCTGGTGAATGGTGCTTCCAAGCAACCCGGAGTAGCCGAATAATCTGTCCTCTTAGCACCTTCTCGCTGCGGTCAAGTATATTAATTGGCTGCTCCTCATAAGTCATACTAGGCCCAAATTTAATCTCTGACTGATCGAGCATGTGACTAGGGTCTGCCACGTACCTTCTCAACTGCGATACGTGAAATACGTAATGCACGTCTTATAATGACGGAGGCAATGCAAGAGAAGAAGCCACTTCGCCAACTCGCTCCAAGATGTTAAAAGGGCCGATACACCTCTGACTTAGTTTGCCTCTGCCCCAAAATCTGATGGTACCACAAGTAGGCGATATCCTCAAAAATATATGATCGCCTTCTTTGAATTTCAAAGGTCGGCAGTGCGCATCTGCCTAATGCTTCTGCCTCTCCTGTGCGGCACGGAGGTGGATGTAAATCTATTTTACCTTCTCTATTTTTTGTGTCACCCGCTCTAGACCAAGTATCTGATGCTCTCCTAAGTCACTCCAACATACAGGAGACCTGTACTTCCTGTCGTACAGTGCCTCAAACGGTGCTATATGTGTGCTAGCCTGGTGGCTATTGTTGTAGGATAATTCCACCAAATAGAGATGGTCCTCCCAAGATCCAACAAAGTCTATCATGCACGCTCTCAATATCCTCTAGTATCTGAATTGTGCGCTCTGACTGACCATCAATCTGTGGATGATATGCAGTGTTGAACTTGAGGCGAGTTCCTAGACTCTCCTACATACTCCGCCAGAAATGGAAGGTAAATCTGGAATCTCGAACTGATACGATGATGACAGGCACTCCATGTAGTAGCACTATCTGCCTCATGTACATATCGACCAATATCTCGGTGAAATGTCCAACTATGAAGGACAAGAAATGTGCTGACTTCGTGTGTCGGTCCACGATAACCCATACTGCATCCTTCCCTCTGGGGCTCCTCGGAAATCCTGTGACGAAGTCCATAGTAATGTTCTCCCACTTCCACTAATGAAAGGGAAGTAGCTACAATAGTCTTGCAGTTCTCTGATATTCGGCCTTGACCTGCTGATAGACCAAACATCTCTCCACGAATCTCGTAATCTCCTTCTTCATCCCATTCCATCAGTAATGCTGTCACAAATCTTGATACATCTTCGTACACCCGAGATGAATAGAATAAATCGAACTATTGGCTTCGGTCATCAACTCCTAGCGTAGCTCATCACTCGGAACGTATAGGTGATCTCCTTACCTTAACATTCCGTCCTCATGAATCCGGAGTCTCGTTTGCCAGCAAGCCTTTGTTCTCTCCGGCAGTCTTCGAAATCTCGCATCGGTAGGCAAGGCTGCCTTGCTCCTCTCGACCAATGTAGACTGAACCTCCATACTGGCCATCTGCCCATCCATCCGTGGCAACAAAACCTCTATCCCTAGCTCATGAAGATCCTTTAATAAGTGGTGCTGAGTCATCAAGAAGTATGCCATAGGCTACCTACTTAATGCACTACCAGAATAAGTCAAATTGGCGACGTAAAGAAATATCGCTAAATGGCTAAAAAATGTCGCTAAATAGTTTTAGCGACGTCGGTAATGACGTTTTGGTGAAGTCGCCTTTAAGCTAGTCGCTAATAGGAAAAACGTCGCCAAACGTTGCTATTCCGACGTCTTCTAGCGACGTAGATGCGTCGCTATATTAGCGACGTTTAGCGACGCAACGTTGCTAAATTAGCGACGTATATTTTTGTCGCTATATGTCGCTAAATTAGCGACATGGATAGCGACATTTTTAGCGACATATTTAGCGACGTATTTAGCGACGTATATAAACGTCGCTAAACGTCGCAAAACGTCGCAAAACATCACTAAAAATGTCGCTAAAGATACTAAAAAAATAAAAATATTGAATATTGAATTATTTCCAAACCATTCTTCCTGCAGTTTATTAATTCATAATTTGTACAAATAGACCTGGAGCAACCCTCCGTTGAATTTGCTGGGTTTGCCAACCCCCTTCGGTTAAAAACTCAACACCGATAAATAACATATATTTAATATGAATAATATAATAAAATTTGAAGAAAATAAAATATTGAGATTAAAAAATGAATTAGTAGAAAATCTCGTCGTAAAGAATACAACAAATATCCTCACAACTGAGTCTGAAAGCCTCGTCCTAAAGAATACAAGAAATAATGTCTGAATGACTTAAAAATAAAGAATATTCATAAATGACCAAATATCATAGGCCTGAAACACAAACAATCAATAAACGGTCCTAACTAGGACTACTGCGGATTTGTAGGAGGATGACCACTGGCACACATGAGGGATAAGAACAGATCATACTGCTCCGGTAAAATCGATACCGATGTCGATGGAGAAGGCAGTGACATTGGTAGAGTCTGTGTCGATGTAGGCGCACCAGGAGGACGTATCTTCTCCAACTCTACTAATCGTTAGTTGTATGAATCCATGGTAGATAATAGCCTCGTACTGCTATGAACCATTGAATCCTGCATCATCGTCAGCCTCTCGACCATGGACAGCTGTGATGCATGCAGCTCCGTCACGCTGCGCTCTGTCGACGCTCTAAGATCAGCTGTCATATTCCGGAGCTCCATGTTGCTGCGCTCGAGCATATCAAATCGTACGATGAGCGTCGCATCGTC
Source organism: Iris macrosiphon (assembly GCA_036927795.1). Taxonomy (NCBI): domain Eukaryota; kingdom Viridiplantae; phylum Streptophyta; class Magnoliopsida; order Asparagales; family Iridaceae; genus Iris; species Iris macrosiphon. Next base: position 107,231,568 of record JAYESA010000007.1, on the reverse strand, counting down.
TGCCTGCGGCTGGAATAGGGGATGCTCCTCCATCCTTCACAGCAACTTGTCATGGAAAGACGCAATCTAATGGTCAACGACCTTCTGGACTCAGGACAACGACTACGAGGGCTGTGGGGAATGCACACTTGCCAGGGAGACCCTAGATGACTGCGTCGCAACAAGGGCGCCATAAGATCCCATACCGTAGCACGTACCCCTCTGGATACCACCAACGGCGGTCACCCACAACTCGTCCGTCGACGGAGCTGGAGAGGGCTGCGAGGAAGTACCTGCCTCTTTCGCTGTAGGTGCACTAGAAGTCGTCCGCTCAAGCAACCTAAGATACTCGGCCTAGAAAAGGTTGGATACTCGATAATTGCCTAAGTTATATTAAAATTAACACAAAGTAAAGTAATACTTACATAGCTCTGTGAGGCCCTCTCATCAATGAGATTTTTGTCTTTTCAATGTGTGGCCAGGAAGACGGTCACCATGTTTGTATCCTCACTCATCTGTACCTGTTAAAAATATATTATTTAGTACTAAAATTAAATATTTTTTTTCTACTACCATTTTATCGAACTTGCATTAAAATAATATATCTGAAATAAAAAATATACCAAACGACATAAATATTCTGTCATCGGAATCGAGCCACCACACCACTTTGCTGCCTTTCGTCTAGCCCCCTTGGCCTTCTTAGACCTTTCCTTGTACCTCGGATCCTCAAATGTAGCCCTTATCGCAGTCCACTGCTCAGGCGTGATCCAATCTTGGATTGGTTTTCCAATACGATCACGAGCCTTCTGGTCATCCAGAGCATCACGGATAAGTTTGGCGACAACAGCAGGAAATATCTTCTCGATCAACTCGGCCCTGTGTAGAGGATAGAAATATGTTTGCTACAATAAGTAATTTAGTAAGTTATATAATATACATAAATTAGAGGATTGATATAATATACTTTTTCCTTGAAGTGCGCAAACCAGAACGCCTTCCTCTCCTCCGGAGCTTCAGAGTAGTTGATCCAAGGACCATCATAGTTGTTCCTCAGAAAGAGGCCCAGGCGTCTCTGTACCGACGAGGGACGATATCTATACAGAGATAATTATTTTTATCAAAAAAGTCAATATATGATGAATAAAGAAATATACGATATATATGATGTTAAACCATCTAATTGACTTACTTTGTACCGTCGGCCCAAATCTCTGTCCTCGTCTCCTCCGGAGGTGCCATGGAGGATCTAGCTGATGTTGGGACGACGTCGGCTCAACCTCCTCTATATGCTCATCTGTCTCCATGGTTCCGTCAGTAGGAGGAATGCTGGACAAGGGAGTACTATCAGGCCTGGAACTACTCATCCCAGGAGTGATGCCACGTAATGTTGTCGCAGTCGGAGATGTGACTGGTCGATATATTGGAGTACGAGGCGACGAGGATCCAGAACCAACAGTAGGCAGTACCGGAGGAGCAATCTGTCTAGCTCGGGACCTGCCGAACCCTCTGTATCGTCCTGTCATACCTAATAACAACATATGATGAATAAAGAAATACACAAATATATAGTACGTTTTACAGTCAAAATGTTATGCATATCTTACAGCATTCATAAAATTGTACAGTAAATAACTAGTGGTGTCACAAGTCTAAATGGATAGTATATTCTACAGTCAAAATATAATACAATCTTCGTCAAAATAGTACATTCTACAGTCAAAATATAGTACATTCTACAGGAAAAATATTTTATTTTCAATTATCTTCTAAAAATTTATCTTGTTCGCCTTCCTCGTCCTCCTCTTCCTCTTTCTCTTCCTCTTTCTCCTCATCTTCACTTTCATCTACTTCGTCTTCATCTTCGTTTTCCTCTTCAGATAATTCTATATCTTCTACATTATTACTCGTATAATGATTAACTTTTGTTGAGTCCACATCTATAATATTTGTTACAAGAGGTAGCTCGTTCTCCTGATAAGCTATTTCGTCAACGTCAAAGGTATTTCTAGCTTTAGTCTTGCATACTTCCCACTAATCCGTCCTCGTTGTCCCCCGTCTAGGATAAGTTATGAAGTACATGAGCTGAGCCTGACTTGATAGGATAAATGGTTCGTAGCCTTAATATCTACGCTTGTAGTTTATATCCACAAGGCCATGCTTGTCAATTTTTTAACCTTGATCTTGAATCGGATCAAACCATTCATACTTGAATAGCACGATCTTAGCAGGTTATGTGCCATAATTATATGTCAACTCCACAATCTCTCGTAAGATGCCAAAGAAATCATTGCCTGGATCGACATCTTTGTAGTTCAAAGATTTGATACACAAACAACTATTTTTCATGGAATCAAGATCCAAAAAGCTGTCTCTGATCGGAGTATTTGTTGACTTGAACCTAAACCCATTCACACAGAAATTTGGCCATATTTTGACAGCAGTAATTGGTCCCTTGGCTAGAGTTCTAATAGATTCAGTCTCGGGTGTTATTAGACGATCGACCTAAATACCAAAGTAGCGATAGTAAGTTATTTATTGTGCAAGTGCAGAAAGAAAAAGTAATTACCAAGCTCCTTACATATGTGCTCAACCAAGAAGGAAAATGATGTCTCATTTCTTGTTCTACTTCTTTGTCTATTATGTAGGGTCTAACCGACCTCAACTCATCATTATATGTGCTAAAAAACAACGAAGCAACCGCTGATTAGTATCATAATAGTATCTTATACTATTACATTAAGATGAGGTAAATGTGGACGTATTAATTACTTACCCCTCAAGCTTCTCCACTTCATCCTCGTTGCAATTGAGTAATATATACAACTGAGCAGTCCTTAGCTCGTCGTCATTCAAATATCTCTTCTTCATTTTCCCCGAAGGCTTTCCGGACGCATTGAATACTTTGAGTATTACATCATTATATTCTTGATATCCGTCGTCATTTTTTGGAGCTCTCGTTCTATTAGTAGCAACATGAGGTTTGAAATACGTCGAGCAAAAGTTTATAATCTCCTCGAGAACATAAGCTTCACAAATAGAGCCCTCAACCCGTGCCTTATTTTTTACCTTTCTTTTTAGGTGATTCAGATGCCGCTCGAAGGGGTACATCCACCGATAATCGACAGGACCACCAACATGTGCCTCATAGGAAAGATGAATTAGCAAATGCTCCATAGAGTCGAAGAATCCAGGAGGAAATACCTTCTCGAGCTTGCATAGTGTTACCGTAATGTCCTTCTCTTACTTTTCTAGACAATCGACGAGAAACTTAGTAGAACAAAGATCTCTGAAGAATATGCTAAGCTCTATCAATGGATCGAAATGAACTGCGGTAAGAATTCCCAAAATACAATTGAAATTAACCTCTCCATGAATACGTGACAATCTTGGCTTTTCATACCCTCCAGTTTGTTCTCCTTGAGGTCGACACATCTTCTCAAGTTTGACACGTACCCGTCTGAAAATTTTAGACCCTGAATCTACCTACAAAGTCTCCCTTTATCCTTCTTCTCTAGTGAGAAAACTGACTTAGGCTGCTTTAACTTTCCATTCTCCTCCTCTATCAAATGCAATACAAGACGTCTATATATTTCTTCTAAGTCCAACCTGTCCTTCGGATTGTCTTTCGTCTTCCCTTTTACCTCTATTACAGTATTAATTATGTTATCGAACATATTCTTCTCGATATGTATAACATCAAGGTTATGTCTAATCAGATTGGTGCTCCAATATGGCAGATCCCAGAATATACTCCTTTTTGTCCAGTTATGGGTGCGACCAAATCCGTCATACTTTTACCCTTTAGCAGGCTCTTCGATAGCACTTGGTAAATCTTTTACCTCTTCCCATATCGTGTATCCGGGCCACCTTAGCGGTGGATTGTCCTTCTCCACAATGCCCACACGAAAATCATTCATGTTCCTCCGATACAGATGATCATTCGGCAGAGATTGTCGATGACAATCGAAGAAGCACAATTTGCCTCCATGTTTCAAACGAAAAGTCTTAGTACGGTCCATACAATACGGACATAAGAGACGACCATGAGTGCTTCATCCTGATAATATTTCATAGGCCTGAAAGTCATTGACAGTCCACATAAGTGCTGCCCTCATCTAAAAATTCTACTTTCTGGAAATATCGTACGTGTTGGCACCTACTTCCCACAGCTGATTCAACTCATCTATCAAAGGTTATAAATATACATCGATATTCCTCTTTGGATTATTCGGACCCGGGATAATAATGGTTAGGAACATATACGGAGTCTTCAAGTACATCCAAGGCGGTAGATTGTACGGAGTGATGATCACAGGCCAACACGAATACTGGGAGCCCGAAAGTCCGAATGGGGTAAAACCGTCGAAGGAGAGCCCCAATCTGACATTACGCGAATCTGAAGCAAAATCTGGATACTCTCGATCAAAGTGTTTTCATGCTTCTCCATCAGATGGATGATCCAATACTCCTTCGATCTGTTTCCACCGGTGCCAACTCATATTTTTTGCAGTCTCCTTCACCATAAGGCAAGTAGTGCGTCGAATCGGTAGGCTTCTTTGCACCGACAGGATTTCCTTTTCCAGTAGCCTTGTAGAGATTAACATCACAGAATCTGCACGCATCTTCATCCTTGTCGTCTTTGTAGTACAACATGCACCCGTTGCGACATGCATCGATTTTCTCGTATCCCATCCAGAGCGATCTCACCATCCTCTTAGATCTGTAGAAGTCTTTAGGCAACTTTGCATCCTATGGTAAGATCTCTATAATCAGATCCATCAGTCGGTTATAGCATTCTTGCGACATATTAAAATCGGACTTGATGCTCAATAATCTTGTAACAACCTCCAACAGTGAATGATCTTCACAACCAAGATATAATGGAGTCTTTGCATTCTCCAGCAACTCCATGAACTTCGCAGCATCGGTATTCGGTACCTCCTCAGCTGCATCATGATTGTCCGGATCGAAACTAGGTCCCGCCGCATCAAAAACCATATTCACCCACCCGTCGTCGTAAGCAGCATGGTCGTGGCATCCATATACGGCTCCACATAAGGCTCTGACTCTAATGCTAAAGACACAAGTTCTCCGTGCGCGGTCCAGTGATAGTAATTCGTCGTAAAACCCTTTGAGTTCAAATGATATGTTACTTCCTCTTCTGGATGATATTTCAAGTTGTGACTTCTCACACACGGATCGCACTCCACACATGTCATCAGGATGACGGTTGTACATCCACGAATGATGACGCAGATAGTAATTCATATCCATTTCTAGATACTTCTACAAAAATGAATATACAATTACCTTCAAGTATATACTCATCGTTAAATACAGTACATGTATTGATACTCCAAGTCCTAGCATATATACTCATTGTTAAATACAGTACATGCACTGATACTCACTGCTACCTTCAAGTATGGTTGTTTGAGTCATTGAGTGAGCTCGGGTCACTAAGGAGAGCAGTTCACAGTTTTCAATATGCATCATTTGGCAGTGATCAACTGAAGAGAGAGTGTCACGCCCCAGTCCCAAAATATGTAGGACTAGGACACGTAAGCATGCCAACCGCATGGATATGGCAACTCCAATATATGAAAACCAAAAACATACGTAGGCTGTAATATGAATAATAATTCACAAGTGGTATAAACTATCTCAAGTCACAGGCATAATCTAAACTCATCCACAAAAATTAATAAAAATAAATAACCAATAACCAAGTAACTAAATCTCAATATGAAGTATCTAAGGATGACAGTCGGATGGAGACAAATCTACTGCCGAACTAGAATATAAAAATAAACCCAATATCAATATAACCACTAACAATCACTAAGACTCGAAGAGAAGACCTCCTCGAAATATAAGTAACCAGTCCGGATCTGCGCTTCTGCGAATACTCATGAACATTTACACCTGGAAAGGGACCAGGTCCTCAGAGGGACATAACAAGATACATAGAAGCATGCCAATAAATTACTGTAAATAAGCATCCAATGGGGTCACCTAACCATCTAAGTGAATGCAGTTTGAGAATAACTTTCCCAACGCGTGGGCTATCTGGCTAAAATAGGACTGGCATAATTCTCTTGGAGATTCAGGGGCCTAAAAATTATGTCGTCTTTTGAACGACTAAGGCCGCCTGATAATATATAATATATAGTGGTCATCATGACCGTGCATCTCTGGCTGAGCGTACGGGTTACACAAGGAAAGTACAACGGAGCCCACACGCCTTACTTGTTGTTCTCCCTACCCCTTGCTCTAAGTAGGTCATATCCATGACACGATAATACCTCTAATAACTGCCAAGTCTACTAGCATGTAAAGTTTCTAACAACAGTTATCCATAACGTACGACCCATACGTACAGGAGGCCAAACCCTGCATGCAAGTCCGTGATCAATATGAGACTCACACTCGTGTAACAGATGTGTCACGGCCAATAAAACCTAATGATGCTTCATGATAATGGGGCGGTCTCATAAACAAGGTCAAGCATATACATAATAAAAATAGATTACGACGACACCGTCGTTTGCACCCAAGTTTTCTTGAATGCGCAATTTATATATAGCAGTTAAAATACATGAACTAAATAATGGAAATAAAGATGCGTGCAACATATGGAATGTGAATAACAGTACAATGGCAAGGTATACTTGCCTGGCAAGAAAGCTGCATAGTATCAATAACCTGCTCCAGAAGTCGCGCAGATCAATCCAATATCCTATATACATATAATATAATACAATACAACATCAGTCATTATACTAGCACATACACAACCATATCTACACTGGACTCGGAGGGTACACTAGGGGTGACACTAGTCAACTAGCAGGGTCAAATGCGCGTCTAGTTATGCGGGTGTCACGTCTTCAAGTGCTGTACATAATCAGACAGTTAACTAACAGGTGTCTAAGCCAGTACGTTAATGTACATAAGGATGTCCACGAACATGTTCCTAAGGTCACTTGGTCAACCGTAATATGGGATATCCATAATTACCTAGGGGCATACAGAATAAATACATATATAATCGTAATTAGCATTATCATTTAAATACTTACACAATATATATATATATATACCTAATCTAAACATATACGCATACGTGTACGTATAGGTATACGAGTTTGGGTTCTCCGACTCAAGGTCTGATGTCATCCAATTAAACCTGTTATAAGGCAATACTCGTATCATAATAGCATATGCACAAGCACACATAAAAAGGAGAAGAGGGACAGGTTCGAACCTCTGGGTGCGCGCACGGGGACGACGATGAGGTTGACGACGATGACGACGAGGGTAATGGTGAGGATGGCGAGGATGAGATAATTGGGATGATGGTGATGATGTGGATGGTGATTGGGATAATAGTGATGATGTGGATGGTGAAGTTGTTAATGGTGATGATGTGGTGATTGATGATGATGATGGGGTGATTGATGATGATAATGAATGGTGATGATGTAATTATTAGATGATGGTAATGATGATACTCCGGCCAGGGGAAGGTCCGGCAAGGAGGAGGAGGACAGTGGTGTTGATAGGTGGCGGACAGGGAGGTCAAGGGAGATAAGAGCAGGGAGGAGTGGAGGTCAGGGAGGAGTTCAGGTGGTGGCTGTGCTGGAGTTAATGGTGGTTGGAGGTGTCGACTAGTGCGGATGGGTGATGCCGGGAAGAGGAGGAATGACAGGGAAGGGATAGCAGGGAGTCATGGTGGTGGATGCTGGTTCAGTCGAGGGGAGGGTGACCGGAGGGAGAGGAGGAGATCGGGGAGAGGTCGGTGTGCAGCTGGAACAGCAACTCCAGGCGAACTGGACAGTGGGTCAGCATTCTCCGGTCGGTTGAGGGCAGCGGGTCAGCGGGTGATAGCGAGGCTGTTCAGCGTTCAGTGGTCGACAGAGGGGTCTCTGGTCGACGGCAGTGGGTTCAGTTGCTGTCGTCGTCGGGATGGTAGCTGGTCAGTGGGTCGTCGACGGGGTGCTGGTCGGGGAGAACTCAAGTGAGGAGAGGACGGCGAGGGGAAGAGGAGGAAGGCTGCTCGGGGTGTTCTCAGGCGAGGGGTGTCAGGCTCTGGAAAGGTCGGAGGAGGAAAGAGGGGGTGAAAGTGACCGGAGGAAGAAGAAGGTGAATAGGAATATGGGGGTCGGCTGATGTATTGAGTTTGGGTTTAGGTAAAAAAGTAAAAATAAAGAAAGGAAAGGAAAAGTTATGTATTTATACATGTGGGACCTAGGGTTTGATATTGACCTAGGGGTTTGGGCTTGGTCAACATGTCCTTGGAGTGGGACTTGGCTTGACATTGGAATGTTTGGAGGGCTATAATTTACATTGTTTAAAATGAAATGATAGGGTTAAATGAGGGGGCGATGTTGCGCGTGCACATTCCAAAAATTATGGGAAAATTCATATAAACAAAAAATAGATTTCTTCATGTGTCATATCCAGTGGTGTGGACACCCTAATGCATTTTTGCATAGAAGCACCCAACAATTAAAAAATTGCACAAAGATAGAAATTGGATTAAATTAATTAAAATTAATGCGCAGGGTATTTTGGAATTATTTAGAAGTACATAGGGATAAATTAGGTGGGACACAAGTGTCATGGACGTAGAGGGCTCAAAGTAGAATATTATCATAATTTGGGTTACACGAAATGAGTCAAGATTGTATCTCCAATTTTGACTAGAACGCACAAGGATCCAAAGTTGAAATTTATTTAGAATTAAATAATAACGTTCGCAACGAATATTATGCGACTAAAATGTAGCACAAGTGAGCATAATTATAAATCACGCCAAGGTCAGAATGGATGACCGGCACGTCTAGGACAAGAATGTAAAATTTGTAGGAGGGCAATGGCTAGTGTAGTGCTCCAATTATCGAAGCAACGGTAAGGTGCGCTAAGTGATATAAATATTACATAATTAAATAAAATATCGTGCTCTATTTCTAATTGGATACAAACTAGCCCTAGTTTCACTATTTAAGCCAAGTAGGCCTAATTTTGGGTGAGGGGGTTTATAATCTATCCAACTTAAAACAATTTCGTCCTCAAAATTAAAATAAGGCATGGTCTCTCTATCTAATCTTACTTGGTCACAATCTAAAAGAATTCACCTCAAGTTTAATAATATAATTTCTACACAACTTAGAATTTATCCATCTATCACATAAGGCTATACGTTTAAGAAAATATTCCTCAAATTATTTAATCATGTTATTCAATCCTCAAAACTTTATCACCAATATATCACATGTGATATGCCCTTAATTACAAAAGATAGTCACCAAATAATATGGTTGGCCTATGGTGTATATCTAGTACTCCCTGTGTATCAAACTTATACCAAGCACGAGGTTTTGTCTTTCCGAAGTAAGGGAAGACGGAGAGCAATAATAAAGAATTCAAGTTGAAGGTAATAGAATACAAGTATGGGGATCAAGGCGGTTAGAGAATTCAAAAGGAATTGTCAACGCAGTTGTAGATTAAAATCCTATTTGGTAAATTCCTATTCACATGCTCACATCAGTACAGTTATATACTTGATATGATATGCTCCGACATATCTAGAGGGAAAGTATATTTGTCTACTAGTCAACTATATATCTCAATCCACGTAAAGTAGTATTGCAAAGGGCGAACCAAATGTACTAAGGTTTGATAGACCTTAATACACTGATTCTGACTAGACAATGTATTAGTAGGCTTCCCCAATAATACATATATCATGATCAAGCTCGATAAAAGAATAAGCTTGTAAAAACTAGGCTATAATAACAGCATAAGTCGAGGCAGTCCAGAAAATATAAATATGGTGGATCATGATGAAAAAAAGTACAAAATAATTTAAGTTCACAAAGAAGATAAGAATCTACAGTCTCTACAGTTGTCATACTAACTCCTTGTCAAAGTCGCTAGTCGACCAAATAGGGGCATGGACCTCTAAGTTCTACAGTCTGAATAAACACTATCGTCTTATGCTAGTATATAGTTAATGTTATTTAGTTACACATCAATAATAGGTCAAAAGAACTATGTGATACTAGGTTGTGAGGCATACTACCCAACTTAAAATAATAAACTAATAATGTGACAGTCTTAAGGAAAATCTACAAAATAATCTTGTTCTTGTAAATAAAGTATAAACTCTAATTGGGGTACACAAGAAAAAGATCTTAGTACTTATTAGGGTATCGTATTGCATTATAAAACTTAATAGGTAATGGTCATCTTAAGTCTTAATCATAGTGTTCATAGAGCAAAAGCGTTAATATTAAGAATGGAAGGGCTACTGGCACTCAAATGAAAGAGGATATAACATGTATTGAGGTAGGGTACATGTTATGTGATTTAAAACTAAGAATAATCAGATCACAATATAAAGGAACAACTCAAACTATCAAGTTCTAACTACCAAGTACATAATTTCAAAATTTAATATTAACAAGCTATAATCCTACCACACTATATCCTCACATAAAAGAAATCACTTGGCCAACAATCAGAAGGATTAGGTGGAACGAATTAAAATAAAAGAAGAACATAATTAGTCGTCGCACAAATAGCGAGTGTCAAGGTTGCTAAGGAATAAGATATAAAATTAAAAATAGATGGACTCTAGATAATATCATGGTTTCCTAAGGAAGGGTGGTATGCTAATCTTTGTGTTCGAGGTATGACTAAAGGAAATGTTCAATTTATTGCTCTTGGCTTTCTAAGGTACTGTCTGCTAATAATAAGACAAGGAACTAAATTTACAGTTCTCTAATACTATCTTACTATGAAAGTTAGGTTTAGTCATAATATTCAATCTTGGCTTTCTATTGGTTCCTCAATACTATGGTCAAACAATATGGTTAAATTTCTAACCAACTCTAGTAGTGTTTAAACTACCCTCAAGTCATTCTTAATACATCAAAGGATAATGGTAAACCAATCTATAGATAAGGGATGCTAGGGTTTATTAGGTATTCTAAACTTAGTAATGGGTCAATATTCTAGTTGTATTCTTAGTATGAATATTATCCTAATTATTATCCTAACAACAAGGATTCGTATATTCTAGCAGAAGGCTATACTCAAGGAACTATTAGGAAAGCACATGAATCAAGCAAGATGCAATTACTTAAATAGAAAAGATTGGAAGGAAGATGAGTCATAGTCAATTGTGGATGAGATCCTATATTCTAATCCTAGGTGCAGGCTTGCTCGGCACAGTAACATAACCGAGACAATATGCTCTCGACCTGCATGAACCACCACTAAAAATATGTCATGTCCCAGTCCCAAAATACGTAGGACTAGGACACGTAAGCATGCCAGCCGCATGGATATGGAAACTCAAATATATGAAAATCAAAATACATGCGTACGCTGTAATATGAATAATAATTCACAAGTGGTATAAACTATCTCAAGTTGTCACTACCACATTTTAGGAAAAAGGGTATTTTGGTAATTTTCTATTTAAATAAATATTGTGCATGGTAAATAATTTTTTTTGTATTATTTAATTGTTGTTGGATGTTATTTAATTATTTTGGACTTATTTTAGTGGACCCAACTAGTGTAGTTTGGACCCATGGACCAACATGAATTAAATAGTTAGACTTGGCCCATTTAGAAAGCCCATAGTTAAGAAGATGGATTAAATTAATTAAATGATTAGACTAGAAGCTTCCTTCCTTAATTATTTCTTTATGAGAGGCCCCAAGGGGTACATTGGACATTTTACAATTGCTTGGGGAAGGGGGCATGGCCGGCCTATATTAGAGGGGGAGAAATTTCTCTCTCCTCTCATTCTCATTCCAAATCTAGATCTAGAATTTCCCACTCCCAAATTCTCTCCATTCCCATTCCAATTCCCCACCAAATTCATCCCAAATTCTTCCTAATTCACCATTAGAAAGTTGAGAAGCAAGAATCTAGAAGGAGGAAGCAAGGATCTACAAAGAGGAGCAAGGATCTATAATTTGGAAGCAAGTTCATCTCAATTGGAGGTTTCATTGGGAATCCATCTCCCAATAGGTATAATTCAGTTTTTCCCATTATAATAGCTTCTAAATCTGAGATTTAATCATGTAAAATCAACCCATATGTATGTACTACCCATAGAACTTTGTTTTATGTTCATAGGAGACCCATGGAGAAAGTTATGGTGCTTTTTGTGTCAATTTTGTCGGAATTCGAATTTACATTTTGTTGTGTGTGTCAATTGATCCTATAGATCAATTGGGCATGTGCTTATGTGTTTGGGGCTTGTGTCATTTCCATATTTGGGTACATGTGGTTCGTATCCCAACTATTTGGTGATACGTGTCATTTTGGGAGTTTTTCCTCCGACACGGGGCTTTGAACATGTCGTATTTTGACACGGACACATAGATCTACTTTTGACACTTTGATTTATTCATAAATATTATTTGTGACTTGTTTGTGTCCTTCGGGGTGCAATTGGTTGTGTGTTGGACTCGTGTCACATGCGTATCCTAGATCTAGTGGGATACGGTGTGATACTCTCCAATTTGGTGTGTTTATGTGTAGATCTAATTATTTATGCTTTAAATTCTTTATTTATAATTAGTAAATATATATAGATATTATATATTATTTTAATATATTTATTATGGTATTTATTGTAGCATAGATCTATAGATATTTCTATGTGTTTTAATGTGGTGTATAAATATATGTATGTAGCTTTCTTGCATGCAATTATATATGTACTTATGTTAATAACATAAATTATACATAATTATTTTATAAAATATATTTATGTGTTTAAATGTGTAATTATATTATTTATAATTATTATATAATTATTTGTATATTAATGAATGTATTTTTATGTGTGCTTCTAGCCATGTAAAATATGTACATTAATATGTGCAATGTGTTTTGTAACTATTAGTATTTGATTGTGTAAAATTTATGTGTATATATATATAAGTATATATATTTATTAAATTGTTTTATATATGTATATATATAGGTGTTTTTGTGAGGTATAATACTAATAATAATATATTATTTTATTTGTATAAATATTGGTTTGTATATACATTATTTAGGGTGTGCATTAATTGTATTATTAGTATACTTTGTGTGGGTACCAATTGGGATCTAATTTGATTCCTAAATTGTTGTATATTATTTATATAGATTTCTTGTGAGGTTGACCTTGGTTTGACCATGTTTGACTTTAGTTGACTTTAGAGTTGACCATAGTTGACTTTTGACTTAGAATTTATTTATCGACCTAGAAGTTGACTAGTTTGACTTGTTCTCTTTTCGGGATCTTGTATTAATGTGGTATTCTATATCTAGGTCTTCGAGGTACCGAGTCAGACATCTGTGAGACTGTTCTTTGGACTTCAGGCGAGTACATTCTCTGATAGTTTCTCATTTATGATATCGTCTATGTTCGTTGTATCTAGTGTAGATATACATGTTTCTCTTGACACTATGGTTACACGGATTGGTATATCCGGATCTCGTCATGAGATGTTATTCCTTGGTATATGGTGTATATGGTGCAAGTATTGTTTCATTGGTTATCTTGTACATGTACAGACACCGATTTTTGGGAGGAGTCGCTCTCTTCTTGGGGAATCTAGTGCCATAGCATACCGTGGTTGGATCTATTATACCAGTCGGGGGTGGGGATTATTAGTATAGATATGTGATCAAATCTCTATTGAATAAAGTATTGGTAAGCGAATAGTGTTGATCATGCACCGCACGTATGATTAGCCAGGCCGTATTGTATCTTGCCCAAGCCGATCACATGTTAAGCTAGTACTCACACACTTAGTCATTAGTATTATTGTTTCATTGGCATATTGTTCATTATTGTATTTCTTTCCAGTATTTCCTTATTGTCTATATATCTCTTGTATCTATTGTGCATCTTGTTTATCCACAGCTATTTACTGTTACATAGTTTTTATCATGGATTAGAACTGCTGTTAGAGATGTACTCTGCTCCTTTCCTGACTGGATATATTTTTCCAGATGACACTGAGGAGTACCCTACCTATTATGGACCCCATGATGTTATGGGTTTAGATTCTGAGACCCTGGCTCAAGAGGGACTTATCCCAACTGAGACAGTTGACCCTGGAGTGTAGCTTTGTAGCATGATAGTATTCTTTTGTACTGGATTTGTCTCCAGCTTATTTTTGTTACTCTTCAGACTCATTGATGTATTATTTTAAACTCATGAGTTGTATGATGACTATTATATTCTTATCTAATTTCGTGCTCATTCTATCTTAGTTCTGTGATTGAGTATTCTATCATTTTGGTGGTTCATTACTTTAGATAGACTATCTAGACAGCGTTCTACCGCCGATTCTGCGGCGTAGGCTGGGCGTTATTTCCGACTAGTACCCTTACACCGGGTGCGGGTCGTGACACATTTTTGGTGGTGGCCCATGCAGGTCTAGCTTCACAAGTATATGATGTCGTGGTAGTGCGACAACTTAGTTGTACTACTGCGAGCCTGCGATAGGATATAGGATATAGGCTGAGATACTCAATCACATCTAGGAAAATTCTTTTGATTCAACTATTCTCCTTTGACATTGATACTTGATCCCTTAAACTGTCCTTTCCTTGATGTCTTACATCTTGTGCCATATTGATTCTTTCTTTCGCTTTGTCTCAGGATGCCGCCTAAGACTAGATCACAGCAGGGGAGAGCAGCTTCTGAGAGGTCTGCGACATCCCGAGGGCCGGCACCAGTCACTCTCCGGTGATTGGAGTGTCAGTTGCTTTCGGAGGTCCACCACCTACTCAGAGGACTATGCCAGCTGTATCTGAGGGGCTTCCACCTCCACCTCCTGTGCCAGCAGAGGCGTCACAGATGTTTATACTGTTTTGTGAGATGCTCGAGGCACAGAGGGCTCAGTCAGAGGCACATCAGAGGCAGACTGATGTCCTACGGCAAGGCATCGAGAGTGCTCATCAGCTTGCTCGTGCTGTAGTTGAGAGAGGAGTTCCGGTCCAGCAGCAGGTTGTTCCTCAAGTTGCTCAGCTTCGGCCAGGCAACATTCAGGACTTCAAGAAACTGGAGCCTAGGGTTTTCAAAGGGACGAAGGGCATCGTCTATGCTGATGATTGGCTCGAGGACATTGAGCGTCTTATGAAGATGTCCCGCCTTTCTGAAGATCTGAAGGTTGAGGCGGTAGGACTTCAACTGTTCGACGTTGCTCGCACTTGGTTCAGGAATGAGTCAGTTCTAGTTGACCCAGGACAATCTTGGGAGGTATTCAAGGACCTTTTCAAGAAGAAGTTTTTCGCCCGGATAGACAGGCTTGACTTGGGGAGACAATTTGAGAGTCTCATTCAGGGGAGCATGTCTGTGGAGAATACGCTGCGGAGTTCGGTAGGTTGAGCCGATTTGCAGAGTACTTGGTGAGGGAGCCGGAGGTTCGATCTATTCGTTTTCGAGAGAGTCTAAACTGGGAAGTGAAGATTCTCATTCCGTCTTTTTATGAGACATACTCGGAGATACTTGCGGAGGCTCGCAAGGTTGAGCAGGATCTGGGTTTGAAGACCAAGAGAGACCGTAATTCTTTTCTGGGGGCCAACGGCAGTGCAGTATCTGCCAAACGTCCTCATTTCCAGTCCAGACCTTTCCAGCAGCCATAGCAGAACCAGACTCCAGCTAGAGCGCCTTTTCACCAGGCACCTCAGCAGCAGAGACAGTTACAGCAAGCTCCATGCAACTTCTGCAAGAATCCTGGCCACATCTGGGAAGTTTGCAGGAGGAGGCTAGGAGTTTGTTTATATTGTGGTACTGAAGGGCATCAATCAAGGGAGTGTCCTCGTCGTGCAGTTCAGGGAGCAGCTCCAGCTCCGAGGACACAGACGAGACCACCTGCAGCACAGCCGAGGGGACCGCTTCCGACACAGCAGCAGCATTTTGTCCAGCATCAACAGCAGGGAGGTGCCCGACAGGGACGAGCGTTTGTTATGACCGTCGAAGAGGAGGAACCCACCGGAGATGTTATCGCAGGTTCTATTCTTCTTGATTCCATTCCAGCTTTAGCTTTGTTTGATAGTGGTGCTTCCCATAGTTTTGTATCTGTTTCTTTTGCTCTGAAGCATGGTTTGCTAGCTGAGTCTTTGCTTAGGACTTGCAAGATCATGACCGGGGGAGGCATTATCCTGGTTAATGATATTTGCAAGAATCGGAGAGTTACTCTGGGAGGCCGGGAGTTGAGTGCGTGTCTACTTGTAATGCCACTTTCGAGCTACGACATTGTACTTGGGATGGATTGGTTGAGTAGGCACCGTGCTAGCATAGACTGTAGAGGAGGTAGAGTTTTGTTTGGTTCGCCAGGAGAGCCAGAGTTCGAGTTTGCTAGAGGAGCTGCGAAGCAGGGAGAAGGCATTATTTGTGGAGCTATGGTGGAAGACAAGGAGTTACCACATCCGTTGATAGCAGAATTCTTGGATGTGTTTCCTGAGGAATTACCGAGATTGCCACCAGATCGAGATGTTGAATTTTCTATAGACTTGGTGCCAGGTGCAGAACCAATTTTGCAGCATGTCTGTAGAGTAAACAACAGCGAGCTGGTCGAGTTGAAGAAGCAGGTGGACGAATTGTAGGATAAAGGGTTTATCAGATCGAGTTTTTCACCATGGGGAGCCCCAGTATTGTTTGTACCAAAGAAGGATGGATCGGTGCGCATGTGCATTGATTACAGGGCTTTGAATAATCTCACTATCAAGAATAAGTATCCTTTGCCACGGATTGATGATCTGTTTGATCAGTTGAGTGGTGCGAAGGTATTTTCTAAGATAGATTTGAGATCAGGCTACCATCAGGTGAAGGTGAAGCCGGAGGACATACCGAAGACTGCTTTTAGAACTCGGTATGGTCAGTTCGAGTTTATGGTGATGCCGTTTGGTTTGACTAATGCACCGACGGTATTTATGAACTTGATGAACAAGGTATTCCACCAGTACCTTAACAAGTTCGTGGTCGTGTTCATCGACGACATACTCATATACTCGAGGACACCGGAGGAGCATGAGGAGCATTTGAGGATTGTGTTGAATGTGCTGAGGAAGGAGAAGTTGTATGGGAAGTTGTCCAAATGTGAGTTTTTCTTGGACAAGGTAGAATTCTTGGGGCATGTTGTGACTGGTGATGGTATTTTAGTGGATCCGAAGAAGATTTTAGCAGTGGAATCTTGGAAGACTCCGAGTTCGGTAGTAGAGATCAGGAGTTTCTTGGGATTGGCAGGCTACTACAGGAAGTTTGTGCAAGATTTTTCGAGGATTGCCGAGCCGATGACCAGACTCACAAGGAAGGATGTGGAGTTTGTTTGGACGGAGGATTGCCAGGTTGCTTTTGAAGAATTGAAGAAGATGTTGACGTCTGCTCCTATTTTGACGTTGCCATCAGGGTCCGGAGGTTTCACTATTTATAGTGATGCATCGGGAAAGGGTTTAGGTTGTGTTCTTCAGCAGCATGAGAAAGTGATTGCCTATGCATCCAGGCAATTGCGTCATCATGAAAAGAACTATCCTACCCATGATTTGGAGTTGGCAGCTGTCATATTCAACCTGAAGTTGTGGAAACATTATTTGTACGGAGAGCGTGTGGAGATCTTCACAAACCACAAAAGTTTAAAGTACGTTTTTACGCAGAAGGAGTTGAATATGAGGCAGCGCCGGTGGTTGGAACTGATGAAGGATTTTGATATCTCTTTACAATATCATCCTGGGAAAGCCAATGTAGTTGCCGATGCTTTGAGCAGGTATCCGGTAGCTATGTTCTTAACGCAGGATCGATATTTGTTGGAGGACTTAGAGAGCTTGGGCATTGAGGTGATTGTTCCTGGTGGTGCTATGCAGATGTGGGGACTGCAGATACACTCAGATTTGATGGACAGGATTAAGGCAGCACAGTATGATGATATATCTTTGAGGAGTATCAGAGCTCAGGTGAGAGCAGGATTGGAGGATGATTTCACTATTTCAGAGGATGGATCTTTGAGGCATGGAGTTAGATTGTGTGTGCCTAGTAGAGAGTTGCGTGAGGAGGTATTGCAGGAAGCGCATCGCTCTCAGTATTCCATACATCCAGGTGCTAACAAGATGTATCGGGATATGCGAGAGAGTGTGTGGTGGTATGGCATGAAGAGGGAAGTGGCACAGTTTGTATCCAGATGCATAGTGTGCCAGCAGGTGAAAGCCGAGAGGCAGAGGCCAGGAGGTTTACTTCAGCCATTACCCATTCCAGAGTGGAAGTGGGAACACATTACTATGGATTTTGTGTCCGGACTTCCATGATCTCCAGGAGGGAAAGACGCAATTTGGGTCATTGTTGATAGGTTGACCAAGTCGGCCCACTTTTTGCCTTTCAAGGTGGGTTTGTCTACGGAGAAGCTGGCAGAGATGTATGTGAGGCAGATCGTTAGGATACATGGAGTTCCCGTCAGCATAGTCTTAGATCGGGATAGTCGTTTCACTTCTCATTTCTGGAGGAGTTTGCAGGAGAGTTTGGACACTCAGCTCAAGTTTAGTACTGCATATCATCCCCAGACAGATGGGCAGTCTGAGCGGACTATCCAGACTCTCGAGGATATGTTGGGCACTTGTGTACTAGATTTCGGGGGTTCTTGGGAAGACCATCTCTATTTGGTAGAGTTTGCTTACAACAACAGTTACCAGGCCAGTATAGAGATGTCACCTTTTGAAGCTCTATATGGTCGGAGGTGTCGTACTCCTTTGTCTTGGGATGATGTTGGAGAGAGAGTTTTACTTGGGCCAGAGATGGTTGTGGATGCAGCGGAGAAGGTTCAGTTGATCAGAGACATACTTCGAGTGGCGCAGGATAGACAACGGCATTGGGCCGATAGCCATCGGAGACCTTTGGAGTTCGAGGTATAGTTTAGATTTTGTTTGTGCTTGTTCTTGTTTGTTATAGATTAAGTTCTTAAGATGGTATTTTGTTCTAGGTGGGTGGTTTGGTATTTCTGAGGATTTCTCCGATACGAGGCACGATTCGCTTCGGTGGAGGCGGAAAGCTTAGTCCGCGATTCATCGGACCTTTCACTATTCTAGAGAGGGTCGGTGCAGTTGCTTATAGACTAGACTTGCCACCTGCATTGGAGGGAGTGCACAACGTGTTTCATGTGTCGCAGTTGAGACGATACGTGGCAGATCCTAGTCATGTATTGGATCACTCAGAGATAGAGGTGGGCCCTACTCTTAGCTATCCAGAGCAGCCAGTTGAGATTCTGGATCGGAGAGAGAAGGTGCTGAGGAACCAGACTATTCCTTTGGTACACGTCGCATGGAGGCATCACTCTCTGGGGGAGTCTACCTGGGAGAGAGAGGATGACATGCGAGAGCGTTATCCATATTTGTTTGTACCTTGAGGTATGTTATTTTCTAGTTATATTCTGTTCATTAGTTAATTGTGATTCTTTAGTTCTGTTCTGTGATTTTTCTGGGGGTAGTTTTCATCTTTAAATTTCGAGGACGAAATTATTTTAAGGAGGGTAGACTTGTCACAACCACATTTTAAAAAAAAGGGTATTTTGGTAATTTCCTATTTAAATAAATATTGTGCATGGTAAATAATTTTTGTTGTATTATTTAATTATTGTTGGATGTTATTTAATTATTTTGGACTTATTTTAGTGGACCCAACTAGTGTAGTTTGGACCCATGGACCAACATGAATTAAATAGTTAGACTTGGCCTATTTAGAAATCCCATAGTTAAGAAGATGGATTAAATTAATTAAATGATTAGAATAGAAGCTTCCTTCCTTAATTATTTCTTTATGAGAGGCCCCAAGGGGTACATTGGACATTTTATAATTGTTTGGGGAAGGGGGCATGGCCGGCCTATATTAGAGGGGAAGAAATTTCTCTCTCCTCTCATTCTCATTCCAAATCTAGATCTAGAATTTTCTACTCCCAAATTCCCTCCATTCCCATTCCAATTCCCCACCAAATTCATCCCAAATTATTTCCAATTCACCATTAGAAAGTTGAGAAGCAAGGATCTAGAAGGAGGAAGCAAGGATTTACAAAGAAGAGCAAGGATCTACAATTTGGAAGCAAGTTCATCTCAATTAGAGGTTTCATTGGAAATCCATCTCCCAATAGGTATAATTCAGTTTTTCCTATTATAATAGCTTCTAAATCTGAGATTTAATCATGTAAAATCAACCCATATGTATGTACTATCCATAGGACTTTATTTTATGTTCATAGGAGATCCATGGAGAAAGTTATGGTACTTTTTGTGTCAATTTTGTTGGAATTCTGAATTTATATTTTGTTGTGTGTGTCAATTGATCCTATAGATCAATTGGGCATGTGCTTATGTGTTTGGGGCTTTTGTCGTGTCCATATTTGGGTACATATGGTTCGTATCCTAACTATTTGGTGATACGTGTCATTTTGGGGGTTTTCCCTCCGACACGGGGCTTTGAACATGTCGTATTTTGACACGGACACATAGATCTACTTTTGACACTTTGATTTATTCATAAATATTATTTGTGACTTGTTTGTGTCCTTCGGGGTGTAATTGGTTGTGTGTTGGACTCGTGTCACATGCGTATCCTAGATCTAGTGGGATACGGTGTGATACTCTCCAATTTGGTGTGTTTATGTGTAGATCTAATTATTTATGCTTTAAATTCTTCATTTATAATTAGTAAATATATATAGATATTATATATTATTTTAATATATTTATTATGGTATTTATTGTAGCATAGATCTATAGATATTTCTATGTATTTTAATGTGGTGTATAAATATATGTATGTAGCTTTCTTGCATGCAATTATATATGTACTTATGTTAATAACATAAATTATACATAAATATTTTATAAAATATATTTATGTGTTTAAATGTGTAATTATATTATTTATAATTATTATATAATTATTTGTATATTAATGAATGTATTTTTATGTGTGCTTCTAGCCATGTAAAATATGTACATTAATATGTGCAATGTGTTTTGTAACTATTAGTATTTGATTGTGTAAAGTTTATGTGTATATATATATAAGTATATATATTTATTAAATTATTTTATATATGTATATATATAGGTGTTTTTGTGAGGTATAATACTAATAATAATATATTATTTTATTTGTATAAATATTGGTTTGTATATACATTATTTAGAGTGTGCATTAATTGTATTATTAGTATACTTTGTGTGGGTACCAATTGGGATCTAATTTGATTCCTAAATTGTTGTATATTATTTATATAGATTTCTTGTGAGGTTGACCTTGGTTTGACCATGTTTGACTTTAGTTGACTTTAGAGTTGACCATAGTTGACTTTTGACTTAGAATTTATTTATTGACCTAGAAGTTGACTCGTTTGACTTGTTCTCTTTCCGGGACCTTGTATTAATGTGGTATTCTATATCTAGGTCTTCGAGGTACCGAGTCAGACATCTGTGAGACTGTTCTTTGGACTTCAGGCGAGTACATTCTCTGATAGTTTCTCATTTATGATATCCTCTATGTTCGTTGTATCTAGTATAGATATACATGTTTCTCTTGACACTATGGTTACACGGATTGGTATATCCGGATCTCGTCATGAGATATTATTCCTTGGTATATGGTGTATATGGTGCAAGTATTGTTTTATTGGTTATCTTGTACATGTACAGACACCGATTTTTGGGAGGAGTCGCTCTCTTCTTGGGGAATCTAGTGCCATAGCATACCGTGGTTGGATCTATTATACCAGTCGGGGGTGGGGAGTATTAGTATAGATATGTGATCAAATCCCTATTGAATAAAGTATTGGTAAGCGAATAGTGTTGATCATGTACCGCACGTATGATTAGCCAGGCCGCATTGTATCTTGCCCAAGCCGATCACATGTTAAGCTAGTACTCACACACTTAGTCATTAGTATTATTATTTTATTGGCATATTGTTCATTATTGTATTTCTTTTCAGTATTTTCTTATTGTCTATATATCTCTTGTATCTATTGTGCATCTTGTTTATCCACAGCTATTTACTGTTACATAGTTTTTATCATGGATTAGAACTGCTGTTAGAGATGTACTTTGCTCCTTTCCTAACTGGATATATTTTTCCAGATGACACTGAGGAGTACCCTACCTATTATGGACCCCAGGATATTGTGGGTTTAGATTCTGAGACCCTGGCTCAAGAGGGACTTATCCCAGCTGAGACAGTTGACTCTGGAGTGTAGCTTTGTAGCATGATAGTATTCTTTTGTACTGGATTTGTCTCCATCTTATTTTTGTTACTCTTCAGACTCATTGATGTATTATTTTAAACTCATGAGTTGTATGATGACTATTCTATTCTTATCTGATTTTATGCTCATTCTATCTTAGTTCTGTGATTGAGTATTCTATCATTTTGGTGGTTCATTACTTTAGATAGACTATCTAGACAGCGTTCTACCACCGATTCTGCGGCGTAGGCTGGGCGTTGTTTCCGACTAGTACCCTTACACCGGGTGCGGGTCGTGACACAAGTCACAGGCATAATCTAAATCTCATCAAAAAAAATCAATAGAAATAATTAACCAATAACCAAGTAACTAAATCTCAATATGAAGTATCTAAGGACGATAGTCGGATGGAGACAAATCCACTACCGAACTAGAATATAAAAACAAACCCAATATCAGTACAACCACTAATAATCACTAAGACTCGAAGAGAAGACCTTTGCGAAATATAAGTAACCAATCCGGATCTGCGCTCCTGTGAATACTCATGAACATCTACACCTGGAAAGGGACCTGGTCCTCAAAGGGACATAACAAGATACATAGAAGCATGCCAATAAAGTACTATAAATAAGCATCCAATGGGGTCACCTAACCGTCTAAGTAAATGCAGTTTGAGAATAACTTTTCTAACGCGTGGGCTATCTGGCTAAAATAGGATTGGCATGATTCTCTTGGAGATTCAGGGGCCTAAAAAGTATGTCGTCTTTTGAACGGCAGAGGCCGCCTGATAATATATAATATATAGTGGTCATCACGACGTGCATCTCCGAGGAGCGTACGGGTTACACAAGGAAAGTGCAACGGAGCCCACACGGCTTACTTGTTGTTCTTCCCACCCCATTCTCTAAGCATGTCATATCCATGACACGATAATACCTCTAATAACTGCCAAGTCTTCTAGCAAGCAAAGTTTCTAACAGTAGTTATCCCTAACGCACGGCCCATACGTACAGGAGGCCAAACCCCGCATGCAAGTCCGTGATCTACATGAGTCTCACACTCGTGTAACAACTATGTCACGGCCAATAAAACCTAATAATGCTTTATGATAATAGGGCGGTCTCATAAACAAGATCAATGCATATACATAATAAAAATAGATCACGACGATACCATCGTTTGCACCCAAGTTTCCTTGGACACGCAGTTTATATATAGTAGTTAAAATACATGAACTAAATGACGAAAATAAAGATGCATGCAATATATGGAATATGAATAATAGTACAATGGCAAGGTATACTTGCCTGGCAAGAAAGTTGCATAGTATCAATAACATGCTCCAGAAGTCGGGAAGATCAATCCAATATCCTATATACATATAATATAATATAATACAACATCAGTCATTACACTAGCACATACACAACCATATCTACACTGGACTCGGAGGGTACACTAGTGGTGACAGTAGTCAACTAGCAGGGTCAAATGTGCGTCTAGTTATGCGGGTGTCACGTCTTCAAGTGCTATACACAATCAGACAGTCAACTAACAGGTGTCTAAGCCAGTACGATAATGTACACAAGGATGTCCACTAACATGTTCTTAGGGTCACTTGGTCAACCGTATTATGGGATATCCATAATTACCTAGGGGCATACAGAATAAATACATATATAATCATAATTAGCATTATTATTTAAATACTTACACAATATATATATATATATATATATATATATACCTAATCTGAACATATACGCATACGTGTATGTATATGTATACGAGTTTGGGTTCTCCGACTCAGGGTCTGATGTCATCCAATTAAACCTGTTATAAGGCAATACTCGTGTCCTAATAGCATATGCCCAAGCACACATAAAAAGGAGAAGAGCGACAGGTTCGAACCTTGGGGTACGCATACGGGGACGACGACGACGATGACGACGACGAGGGTAATGGTGAGGATGACGAGGACGAGATGATTGGGATGATAGTGATGATGTGGATGGTGATTAGGATGATGTGGATGGTAAAGTTGTTAATGGTGATGATGTGGTGATTGATGATGATGATGGGGTGATTGATGATGATAATGAATGGTGATAATATGATTATTAGATGATGGTGATGATGATACTCCGGCCAGGGGGAGGTCCGACAAGGAGGAGGAGGACAGTGGTGGTGATGGGTGGTGGACAGGGAGGTCAAGGGAGATGAGAGCAGGGAGGAGTGGTGGTCAGGAAGGAATTCAGGTGGTGGATGTGCTAGAGTTAATGGTGGTTGGAGGTATCGACTGGTGCGGATGGGTGATGCCAGGAAGAGGAGGAATGACATGGAAGGGAGAGCAGGGAGTCGTGGCAGTGGATGGTGGTTCAGTCGAGGGGAGGGTGATCGGAGGGAGAGAAGGAGATCGGGGAGAGGTCGGGATGCCGCGGGAACAACAACTCTAGGCGAACGGGATAGCGGGTCAGCGTTCTCTGGTCGGTTGAGGGCAGCGGGTAAGCGGGTGATGGTGAGTCGGTTCAGCATTCAGTGGTCGGCGGAGGGGTCTCTGGTCGACGGCAGCGGGTTCAGTTGCTGTCGTCGTCGGGATGGTAGCGTGTCAACGGGTCATCGATGGGGTGCTGGTCGGGGAGAACTCAGGTGAGGAGAGGACGGCGAGGGAAAAATGAGGAAGGCTTCTCGGGGTGTTCTCAGGTGAGGGGAGTCGGGCTCCGACGAGGTCGAAGGAGGGAAGAGGGGGTGAACATGACCGGAGGAAGAAGGTGAATAGGAATATGGGGGTCGACTGATGTATTGAGTTTGGGTTTAGGTAAAAAAGTAAAAATAAAGAAAGGAAATAAAAAGTAATGTATTTATACATGTGGGACCTTGGGTTTGATGTTAACCTAGGGGTTTGGGCTTGGTCAACATCTTCTTGGAGTGGGCCTTGGCTTGACATAGAAATGTTTGGAGGGCTATAATTTACATTGTTTAAAATGCAAGGATAGAGTTAAATTAGGGGGCGATGTTACGCATGCACATTTTAAAAATTATGGAAAAAATTCATATGAACAAAAATTAGGTTTCTTCATGCGTCATGTCCAATGGTGTGGACACCATAATATATTTTTGCATAGAAGCACCCAACAATTAGAAAATTACACAAAGATAAAAATTGGATTAAATTAATTAAAATTAATGCGCAAGGTGTTCTGGAATTAATTAGAAGTACATGGGGATAAAATTAGGTGGGACACAAGTGTCATAGATGTAGAGGGCTCAGATTAGAATATTATCATAATTTGGGTTGCACGAAATAGGTCAAGATTGTGTCTCCAATTTTGACTGGAACGCACAATGATACAAAGTTGGAATTTATTTAGAATTAAATAATAACGTCCGCGACGAATATTGTGCGACTAAAATGTAGCACAAGAGAGCATAATTATAAGTCACGCAAAGGTCATAATGGATGATCGGCACGTCTAGGACAATAATATAAAATTTATAGGAGGGCAATGGCTAGTGTAGTGCTCCAATTATCGAAGCAACGGTAAGGTACGCTAAGTGATATAAATATTGCATAATTAAATAAAATATCATGTTCTATTTCTAATTAGATACAAACCAGCCCTAGTTTCACTATTTAAGCCAAGTAGGCATAATTTTGGGTAAGAGGATTTACAGAGAGCAGTTTGCAGCTCTGTGCTAGCACAACAAGAGGGAGCACAACAGAGCAGTGTGCAGCTTTGTGCTACCATAATACAAGAGGAAGCATACTGCAGTTTTTACCAGTAGCAGCTAGCTATACTGCATAGTCTAGCAGTGAGGAATCAGTGTGCAATAACACTGTGCAGTAACAACAGGAAGGATGCACAGCAGCAAGTAAACTCAGCAAGTAGCAGCAGAGCCAGTGTACTGCAGAGCCTTCAACAGCAGGTTTAGTAGTCTGTAGTAGCCAAAGCAAGAGCTCATGCAGCAAGAAGCATCAGCCCAAGTTGGATACGAGTTCTTGAAAAAGCCAATATCGTATCGTGTCTTTGCTTTGAAGAGTCATTCCTATGTCCGTATATACGACTCTCCTTGAGTCAAGATCTGCATCATATTATAAATGCTGCAGATACGTAAGGTTGCGTCTAAACACAGATAACTAACTAGAAGAGAGATAGGGTTAGGGTCTGTGTCATATTTCGTATCATGTCAGTGCATGTGTCTGTGTCGTATCCCATGTTATGTCTATATCTGTGTCTTGTTTATGTCCGTATGTCTGTGGCATGTCATGTCTATGTTTATGTGTATCCGTGTGTCTGTGTCAATATTAGGGTTAGTGTCTGCATGTGTTAGTGTGTCCGCATGCGTATGTGTGTGTCCGAGTTAGGGTTAGGGTTAGTGTGTGTCATGTCATATCGTATTGTGTTGTGTCGTGTTAGAGAGAGAGAGACAGAGAAAGGAGACAGAGAGAGGAGCTCACCGAGTGAGGAGGAGGGAAGATGGAGAGAGGAGAACGCCGGAGGGAGGAGGACGCCGGAGGGAGGAGGGGAGCCGGAGTAAGGAGGAGTTGACGAAGGGAGGAGCACCCCGAAGGGGGGAGGACGTGGCCACAAGGGGGTTCCCGAGGTGGGCCACCGGGATGGGGGTTTTAAAATTTTTGGAGATATCAAAGAAAATGGGGGGAAGAGAAATTCTTCAAACCTTATATGAAATAAATTAGCGACGTCTATCCAGACGTTGCTAACCGTCGCAGATATAATAATATACTGCGACTTAAATACATAAACGTCGGTAAACATCGCTAAAATTAGAAAATTAGCGACGTTTAGTGGCTACCTAGCGACATTTTATATTATTATAATAATTTTAGTCGCTAAACGTCGTTCCATGTCTCTATTACCGACGTATTACGACGTTTTATATGGACGTTGCTAAATACCTATAATTCAGCGACGTTTTATTTGGACGTCATTAAAACCATCGTATTTGGACATTTTTTGGTAGTGATGTATCTTCTACAACATTCACTTTGTCATGATGGTACTGCAATTCAATATCATAGTATGTCATCAGCCCTAGCCAACACCTCTGTCTCATGTTGAGCTCCTTCTGAGTATCGACATACTTCAGACTTTTGTGATCTGTGTAAATCTTAACCCACTCTCCATAAAGGTAGTGCATCCACAGATTTAGTGCAAATATCACTACAACTAGCTCTAGATCATGCGTCGGGTAGTTCTTCTAATGAGTTCTCAAATTTCTCGAGACGTAAGCTATGACCTTTCTATGCTGCATCAGAAAACACCCTAGTCCTCTCCCAGATGCATCACTATACACTACAAATCCTCCAGATCCAGAAGGTAATGTCAATATCGGTGTCATCGTTGGACGCTTCTTCAAATCATCGAAAGCTGTCTGATATTCATCAGTCCAGATAAAATCCTCGCCCTTACACGTCAAACGCGTCATAGATGTAGCGATCCTCGAGAAGTTTTCCATGAACCTCCAATAATATTCGACAAGTCCGAGGAAATTCCTAACCTCTGTAGCTGATATAGGGGTGGGCCATGTCTCCACTACAATAATCTTCTCTGGGTCAACTGACAGTCCATCTCTATTGATTATGTGACCAAGAAAAGGTACCATGTCCAAACAAAACTCATACTTGCTGAGCTTGGCATACAACCTCTCCTGCCATAGCGTCACTAACATGATCTGAGATGCTCCTCGTGCTCCTCCTGGCTCTTGGAATATACCAAGATGTCATCAATAAATATCACCATAAATTTATCCAAGTACTGGTGGAAGACCTTGTTCATTAGGCTCATAAACACAGCTAGCATATTGGTTAAACCAAATGGCATAACTAGAAACTCATAGTACCCATACTTCATTCGAAAAGCTATCTTCGGGACATCCTCCTTTCTTACATTGATATGATGGTAGTCGGATCTGAGGTCGATCTTCGAGAATATACATGTGTTACTCAATTAATCAAATAAATCATTGATCCAAGGCAAATGGTATTTATTCTTTATCATTACAGCATTTAACACTCTATAATCGATGCACAAACCTACTGACCCATCATTCTTTGGCACAAATAGGATTGGAGCTCCCCATGGAGAAATACTAGCCCGAATGAAATCCTTGTCTAAGAGGTCATCTACTTGTATTTTTAACTCAACCAACTCCTTTGGTGCTAAACTATAAACGGGGGAAGTAACTGGCTCGGCTCATGGAGTCAACTCTATGGTAAATTCTATCTGCCTGTCAGGTGGTAGGCCTGGAAAATCCTTGGAAAAGACATCCTCAAACTTTGATATGATGTTGGGGCATATCGGTTTACCTTCTGTAATGTGTGTCACTATGGTAGGTTGAACACCATGCTCTCGGGCTTCCTGAAGAAACTCGAACTCAGGGTGATTTGATGGTCTAAAGATAACGCATCCACGTCGACAATCTAATGTCGCATGGTACTGGCTCAACCAATTCATGCATAGAATAATATCATAGTCTGGCATGGAGAAAACTATAAATCGAGTACGCATATCTCGCCCGCAAACAACTACTGAACAAGATCTACAAGTGTCGCTAACATGTAATATTCTTTCTCCCGTAAGAATTTTTATAGTCTTCGGAAGGGGTACAATTGCTACTCTTTTGGTAGCCATAAAACTAGCGCGGGACCGGCCAAGCGTCCCAATATTCAGCAGCAGCCGAGGACGTTTCAGTATAACCACCAGCAGCACTAGGCACTGGTTCATGTTCAGCAAGATCAGCAGACTTATCTTTTCTGTAAGAAGTCATGTCACCTTTGGGAAAGCTGTAGATTGAGGCTAGGACTTTGTTTGCAATATGGAGATGCGGGACATTGAATGAGGGATTGTCTTCTAGTTCCTTATCTTCCGGGACAGCGTACAGCTCCAAATTATAGAGATCCAGTTAGGCTACCTATGGAACCGCAGATTACTCAGCACCCGCGGAGGGAGCCACTCCAGCAGGGCAGAGCATTTGTGATGACGGTCGAGGAGACCGATACTGGAGGTGATGTATTAGCAGGTTCTGTTCTTTTCCTTCCTTCTGTTCCTTTTCTATCTGTTGATTGATTGATTCCTTAGTACCGTAGCTTGTATCAGTAACTTTTTTGCTAGAATGGAGTTAGTAGTACACCCTGGCAGAGACTGCAATACCATGATAAAACAAACCATAAACTACACACATTTTTTTAGATTTTATGTTGTATGACTGTAGGTAGAATTTTCTTAGACTTTGATTGTTGGGGATTGACTATAGTGAAGATTAATGAAGAGGTTATGACTGGACAGAGAGAGACAAGGTGCCTTAAATTTTGAGGATGAACATTAATTTAAATAAAGAGCTAAGAATTTAATATGGCAGAATTGATGATTTTGTTAAATCATAGATTTTTATGAAGATTATGATATGATTGAATTTGTCATTAAATTTTGAGAAATTTAAGAAAATTATCATTATATTTATTTGACTGCAAGATATAAATTTAAATTTATACTTAAATATGGTATTTGTAGATTTCATAAGTATTACATCATTGTGTATTGTTTGAAAAAAAAAGAAATCGAGGAATAAGATCACTAGTGGATTAGAGCTTTGGGATGAGATTATAAATTTTCTAAATATACTTTGATTGGATTTAAATTAGAGGATTGGATATTAAATTTTTGAGTATTTAGTTATGAACTTAAAATTTTGGAGGAGATTGTAATAAGAATGGAATTTGATTTTAATTTTGAAGATTTTTAGGAGTATGATAAGTTTAGAATTTTGAAATTACAATATGTATTTGCTTCATTATTATATGGGTTGTTCAATTTAAATTTTGATGGTAAAAAAAGAGAGGCAAATACAATAATTGAGGATTTTAAATTTCGAGGACGAAATTTTTCTAAGGACGGTAGACTTGTCACTACCACATTCTAAAATAGGGGTAATTTTGTATTTTATTTATTAATAAGTATTGTGTATATTTATTTAATTGTTGAGCCTTACCGTTGCTTCGATATTTGGGCGCTACCCTAGCTTTTGCCTTCCAACAAATTCCACACCCTTGTCCTAGACATGCCTGTCCTCCATTATGACCCTTGTATAACTCATAAATATGCCCTCTTGTACTTCATTTTAGTCGCACAACATTTGTTACGGACGTTTATTTTAATTCTAAATAAATTCAACTTTGTATCTTTGTGCGTTCCAATCGAAATTGGAGACACAATCTCAACCCATTTTGTGCAACCCAAATTGTGATAATATTCTACTCTGAGTCTTCTACGTCCATGACACTTGTGTCCCACCTAATTTTAGCCCCATGTACTTCTAATTAATTTTAGAACACCCTTTACATTAATTTTAATTAAATTGGTGTAAGGACCCAACTTGACCCAAAACTAGACCCAACACCAAACCAAACCCCATTTACACCCTCAAGACTCATACTAAACACCAAACACCCTTTTTAACCACTACATTACACCAAATATGGTGTTTTCCCTCATCAAATCATAATTCTCATTTTTGTGCAATTTTCTAATTGTTGCAGACTTTATTGCAAAAGTGCAGTGAGGTGTCCATATCCCATTGGACCTAACACATGAAGAAACCCTTCCCTTCCATATATGAATTTTCTCCATAATTTTGGAGTGTGTAACACTCAACATCCTTCCCCCTCATCAAATCCTAGATATCCATTTCAAACAACACCATCTCCAGCCTTTAAATTTTTAGGTAAAAATAAGCCAAACCCAATCCCAAGGTATACTTGGGTGGCCCAAATCCCTAGGGCTACACAACCTATCTTCTCCACACATATATATACAATATTTTTACATATTTTTTTCATCTTTATCACCTCTACCTCAACCAAACCCTAAACCTAACCCAACATCATTCCCTACCTACACCACCCGTCGGACTTCCCTATTCCTCGGCCATCTTCTCCGGCCGTCCCGACATCATCTCCTTACTCCTCCCACTGAGTCTTCCTCTTGCCATCCATCTTCGGTGATCATCCCCAGCATCGACCCCTCTCACCCGCAGACATCAATCACCCGACCACCGGAGCAACTTCCCCTTCCCGACTTCCTCTACATGAGCCCCGAGCAGCCACCATCACCATTACCACCATCACCCGTCCCCGCCGAGTCTTCACTCCACGCACCTCCCTCCGAGCACTCCCTGACCGCCTGAGCATCGGCCCAAACTTCTTCCTCTGAGCAGTTGACAGCCACAGTCTCCATCTCCTCCCCGTTCTCCTCTACCTCACCCTTCGACTCATCCCCGCAGCCAAGCCCAGCCTCTCCTCGACCCCGCACGACCGCCTGACAACCCCGCATCCACTGGACTCCTCAACTCCATTGTCTTCCTCCACCCATCCGCCTGAATCCAACGATACTTCCCTCGTTACCCGACTTCCCGAGCCACCGGGCTCGACCTGTACACCACCCTCTGTACCCCGCAACCACGCTGGATTCCGCCGGACTTCGACAACAGCCGAGCAGCAGTTGCCTGAGCCGCTCCCTTTTGGCAATCGTCGATCACCATCATCACCTTTATCATCATCATCATCATCATCACCTTCATCATTATCATCATCATCACCTTCATCATCATCGTAATCATCCACATTATCATCATCATCAACATCATCATCATCATCACTACCCTCGCCGGAGCCCGAGCACCCTCTTCGATCATGCGCCCCCGAGGTTCGAACCTGTCCCCTCTTCTTTCATAGTTGTGTATATGTGCTTGTGTGAATGCTAATAGGGATTAGAATTTGCTTCATGACAGTTTAGTGACAGAGGACCCTGTGTCGGTGAACATAGTAGCTAGTGTGCGTGTGCGTGCGTGTATGCGCATAATATTTAGTTCATATATATATATATATATACTCCATAGAAATTTGCTGCTAATACTAGGTATGACTGTATTATAGATGTTTAATGGCCATAAATGTTAGTAGTAGGTATCCCGTATTTACATTTGACTATAATAAATATATGTTGTATGACCCTAGGTTTTAACTGTGGATATCCCGTATAATTGCATGAGACAATGAGTGTTAATTATGGATATCCCGTAATTACATATGACTATGTGACCCTGAGAATTAGTGAGTTGACTGCTTTGTGTACACCGACGTACTGGCTAAACATGTGTTAGTGATGGACTGTCTGATTATGCACAGTAATCAAGGACATGACACCCGTGCATTTAGACGCACGTTTGACCCTGCTAGATGACTCGTATCACCCCTAGCGTAGCTTCTGAGTTCAGCAAAATTGTATTTGTGTGTGTGTGCTAGTGTAATGGCTGATGCTATATTATATTATATTATATTATATGTATATAGGACCATTGGATTGTTCTGTAAGACTTCAGGAGCAGGACGTTGGTATTGCCCGCTCAAGACCCCAGGCGAGTACATTCTCTAATAGTTTCTTGTTTATAATATCCTCTATGTTCATTGTATTTAGTATAGATATCCATATTTCTTGACATGATGGTTACACGGATTGGTATATCCGAATCTCGTCATGAGATGTTATTCCTTGTATATGGTGTATTTTGTGCAAGTCTTGTTTCATTGATTATCTTGTACATGTACAGATACTGATTTTCGGAGAGATTTGCTACCTTCCCAGAGAATCTCGTGCCATAGCATACCATGGTTGGATCTACTATACCAGTCAGGGGTGGTGAGTATTTTAGTATAGATATGTGATCATACCCTTCATGTACAAGTCTTGTTTTTATGTTAGTGTTGGTCATACACCGCACGTATGACTAACCAGGCCATTATTCATGTACAAGTTCCCAAGTCGATCATATGTTAAAGCTAGTAGTCACACACTTAGTCATTAGCGTTCCTGTTCATTGTCATATTGTTTATTCCTGTATTTATTTCCAGTATTTCCTTTATTGTGTATCTCTTATACATATATATGCATCTTGTATATTTATATCTATTTACGGCTACATAGTTTATATCATTTATTTAGAACTGCTATTAGAGATGTACTTTGTTCCATCCTGACTGTAAATATTTTTCCAGACCGCGACTTAGAGGAGTCGTGTCCGACATATTATGGACCACAGGGAGAGTAGCTGCAGCCTTGGATCTTGTAGTTCAGTTATGATTCTGGGAGGTCTAGCCGGGATTACTAGTTATTGAGATTAGTTTCTTTTAGCAGATTATGGTACCAGATTTGTTTTTGGCATACTTGAGACTTGGATGTTATTGTTTGAGTTAGATTATTTCTGTTTAGACTTGTGATGTATTTTTTTGTTTCTTCGATATCTTATCGTGCTCTAGTTATTTGATTGAGTATTTTCATATTATATTGTGATATCTATGTCTCCTTATGGAGTTGGATATTGTGAGAAATTGATTAGATAATATTATGACCTAGACAGTGTTCTACCGCCGTTGTTGCATCATAGGCTGGACATACCCACGCACTCGTGTCCCTATATCGGGTGCGGATCATGACACTAGCAGCTATGAAAGTGTGTGTGGCACCAGAATCAAATAATTCTATTGTTGGTAATGAAGCTACTAAAATAGTACCTGTGATCACCTCTCCAGTTGTCTCTGCCTCCTCAATGGTCATCGCAAAGACCTGGCGTGGTCCCTGTACCGGTGCCCTCAGCTGTTGTCCGGGCCAGCTGAAAATGAGCTGCTTATGGGGCCAAGGGTGTACTCCTCTGAAATCCCCCTGGAGCTGGTGGTCGCATCGCCCAAACTCTTGCGTAGGGCGCTCTCGGTCCTTGAAAGACTGGCCTAAGTGGCTGCTGGTAGGGCCTCAGTGCTGGCAAGGCTGGCCGATAAACCATTAGTACCGGAACCCTCTACTCTGGGCAATACTAACTACATGCTGGTTAGATCCATATCTTATGCATACTCCCAACCTCTGTCGACAATCCCTCATCATGTGTCTCCTCTTATCGAGTAATGACAAATGGTAACTGCTAGTCCAAACAAGGGGGCTGCTCCATATTGCTGGGGTACCATAGGACACTTCGTCAGTCTTCCCTATGGTTCTCGAACTGATGACGGCGGTATCCTATATGTGATCGCTTCAAACTGGCCTCCATCTTGTTGGTGTGCTCCTAACGTCGGGCTGCCATCAGAATATCTGAGTAGAAGGTGGGGCCTACAGATCCAATCAACCTCTGCGTCTCAAAACTCAAGCCATCGTTGAACTTTTCTGCCTTATTCTTCTCAGTCGGAATCAAGTAAGAGGCAAAGTGACTAAGGCGGAGAAACTCAGCAATGTACTCCTCTACTGACGTACTACCTTGACGAAGATGAAGGAACTTGTGCCAAAGTTTCGCTCGAGCAGTATAAGGAATAAATATTTCTTGGAAGAGCCTGGAGAACTCCCCCTAAGTGACCCGAAAGGATCCTAAGGGCTCCTCCTCTAAAGTCCACCAATGGTGGGCATTGCTAGTCAGCTGCATCCTGACAATGATCATCCATCTATCCCTCGGGAGCTCACCAGCCTCCAACTGATTTCGAATGTTGGTAAGCCATGCATGTACCTCTGTTGGCTCCTCCATGGCAGATAATGGAAATGGTATCATATGACAAAAGTTTATGATAGACCCTATCGCTGGCTAGCGAGTTGGTGTTGACACCTTCCCCAAGGCCGTCATAATACTCTCCCTCAAAGACTCAGCCAGGCGCTGCTGTGCCTGTTGTTGAGCCTGCTACTCGACCTGCTGCTGGACCTGCATCACAGCGTAGAAAATCTGAAACATCAACGGGCCATCCATGGGCTGCCCCTGAGGGAAGGGCATATAAGATAATTGTGGGGGAAATGGAGGTAGCAGGGGCAACTGATCCTCCTGCCCTGCGGCATGTTGGGCCTCATGCTCCGCCTGGTGCGAAAACCAGTGCTCTCCCTATGGCACCTCTGGCTGTCCGAATGATTGTCCCTGGGTAGTTGGGGTCAACAGAAAGACTTGATCCGGTGTTGTATCCTCAGACGATTCGACGTCCCGGGGAACAACGTCCAGCTGCGCTATACGTCCACTTCGGAGATTCATAACTCTGAAAAGAAGTCATGTTTAAATCACCGACTTAAAAATAAACTGGATGGAAATTTGGCGAAATAAGGCCGAAGCAGAGGAGTTAAAGAAAGGTAATCAATTATGTAGATGAGATCCTAATATCTAATCCTAGTTGTAGGCTTGCTTAGCATAGTTAGGTAACCAAGACGATTTAAATTGGACCTACGTGGGCTACCACAAAAATTATGTCATGCCCTAGTTCCAAAATATGCGAAATCGAACCACGTGGCAATGGCCAGCGGGTACACTCTGGTGGGCATCATAATCTAATGGACCTGTTAGAGTGTACCTAAGCTATATAATACAATAATAACCCAACATCTTCATAAGTAATATGACTAATCTCATCCCCAGATATGAACATGAAGCACATAGAGAAAATAAGTCTACTAGTGTGCAGAAATAAATAAGTCTGAAAATGTGTCATAATACGCGCTGAAATAGTCACACGGGGACAAACCCGCTAATACAAGTACTGAATGAAATGAAGTGCAATAAGATAATTAGAACCGATATCAGCTAACTAGATAATGATATCGGGTCCAAGGAGAAATCTCTACCAAGATCAGGTAAAGTCCTCCGGAAGAATCTCGTCCTCCACCGCTGGTGCTGCAACAACGTAAGTCCCCGGTCCGTACACCTTCGGGTAGTCCTCCTTGTCTATGCCCGAAAAGGAACCAGGTCCTCAGAGGGACGAACAAGGTACTAAACAATATGCTTAAACAGTAATAAAACATATAATACGCCAAATGGTAATCTAGAATAACCGCCTAAGTGACACACAACCTTGAGGACAATGTTCGACACATGGGCTGTCTAAAATATAAATTCGTAGCTCCGAAGCACAGAGACACACGATACATATTTGTAGCTCCGAGCACAGAGACAGTATAATAAGGGTAATATAACTCCAAATATGGGATCTTTATATAAATATTAATATGGTGCGTGCATAGTATAACCCAAGCATCTAGTAGCTATCCTCCCCTCCCGACACGATCGTACGAGTCGCATCTGCAACTTGCTTGACCTGATCCTCTAACTATACAGTTTTGTCGTACACGAAGTAAGTGAAAATTCAATCGCAATCCTATAATCATCACAGGTTCCAGTCATGCTGACACTATCATGATACAGAAAGTCTGGCACGATGATGGTGTCTGAAAGTGTCCTACGGTTTCGATGTTCAAAGTAGGTACATCTAAGGTATCGAGGTAATCTATACCAATCGGTACTAGACGATGCTAACGAACGTCTGCATCCGGATATGGTCTGGACGTTAAGTATCGATTACTGTCCAAAGGCGTAACACAATGTACAGATAAAATCAGATAAAATAAATATGGAACTGAAATACAATATAGCAATGTACACTTGCATGGACCCGGCAACTGAGGTTGAGAAACCGGTACAGATCCTGAGTCTAAAAGTCTGATGAACCTAGAGAATAAAATTTGATTTAATTAATTACTAAGGTTGCAAAAAAATTATTTATAAACAGACTATTCCTAAACATGCATGATAGGATTATTTATGAGTCTAAAGCTAGTCGGCTTTTTAAGGCCATTTAGGAATCGTGAGCATGGTTAGTTCAATGACCTCCTATATTCTTATGACCCTGCCATGACCCAGATCCATTTATTTGTACTTACCCTCTCCATATATAAACCAGGATTAATTATTCATGCTGCCCTCTATTGCATCACCCTTTTTCCTTAGTTGCAAACTCATTTACAGAAATGCCCGAGTGTTTCCAACGAAGTATCTTCTTTCCCATCTCTAACTCCTCACCATAGAAATTTCCACACAAAAACAAATTTTACCGTGAACCTACTTTTTTTTTTTTTTTTTTTTTTTTCCAAAATAGACAAACACATATATTCACACTTTCAGTGGAAGGGTTGTTAGCTCCACGCTTCACAACTTATTGTTCTGCTAATATTAATTCAAGAAAAAAGAATGACAAAAAAAATTGATTATATTTTAAGTTAATTTTTATTCCCACAATTTTATAATCTAGAGATAAAATTCTTTCAAAGATAAATTATAAAAAATTTATAAACCTAAATAGATTTTAGAGACTTAGATTTGAAGACTTCTTAGAGGAATTGGATATTATGACACACTGGAGACATAGTTTTTTAACCAAATATTGGTCGGTAATATATTTTATTAAGCAATTAGATGTTTTGTCAATTAGCAAAAATTTAGGAGGGACAAAAATAAAAATTATGATAGAAAAAATAAAACATGATACAAATATGTATATAAAAATTATAAATTATAGAAAGGATAAATTATAAAATTGATTAAAATTTTTTAAAAATTCAGTGGGACAACTGTCTCCACTTGCTTCATGCTGCCCACTATTGCATCACCCTTTTCCCTTTGTTGCAAATTTTTTCCAAAATAGACCAACACATATATTCACACTTTCAATAGAAGGGTAGCAAGCTCCACTCTTCCCAACTTATTGTTCTGCCCATATAAGCTATGAAAATCCCTTTATATATATATATATATATATATATATATATATATATAAAAGAAAAAATATATAGATCAATAGGAATAAAGTGTACTGGTGCACATAAGATTTAGGAATCTTCCAAAAAGAAATTAAATGACATCCAGAAGACACGAATCTGTAACCTCCTGAATAATATGTATCAGCCTTAACCACTACACAACACATTTCTATATCCGATGCACACAAACCCACACCATGAGTACACCCCAAATATAGGCTCCTGATAAAAGCCCAAATATAGGCTCTTGATAAAGACACTACAAATATGACTCGGGACAATCCAATTTTTTACCATTGATAAGTACAAGTTTGCCACTCCCAAATATTATTCATCGGACTGTCTATTTTCAATTATTTTTTTTTATAATCAGGACTGTCAAAATTTTGACAGTCCTACCAATTATTAGGACTGTCAAAATTTTGACAGTCCTAACAATTTTGATAGTCCTAAAAATATATATTGATTTTTTAGGACTGTCAAAATTTTAACAGTCCTTCCAATTGGTAGGACTGTCAAAATTTTGACAGTCCTGATTATAAAATAAAAATCAATTGGAAGTAGACAGTCCGGTGAGTAATTTTTTGGAGTGGCAAACTTGTAATTATCAATGGTGAAAATTTGGGACTATTAAAATTTTGTTATTAGGTTAAATATTGTTATTAGGTTAATATCTTAAAATTCTAGTTTAAATGTTGTTATTAGATTAATTTTTCACAATTTTTGGTTAATTAAAAACTAGTAACTGTAATTTTTCTAGGACTTTTAAGAATTTATTTTAGTGTAAAACATATTTAAAAATGTCAAAACTTTTATTTTTGGTTCTAAATAATCAAATATATTTTCTAGAATTTTTAGAAAATTTTCTGAATATATTTAGTATTTATTGAGAGTTATTTAGGCTAATAACTAATTTTCTAGAACTTCTAGAATTTATTGTGTAAGCCAAGGAACATAGAATGGACTCAAGTAATTTTTTCGGGTTTATAATATTATTATATATTTTCTATATTTTTTTTCAGAATTTTGGAATAATTTAATATTAATTTTTAGTTAAATAGGTAAAACTTATTATTAGAGTTTCTCCTAATTATAGTAGAAAACCTATGACCACAAAACTATTCCAAGTACTTTTCTAGGGTTTGTGGGTTCAAAATATATTTTCTATCATTTTTTCAGATTTTTATGATTAATTTTAATATTTATTTTGAGTTATTTAGATTTAAAATAATTTAAATAATATTTTGATAAAGGCAAATCAAAAATAAATAATATAAACAAACCATCCAACCATATTCTGACACATGTCTAGCCTATTGCTTTTTTATCAACCGCATACTAACATATATATATATATATATATATATATATATATATATATATATATATATTATAACCTTAAATAGTCGATTAATTTTAGAGAGATAGAAGGGGTTGGGGGATTTTCATCTAGGGTTCTTTGATCTTCCAGAAATCAGTACTCATAGCTCCGGACTCCAAACGAATCCCCAATTCTTGTGTTGGAACCGTATTGTGGTTAGTTTTCTGAATAGGTAAAATTGTTAACAAAATTTAAAGTATTAAATTCTGAAAATTTCGTAGAGCACAACATGTCCGAAAATAGATGCGTCTCGGTGTTTTCGCGATTCCGGGAGAACCAGGAATCAGAATCATGAACCGTTTGAAGTTTCAGAAAGATGGTATGACAAAATTTAACATATTTTTTTCTTAGAATTTAATTCAAATTATTTTTGGGTTGTAAATTCTGTATAACTTCCAGTTTAGCAATTAAATACCGTTGTGCAATACGATTTTATATGTGCAATAGTTTCCAAAAGAATTTGAATCCGGATGAGCCATAAATTATAGTATATTTATGATACTGAAATCTACAGAAAATTATGTATGAAAGTTGAGTTTATATCGGTTGACTTTTCGGTCAATAGATCGTCTCGATTTGCGTACCGTG